>CM056579.1:37099749-38507249 GCA_029721435.1 Gymnothorax reevesii | reverse complement strand
TGTAATGTGTGTACGATGAATTGAATGAAGCAGAAATAGCACAGAATTGCGAATTTACGTTTTGTTAATACAGTTGCTTACCGTTGATTTACGGTGCAGGCACCTTGAACTCGGAACTCCGGGAAGGTGAGGAATCTCCGACTTCATTGGGCGTTTAATTTGAAATTCCAACTGGGAGCTAGAAATCCCATCTTCCCAATACAAATCGAATCTTTGTCTGCTTTCCAATGAAAGAAACCAAAAACATTAAGGGGGTACCAATCCAATCCAATTTTATTTTTGAAGCACTTTAAAACAACCGCAATGGACTAAAGTGCTTTACAGAAAAACAAAAAAAAAAAGACACAAGTGTTTGCCACAAACATGGCAATATCCCCCGCCGCCTCAATTTTATGTGTCCATACGGACGGACGTACGTACGGATGGACGGAGCCCAATGCTATATGCCCTGCTTCGCGCTAATCTCGAGGCGGTGGATAATAAAATACAAAGCTCACACAAGGCATAAAAGATGAGTAAAAATACAAAACCCAAAACCAGTGAAGTTGGCACGTTATGTAAATCGTAGATAAAAACATAATACAATGATTTGCAAATGCTTTTCAACTTATATTCAATTGAATACACTGCAAAAATGTTCAAACTGAGAAACTTTTTTTTTTTTTTTGCAAATAATCATTAACTTAGAATTTAAAGGCAGCAACACATTGCAAGAAAGTTGGCACAGGGGCCTTTTTACCACTGTGTTACATCGCCTTTCCTTTAAACGACACTCAGTAAACGTTTGGGAACTGAGGAGACCAATTTTTGAAGCTTTCCAGGTGTAACTCTTTCCCATTCTTGCTTGATGTACAGCTTAAGTTGTTCAACAGTCCGGGGTCTGTGTTGTCGTATTTTACGCTTCATAATGCGCCACACATTTTCAATGGGAGACAAGTCTGGACTACTGGCAGGCCAGTCTAGTACCCGCACTCTTTTACTACGGAGCCATGCTGTTGTAACACGTGCAGAATGTGGCTTGGCATTGTCCTGCTGAAATAAGCAGGGGCATCCATGAAAAAGACGTTGCTTGGATGGCAACATATGTTGCTCCAAAACCTGTATGTACCTTTCAGCAATAATGGTGCCTTCACATATGTGTAAGTTGCCCATGCCTTGGGCACTAATACACCCCCATACCATTACAGATTCTGGCTTTTGAACTTTGTGCTTATAACAGTCCAGTTGGTTCTTTTCCTCTTTGGTCCGGAGGACATAACGTCCACAGTTTCCATAAACAATTTGAAATGTGGACTCGTCAGACCACAGAACACTTTTCCACTGCATCAGTCCATCTTAGATGAGCTTGGGCCCAGCGAAGCCGGCGGCGTTTCTGGGTGCTGTTGATAAATGGCTTTAGCTTTGCATTGTAGAGTTTTAACTTGCACTTGCAGATGTAGCGACGAACTGTAGTTACTGACAGTGGTTTTCTGAAGTGTTCCTGAGCCCATGTGGTGATGTCCTTTACACACTGATGTCGGTTTTTGATGTAGTACCGCCTGAGGGATCGAAGGTCACGGGTATTCAGTGTTGGTTTTCGGCCTTGTTGCTTACGTGCAGTGATTTCTCGAGATTCTCTGAACCCTTTGACGATATTACGGACCGAATGTGATGAAATCCCTAAATTTCTTGCAATAGCTCGTTGAGAAATATTGTTTTTAAACTGTTCGACAACCAGCTCACGCATTTGTTCACTGAGTGGTGACCCTCGCCCCATCCTTGTTTGTGAATGACTGAGCATTTCAGGGAAGCTGCTTTTATACCCAATCATGGCACCCACCTGTTCCCAATTAGCCCGTTCACCTGTGGGATGTTCCAAATAAGTTTTTGATGAGCATTCCTCAACTCTCTCAGTCTTTTCTGCCACTTGTGCCAGCTTTTTTGAAACATGTTGCAGGCATCAAATTCCAAATGAGCTAATATTTGCAAAAAATTACAAAGTTTACCTGTTCGAACATTAAGTAACTTGTCTTTGCAGTGTATTCAATTGAATATAGGTTGAAAAGGATTTGCAAATCATTGTATTCTGTTTTTATTTACGATTTACACAACGTGCCAACTTCACTGGTTTTGGGTTTTGTAACAGCTATACAGTAAAAACAAAAAATCAGTAAAATTAAATAACATTAACATCTTATAAGGTGTCAAAGGCCAAGGAGGAGAGCTGGGTTGTAAGAATAGATTTAAACATAAACAGCAAAGAGGCCTGTCTAATGTGCTGAGGCAGATCATTCAACAATTTAGGAACTGCAAATGTGAAGACACGATTCCCTCTGAGCTTACGTAGTTTTAGGCACACTCAGGAGCCGCTAACCTTAGAGAAAAGGTGGGTATGGCAGCTCAGAGAGGTAGAGTGCGGCAAGACCATTTAGGGATTTAAAAGCAAATGAGTCCTACACTGTACAGGCAGCCAGTGTCGTGAGGCTAAAATGGGGGAAATATCTGGGCGTGTACTTATCTGTGTCAGATAAAAGATGCATGGTGGCATTTCATACTGTTATGGCCCCAATTTGTTATGACATTTACGACAGCAAGGGATGACAGACACAATTTTAAAACTTAAACACATTTAATTAAACAAAGACTCTTAAATAATCTACTATCTACTCTACTAACCAAGATTGATTATATACAGGAGAAAAATATTTACAGTCCCTTTGGTTGGGTTTCTTGCTGATGTCCTGACAGGAAAATGCTCCAACACAGGCAAAAATCCACAAAACAAAAACTTTACAGGTCTTGAAAAGTGTGACGGGTCTGGTCAAATGTATCCTTCTCCTTGCAATTTCTCCTACTACTTTACTGTCTCAATTTCCCTCCTTATATACTCTTTTGCAGACTTCTCCCACCTTTTAGACTTTTTTTTAATTCTCTGGGACTTTCTGTCTCAGACATGCCCAGGACATGCCCAAACCTAGCTTCAGTCTGGGCTTAAAAAAAAGGTCAATACTGCCATTTAGTGGCTTCTTTTCACATTACAATATCATCTGGAGACAGGCAACAGAAACCCTACTAACTCCCACATGCAGCGCATTTCTGCAATCCAGCTGACTGGCAACAAAGGCGTGGATTACTGTCTCAAATTGCTGCCTTGGAAGAACTGGCTTTATTTTGACCTGCTGCCTCAATTGGAAAACGCTTGATTTTAACGACTGCCCTGATCTGACTGTCAAGGTTAAGGACAGAGTCAGTTTAATTACCAGGTTGTGATGGTGAGCTTGAAATACTGAGCCAAGGAACACAGATCTACAGGGGGGGTCCGAGTGGGTTATCAGTGGTGCTTCAATTTCTGTCAGGCCCAATGATTTCTTCGAAGTGGAGGGAGTTTGTGCGGCTAGGAGGCTGAAAAGCCATAGGGGAGTGGAGTAGGAAAGTTTTTCTGGTTGTGGGAATTTCGGACTGGTTGAAATTCACCTTAAATGAAGGACCCAAAACACCATTTATATTTGCAATTATATTTTTGTAGTTTAATCAGAAAAGCAAGAGAGTACATATTCAAAAGAAATCATATGCATGTAATCAAATGATGACAGCAAACATCAGAGACGATAATAATCAAACCATTAGATGATATAGTTGAATGTTCCTCCGTGCCAGGCAAAAGTGGAGCGAGGGCTTGCTCAGCGTCCGTCGAGATCCTGACCCAACAGCAGGCAATCGGAGAATGCCCATCCAGTCCTCAAGGCATTTCATGTTCTCTCTCTTATAGCTCCTCTTCATCCTCCCACCATGTACTTTTCACTGTTAATTAATGTTCATGAACTCTGCTCGACCAAATGTCCCAATTGACCATATGTTTAAACCTCAGGGGACATTCACAACTCATTCTGGTCTCAGCCGTCAGTCCTCCTATAAGAATTAAGACCCAACCGAAGTTTTTCCTTGTCATATTTTAGTCTAGACCAATAAATTGTAGGCACATCTGAAGTCTCCAAAAGTACAGATAGTTTTCACTAGAGCAAAGACCCCTCTCCTCGAAACCTCATGCTTTTGAATGTGGGACACCGATAGTGTTTCCTGAAACTGAGCACCGTACACTCAGATTCCTCTTGTTTTAGAGTAATACAATGTTTCAGTTTAATATTAACATAAGCTTGTTGATTAATATATTCGGATTTATAATAGTTGATTAATAATGTGTTTGAATATATAATGAATACAATAATTGGGTAATGGGTAAAATATAATCATGCTTATGGTAATACATTGATAATACATTTCAATATTCATGAAGTTAAAGAAGCTTGATTAATACGATTATATTGATTAATATTTTCCCACATGGTTTATTGGAATTTAAATCTGAGGTACCTGAAAGTTTTGTTGATTGTTAATTACGGTACATGGCTTATTGGACCCCAGTCTCCCCTACCATTATCAGTAACTGCAGAAAGTTTTTTAGAAGTGGCTGGTGTTTATTGGGCAACGTGATTTAAAACCACAGAACTGGGGAACAATGTGGGAGCACTTCAATTTTGTCAGAATTTGATGAGGAGATGCCACAAAGGGTGTTTTTGGATTACAGTTTTAGGCCATATAAAAGGGTTCCACAATGGTGTTTCTGGTATCAGGGTTATGGGCACATGCAAAGGTGTAGAAGGTGTGGGCAAGATGGATGCAATGCAGAGAAATGTAAACTCGCTAAAGAACAAGCTATACGTTTTCAATTTGGATTAAATTATGAAGAGGGGGCAGTTCACTGCGAGAGGAGGAGAATGGAGAAGGAAGTAGAATGAATATGGGCACAGGGAAAAATATCATATGTAGAAGCAACTAAGAATGAGGGCAGAAACTGGAATGGCAAAAGCAAGACTTGGTAAAGCACGGAGAGTGAGAAAAGAACAAGAGAAATGTGATAAAGAAGTACTTAATTTGAACAGGAGATTTTTTTAGCATTTATTGCTGTGGTCATGAACTGAGATAAAGTCAGAATGGATCAGGATGTTGGTGGATGCAGCAAGTGAAATATTTGGTATTTGAAGGGAGATGAAATTCAGGGAATTTTGGCAAGAGGGTTTTGAGGGAGTCACGCGAGGGAAATAGGAGAGAGTTTACTTGAAAATAGAATTGTGGTTTAGGTTTAATTGTGGACTAGGTTTGTTTAATAGGTTTATTTTTAAATTATTGAATTATAGGTATTGAATTGTATAAATAGTCAGTAGCGGTAATACCGTGATATTGATGTCCACGACCATTAAAACCAAAGAACAAGAAGGCAAAAGAGGGGAGGAACTGGCATGCATGTTTGTTGCATTACATGCATGAAATGTTTATTTAATTCACTTGAACGGTAAAAATGTTTCCAAAAATGAAGGGCATTTTTGAACGATCTTGTCCATTGTGGAGAATGGATTATTGTATGACAGAACAATATACAACAATGCTGCATTTAGAAACTTAGCTCAGAGTGTTAATTATTGCTAATATAAATGACTTATGTTTTTAAAATCTATTTCGTCAGACTGATAACATGTTATCGATTGAAATGTGAAAATGAAGTAGAATGAAATGTTCTGTCAGTGAATTCAATATGTGTCACTGTTTTTCATTCCAGGCTGCTGCTTATGTCATTGCTAAATTTGAATCGGTTGTTCCCCAGATTTATTTATTTAATCTTGAAAGACAAAAAGTAAAATCTGATATTGTTCAGCAAATAGTTAACACCAGCTCAACCCATGGATTGACAGTGCCCTGCAAAGCTTATGAAATACTATGCAGCGTTTGATTTTAAAATGGTCTTTTATCGAGCTGTGTAACACCCATGCCAAAGATACTGGAATCCAATTCTATTCTGTATTGGTCTGTCATGGCCTATCACGATATTAGCTGAAATGAGTAATGCCCAATGACAAAGCCCGTTACATTTCATGTGGGTAGCGGAGGTCTTCTATGTGATCGACTGAAGTAGTGTCGCTAACAGTGCGGCCATCAGCTGGGGAGTCCATAGCAACCACTGATAAACATGAGTTACTACAGCATCAGGTAAGTTAAGCAAGTAGCCTAGTTACAGAGTTGTCTTTATGCGGTTTCCCCGCGTGGTTTGCTAAATTGCTGAATATGAAATGATTATACGTATCTAGGAAAGAAGCATATCGCTTGACTTTAATTCTGGGAAGCATTTGTGTCTCATTTGACTGGAAAGCTGCCTAATTTGCAACATCAAGTTGCTATGCTAAATTAACTTACTTCGCTAGCGTTTTCCCAAAACCTCTTCAGCGTTTCCCCCTGTAAAAGTCATATTTCGTTACACTTGTTAGCTTTTCGACTGCTCTAAGTTACTGCAATTCTCAAACTACTGATCAGCTTTTGCTTGCTAGATCTTGCTATTAATCGGAGCAATTCGCGCGCGTTAAGCTGGCGAGCTGCCTTATCTATTACTCCGATTGTGCTTGCTAGATTTTTACAAATGGCTCGTAACCAAGAGCCAGCTAACGAGGAAACACCTAAGTTGATAATCTTAACGGAATTCTAGGATACTTGCTCGCCAGCTGGAACACGGTACGTGTGTGTGCAGCGACTTCGCTCTCGTTTGCTAGCGTGCTCACAAACACACCAGAGACTGTAACGTCAGTGTAGCTTGCTAATACTTTGTGCTAACCAATGGCAACATTATCCCTTAACGTTACAAATAGCAAGTTAATTTTAATGGCTTACTCGATCACTGGTGAGCAGACGCTAGCGTGTCATCACGTCTTGGGTAGTGATTAACACGAGCTAGCTAGCTAGCAATCAAATACCGCTTTTGGAACTAATGGTAGTGCACGCTGCCGTCATCCATCTGAGGGGCGAGCGTTCGCGATTAAGTTCGCGTTCCTTGTTACATTAGCGAATATAACGTTGCTTCTGAGGTTACAAGATAACTGTACAGTTTGGTGCGTCGCTAACTGCCGTCCGCGGCAATTTTATGTTTATTATAACTGGTTGGAAAAGAACGTTGATAGTGCTTTGGGTGATTAAACCTTCCTGTTGATATCAAATACTGTGATACTATGCCACGTATGCGCCCATACGGAAAGAAAATACATTTGAGATACATTAAGAAATACACATTTTAGAATGCATTTTAAAAATGCAATTCAAAGATATAAAAAATGGCCACCGCACAAATTTAAATACGTATATTTTACACATATTGTCAATTCATTTAACCCCCTGTCGTGTTCACCCCCTCTCTTTACTTTAGTGTTCCCGGTCAAATTCGACCGGTCTGTATTAACTGCTCTTAAATGAACACAAAAACCATTAACCAACATTTTTTTATTGAACACTCTTTTTAAGTTTGAACAATGTCTCAGAGTAGTGGTTAGCATGAATAATTGCCGTGAAAATACAACCCCAATTCCAAAATAGTTGGGGCTAAGTGTAGACTGTGAATAAAATCAAAATGCTATGACTTCAAGATCACATGAGCCAACAATTTATTTACAATAGAACATAGAAAACATTTCAAATGTTGAAACTGAGACATACTACATTCTTATCCACAAAATGAGCTCATTTCAAATCTAGGACACGGGCAAAAAAGGGCTGAAAAAAGCAATTAATATATGAGAGCTGAATGTGTGTGTGTGTGTGTGTGTGTATATATATATATATAAACTGGCATCAGGTGCGTAACATGATTGGCTATAAAAGGGATGTCCTAGAGAAGCTGAGTCTCTCAGAAGTAAAGATGGCCAGAGGCTCTCCAACCTGTGAAGGCTAGCTGAAAAAAAATTGTGGGATACTTTAAAAGCAATGTTCCTCAACGCCAAATTTCAAAGGCTTTGAAGGTCTCATCATCGACAGTGCATATTATCATCAAAAGATTCAGAGAAACTGGAAAAATCTCTGTGCGTAAGGGACAAGGCCGAAACCTTTATTGGATGACTGTGATCTTTTGGCCCTTAGACGCCACTGCATCACTCACTGGCATGATTCTGTCATTGACATTACTAAATGGGCCCAGGAATACCTCAAGAAACCACTGTCTGTAAACACAGTCAGCTGTACCATCCACAGATGCCACCTAAAACTTGTCATGCAAAAAGGAAGCCTTTGTTGAGCATGATCTAGCATCGCTGCCATGTTCTATGCACAGTAAACTCGACCACTATTGAAATAAATTCTTTGTCTTGAAATTATCGTAAAAGAATAAAATATGGCACACACTAGTATTTCATTGACATTTTTATAAATTAATTTCTTTTCATATCCGTTCCAAAAATGCATTTTATATATAACTGTACTAAATGAATCACGGTTTTGAATTTCACCCACAATTCTTATGCCCCGCCCCTTCGCAGGTCACAGTCTGGCCATCTATTCATCGGTCTATCTTAGGCCGCACATCTGTCTGCTTTGGCTATATATCTATATGGTCAAATTCACAATAAAAACGTTACCAAACATTTTGACTGATTATGTTTTTGACCAGTACTGGGGCCTGGGATGATTATTCTTCCTTTAAAGTAAACTTACAGTGCTGTTAACTAGTAGTACTAGCTATGGGCAGTTTCTGGAAACTGTCGAAATTGGGAATGAATCTTATTTTCTTTTTTCTAATATTTTGACCTTAGACCTATCTCATAGCAGGGTTACTGGTCAGAGAATGCTTAAACTCCTACGCTTTCCTCAATTTTATGGTAAAATTTCCTGATATTGCACAGGAATGGTATCTTAAGGTTGGTTCAAAGGAAACCGCCTGACGACAAGTGATTTGACCTATTTTCGTTGTTTCAAGTGACCTTGAAATTTTGAAATCGGGTCATTTTAGATATTCCTGGCCATAACTTGTAAACGGTGCACAATAGAACCATTAGTTACTATTGAAGGCAAATGCTTTTTGTATTGGCATAAATATTTTTGATGTAGCAGGAAGGATGGTGTCATAATGACGTCTAGGAAAGGCTATAACATGTACATGTCATGTAAACGGTGCAAGAAAAAGCCATTGAAGATGAATTGGAACATGCCCTTTCGACTGGAACCAATATTTATGACGTGCAGGGAAGGGTGACGTCAAAATAACGTCATTGAGTATTTCCGATCATTATCATTGTAACTTCAAAACGATGCAAGATAGAACCATTGTTACTATTGAAGACGAGTGGGACATCATACATGGTCTATTGATTGGCGCCAATATTTATGATGTAGTGCAAAGGATGACGTCAAAATGACGCCATCTATATATTCCAAGGGCTATTACATGTAAACGGTGCAGGATAGAGCTACGTCAGAAATATTTATGCCAATACAAAAGCATTTGCCTTCAATAGTAAGTATGGTTCTATCGTGCACCATTCACAAATTATGGCCAGGAACAGATTAAATGACCTGACAGCGAAAATAGTTCAAATCACTTCTCGCGAGGTGGATTCCTTTGAAACTCTATGATGCCATTCCTGTGCAATCTCAGGAAATTTTACCAAAAATTGAGGAAAGAGTAGGGGCTTTAAGCATTCTCTGACAAGTAACCCAGCTCTCAGATAGGTCAAAGGTCAAAATATTTGAAAAAAAGAAAACAAGATTCATTCCCAATTTCGATGGCTTCAACAGTTTCCAGAAACTGCCCATAATGAGAACAACAACAACACAAAAACTACTACTACTACTACTACTAGTTAATGGCACTGTAAGTTTACTTTTGGGGAAGGCGATTAATCCTAGGCACCAGACCTGGTCAAAACCATAATGAGCAAAATGTTTGGTAACATTTTCATTGTGAACTTGACCATATGAATACATAGCCAAAGCAGACAGACATGTAGTTTAAGACAGCCTGATGGATAGATGGACAGACTGTGACGAGGTTGAGGGCAGGGGGGGGGGCGTTGGGAATTGCAGGAGACATTCAATACCGTGACTCATGTAGTACAATTGTATGCAAAATGCATTTTTGGAACTGATATGAAAAGAAATTAATTTATAAAAATGTGAATGAAATACTAGTCTGTGTCATATTTTATTCTTTTAGGATAATTTCAAGACAAAAGAATTTATTTCAATAGTGGTTGAGCTAACTGTGCATTTGCCCCTGCTATTATAATAATTTATTACAACAGTTGTTGAGTTTACTGTGCATTCGCACCAGCTATTGTAATAAGTTATTACAATAGTGACCGTTATTACAATGGTGGTTGCAACAAACCAGTTACCGATTTCATACATGCTGCATGAATAATCATGTACATGCGGAACTTCAGATCAGAGTGGAAGTGCACATCGAACCTAATCCATCAGGATAGAAGGTTGGTGATTGATATTGAAACGCTAAATAAAACCATTCGGGACTGGACGCAAGCACCCATAGTTGGTATCAACAAGACTCAAAACTGTGTCACGAACACAGGTCACGAAGCAGACTGTTTTTGGGCTAAAAACGTTGGACATCGTTCTCACTCTCCAGGTGCGTTTCCATTACCCTTAGAAATGCGCAAAATCTAAATGGCGAAATAAAAACCAGCAATGAAAAAATACTTTCTGATATCGTGAAATTTGCTCTTTGATCTGCGGTATTAGTCACTGAAGCCAAGGCCTAATACGTAGACTATTAGACTTCTGCAGCAGACCAGCTAGTGTACTTGTAATTTCGCTTAGTGTGGAGCATTTACATTGTTATTGTCAGACGAGGTTTTACAAATTAGCCTCGTGTGGAACTCAGCTTGACAAGGTCGAATGCTTTGCCATTCTCATCGATGCATGAGTACTGCCAAGCTGTGATTGGCAGATGGCACCAGCCGATCTGTAATTGGCTGATGTACGTAATGGTACCAACCGACCTGCGGAAAAAATTTTGCGGCCGGCGGCTGATAATTAGGGAGTGAATCGCTGCCCAGAATAGGCGCAGTGCATGACTGCGTGACTGATGTGAGAATGTTAGTAGCTGAACGTAAATCTTGGTCGCAGGCAGGAGCGCTGTTTTGTAAATCCATTTAATATGCTTTTCGAAATTTGGCAAATCTATGTTGGTTGCATTTAAAAAAAACACAAACAAATAAAGGTCTCAGTCACAATTAACATTTATAGAACCCCTCCACTTAAAAATGTCTTTCTTCTTGTTCCTTCATAATGTTTGATCTTCACTGTGTAGAATGATGTATCCGCAGAGTTTTTTTTTTTTTTTGCTGTTTTTTTTACATTCAGCTGCTGAAAGTGTCAAGTGTTTCTGAGCTAATTAAAAATCCAATTTAGAGGCACGCTCACAAGCAGATTTGTGACATCAGAAATCCTTTAGAGCCAATCCTGGGTCAATATTCAACTTACTTACACAAGTGTGATGTAGAAATTGTTGTTGTTGTGCACTTTAATTCTTAGCAACAGGAGCCTTTCAGCTTAAATAACTCCTGGTTTGCGCATCGCCTTCAAAGAATTAATGCCGCCAACCACCAAATCTTATTTAACGAGCGTGTAAATTAAAATTGCTGTGAGAGCATGTGAGAAGGCTTCATGAATGCTGCTTTAGGGGGCTCTCATTGTCCTCGTAATGTCCTCATAACTCTTTAAGTCATTCTTGGTGAGCAAATTTAAGAGAACTTTGTGAACAAGACCCCAGGTCGGTAACCTGCTGAAGCCAAGCTTCCCTTTTTTTTGGACTTCATCAAGTGTGAAGATATCTGTGAAGTTGCGAATATCATTGAAGGCCTGACTATGTTTGACTGCGTGACTGATGTGAGAATGTTAGTAGCTGAACGTAAATCTCGGTCGCAGGCAGGAGCGCTGTTTTGTAAATCCATTTAATATGCTTTTCGAAATTTGGCAAATCTATGTTAGTTGCATTTAAAAAAAACACAAACAAATAAAGGTCTCAGTCACAATTAACATTTATAGAACCCCTCCACTTAAAAATGTCTTTCTTCTTGTTCCTTCATAATGTTTGATCTTCACTGTGTAGAATGATGTATCCGCAGAGTTTTTTTTTTTTTTTGCTGTTTTTTTTACATTCAGCTGCTGAAAGTGTCAAGTGTTTCTGAGCTAATTAAAAATCCAATTTAGAGGCACGCTCACAAGCAGATTTGTGACATCAGAAATCCTTTAGAGCCAATCCTGGGTCAATATTCAACTTACTTACACAAGTGTGATGTAGAAATTGTTGTTGTTGTGCACTTTAATTCTTAGCAACAGGAGCCTTTCAGCTTAAATAACTCCTGGTTTGCGCATCGCCTTCAAAGAATTAATGCCGCCAACCACCAAATCTTATTTAACGAGCGTGTAAATTAAAATTGCTGTGAGAGCATGTGAGAAGGCTTCATGAATGCTGCTTTAGGGGGCTCTCATTGTCCTCGTAATGTCCTCATAACTCTTTAAGTCATTCTTGGTGAGCAAATTTAAGAGAACTTAGTGAACAAGGCCCCAGGTCGGTAACCTGCTGAAGCCAAGCTTCCCTTTTCTTTGGACTTCATCAAGTGTGAAGAAATCTGTTGCGAATATCATTGAAGGCCTGACTATGTTTGCAGATGCCTTTAATCATTTAATTTGTGCACAAAATTCAGAGCTGTATAGACTTGTTGCCTTTTGTATCAAGTGTCTGTTGCTAGGTTATACGCTGCTGTTTTGGTGTGAAAGGCACTGTTGAATTGCTGGTAAGCCTCTGGCCTACTGTATTCTGTTTCTCAGGCTCTCCACCATACGATACATGGTGCTCCCTGTGCCAGTTGATGCAACATTTATATGCACATGAACACCCTGCCTTTAAAGTCTGGACTGAAGTGAATGATGAGTCAGCGTGAACATGCCAGAGTATACCCAGTGTCTCCTGGGAGAATAAAGTAAATAGACCAAAGGACTCCATCTGGCTGTGCCTGAGTTGGAGGAGGGAGAGTGTGGGCTACATTGTGGGTAGTCCATTGAAGTTGAGGGGAAAAAGAGAAAGGGAGGGAGAGAGTACAGGCATGCCAGCGGCTTGTCTGGCTGAGTGATCACTGTGAGACAGAAGAGGATGTGAGAGGTCCTCTGAAGGAAGCAGTCCTTGTACTCTGCATGGTTTATGTCTCCTATTTTGCCAAAGCGGCTGTGGTTTCTGTTTGTTTAGAGAGAGACTGAAAGGAGGAGAGATGGCTGGGGATGATTACTGGGGAAATGAATTGGAGGGTGGATGGTTGAGAAATGTAGAGCGTGGGTGTAGATTTGATATTATGTGGGTGTTTTTTTATTTTTTATTTTTTTTTAGTGACCAGTCATCTGTCCTTTTGCATCTGCTCAAAACCAAAAGTTTTCTTTTTTTTTTTTGTTTTCCCAAAATCTGCAATTTTTAGTTTTCCCCTGTTAGCCAGAAGAGAAGCAACAGCTGTGTGTCTTTTGTTTTTCTCCACAGATGTTGCATGGGGCTGCTTTGGTGTTGGAGCTGTTTGCTATAATATATATATATATATATATATATATAATGTGTATATGTATAGAGAGAGAGAGAGAGAGCTATGTGGGCAAACGTAGGGTGCAGTGTGAAATGCCATCTAGTCCTGTGTGCTTTTCTGGTGGGATTTCAACTACTTTTATACCATCCTGAAAATAGTGCCTTTGTTTGTTTGTGTGTGTGTGTGTGTGTGAGAGAGAGAGAGAGAGAGAGAGAGAATGTTCTCCTTTCCATTCTGTGAAAGATTTTCTCTTTGGGAGATTATATGGACTTGTGGCTTTTTTGGGGTGTTTGCACATGGGCATCATTGAGGGTTCGTGTTCACTGTTAATGAGCGGATATCTCCTGGGACAAGCTGCTATCAATAGAGCCATTTGTCCTGGCTTCATTTGTTTTGACTGTGTAATTACCCTCTGGTGAGATGTAATGTACCCTGTTGTCTTTGACAGGATCTTTGCAGTTCGATTTCCCTTGGCAGGTACATACAGGAATACTCGGCAATCTTGTTCTATTAGCACCAGGTAGAGTATCCCATTCTTTAGAGGGCTTTCAGTAATAGGGCTGTTAACTGTAGGTTCTCAAACACTTCACTTCCACTGATACTGGCACTTATGAATAATGTGATACTTAATTTCTGAATCGGTAATGTTTTATCGTAGACCCCCTTGCACCCTAGGAGGTATATCCTGTGAAACTCCATTTATCTCCGCTGTTTTCACATTGTGCGTCTGTGTTAGGGCCTTTGTGATTCTGTATTTTGGCTATGATTGTCCATTTTTATCCCCCCGGCATAGGCATCGCCTCGTCTGTCCGTCCGTCCGTCCAGAATAATTTTGTTTCCGGAGCAGAACTCGAAAACTATGCAAGATATCAGCACCAAACTCGGTACATGTATACTGTGTATAGTCTAGATGTGCCTTTTGCTACTTTGGAAATTTCGGGATTCCTATTTTTGTCATTTCTATGGAAACAAATCTGGACTTTATGCACATCAGGCCTAGTTTGTTTGGATTTGGACTCTGTACCAGTGGCGTAGCCACCGGGTGTGCCAAAACCCGTCCCTTTATGACAGCAATAAGTCCAGGCTAGTTCTCAATCATTTTCCATGATGGACGCGTTTTCCGATTATCGTAATTAGCAACTGAAGACACGGTTGAATTCTCTCCATATGCGATCTAACAGCGATGAAATCATGGGCTAAATTCAGCACAGTTGCGGAACAAGAACAAAGAATTGGGTTGCACAAAACCCGTTTAAAACAATTATTAGTCCTGACCTGTTCTCAGTCATTTTCTTAATTAACAGAACGTTCACTCCGTGTGCACTCCACAGTTAACAGGTGCGGCTTGTTCTCCCCGATAATCATTCATCTATCTTACCTAATCTGGGAGAACAAGCAGCACCTGTTAACTGTGGAGTGCTCTCGGAGTGAACGTTCTGTTAATTATGAAAATGACTGAGAACAGGTCAGGACTAATAATTGTTTTAAACGGAAGTTTTGTGCAACTCGGATCTTGTTCCTCAACTGTACTGAATTTAGCCCATGACTTTATCGCTGTTAGATCACATATGGAGAGTATCTTCAGTTGCCAATTACTATAATTGGAAAGCGGGTCAATAAAGGAAAATGATTGACAACTAGCCAGGACTTATTGCTGTCATAAAGGGACGTTTTTTGGCACACCCGCTGGCTACGCCACTGCTCTGTACAGAGATGGGTTTGTTTCCGGACCAGAACTCAAAAACCGTTCATTATATCTTTCTGCAACTTTTTATGTGCATTATTCAAGTACTGAAGTGGTGCCTTTTCATATTTTCAAATTTCTGAAATAATTATTTTTTTCCTTCCGTGGATGCGACATGGATTTGGACTCAGTCGCAGGGCTGGGTTTGTTTCTGGAGCAGAACTAAAACACTGTTCATTAACGACCCTTGTTTTTTTTATTGCCTTTGCCAAAGTGTGCTTCATAGTCTTTGCTAGATGTTGCCATTACATACTTCCAGATCATTCCAGAGGAAAATCACCTCAACATTCTTGTTTGAATTTCTTCGAAGGTGTAGGATTGACATGAATTTCGTGAATAATCAGGGGCCGGGGGGATACGTCATCTACTGATGACTCTTGTCTTCACTGGTTAGGAAGAAAGAGGAAGTGGGTGTCTGGAAATCGTGCTGAAGTAGAGTTATTTATGCCATGGTGTAGAAATGCTGTTACCATGCACTGTTGGTTGCCAGCTTATGTGAACTAATCAGGCAAACTTCCGTTCTCACAGCAGAACACTGTGATTGGTCTGTAGGTAGGTAGACAATGAAATAATGAAATCCGATTATTTTATGAAGTGTTATTCTTGCCTGCTTTTTGTCAAGCAGTAGTTCAGTAAGTGATTGTTTGTATAGTGACCACCATAATTTATTACACAGTGGTACTTTTTGGTTATGTTGGCTGACACTAACTGGATCTGAATCCAAGTGAACATGGATTTGACATGCTGAAGGGGAGAAAAAGTCCCTGAAACAAGCAAAAACTCAAGACTGTATTACAAACCTGGCCGAGAATCACCAGGACAGATGCCCAACATATTGGGATGTCTATGCATCACAGTCCTGTAAAAAATGAGGGCTCAGTCAAGGGGTAACAGACACATGGAGCTGCTACTTATTTGCCCTTAACTTAAGAAATAATCTCCCCTCAATCTTTTTGGTGTGAAAAATAGACAATATTTAGTTCCTGTTCACAAAATTTGCTTCAGTTTGTGCCATTCAAACTGCACATTCAGGCCATTTGACACAACAAGTGACGCTAATTTTGAGTACATCCATTCCCAAGGAGTTTTTGATAATAATGTGTCAAATATACCACTCAACAAAAATATAAACGCAACACTTTTGTTTTTGCTCCCATTTGTCATGAGATGGACTCAAAGATCTAAAATTCATTCCAGATACACAATATTACCATTTCTCTCAAACATTGTTCACAAATCTGTCTAAATGTGTGATGGTGAGCACTTTTGCTTTGCTGAGACAATCCATCCCACCTCACAGGTGTGCCACATCAAGATGCTCATCAGACACCATGATTAGTGCACAGGTGTACTTTATACTGCCCACAATAAAAGGCCACTCTGAATATATATATATATATTTTTTCCAAGTGTTTATTAAATTTTTAAAATGTTGTTTGAAGGGGACTAATACCTATCTTTCAATGTATAGTTTATAATTTTGCTGTATTCTTATTCTTCTTGGCAAATAAGCCGTGGCTCTGTGGATCCCTTACCCCTTGACCGAGCTGATGATTATGTTGTATTGTCCAATATTTGTTGATGTCCCAGAATATTTGGAGGATGGTGGTGCCAACTACAGGTGCTGTAATTTCTAAGCCATTCATCCGGTATGGATGAAAATATACTCATATTAAAGCTTACAGTCTTCAAACTTCATTGTTATTGTATTTTTTAAATACAATGTGTCACATTTCAATGAATGATGGTTTTCACTGTATGTGGCACATAGAGTTCATTCATAGCTCGTGATAAAAGAGAGAAGGAAATGGAGAGTGAGTGGGAGAGGTGGACTGGAGAGAAGGAAGTGGCTCAGAAGGGGAAGTAGTTGGGCTTTTGCTCTGTACATGTTCAGTGTTGCGCTGCTATGTGTAAGTTGGGCAGTGCTGGTGCAAATGTTTTGCATCATGGCGTGAATTTGTGCTTGCTGTAATGTTGCCGGAGAGACCACACACGCCACCCCTTGCTATCAGTTCTGTTGGTCGGTTATCCCTGGAGCTCTCTGCCTCACATCTGATTCCTGGCTCCCTCTTGGCTACCACAGAGCTCAACCTCACAAGAGCCCTCTCTGTCAGTTCTCCTCTACCCCCACGGCATGGACACATTAAAGACTGATGCTCAGCCTGTCTACAGCCGCTGGTCATACAGGTATGCTGCCTTTGTGATGGGACCAGAAAGGGCTAATGTCGCTGCCCAGTGCTTTGATCCTTGCTGGCTGTAAGCTAGGCTTGTGCACTGTTACTGCCGAGCTTTTTGTTGGGTAAAAAGTCCATTATTAAATATATAATTCATGATGTTGGAGTTTTATTTTGGACACCTGGCCCACTTTCGAGCATACTACCTAAATATATGGCCGGAGGAAGTATCTCAAGGGCTTGCTCTTATGGCAGTTTCAGCCTTCTGCCTCATTGTGTACATCTTGGCTCTTGCTCTCTCTCTCTCTCCGTGCTGCGTGCAGCATTCGGCGCTTCCGAATATTGTTTTCAATATACCTTTTTTATCATTTAATTTGCCTTTCACTGCTAGTTTCTCTCAGGTGCATTTCCTAATCTCTGTGATGTCTGGCTGGTTCTGAATGCATTATCATTTCCTGTGGATATTTACTATAATGTTTTTTATTATTTGAACTATAAGTCTCTAGTGAAAAGTAGATCGCTTCTTTTCGTTATGCAGCAAACTGATGTGTGACGCAGTTTGGATTGAAGCTGTGACAAGTAATTAATATTCGACTACTTTCCATGGTTTTGACGAAGAATTGACTGCGTCAAATGTTGAGTTTATGCTTTACATTTGGTTGGTGTTTCGTAACTTTAGCCCTTTGGTGTCTGCCTAAAAATATCATTTTTTGACTTGTTTTGGCAAAGTGCATATTGTTGTGTGGGGTTTCTTGATTATGGGGTCTTGATGTGTGGGGTTTCTTAAATGGTTTGTGAACAATAAACTTAATATGTTTTTAAAAAGTATATTTTGTATATATAACCTCATTAAAATCAATAAAAGTATATAAGCAGTTTATCTTTTCTATGAATAAAATAATGTCTGGTCTATAGTCGAGGTGGTGTTATAGCGTGTCTGATCGTCGGCGTGTGCAGAAAATATGGGTGACCACGATGGCTATCTTGGTAATAAATTTTAAAGGCATGAGAAAGCAGTAAGTTCTGCTTGGTAATTTTGTCCACCAGCACAGGTCAAATAAATCAGAGAGAGAGAGAGAGAGAGTGATAGAGATTTTCCCCTCTGACACACATCAAATGTCCTGAGAGAGAGAGAGATGGTCACCGAAATAAAAAATTCAATTTGACCAACATGTAGCCGAGAGACAACGAGAGAGCTCAAGTCGAGAACCTAGTTACAGCATGGCATTTCGCAACACTCTGTGAACTCAATACACTACAGTAAAGAGACTGCTCTGCTTGAATCAGCAACCTGTCAGCCAATCAGAAAATTGTATTTCTTGTTGCTAGGTGAAATAGCAGCGCCAAATCACGTTCTTCACTCGCGCTCTCCATGTAGTGTATTTTGGCTGAAAACAAACCCTGCTCCGATCCGGTGTCACAAGTGGTACTGCAACATCTCTTGTTTGTGACAGACAAAATGATGCAAATACACACAAGAATTATTTAATTTAGCCTTTATTATACTGGGGAGTCCCACTGAAATAAAAAAAAGAACAGGTATGGCTAAACATTATCTTGTTCAAAATCTATCAACTACTCCAGGGAGAAATGCTTGCAAGTTGAAATCAAATTTTTAAGGTCATGTCAAATAGCATTCGCGAATGCCGTAGCTGGCCAGCTAACTCATATTCGTGATGCTAAGCACAGCTGCCATTTTAGCTGTTTTCCTGCCCCTGGCCTAAGTCAGCAGTCCCCACCCCCCATCCCGAAGCGCTTCAGTTTCTGACAGACATGGAGATTAGGAGCAGCAGCGACCCAGTTACAATATAAGTACAAAATAAACAAACACTCTCAGTGATTGTCGTGTGAAAGCCATGCTGAAAACATGGAACAACGACACTTTACATCCATACAGAAACTTCGGTATGAATATGGTGAGGTCATTGTTACAGAAAAAAAAATCACAATTGTCTATACAAAAACACTTTGCTGTTAGCCCTTTTCAAGCATGCTTTATTTTTTTCTCATATCAATACATGTCATTGCCCAGTTATACAACAGCCTCCCTTTGTCGGAACAAATACCAGTACGTACCAAGGTCTGGTGCTACACTGCTAATCAAGCCGTAGTCGGCCAGAAACGACGACAGTACATTTATAATTAATATTAGCAGGATTAAAAACCTCCAATTGGACTACCCAAGACGAATAAAACTGCTACTAGAGAAAACATAACATTCCTGTTCAGTAGCCACAAGGCTAGTTCACATCGCATTTTACACCCTATGATTCCTTGTTTTCTCAATCTCCTGAAAGCGGCACCAATATATACTTGGCTCTTGGACATCTACCATTTTTTCTTCCTTGACTTTCTTTTCCTCTACCGGTTCTTTTGTTTGCAGTCTCTTGCAGCGCTGGGATCAGAAGCTTAATCTGCTACGCTGCGTATGCTTGTAGCAATCTGCTCTCTCTACAGTGAAATATAGGACACTGGCGGCCCCAGAAGCTCCTGTCATTAAAATAAACAAAATGTCGAAGTTTTTGTGGACGGACGGACACACGGATGGAGCCCGATATCCTAGCTCCCGTGCCAATCGGGCGGCGGGAGCTCATTAGGAGCCTGTAATTTAAAATGTTGATAAGATAAAGCAAATTGTCAACGTTCTTGGAGATAATTTTGGGCCAGTTACCTTGAAAAAATAGGCCAAGGTCACCTTTTGGCACATCATTTGTAGGCCTTTATGAGATGCATGTCCAGTAAAAATTAGGAGCCTGTGACTGAAATGGCTGATGAGATAAAGCAAATTGTCAAAATTTTTGGTGATATTTTTAGGCCAGTGACCTTGGAAAAAATAGGCCAAGGTCACCTTTCGGCACGTCATTTGTAGGTCTCTATGAGATGCATGTAAAGTAAAAATTAGGAGCCTCTAACTGAAATAGTTCATGAGAAAGCCAAATTTCGAAATTTTTGGTGCTATTTTTAGGCCTGTGACTGAAATAGTTGATGAGATAAAGCAAAATGCCAAATTTTCTGGTGATATTTTTAGGCCAGTGACCTTGAAAAAATAGGCCAAGGTCACCTATAGACATGCCATTGGAAGGGCTTTATGAGACGCATATCCAGTAAAAATTAGGAGCCTGTAACTGAAGTCATTGAGGAGATAAACCAAAATGTGTTGCCGGACGCTCGCACACACGGACGGAGCCTAAAACCATAGCTCCCGCACAGCTAGCAGCAGGAGCTAATTAATTAATTAAATTTTTTTTTTTGTAAACACTTACTGCAGCTTTAAATGTTTCCGATCATTAAACTAAGTTTGATATTAGACAGAGAGAGCCTGCATTAACACAAAATGCAGTTTTTGAATTATAGTATCATTTATTGAAGAAAAAAAAGCAATTGAAAAATAAATTTCCCTCTTGGTTACTAAATCAACTAATAAAAAAAAATTCATCCTATAATTCAGTTTAGCTCCTTTCTGCAGAACTGCAAATTTAAGGATGCTGTTACTGTACTCGATCACTAGATAGCACCCCCGGATCAGTTATTGAATATTCACAAGCAAGCAGACATCGAACACGGTTTTGAATATGGGGAAGTTCACTCCATTCCTGTTTTTCAGGAGTTGCATAAATTCAACTCCTCAGCTAAGCCTGATGTGCAAACTGGTCAGTATCCTTGCCCATAGCATCGATCCAGCATTTTTAAAAAATGATTTCTTGCGACAGAAAAAATTGTTGTCCTTCGTAGCAAACACTTTAGCTACAGTGTGCCACTGGTATTCCAATTAGTGGTTCAGGAAAATCAGTTTTCTGAAGCAAAAAAATCGACATTGTATTGATTCTCTCACATTCTACTGTCAATTACAGTCATCACATGCAAAATATGCATAGTTCCCTACCGTGGATTTACGGGTAGATTCCTTCTTTGACAAGTTCAGCGTTTCTTTATATCCACCTGAGTACTGGTGTTGATAGCCCATCACTCAGTCATACACCCAGGCTCATCTGCGTAACTGCATAGTTATAGTTCACGCCCTTGTGAAACTTCCCTGGTAACAATGTATTGATTGGCTCATTTCTTATCCAATTCCCGAGTGTTTAAAGGTTCCACTGTAAGTGAAACACATTGGGCTCTAATTTCGTAGACCAGGCGCAGGCGTGGCGCAGGCGCAGCGCATGGGGGGTGCGCCGCGCCAACGGGGTGTGTCCAGGCGTATGTGGCAATTTCGTGCCCGGCGTAGCCTGGCGCAAGTACTCCTCTGTCCCGCCTCTGCCCCTCCTTCCAGCGCGAGTTGGCAAAGAAGGCGTGTTTGGGTATAACACAGCCGAGTCAAATCTTCACCAGTCAAATGAGCTCCTCACCTCAACTTTAATGTGTTAGAATATAGAAGGCGACCCAGCCGAGTCAAATATTGCTCACTGGCAAGAGAAACGATGGATAGCGTGTTTCTATTATTACAAACTGTAGCTGCTTAAAATTTTGGGATTAACATGCATATACAACAAAGCAAGATATGTTACACATTTATTTCCAATATGTGATCTTAACTCAGTACGAGATCATCGCAATCAGGCTGCATTCCTTTCCCCCACTAAAGACGATAAAGCATAAGTGACAATAATAGTAGCCTAGTATTAAGCCGCTTGCACACTGGACGCGAAACGAATTTTTCGCTCGACAGATTGCGTCTTGTGTCCAAAGGTCTGACAGGGTTTTAATAAATCGTCGTGTCCGACAGTCTATTATTGTTTTTAATTTCTTCAAATCTACTGACTCTTTCAGACATTAAACGTGAATGTTTGATAAGAGGGTTCAGTTCTTCAAGATGAGTACCGAGAATTTCAATCATTGTTTCTGTTTAAGCTCTGCTCAATAAAGTGAGTAGACACTGGCGCGAGACAATATACAATGCCTCCGCGTCTGACAGCCAAAAAAAGAGGACGATTAGAACAGAATGATAATGAAATAAAGAATAAAAAGAAACATTTTAACAACAGAGCATCCAATGAACACTGCGATTTATTTATTGGCGGGTCATCTTTGTTTGATATCACGTTTGTTGCTGATATATTTTTATTCTTTATTTCGTTATAAATCTGTTCTCATATCAATACTTTTACTTTTTGCTGGCTGCTGGACATGGAGTAATTTGCATATCGTGTCGGACAGTCTTGATCGTGCATGCGATGATTTCTTCACTCTGTCAGTGGTCATGGAATTGATTTGCTCACGCACTATATTATCTCTGCTGTGGAAATAAAGCGTGAATCTGTTCGATCCATCTGACGAATTTTCAAAAGAAAGACCGAATGAATACTGATGTCTATCTTCAACGGAAGAAAACAGATGAATAGGCTAAAAAGACCAAGAAAAGTCGATAGCTATCAATTTGCATTTTGTGAAGGCCGAACACAAACATAGCCAAGTTTGCACGTCTAATAATTCCTGGAATACTCGGAAAAACTAGAACTTTTATGACTCTCGGACACGGAGCTATATTAAAAACCTGTCCGACTATCGCGTCTTTGCATTGACTTTGTCTGTAATCAGTCGTGCGAAAAATTCGTTTTGCGTCCAGTGTGCAAGCGGCTTTAATGAGCATAGAACGCAAGCATTCGATATATATTATACAGTTTGTGGTTGGCTGAGAAAGATGTGAAGTCGTTAGTTTGCATCACAGATTCAGTTGCGTTGATTAAGCCAGGTCAAGTTTCCATTACGCGTGGCAACCGCCTGACATCAGGACAATCGATATAGATACTATAATTTATGTCCTTATTCAGATAGTTACATTAAATAGTGCTTCCTGTAATTTTTTCTTGCATTGAAATGTGCCTGACATTCTGTAAACCTGCCTGTGAGATTTTGGTGACGTGTGCGCACTCTGCGCCGGTCAGCCAAATTACCACTGCACGGAAATTAAACCAGGTTGGAGCTGGCGAGTTTTCTGCGCAACTCCAGCGGAGACTTTTTCTACGAAATTGTCACTGCGTCTTGATGAATATGTGACACCTCCCCCCACTACGCCGCCACACCCATCTCGGCGCACCTTCGTCTACCGAAGGCTGCGCACCTCACGAAATTACCACTACGCGGGCTGCGCCGTACGAAATTACCACTGCGCGGGCTGCCCCTCGCTACGCCAGCTGCGCTGCGCCAGGAAATTAGAGCTCATTGATTGGACAATGGCAGAGAATACAAGCCTATGAAATGGACGCGAAAAAAGACTCGCAAAACTGGCCTTGAAGTGTTCAGTTACATTTAGAGGATTTAAATGAGATAAGGACATGGTGAATGGGAATTATTTTGAATGAAACAGGACTGGAGGGTTCCTTCTACTGGATACATCGGTCTCTGGAAGAGGGATTCATGAGAAACGTTAGGCTGCTACTTTGAGGATGAATTCTACTTGAGGTCAAGGAGTTTATGATCCCTGAAATGTATAGATGCCCCAGCAGTTTTTCCAATTCTCAGTATTATTCTTTTTTTGGCTATTTCAATGGTGAATTCTCATGAATATTTTTTATGTTTGCAGCCCATTTTCTCTATCAAAATCATGAAAATAGACTGAAATACAATGTAATTCTAAATGCTGTAAGTGTCTTTCTGAGTTGAGCCACACTTTTCCTCTTTATAAAGCTTAAATCTTGAATTATAAAGCATTAAATTGGGTAACCCATAAATAGCCAAATTTGTCTTCTGCGCAAAGGGGATAACTATGCACACAGGCATTACGTGGAACCTGTCTGGCCATGTGAAATAGGCAAAAACGGCTCATGTTGCCTCGATCAAAAGAAATTCAAGGACAGATGAAAGTCGCTGATATTAATCAGTCTGCAAAGGGTGACATTGCCATTTTTAAGGCTCTGGGACTCCAGGGAACTGTGGTGAGAGCCATTATCTATAAATGAAGAGAAGTTTGAACAGTTGTAAACCATCCTAGGACTGGCCAGCCAGCAGAAGTTTCTCAAGAGTGCATCATTGACTCATTCAAGAGGTCACTTAAGAATCCAGACTTGCATCTAAAGAATTGTGGGCCTCACTTGTCTCAGTTCAGGTCAGTTATCACAGTTCTACAGTAAGAAACAAACTGGGGAAAAAAAGCATCCATGGAAGAGCTGCAAGGCAAAAAAAAAAAAAACAAACAAACTGCTGACCAAAAAGAACACCATGGCACATCCCACTTTTGCCGGAAAGCTTAATGATGACCCCCAAGATTTCTGGGATGATATTTTGTGGACTATTAAAACTTTTTGGAAGACATGGGTCCTGTTACATCTGATATAAAGCTAACTTTGCTTTCTACATAAAGAACGTCATACCAGCAGCTGAATATGGTGGTGGTAGTGTGATGGTCTGTGGCTGTTTTGTTGCTGCACGACCTGGGCGACTTGCCATAACTGATGGCACCGTGAATTCTGCTCTCTACCATAAAATCTTGACGGAGAATGTCCAGCCATCAGTTTTTGACCTGAAGATCAGGTGCACTTGGATTATGCAGCAGTGGTACAATGATCTAAAGTGCACAAACAAGTCCACCTCTGAATGGTTCAGAAGAAGCAAACTGAAGGTTTTGGAGTGGCTAGTCAAATTCCTGAATTGAATCCATTTGAGAGGCTGTGGCATGACCTTAACCTTCTAAACCTGAACGCCCCCTCGAGGTAGCGCTGGCGCTACGGGATTTGCATATTAAGTCCTTCTCTGTAATAGTTTACTATTAAAACGCATTTATATTATCATTCATAATTCTTCAGAGACATCCATTCTTGATAACCAAGTCATTGTTCTAGTCAAAATGTCAAGTTATGGCCTTAATCAAAACATTTCAACAGTGGTGCTCACTCACCTATATTTCTTGCTGGTTGTTGCTTCTCCATTTGGATTGTCGCTTGATAGAATGTTCTTGTCAGTCTTTTTAATCACGTCATGCTGTCTGGTCACAGCCAGATCGCACCTGCTTTTGTCTTTCATGGCATGTTGAAATATCTCTGAGTCGCCATGTACACATCAGAATATACTGTTTTCATGTGCCATCATATCTTTATTTTAGACTATTTTTCATTTTTTTAGCTGACTATTTTGGCCTTTAATACGGACTAAGTCTTGTTTTGGTTGTGTTTTTTTGCTTCATGGTTTTTTATTGGATATGTTTCTGGAATCCACCTAGGAATATATCCCTGGTTGTTCTGTCTCAGTAAGTTGGCTACTAGACAATATGTTATAAAAATGATATGCATTATTTGGCCTATTAAAAAATATTGAATAGGTTTTTGAAATCTGAGTGGGAATGCATTTTACTCCCAACAACTTCTCCCATCACAGCATTCCAGTTTGTCCCCTCCATATTTCCACCACTGCCTACAGCTAGTAACCAATGTCCTTTTTTAGTCTGCAAATATTTGGATGCAGTTTCCAATACTCTTGTGATTGACAGCCATAATGGAGAGTAGGCTTTGATCAATATGTCGGGAGGGTAGTTTGTAGTGGTTGGTCCCCATTGCGACACAGCATTTTAAATGGTCTCCTTGCCTGCTACAGGGTAATGAAACATTCATGCTGTGTATGTAATGATAAGGTACCTGTACTTTGTATGGGAAATGGAGGCGTTTTTGTTACAAGCAGGTCGCATGGTCTCTAACCCCTCTCAAAGCCTGGACCATCACATAGCAGAGGCTCAAAAAAGCCACAGTAGAACCTCAAAGATGCTTATTGCACTGTAAGCGGAAAGAGCAATGCAAAAGCACCTTTTCCAGTTCTTGTATGCATTTCATTATTTGGTGTTAATTTTGCAAGTGAGGTAGGAGCTTTAAATGGAAAGGAGTCACACTTTCCATTGACTAAAAAGCGGGAAATATTCCTCTCATTTTTTGTACCCGTATTTTACCATGGAAGGTAGCATGCATGTAACAGAAATAATGATATTTGCTGCGTGCAGCAGTTTCAAGTTTTTTTAAAATCAATGTTTCATTTCATTTATTCGATGGATGAAATTTATTTAAGCATGGCTTGCTGCAAGCAGTGTACGGTGAGCTGGGTGGTCATAAATCTACTTGCTGGCAGACTGCTACTACAGTGTCAGTGCTCATTCTGTGTTCAATTAAAAACAAGGCACTAGATGTCCACTTACTATGACCAAACAGTATTCTGGTTGCAAAATTTTTTTGGTTAGTTTTTAGGGCTTGGTATTGCCACTGATTTCCTGAATCGATTCAATTTTCGATTCGATCCAATATCGATTCATTGAAGGATATTTCAGCTTCAGTACCTGTTTTGCTTGAATATGAAAGGTAGTCTTGGAGAACTAATGATAGAAATTATACTTTGAGTTGAATTATTAATAAGAAACTTTCTAACTAGGCACAATATTTCAAATATTAAAGTTCACACTAAAAAGTGACCCCAAACTTGTTTCCTGAAAATACTTTCTGTTGACCAACACACTTCATTAATCAACATCATTGCATAACTGCAACATAGACTTAACAGTCAGTAGACTATTATTCTCTGAAACTGGGTCAAGTTCATTTTCCAGTAAATGTTATTGAATTTAAACCAGAATCCTTGCCCAAAATACACCACATGGACATTTTCGACTGTACAGAAATAAATATTACTATACATTCAACAAAGAAAATAATATTGGATTTTTTTATTCAAAAACTGGTTGAAATGGTGGACGAAAATTGGCACGTTTTATCACTAAACTTTCACCCGGCGCTGTTATTGAAAATTCACCTCCCAACACATGTAGTTGAGCTTAAAATAAAGATCTGATACCGAAATTTATATCCAACGTTACCTTTGTTCTCTCATCATTTCTTGTAGCTTGAAAATCCGGCCTCAATTTACTGTTCCGTGCCTCGTGTCCACTTTAGTTACGTAAGGATCGCAGTACATTTTTTACCTTTAACAGGTAGTTTCGCATTTGCAGCATGCTTTCTATCAATGAAATGCTGATGGATGTACAATTATGACACGTAGTCAAAATACCTCTACCTGCATTTAACTTATTCATTATTATCCATTACGTCGGGAAATGTATTACTTAAGTATTTTTTGAGGATTTTTACCTGCGTTTTTTTTAAACTGGGACTTTTACTTTTACTCTACTACATTTAAAAGATGATAAGTATACTTTTACTTCGTTACTTTGACACTGACCACTTCGCTACTCGTTACAAATTAAAATATGAATGTAATTCATAATTGAAGGATTATCTGGATTTGGCGTGTTCGAGAAGAACAACGGTGCTCGGCAGGGTATCTTGAACGCCTTGTTCAGACGTGTCCGTCAGCAGACATGGAGCTGCAAATTTATGCATGCAGAACAATATTGTATCACTAGATGACACTCCCGGATCAGTTATTGAATATTCACAAGCAAGATGGAAATGCATTAATAAAAGATCGATCTTTGAATAAAATGAATCGATATCGAAAATGTAAATAAAAAATCGATCTGAATCGAAAAATCGACTTTTTATTAACCCAGCCCTATTAGTTTTCCCTACTACGGACATCCACTGCCCTTGTTCTGTTTCACACTTTATCCGTGCTTGTAGATTTTCATTCCTATTGCTATTAAAGTTGATCAATTCATTCCAAAAAAACAATTGCGTGTCTGTATTATCTTATTTCAGCCCTGTTTTAATTTGGTTTAATTTTTGGTAAATGGGCTGCAATTGTATAGTACTTTTCTAGTCAGATGATACGAAGCACTCTACAGTTATGCCTCTCATTCACCCTGATTGCAGAGGCTGCCATGCAAGGTGCCAACATGCGCATCAGGAGCAGTGTGGGGTTCAGAGTCTTGATCACTTTGACATGTTCTCTAGAGGAGCCAGAGAACTAACCAGGAACCGTCTGATTCTTGGATTACCTGCTGTACCTCCTGAGCCATGCTGCCCCATTGTTTTTGGATCTCTGACTTCTTACAGTGGCCATTTTAATTGTCTCCACATACCATACTAACCTTGTTTTTTGTGTTTTGTCTGCTTTTTATGTTTGTTTGTCTGCCTTGTTTTGTCTGGATTGGAAACTGTGAAGACCGTCAAGCTCTACCAGCTTCTCCTCTACCTCATCCACCAGGTGAGCGACAGCCTCCTGTCGTTGCTGGACAGTGGCGACCTTTGCCTCAGCACCACACCATTCTATATGTTTCTTTCTACTTGTCTCTCTTCCTTCTCGTCCTCATAAGTCATAACCACTGATGTATGTGGACTTACTTTTCACAACCTTCTTATTCTTGGATTCTGAAGCTTTTGTTGTCAGAGTGACAGTCTTGGGGACCGAATATGTGTTTTGAGCAGCACACTCCTTAGTCCTATGTGCCTTGTAAAAGGATGGTGAAATCTGACCTACTGGCGGTTTATCTGGGGGTTGCTTAAAACCTGGCAGTGGAAGAGATGTATATGGAAGCAGTGGCTGCATGAAGTGTGTTTCCAGTTGTTATGGCCTGGCCTGGAAACAGCAGTGAATTCATTCACCTTCATTCGGATTAATTGCCATATACTGCCATGCCATCAAAGATTATTGCTTTACAAACATTTGCTGATTAGATTGCCTCCTGTAAACCAATTGGCTGTTGACTAACCTCATGTCTGTCCTCGTTGGCTGGGTCCCACTTGTATGGAGGTAGTCTGGTGAAATTTTTGCTGTGGAAAAATAGAGACTGTACTTCTGATATTATGTTGTGAGTAAGGAATTGGCAGATGTAATGACAAGACTTCACATTATATGTTCTTTTTCTTTGTAATGAAGTGGGTAACCTAGCTGGCTTTGAATGTGTGAATGTGGCTATTTCTTACGACTAACTTGCTGTCTGATGTGCCACAGATTGCCGCTTTGCACCCACCCTGACTCTTCACAGAAGGCTAGCCTGTGATCAGGTCCATGGCGACAGAGGCATAAGTGGGCCTGCAATGATCCTTGATGATTTGAGTATTTACGCTCAGATCTGAACGTAAAATACATATTGGCCAATTTAGAACAAGTGGCCGTGAGTCATTCATAAACAAATGAAACAAGAAACAGTCCAGTTTATTCAGTTGGCTCTATGCACGGCAAGCTTTAAGTCCTGTGCTAGTGTAGGAATGCTTGATATAATTTCTTTTAAAACGGCCTGAACTACGTTAATTTTCAATACATTTTATTTTGTTTCTTTGGGTATTGTATTCAGATTCGTATGTCGATGTTTACTTTACCGACCTCAAAACGAGCGAAACCTTTTTTCCAAGATGCGAGGACTGCACTTCAGCACGCTACTGTTGTGTGCTGATATGTACAGCTGTGGCTAAGTTCAATTCTTTCCTTGGTTTTCTTACATTTCCCAAAGACATGTGGATAGTTAAGAAACTACATGACAATTTCACCATTATGGATCACACCAGAGTCTGCAGCCGACATTTTCAGACTACAGACCTGGGGTGCATTTCCAGAAATCACAGATGCTAACTTGCATAGTTAGGCCCATGGACTGTGAGTGAACAAAAAATGCTTCTGGGGAACGCGCCCCTGATCCACTGTATATTACATTCACGCAATTTG
Source organism: Gymnothorax reevesii (assembly GCA_029721435.1). Lineage (NCBI taxonomy): Eukaryota > Metazoa > Chordata > Actinopteri > Anguilliformes > Muraenidae > Gymnothorax > Gymnothorax reevesii. The sequence goes on along the minus strand of CM056579.1, from coordinate 38,477,427 downwards.
AGTTAGGCTCCCGAACAAATGGCTTTTTCTCTAGCTACAAGCTAAGAATCTGGGGTTACAATATGAAGATAAATAGTTACGTTTTGAAATTTCTGGGATTCATTGGAATTCAACGCCCTCAAATTTAGTTTAAACGTTTAAATTTGCGGGCGTTGAATTCCATTGAATCCCAGGAAATTTCACAAGCGTAACTATTTATCGATATTGTAAACCATAAATTTCACAAACGTAACTATTTATCGATATTGTAAACCATAAGCGAGAAATAAACGATTTTTGCAAGGACTCTTTCATATGGCGACGTGATCCGTCACAATTAGGTCATCGAGTCACGCGCTAGAATTCCGCAACCTGTCAAGTTGAACTGATGGGCTGAATGAGCGAAAGTAGGTCCGTTTTCATGCTAACAGAGGTGTATAATCCGGGTTCAGAAAGTAAAAGTCCATCCCAGGATATATTGTTCCAGCCTCAAAAGACCTGGCAGCTGACACTATTCTTCAGCTAGGTGGTAAAACTAACAAGTCAAATCTGCTGACAGGAGTTTACAGTTGGAATGAAAACATGGTAGGATTTTTACTTTCTGACCCCTGGATTATACACCTCTGCATGCTAATGTATTCATGAGCAGGTGAAAAGGTCCTGTCATTTCAGGGATGTTGAACACTATTCGACAAGGGTAATTAACCAATCAGATTGCGGAAAACGCCTACTATTGGTTACCAATGTTCTATTTCAATGCCCCACTATGACACCAGCGTAAAAGCATTCACACATACCCGACTTACACTAGGAGCACAGGAATCAAATAAATGCTCAACATGACTAAAGCCATTTAGCGAAAGGCTATGACGCAGTGTTTTCAGCTTGAACACAAACTGCAGTTCTCGTGTTCGAGAGACAGTTGATTATCCAACTGGGCTAACCCACTGCGTTGTAATGAACAGATCAAGTCCACAGTCTTTCCATTCACATTTTGTACCTGCTGCTGAGATAGAACAGGGCAAAAGTTACGCAATGTCACTGGTCTCAAAGACAGCAGAACAGGGATGCGAGGGTGCCCGTCCAATTCTTTGTGATGACTAATTTATGTTGGCAAGCGTACTGTGACAGTCCCTCTAGCTCATACAAATGGGCGGTCAACACGAAACATCACGGCGCGTAATCACACTTAGCACAGAGAGTACTGGGTAACAGATTCATCGCGTAGACAGAAGCGTATAATGGAACACAGGGATGTCCTTGAACAGCGACGACGGCCATTATGCCGGTTACTGCTGCTTTCAATCTTGTGGACCGAAAGTAGGTGTGCAGCCTTAACTCAAACACGGAACTGATGCGTGCATAGAGCCCATTAAACACGGCATCGTCTGAATTTATTGATCACATGAATCATTTGAAAAAGCCATTGGAATTATATCTTCAAGGTACGCAAGAGCCCTACAAATTGAAGGCAGAGCAATGGCTTGCTGTTCACAGTTTAATGAATTGCAGAGATGTTCTAGCATGTGTTCTAGCCATGCTGCCTATCTGGCGTCGGCAAAAGACTCGTTTTCCAAGTCTTTGCAGTATTTTGTTCTTAAAGGACATTTCTTTACCCTAATAGTATATTTGCCTAAGTCATATTTGAACGTTTTCGAAAACAAGAAAAAACACAATTTTTAGAAAGCACACTGGTATTTTTTTGATATTGCAACAGTAAGCCAAAAAATGACTTGGGCAATTATGCTATTAGGCTAACGATTTGCAAATTCAACAAAATTCATCTACTGAGCTCTCGATGCTTACAGGTTTTCTTCCTTTGCTTTTGTAAGATTTTGTTGGAATATTTTGAACTTCTCGAACATAACGACCACACGTGTAGTCAAAAGTTGCAGAGTTTTGACAGCGTCTTGGCTCACTTCCGCCAAGTCCTGATTGGCTTATTCCATTTTGACGACAACTCAAGTAGAACGGGGGGCAGAACTTAAATCATTAGAGGATCATTGCAGATCCTCTTTTGCCTCTCTGGCCTATTCAACAGAGGACTTGTTCGCAGGCTACAGAGAAAGCATAATGTGGTATAGTTTATTTTGGGTATAAGTGCCATGCTTTCTGCACTGCTGGGGTTGACACCAAGGTTTCAAGAGCACTTACCAAAAGCACTTACAGGTCATGTTCTACTTGTGTCGTGTTCACTTGCCCAAATAAAAGAGGCTTTTCATTTTGTTGGGGGGGGATGCCTTTCCTTTTCTTGAACGGGGGGTATGGCACTAATATCATCCAGTACTTTTAATTCTACCTTTTTTTTTTTTTTTGGCACGCACAGCGATGACACGGTGATTATAGAAAATCCCACTGGGGCGGACTCAATTCGTGGTGGTCCGAGTTGATTCTGTGGCGGCCCCCCACACAATGGTCTGTGTGTGGGAAACTAGTATCTGCTACCACTAAGCCACCTACTCCATTCTTCTCCTGCCCTGGTGTCCTGTCCAGTCCTTGGCCTGTAGACCGCCTTTAGTATGTTGCAAAGACTATAGCCTATTGTCCATACATGTATTTTATTTTCATAACCTCACAACTGTATCAGTTACCATGGTTACCAGTAAAAGTACCAGACTTAAAAAGGCTGATTTGCTTTAAAGGGGACCTAAAATGCTATTTTTCAAAGTTTATATTTTGGTCTTTAACTCCCCTAGAGAACTCCTGATCGTGCAACTTATTTCGCTCATACTGCCATCCTCAAAAAACCCCATTTGTAGTCCATAGTAGTCTCATAGTAGCCTGAAACGCCTCATTAGGGTGGCTCTTCCGCCCACTCCCCGTGTGCCCACTTTTTTCTGACCGGCCAGCTCTGTGGAGGGGGGATCTAGACAGGACGAGGCAGCAGAACACAGTTTTACCGGTGGAGTGAAACTGGAAACTCCCGAAGGAATCGACGGGCATATTCTGCAATCTAACGCAGTACATGTGTACAGATCTAATGAAATTAACTTTTTCTAATAAACACAACGGCGAAAGTGGAGGATGCAGTGCGAAAGTCTGGCAGCTCAAGCACAAATTTGCTATCGGCTACAGTTTACTATGGCAACAGTTGGTGAGTACAGCGGTTTTACTACTTAGTAGCTCGTATGCAGGGAAAGCTAGAATCCACCCCATATAGACACATTTGTCGAACGGGTCAACATGCCCAAGTGTAGACTAGAGACCGTAAAAATCCGGTGGGTCTGAGTTTAGAGGGAAACATGGAGAGTGAGGAGCAGCTAAAGTGGACCAACAGCTTATGGACTGCTTCAGTGTATATGGGGACCTGCTGGTTCGTGTGCATAGCTGTGGTGTGATGTTGGCGTGGAGAAACGAGCAGCTTCCGCGCTGGTGTATGACAGAGGGGCAAGAGCTCCAAGCTAAACGGCCTTTTCAGAAATTACCCGGGGTAATGGTTTACTTATTGCTTCGGAATGACCAGCATTTCCTAGCGGAAAATGGGCGCATTATGGAGCCAGACAGAGAGCCAGACAGAGCTCCGGTTATGTCATGAACATAATACAGGTTTTACAGACCGTAAGTTCCGTCTGCGTGAACCGTTGCTTATGTGGAGCTAGCGAATCGATCACTTTTAAAGGAAAGAATTTAATATTCAGTCGATGGCAATGTAGCGTTTGTTATACCGGACACGTTTTAGTTTCCCTATTGCTTTCACCGGTAGTATCAGTGAGCTTGCCCAGACATTGGCGATGTATCAGGCTGACCCCGGTCATGGATAAGTAAAGCAATTGTTTCATAAGCACCCAAAAACGATCCCCAAGCTCTGCAAAATCTACGTCTGGTCTAACTGCAGCCCAACTCGGCAGACACATACAGCACCTCTCCGTTTAGCTTCAACTGTAGTGGCTACAATCAGGCAATGTTATGATGAAACTGTCACATTGATGCTTTCCGAAGTAACAAGCATACCGATCACAATTGCTGCATTGAAGTTGACCAGAAGCATTTTTAATTTGCAGAGCACGCGAACTAACATGCAGTAGCTGGTCATGACTTAGAATGTAATCTGTCGTGCGAAAAATTCATTTCGTGACCGGTGGGAAAGCTGCTTAACACTCAAATAATGTCTGTATTTGCGTCTTTGCATTCACTTTGAATGCAGCTAATCTGTTGCACGAAAAATTTGTTTCAAGTCTGATGTGAAAGCAGCTTTATGGATAGTACGCAACAGCTAGAGCTTGGCTATGTTATGAACATAACACAAGTTTTGCAGACCGTAAGTTCCGTTAGCTGGACAAGTTGCTTATGTGGTGCTAGCGAATTGATCACTTCTACAGGAAAGAATTACCTATTTCATCTCCGCCTTTTTCGGCTTTTTATTAGCCACAACACTTTCAAAAGGGGGATGAAATTATGTCAAGGTAGTGCAGAGAAATCATTATAAACCAGTAGAGCTTCTGCGTTTCGCATTGCTTTCATGGTGGCACCAGAGAGCTTGCCCAGACATTTGTGAAGTATCCGGCTGATCCCGGTCATGGATAAGTGAAGCGATCACTAACTGTAGTGGCTATAAGTGAAACGATCACTAACTATAGTGGCTACAATTGGGCAACGTTATGATGAAACTGCCACATTGATGCTTACCAGCATATCGATCAGAATTACTGCATTCAAATTAACCAGGAGCATTTTTAATTGGCACGACATGCAAACTTATATGCAGTAGCTGGCAACCGAGTGGTCATAACTACAGAGACAAACCTTTGCAATACAGGTTTTACAGACAGCAAGTTCTGTTACTGTGAACAGTTGTACCAAGCATCCAAATTACAAACAAGTATTAAAAGTTAGTTTCAAATGAGGTTTATGTTGACACACCTACCAAAAGTAAAGGGACTAGTAGCCTTGGGAGAGATAGTGAGAAAATTGCACCTCAAATGATCTGCAGTTCTTCTTTCGCATTTCCAAAAGTGTAGACGCTAATAAGGCATAGTATGATCTGCCGTTGTTAGTGCCTGCTAGAATAGTGGGCAGGTCCAGCGTCGTGATTGGCTCTGGCTCGGTCTGTACTAATTTGACGGCACAACCTGACGTCAGGTTTTACCCAGATCTCGTGTAGATCTCGGGAGGACCTGTGCAGAGAGGAAATCACATTCATGAAATCACGTTCTTGGATTACGGCAAAATCCCTGTATCTTATGTTTAGAAACTTTTCAGAGGTTGACCATGGACAACCAACATAATAACATTACTAAAATGCATTAAAAGAAGGATCAGCATGATAGGTCCCCTTTAACTAATACTTCCAAGTCAATATCCATCCATCCTCACACAGTCTCAAAATGTTGTAAATTTAAGATAACCATAATGTTAAGAGAGGACTCTTGAAAACCATTTTGTTCAGATATATTAAGATGAGAGGTAGAGAGACCTCAGAATTTTTTATGGTAATAAAAGGTTGTACATACGGAAAAACACATTAATAACGCTGTAAATTTGAAAAGTAATGTCATTCTTTATGAGATACACATTTTTTTATAGCCGGTCTTATAGTTCAGCATTGTGTTGCATGTAATGAATAATAAGGCGAAGACCACTCCTCTCTTGCCAGCCAACAGATTTTTATTTTGCGTGCAACGCGTTAATATCAGTAGAGCAACTTCGCGTGTCACGTTTCTACATCGATAGCTATCCACAGCAGAGCTTCGTACTTACTGAGTATACAGCATATCATAACATTTTCCAGTTAACGGGACTGAAAACATAACCTCCTTTTACCTTAGATAGCGGAGGTAATTTTGAAACTGGGAGCTCTCGTACCTACGTGAAGCGCATTAATGTCAATACAGCAACTTTGCATGTCACATTTCTAAATGCACACCTTTAAATTAGAGATGGAAGAAACGGCGAACCCCGCGAGAAGCCACCTAATGCTCCATTAGCCTGGACTTAGGATAGGTAAATTAGCATGCTTCACAAAAGTGCCGCACACGATAAAATAAAAATGTATAAACTCCAAAGTAATCATTGAGGCAGTAATGAACAAAATCTTTGACCTCCATGAAGAAGTATCTTCGCCTCTGTTTAGCATTTTACTGCGTTTTACAAAACCACCGACGAGCACTTATTTCATCTTACCTCTCCAATGCAGAGCTGAATACTGAGGAGAATACCACGAATTTGGAGGAAGTTATGTCGCCAAAATGTCAAAGATCAAACAGCTTTTTTGTAAAAATTCTACTGAAGTAAGGAAAACTCCCCAAAACAATCCATGCATGGATAAGAGGAAAAGAATAATAATGGGCATACAGAAATTGATTTTGGGTGAACTGTAACATTGCATGTTCACATGGGTTACACTTAAAGGATCAGCGAGTAAGATTTTGAGCCATCTAGTGGCCAGATTATAGATTGCAACCAACTGACCATTCCTTTTCTCAGAAAACCTACGGTGGCCGTAAGACTTGCGAAAACATGAAAGGCGCTCTCTTATGTCAGTGCTTTATTCATTTACTTTTTCCCTTTCTGGGCTACAGTAGAAAAAATGGCAGCGCAACATAGCGGTCTACACAGAGGTGGACCCCCTCCCATAGATCTATAGGGCTTATTCTAAGCGAAATGAAACTCAAAGATTGTTGTTTTCACTTGATTATACACTACTGAAAAAGTAGTTATGAAGATTATATTACATTTCTGCCAAAATATCAATCTAAATTCTCCACACTGGTCCTTTAAGATGCCAAGAACAAAACCTGAATGATAAAGACGCTGAATTTTTTTTTTTGCCTCGCAATTTTTTTTTACCGAGGTCTGAGATTGCTAGTTACGGCTATGATGATGTGTCAGATATGCCAAACTGAATATGAGTACGCTTCCTCACAGGGAAATAATATACAAGAAGAAATGCTATACATGCAGATATTTACATGAGGCATTTGTTTGGACAATCTTTAACCTGGCCAGCTGCCAGACAAAAAGAGGGAATAACGATACTGGAGCTGGACCATTAGTGCTATTATTTAACATCATTTTATGAGACTGATCAATGCAGCTCAGATTTCAGCACCAACCAGAACGTAGACAGCGAAACTGCACTCACACACACCACAGACTGTAGGCACACACACGCAGACTGCAGTGACGTGGAAGGACGAGAGAGCGAGCGAGCGAGCTGACGGCTGCGGCGCGCTGCTTGATTGCAAATATATCTCTTTTGTGTGAATTAGCAGGAAAATAAGGTTGTTTCCCTGTCTCTAAAACACTTAAATAAATATAACCTTTGAATCAATAATCCCTCAAAAATCCCGTTGCCTGTTGGGGCAAGAAAACAACCTCAACTTGCCCAAATATTATTTTTACTGGCCCCAAACAAGTGGGCCACCGTTAGTGTCTTTGCCTGCTGCACTCGTTGTCCTCAGTGCCTGTGAGGCACCTAAGTAAGTCCTCTGTGGCCGTCTTTGCTGGACTGTAACGTGGTTCGATTTCCGCAATTGACAGAAAGCAGTGTACCAAAATGAGGGGGCTTATGTCCATCTCGGCCAAGTTGTAATTAATTTGTGGCCTAAAATAGATTTGATTGTTCGTATCGTGATTGTATACTTTAGCTATTTTATTCTCAATAAAAATATGTCTGCGCCTATTCATTGTGACCTCTGCAGGTACTCTGTGTGGCTGGAGTCTTCTGAGTCTTTTTGTTCCCTGGTCTCATGTGTTTTTGGCTAGGAGATGCTTTTCCCTCGGTGACGTCAATCTGTGCAGTGTGGTGAAACAGAGCAGCCTGTGCCTGGCTAATGAGCCGAGAAAGGTGACCAAAAGGAAATGGAGACATGAAGGAGCATTTTGTAATGGCATGCACAAGAGGCCAAATATTTGACCGTATGTGTTTTTTTTATCTCCACTTTTGGTTCCCCCTTCATTTTCCCACCTACTCCCTTTCAATTACAAACCAAGCCTGTCTGTTGGAATCAACTCCAGTTAGTGAACAGTTTTCTGTACCTGCTGTAGTATCTGTGCATAGAGTTGTATAGCTGCTGATTAGAGACTGTTCCTGCAACACTATTGAGTTTATTTGTAGTGAGAGAGTGGGTGTGTGGAAGGGGGGAAGGCAGGATTAGGGGCGGTGGAAAAGCAACTTTGAGAGAGAGCAAACGAGAGGGTGAGATGGAGGTAGAGGGACAAATGCGCTTTGGGATGCAGCCAAGAAATGCAGCCTTTATCTTGCTTGATTTCAGACAGAATTGTCAACATGGAAACAGTGAAAATGAGTTGGCAATTTTGTCTGATATCAGGCAGGATGAAGGCTGCCTTTCTTGGCTATACTTGGAAGTGCCTTTGCAATGATACAGCCTGCAATGACATGGCAGCACAGCTTATTAAGGCTGCAGCCTACGCTTTGAGAAATGGCCTGTGTCAAAGGGGGTGGCTCTTGTTCTCATCACTACATGGGGAGTGCTTCAGTGAAGGTTGAGCCCTCTGCTGGTGGTTTATGGTTATGCATTTTCATATGAGGCTTTAATCTGAATAAAGCTTCTGTTCAAGTTGAATTCATATACAGTTCGGTTTAGAGGGCCTTGGAAAGTGACACAATTTTCATTATTCTAACCACTGCATGTCGCCACAATGGATTTTAAAAGAATCATTCAAGATTAGATCGAAATATAGATTTTTAGCATTAATTCAAGGGGTTTCACATTAACTGCTTGGAGTAGCAGCCATTTATACATTTAAACGAAGCTTCGATTTTGGCAATTTGAACAGCACCATATTGCCATTTTGAAACCGGATGCAATTCCTATTGGACGAGAGTGTGCATTGAAGATCTAGGGAGGAGTGAGGGGCAGATCTACTGGTGCATCTGACCGTATCTGTCGAGGACCAGAGGATAGCCACGCCCCTAAAGCATTTTTGGCTTTATCCTTTATTCTAGTCTATTTGGGACCATAATTTTCAAAAATGAATATCATGATATATCGAAGGAGACTTGAAACTAGCGATGGATATCATAGTGTGGAAAATCATTATTTCAATAATAAATCAGGTGGAAAAGAAGGTCATTTTCTCATAGACTTCTGTTGCTTTGAACTTCTTTCTGCAACCACCGACGTGGCCATCTGCTGGTCATTAAATAGAATGCAAGTTTATGAGATTTCAGCACTGGCCTCATATTTCAGATCTGGGCACTGCATCCATCTTTTTATAGTCTTTGGTAGTTCTCCATTTTCAGAGGCTCAATAGTGATCAGACAATTGACTGAAAATCAGATTCACTGCTAGGTATGGTCTTTTCCCTCATGAGTTCGGGACACATTATGCAGATAATTATTCCAAGTGTTGAGTTTGCAATTGCCAGCTGTACATGGGAACTCTCAATATGTCGTCCTTGATGCTGGTGAAGGAAGCCATCATTAGGCTGAAAAAAACAAAACAAACTTACTTAACTTCAGTTCAGTTCAAATTTATTTCAGATTTTGGACAAATAAAATAGCATAAATGCAATCAAAGAAAACAAAATAAAATCAGGTAAATAAAAGCTAAGGAAATTATTATGCCGTCTCGAAATTCAGTTAACATAAATACAGTCATAAATACTGCAGAATAAGTGTTCCAGTGCCCGAAAAGGGGATGGGGAGAAGCTCAGCTTATTGAGCCCGACCCCTACTTTCAATATCCCGAGTTTATACTAGTTTTTTTTTTTGTAAACAGTATTTGCTATATTTACATACACATAAACATATATGTACACGTATATAAACATACATGCATATATACATATACCTACACACACATACTTATGCAAACATATACACATAGTACAACAATATAATGCAATATAACGTGGTGCATTACCACATAATTCCATTAATTAAATTCATCTTTCTCCTCCCATCTATACCTATTGAAAAAGCCTTGTTTAAGTTTCTTTGTAAATTGGTTAATGTTTAACCAATTTTAGTTAGTTTAGTTTGGACTTTAGTTCATCATTTAAGCCATTCCATAAGGTAACACCATAAAAGGAAAGACACATTATTTTCAGGTTTGTGCGCACCATAAGTTTCTTTAAGTTCAATGATCTCTTTATAAGCATAATATGTTTTATTTGTGTCATATTCATAACATATATCATTCTAGTTTTGAGTCAAGAGATCCCCCTTAAGAGCCTTGATGGACTCATCCGTTACTACTCGTCTGTGTCTAGGAATGGCAGTTTTATCATCATTTCCATATTCACACTCATATATTGCAAATAGAGGCAGGTGGTCTGTAATATCATTCACTAGACCTCCTCTCTTTATTTTACTTTTAATATCATTTGTATGTATGTTATCAATTAAAGTTCCTGAGTTTCTTGTTATTATCCCCCGCCGCGCGTTTAGCGCAAAGCGGGGGATATAGTATTCAACTCCATACGTACGTCCGTCCGTCCATCCCGAACATTGTCAGCGCGATATCTCATGAAGGTGTCAACCTATTTCAATTCTTTTTGGTACCAACCTTCCTACTGGGAATGCTCAGACACCAGTCGGTTTTGGTGACCTAATGGCGGGGGATATAGTCACTTTAGTGACAACTAGACCCACTAGAACAAGAGTTAACAAGAATACAATACATTGTATCAATGAATTCATTTATGGCTTTATGTTTATATGCATTTAGAAAATATCCACAGACAAACATGACCTTCTGATGGGTCTTAGAGTACACTTTTTCCATGTTATTTCTGAAGTGTTCAATATCAGTTCCGGGTGCTCCATAAACACAACTAACAAGAATATTTTTCTGTTTTTCCCTGCATATTTCAATGGTTATACATTCTAACATGTTATCAACAACAATTGACATATTTTCAATAACCTTATACTTTAGGCTGATGTTTACATACAAGGCCACTCCACCCCCCATTTTCCTTTCCCTCTTCCTGTAATTTAACTCATATCCTTTCAGTGGAAAATGTATTCCTCTCAGAATTGAGCCATGTCTCGGAAATTGCAATAATGTGAAAGGGTTTTTTTGTAGTTACTTAACTGTTCCTGGATATTATCGAAGTTTGTACACAAACCTCTGGCGCTGAAGTGTATATTGAAATATTTTCCCCTGATGTTTTCAAATTAAGTTGTTCATCAGAATAGTAGTTGCAATCATCTGTTATACCATGGAATACAGTGTTGTCAGGGTCAATGTGCTGTTCAAAGTCCTGTCCTTCATATTTTGTGTATTGGAATGTTTTAAGTTTCCAGCCATCAAGACTGTGGAAACAGTCATTTTCTTCATTTGGATTGTCAGATCCCATTATTATCCAGTTTTTGAGAGTTGATATTTAGTCATTGGTGTATCATGGCATATACAGTATTTCAGATTCCCGTGTTTGTGTCATCAGATATATTTGTCCAGTTTAGAGAGATCTCTAATCAGTGGTGTCTTTGCCTCCTCTAGGGAGCCATTAAGCTTTATAAAAACCTTGCGATTTGTGGTCCATGTCGCTTGAATTTTTTTCTCCTTTTTTAGGACTCTGGCTTGTTTGGCAATATCTGCATTTCTCTTATTCAAATGTTCATTTACGTTAACATTTGTTCCTTTCAGTTTTCTGTACTTTCCATTTTCTGTTTACAACGCGCACAGTTATGTTCGGCTTCTCTCTGTTATTCCTTCTGGGTAAAGGGTGATAAGCCTCTATGTCTTCCTCATTAATCCATATTCCCCTTTTTCCCAGGGAAGAAATAACCTGTTGCACAATCGACACACTGTCACTTTCCGTCAGCTCATTGTTCGTGGCCATTGCCCTCGCATAGCTTTGTGGTTTCATCTCCAGTCCGCTTACAATCAAATCATTTAATCTTCAATATTGCTCTAAATCGTCCAGTCTCTTTTCTAAGATAGCGATTTTTTTTTGTCTTTCTCCGTGTTCTGTTTTTTTAATTCTTTTATTTCTCCCATCAGATCCATTATTACTTTCTGTTGCTTGGCAATATTAGAAATCTCCTCAGACATAAGATCAAGAGATTTTTTAATGTCCTCAATCTCTTCACTTCCTTGTCCTCTTGATTTAACCATACTGACAATACTAACAGTTGGATGCCTCAGTCCAGTAGAATAAACAAATTCACCTTACCCTGCTCCGGCAGTTGGCAGCGGCATCCTAGCTGTTAGCCTCCAGCTGCTCGGTTGTTAGACCTCACCGCGACCCCGCTGGTGAGCCGCTGCTGTGCTGCTGGTGTCCGGGGTTAGCCGGCAGTTGTTAGCCTTCAACTGCTGAGTTGTTAGCCCTTGGCTCAGCCCCGCTGAGTGAGCTGCTGCTGCACTGGTGGTGTCTGGGGTTAGCCGGCAGTTGTTAGCCCTTGTCTCGGCCTTGCTTGGTGAGTCGCTGCTACGACCTCACTCCTGGATTGCCTGCTGCGTCTCGAGCCTCCTGTCCCATCTGCCACTGCTGGAATCAGCTCTCCACGCACTTGCTCCAGGATTCTGGAACTGCGGCATCTCAACAGCTCGTCATGACCATTTGTCCATGCATACCTGAAACTGTAGCAGTGGTCAAATCAGCAATTTGGTACATTCTTTAAAGGAAGGCTCACGCAGCATCAACAAAAGGCCTGGAAGACCACAGAAGACAACTAAAGAGGATATTCACAGAAATCTGTCCTTGGTTAAGAAAAACCTCTTCCCAACATCTAGCCTGGTCAAGATCATCACGCCAAAGAGATCGGCGTATCATGGTCGAGGTCTACAATCAGAGAGATTTTAATGGATACAAATGGAGAGGATTTACCACAACGTGAAAACTAGGGCTGTGATGGAAATTATTTTTTTCTGACTGCGGAGAAAAGGCTGCGCATTCCTTCTGTTGGGGGGGTTCACCGCTAGTACTATTGAGCTATTGCCACCATTTGGCATCTGTCGTCGCCTGTCGTTAACATTTTTCAAAAATCCTCTCTGAAACTACTGAGCAGATCCCCTGTGGGACATACGGTCCACGCACCAAAGAGACTATGACTGAAGCACAGATTGGACATTACATGGGTCCATACAGAACCTTCTTAGACTAAATGTCTCTACACTGAACTTGAAGTCCATTGGTATTACAGTGTATTTTTATATGTTCACATACATGCTCAAAAGTAAGATGTGAGAAAATTCTCTCTTGTTAAATCAGAGCATAAAATTTAGACAAAATGAATTTTGAAATCAATTAAAATAACTTCAGATATGGGCCAAGCTTCTGGGTCATCAACTGAATATTGAAAAATTACAGATACAGATGTGAAAAAGATTATATCTGGTCTTTCTTTTGAGCATGCAAAACATGAAACACTGACAGAAATTCAAAAGACTAGACCAGGGGTTCCCAAACTTTTCCAAATCAGGGCCCACTTGAAAATCAAAAAAATGTCCGCGGCCCACCTTTGTCCTATAAACAGTACATAGACGAATTATGCATTCTCAGAACACTGTTGTTGTTGTTGTTGTTGTTGTTAAGAAAATAAAATAAATAATATAAATAAAAAACAACAACAATAACAATGTTTTTATTTATTATTATTATTATTATTATTATTATTATAAAGATTCAGGATTGAAATGAAAGCAGGGGGATAAAGGAAGCCCAAACTTTTAATTTGTGGTGTACACACAAGACAGAATTAATTAATCGAACACAGTACGTGCTCCTTCGATTATGACCCCCGATCATGATGACCAGAAAGCTACGTTCCGATCATAAACTATATAAGGTTCCTAAAATATTGTGAGGTCAATAACACTCAATAGGTTATTAGTTCTAAATATTTTATAAAATTGTGCAATAAATATTTTACAATAAAAATCATAAAAAATCATATTTTCAAAAATGAATCATATTTTTAATGACCTCTCACGGCCCACCTGCAGTACCACCACGGCCCACCAGGGGGCCGCGGCCCACACTTTGGGAATCACTGGACTAGACCAAGGAAAATCTTTGTTGTACTGGGATATTCCAGCATTACTTGCTTTACATTTACTGCATTAGGCATTAGGCTACAGTATAAAATAGTTTCACCGCTTATTGATTGGACAAAACTTCTAAATAGAGGCAACCTCTGACCATAATCAACTTTACTAGAGAAAATCCAGAATGAACCCCTCAATGGTTGTGCTGGCAGACTGGATTTTTCAAGCGTTACTCATGTCACTCAAAAGTAACATGGCCTTTTTCACTTAAGTTTGGTCTAATTGTCTTGATCAATGATGCATAACAGAAAAAATTAGATCATATATGTTTGAGCCTTTGTTACTGAAAATTCTAACACAACCAGGATTTGAACTTAATGCAATGTATATCAAAGGAATAAGCCCCGAGAAGCAGTGGGTTACAATGATTTTATAACGGCGGTGGGGCATTCTAAGGCACGAAGCGCAGTGTCTTAGTGCCCCTCCGCCATTGTAAAATCACTGTAACCCACTGCTTTAAGGGTCTTATTGCTTTTATAAAACGGTTACCCTACATATAGCCCATTAAAAAAGCATCAGTTTATTGGTAATAATGCAACAATAAAATTGAGAACTATTCATTCTTTCACCAAGCAAGATTGAGTGGACAGAATGGTGGGCAAGCAACAGAGACGCTAAGATTTCTTTTTCATCTAGCGCCATTATATCACATCAGGCTATGTGGGCTTGTTAATGTAGATATACTATGAAAGCAGGCTCATTAAGCAGTACTCATTGTACTGCATTTTACTGATCATTCACAATTTTTCAGCCATGTCAGCCATTTCTATTTAAGAGGCCTTTGTGATTTCCAATTTCTAAGGCTGTTTCGTAATTCAACCAACCAAGTAGTCTCTTCACAACTTCACTATGTGAATGATGTCAAACTTTTATTTGACTTTTATTTTTACTTCACATTTATTATGCCTTCCAAAAAATTGGTTTGCCTCAGACTTTCAATTTCCTCTGAACCATACACCTGGATATACTAGCAATACAATCATACATTAATTATTTTGCTATTTCATGTTTGAATTTTCATTGCTCATGTCACACTTCAGCTGGAATTGCCCTACACTAGAGAAGTTGTTTATACTGGGAAAAAAAAAAAAACAAATGTTATTGATGAAAATAGTTCAGAAACTTGTATTTTTGCATTTAGTTGTCTTGGCTATGTATTACCTATGCATTCTGTGTACATTTTGTGTACATTTGCATACAGATGCTGTGGTGAAACGTAATGGTCTAAAAGGGGTTAAAATGGCATTCTCTGTGGGTTGCCCATACATCTTTTAGTTGATATAAACAATGTAGACATCAGAGCTGCATCCTTGACCTTTTTTGGGCGGGTGGTCATTCTGTTGGAAGTGGGCGTGGCCAAAACTTAGGCTTGGTTGCTTATTGTCCTAGTTTGAGACCCATTTTCTCTTTGTTGAATGGGTGGCCCGAGGTACTTATCTATTATTATTATTTAGGGATACTTCCTATACCCCTTTCTGCAGATGTAGACGCTAGCGTCTATGGTACTGCAAATTTAAGCATGCAGTTACTGTACTCAACCACTAGATGGCACCCCCGGATCAGTTATTGAATATTAACAGGCAAGCAGAGTTCGAACGCGCTTTTGAATATGGAGATGTTCACTCCACTCCCTGTTTTTGAAGAGTTGCATGAACTAAACTCCTCAGCTAAGCCTGATGTACAAATTGGTCAATATCCTTGCCCATGGTATCGATCCAGCAGTTTAAAAAATATGATCTTTTGCGACAGAAAAAAATCATTGTCCTGTGTAGCAACCACTTTAGCTACATTGAGCCAACGGTATTCCAATTAGTGGTTCAGAAAAATCAGTTTTCTGAAGCAAAAAATGTTGCACATTCAACTGTCAATTACAGTCATCTTTTTCAAAAAATGCGAAGTTCCCTTCTGTGGATTTACATGTAGATTCCTTCATTGACAAATTCAGCACCTCCTTATACCCACCCAAGTACTGGTGTTGATAGCCAATCACTCAATCATACATTCAGGCTCTTCTGCGTGACTGCGCAGTTATAGTTCATGCCCTCATGAGACTTCCCCGGTAACAGTGAATAGATTGGCTCGTTTCTTATCCAATTCCCGAATGTTTAAACGTTCTACAGTAAGTGAAACACATTGATTGGACAAACACAGAGCATACAAGCCTATGCGTAGCAGCATGTTCGGTTGTACCCTGTCTACATTGCTCACATTACGCTACTGAAATAGACGCGATATGTAGAAAAAAGACTCGTAAAACAGATTGGAGTGTTCTGTTACATTTACAGGATTTAATTGAGATAAGGACATGATCATTGGGAATTATTTTGAATGAAACAGGACCGGAGGGTTCCTTCTACTGGATACATCGGTCTCTGGAGAAGGGATTCAGGAAAAAGGTCAGGCTGCTACTTTTGCTTTTTATGGCCCCGCCCTCCAAAGAGGAAAGGGAGCATTATGTCGACACCATGTCCATCAGTCGTCCGTCCATTGTCCGTTAACTTTTCGTTTTCGTGGGATTACTACAGAATCCCTTGTCGTATTGATGCCATTTCTTAATGGCATATTGGGAATGGCTAGAGGAAGGTTCCTTTCGAAAAACCAGCGTCATGCGATATCTAATATGGCCACCATAGCAGCCATCTCAATATGCCCTTGATCAACATACAGGCGGGGGCATATGCCACATTCTGCGTTGCTTTTGTTTGTTTTGGAATGTATACCATACTCGGCAAAGTCGAATGCCAAGGTTTTTTTTCCTGTTTAAAATGTGAACTGTCCATGCATTTGGGTGGACCCCCTGGTACGTTCATTGCACGGTTCTGTTGAATCTTTGGAGGCAATATCTTGTCTGATCTTCCCTGGAAGTGGTATGTCTATTCTGTTAAAATAAGGTATATCTCAGAATTAAGATATTACTGAGTTAGTGAGTTGTACTTGTTCCTTATAAGTGTTGAAATGAGTTTGTGACCTCGGACGTCAGAACTGCTAGTTTCATTGCAGAGTGAATGTCCTGTTTAATCAGTGGTGTATTTAATGACTGTGTGCACTGGCTTGGGGGACTTACAAGAAAAATGGACAAAACTCTAAACTTTCTTATGGAGAAAAGGCTTTTTTTGTGTTTCGAGAGGTTACTGGAGACCACTGATGTTCAGGTGCACTCATATTGATAAATTCATGCTAAACTAAGTTCATATTAAATTTCATGCCTCAAAACTTTGTGTTAAATACATGAATATTTGATGATTTGACAGTGTACCATCTCAGACTTTGGGGAGCTACTTGGATAGCTGTGTAATTTGGATAATAGCATGTAGGTAATCTAGAATGTAATGTTGAAGATGAATTCTACTTGTGATCAAGGAGTTTATGATCTGAGGAATGTATAGATTTAAGCCCCAGCAGTTTTTCAATTCTCAGTATAATTTTTTTTTTCCAATTTCAATGGTGAATTCTGATGAAGAATTTTTATGTTTGCAGTCCATTTTCTCCACCAAAATCATGAAAATAAACTGAAATACGATGTAATTCTAAATGCTGTAAGTGTCTTTTCTGATTAAAGCCACATTTTTCCTCTTGATGAGGCTTAAATCTTGAATTATACAGCATTAAATTGGGTAACCCATAAATAGCCAAACTTGGCTTCTGCGCCAAGGGGTTAAAGAAGAATAGTCATAAATTCCATGGACACTCCATTCTGTCTTGAGCTAGGGCCAAATATCTTGGAAACACATTCACGCTTTTTTGTAATCCAGGTGGCATTAGCTTCAGGCAGAAACGTGCCCACAAATTTTTTCAATAAAGATGGTCCACCTGGCCATGGTAATACCCTGTAGCAGTGAAAACCATGGGCCAACAGTTCTGTTAAAAATAAATGCTCTCAAACTGCTAGGGTTGTTAAACTACCCCAAAAATGGGCGTAGCCCACACAGCAGGGGAGGGGTTAATCAGAACAGACATAGGTGATTGAGCTTTGGCGTGCTAGGTGCTTCTAAAGTGCCGCCAAGTACGTGGCCATTTTGGGATCAGGATGCTTGGATTTTCATGAGATGTGGCGAGGTGAAAAGGTTTTTGTGAATTTTTTAAAAAATATTTTTGCCAAACAGAAAGTGAGCTGTAAGCTGTAAATAATTTTTTTTCAAATTTTACGAACACATTTTTGAGGTCCTTGGCATGGTCGAAAACTCGCAAAACTTTGCGCGCAAGTTAAGTGTGATGCTCTTCGATTTGATATCCCAATTGCCCCTGGGCGTGACACACTGGCTCTATAGCACCCCACAATCAACAGCTGCGTTTTTGAGGGCCTCATCACGCTTGAAAACTCAAATTTTGCACATGCATAAAGCCCGGCATACATTTTACTACGGTACAGGCTTCGCACATGGGCGTGGCAAAATGGCTCCATAGCACCCCTGAAAAAATTTCAACAAAGCAGCCCGTTTAACCAGTCTACCATTGTCCAATGGCTGTGAATGTGCACCGGCACCCATCAGGATCTCGCCACCACCCCCAACATGTACAAGAATGCGAGGGCCTGTCCAATGCTGCTTGCAGCTTTAAGTTTTCTTGTTTTTGTGTCTGAAAACAGAGGGGGTATGTCACTAAGCATGATTTTTGAGTTGGCTGGCTGACAGCACTGACTAAACTAAGAACTCCCTGTTGCAGATTTGGCTGTGTTCAGGGTTTTACTTTTTGCACTTGTCCTGCTGAGTCTGTAATCCTGCTTTGTTCAACAAGGAACAAGACTGATGGGAACTGGGTAGATTTGCAGGTCCTTACCTGGAGTTATCTTGTTTTGTAGAGGAAATGCTGCAGTCTGAAGGAGAACCCTATTAATGGCGGTTTTATTAATATATGGCCCTCATGGATGCGACTGAATATTCTGTGGTGCCTAAGAAAGGATTCCAAATGGAGAAAGGATTCAGCTGAGCTCCTTAGAAAGGGAATAAGGACACAAAACTAATCATGCCTCTGGCAAATCCACACTTTCCGCACTCCAAGACAGGAGTGCTTAATCATTGCTATAGAAATATCTTCTGAGTATTCGTTCCCCTGGCTCTGATGATACTTGAACTAGTAATGATGCGTCCGGATTAAGTGCAGGTTTTATAAGTCCTGTTCTGCTTCTTCTCTGCCAGTGCCCTGGATGATGATGGCACCAGCCTCAGACAACAGAAACTGGACAAGCAGGTGAAATCCCATCTACTGTCTGTCATCAACTTTCTCACGCACACACACACGCCTAACACTACTACAGACACTGCGCTGCATGTGAGATTGCTTGGGGATGTGCATTCTGATTATTGTCTAGTAGTGCCTATTTTGAGGAATTTCGGTTTGCATTTTGTGTGAATTTGTATGTCTGAGAACCTGCTAAGGATGCTATCCTCAACCTATGTTTAGCACACATGTGCTGAACAAGAAAATTGACCGCCCTTTCTGTATAATTGTAAGAGAAAGCATGAGTCACAGCTTGTCCGCATGTTTTTTTCCTCATTTGTCCAGCTGTGATTCGTGACTGCCTTTTCATGTGCCTTTTAAGTGATCTCACGCAGCTGTTGCCACTCCTGATTAGCCTGTTCTCTTGTCTATCACTTAAGGCAGTGGTTCCCAAAGTGGGGGTTAGTATTTTGAGACAGTACGGTCTCAGAACCACTGACTGCACAGTGCATACGCTGCCCAGAATACTGCGATTACATCATAAATGCCCGTTTTACTCTCAGCATATCTGTTGGCCAAATCATTCATCCAGCCTGCCATTTTCATAAATAATTTGTTATGAATGTAGTTGTTCAAATATACGGAGTACAAATGAAAATGCACCACTTGAAAAAAGTCAATATTCAAGTTCAAATGAACTTCAATATAATTTTTATACAACAACAACACTATAGTGACGTCACCCGACATGCCAGGTGCAAGAAATGCGAGAATTTCAAGTTAACTGTAACGCTAGGCAATTTTTTGCAAAAACGCAACATCTTGCACGCACACCACGGGAAAAATGAATTTCACTCTGAATTTGTGCACACATTGCCTTTAAAAGCATGTGAATCCGAATAAAATTTCACTTCTTCACTGACACTTGTGAAACGTTGACACTATGCCGCGACTTACAGCCCCTGAACGGGAACGTGCCATAGGCATGCTTCAAATTGACGCCAGCACCAGGCAAATTGCCAGACGACTACACTGCGCACACACAACGATAGCAAGACTCCATCAAAGGTTTCTGCAAACGGGGAGCACTCGGGACCGTCCTCGACCGGGTCAACAATGTGTGACAACGGCACGTCAGGACCGTCAGATGGTACGGGATCTTGTCCGAGACCGAACACTACCAGTGACAAGAACGGCTGCTCAAGTCCAAGGACGACGTGGATTCATTCACCCCAACACCGTACGGATTCGTCTGCGAGCTGCAGGCCTGCGTGCACAACGTCCTTATTTCGGCCTCATATTGACGGATCATCACCGAAACCAGCGACGACGTTTTTCACGTCGACGCCAGATGGACAACATCCGAGAATTTGAGGTTGCCCTTGTTCAGGAGTGGAATGCTATCCCTCAGAAGACTATCCAGAGACTGATCAACTCCATGCGACGAGGATGCACGGCATGTGTCAATGCAAATGGCGGTCACACCCGTTCTTGACTTTCCTGTTTGACCCCTACACCAGTTAAACCTCTCTCGCGCATTAACATTATCGTGAATGAAATAGAATTATATTTACATGTCTTTTTAAATCATTCATTATCTCAAATGCATCATACGTATATACTTCACATATCAATCTGTGGAGCTATTCCAGATTTTGTGAGTGGTGCGTTTTCATTTGTATATTTTGTATATTTGAAGCTGGTAAAATGAGCTGATTACAATCAATGTTGTCCAGCGATACCCAACTCGCCGCTTTTTTTATCCTGCACTGATCTGGCATATTAATAATAAACTACAAAGTCACATCGAACAAAATCCGATGAATATAAAGCAGAAATAACCAAGATTACGTCATCTTATTCCCGATAGCATGAATGCTCTGTAGGCCCACAGATTATTTTTATTTAGCCTAGTTACCGAACGTTACAAACATATCAGCAGGTTTTGAAAGTGCTGCTCATTAATTTTTTTTGCACTTCGCTGTCGGCTGTTAATATAGGTTGATTATGGTGCTTTCTTTCTGCATCATAGAAACATAATTTTAGGTAGACGGCTATACTCAGGCAGAGGGGTGTGATACAGCCTCATGATTTTATACTTTAAAAGAGGTTTAGAATGATTAAATCTTCGTGTCCTTCATTTGAAAATTACGGTGGCCGTTTCCAAACCTGCCGATCATTTTTAATGTTTCCAGCTAGGCTAGACAAAAATCATCTGTTCAGTGCATTCATATTTTCTATAATAAGCTGACGCGATCTCTGTTATTTTAACTTCATAAGTGCAAGGCCAGTGAAGCTGAAAATTTCACTGTCTCAAGACACTCCTTCAGAGGTCCGGCACAAGGTTGCGGATTGGCTGTATGCAAGTAAGTTTCTGTCGGTGTCCGGAAAATGCATTAATAGCAATGTTGTTGAATATAAAAAAAATAAACCAGTTACACTGAACATAATTACACGGTTAAGGTGCTTGAAAAGAGTTACACTTAAAATAATTACACCATGGTTGTTTGTTATTTTGTTATTTATTTCTCTTTCTAAAAGTAGCCTAGTTGTAGTTTATGACAACCTACAGTTTATGGCAGTTTACTTTTATTTTTTCAAAAAAGGTTGAGGTTTTTAAGAATTACAATGTGTGAAATGAACTGCAATGGACTCTGAAAACAAAATATGTGTGTATATCCTGTTTTTTTTTTTTTTTTTGCGGGGGGCACAAAAATTTTCTTATGTACCAAAGGGGGGCCCAGCAGAGAAAGTTTGGGAACCACTGACTTAAGGCATCTAGTTTTGCTATTATGTGTTGAATACCTAACAATCCGACTGTATTGATCCTTAGTTTCAAGAGAACACAAGGGTATAGCTTATATCAGTGTCAGTTTAGCAAATTCCGCTGAACGAATCCTCAGGTGAATAGATTTGGATGGGTAATTGCACTGGAATGGTGTAAATGAGACGAAGCAGGCATTTGAATGAGGATCTGCAGTAGATCTACTTTTCCCTTTATAAAGTCCCTGATCTCTCCAATTCCTGAACTGTACTGCTCTCACCATCTATCTGCTTTTGTTACTGATGCGCCTCAGCACAAGGGGCCAAAAGGTGCTGCTTAAAACCGAGCAAGTCAGTGAAAGTCTTGTGTTTAATCACCATTTCCTTTATGCGTTTCTGGCTGCTGTTGCAGGCTGTGCATTTACTGGAGGGCTGCGCTGCTGCTTTGTGTGAAACTGTTAGTAGTATTGCCTGGTTCATCTCTGGTGGACAACGTCTTGATCTCTCTCATTCCTGTCTTTCCCTCTCTCCCTTTCTTCCACTCTCTCCATCTCCCCTATCTCTTGCTCACTGGCTGTTTCTGTTTCTCTCATCCCTATCTCTTCCCTTTCTGTCTCTTTCTTTCTCTCTTTCATCTATCTCTCTCACCATCTCTCTTGTGACTTGCTGTCAGTGCCTTTCTATCTGCCTTTTTTTCTGGAGTTATAGCTAGACTGCTGTTGATTTAAAGTCCAGTAAAGTCCACATCCATGCAGATACACACACACGCACACACGCGCGCGCGTGTACGCACTGACATGCACAGTCTGTCTCTCATTCACACACACACACACACGCCGATTTTCATATGCACTCATATACACTATACATGTACATCTCACACTCGCACCCTCCCGCGTGCGCTCAGCTTTAGGAAGAGCTGGGCTAAGTTGGCACACTGCAAGTGGGGTGAGCTTTGAGAGGCTGCCAATCTGTTACGCAACCCCTGCTAATCTGAGCCCACTGACCTCACTTTTGCTTTCCTGTCCTTCGACCTGTCCGCACTGGGATGCTACAACGTGCTTTCTCATTCATTTTTAAGAGTGCATTGCTAGGACAGGGTTGTTTGCCATACTTGGTGGAATTTTTTGCACCTCCATCAGTGTGGTGCTTGCATGCACTTTGGGTTGTTAGTATTTGAAAATTGGCATGCATTTTATGTGTATCCATTTGTTCACGTGTGCTTTTGTCAGGCATTTTTTAGGTTGGTGTGCTCAGATTCTTGCTTATGTTGCTTCTTTTATATTTGTGTATGTATGTGCCCCCTTATTCTTGTATGGTTTTTCATGTGTGTGCTATTTGATTGTGTGGGTGTATTCGTTATATTGTGGTACATCTTTGTGACCCTGTTGTTATCTTATTCCTACAGAGGTTCTCACTTCCTGGGATGTGGCCGTAGGACTGTTTGTGTTATGTACCATTTCATTATTCTCAGTGTTGAGTGAAAATAGAGTTGTTCCCATGATATCAAGTCAATTTGGACTTTTTTTAGACCATATGCAGCATCTCACAAAAGTGAGTACACCCCTCACTTTCGACAATTAATTTATATTTTATTTATATCTTTTCAAGGGGCAACGTTACAGAAATGAAACCTGAATATATTCTATAGTAGACATTGTACAATATGTGTAGCAGTGTAGATTTACTGCATTGTACAAATAACTGAACAGTCACTATTTCCAAAATGGGTGGCATCAAAAGTGAGTACACCTCACCGTCAACATGCCAAATTGTGTCCATAGCGTCAATATTTAGTGTGACCAACATTGTTGTCCAGCACTGCCTTGATTCTCCTAGGCATGGAATTCACCAGAGCAGCACAGGTTGTTGCTGGGATCCTCCTCCAATCCTCCATGACAACACCACAGAGTTGGTGGATGTTGGACACCTGCTGCTCCTCCATCTTCCTCTTGAGGATGCCCCACAGGTGCTCAATGGAATTCTGGTCTGGAGACATACTTGGCTACGCCATCACCTTCACCTTCAGCTTCTTCAGGAAGACAGTTGTCATCTTTTGGATGGTTATCTTGTTGGAAAACTGCCACGCGGTCCAGTTGCCGAATGGAGGACAACATGTTCTGCTTCAGAGTGTCACAGTACATGTTGGAGTCCATTATTACATCAATGAAGTGCAGCTCCCCAGGACCAGAAGCACTCATGCAGCCCCAGACCATGATGCTGCCCCCACCATGTTTGACTGTAGGCAGTACACACTTCTCTTGGTACTCCTCACCAGGGCACCACCGCACATGCTGGATACCATCTAAGGCAAACAAGTTTATCTTGGTCTCATCAGACAGCAAAACATGGTTCCGGTAGTTCATGCTCTTGGGCTGGTTGTCTTCAGCAAACTGTTTTCAGGCTTTCTTGTGGTCTAGCGTCAGAGGAGGCATCCGTTTTACCCGACGGCCATGCAGACCAAAGTGGTACAGGCACAGCATATGGTCTGAGCACTGACAGGATGTTCTCCCACTGCTGCACCCTCGTTAGCAATGCTGCCAGCGCTCCTGCGTCTGTTTTCTGAAGCCAACCCGTGCACCTGACATGAGGACTCAACCTCTTCGGTCGACCCTGACAAGGCCTTTTTTGAGTAGAACCCATCTTTTTTCGCTGAATAACATTGGCCATCATGCTGTAGCTCAGTTTTATGGTTTCACAGATCTTCTTGTCGCTTAGACTATCTTTGTGGACAGTTACAATTCTCTGTTTCAGATCCTCAGAGAGTTCTTTCCCATGAGGTGCCATGTTGACCATCCAGTGACCAGAATGAAAGCATTGCACCCAAAGCATCACAGTTTAAACCTTCAACGCATTACACAACTTCATATGGCCCAGTCGAACAGACAAAAGCATGAACATAATGAATAAGACATGTTTCATTGTTTGGTTGATCATTACCAATTGGGGTGTGTCCTCACTTTTGTTGCCACCCATTTTGTAAATAATGACTGTTTGTTCAGTTATTTGGACAGTGCAGTAAATCTACACTGCTACACATATTGTGCAATGACTACTCTAGAATATATTTGTTTCATTTCTGTAATGTAGTCTCTTGAAAAGATATAATCAATTGTTGAAATGTGAGGGGTGTACTCACTTTTGTGAGATACTGTAAAACCACTTTCACAACTTAATTTTGCAATTCTGTAAAAGGTTATTTAAATAGGAATAACTTAAATATAGTGGGCTCTAGAATTACTGGCACCCCTGACTGGCAATGCACAAACAATACAAAAAAATATATAAAACCAGTATAATTATGGAGAAAGTCTTCTTGCCTATGCATAAATGGGCAAAAAGTCAGGTTTCTGTAGCGGTTGTGTGCACGCCTATGTTTCTTACGTAGAAGGCGTCAAACGGTACTTGCGCTCAACCTCAGAGACCCCAGACCCGTCATCTCATCATCAGCTTGGGTTACTCTCTGAAATCTGTCACATACAGCTTGTAACCATATGTGGGGCTCTTGAGCTACCATAGTCACTCATGGCTGCCCTAAGTGGGGTCGGTCATTGGCAGTGCCCGTTTTCTTCTCTCGGTCAGACACAGCCGAATGATTGTTGACCGATGACAATGCAGATGACGCACCATGTCTTGGCGGCTGGAGACCTGCCTATAACATGCCAATGGCTCTTTTTCCTCTCCTATGTCGTAAGCCGTTCCATTTTCTTAATGATGCAGCATTTCTCTTTTTTTGTCGGCTTTATGTAGGCTATTGATCGCACCCAACAGAATAATTCAAGTGTGACTGTACGCATCACAAACAGCTCAATGTTTGTTATTACTGAAGTGCTCGGCACGTTCACGTGGCGAAGTGTCAGCATAACAATACCACTCGCTTTTCTGTTCCACTCCTATCTGACTGGAAAAGCAAGAGAAATCATTTGGTTCTTCAATTTGCCACAAATGCAGTACCTCACCATTACGTTTTTAATGGCGTCAAGTATATTTTTTATTTAACCGAATGGTTTTGAGAAAAAAATAGTTTTTTCACCAACATGAAAGAACAGGCAGAAGATCAATTTGGCAAAAGTATGACTTAGGCAATGGGCTCAATCAGAAAAGATGGTGTGACATTAAACTCAGCTTAAACTAGAACGGGCACTCGGTAGAGCGCATACCTTCGCCGACGCCACTGAATCCCTCGCCACTGGCGTTGGTTTCATGCCGATCGGATAAAAATTGACCGAGATATGGCCGAAAGTCGGTTTTGACCTTTTCGTGGCCTTGACCTTGACCTTTGACCCGATCACTCCCAAAATCTAATCGATTGATCCTCAGGTCATGCCAAATGAACCCACCAAATTTTATGCAATTCCGTTTGGTACTTTTTGAGTTATTCGATACACATACATACACACAGACAGACAGACAGACACACAAACAAATAAATACACGGGGATCAAAACATTACCTTCGTCAGCGAAGTCGCTGGCGAAGGTAATTAAATATTAAAAATAGTGGATGTTATATATATGTTGCTATTATGGTAGAGGAAAAGTATTGGCACTGGTGTATAAATATATAAACTGTCCTTTTTTTCCAAAAAAGCAATGGAAGTACATATGTAGCCCAGGAGGGCAGGAACATAAGAACCTAATAACTGAGTAAACTGTAAAACAGACGGGCCGGTAACTATGCTAACATCTCTGCTGGCTAACAAGCATCAAGCACCACTCATACAATAATAGTGCAAAGGCCTTCACAAACAACAGCAAACATAAAGAGTGGGCAACGACATATGAACACAAGGAATACATACATTTTTCGCAACAATGCTTACAAGTGCAACAGCACTAAAGTCAGGTCGGCATCTGATTTGCATGCTTCTTTCTCCTTGAGATCTCTCCATTCTGAAAAAGCTCGACCAAGATTGACTCATGTCTGACCTCTTGTTCAGTCAGACGCTTGTTTTCTCTCCCTCGCCTCTGACAACAGCCACCTCTTCTTTTTTGCCGGCTCCGTCATCGGAACACCAGTGAAGAGGAGCTGTGTTCCTTTTATTACTAGCCAGGTAGTGTTTTTGCCTTATACTGTAAAGCAGTTTGTTTCTCGCGATAGCTCCATCCAGCGACGAGATTTGGTTAGGTGGCGGTGGACCTGATCTTGCAGGGTCGGTTTTCGGCCAAGATACGCTAGCGAATGGGCAGATAAGCCCCATTCTCCCCACAAGTAGTCGCTTAACCATCACAGTGACTCCGAGGCACTATACCGGTAATTACGGCCAAAATCCTGCATAGTTCCCCTTTAAAAGGAGACAATTCTATAGTCCTTAACTTAGCTCCGTTCAGCACGTCGCTGAGGAATACTGATGCCTGTCAAGTTCTTTTTTTTTTTTTTTCCCTTTCCCCAGAAGCATTTCACATGCCCTCTGATGTTTGCCACTTTTGGCAGCCATTTGTTGAAGACTGTATTGGGTTGAATAAAGGAAAGGGGCAAGCTCAGATGTTCGCCCCATGGCTGCAGGTGGTCTTATTACGCTTAAAAAAAAAAAATTGCAGTTGAACAGCACTCCATCCCTAATTGGCAGGGTCCATTTCTTTTGGCAAATGACTGTGTTTTGTCCTCTGCGTTGTACGCCAGAGGTGGTCAGTCTAATCCAAAAGAGCCGGTCTGGGTTCAGGTTTCTGTTTCAGCCCAGCCCTAAGGCACTTTGTTCTATTTGTCAAGGTCTCTTCAGCTGTTGATGACCATGCTTATTTAATAGTTGAGTTGGTTGTCTGCTTTGCAGAAACAAAACCTGCGCCCACACAGGTGCCTTTTGTGTAAGATTGGCAACCCCTGCCACAAGCTAATTGGTCTCCCTCCTCTGTTCTCCTCTAACCTGCATTGTTTTGTCCCACAGAGGGTGCTGTTGGAGCAAAAGCAGCGGCGAAAGCGGAGGGAGCCCCTGATGGTACAGCCCAACCCAGAGGCTCGGACCAGACGGTCTCGGCCACACCGCACTGAAGAGCAAGCGCCTCTGGTGGAGTCTCGGCACAGCATAAGCAGTGATGTCATTGTTGATGGTACGTCCGTGAGAATGGAGAGAGTCAGAGAGCCTATGCTTGCAGATCTGGTTGTAGATTTTCATTTCAACTCTAATTTGGCGCTCCTTATTTTACAAATTCCCTGCGCAATGAGAAATCTAGTTGTGTGCTTTGTTGCGGTGAGAGTTAAAGCCTTCATGACGGTGTATCTCCATGAACTGGATTAGCATAACATGAGTGGCAAGAACAGGCCACTCAGCCCAACTAGGCTTGTCATTTTCCTGTCGCTTAAGTGAACCTAACACTTCAGATCCTCAATGACTAAATTGTTTCTTGCACTAAATCAAGACTTGACTTGAAAACTCCCGGAGTTTCTGCCTCTACAATATGGCCAGGCAAGCTATTCCACACTGGGATTACTCTCTGGGTGAAGAAATATTTCCTAATATCAGTGCTAAATGTACCCTTGGCTAACTTCCATATGCAACCTCCAGTTCCGCAAGCAGAACTTGGCCTAAGTGATGCTGCATAGTTAACTTTTTCATCCCTCTGTCCAATCACCCCAAAGTCTCCTTTTCCTAAGACAGAAGAGATTAAGAATCTTTAACCTCTCCTCATAGCTTTCATCTTTTAAACCAGGAATTTACTTTGTGACTCTTCTTAGAACTGTTTCTAAAGCCTATATATATTTCTTGAAGTATAGTCCCCAGAACTGTGCACAGGACTCTAATACCCCTTTTCCACCAAAAAGAACCTGGTCCTAGTGCTGTGCTGGTGCTGGTGCTATTGCCAGTGCTTAGTTGGTTCATCTCACAAACCTCCCCAGAACCAGAACCTCGCCGAGGAGCCAAATCAGAGCCACGCAATTACGTCACTGTAATTTAAGACCAGCGGATCAGGAGAAAATGAACGTTGTTCGAGATCTGCGTCTCTCTCAGCAGCGCTCATGTCACATCTGGCAATACAGAAATACAGTATGGACTGCGGGAAACCACAAATAAAAATGTTAAACTGAAATAATGCCTGTGTTTCTATGCTCAGTAATACTATTATTGTCATTGAGGTTTTATCGTTTTTAGAGGGGAAAAGGAATATAGCTGATTAGATTGCTATGATCTTGTACTGGATTAAGATCAGATATTTAAAAGCAGCAATATAAGGCGCATACCGTATCTTGCATTGTTGTCCGTGCATGTTAACAATACCGAAACCTTGTGCAGAAATGGGGCGTAATAATAGGAACACGCTCTTCATCTTTTCCCAAGGCAAGCAGACAGGTAATAAATAAATGAGCAACTGTCATATTTCATTCCAGCTTCGTAACTTTGAACGATCTCACGTAGTTTCGTTTTGAAATCACATTCAAGCTCGCTAATGGCAATAACAGTAATTCGCAAACGACCTATCTGGCTAGCTAACTCATATTCGTAATGCTTATTATAGACGTAAGCGGCGCAGAAACTAAAATGAAATATAAACGCATCATGCAGATGTAAGACATATGGTCATACATCCCAACGTTTACTGCGAGCAGAATGCTCAAAATACTTCTGTGACCGCGCTGGTCGTGTTGATAAACTCCACCCCAGTACTCAAATACCGTTAAATGTTTATGTACCAAACTTGCTGCTTATATTAATCAGTTCCTTATCTGGTGCCTTTTGACAGTTTGAAATTTCTGAGTTTTTACACCCCCGTCCATCTATAATCATTTTGTTTCCAGAGCAGAACTCTAATATCGTTCAGTATTTTTTAATGAAAGTTGTTGTGCATATTAATCAGGTCCTAGATTGCTGCCTTTTGATATTTTTGGATTTCTGGTAGTAGATTGTGGGGGCTGGGGGATGCATCATCTTCTGATGACTCCAGTTATTAGTAAGGATGTGTACTTACACACTGAATTCGGCATCCAAAATTGTGAGAATAAAGTCCGGAATTATTCAGAAAGGACAAAAAATGGTGACTGTATGGGATGAATTTTGACAGGTATCGATGGCCCTGCTGCATTCATGGCATCTGAGACCCCTGACCTGGGCTCCAAGATCCAGGTCCTGTCCGTCAGCCAGCAGCGGAGCCCAAGCCCCGAGGAGCCTGACCGAGATGAAGACAAGAACATCGAGCCCAAAACCGATATTCACGAGCTGCTGCAGAAACAAGGTTGGCACTGAGCTGAGTAAGCGCGCATATGTGTATGCGTGTATGTGAATGTGAAGACAAGGGTACATCCAGCAGTTTCCACTGCTGCTTCAGAGAACCAGCAGGGCTGCAGATTCTGCTGTGTGCGCCAACCTGGGAACAAAGGCGCCCCTGTGATGAAAAATAAATACACTGGGCTCATTACAATTGCCAGATTTTCACAAACATTGTCCCCTTTTCTCGATATTTTCTTGCTTCCAGCACCAGAAGCACAGCTCGGCTTAACGCAACAACTCTGCCGGTTCAAATGTCAGTTTTAGTGAGGGTAAGCACTGTTTCAGACCTCCACTAGAGTAGGAGATGCATGGTCGATTTAATATCAAGTCATTCACACATCAGCCATTCCTGAGTAAAATATCCGTGCAACAGCCCTGATTCCCCTTTCCTAACTTTTTTAACGGATTGGTATCTCCTCAGTGAAGGTGCCTCTCCCTAAATTTCTGGGTCAGGAGGGGAGAATCACTGCAAAAAACAAGCTACTGCAAAGAGCCCGCTGTTTAGACATAATGCAGGAGTATGGCACATCATTGAACAGCGCTAGGTCAAAGAGGACACCTTAGTCCACCTGCTTCCTTTTCATATGTGAGCATATTACATTACATTACATTACATTACAGGTACTTAGCAGACGCTCTTATCCAGAGCGACGTACAAAAGTGCGTACAAAAGTGCATATGCCTGTAGCTAGTTTCAGGTGAGGATAGGAGAGATGACAGGTAAGGCTGTACCCAAATTATATTTCTTTGAATTAAATTGGATTTGGCTGTTAAATACAAAGATTTGACTCTTCGTTCAATATTTTCATTTAGACTATCTGGCAAGCAGAACATCCATTGGCATGAGTTTAAGAGATTTTATGAAATATAAAGTCCCATTATGTAGGAATTGACATTTTTGTAAAACGGCGCCCGCCACAGCTTCTAAGTGCAATACCACTTTTGTAAACACAAGTTCCCAAATGGTCCCCACTTCCCCTTCCCTTTTGGAAAGTGGAAGATAAGCATTTGTTGTGAGCTGGATTTAAAATCTGAAAAGCCGATGTTTGAAACCAAATTATCATGTTGACCAAAAAAGTATTATATTAGGGGATTTTACGCAAACATAACTTGGTGTAGTTTTAGTTATGGTGGCATCGCAGATTAACACTAACATGCAGTGAATGTGGAATGAAAGAAAGAATGGAATGGAATGAGTGTATTCGAAGTATATCAGCAAAATGATAGAGGCTACATTGCACATTGAACTGTGTAATTCAAAACAAACTCGCTGAGGTAGGTTTGTGAGGCTGCGCATATTGAAGGCTTACTTGGCAGAAGATTACCAAAGACTTGCCAAACTTTTAAAAATGTATGAATTTCATGCAAGCCTGAGAAGGAACTGAGGTTGGCTAACTTTCGGCATCTGAACAAAAGTCCACGAGGCAGGGATGACACCAATAAAGTTACAGCCAACATCCTAATGTTTCGTAACACTGGCAGGAATGTACACTCTGCTCTCGGATGTGAGACCAGCTGTGCTGGTAAGACCAGGCTATAACATATAGGAATGTTGGGGCATGCTAACCAACACATAAAAGCCTGTAAACGAAATTAAACTTAACAAAACTTGCATTCTATGCTCTGGGTTGTTGTCATGTTGGAAAGACACCCATGGTCAAATTCCCAGCCTTCTGGTGGAGGCAACCAGATTGTCAATATCCTGATACTTGGAGGAATTCAGTATACCTTTCACCTTAACACCTTTCTGCAGATGTAGACGCCTGCGGACATAGAGCAGCTCTTTTTATGGAAATAAATCATGAGATGGCATCCCCAGATCAGTTATTGAATATTCACAAGCCAGCAGAGCTGGAACACAGTCTAGAATATTGACAAGTTCACTCGACTATCCCATTTTTCAGGAGTTGCATGAATTAAACTCCTTAGTGAAGCCTGATGTGCAAACTGCTCAATATCCTTGCTCATAGCATCTATCCAGCAGTTAAAAAAGATGATCTCTAGCGACAGAAAAAATCATTGTCCTATGTAGCAACCACTTCAGTTACCGTGACTCAATGGTATTCCAAGTAGGTAAAAAAAAAAGTCAGTTTCCTGAGGCGAAAATTTGCCATGGTATTGACACTATGTCATTCAATTTCAATTTCAGTCATCACATATTAAAAACTCGCAATTTCCGTTTGTGGATTAACGCGTAGATTTAGGTCTCATACAAGCTCTCACGGAAATCCAGTCACTTTAACCCCTTTCTGCAGATGTAGACGCTTGCGTCTATAGACCTGCAAATTTAAGCACGCTGTTACTGTACTCAATCACTAGATGGCAGCCCCGGATCAGTTATTAAATATTCACAAGCAAGCAGACCTCGAAAGCGGTTTTGAATTTGGGGAAATTCACTGCACTCCCTGTTTTTTAAGAGCTGCATGAATTAAACTCCTCAGCTAAGCCTGATGTGCAAACTGGTCAGTATAATTGCCCATAGTATCGATCCAAGCAGTTTAAAAGAATGATCCCTTAAGACAGAAAAAATCATTGTCCTCTGTATCAACCAGTTTAGCTACAGTGAGCCAACAGTATTCCAGTTAGTGGTTCAGAAAAATCAGTTTTCTGAAGCAAAAAATTTGACATGGTATTGATTCTCTCACATTCTACTGTTAATTACAGTCATCATATACAAAAAATTTGTCGTTCCCTACCGTGGATTTACGTGTAGATTCCTTCCTTGACAAATTGCCCGTGGAGGATGGGCTTCCCCACTATAGCCGGGTTCCTCCTGAGATTTCTTCCCACTGGGGAGTTTTTTCTCACCACTGTTCAAGGATTTTTCTTCCTACTGGGAGTTTTTTTGCCTCCTTACTGTAGTGGGGAATAGGCTGGGCCCTGCCCTTTCAATAACTTCATCTCTCCCTGTAAAGCGTCTTTGTGACAGTTTATCTGTGAAAAGCGCAATACAAATAAATTGAAATTGAAATTCAGCGCTTCCTTATATCCACCCGAGTACTGGTGTTGATAGCCAATCACTCAATCATACACTCTCTTCTGCGTAACTGGCCATGCATCAAGAACTGGGTACCCCAAAAAGGTGCACTTGTGACTCTAAGAAATTTCCAGCGATACATACATAAAAGCAATTTTCTGAGTGAAAAATTGAGCCATCACAACAAACGAGGTATCATTCTATAGCTACATTTCTTTTCTTCAAAACTGCGTATCACTCATAGTCATTGCTTTTGTTTTAGCTTGTCTAGGAGGCAGAGAGGCAAGTTTGTCAGGGGTTGACTAGATTGTGGAGGAGTGTGGAGGAGTGAGAGGAATAAATCACCTGACTGTGAAGCATGAATCTTTTGTTGTTTCTTTCAATGTGTTGTAACTAGTTGCCCAAATGACCACTAGATGTCTCTTCTGAGACCATTAGGCCTGACCTCCAGGTCAAAGGTTACACTAGACATGCTGGAGATATTGATGATGATGTCAGTATGGAGACCAGAAATCTTTCATCCCTTATCTGCCAGGACACTGTGGCTGCCATTATGCCATCCATCCAGTCTTTGGATGACTATTATTTGTTGATTACCACTTCTCCGGGTGTGGTTACTCTTTGATAGTGAAGCATTATGATTATGGGATAGTTTACCAAAAGGGTTCAGATGTGATATATGGCCACTTTTTCAAGTTTCAAAAGTGTACCAAAGGAAAGTAGCTGTACCTGTAAGGTTGACAAGAAATTAGCCATTGTACATAAAGAATGTGTTTTATATGTTGGAGTAGAACTGACAAAACATGAAAAAACCCGGAGTTGTACTGCCTGCCCCATACTGACCATGAAGACATTTAATGCACATTGTCTCTGAGAATGAAAATATTAATACTGATAAAGGCTCAACTTGTGTCTGAAACATGTTTAGGAAGTGTTTTTTTATAAGTTAGGTCGAGTTAAAGGTGAACAGTTTTGATTTAACACATTTCAACTGAGTTCCGTCAAATTTTGGTGAAAAATGTATGCTTGAGATTCTGAGAATCTTGCAAATAAACCAATTGAATACAGTTGATTTCTTTTAGTTGATTCTGTTAGCATTTTTTCTGAGGAACATTTTACTTTCAACCAGATGATTTTATCACAAATATTAATGATTTGACATCTGTTTGAAGTAGACATGGTCCATTTTGAGAAAACGGGCAAAACGTTTCTTGATTCTAATACATTTTCTATTAAAGCTGGCACACAAAACTGGCCACACAGAGGTTAATTTGCGATAAGAAAGGATTCTGATGTTATTTTTGGATGCAGTCCATAGAGGCATACAACATATGAAAAAATTGAAAAATAGCATATTTTGACCCTGTTGCGCAAAAGGTACCCAGTTCATGAAGCATGGCCAACTGCAGAGTTACACTTCACACCTCGTGAAACTCACCCGGTAGCAATGTATTGATTGGCTCATTTCTTTTACAACTCCCGAGTGTTTAAACATTCTACACTAAGCGAAACACGTTGATTGGACAAACGGAGAGCAAACAAGCCTTTGCGTATCAGCATGTTCGGTTGTATCCTGTGTCCGTTGAGCACATTACTCGGCTGAAGTAGACGCGATTTATGGAAAAATAGCTTGCAAAACTGGCCTTGAAGTGTTCAGTTACATTTACAGGATTTAAATGAGATAAGGATGTGGTCAATGGGAATTATTTCAAATGAAACATGACTGGAGGGTTCCTTCTACTGGATACATACGTCTCTGGAGGAGGGATTCATGAAAGAGGTTTGGCTGCTACTTTTGCTTTCTGTTTTGGAATGTATACTATACTCAACAAAGTCGAATGCCGAGTTTTTTTTCCTGTTTAAAACGTGAACTGCCCATGCATTTGGGTGGACCCCCTGGTAAGTTCATTGCACCGTTCTGTTGAATCTAGGGAGGCATTTATTGTGTGGTCGTCCCTGAAAGTGGAGTGTCTGTTTTGTTAAAATTAGGTATATTTCAGAATTCAAATATTACTGAGTTGTACTTGTTCCTTGTAAGTTTCCATTACAGGGTGATTGTTCTGGCCGTTTAATCAGCAGTTTATTTAATGTGTGTTTGTGCTGGCTTGGGGGACTCTGAAGAAAAATGGGCAAAACTCTAAACTTTATTCTGGAGAAAAGGCATGTTTTGTGTTTGGAGAGGTTACTGGTGACCACTGATGTTCAACTGCACTGATATTGATAAATTCATGCTAAACTCAACCAGAAAAGAATTTTTTCATATAAAATTTCATGCCTCAAAACTTTATTTGGGTTAAATATGTGATTTTTTATGATATGACAGTACACCATTTTGAGACTTTGGGGAGCCACTTGGATAGCTGTATAATTTGGCTAATAGCATGTCGGTAATCTAGAATGTACTCTTGAAGGTTAATTCTACTTGTGGTCAAGGAGTTTATGATCCCAGAAATGTATAGATTTAAGCCCCAGCAGTTTTTCAGTCCTCAGAATTTTTTTTGCAATTTCAATGGTGAATTCTCATGAAGATTTTTTATGTTTGCAGCTCATTTTCTCAACCAAAATCATGAAAATAAACTGAAATACAATGCAATTCCAAATGCTGTAAGTGTCTTTTCTGAGTTGAGCCACATTTTTCCTGTTTATGAAGCTTAAATCTTGAATTATAAAGCATTAAATTGGGTAACCCATAAATAGCCAAATTTGGCTTCTGCACAAAGGGGTTAAGGGTGATTCAATGGTATCCGCGTGAAAGCCCAACTGCAGTACACACCTGGCAATTATCAGTTGGTTGAGACGATTTTTATCCAATTGCAGACAGTATAAGCTTTCCTCAGTAAGTGAAAGACATTGATTGAACCTTAAAAAACATATTAAAATACTTGAGTTATAGGGTTACGTTGTATCCAATACACTTTACGTAGCTCAGACTGACCTGGTTGCATGGGAACAAAAAACCTTCAGAACTGAGCCTGGAGAGCTGAGCTTATTTACGGGATGCAAATGTGATTCTGAGGTGAAAAATAGCAGTTATTCTGAATGGAACAGACAGGAGGGGTGACAGCATTGATACTTTTGAGGGGGCATCTCAATAATTCTGTTGAAAAGTGAGTAAAGTTGTCTTTGTATGGTGTAGCTCTATCTTACTTTTAGCCTGCTTGCTAACTAGCCAGCTATTTCTTATTTTTGGTTTACCACTGCGATTACAGAGCTAGTTTGTCTCATTGGGTAACAAAAGAGTAGTCGATACTGCAGTGTGCTGGCATTTTT
Organism: Gymnothorax reevesii; assembly: GCA_029721435.1. Lineage (NCBI taxonomy): Eukaryota > Metazoa > Chordata > Actinopteri > Anguilliformes > Muraenidae > Gymnothorax > Gymnothorax reevesii. The sequence goes on along the minus strand of CM056579.1, from coordinate 38,441,120 downwards.
ATTAACTTGGTGATCAGTTTTAGAATCTATACCACATTCAGTGAAACGGAATGCCTTGCATTTTCGCTCTGTTAAAGTGCAAACAGCTATTTCTGTGACCTGAGGTATACTTCCATAGTGGTTCCATAGTGGGTGTGAACATTGTTACTTCCGCCAGCCTGAACATTCTGATCGTAAAATCTGTGTGCTTGCTGATGGGGCTCTGTAGATAAATGGACGAGACTCTGAACTTTATCGTGGAAAAAGCCATGGTTTTGGTTTGGAGGTCAGTGGTGACCATTGAGGTCCAGCTGTGCCTATATTGATAAACTCATGCCAAATTCAACCACAAAATCATCCATTCATAAATTTTAACCCCCAGCCATTTTTCAATCATCAGAATTTTCTTTTTTTTAACAGTTTCATTGGGTCTGAGGTGTTTCTCCTTGTATACATCTCTGTTTCAACGCCAGAGATGACGTTCAATTTTTGTCTCATCTGACTAGACCAAAGCACCTAGTTCCAATCATAATTTAAAAGAAGCGCCTGCTTCTGTGTCTTCAGGTCAGAATAGGCTGTCTTCTGGCAACCTCTTCAAGGAGGCTGTGGTTGCGGAGGTGGCGCCTGATGGTGGTTTTTGAAACCGGGCGACCCCAGGATGCCACCGAGGCCTGCAATTCCTTCGCACTGATTCTTGGGGATTTATTTGCTTCTCTCGCCATCCTCTTCAGTATATTGGGGGGCAAAATGCAGTCGCATCCTCTACTCTTGAGGTTTTCAACAGTTCCAGATCTTTAGAATTTTTTTAATAATAGCCCTGACAGTGGCATATTCAATCTTTGTGAATCTTCTTGTAGCCATTACTGGATTTATAATGGTTTATGACCATCGTCCTCTAGTGAACTGTCAGTTGTTTTGTTTTTATCGTAGTGTTGGACGACAGAGATATTGCATGTGTGTTACCTCATTTTTTTACCCCTCAGCCCAAAAGGCTGACTGGTTATTGCTATTCTTCGTGCGGTTGGGCGGGTGGGCGGGCGGTCGGGCGGCGGGCGTTTCCAAAAACTTCGACATCGGGCTGAGGGGTATTCCGTGCGTTGCATGCCTATTTTGTATTGTAGTGAAACAGAAAGTGATGTAATGGCTCACTGCAGTTCCTTTTCAATAGATGAAACTTAAATAACTTGAATTTAATACCTAGTTCACTGTTGGTAGATGTTATTTACAATAATCTTTTGGGGTGCTATTCATTTTGAAACCTTGTTTGGAGAAAATTGATTTTTAATTAAATCAGTAAATTATTTTGATTGGTTTCATTAGAACAACAATATCGCACAGCACTTCTAATTTATCTCGGCTTGATATATGGCTTGAAAGCATGTAGCAGGAGGTACTCTTACCTGTCACCCCTGCCCCTCTGGTGGGCAGTCTACCAGTTGCTTTATAGTGAAAATTAATACTAATTCATGCATCCCAGGACAAAATGAGATGACTCTCTTTTGGTTCTGTTTTATTTTGATTTTTTTTTTTTAATCATGATTCATCTTTTAGCTCACTGAAGTCTAATTATAGGTCAGGCAGCATTGTTACGGGATCTGGATGTGCAGCCAAGCTTGTGATTGCATAACCTGGCTTGGTCCAAGACGACTGCACTCTCATACAAATAGTTGTTGAGAATACGAACTTAAATGAATTTCTCAAGCAAACATGGGCAATTTCAGAGTTTCATTTTCTGCCTGTTGTAAAAGGTAATTGAACTGAAGTCATCAAGTGGTTCCCATACTATTTATTTCTTGACAACAAATTGGTCCACCTTAATTTCTATCTGTAAATCTGTGTTGTCCATCACTTTTCTGACTTAATCCTTAATTAAATTTGACAGCGTGACAACCGCTGCTCTGTTTTGATGAATCTGTAGACAAAAATTGATTGACTTGGTGATGACTATGCTGTAGAAAACTGCCTGCACTTAGCTGGCTGGTACAATGCATGCTTTTTCTCTTTGGGATGTTATGGTACTGACCACAGACTGTATAAAAAGATGGATGCTGCACCTGGGCCTGAAAAGTGAAGCCAATGCGGAAATCTCTTAAAATTGCATTCTATTTAATGGCCAGCAGATGGCAACGTTGATAGTTGCAGAAAAAAGTTCGATGCTATAGAAGTCTGTGAGAAAATGACCCTATATTCCCACCTGCTTAACTATTTCAATAATAGTTGAAATAATTTCCAAATTATTTTATGGCATCTATCGCAAGTTTCAAGTCTCCTTTGATATATCATGATGTTCATTTTTGTCAATTATGGTCCCAAATAGACTTGAATAAAGGATGAATCCAAATATGCTTGGGGGGCGTGTTTATCCTCTTGTCCTGGTCAGATACAGTCAGATCCATCCATAGATCCACCCCCCACTTCTCCCTAGATCTTCAATTCACACTCTCATCCTATAGGAATCACATCCGGTTTGATGACAAACTTGCGCTGTTCAAATTGCCAAAATCAAGATTTCAGAAATTGTATGCTGAAACCAATGGGTGACATCACGGTTGCTTCGGCCATCTTTTTATACACTTTATGGTACTGACCCATATTGCTGCATATTCTCTTCTCCCCTCCTATTTTACGCTTTCTCACTCATTCCAGGGCTCTCCAGCAGTGTCAACTATGATGAAGACAGTGATGAAGAGGAGGGAGAGGAGGAAGAGCCCGTGGGGTCCCTGTCCCCTCGTACAGAGAGCTCCAGACCTGCCTCTGCTTCCAGCACTAAGTCGACCACTGTAAGACCCACCTGCCACACCACATCACTCACCCTTCACCCCCTTGCTAGTGCCCTCTCCTAGAGACTAGCTTGGCCAAAACCAGCAGTCTATAACCCTGTTCCTGGAGATCCACAATCCTGTAGGCTTTTACCTGTTAGTTGTCCACTGAGTGCCAAGTGGCACAGAAGGCCTCCATACTCTGTCTCCACGCTGGCCTGTCCATGTTTTGGCTCACAACTTGTTCCATGCTGTCCATCCTCCAGCCTGCCCCTCTCTCAGTTCGCCTCTGTGTGGTCTTCGGCCTTCCCACATCATGGCTGTGACACAGTCATTGTTAGTCTCCTTCCTTAGGATATAGCTAGTGTAATTCAGACCTTTGATTTGGAAGACGTTTGTCTTCTTTTCATCCCTTTTCGTCTTCCATGTCTCAAAGCAATACACCAAAACAGTCTTTACCAAAGTCTTGAACAATCTCAGTTTGGAGTAGCAGCTGATGCTGTTCAATTTATAGACATGCCTTAGCTGAACAAATATAGCTTGTGCTTTCACTTGTTCGTTGTCTAAATCCATAGTGCCACTGAAGACGAAAGCTCTTCAGTATTGAAACCTTTTAACGTCCTCTACTGGCTCTCCTTTCCTTGTGATGGTGTACTGATTTATTCATGCATTTATTATATCCCCGAACGGCGAACAACGTTTCGGGGATATTATGTTTTTGGTCCGACCGCCGCTGCCGCCGCGCCGCCCTACGTGTTAACACCATTACTTCAGAAATATTTCAATTAGAAATTTCATCTTTTGCATATAAGAAAGTATCATGAAGAGGAAGAACTGATTCGATTTTGGACAATTTACAATTTCTGGATTGGCCACCAGGGGCCAAAAACTGAAAAATCACAGTTTTTATCATATTTCTGGAAATATTTATCCGATTCACCTCAAATCAAGTGCAAATGAAAGGTCGTGACCTGAGGATGTGTCCCTCGATGACATTATACCTGTTTGTTTCAAAATTTTGACACAAGGTGGAGCTTTGTCACATAAAATTCACCATTTTTGCCATATCTTTGGAACCATTTGTCCAGTTGACATGAAACAATCTGCAACTGCAAGGTCATGACCTCACAACGTGTCACCTGATGACATCATACCTGTATGGTTCACTATTTTGCCACTAGGTGGCTCTTTGTGATGGAAAATTACCATTTTGGCCATATCTTCAGAACCATTTGTCCGATTGACCTGAAATTAAGTTCAAATGAAAGTCTATTCAAGGTCTTTTCAAGGATTGGGGAATTGGAGGATTGGGGGCGTTTGGGGATATACCCCAGGCCGTCCCCTCCGACGGCATAAGCTTAGTTTTAATCTCCTCACCTGGCTAGGGTACGCATAGCTACAATGCTACGCTAGGCTATCAAACACAGGTAGGCACCACTTATTAGAGCTAAAGATTCTATGTATTGTAGTATTTCTGTCATTTCTACAGTAGTTTCCTAAGTTGATTAGAGTATCTAGGAACATTTAATTAATAATTCATCACTTCCTATTTCCCTGGGGTATAAATATGACAAGACACAGAGGCCATTCCTTTTATCCACTCTTCAACATGGGAAAGACAAAGGAACACACCGTTCAAGTAAGGCAGATGTGTGTCGACCTTCACAGGTCAAGCAATGGCTGCAAGAAAATAGCCACTCGCCTGCACCTGCCCATATCCACTGTCAGAGGAATCATTAAGAAGTTTTAAACAACTGGAACAGTGGTAAACAAGCCTGGACAAGGATACAAGGTTATTTTGCCACCATGCACAGTGAGGAGGATGGTAAGAGAAATAAAAAGTTCTCCAAAGCTCACCTGGTCAGATGAGAGCAAGATAGAGCTTTTTGGCAACAAACACTCTTACATGGTTCTGGCGGAACACAAAAGATGAGTATGCAGAAAAGCACTTCATGCCCACTGTGAAGTATGGGGGAGGATCGGATATTTAACAGGACATTTTAATCAAAATCTGGTGGCCTCTGCCCGAAAGCTGAAGATGGGTCGTCACTGGGTCTTACAGCAAGATAATGACCCTAAACATGTGGCCAAATCTACACAGAAATGGTTCACCAGACACAGAATCAAGTTCCTCCCATGGCCATCTCAGTCTCCAGACCTCAACCCCATTGAAAACAAAACCTATGGAGTGAGCTAAAGAGGAGAGTGCAGAGGAGAGGACCCAGGTCGCTGGATGATTTAGAGAGATTATGCATAGAGGAATGGTCGAAGATCCCTCTTTCTGTATTCTCCCATCTTGTGGAACATTATAAGAGAAGATAAGGTGCTGTTTTGTTTGCAAAGGGGGGTTATATAAAGTATTAACCTCAGGGGTGTTAATAATTGTGTCACACATGATTTGATGTAAAAGAATTATTTATTAATGTGGGATTTTTTTTCCCACTGAAGTAAAGGTTAGATTTTCCTCTCTTTTTCATTGTGGTCCTATATTATTTAGAAAAAAACTGAATTTATTAGAAGCTAAAGAACACATCTTTACCAGGCGTGCCAATAATTATAGAGGGCGCTGTATTTCCTAGGAATTGTTAGGGGAGCCAATAATTGTGGAACAGGTGATTGTATAAAAAATAATTATTTCATAATCAGGGATTTTTTTTTCCCCCTTAAAACTCACTTGAGTTGAGGGTTATATGTCTCTACAATTTTCAGTATGAGATTATGCTTCTGCAATAAAAATTGAATTTATTTTAAGGCTTCTAACACATCGTAACCAGGGGTGCCAATAATTATGGAGGGCGCCGTAGATCACTAGCCATAGCTAGGTAATACAGGTGCTGGTCAACGAATTATTCTAATTTGAAATGGTGCAATCGTAAAATTTTTAAATGCATTTTTTGTGCAGAAAGCAAATCAGGTGTTCACCGCGCCTGTCCTACTTGTTATAGTAATCACGCTACCTGTAAAAAATTTGCTCAGCTGAGCTTTCCAAAAGGCCCATTTAGGCCATTTAACTGTGACACTGTTGTTTTATTGAATTAGAATAATTCATCAGTCATTTCATTGTGCTTGAATAAGAATAAGTGCTTGAATTTTTGTTTTCTGTGAAGAGTGTTCACTGTGCAGTATAAAGTCAGGGTTGAGTAGAATTTCTAAGTTGTAAAATCAATCATGGGTCAGCAGCGCGACCTCTCAACCGGAATAGTGGCTCAAATTCAACCCTTCGCCAACAAGGCTTGACCCAAACTAAAATTGCTGAGCAGCTCGGCATCAGCCAGTCTTCCGTCTGCAAAGCTCTCAAGAAAGACTGGAGCAAGCACACCAATTGTTCCGGCGTCCGAAAAACTTCTGCTTGCGACAACAAGCAGCTGAGAAAGATCGCAGTCAGCAACTGGTTCAAGTCCACTTCTGATCTCAGCGACTTGTGGAACGAGCAGACCAACACTAACGTCTCGAGATAAACCACTTACTGTCGTCTGAGCGAACTCTGCTTCAAATCTCGCGTTCCAGCAGTAAAACGCAATGCTGAACAAGAAACAAATGGAGAAACGGCTGAAGTGGGCCAAAGAACACGGCGAATGGACTGCTGAAGACTGACAGAAAGTGGTCTTCAGTGACGAATTACGCTTTTGCATCTCCTTCGGTGACCAAGGTCCTTGTGTCTGGCGTCGTGGTGGCGAAACCTATAACCACGTGACCATGAAAAGATCCGTCAAGTTTCCCCAGAGCGTTATGGTCTGGGTATGCATGTCCGCTCGGGGTGTAGGGAAACTCTGTTTCCTCAAGAAGACTGTCAATGCTGCCATATACCGACATGTTCTGGAAACGTTCCTGATTCCGATTGTTGAGGAACAGTTCGGCGAAGAAGACCTCATATTTCAACAGGATCTTGCACCGGCTCATGTGCCAAAGTCGACCAAAGATTGGTTAGCCGAAAAACAGCTTGAAGTTCTGGCATGGCCGGCCAACTAGCCTGATCTCAATGTCATTGAAAACCTTTGGGCCATCGTCAAGCGGAAAATTCGCGACAGAAGGCCTACTACGCTGGACCAACTGAAGCAGAACATCGCCACAGCCTGGGAAGCAGTGAGTGCAGAAACTTGCGACAAGCTGGTGAAATCGATGCCGCGGAGACTTCAGGCAGTCATACAAGCCAAGGGGGCAGCCACAAAATACTGAGAAAGTGATGATTCTAATTATAATAAAAATTATTCTAATTCAGTGAAACGGTTTCTCCATTATTCTAATTCAATAAAACAACAGTGTCACAGTTAAATGGCCTAAGTGGGCCTTTTGGAAAGCTCAGCTGAGCAAATTTTTCACAGGTAGCGAGTTCTGTGATCACTCTAACAAGTAGGACAGGCACGGGGAACACCTGATTTGCTTTCTGCACAAAAAATGCATTTAAAAATTTTACGATTTCACTATTTCAAATTATTCTAATTCGTTTACCAGCACCTGTATATTACTGCATAATGATTGTAATGTTCAGTAATAATACAACATACAATTAAAATTTTTTGAAATTAAGTTTCATCATAATTGTTTGTAACATAAATAACAGTTGTAAACGGAATTAAAAATCAAATCAAAAGTATGTGGATACAAAATAGGAAAACAGAAATAGATTATAGAAAAAAGTTTTCCATTCAAAAAATGAAACCCAACTGGCGGGTGGCTTGCTGAAAATAAGATTTCTTTGGCTTGCTAGCTACTTTGTTGCGATCAAGATATACATTGATTTTAGATCTTTTTTGTGTCATTATGAGCAGGAAGGGGCCTCTTGGCTTTGCTGTGGTGTTTTGTAATCTTGAGCTACTCTAAAGGCTAGAAGCAATGAAATGTGGACGGATGTGAGTTTACGCATCAAATTAGATTTTGACTTGCGTTTTAATGAGTTTTAATGAGCCTGTCTAAGAGAGGGGTAGATTGGTCCCTGGCAAAGCTCTTGCTATCAACCTACAACTTTCACCTCTCTTAGGATTATGTGGTCCCAGGATCGCCGAACACAGAGGGGACCGCGATTGAGGTGGACAATCTGGAGGAGTTTGTTTTGCAGCCTGCCCCCCGCGGGATCACTGTCAAGTGCCGCATCACCCGAGACAAAAAGGGCATGGACCGCGGCCTGTACCCCACGTACTTCATGCACCTTGAGAAGGAGGACGGGAGAAAGGTATCGAGAATGGGGAGACTGGGGCTAGCGGAGGGTTCAGGCAGTAAGGCTGGCTGTCAACACATTCACACCCCCCCACCCCCCTTTCTCCCTCAGATCTTCCTACTGGCAGGCAGGAAGAGGAAGAAGAGCAAGACATCAAACTACCTGATCTCAGTGGATCCTACGGATTTGTCTCGCGAGGGTGAAAGTTTTGCTGGGAAACTTAGGTGAGATGTATCTCTTTGTGATCTGACATCCCAAACCATTCTTTGAGTTCAAGAAACACGGAGGCTGCTTTCACTGATCTGATTTTGTCCTCTCTGAAATCATGTTTTCTCTGCTTTCATCGTGTTTTGCTGGAAAATCCATCTCTGTATTGGTGTATTCTATGTGCTCCTCTGTTTTTATTTCATGGTAGTATGAAGATTACTTTTTTGTTCAGGATCGATGGTGGCCGTTTATTACATCAAAGTCTGGAAACCAGTCATACAGTCCAGTGAAAAAGTATTTGGCCCCTCCCTAATTCCCTTTTTTTCATATTTCTCACACTTAAATATTTCATATCATCAAACAAATTTTTGTCTAATATAAAGATAACCCGAGTAAATACAAAATGTAGTTTTTAAATGATGATTTCATTTATTAAGGGAAAAAAGCTATCCAAACCTATCTGGCCCTATGTGAAAAAGTTATTGTCCCCCCTTGTTAAATCATGAATTAACTGTGATTAACCTCATTTTTTTAGTTCAGTTTCACTAGCCACACCCTGGCCTGATTACTGGCACACCTGTTGAATCAAGAAATCTCTTAAATAGAATCTGTCTGACCAAGTGAAGTAGGCTTAAAGATCTCAAAAAGCAACACATCGTTGCGATACAAAGAAGTTCAAGAACAGATGAGAAACAAAGTCATTGACATCTATCGGTCGGAAAGGAGTTAGAAAGCCATTTCTATGAGAACCACTGTGAGAGCAAATATTCAAAAAATGGAGAAAACTGAGGACAGTGGTGAACCTTCCCAGCAGTGGCCGGCCCACCAAAATTTCTCCAAGAGCGCATCGATGACTCATTCAGGAGGTCAAAAAAGAACCCAGAACAACATCTAAAGAACTGCCTCAGTTAAAGTCATTGTTCATGTTTCAACAATAAGAAAGAGACTGGGCAAAGATGGCATCCATAGGGAGAGTTCCAAGGCGAAAACCAATGCTTACCAAAAAGAACACAAAGGCTCGTATCACATTTGCCAAAAAACATCTTGATAATTCCCAAGACTTTTGGGAAAATATTCTGTGGACTGATGAGACAAAAATTGAACTTTCTTGAAGGTAAGTGTCCCATTACATCTGGCGTAAAACTAACATAGCATTTCATAAAAAGAACATCATACCAACAGTCAAAGATGGTGGTGGTGGTTTGATGGTCTGTGGCTGCTTTGCCGCTTCTGGACCTAGATGACTTTCCATAATTGATGGTACCATGAATTCTGCTTTACCAGAAAATCCTGAAGGAGAATGTCCAATCATCAGTTTGTGACCTCAAGCGCATTCAGATTATGCAGCAGTACAATGATCAGAAACACACCTGCAAGTCCACCTCTGAATGGCTTACAAAAAACAAAATGAAGGTTTTGGAGTGGCCCAGTCAAAGTCCAGACTTAAAGGGGACCTACTATGCTGATCCTTCTTTTAAAACATATTAGTAATGTTATAATGTTGTCCATACTCAACCTCTGAAATGTTTCTAAAAATAAGATACAGGGGTTTTGCCGTAATCCAAGAATGTGATTTCTTGAACACGATTTCCTCTCTGAACAGCTCCTCCCGAGATCTTCGCAAGATCTGGGCAAAACCTGACGTCAGGTTGTGCCGTCCAATTAGTACAGACCTAGTCAGAGCCAACCACGACGCTGGACCTGCCCACACCGGAAACTATTCTAGGAGGCACAAACAACGGCAGATCATACTATACCTTAGTAGCGTGTACACTTTTGGAAATACAAAGGAAGAACCGCAGATCATTTGAGGTGCAGTTTTGTCAGTATCTCTCCCAAAGCTACTTGTCCGTTTACGTTTGGACGCGAAGAAAAACACACATTTCTCTTCCAAAATACGATGCCACCAGAAATCAGTGGTAGCTTTTTTTGTTTGCTGGCAGCAAACAGCCATGGCCAAAGGGAACTTTAGCTGTTTGCGCTCAGCATTTCACCAAAGACAGCTTTGTCAATAAAGGATAATTCGACACAGGATAAGCGTTTCAGCTGCTTCTCAAACCTGAAGCAGTCGCATCGATCAACTGCTCGGAGCCACAAGCTGTAACAATATAACAGCAAATAATGTAAGTGAAGCTAACATGTTATGGGTGGTTAGCAGGACCGCTTGTGATAGTTAGCGCTAACAACTGACCTCAAATTTAGGCTTTGTAAAATATCTGAAAATAAAGCCTGTATTGATCGCGACTGCCCGTGACTGACAGACACAGAAGCTGTAAGTTGCTTTTACTGCATAAGCCAACCTGACGTGATAGCCAGTTGATTGTGGCTGTTGCACAGTGGCTAACGTAGCCAAATTACTGTTGCTAATGTTTGTTTCCTAAATATGCAAGAGTGATATCAGGGGAAATTCTACAGAAGGTGTGTGAACATAAACCTCATCTGAAGCTAACTTTTAATACTTGTTTGTAATTTGGATGCTTGGTACAACTGTCCACGGTAACGGAACTTTCTGTCTGTAAAACCTGTATTGCAAGGGTTTGTCTCTGTGATTCTGACTTCTCGGTTACCTGCTACTGCATGTTAGTTAGCATGCCGTTGTGCTAATTAAAAATGGTCATAGTTAACTTATATGCAGTAATTCTGATCGGTATGCTTGTTATTCTGCACTACTGTGACATAATTTCATCCCCCTTTAGAAATTTTATTACCCACAACAAAGTCGAAAAAGGCGGAGATTAAATATGAAATTCTTTCCTGTGCAGGGCTTCCACCAAAATATTTTTCAGAGGGGGATTTCCCCATTTCCAACGTTTTTTGGGGGGCATTTTCAATTTGTCAGGGGGGATTTCAGTATGTAACGGCTAGCTGTCACAACCATGAGAGACTGTAACAACTATGCATTTATGATATTGAGATGAACTGGAACAAGACAAAAGGTCTCACAAAAATCAAACATTCATTTTAAAAAAGTAATTACTGCACTCAGTGACTGACTGACCGTGCAAAATTTGAAAAATAAAAAATACAAGTTACAACTGCCATTGACTATAATCAGATAATGGATATTACGCAACAGAACGGTATGCTTCAGATCAGGACTGGGCTTGACTAGATTTTCTGGTCAACAAACAAACCTGCAAAGACACAAAATGTAGCAGTGCTTTCGCTAAGCAGCGCGATTCACGGTCGCTACGTCTATCCGCATTATCCACTCACCTGCTCAACCAACTCACCATTTGCTTGCGTTCTCTTTCAGGTCCAACCTCATGGGGACTAAGTTCACTGTGTATGACAATGGCTCCAACCCAAACAAGACACCCGGCGGGCTGCTGGAGGAAAGCAAAACTCGGCAGGAACTGGCTGCCATCTGCTACGTGAGTCCAACTAGAAAGAATGATACCCACTGCAAAAACAATAGCTTAAACCTGCTTTAGTCTGTCATATTTTTCCCCTGCAGTAGGAGTACCCACCATTTCCTTGACAAATGTGATTTTCTTGGCTAACTCTTGCTTACTCTTGGAACGAGTCAACTTTGTCTTGCATTTGCAATATTCTAGTCTTGTCCTCCAAAGCTATAATTCTTAAAATTTAACTTTTAAAGATTATAATTGCAGATATTAAAAACAATGAGATTGAATTATTTCAAGTAGGATCATGAGCCAGTGATCACATCTACTTTATTTCTTTGCAGTTCTTTAAAACTTGACTTAAAATGTTGTTCGATGCTTCACCTCAGTCTATGGGGGCGCTCTGAAGTGCTGACCTACTTGAGTGTTTGTTTCCACAGGAGACAAATGTACTTGGTTTCAAAGGGCCACGCAAAATGACCGTCATAATCCCAGGGATGAACATGAACTTTGAGAGGGTGCCTGTGCGACCGACCAGCGTGAGTCTTCTCTTGCCACCTGGAGCTCATTTCTCCATGTGTATTTGTGAATGTTCCTACCCCTTAAAGAGCATGAAAACCTCCGGGGATTGGCAATCATTATATGATAGAGAATTACTCAAAGACCGCAGAACAAGGTCAACTTGATTTCATACAATTTAAGTGAAACTAGCGGGAATTTCAACTAGATTACGACTAGAGTGATGAGGAATTTGGAGACATGGAATTAGTTCTTGATTTGGCAGATATGGAGGAATACAACGGTCCTCAACCCTACATGTATGAGCCACCAGCAAGGCAAGAAATTCAGGACCAAGCAGGACATGCAGCTGATGCTGTTCCTGACGATGCGGTATAATTACAATATCGCGTTGACAATACAACTTGGTATTTTATTTTTCTACAGTTTGAATTACGGTAACGTTTATTTGAAAACAATAGTAAATTAATCAAGTGTATTAGGAATGACTTGACACGTTTAACATCCCTGATCTCCCCAGATATATTGGACTATTGGCTGCATACAGTGGCATGCCGTCAGATGTCAGGAAGGCCTTCAGTAACATCACCCTTTCCCGCATACTTGCTCTTAAACTGTTTTTGATCAAGTTTCCACGATTAACAATCAAGCAATTTATTAACTGAACAACCACCACTAGGGATGCACGATATATCGGCATTCATATCGGTATCGGCCGATGTTTGTCATTTTTTAACATATCGGCTTCGGTCAGATGAGTAAAACTGGGCCGATATAAACAACCGATGTTTATATCCGTGTAGTTGCCCTTTGTGTTTGTGTGTAGGGAGAGGGGGAGAGCCACTTTGTGCAGATGTTGATGCCAGCGGACATGGAGCTTCAAATTTATGCACGCAGTTACAATATTGTATCACTAGATGGCACACCCGGATCAGTTATTGTACTGTACTTTAATTCACAGGTAGTTACACATTTGCTACTCTGTGCTTGCACTAGGGAAAAAATATGTGTTGCCACTGCGGCTAAAGTCAGAAAAAATTGATCAGCCACAATGTTGGTCTGGGTCCATAATTCAGCGCGCAAAGCGAAATTAATAAGAAAATGCAAGAGAGGGCATGATCGAATAGTTTAACAGGCATTTTTTGCTTATCATTACCTTAGTAAAATATTTTTTAACATTAAAATAAAATCATACAGGAAGGAAGTGACTTGTCAATGATCGAACGTAGTAATAATAATAATGATAATAATAATAATAATGACTACTCACTCGTCATATGAGTGTCAAGAATACACGTTGTTCAAGTCTTTTCATATTTACTTAGAGGAAGCTAACGCAATGCCATTAATAAATATTAAAACCTTATGTGGCGTTCAATGTGTGATCAATATGTTTTCGATAATATTTCCCTTCTTAGACGCATACTTTTGAATGCCATTTTAAAAAAATAGGGAGTTTATTTTGAGTCTTTTTTTCATAATCCGATAAACGATAGATCAAAACAATATACGGAATTACCGAGAGCTGACATTTTTTCCTAATTAATTATTAAAATTTACTTCCTTGCTGTCTCGAATCAAAGAATAAAGGTAAATTTATCTTTTTGTCCCCTTCACCTTTTAATCATTACAAGGTTAATTAACTTAATTAACTGCCAATCCTGACCACACGTCCCTGGTTTACAGGTATAGCATTGTACATCAAAGTTGAAGTTTTGCAGAATTTGTATGCATAAAATTACCTTGCGTAGTATCTCGTCCCAGTCTTCTGTTTTACTTCTAAATATTTGATCATTCATCTACACATGTGGACTTATTGCACAAATAGACTATAAAAAGATGGACGAAGCAACCGTGACGCGACCCATTGGTTTTTTTTTTTAATAGCATTTTTTCTGAAGGGATTTTTATGATGATTAGCATTTTGTCAAAACATCTGAAATTTGATTCGCATTTTGCGATGCAAATCCGCCTAATCTGATCACTGCAGTAGATTTTAGCTTCGCCACAGTGGCTAAATGGGCTAAAAAAGTCATTGCCATACAGAATATGGCTTCGCCTATGGCGATGTGGCAAATGGCGAGCACAAGCACAGCCACTCGTGGTAAAGGTTTAAAGGTTGCCTAAAAAGTAACACTGTTGGTTACTTGTGTTTTATGGTAGCCCTGTAACCTTGTTATTTGGAAGTAAAACACATTTTTAAATTAAAATTTATAAATTCAGTTAGCAGGATTTTCAGTCTGTACAAAATTTTATCATCTCAAACTTTGTTTAAAAACATATTTATGTCGGTAAATATCGGTTATCGGCCATAACAGCAATATTAATATCGGTATCGGCCAAAATGTTCATATTGGTGCATCCCTAACCACCACCAATGCATGACACGCAATGATTAAGAAATGCTACTGACAAAGCTGGCTATGTTGATATAATTGATGTGACTCTGCAAGGATGTCTGCAACAAATCCGAAACTTTCGCTGACTTCGCGGCAGTTATTTTCGACCATAACTCAGCAGTGCATCGTACCTAACAACGCGCTTCAGCTGTCACTATAGCTAGACTATAGAACGGATTCTCATGGCTTCTTGCTCAATGAGCCTCGCAAACTAATTTACCAGCTACACGAGTGCAGAAATTATAACAACTTGATATTTTTGGTTGTCATTGATGTGCGGAAGAAAACACCGTACAATTTCGTAGTGCAATGTATAATGAGGCTTTCAAAAATAAATTAGGCTTTCGTTGGTTCTGCCAATTAGTCTGATTAACTGTTGCTAATCAGGAGAGGTAAACTGCAAGAGGGAATACTATGTCCGAGTAGGAAATACTTTGAGAATACTATGTCCGGTTTTATCAGAATTTCCACAGAATTTATACCAATAGATAGTGAATAATGATGTAAATAAATTAGAAAGCTTACTTTTCTGTTTCAACTCAAGAGAAAAAAAATCTCAATGTCATCATGATATGCATTGTTCACTGAAACAGCTGATAAATTATTCACAAACTGTGCTTTGAAATGGGTTGGGGATCTTGGCAAACAAGAGGATGAAATGTCATGGTCCGATTCATGGAAAAATGCAAGATACCCCTTTCGATCTACAAAAAACAAATTGAGGCAGTGTAAAATTCTTAACCGCATATACTGCACTCCATCTCTCTTGTACAAAACCCAAAACCAGTGAAGTTGGCACGTTATGTAAATCGTAGATAAAAACAGAATAGAAAGATTTGCAAATCCTTTTCAACTTATATTCAAGTGAATACACTGCAAAGACAAGATGTTTAATGTTTAAACTGAGAAACTTTTATTTTTTTTTGCAAATAATCATTAACTTAGAAGTTAAAGGCAGCAACACATTGCAAAAAAGTTGGCCTTTCCTTTTAACAACACTCAGTAAACGTTTGGGAACGGAGGAGACCAATTTTTGAAGCTTTTCAGGAGGAACTCTTTCCCATTCTTGCTTGATATACAGCTTAAGTTGTTCAACAGTCCGGGGTCTCCGTTGTCATATTTTACGCTTCATAATGCGCCACACATTTTCAATGGGAGACAGGTCTGGACTACAAGCAGGCCAGTCTAGTACCCGCACTCTTTTACAACGGATCCATGCTGTTGTAACACGTGCAGAATGTGGCTTGGCATTGTCTTGCTGAAATAAGCAGGGGCGTCCATGAAAAAGACGTTGCTTGGATGGCAACATATGTTGCTCTAAAACCTGTATGTATCTTTCAGGATTAATGGTGCCTTCACATATGTGTAAGTTGCCCATGCCTTGGGCACTACTACACCCCCATACCATCACAGGTGCTGGCTTTTGAACTTTGCGCCTATAACAGTCCGGATAGTTCTTTTCCTCTTTGGTCCGGAGGACACGACGTCCACAGTTTCCAAAAACATTTTGAAATGTGGACTCGTCAGACCACAGAACACTTTTCCACTTTGCATCAGTCCATCTTAGATGAGCTTGGGCCCAGCGAAGCCGGCGGCGTTTCTGGGTGCTGTTGATGAATGGCTTTCGCTTTGCATTGTAGAGTTTTAACTTGCAATTGCAGATGTAGCGACAAACTGTAGTTACTGACAGTAGTTTTCTGAAGTGTTCCTGAGACCAAGTGGTGATGTCCTTTACACACTGATGTCGGTTTTTGATGCAGTACCGCCTGAGGGATCGAAGGTCACGGGCATTCAATGTTGGTTTTCGGCCTTGTCGCTTACGTGCAGTGATTTCTCCAGATTCTCTGAACCTTTTGACGATATTACGGACCGTAGATGATGAAATCCCCAAATTTCTTGCAATAGCTCGTTGAGGAATGTTGTTTTTAAACTGTTTGACAATCAGCTCACGCATTTGTTCACTAAGTGGTGACCCTCGCCCCATCCTTGTTTGTGAATGACTGAGCATTTCAGGGAAGCTGCTTTTATACCCAATCATGGCAGCCACCTGTTCCCAATTTGCCCGTTCACCTGTGGGATGTTCCTACTAAGTGTTTGATGAGCATTCCTCAACTCTCTCAGTCTTTTTTGCCACTTGTGCCAGCTTTTTTGAAACATGTTGCAGGCATTAAATTCCAGATGAGCAAATATTTGCAAAAAATTGCAAAGTTTACCTGTTCGAACATTAAGTAATTTGTCTTTGCAGTGTATTCAACTGAATATAGGTTGAAAAGGATTTGCAAATCATTGTATTCTGTTTTTATTTACGATTTACACAATGTGCCAACTTCACTGGTTTTGGGTTTTGTATAAAATGGGACTGTGGGAAAATGTTCATTGCATAAAATGTGGCACTTGTGAAGGATCACTTTTGCATTTGTTATGGGAATGCGATAAAATCAAATGGTTATGGTTTGGTATATCTAAACAGGTCCTGAAAGCTAATAAAATAGACATACAACTAAATCCTCAAACAACTACAATAAGCTTTCATGTAATAATAGAAATATTTTTCTTTCTTTTGGTTACCAAAAAAATAATTATGAACAAATGGACTGACCCAAACATTCCCACTGATGAGAAATGGATCAATGAAGCAGTTGATATGATTAACACAGAAAAAAATTGCTTCAGATTAGGGCTGTCGCGTTAATTAATCGCGATTAATTTAAGCGCAATAAAAGTAACTGCCATTATGAGTCAGACAGACATGATTGCTTATTACCTTTTCCATGACACTTACCTAATGCGGTCATTTGAAATGCTTCTGGGAAGAAAACTGTGATTTGAAGTCCGCTAATTACCAGCGAGGTTGGACAGCCTCCATCGCCTTGGCATAATTAGCTCACCTTAAATCAATTCCCGTGTACTTTGCCTGACTTGCAATCAAGCCATTTATTCAGCCAACTGACAAATCAAAACCAAAATGTGGCCTATAATGATTAAGAAGTGATAATGAGAAGCAGACAGACCTAACCAGGCTGCCGCGTTATATTGAAAGATTTTCAAATTCGTCAACAATTTACGTCACGTTCTATACACTTAAACAAAATGTTTCCACCTTCACTGTTGGTTATTTAGATGCTCAAAAGTAAATAAAATCAAGTGCTATGAGTTACAATATTTTAAATTACTCTCGTTCAATTATCTAATAAAAAATGCCTCCAATTTGCGGCAAAGATTCGTCTGAACGTTAACTGCCCAATCTTCGGTGCATTTGACTATTGCTTGCAATGCAAACGTATTCTCTCTCACATTCATGTTCGGTATGCTTCACAAAATGTTTTCCACTTCACGTAGCCTATATTTTTAAGCTCTTAAAACCAGGGCCATCTTTGACTAACTTCATTTTTTTTAGAAATATCTTTAATAATGCATACAAAATTCCTTGATGAAAGGTGGAATTCAGAGGTCAGCTATTTATTCAGATTATTGAAATTTTTTCAATCTAACACGGCAACCTGGTCAGGTCCGTCTGCTTCTCATTATCACTTCTTAATCATTATAGGCCACATTTTGATTTTGATTAGTCAGATGGCCGAATAAATGGCTTGATTGCAAGTTAGGCAAAGTACACGGGAAATGATTTAAGATGAGCTAATAAAGCCAAGGCGATGGAGGCTGTCCAAGCTCGCTGGTAATTAGTGGACTTCAAATCACAGTTTTTTTCCCGGAAGCATTTCAAATGACCGCATTAGGTAAGTGTCATGGAAAAGGTAATAAGCAATCATGTCTGTCTGACTCATAATGGCAGTTACTTTTATTGCGCTTAAATTAATCGCGATTAATTTACGCGACAGCCCTACTTCAGATATGCAAGGTAAACAAAAAGAATTTATTGAAATTTGGGGTCCATTAGGAGTCTATTTAATATTTACATTGAATTCAAATCATGGAACAGTTTTTGTCCCCCGCCGCGCGGAACGCACAAAGTGGCGGGACATAGTATTCACGACCGTCCGTACGTCCGTCCGTTCGTCCCGAATCCTTGTCAGCGAGAGATCTCAAGAACGAATTGACGGATTTTCTTCAAATTTGATGTCAACATGTATTCGTCTGATACCCAGGCGCCAGTCGATTTCGGTGACCTTCGCGCCATTCTCAAGGTCACACTAAGAGATTGTGCATTTTCACACTGATAGCCTTGTCAGCGAGATATCTCAAGAACGAATTGACGGATTTCCTTCAAATTTCATGTTAACATGTATTAGGGTGATACCCCAGCACCAGTCGATTTCGGTGACCCTCGCGCCATTCTCAAGGTCACACCGAGAGATTGTGGATTTTCACAATGATAGCCTTGTCAGCGACATATCTCAAGAACGAATTTACGGATTTACTTCAACTTTTATGTCAACATTTACTCATATCTCAAGAACGAATTGACGGATTTTCTTCAAATTTGATGTCAACATGTATTCGTCTGATACCCCGGCGCCAGTCGATTTCGGTGACCTTAGCGCCATTCTCAAGGTCACACCGAGAGATTGTGCATTTTCACACTGATAGCATTGTCAGCGAGATATCTCAAGAACGAATCGACAGATTTACTTCAAATCTTATGTCAACATGTATTAGTGTGATACCCCGGCGTCAGTCGATTTCGGTGACCTTCGCACCATTCTCAAGATAACACCGAGAGATTGTGCATTTTCACACTGATAGCCTTGTCAGCGACATATCTCAAGAACAAATCGACGGATTTACTTAAAATTTCATGTTAACATGTATTACTGTGTTATCCCGGCGCCAGTCGATTTTGGTGACCTTCGCGCCATTCTCAAGGTCACATCAAGAGATTGTGGATTTTCACACTGATAGCCTTGTCAGCGAGATATCTCAAGAACGAATCGACAGATTTACTTAAAATTTCATGTCAACTTGTATTACTGTGTTACCCCGGCCCAAGTCGATTTTGGTGACCTTCGCGCCATTCTCAAGGTCACATCGAGAGATTGTGGATTTTCACACTGATAGCCTTGTCAGCGACATATCTCAAGAACAAATCGACGGATTTACTTCAAATCTTATGTCAACATGTATTACTGTGATACCCCGCCGCCAGTCGATTTCGGTGACCTTTGCGCCATTCTCAAGGTCACTCTGAGAGATTGTGGATTTTCACACTGATAGCGTTGTCAGCGAGATATCTAAAGAACGAATCAACGGATTTACTTCAAATCTTATGTCAACATGTATTAGGGTGATACCCCGGCGCCAGTCCATTTCAGTGACCTTTGCGCCATTCTCAAGGTCACACCCAGAAATTGTTCATTTTGATTTTGTGGCGGGGACAAAGACACGTTAGTGTCAAATACTTGTTATTGTCAATATTGCTGGCACTGTTACTGCTTATTAATTATACATTTTGTTTTTTGTTTTTGTTTTGTTATGTTTTTTCCTTGTGTCGGTTCTTATTTTTATGCCAATATACTGTGCTATTAAACAGTGTTGTAGTTTAAAGAAAGTGTAGTGGAGGGTGGTATTATAGGGAGGTAGGAAACTTCAGTATTTGGATTTAATGTCATCTGCCCTCTGGTGGTGGTGGAGGATGGGTGGGAGGGAACACGTATGTCTTGTTCGTGCCTCAATTTTTGGCCGAATATGTTTGTCTGTGTTAGTGTTTTTTTTGTTATACCTTTCCTCTGAGGAGAGATTCATCCTCTCTTTTGATATACGTATTCTGAACAAATACAAAGATGTAAACAACAATAATAAAGCTGACCTCCAAAGAGGGGGGGTGGTGGCAGGGGAAAAAAAAGAAGAATTTCACAGAATTTGACAACACAGTGCTGAGCCATCATTCAGAAAGCTAGATAAACAACCAAAACAAAGGGAATCAAAGGCTGAAATCGAATTATGGCTGTTCATGTACTCCTGGCGCCACCTGCACGCTTATTTGTGTTCTAGAGCTGACGTCACGTGCCTCTAACAAGAGCGCTAACCTATTTTTAGCCAGGCAACCAGGCAACACAAAATGGTGATTTTCAAACCTTGGTGACACAGCAACAAAGGACCACCGGGTGGAACAGTTGTCTCCAAAATGGTTTACTCCAAAACACGAAAGCAGAGCGAAAGTGAAGGAAGGGTTTCCATGCTCTTTAAGTGGGTATAAATTGTTTGAATCAATGTATAGTATGTGTACAGACTGTCTGATGTGTTTCGGGGTACATTGGAGGCCGTAATGTGCTGTGTTTAGACCCGGCAGTATTGTGCAAACTGATGGAGCGTAAGTTAGTATGTGTTTCATTCGGAAATGTGGATATTGAAGTATATACATTGAAGACCAGCATGTACTTCACAGGGATGTGTGACGACTTGAATGTTCACTCCGTTTGCTGGTTGGCTTGAATGTGTACTTGTGCATACTGGTTGAATTGCAGGGATTTAGTGTATGCCATGGATATGCCCTGGCTTGGGATTCAGGAGTGCTGTGTACTCTTTGTGCCCTCAGGAACAGGATAGCCTGCTCACAAAGTGGCAGAACCACGCCCTGGACAATCTGATCGAGCTGCATAACAAGGCCCCAGTGTGGAACGATGACACACAGTCCTACGTGCTCAACTTCCATGGCCGTGTCACACAAGCCTCCGTCAAAAACTTTCAGATCGTCCATGACAACGATCGTGAGTTTCTACCCCCCTATTAAGCTTACCTATATGTAGATATCACTTGAACATACATCTGTACAGAAAGCCTTCCTCTATGAGTTATTACATTGCATTTGTTTTACTGAAAGTTTAATGCTATCAATAAACCAGTTATTTACGCCTTTTTTTTTTTTTATAGCGGACTACATTGTCATGCAGTTTGGTCGGGTGGCAGAGGACGTGTTCACGCTGGACTATAATTATCCCATGTGTGCACTTCAAGCGTTTGCCATTGGTTTGTCCAGCTTCGACAGCAAACTGGCCTGCGAATGAACACCCTGAAACCCCTTTTCACCCAAGCTCTTTCGTTTGAAAAGGAACCAAAACAAAAAAAGAGGTATACATAGACTATAATTATAGACTATCAGTGTTATTCAGGTCTAGTGCTAGAAAGTGCTAAAGCACTGCAAAAGGGAGAAAACTATGACCATAGTTTGTTTTCTTTACAAGGGTCCCACCAACTGGTTTTCCTGATAGATTCTCTATATACCCGTTACAAACTTATCGAGAGGCCAAGAGAAATATGAGTTGGATGATCCTTTCATTAGATAGCTGATCTAACCAATTTTATTTGAACAAATGTATTTGTTTGTAACCTACAAATAAATCTTATTGCAAGTGTATTCAAACCCGCGGTACACCAATTTCAGGTGCACGCTTTATGTACAGGAGACTCACAAAATCCGGTTAAAGTTGATCTATTCATAACCTGGGGGTGATAAAAAAAAAAAAAATTACTGTGATTTGGAAAAATGTTGGTAACACTTTACTTGAAGGTATCGTCATAATAGGGACATGAGACAGTCATAAACATGTCATAAACATTATGTCAATGTCATAAACGTTGTCATTAAGAGTCATTTGGTTTTTGAGATGATAAGTTGACATTGTTTGGGTTTTCTTAATTATGACAACTTCAACATAAGAGTGACATGAGACTGTCATAACTGTCACATGACACATGTAACAGTTATGGGAGCGTCATGTAACTCTTATGACGGTACCTTCAAGTAAAGTGTAACCAAAATGTTTTATTCATGAAGTAGGCTAGGATCATTGAAAAATATAAACAGGATTCGCACAGCCTTGAAAAGTTCTTGAATTTTACATGCGATACTGGCAAACTCCTTGAATTTGAAAAAGCATCTAAAAGTGCTGGAAATTTGACAATAAGTTCTTGAAAATGTGAAAAATATACTTATATTTTTATTTTGAGCTCAGACTTGCAAAATTTTGAAACTTTCACTGTTTTAAAATCAGTCTTAAGATATAGAGGAGCTTACACGAGTGGGTGTGTCATATTATAGTTATAAAACGAGTTGAGAAAATATTTTGTTTGTTGTGAGCTTTAGCAAGCACAACTGAATCACGTAATTTAATGGAAAATGAACGTAATTCCCATTAGCGCCTTAATGCCATTTTACATTATGTTAGCACTGAGTTAACTATCACTGCGATACTCCGTCAGTCCGCGAGTCACGGACTGTCATGTTTGAACTAGCCATGGTTTTTAAATTTAGCCTACTGCAGTGGTATTCAGTGTCATTCCTGGGGACCCACTGTGTATGCTGGTTTTTGTTACTACCACACATGTTACCGCAGGATTTTAACAAGCTGTTTCTTTGTATTCATTAAGTGCGTTTATTGGTTTGAGCAATTCATTTGCCCTCTTATCCCTCGTTAAAGGGGACCCATTTTGCTATATTTCTAAGGTTATATTTTGATCTTGGACTTCCCTAGAGCACTCCTGATCATTCAAAGTCCAAAACGGGGTCCATATTTAGCTCATACTGCCATCCTCAAAAAACCCCATTTGTAGTCTCTGCCTGAAATGCTTCATTGGGGTGGCTATGGCCCCCACTCCCCGTGTGCCCCCTTTCTTCTGACTGGACAGCCCTGTGGAGGGCGGAGTTGGGCGGGACGAGACTGCAGAACGCAGTTTTTCGGATCAGTCTCCCCAGAGAGAAACGTGAGACACCTGTGCCATCTGAGAAGGAAGCGGCGGGCAAATTCCACAGTCTAATACAGTACATGTGTCTTGATCTAATGAAATTAACTTGTTCAAATAAACGCAGCGGCGAAAGCGGTGGACGCAGTGCGAAAATTTTGCAGCTCAAGCTCAAATTTGCTATCGGCTACAGTTTGCTACAGCAACAGTGCTGAGTACAGCAGTTTCTCTACTCTATAGCTAGGATTGAGGGAAAGCTAGAATCCACCCCTTGTAGACACATTTGTAGAATAACATACCCACGTATAGACCGGAGACCGTAGAAATCCGGTGGGTCTGAGTTTAGAGGGAAACCTGGACAGTGAGGAGCAACAAAAAGTGGACCGACAGCTTATGGACTGCTTCAGTGTGTATTACAAGGACCTGCTGGTTCATGTGCATAACTGAGGTGTGTCGTTAACATGGAGAAACAAACAGCTTCTGCACTGGTACATGACGGAGGGGCGAAAGCTCCAGGCTAAATGGCCTTTTCGGAAATTCCCCGTGGTAAGGGTTTACTCATTGCGTCAGAATGACCAGCATTTCCTCATGGAGAATTGGCGCTTTATGGATAGTGTGTGAGAGCAAGATAGAGCTCCGGTCTATCTATGTTATGAGCATAATACAGGTTTTACAGACCATATGTTCCTTTTGCGTGAACCGTTGCTTATGTGGAGCAAGTGAATCAATCACTTTTACATGAAAGAATTCAACATTCAATCGCCGATTTAATATTCTATCGACAGCAATGCAGAGAAATCGTTTGTGATACCTGACACGTTATAGCCTGTGTGCTTCCTTATTGCTTTCACTGGTAGGATCAGAGAGCTTGCCCAGATATTGGAGAAGCATCAGGCTGACCCCGGTCATGGATAAGTAAAGCGATTGTTTCATAAGCACCCAAAAACGCACCCTAAGCTTTGCAAAACCTATGTCTGGTCTAACTGCACCTCTCCGGTTTGCTTCAACTGTAGTGGCTACAATCAGGCAACGTTGTGATGGAACTGTCATATTGATGCTTACCTAATTAACAGAAGCATACCAATAAGAATTGCTGCATTTTAGTTAACCTGGAGCATTTTTAATTAGCAGAGCACGCGAACCAACATGCAGTAGCTGATAAGCGGTCATGACTTTGAATATAACCTGTCGTGCGAAAAATTAGTTCCGCGTCCGATGTAAAAGCTGCTTAACGCGCGTATTCGTGTCTTTGCATTGACTTTGAATGTAGGCTAATCTGTCTGTAGGCTAAACAAATGTTTTGCGTCCGATGTGAAAGCAGCTTTGTGGATAGCCTTGTACACGACAGCTAGAGAGAGCTCTGGTTATGTTGTGAACATGATGCAGGTTTTCCAGACCGCAAGTTCCGTTAGCGCGGACAAGTTGCTTATGTGGAGCTAGCGAATCGAACATTTGTACAGGAAAGAATTTCCTATGTAATCTCCGCCTTTTTCTGCTTTTTATTAGCCAGCATATACAGTGGGCCCTCTGGACCAACGTTGAATACCTCCGGTCTACTGAGTGGATAGCCAAGGTTACCTCACTAGCAAACAAAGTAATGTTACAATATACGGTGGCAATGGACGCACTGAAATCATAATAAACAAATTAAGTTGGTATCTCATGATTTTGAGTATAATTTACGCGCAAGGAAAGTGCTCGAGAGCACTTGAGGGGTCCTTGAAAAGTCCTTGAATTTTGTTGGGTCTAGGCTGTATGAACCCTGCTAGATAACTGGTTGTCTTCTGTGTTATCATGTAGCATATCCTGCAATGCAGGCTATTAACCTGCACTTAATAACTGTGTAAATTAAAACAGTGATAACAAATATTAGCTACATGCACGCACAATTTTGAATAAATAAAATGTCACGTACATATGTAGTTCCCTATTTTGCATGTGAATGGAGTTTTTATTATTATTATTATACGCCCGTCTTAAGACGGGACGTATTATGTCGTCACCCCTGTCCGTCCGTCCGTCCGTCCGTCTGTCTGTTGTCTGTTAGCAATTTCTTGTCCAGGGCATAACTCCTGAGCCGCTTCAGCTACATTCCTGATACTTCACATACACGTGCACCATCACTAGGCGCTGTGTCGCGCACCATGATTTCGTTCACCCGGTCAAGGTCACTGGCAAAGGTCAAAGGTCACATGGGGCCCAGATGGGGCTTGTCCGAAGCATAACTTCTCAACCGCTTCAGATACATCCATGATATTTCACACACACGTGTACCATCACTGAGCGGAGTGTCGCGTACCATGTTTACGGCCCTCCCTCCAAGGTCAAGGTCACGGACAAAGGTCAAAGCTCACATGGGGCTGTTGTCTGTTGGATATTGGTATCATGTTCTCTGTCCACTTCCTGATCCATCTTCATGATGGGCGTATTATGCACCGTTGGCGGTGCTCTTCTTGTTATTTCTCATCTTACCATGACAAGAAGAACTAACTGAAGGCTATTCATTTTGAGTGTTTTCAGAGTGAACATGTTAAGGAAAATTAAACACTTTTCATTTGTTTGAAAGGACTTTATGTCTCCTCCATTTTCATCTGAGCGTTCACATCTATGCTCCCGTCGCTGGCGTACCGCAGCTTTGAATATGTTTGCAATGAGTTTCAATTGTATTGGCCACTTACAAATGGCCTACGAGTGTTCAAATAAAATTGGTTCAATTAACTGACAGGTTGATCAACAAGTTCATATTTTAAAAATAAACGTTCTTGCAGTCTCAAAGTTTCCTGCTGGTTTGTTGAGAATCTATTTGGTAATCCACTAATTCATAGTTCAGTGCCATGGCTCTAAACTAGACCTTCCGCTCTGGTAACGCACTGCTAGGGGAACTTAACAATGGAGGAGTCCTAGTAACAAAGCTAAAACAACAAAGCTTCTCCTTTTGGAGGCACTTTGGCTCTTTTTAGTAGTACACCTGAATAACAATGATAGCATTGTTAATATCATGTATTCCTCCTTTTTTTTCCAGTTCCCTTATAAGCTGAAACCCCTCCCCCAACCAGGATATTGCGACCGACTATCTCTTTTACATCCTCCCCCCCACTGCCCTCTTCCTGTCTTCACAGGTCGTGCACACAACCTTTGCCTTTCCTCTTAATGCTGCATTGGTTCACGAAAACATGAACCACAAAGTCCTTTTGACGTGAACCCATCCTTAGGAATATACATGCATGTCACGCGGATACAGTGAGTGAGGGACCAAGTAAAAAAGGGACAATGTGATGCTAAACATGGAGAGACTGGACCCTTTTATGAAACCTCATGGCTACCTAGCCTGCTATTTAATGATACCTTCATTTTATGGTTTTCCTTTTTTATCTGTTGTTTTATGTGGATTATTCTGTGAGCTGTGTACTCCACTGATAACAAGCTTAAGGGAAAGCTTCACATCACCAAGGTAACCAGTATGTCTTTACCTTCCCTCAGCTGCTGAAAGAATCCTTTTTACAGGCCAGTCCTGTGAAATGAGAGACTTTCAGCCAGATTTTGAGATGATTTCATGGTTATTGTGTTGAAATTGCTGGATATTGACTATTTAATTTTTTTTCTTAAATACAAATATGTATTTTTTTTTTCTAGATCGATGTTAGTAATTCAGACTTTTATCTTAAGTTATATGATTGCTCTTAAACATTTGCACATTTCTGTGCTGACCCTGGATTGCATTAGTTACGCTGATTCACAAGGTTTTCATTTATTTTTCACGTAGTATTGTTCATCAAGAACTTCGGTCATGTATCCAGCAGTAAAATTCATAAGAAAGACAGCAATATTTAAATTGATTTAATTTTGGTGATCAGTTTCATATTCGTGAAACACTATCCATTCCAGAATAAGGTTTAACAATTGGCTTGCGCTGTCAGTGATGATGCAAGTATTTGCTTTCCCAGGAGAAATTTTTTTTTTTTTTTTTGAGATTGAGACATCAGTCCCATGTAACTTTTAAGGCTTAAAAATCCTACTTGACAATGCAAAACCACCAGCTTAGACAAATCAAAGATGCACATCAATCCAGTCAGTGTTTGGTGTTCCTTGCCTTTTCCTCCATTTTGAAATATTCCCACCAAATCATCCACATCTTCGTACTCAGCACTTTGGCCTCACTCCATCATCTGAACCAGTGACTTCAGTGTTTTTAGAAGGTGCAGTTCGGAGAACAGTGAGAGCCCACTGAGGAGAGGAGAGTTGCATCTGTCAAGGGCAATAGCTGGTATCCAATAGGTGTTTTGTCATTGACTAGTAGTGCTAATGTACTTGCCTTCTGACCTATGGCTAACTTTGGGCCTCCCTACCCTGGGCACACTGCCAGTTGCATCACTACAGTGCCCGCCGTGTATGGATAACCCAGACTGAATCTACGCCAAGCCATCATAGAAGGTTATGCGGGTACATTTACCATTTTGGCCATTTGTGACTACCTTGTATTGACCTTTGAATGAGCTGGATACTGATTTTATTCAACTGTCAGAGAATTTTTTTGTCATTTTAAGCTGCCCAGTTGTTTCTGTCTAACTCCATACTGTGGGCTTGGTGTCTTGCCTGTTGGGACCACACAGCCCAGTACCAATCAGCACAACTCCCTATACAGCAGTTTCATCTTGCAAATCAAGTCAAATGGACTGCCTTAATAATCCAAACAGTTTGTCATGACTTGTACTTGAGGCCTTGGGATTTAATGGAGTGGCTTTCATACTTTTTGATAAGTATACTATAAGGATAGACACATTCCATGTTGAGGTTTTGATAAGTATACTATAAGGATAGACACATTCCATGTTGAGGCCATTAGGCTCTTTTAAGCAGAACACTGATGTCCCACCCACACATGTAACAAAGTGTAATACCATCTGAACATGGCATATATTGATACTTCATGGATCTTGTCATTAAATTCTGCAGTCTAAATAGTTGACTTTGAATAAATGACATTATTTCTTAAGATCCTTTCTTCTCATGTAGGCAATAGCAACCACCAATTTTTTGACCATACTAATGTACATAATATTTGGAAATGTGCATGGGGTGGCTGAGTATATCAGCTGCATTTACGTTTAATATATTATATTTTACAACCAACTTTTTTTTTTAAAGGTATCCTAACCAACCCGGTTCCTGGAGAGCTACTTCGAAGCAAAGCAAAGCACCTGTCATTTTTCATTCACAAATTTTGATGAGCCGCTAATTAGCTGTATTAGCTGTGCTGATTTTGGGTCGGTGTAAAAGCCTAGGGTATGGTAGCTCTCCAGGAACAGGGCTGTCGGAGCATAACCGGGAACATAGAAGAATTATACCATGAACATGAGCCGCACCGAGAATGACTATTTTAAATGCCAGTCTGGCTTTATCATGAGTCTAGCAATGTTCAGGTGAACCCCTCACTTCATGTCAGACAATTTGGTCTTTTGTTACTTCTGTTTATAAATGGAATAAATTAATGTTGTCAGCAAACCCTGTTCTGTCTTTTATTCTTATTTAGAAACATAGGAATTTATATTTACATATGACTCCTAGCACACACAGCCAGAAGTGGCTAATCATTGACAATACTGCTCTGTAGTCGTTGGAAGTTCAATGGATAATGGAGTTTCCAAATTGGAGTTCAAGCGGTTGGCAAAATGAAGGTACAGCTGTGTTCATCTCAGTTGAGAATATTGATTGGTACAATAGGACTGACATATGATTAATTTTGGTCAATACTTTGGGTACTTCACTCTTGGTAAAACACCCAATATACAGAAAAATGTATGGAAGAAAACCCAAATAAATGCGTGGACAGTGGACCCAAACCATAATGGGAAAATTAATCAATCGCCCCCCTTGGCAAAAGGGTTGCTTCACATCATTGCAGCATTATTCTGATTCATTTATATAATTTTGCTTTAGCATTTCTGTCATTATGGGAGTGGTTCCTTCCAGGAGAACAATAACCCAAGCCACAGAGTACAAGGGATCACTGAATGGTTCTATGAGTCTGAAAAATGCTGTCAATGGATGGCAATGGGGTAAATCTTTAAAACTATAGAATTTCCTCCATAGGCAAGATTTATGGTATTACCTGGTGTTGGATCTACAGGAAAGGGTACAGGGTCCTGAGAATCAACAGGAGAACGCTCTGGGGTTGCCCACAGCCTATTTTTGCCGGATTCCCTTAAGAACTGCTCGCCTTTTTTCTTTTTTGAAAAACTGAAGTTTGGCCTAAAAGTGGTGCCACAGAAAAGGTCATAGTTTTGCCAGAACAATAGGATTTGCTCTTTTAGGCATAAAGACACTCAAAGCGAAGTCGATCTGATTCCCATTAAAGCAGTTTGACTTACTGCCCTTGAAAATGTAATTTCATTTTATGGTGGCATTACAGAAATGGTAATAGAGCCATGATAATCAGTTTCTCTATGCACTTGGAATGTTGACAGCTGATTTGGCACGATTTCCATTAAAACTGAGTCATTACATTTTAAAAAATGAAACTTCAGCCTGGTGGTGGTACTACAGGGAAGGTCATAGGTACGCCAGCATCACCTCCTTACTCTTGGTACCATGTAAAAAGATTTACCATGTTTCCCATCAATACTATCTGAGGAGGAGCAAAAATTTTAAATTTGACCAGATGGGGGTGGGGTTTTTGGGAAACATTGCAGAGCACCTATAATCAAGAAATTCCTCCTCTATGCACCAGGAATATTGAAAGCAGATTTGACTGATTCCCAATAAAAGCTGTATGGATTATTGCAATTTCTATAAATTTAAATGTTAGGGCTGTTGGGGGCAATAAAGCTAAAAGCTAAAGTCAAAGGGTGACTAAAAACATAGGCCCATCTCCATGCTTCTGAAACAATCTTCATTAAAATGGAGGTATTGGATTTTGAAATGTAAATTTTGACTTGGTGGTTGTGCTACAGGAAAGGTTGTTGGGTAACGCGAAACTATAGGATTTCACCTTTTCACAAGAAGTGCCATGTAACATATATAATATGTTAGTGCTCGTTAGTACCATCATCAAAACACCAAATGAGAGCATATCCCTGAAAATGGTTCTTTCTCCCTCCAGTGAAGTTAAATACTTGTAGACTCTATGCCAAGGCACATTGAAGCTGGTCTGGCTGCTGGAGGAAACCCAATACCTTATTATCCCCCGCCAACACGAAGTGGGAGGGGGATATAGGTTTGACCTCCGTCCGTCCGTCCGTCCGTCCGTCCGTCCGAGAAAAAGGGGACAGCTTTACTCAGAAACTACTACAGATACAGTAACTAAATTTGGTGTGTAGCTTCAGACCATAAAGGCCTTGATTGAGTTCGAAAATGAGAAGCGCACGATTGGCGGGGGATGTTGTAGACCATGTCGACTTGTTAAAACTCTAATGATTTTTCCATTTATTTGTCAGCAGCCTGTAGCTATAAAATGTTGTTCTAAATTTGCAAAAGTTTCAACCAATGAGTGTAAAGATGCAGGGGCTGACAGGCGCATGCTGCGGAGGAGAGCCGCAGACACTCTCTCTCTCCTGAGCTGGCAACAAGGGGTCGCATACAAGCAAGTCTTGTACATAGTTCTTGAATTTGGCACTCCAGATTCACGTGGGGTCGTAGATACCAAATTTACAAAAAAAAAAAACAAAAAAAACCCACTTGGCAACTACTTTCTGCTTCACTGTATTGGGTATTGTCAAAACCCTCAGGATGGGGCTTTTTCCTCAAATTGGCAATATTTCAGTTGTCATGTGGTGTGGGTTAGCAGGATTGGCATCTAGCTATTATAACACCACTATCTAACACCAATGAATAGGCTGATGCAGACCAGCACCACTGCATGACACTGCTTTGGTGGACCAGGGATTAAGGAGAGCATGGGGATGAGAGTAGGGGAGAGAAGTGGATGTGCATGGTATGTGTGTGAGAGTGTTTTGTTCTTTAAAAAAAAAAAAAAAAATATATATATATATATATATATAAGCAATAAATGCACAAAGTAAATAAAAGTTAATAAAACAGATCATTCTAGGTATTATTTATAATCATGAAAGTAGCAATAATAGTGTTGGGTAAATAATTGATTCTAAGAATATTATTGCAGTGATGGTGTTACTCTACAGTTAATTGATCATAGCAGTACTATTGATAATAATTTCATTATTAATGTCAAGACAGCGATATCCAGACAAAAGTAAATATGTATTACACAAGAATCATAATCATGATGAATTATAATGATGGTTCTCATGAGAGTGAGGAAGAGAGAAGCAAAAAGAAAAATATGGAGAGCATGTCAGAGGAAGTAAGAGGGAGATTGTGAGTGTGGAAGAATAAAGAGTGAATAAAAATATATGATAAATAATTGCTACCATGTTGTCATAGTAAACTCATATTAAGGCGATTCTGAGGTATTTAACAAAATGTCACCTATATGATGAGGCGCTAAACCATCCCTCAAACTAAATTCTGTTGATGAGTTTTGTAATTTTTTGGGTATAATAGTGCACTACTATATTAGGGAGGAGAAAGCTCCATTTTTCCCCCCTTTTCCATTTGGGGATCATTTTAGTGTCTGTTACAGAGGGGACGTTTGGTTGATAATACCTTGGAATTGCCTATTATCTTTCATAATTAACTGCTCAACTGAAAAAGTATGCTTCGTACATACACAGATAAGTGAAATTACATCATGTCAGTGTTAGGACCAGACCCGGGGTTGGATTGTAATCAGGATTACGATTATGATTACGATTTCGATTATGATTGAAGTCGTTATCACTAATTTTGATGGGCCAGTAATCGTAATCTCTAATTTTGCAGGGACTGTTATTATTTGTTGTTGTTCAAGTTATTATTTCACAAGTAATTTTACAATACGAAAACAATGTTTAATCAATTCACATGCTATTTTATAAGTATATATGCATCAATATACCTGTACCATTATAAAGATATCTCCACAAGGAAACCTTAGTCTAACCAGTTGTAATCATGACTGTAATCCAGATTGTAATCATAATCGTAATTGTAATCATAATTTCTTAACCCATGAAATTGTAATCATAATCATACATTTTTGGAGGACTGCAATCCTTGAAACAATGTCTTGTAATCATCGAAATCTTAATCGCACTGATTATGCATAATCCACCCCAGGTCTGGCCTGGACTTTTGTATAAAATGCATGTGAGCCAGATTCAGGTCGTAATACTATTGCATCCTACTACATATTGGGTTGTAACTTAAGAACAAAATGTGATATCAGCACATGTTAAACATGTTTTGATCGGGATCAATTAAGAACAAAATGTGATATCAGCACATGTTAAACATGTTTTGATCGGGATCAATTATTACTACAACCTCAATTCCGAAATAGTTGGGATGAAGTGTAAATTGTAAATAAAATCAAAATGCAATGACTTTCAGATCACATGAGGCAATGTTATTTACAATAGAACATAGATAACATCAAAATATTCAGAGAAACTGGAAAAATCTGCTCGCGTAAGGGACAAGGCCGAAGATCTTTACTGGATGCCTGTGATCTTCGGGCCCTCAGACATCACTGCATCACTCTCCGGCATGATTCTGTCATTGACATTACTGAATTGGCCCAGGAATATTTCAAGAAACCACTGTTTGTCAACACAGTCTGCCGTGCCATTCACAGATGCCACCTAAAACTCTATCATGCAAAAAGGAAGCCAGAAGCGATGAACCAGAAGCGCCGCCATGTTCTGTGGGCCAAGGCTCATTTAAAATGGACTGTAGCAAAGTGTCCTGTGGTCAGACGAGTCCAAATTTAACATTCTTGTTGGAAATCATAGGCGTCGTGTCCTCCGAGCTAAAGAGGAAAAAGACCACCCCTTCTGTTATCAGCGTTCAGTTCAAAAGCCAGCATCTCTGATGGTATGGAGATGCATTAGTGCATATGGTGTGGGACACTTGCATGTTTTAAAAAGCACCATGAATGCTGAAAGGTAAATGAAGGTTTTAGAGCAACATATGCTCCCCTCCAAATGGCATCTATTCCAGGGAAGGCCTTGTGTATTTCAGCAGGACAATGCAAAGCCGGTGCCCCTGAAGCGTGAAGTAAAAAA
The DNA here is from genome assembly GCA_029721435.1 of Gymnothorax reevesii. Taxonomy (NCBI): domain Eukaryota; kingdom Metazoa; phylum Chordata; class Actinopteri; order Anguilliformes; family Muraenidae; genus Gymnothorax; species Gymnothorax reevesii. Next base: position 38,407,997 of record CM056579.1, on the reverse strand, counting down.
TTTACCAAATGAATAGAGGATCAATCAAAAGTGCTTGTTCCACCTGAAATTAAATAGAATTCGGCTCCCCCCCTCCCCCTCCCTCCATGTCTCCCCTCTGTCTGCCTCAGTCTCACACGGAACATCAACAACATTCTTATCCCTCTGACAAGGACAGAACATTCTGCCCCTGATAAGGACACCAAGGCTGCCTCCTGCATTTAATCCCTTCTTCCCCCACCTCTCCCCCCCCGTCATTCCCCAGAAAAAATTCCCACGCGTTTCCTGCGTGTCGTGTTATAAACCTGATGTATTTTATTATGTCCGATGTCATCTTCAATGTCTTCTGTGTTTAACTGCAACCTTTAATTTTCATAGAAGAAAGTGGAGCTGGCAGCGCGACGCATGTTGCAGCAGCCCGGAGCACTTTCTCTCCAAACGTAATTTCGTTGATATTCTGTAACAATGACAATAAATTCATCTGAATCTGAATCTGAAAACCACATACTGCTGCTGCTATTAAAACAGCATGGCTTTTTGTAGTAGAAGAGTCCATGTGCTGAATTTGCCTGCCTGCCATCCTGATCTTTCACCGATTGAGAACATTTGGCGCATAATCAAATGAAAAGTCCGTCAAAGGAGACCCAAAACGTTTCAGCAGCTGGAAGCCTGTTGGCATGTAGCACATAAGTTGGTACAAAAATGTTTCTTTTGAATGAAATATTCAACTACATAGTTCCTCTTTAAATTTTATTTCCAATCAAAGAACAACATCCCAGGTTTACAAAAACAATGATTTCATAGCATAATCTTTTACGGTTTTTTTTTCAGTCTGAATTGACTGCAAAGAAGTGGGCTTAGAAAGTGTGAAATATAGGCAATAAAGGTGTCGGTCCATTGACTCAATGCTGAAATAATATGACTATATAAACACTTTCTCTGTTTGACTCCCGTAAATTCTAAGCTGGACAAGAACTTTGATGCCTTTGACGCATATCTTGAAAATTATCACACTTTTTCTGATAAAAGTTTAGTTTTTTTGACAGAAGCTTTCATTACTTCTCCACAAAAAATGTAAGTCAACTAGATCGTGAAATTAGGCTATTTGTTATACAGCAGTGTCTACTCTCAAGGGTAAAAGCAATAAAGCCCATCAGCCATTTCAGACTTTTCCATGACACCGACATTTGTAACGTCCACTCTAAATCCAAAAACGTGACGTAAAGTCGGAAAATGTTTTAACTGGGAAAATTTTTGTCTCTGACTCAAAGAAACCTTACAACACCATCCAATAACAATCAAAAACTATTTTAAAAACTTCATAACAAAATCAACAATATTAACTAGCAAAAACACAAAACATCTACATGTATGGGTTCAGTCAAATCTGTAACATAGTTTAGGATCAGCAGTTTCAATAACCACTGCATGCAATATTGTAACTGGTTCATGAAATATTGTCCAAGTCCTCGTTATACAACACTTCCACCCTCTCAAAATCTTTATTAAAATCCAGATAATACATTTTTATCAACTTTAAGCAGAAAAGCCTGTACTGTGTGATGTACAGTGGGAATCTATGTGGGGGTCTTGTTTTTTGTTAGAAATGAGAAGAACATGGACATAAGGCCATGCGTAATTGATATTATGTTTTGGGTCCAGCGCACGCACCTATTGCTCGGCATCCGTCTGCTAATTGAAATGCATAGCGCGTCTATTTTCAGCCTTTTCAAACATTTTCAACACAACGGCAATAAAAACCATGAAGCCAAATTTCTTACTAACGTCTTCAGAACATTTGATCATGTTGACATAGATCAATAAAAATACCCCAAGTACATGTACACTGTGAACAGTTAAGAAGTATTCAGGATAGCATGAATCCATATTACCCCAACCTGGATACCAAGTGTCTAATTCTGCACTTCTCGTGTCCGTGTTGAAAATACCATTCGTGTTGTGTTTGTAGCGTGCGCGAGCACCAATATATGGAGGCTAGTGGACCTGAAACATAGAATTAATTAGGCATGGCCTTACTTGCAATATGAAGGGCATATTGACTGAAAACCCTTCTACAAAGAATCTTGACTGAGGACAGTTTAGTGTCTTGGATGACAAAGTGTTTTGGAGATCATGTCACCTAATTACAATGCATGCAGTTACTCAAGGAAGCTCAACAGTTCTTCATGGGTGGAAAGACTGACTTTGGAAATATCTCTTAGCTGACCACGCACTTCTCTCTTCCCCGAGTTTTCTAACTGAGGACAAACCATTGGCAGTAGACACCTCACATTTAGTATCACCTCCCTATTATCTATGTGGTACTGAAATTCCTGTTTTGGGACCAGTTCAAAATAATGTCCCACAATGACAGTACACTCTGATTCAAATTTATATTGATAGCTGTCAGTAACAGGCTCAGTCAGAGTGTGAGGTGTTTTCACTTCTTTTACCAAGTAATAGGGGGTGAACTCTTCATCTGAGAGCACAATGGCTATGCTGTCACTCGTAAGCATTTCTTGACAGTCTAGCATGGTTGGCACCGGTAAAGTATCGATACCTTCCTCTGGGTAATCCTCGTCAGTCATTTCAGTATCATCTATAACATCTACTTTGTATCATCACTTTTGTGATCTTGGGGAATACCTACCACTGCAGATCTGTCTCTATCTTGAAAATTGACAGGATAAAACCAGCGAAAAGCCTATTTTCAATAGCTTAGAAAAAATCTTGTTGGCAAAAAGAAAAGGTGGTTTTCAAGGCGAATTGATTCAAATATGAAAACAATCTATAGGATAGACTGGATACTTGTTTTAGGGGAAAATCTGAAAAAGTGGCTTTTTGATACAAAAATGAGAAAGATTGGAAAGTCGATAAGTCAAAAATGATCTGTCTGAAAAAATTTGTTTCTAGGCATCTCCAGCCATACTCTGAAAATAGAAACTGTAAGAATTCAGAGCAATTTCTTTTCATGACTGATATATTTTAGGACAATAATTTATCAAAGAAACCCTAGGATGTGTATTTTTTAGCAATCTGAAGTCTTTGGAGTCTTCTAGAAAGAAAGTGATGAAAGGTAACATAGACAAACCATACATATAAAGAAGAACTCAAGAAACTTGTCTCCTCAATGCCCAGATGCCTCCACTCAGTGTTAAAAAGAAGAGGGGATGCTACACCATGGTAAACAGGCCACTGTCCCAACTTTTTTGAGACCTGTAGCAGCCATCAAATTTGAAATGAGCTCATTTTGTGGATAAAATTGTTAAATTTTTCAGTTTCAACATTTGCTATGTTATCTCTGTTCTATTGTGAATTAAATACTGGCTGGTGTGATTTGAAAGTCATCGCGTTTAGATTTTATTCAGAATTTAGACTTCGTCCCAACTATTTCAGAATTGGGATTGTATAAGAAACCTAAGTCATAATTTTATTAAAATAATATTTAAAATATAATATAAAGCTGGCGCATGATACTGTTACTGAAAATATACCGTTGTTTTCATGCGTCTTTAAGTTCTGTTCCACACTGATTTTCAAATAACACTTTTTTCCTAAGTTAAGATTATTGTTTTTTAAGATTTGGGGACCAAAAATTCTAAATTAAATTTTTTATTGGGGTTAAGTGAGGAAGGTTTGAATGACTTTGTTACATTGACCCTGTTACCCAAATGTTCAGCATTTTTTGCTCAAATTTTTAGGGAGCAGACCCCCAAAAATTTACATAAATGATAAAACCCAGTGGTATCTTTCAACTACATGCACACCAGTTTTTTTTTATCAAGTTAACATTCTTAGCTTTTACATAATAGGGGATGGAATAAAGGGTGTCAGGAAAAATTCCCATTTCTAGAAATATGCCCCAAAATGCAGTTTGTTTGGAGCAAACTAAGCCAGTTATTAGTTCAAATTGTCAAAACACCTTTCAGAATGTGCTTTGGTGGTATATTTACCCTCCATGAAGTTCAGAGATAAATGATAGTTTTTAAAATGTGAAAGATTTTAATATTTTGCCAGCAGGGCATAACCAGGATTTTTGAAATACCGAGGTCCAATAATGCTAATAAGACATTTATTTCCAGTAACCTCTTCAGGAACGTATTGAATGGTAACAGTTGGACTGTAGCAACAGACTTACTGTATGTGTTGCATAACCTTATCATTTCTCACCTAACCTCCTCAAGGCTCTCGAGTGTCAAGCAATGAGCGTGACTGTCCCTCATTTCAGTCGGATGCCACGCACTTACGCCACGCACAGTATTTCTCTCGCAAAAAAAGATTAAAACTAAAAAAATTTTCAACAGTGGGTCTATATGCGCAGCAGCACTGCTATGACTGTGGAAACCAGCTGGAATCAAACACGTCTCCCCTGGAGTTCTTGGTGGCAGCTTGCCCCCTGCCAGCCAATCAAAAAAAAGGAAAGAGGCTACACAATAGCCAATAAGATAATAGCACTACCGTTTCTGGGGTAAGATTTAGGGCAACAACCAATGGAAAAAAACGCATATCCTGGAATTATTCACACGATCCTGCTAGAACAATGTTCTGAAAGCTGCATTATTCATTCACTTACAGTAGAAAACTGGCAGAGGTTTATAAAGTACTGGAAAAAATAACTAAGTAAAAGTAGAAGTACCATTACTGAAAGTTACTTTGGTAAAAGATGAAGTCACCTATAAGAAAATTACTTAAGCAAATGTCCTTAAGTTGCTCACATTAAATGTACTTAAGTACCAAAAGTATATGTGAAAAAATTTACCTAAGTATCAAAAGTACAAGTACAAAGTATTTTTCATTATACGCATAGACAGAAGCAAAGCAACCACTGTTTGTTCTCTCCTTGTGCTCTTTAATCAATTTTCAGTTGAATGAAAGATACAGTATTCAAAAAACGAACAGGCAGTCTCTCTTAACCCCTTTCTGCAGATTTACAGTAAATGCTCGAGTCTATAGAACTGCAAATTTAAGCACTTAGTTACAGTACTCGACCACGAGATGACACCCCCGGATCAGCTATTGAATATTCACAAGCAGGCTGAGCTGAAACGCGATTTAGAGTATGGGGAAGTTCCCTCCAATCCCTGTTTTTCTGGAGTTGCACAAATTAAACTCCTCAGCTAAGCCTGATGTGCAAACTGGTCAATATCCTTGCCCATAGTATCGATCCAGTAGATTCAAAAAATTATCACTTGGACAGAAAAAAACTTAGTACTCTGTAGCAACCATTTTAGCTACAGTGAGTCAACAGTATTCCAATTAGTGGTTAAAAAAATACATTTTGTGAAGCAAAAAAATCCGACATAGTATTGATTCTCTCACATTCTACTGTCAATTACAGTCATCACACACAAAATATGCTTAGTTCCCTCCCATGGATTAACGCGTAGATTCCTCCATTGACAAATTCAGCGCTCCCTTCTATCCACCCAAGTACTGGTGTCTATAGCCAGTCACTCAATTATATACTCAGATTCATCTGCATAACTCCACAGTCATAGTTCGCGCCCTCTTGAAGTTTCCCGGTAACGATGTATTGATAGACTCGTTTCTTATCCAATTCCCGAGTGTTTAAGAGCCATATTCTGAGAGAATGGTACTGGTTGTGGAGTTGACATCTCAGAATTGGCTGAGGCTGGGTGGTAAGTTACTATGGCATGTATGACGGAAAATCTCAAGGCGGCGGTTCTACATCTGCAAGGGTTTGGTGACAGCACTTCCTGGTAGTGAGGCTGTCAGGGTCAAAATTGAGATAAACAGCAAATTCTGGCAGGAATACTGTGGTTAATTGTTCATATATACCACACAAGTCATGATGTCCTCTTATCCTAGGATACTTGAACCTTCCAAATGTGAAAGCGCGGTCTGATTTTCGCCATGGTGTGTGGCGCCACCAGCAGGGAAAGTTACCACATTTCTTCAAAGTTTCTTACCCCATTCATAACCAACACCATGATAGTGCCACACTGAATGCTTCTGTTTTAGGCTTCATGGTGGAGGGTGAGTGGAATAAAGTTGCCATATCAATGGCACTTTCATGGTGTGATGAAATTTTAGCCTCTGAAAACGGCCATAATCAATTCTATAGCTGTTTTTAGGGCTGATTTGCTCTGGACCCCAAACAGATATGGAGGCTGTGCTAGCATTTATTTAAACCCTCCTCAGGGCTTAACTAAAGGCTGCAAAAGTTTCCATAGCACTCTCAACCATTTTGGTCCAGTGGCCATCGACATTCTAGAAAAATACTGGTACCCCCAATTTACAAATTATTCATAAGGATGTTGGGGGCCTCATAAAAGTCAACACCAAACAGCTACAGCTTTGACCCTTGCTCTGGTAGCAGCCCTTCCATTATAATTTCATGGGAATGTGGAGTTTGAATGGCACTTTTTACCACTTTCCCAATTTCCCGGGGCAAAATGGGGCGTAATTGCAGAATCCATCCGCGTAGGTGGCGCTGCTTACCCATGTGTCAGATCTCGCAACACCAGAAAGGTGCCACAACAGAATCTTCTGAAATGGAATCAGTGCCCCTAGTACTCTTAGAAAACACTGGTATTGCTATGGCACTGTACATGATGCTGGCACTCAGGTAAGAAACATTCTACGCGTAAGAATGTGTTGAGAATTTTTCCATGGGGTTTCATGATAAATTATTAGGCCAGTTCCTCAGATATTTCTTGTTATTTCACTCTTTCAGATTGTCGATGGTCACTATTTTGAAATTGTGCCAGACTCCAGAAATAACAGATCTTACTATTTGGATAGAGACCATGTAGCTACCCTTGATATCCACACAGTAGCAGGAGTCGCACCACCCCTGGCTGAAAAAGGAGTGAAGAAAATTAAAGGGAAAGAGCGACAGATCTTTGAAGTACCAGTAGAAGTTCACGAGGGCCTCCTGAACATTGTTTAGTATAATTTGGACATTCAGGCATCAGGAAATCAAGAAAAGGACTTGTTCTTGAGACTTCTCACTCAAGTTGAGATAGTTTGCGTTATTCACTTAATTTTGGACTTTTCAGCATTTAGTTTACCGTTTTACCGCGGAGTGTAATTCTGTCAGGGAGCTAGATACAGAGAACTACCGGTAGTTGAAATTCTGTCATAAACACAGATTTCATAAGAGATATATTGACTGTATCCAATTCTTGAATTACAAAATTTAGAGTTTTTACCCTCACAGTTTGAAAAATTCCCATTTCAGTGCTTTATTCCGGTATAAAGTTGTTTGAATGCTCTATACATGGTAAAAAAGGTTCTCTCACCCTCCAGCGCCACAGAACTCTATGTAAAATCTCTTTACACCGGATAGTTGCCAAGCCAATTTTTCTTTTGTAAGAGTCTCAGGGTTGCATTTTCACAGAAACTTCAAACTTGGCCACGGCACATGTCTGGTGTTTTGAGATAAGAGAATAAAGCTTCAATGTATACTGTGGAGCGCCACCTATGGGGAGAACTCTTCACACCAGCAAAGTGGCATAGCAATACCAGTGTTTTCTAAGAGTACTAGGGGCACTGATTCCATTTCAGAAGATTCTGTTGTGGCACTTTTCTGCTGCTGCGAGATCTGACACATGGGTGGGCAGCGCCACCTACGCGGATGGATTCTGCAATTTCGCCCCACTTTGCCCCGGGAAATTGGGAGAGTGGTAAAAAGTGCCATTCAAACTCCACATTCCCATGAAATTATAATGGAAGGGCTGCTACCAGAGCAAGGGTCAAAACTGTAGCTGTTTGGTGTTGACTTTTATGAGGCCCCCAACATCCTTATGAATAATGCGAAAATTGGGGGTATTAGCATTTTTCTAGAATGTCGATGGCCACTGAACCAAAATGGTTGAGAGTGCCATGGAAACTTTTGAAGCCGTTAGTTAAGCCCTGAGGAGGGTTTAAATAAATGCTAGCACAGCCTCCATATCTGTCTGGTGTCCAAAGCAAATCAGCCCTGAAAACAGCTATAGAATTAATTCTGGCCCTTTTCGGAGGCAAAACTTATGGAAATGTAAGGTATGGAAACTTAATTCCACTCACCCTCCACCATGAAGCCTAAAACAGAAGCATTCAGTGTGGCACTATCTTGGTGTTGGTTACGAATGGAGTAAGAAACTTTGAAGAAATGTGGTAACTTTCCCTGGTGGTGGTGCCGCACACCAGGGTGAAAATCAGACTGCGCTTTCACATTTGGAAGGTTCAAGTATCCTAGGATAAAAGGACCTCATGACTTGTGTGGCATATATGAACAATTAACCACAGTATTCCAACCAGAATTTGCTGTTTTTCTCAATTTTAACCCTGACGGCCTCACTACCAGGGGGCACTGTCACCAAACCATTGCAGATGTGGACCCGCCGCCTTGGGATTTTTCGTCATATATGCCATATTAACTTTCCACCCAGCCTCAGCCAATTCTGAGATGTCAACTCCAAAAATTGTCTGAAAAGTGCCACTTTCTCAGAATATGGCTCTTAAACTTTCCTCAATAACTGAAATACATTGATTGGACAATAAGAATAGGATACAAAGCTAAGCATAAGAGTAAAGTCGGTTGTATTCTTCGAATCTTGGCCACGGTTTCGCAGCTGAAAATGATGCGATATCAAAGAAACAAAGACACCCGAAACCGGTCTGAAGTGTTCAGTTTCATTTACAAGATAAATGTTGTATGGACGCGGTCAATAAGAATTATTCCGAATGAAACAGCACTGGAGGGTTCCTTCTACCCAATACATCTGTCTCTGGAGGAGGGCATCAATGAAGAAAACAGGTTATACTTCTACTCTGTTTGCATTTTGCTCAATATGGCTTTTTGCTGTAGAATTTATACTGCGTTTAAAGACATCGAATGCCGAGGTTTTCGTTTCTCCAAATGCATGCAGCCCACGCACATTGGTAGATCCCTCGGTACATTCATTACACCATTCTGTTGAATATGGAGGCATATGTCATTTGATTTTTCCTGAAAGTGTAATTTCTGTTCTGTTAAAATAAGGTATATTTCAGAATTCAGATAGTATGGAGTTAGTGAGTTATTACCCTTATAAGGTGTAAGGTTATGAGCTTGGATGTGAGAGCGGTTAGCTTTTCATTGCAGCGTGAATGTTATAGCTGTTTAATCAGCACTTTATTTAATGCTTGGGGGACTTCGAAGAAAAATGGACAATATTGTTAACTTTATTATGGAGAAAAGGCATGTTTTGTGTTTGGAGAGGTTACTGGTGACCAATGATGTTCAACTGCACTGATATTGATAAATTCATGCTAAACTCAACCAGAAAATCATTAGTTCATGCTGAATTTCATGCCCCAAAAGTTCATTTGTGTTAAATATATGATTAATGTATGATTTGACAGTGAACCATTTTGATGGATCTCAGACTTTGGGGAGACACCTCGATAGCTGTCTAATTTAGCTCATAGCAAGCGAGTAATCTAGAATGTAATGTTCAAGATGAATTGTACTTTTGGTCAAGAAGTTTATGATTCCAGAAATGTATCGTTTCAGGCCCCAGCAGTTTTTCAATTGTCAGTATTATTTTTTTTTGCCATTTCAAAGTTGAGTTTTCATGAAGATTTTTTGTGTTTGCAGCTCCTTTTCTCCACCAAAATCATAAAAATAAACTGAAATACGATTGGAGTCTAAATGCTCCAAGTGTCTAGACTTAATTGATCCAAAGTTTTTCTGTCTGTGAAGATGCAATCTTGAATTATAAAGCCTTAAATCATGTAACACCTAAAAAGCGAGATTTGGCTTCTGCACAAGGGGGTTAATACTTCTTCTTCTTTGAGTTCATTGGCAGTTGTGAATATTCAATAACTGATACTGGTTTGCTATCTAGTGCAGAGCTGCAACTATCGAGTATTTTTGGAATCGGGTATTCTGTCGATTATTTCTACGAGTAATCGAGTAATCTAACGAATCTTACTTTTTTGTTTTTAAACAATTAAATAAATTTTGTACAATGGAATATGAAAGGCCTTTTAAAATGAACAAACAATTGCGGTTTTTTTCCTCAGAAAAAGGTTTTTATTTTAACAACTTTCAAAGTTGAAACCATCGCTGGCTTAAGAACTAAGCCAATAAAACAATCTTCATCTAAGACAATAAAAATAAATCTTTGCTATGTAAATAAAAAATTAAATACAATTCAGCAGTGGTCCGCCTTTGCCCGTAGTCAGCTGGGATAGGCTCCAGCTCGCCCCGTGACCCTAGTGAGGAATAAGTGGGTATAGAAAATGGATGGATGGACAATTCAGCAGTCAGCCATTCAAAGTGGTAATAAAATTCAGCATTTCAGTCAAAAATCCAAAGCAGCCTAAACCATTAGGCACAAGAACTAAGCCGATTGGTATGAATTTGGCAAACGTGTATAAGAAAGGGGACAGAGAGAGAGAGAGATTAGCTCTCCCTGTATAAAAAAATCAAAACACCGAACTTCTCAATGAAAACTTTAAAGTTTAAACCATTGCTGGCTTAAGAACAAAACTCTTCACCTCTTATATGAACTATACTGTATGTGTACCTGTGTGTGTATCAGTGTTGGTGTGGACAGCCGCATTACTAGTCTGACAAGTATGAACTGACATGACAAAAAAGGTGTTTAATACAAGTTTATCTGCGGACACCAACAGGCTATGCGTAACCTAGACGCCCCGCCCCCCCCTTTTTTTAAAATTGCGCTTGACGTGAGTGACTTCCATGCCTCGTTACTACAGACTAACACCACAGGCTATGAATACTGTACGTTTTAACAGGCGCTAGTGTTTATATCAATCTTAAATGAACGTTACTTTGTAACGGTGAAGTGAGGGCGTTTTCTTTTTAGGCGCTGCAGTATTGACGATGTGCTGTTGCGATCAGGTTTGCCTGATTAACAATCAGTTTATTAACTGAACAGCTACCGCCAATGCATGACATGTAATAATTAACGAATGACAAAGCGATTATCTGTTGGCCATGTTGATATAATTGATGTGACTCCGCAAGGATGACAATCTGCAAAAAATCTGGAACTTTCGCTGACTTCGCGGCGATTACTTTCGTTGTTATCACTCAGCTGTGCGTCTAACAACGCACTTGAGCTGTCACTACATTCAGACGAGAGAACGGATTCTCCTGATTTGTTGCTCAATTAACCTCGCGAACTAATTTACGCAAATCCAGAAATTATAAAGACGTAGGCGATTGATATTTTCCATCGTCATTGATGTGCGGAAGTAAACGCCGTATACATTCGTAGTGCAATGTATAACAAGGCTTTCAAAAATAAATTAGATTCTCATCGGTTCCAGCAATCAGTCTGAGCAACTGTTTTTAATTGGGGAGGTAAACTGCGAGAGGTGTCTGTCATTAAGAAGTGAAAGGTGAGGTTATTGCTGGCCCTGTGTTTCTGCCGACGGACCGTCACTGTAACGTTACATTTATAAATGTTATTTCTATGTGTATATTGAAACAGGGATATGGCCTATCTGAACAGCGCTATAGTTAACATATACAGAATGCCGCGATGATACACAAATTAAAATAAAGAGTAACGTGACATTAATTAAACGGAGCCTCGAGGTAAGGAATTTGCCTCGATTATTTTTTGTACTCGAATTACTCGAGTTACCCGAGTAATCGTTGCAGCCCTAATCTAGTGTTAGAATTGTGTAACTGCATGCATAAATTTGCAGCTCTGCGTCCACTGGCGGGCACATATGCACAAAGATACACCATTTTTCTTCTCGAACATGCCAAATCCAGATAATTCGTAAATGATGAATTAAATTCATATTTTAATTTGAAACGAGTAACTAAGCTGCCAGTGTCCCTGCTGAAAATTCCAGCTTTGACCAGCCTAGGCTCGTCAGGCTGGTTTAAACTGCATTATGGACTGGACAGTTTTAGCTGGTTGGCCAGCCCTTCACCAGCTGAAAATACCAGCTTTGATGACCTTCATCAAGCTATAGAGACCAGCTACACCAGCTATGACCAGCTAAGAACACAGCTCAGACCATCTTTAAGATGGTCTCAGTTGTGTTGTGCTTACCTGGAGACTCAATCAGATAAAAATAGATGTCGGGGTATGATACCTCTGGCCACTGGGTGGGGTCATTGCACCAGCTAGATACCGGGAGACTGACGGGACATTCTTTAAGATTGATTATTACATTTATCATTTCGAAATATCTCGCACGCTCTCGGTAGAGTGGATTTATATGAATCAGACATGGTGTCTGTAGATAATTTCTCGGCTGAATTACCTTCATTGGTCTTGTATTTATGTTGTTTTGTACATAGATATATATCGACACTAGATGGCTCAAGGCAGAGTCGGCAACGTCGTCACTGGTCGGCCATCTTAGGACAGGGGACTGCTCTGGTGCGCTGTGCTGTAGTCGGAGGTAAGGTGGATGATTTACTCGCTTAAATACTCGTAACTCGCTGAATTCTTGACGGATTTACAAACGGATTGGGTTATTACAAACCTTAATGTACTCTTTATATTGAATTTAATGGTTTTAATTATTCTTAAGTATGTAGTTAAATAACTACATATCTGATGTTTACCCAACAAACCAAGCCGTTTGTTTGAAAATCAGTCGAGACTTTGGGAGAGTTGAGCAATTTACAGTTATTTCCAAGTCCGTGCTCCATTGGCTGTAATGTTTACGAGTGATCGAGCAGCCCTGTCCCAAGATGGCCGCCCTGAGACGACGTTACTTCACATTGGCTCGCAGCGTGCTTGAGCCATCTAGTGTTTATGTATATCTATGGTTTTGTACAGCAATTTTACATTAATGTCAATGGGGAGTGTGGTTTATTTTCCGCTCATAAGGGGCGGGGCTACGTTTGCCGACCTGATGAATGAGCTCCCCACTTGAGCGTAACGTCAGAAAAGATCCCTATGACGTACTCCGTTTAGCATTCTCATCTGTCTTATGACCGTAGTGCAGAGGGTCGCTCCAGAGCTATTTATATTATCTACCGTTCTGCGTCGCTCATTAGGAGTCACGAGAGACTCCGACATATTAAAAATCAGCGGAGCTAAAGAAATCGCCGACAGAGAAATCAGTATTTTAAACGTTCATATAAGCTAAAATGGATTTTGACAGAAAGATGTCCTGGTAAAAGACGATACCCAAATTTTCCACTCATTACATGGTTCACTTTACTAGGCAACTAATATTAAACAATTTCACGTTCGTAGGTTATTTTTCCCATACGTTTTGATTTTATCACATGAGGTCAAATATTTAAGTTTTTTTAGTTATAAGAGCATTGGCTGTGCACCAAAGATTTTACTTTCTCCCAGGTCCAGACAGAAACTCGGCTCAATGGGCCCGAGTCAAGAGGAGGAGCAGCACAGAAAGCGTGTTTTGGGGGAGAAGTACAAGGTATGTCCAAGGTTTCCGCTGGTGCTCGTCATTTTCGTCATTAACGAAAGTACTTTATCGGTGAGAAGGGGAAAATTAGGACCAGTAGTCACACTCTGGCGAATGAATTTGTTTATTGACGAATAAAAATTAAATAGCACTTTGCCTGCCCGGTGCACTCGAGGCTGTAGCCCCCAAGATATTTTCTTTAGTTTCGAATACTTCTTCACAGCTTACGGCGTTACTGAATGTCGGTAAAACAGGACATCACTTAAGCTAAGTATTGTTTTATCTTCAATGAATGGAGCCAAGAATTACCAATCAGAGATGGCTTTTACGGTAAAATACGTCTATATGCTGTCTTATTGGCTTTGGGGTTGAAAAGACAAATACTCGTATCACGCTGTCAGTCAGTGCGAGGAAGTGAATATACGCGGTTTTTTGTTTTACCCTTAAAACGGTGGAAGTTGAAGCACAATCATCCCCTCACGATGAACTAGGAAAACAAGGTGTGTAAATTTCTATTCAGTCACTAGTTACATGAACCTGATTGATATGACCAGATCATAAATTATACTACCCTTCACAAGCGACACCAAATTATAATAGCGTTGGATTTGCTAACGAAACCCGCTGCCAATGTAGCACCGTCTGGTTCCTCTATCATTCGTTCCCTCAAGACCTAATCGCAACACAGATTTTAGCGCCTCGTCTGCGCTCCGAAACAGATATTACAGGCAGAAGAAATAGCAAGTACGCGAGCAAAATAAATTCAGCGTGGTTGTGTCATTTATGTGCTCTGCTGTTCCAAAAAAAAAAAGATATAGGCCAATATGATGGTGAACTTACGTTGAGTGACCGGAATAAATTATTACTCGGGCCTGTAGGCCACGAGTCTAAGGCTGTGTCCGAAATCACTCATTCACTATTCCCTACTCACTATAAAGGGACTTGAGCTGTTAATAGCGTCATAGCTGTTGCAAAATTTAATCGGATTCCTACCTATGCATCTTCAGTTGAAGGATTTGGGCGTATTTCTGTGATATATAGCTGGATTAGTGACCGTCGGATGTTCACTGCATTTCGAGGTGGATTGTGGGATGTAATGAGTTCACTAGGGGATAAAAAAATCTCAAAAACAATTCCTAGACCCGGCCCCAGTGCAGGCTCTGAGGAGCCTCTTGTTTACTTTAACGTTTGATCTTCTGACCTCTCCATCTTTTTCTGAGACCCACCTTCAATGGCCTTATGTTCCCTTAACTCAGTGAAGAAGCAAAGAAATAATAACTAGAGAGGCAATTCCTGAAGAAATTGCGAGTGTGAAATCTGTGAATGCTGCATGCTGAACCCACACTGCGATGCTGTCTTGAATACAATAAATTTTGAATGATTTGAATGTTTGCTGATGCCACACTGAATAGCTGCCATGAAAATATAATATTTGAATAATGTAAAATACTTGAATGTTTATTTAAAAAAAAACTGAAAGCCGAGCAAAGAAAGAATGAAAACAGTTGCAGGTAGCTATATGCTGGAATAGGATCTTGAGCCATTGTTTTTTCTCCTTTGCCATTTTTACTGTAACGTGTTGTCTTGGACGCACCCAGCATAAAGACTGTTCTTTTCCCGCTTTCAATGTGCTTTCGCTGGAGGCGAAATGTTTTTTCCCCACTCAAGTTCCGGACACCAACAGAAACTCGTATAGCCAATCGGCTACATCCGATCGGCGACCTTGTGCCGGACTTCTAAAGGAGTGTCTCGAGACAGTTAATTTTTTTTCTCTTCACTGGCCTAGCACTAATGATGTAAAAATAATTGAGATTGCGCCAGCTAATTCTAGAAGATATTAATGCCCTGAACAGATGATTTTATCCTAGCTGGAAACATCCTAGCTGGAAACATTAAAAATGATAGGCAGAATTGGAAACGGCCACCGCATTTTCAAAAGAAGTACATGAAGATTTCATGTCCTGGAGCTGGCAGAATTATTCTTTGAGAGTCAAATCTATCTTTGTCTCTTAAAAACGACTGTGTTGAGGTCTGGGAAAAGGCCAGCAGAGGGCAGAATCGAAACGCAAATGATCCATATCTACAACCCCAATTCCGAAATAGTTGGGACAAGGGGTAAATTGTGAATAAAATCAAAACGCAATGACTTTCAAATCACACCAGCCAGTATTTTATTCACAATAGAACAGAGATAACATAACAATAGTTGAAACTGAGAAATTTTACAATTTTGTCCACAAAATGAGCTCATTTCAAATTTGATGGCTGCTACAGGTCTCAAAAAAGTTGGGACGGGGGCCTGTTCATCATGGTGTAGCATCCCCTCTTCTTTTTAACACAGAGTGGAGGCGCCTGGGCATTGAGGAGACAAGTTTCGTGAGTTTAGCCATTGGAATTCGATCCCACTCTTGTTTAATTCTGGCTTCCAGCTGCTGGAGAGTTTTTGGTCTCCTTTGACGGACTTTTCATTTAATTATGCGCCACATGTTCTCAAGCTGTGAAAGATCAGGGCGGCAGGCAGGCCAGTTCAGCACATGGACTCTTCTTCTAAGAAGCCATACTGTTGTAATAGCTGCAGTATGTGGTTTTGCATTGTCCTGCTGAAATGCACAAGGCCTTTACTGGAATAGATGTCTTCTGGAGGGGAGCATATGTTGCTCTAAAACCTTTATATACCTTTCAGCATTCATGGTGCCTTTTAAAACACGCAAGTGTCCCATGCCATATGCACTAATGAATCCCTGTACCATCTGAGATGCTGGCTTTTGAACTGAACACTGATAACAGGAGGGGTGGTCTTTCTTCTCTTTAGCCCGGAGGACACAATGCCCATGATTTTCTACAAGAATGTCAAATTTGGACTCGTCTGACAGTGGGAAACTTTGCCACTTTGCTGCAGTCCATTCTCAATTAGCCTTGGCCCACAGAATACGGCAGCGTTTCTGGATCATGCTCAACGATGGCTTCTTTTTTGCATGATAGAGTTTTGGTGGCATCTGTGGATGGCACGGTGGTCTGTGTTAACTGACAGTGGTTTCTTGAAGTATTCCTGGGCCCATTTAGTAATGTCAATGACAGAATCTTGCCGGTGAGTGATGCAGTGGCGTCTGAGGGCCAGAAGATCCTGGGCATCCAGTAAAGGTCTTCAGCCTTGTCCCTTATGCACAGAGATTTTTCCAGTTTTGCTGAATCTTTTGATGACATTATTCACTGTCGATGATGAGACCTTCAAAGCCTTTTCAATTTCACATTGAGCATTATTGTTTTTTCCACTATTTTTTTACGCAAGCCTTGACAGGTTGGAGAGCCTCCGGCCATCTTTACTTCAGAGACTCAGCCTCTCTAAGACATCCCTTTTATAGCCAATCATGTTATGCACCTGATGCCAGTTAACTTAATTACTTGCTAAATGTTCTTTCAGCTGATTCTCTTATATATTAATTGCTTTTTCAGCCCTTTTTTTGCCTGTGTCCCAACTTTTTTGAGACCTGTTGTAGCCAGCAAATTTGAAATAGGCTCATTTTGTGGATAAAACTGTAAAATGTCTCTATCTATGAAATCTATGTTCTATTATGAATAACATATTGGCTCATGTGATCTGAAAGTCATTGCATTTTGATTTTACTTGCAATTTACACTTCGTCCCAATTATTTTGTAATTGGGGTTGTAAGATATTTGAGTTTGGCTGAGTCATTTAGTCCAATGGAGATTTTAGCCCAGGCGTTTCTTAGAGATTGCGACTTCTAATTCAAAAATGGTAGGTCCAATCTAGATAATGGATATACCATACGAAAGAGGAGAGTCAACTGAGTAATATATGTCAAAATTGTGTTTGTAGTGCCAAAAATAAGGAACACAAGCTAGTTAGAAAACCGTGGGTTTAGCCTTTGCAATCTGCATTTTCTTGTTGCATTTAACATTGGATTTAACTGAGCTTCGGCGAGCGGTCCCGTCGCTTTTCAGCTCATACAGCCAAATCAGTTTGTCCAATTGCTTCCACAGTTGCATTTTCATGACCCGCACAACTTTTGCTACAAATTGGATATAAAAATATTTATGCGGAGTGAAAACTGTGGGAGTTAGAGCAAGTTTAAGAGAAAACTCTTGGGCTGTTTTGCCGATGTTCGTCACTCTAGCTGGGATGTCTCCACGGTCCCAGAATTAATTGTAAAAAAAAAAAAAAAAAATTTTTTTAAGTTGAACGGCATAGGTTAACATTATACAGTTTGAATGACGTTTCTAGCTAAAAGTATGACAGAGTAAGATATAGCTGAAAATAGCGAAATTTAAAAAAAATCTGTTTGTTTTCTATGAGACAAAAATATTGAATTAAAAATGAAGAACTCAAAAAATGTGCAAGTTATCAAGAAGATAAATAATAGCAACCAAATTCAGAACAAGCTGAATTTTTTAAAGTTTCAATGAAGTTTCTAGGTTAAAGTATGTAGGAGTTGTGATTCAGCACAAAACGCAGAGAATTAAGAAAGAGAGAAAGAAAGAAAGAAAGACTAGAAAGAACATGAGTGTGCAAGAATCCAGCTTGCCCGCTAATGATAATAATGATAATAGTAATAATAAACCAGCACAAATCTCCATCCACACTAAAACGTAATCTCAGAGTCAAACTGACACGGGCCCTGGAGGATTTTCAAAAGTCTCTGCTATAGCGGTCTGAAAATGCCAGAGTAGTGTGGACGTGAGGCGAGAACGAAGCTAGAGTAATGCATTCTAAAATGAAAACGTCAGTGTGGACATAGCCTCAGCCTCCATTTATGTTTTGGTCATCATTATTTTTTCATTCCAGGACAAAACACAACATTGACAACAAAGCAAAGACAAGATCATAGAATATAGGCCAATCAACAAAATTTTTCCAGGAATAAATCTGAGTTGAGCTGATGTGTGGGAGTGTAGGTGTGTAGTGTGTTGTGTGTGGACACTGATCATTTTCTGAGAGAGAATAAATACAAAATGAAATAAAAAAATATGGGTAAGAGAGAAACTATTGGGAAGCAAGGGAAATGAGGCCTTAAGAGAGAAAGAGAAAAAAGTTTAATAAAATTAATTAATTAAAATCTAGAAAATAAATAGTAATAAGGTGAGGGTCAGGGCACTGGCAGGGAGCACCAGAATGGGTCAGCTGGGTCAGTCTAGCAGGATCATCCACGTTATTGTTTCTTTTTGTGGCTATTGATATGAAAATTTTAGAATTTTAGAAGGACGATGGCTGCCGGAGGTGGCTGGAGCAGGCTCACGCAAGCGTGATGTTAGCATGCAAGCTCCCCAATGGGTCGGGAACGAGTCCACGTGCTTCATATAGGCCTTCGACCCTCTTGCTCTGAGGTGGCAGCGCCGCCAACTGCACCACCGTGGTGCCCCTAGTCCATGACAATATTCAAGCCTCCAACTCTTTTCTACAAACAGAGCACGAGTCATGAAGTATCAAATATCAACCAATCAGGGAAGGGGGCGGAACTTTACCATTTAATATGTGATACTTTCCTGAGTTCAGAAACCTAATCCCCAACTCGATGACAAAAGAAGTTAAAAAAGATCAAAGATTGTCTATTCAGGTAATACTACAGCCTATGCGAACTTAGAGTGATGAAAAAGGAGAGGATTACTCGCGCCTCTGTGAGCAAGTGTATGGTGGCGGGACGGAGCGGGGACAGCAACTTCTGTCCTTTGGGAATGTGTTGAGTGTGAGGCAAGTTTGTGAGCTCGAGATGAAGAGTTGCAAGACTGAATAAAATGGTCAGAGTTAAATGGTGGATGGGGTGATAAAAAAAAGTAAGGAGAGGAAGGGCTTCAGGAAAATCAACAATCTGACGCTGTAAAGAATGTTTGGAGGCCTCAGCTATCAGATTGTGGGAATATCAGGGATTTTGAAAATGAAATGCGGCCTATCAAGCTGAAAGAGAAGCAGTGAAAAAAGAAGCATAGACAAGGAGCATCATCAAGAAAATTAGAAAAATAGCTGGCTGATGGTTTCAGAGAAGATTTTTTAAATTTTCAAAAGTGACCATGGGTTTCACCTTCAAGGTCAGTTCAGGTAAAGGACGATGATACCAAATGAAAGCATTTATAGGACTTCCTATTTGTTGTCAATAGTATTTATATCAGTATTTCCAATCATTTCCAGGTTACAGTCCATTGAACTATGCACAATATTGAGTGTATAAAGGAATTCAAAATGTAAAAAAATTCAGAGAAAATTCAAAGATCAATATTGTTGTCGTATGCTCCATAACAACCATTTGGGTTTGACTGTTTTAGAGATGTTATTCTTGAAAATTTACTTTCAATGACGACAACAGACCGACACTGGACACCATGGCATCCCAACAGTCCATCCGATTGGCAATTTGCTGGGGCTGAGTGTACGAAAAATGACAAATATGACCAAACATAAATCTGCTGAGCGATTTTGATCTTAGCTGTGAAAATGTACAAGTATGAGCAGTTTTGGCCCATTATAAGTTTATGGGGACGAAAAATGGGTGAACATGCAGTCACAATGAGCTTTGACCCCCAAAATCAGCATGTATATATATAATATATATATATATATATATTTTTTTTTTCACAGACCTCATTACTTGAAGCTTTACAATGTTCAAAGCCTCTCTCTGTAGTAGCAGGCTAAAATAATGACCCACAGTTCGTGGGTTCTCCTGTACTGACTTCACATATACACTGTTGCAGCGGGACTTGATCACTCAGATGGAGGAACAGCGGAAAATGCGGTTGGAAGAGGAGCCGAATAAGAGGCTGCAGCTCAAGTTCACCAGAGGCTTACCAGCAAAAACACAGGAGGTGAGTTGTGTGTTAGGCCTTTGACAAGCTAAGCACCCAGCAGTTATCACCTTACCAGAAGGGCACATGCTGTTATTTGACCCCCTCAAAGAGAAAGACCAAAGGAAGAGATTCCCATCTGAGGCAGAATATTCTTATAATGTTGTTTAAATGTTTTTGCAATGTGTTGTCTGTCACTGCCTCATTTTTTTGACATTGTGAGAATATTTTTTTGCTTGCTGGGAGACCAGGTCAGATCTATGAATGCGGGGGTCAACTGCAGTAGACAAAAAGGTTTTTAGAAAATATTTTTGGAGATGATATGAAAAAGTGGCTGGTGTAATGTGAATATAGGCCACTGGATGGCAGTATTTACCTTTTTTTTTTGTTAAGCTCAGACTGGAGCTAGGTTTGGGCATGTTTCGGGCATGTCTGAAACAAGTCCCAGAGAAAAGAAAAAAAAAGTCTAAAAGGTGGGAGGGGTCTGTAAAAGAGTATATAAAGGGGAGAATTGAGACAGTAAAGTGGTGGGAGAAATTGCAAGGAGAAGGATACATGTGACCAGACCTGCCATTCTGTTTGAGACCTGTGAAGCTTTTAGTGGATTTTTGCCTGTGTTAGAGCATTTTCCTCACCCAGGACGTCACCAAGCCACCCCACCAAAAAGGGACTGTAAATATTTCTGTTTTTTGTTGTATTCAATCTTGGTCATTAGTTGTTAGTTAGTTGTTATTGTCTTTGTTTGTTCATTAAATGTGTTTAAGTTTTTAAAACTGTGTCTGTCATCCCTTGCTGTTGCAAATGTAATTACAAATTGGGGCCATAACACTGGTTACATTTCGTTTTTGTCTTTTCTCATGTGTTGAATTATAGGCGTGTGTCGGGATATTCAAGGACCCTCAGATCTCCGAGACAACCACACGAAATAACTGGTACTCTTCTTGTTTTTAACTTTTGGCCCATGCTTATTAACCTGTTTTTAGAGTGGCTAGAGCCTTGAGGTTTATTAAAATTCTCAAATAATGTTTCAGAACTTCGTGGATTTTTAGAGGAGCAGAACAGGGAGCAAATGTTTGACATACAGTGCCGTGAAAAAGTATTTGCCCCCTTTCTGATTTCTTATTTTTTTGCATATTTGTCACACTTAAATGTTTCTGATCATCAAACAAATTTTAATGTTAGACAAAATTCAACTGAGTAAAGTACAAGTGTTTGCCACTAACATGGCAATGTCCCCCGCTGCCTCAATTTTATGTGTCCGTACGGACGTATGGACGGAGCCCAATGTTATATCCCCCACTTCGTGGTAATCGTATGGCGGGGGATAAAAAAATGCAGTTTTTTAATTATGATTTCATTTATTGAGAAAAGAAAGCTATCCAAACCTACCTGGCTCTATGTGGAAAAAGTAATTGCCCCCTAAACCAAAAAATAGGACCAAGGGTCCTGTAGCTTACCGGCAAGCAGTCTTACAGCGATGATACAAGTTATGAAAATTTCATGCGAAGTTTGACATTTGAATCAATGAAAATCATTGTCAAGATCACTAAATAAAAGTTCACATACATTTATAAGACCTTCTGTAATATTGTCCTAAGGTCTGAAGCAGTTTTGGTGATACAAGTCATTATAATATGTCAATATGTATTCAATATGTCTATTGTGAACTTTAAAGGTCACAGAATTTCAAGTTGTGGTCAGCAAATGGACTTCGAATAAGACATTTAGAAAGTCTCCATAGAAAACCTTGGTTCAATCTGTGACCATTTAGGAAATACAAGTCATTGTAATTTCACTGTGGAGTTTGACCCTCAAAGGTCACTGACAGTCAAGTTGAATGTCACCAAATGAAAGTTCATATGCGGCTTCCTAGACGTCAGTAGGCTCCATCTGTGACCTTTTCAGTGATACAAGTCATTGAATTTTCACTTGGTCACATTTGACCTTCAAAGGTCAATATGGAGGTCACCAAATGAAAGTTCATACATGACTTCCTATACTTCTCCAACACAAACCTACACTCAATCTGTAACGATTTTGCTGATATAAGTCATTGAAATTTCACTGTATAGTTTGGCCGTTCAAGGTCACTGAAGGTCAAATTCAAGGTCACCCAATGCAACTTCACACATGACTTCCTATATGGCCACAATACAAACCTAAGCTCTATCAGTAATAGTTTTGTTGGTAGAAGTAATTGAAATTTCACTATGTGAAGTTTGACCTTCAAAGGTCGACAAGGATCAAGTTCAAGGCCACCAAATGAAAGTTCATACACGACTTTCTATATGTGTTCAATGCACATACAGTATGTTCCCAATCCTCAATATTTTCAAGCCTAGAAACCTTTAAAAAACCTTGTAACATTTTGCTTGACCTTTCAAGGTCATCTGAGGTAAACTTTAACACAGCTTTATATAGGTCATGTATTACTTCCAGTATGTCAGTAATCAAACTTAATCTCTTGCTGCAACCATTTGGCCTCCACAGGCCATCTTGCATATTCATGAAGTACAGCGCCCCCAATAAACCCACTTCTGTCGATTCAATCAAAATGGTGCTCGCACGGTAAATTGACGTTACCAAGGTAAGTTGATTGCCTGATTTAGAAAAAAATATATCACGCAGTTTTTTTTTTTTAAATTTCTCAGTCTTATCTTTAACATTGGAGCCACAACTTCAAGATCCCATAAAATGTACAAAAATGATTCAATCAAAAATCTGGAGATATGGTCTAGTAGTATGTTATTGCAAATTTACACGAAAATTCATCTGGTCAAAAAAAAGATAAAAAATGTACTGGACGACGGACGCCACACCATGACAATAGCTTATCGGCCCATAGGGCAGGTAAGCCGATAACTGGTTGTGCCACCCTCAGCGACATCAACTGAGATCAAGAGTTTGCGATTACTAGCAACAAGTCTTTCACATTGCTGTGGAGGAATTTTGGCCCACTCTTCTTTGGAGAATTGTTTTACTTCAGCCACATTGGAGGGTTTTTGAGCATGAACGGCCTGTATAAGGTCATGCCACAGCATTTCAATCGGATTTTAGGCCAGACTTTGACTAGGCCACTGAAACACCTTTTGGTGTTTTTTTTAAGCCATTCAGAAGTGGACTTGCTGGTTTGTTAAACTCACGATCCATGCGTCCCAAGGACGCACCACATTTTTCCCATGATAAACAATACATTGGGCCAATTTCACAAAAGCCTTTTAAGTTTTACACGCGGATAACTTTGTTAATCGCGCATTTAGCATGAGTTTAAAGGGGACCTAATATACTATTTTTCCAAGTTTATATTTTGGTCTTTGACTCCCCTAGAGTACTCCTGATCGCGTAAAGTAAAAAAAGGGTACTTATTTCCCTCATACTGTCAACCTCAAAAAACCCCATTTGTAGTCCTTAGTAGTCTTTGCCTGAAACACCTCATTGGGGTGGCTCTTCCGCTATGGCCCCCACTCCCTGTGTGCCCACTTTCTTCTGACTGGCCAGCTCTGTGGAAGTTGGATCTAGGCAGGACAAGGCAGCAGAACGCAGTTTTCCTAGTCCGGCTGCAGAGGAATCGATGGGCGTATTCTGCAATCTAACGCAGTACATGTGTATTGATCTAATGATATGATTCTAATAAAGGCAACGGTGAAAGTGGAGGATGCAGTGCGAGAGTCTGGCAGCTAAAGCACGAATTTGCTATCGGCTACAGTTGGTGAGCACAGCGTTTTTTCTACTCCATAGCTAGGATGCCGGGGAAGCTAGAATCCACCCCATATAGACACATTTGTAGACATGCCCAAGTGTAGACCGGAGACCGTAGAAATCTGGTGGGTCTGAGTTTAGAGGGACACATGGACAGTGAGGAGCAGCTAAAAGTGGACCAACAGCTTATGGACTGCTTCGGTGTGTATTAGGACCTGCTGGTTCGTGTGCACAGCTGTGGTGCATTGTTAGCATGGAGAAACGTACAGCTTCCGCGTTGGTATATGAAGGAGGGGTGAAAGCTCCAAGCTAAACGGCCTTTTAAGAAATTGCCCATGGTAATGGTTTACTTATTGCTTCGGAATGACCAGCTTTTCCTCGCGGAATATGTGCGCATGATGGATAGCGTGCGAGAGCTATACAGAGCTCTGGTTATGTCATGAACATAATACAGGTATTACAGACCGTAAGTTCTTTCTGCTTGAACTGTTGCTTATGTGGAGCTCGCAAATCGATCACTTTTACAGGAAAGAATTGAATATTCATTCAATGGCATTGCATAGAAATCATTTGTAATACCGGACACATTATAGCCTTCCCTATTGCTGTCACCGGTAGTATCAGAGAGCTTGCCCAGACATTGGAGATGTACCAGGCTGACCCCAGTCATGGATAAGTAAAGCGATCGTTTCATAAGCACCCAGAAATGCACCCCAAGCTCTGCAAAATCTATGTCTGGTCTAACTGCAACCCAACTAGACAGACACATAACAGCACCTCTTCGTTTAGCTTCAACTGTAGTGGGTACAATCAGGCAACATTATGATGAAACTGTCACATTGATGCTTACCGAAGTGACACAAGCATACCAATCATAATTGCTGCATATAAGCTATCCTGAAGCATTTTTAATCAGCAGAGCACGCAAACTAACATGCTGTAGCTGATAAGCGGTCATGACTTTGAATGTAATCTGTCACGCAAAAAATTCGTTTTGCATCCGGTGTGAAAGCTGCTTAACGCGCCCATAATGCCCGTATTCGCATCTTTGCATTGACTTTGTGGCTAATCTGTCGCGCGAAAAAATTCATTTTGCCTCTGCTGTGAAAGCAGCTTGAAGTGCTTCTTTGCATTGACTTTGAATGGAGGCCAATCTGTCCTGCAATAAATTTGTTTCGTGTCTGATGTGAAAGCAGCTTTATGGATAGTACGCAACAGCTAAAGGAGCTCAGTTACGTTATGAACATAATACAGGTTTTGCAGACCGTAAGTTCCGTTAGTGCGGATAAGTTGCTTATGTGGAGCCAGCAAATCGATCACTTCTACAGGAAAGAATTACCTATTTAATCGCCGCCTTTTTTGACTTTTTATTAGCCACAACAATTTCTAAAGGGGGATGAAAATATGTCAAAGTAGTGCAGAGAAATCATTTGTAAACTGGTAGAGCTTCTGCGTTTCACATTGCTTTCACGGTAGCACCAAAGAGCTTGCTC
The DNA here is from genome assembly GCA_029721435.1 of Gymnothorax reevesii. NCBI lineage: Eukaryota > Metazoa > Chordata > Actinopteri > Anguilliformes > Muraenidae > Gymnothorax > Gymnothorax reevesii. The sequence goes on along the minus strand of CM056579.1, from coordinate 38,382,665 downwards.
AGACATTTGTGAAGTATCCAGCTGATCCCGTTCATGGATAAGTTAAGCGATCATTAACTGTAGTGGCTACAATCGGGCAACGTTATGATGAAACTGCCACATCAATGCTTACCAAAGTAACGCAAGCAAACCGATCAGAATTACTGCATATAAGTTAACCAGGAGCATTTTTAATTAGCACGACGGAAGGCAAACTAACATGCAGTAGCTGGTAACCGACAAACCCTTGCAATACAGGTTTTACAGACAGCAAGTCCCGTTACCGTGGACAGTTGTCCCAAGCATCCAAATTACAAACAAGTTTTAAATGTTAGCTTCAAATGAGGTAAATGTTCACACACCTTCTGTAGAATTTCCCCTGATATCACTCTTGCATATTTAGGACACAAACATTAACAACAGTAACTTGGCTATGTTAGCTGCTGTCCTACAGCCACAATCAACGGGCTATCACGTCAGGTTGGCTTATGCAGTAAAAGCAACTTACAGCTTCTGTGTCTGTGAGTCACGGACAGTTGCGACTGATACAGGCTTTATCTTCAGATACTTTACAAAGCCTGCGTTTGAGACCAGTTGTTAATGCTAACTATCGCGAGTGGTCCTGCCAGCCACCCGTGACACATTAGCTTCACTTACATTATTTGCTGTTTTATGGTTACTTACAGCTTGTGGCTCCGAGCGCTTGATCGATGCAACTGCTTCAGGTTTGAGATGCAGCTGAAACGCTTATCCTGTGTTGAATTATCCTTTATTGACAAAGCTGTCTTTGGTGAAATGCTGAGCAGAAACAGCTAACATTCCCTTTGGCTGTGGCTGTTTGCTGCCAGCAAACAAAAAAAGCTACCCACTGATTTCTGGTGGCATCGACTTTTGGAAGAAAAGTATTTGTTTTTCTTCGCATCCAAAAGTAAACGGACAAGTAGCTTTGGGAGAGATGCTGACAAAATTGCACCGCAAATGATCTGCGGTTTTTCTTTTGTATTTTCAAAAGTGTATACGCTACTAAGGCATAATATGATCTGCCGTTGTTAGTGCCTGCTAGAATAGTTTCCGGCCTAGGCAGGTCCAGTGCAGTGGTTGGCTTCGGCTTGGTCTGTACTACTTGGACCACACAACCTGACTTCAGGTTTTGCCCAGATCTCGTGAAGATCTTGGGAGGAGCTGTTCAGAGAGGAAATCACTCTCACAAAATCACGTTCTTGGATTACGGCAAAACCCCTGTATCTTATGTTTAGAAACTTTTCAGAGGTCGGGTATGGACAACCAACATTATAGTAATACCGATATGTATTAAAAGAAGGATCAGCTTGTTAGGTCCGCTTTTTTTTTAATCACCGTTTCACGAGGAGCAACTATCCGCGCGCGTCTGAATATTTTATACGCCTGCGGTCAAATAACAAAAGAAAACAAAGGCTTGTGAAGGTATGTTTAACTCGCGAAAACTACTACCACAGATTGATTTGCACCTAAATGAGTGATGCCGACCTGCCTTCATCTGGTTGCCTGGTAGATTTTGAGCAAGACCTGCGTCTTTTCTGGAAAAAAAATGCATAAATGAAATGAATGTATAAATTAGTTGCTTTCTTCAGTTTCTCAGGGGTTTTGCAAGGCCACGTTTTTTCTTTTCATCTACGTTTACATTTTCTCAAAAGGCCACCGTGAGTGAAGTCCGAACTGCATTTTTACTCTTCACCGATAACGAAAGCACAAATGAGTGCGTGAAATCACCACGAATGCTGAGCATGTAACCGTTTTGGTGAAGGATGCGTCTGACATCAGCGTCTTAATCACATGCGCAGGACAAGCAAGTAAAGTTTGATATTCTTTGAAGCGAAGTGATATTCTCGCCACATTTTATTTGCCGACATCTCGGTACGAAATGAGTGTCCACAACTAGAGCTGCAACTATCGAGTATTTTTGGAATCGGGTATTCTGTCGATTATTTCTACGAGTAATCGAGTAATCTAACGAATCTTACTTTTTTGTTTTTAAACAATTAAATAAATTTTGTACAATGGAATATGAAAGGCCTTTTAAAATGAACAAACAATTGCGGTTTTTTTCCTCAGAAAAAGGTTTTTATTTTAACAACTTTCAAAGTTGAAACCATTGCTGGCTTAAGAACTAAGCCAATAAAACAATCTTCATCTAAGACAATAAAAATAAATCTTTGCTATGTAAATAAAAAATTAAATACAATTCAGCAGTGGTCCCTGCCTTTGCCCGTAGTCAGCTGGGATAGGCTCCAGCTCGCCCCGTGACCCTAATGAGGAATAAGTGGGTATAGAAAATGGACGGATGGACAATTCAGCAGTCAGTCATTCAAAGTGGTAATAAAATTCAGCATTTCAGTCAACAATCCAAAGCAGCCTAAACCATTAGGCACAAGAACTAAGCCGATTGGTATGAATTTGGCAAACGTGTATAAGAAAGGGGACAGAGAGAGAGAGAGATTAGCTCTCCCTGTATAAAAAAATCAAAACACCGAACTTCTCAATGAAAACTTTAAAGTTTAAACCATTGCTGGCTTAAGAACAAAACTCTTCACCTCATATATGAACTATACTGTATGTGTACCTGTGTGTGTATCAGTGTTGGTGTGGACAGCCGCATTACTAGTCTGACAAGTATGAACTGACATGACAAAAAAGGTGTTTAATACAAGTTTATCTGCGGACACCAACAGGCTATGCGTAACCTAGACGCCCCGCTCCCCCTTTTTTTAAAATTGCGCTTGACGTGAGTGACTTCCATGCCTCGTTACTACAGACTAACACCACAGGCTATGAATACTGTACGTTTTAACAGGCGCTAGTGTTAATATCAATCTTAAATGAATGTTACTTTGTAACGGTGAAGTGAGGGCGTTTTCTTTTTAGGCGCTGCAGTATTGACGATGTGCTGTTGCGATCAGGTTTGCCTGATTAACAATCAGTTTATTAACTGAACAGCTACTGCCAATGCATGACATGTAATAATTAACAAATGACAAAGCGATTATCTGTTGGCCATGTTGATATAATTGATGTGACTCCTCAAGGATGACAATCTGCAAAAAATCTGGAACTTTCGCTGACTTCGCGGCGATTACTTTCGTTGTTATCACTCAGCTGAGCGTCCAACAGCGCACTTGAGCTGTCACTACATTCAGACGAGAGAACGGATTCTCCTGACTTGTTGCTCAATTAACCTCGCGAACTAATTTACGCAAATCCAGAAATTATAAAGACGTAGGCGATTGATATTTTCCATCGTCATTGATGTGCGGAAGTAAACGCCGTATATATTCGTAGTGCAATGTATAACAAGGCTTTCAAAAATAAATTAGATTCTCATCGGTTCCAGCGATCAGTCTGAGCAACTGTTTTTAATTGGGGAGGTAAACTGCGAGAGGTGTCTGTCATTAAGAAGTGAAAGGTGAGGTTATTGCTGGCCCTGTGTTTCTGCCGACGGACCGTCACTGTAACGTTACATTTATAAATGTTATTTCTATGTGTATATTGAAACAGGGATATGGCCTATCTGAACAGCGCTATAGTTAACATATACAGAATGCCGCGATGATACACAAATTAAAATAAACAGTAACGTGACATTAATTAAACGGAGCCTCGAGGTAAGGAATTTGCATCGATTATTTTTTGTACTCGAATTACTCGAGTTACCCGAGTAATCATTGCAGCCCTATCCACAACGCAACTACCCTTGCATACGGGGTTATTAACTGGTAATGACAATTGGAAATGCCCATTATGCGATGGCAGGTTGTCATAATTTGACCTTACCTGTTTAGTCTGAGGGCTAAATGCAAGACTATCCACGTGCAGGTAAATGTACGATGATCCCATCTTGGGAAATGGTGTTTATATGTTTGTTCACCTGTCCGCATACAACGGCATTTTAGCATGCGTTTAAAATTTAAACATATGTTTGTTATACGGACGCTAAAATGCTTTTGTGAACTTGGCCCATCGTGAACAATAACTCGTGTTTAAAATCACATTAACTAGGAAAAGAAACTTTGCTGTCAGCAGACCATTCAACCCTCTCACCACAAACTTATCTGCATCATTTTATTTTTCTCAACAGACTTTCCACTGTGTTAGTTAAGCTTCATTTTTGTGCTTAAAGTTACCCATTGATTTACTCAGTTCATTTGATTTAGTTGATGTTCAGACAAGAAGATTTTGGTGTTATTTTGGTGACAATTTATTTGTTGCCTCTCTCATGGTGATGAGAATGTAAATGTGTTAAAATCAGCACTTTTATTGATTATTTATTTTGGAAACAGACACCATTTTGTTTTCATTTGAATTTTAGTCATTTATATTGGTGCAATTTATGTTGCTACAAAAATACTATTTTATTTGAATTTTATATGTCATGCCACTGTGACAGTTGTTTTGAGATAAAAATGTATCAGAATTTTGTATTGGAATTTTATTTGTTTAATTTCAGATACATTTTGAACATGCATGAATATATCCGTTAATTATACTCAGCAACAAAAGTTTCTGTGACACCAATTTTGTTAATTATTTTTCATAACGCAATTATGAAATTGTCATACATGGTGATATCAGACTGAAACAGTACACGTAAACACAACATTGAAATGGAAATCATGAAAATGCGAGAAAATGACTTTGCACGTGAAAATGTGCGTAAATCATGCTTGTGGATGGCAATAAAAGAGGAGAATTTTTGGAATGTTCACATTGTGCCTGATGAACGACGGAAGCATCACTTATCGAAAACACAGCCATTTCGGATCAGGAACTCTACCCTCTAAATGCCAAGACTGTCTGAAAATGATCGGTGGAGGGCCATTGGGATGATTGAATCCGGAACCTCGCAGAGGGAAGTTGCTCATCGCCTGAATGTCCACCGAAACACCATTTGGAACTTATGGCAGCGTCATCAGCAGACAAGACATGTCAGAGACCGTCCTCGCAGCGGCCGTCCACGAGTAACCACTCCCAGACAGGACAACTGGATTCGAACAACCCATCTCCGAAATCGATTCCAACCTGCAACCATAACTGCAAGAACGATACCTGGTTTGAGGCGACTGTCTGCACAGACAATCCGTCGCCGTCTCCGTCATTTTGGCATTGTCCCACGTCGGCCAGCAAGACGTCCAATACTCACAGTACAACACCGACGACTGCATCTACAGTGGGCACAACAACATCGACGGTGGATCCAACGTCAGTGGGATCTTGTACTCTTCACTGATGAATCAAGATTCATGCTTAACCGATGTGATGGTCGTTTACGTGTATACCGTCGACGTGGAGAACGTTATGCCAACAACTGTGTTCAGGAATTTGATCGTTTTGGAGGTGGTAGTGTCATGATTTGGGGAGGGATCACGGCTAGAAACAGAACAGATTTGCTTGTTATTGATGGAAATCTGACAGGTCAAAGATATCGCGATGAAGTGCTACGGCCATTGGTGGTACCGTTTTTGATGCAACATGGTCCCGGAATAACGCTGCAACATGATAACGCCAGACCACACGTTGCAAGGATTGTACAGCAGTATCTGATGCAACAACATGTCAATGTCCTGCCATGGCCAGCCAGATCCCCAGACATGTCCCCAATCGAGCATCTTTGGGACGAGATGGATCGACGTTTGCGGCGGTTGGATAACCCGCCAGCTACACTCCAGGAATTGCGACAACGTCTACGTCAGATTTGGAATGACATCCCACAGCAATTTCTGGCACATCTGAATCGGTCCATGCGCCGGAGATGCGTTGCTTGCATCATGGCACGAGGAAGTCACACCCGGTATTGAAGTGTGAAGGTCACAATTGGTTAGACGTCAGACAAGTGCTTCATGACGCATGAAAATGACATTTTTCGTTTTGAGTGACGTTGGCACTGAAAAGTCAGTGTTTCTCCTGTTAAATAAACATATTGATTGCATTGAGATCTTTGCGTGTCATTTATAACATACACATAAATGGTGTCACAGAAACTTTTGTTGCTGAGTATATAACTATATCATACCATTCCACCATCAAAGGAGTTTAACACTACAATTAAAGAAATTGAAGAATATTAGAAATAGAAAGAAATATTTTTCTTCATTGGGGACTCATTGAATTTCCCTTGGACCCACTCAAATCACCACCTGTGGGTCCCAGGGACTCACTTAATTGAAAACCTATTAACATCACTGCAAGCCTTTGTGTTCTTTTTGGTCAGCAGTGGTTTTGGCCTCGGAACTCTCCCATGGATGCCATTTTTGCCCAGTGTCTTTCTAGTTGTTGAATCATGAACACTGACTTAAACTGAGGGAAGTGAGGCCTACAGTTCTTTAGATGTTGTTCTGAGTTCTTTTGTGACCTCCTGGATGAGTTGTCAATGCGCTCTTGGAGTAATTTTGGTAGGGCAGCCACTCCTGGGAAGGTTCACCACTGTTCCAAGTTTTCTTTTTTTGTGGATAATGATTCGCTGGAGTCCCAAAGCCTTAGAATTGGCTTTATAACCCTTTTCACACTTATAGATGTCAATGACTTTGTTTCTCATCTGTTCCTGAATTACTTTAAATCGCGGCATGATGTGTTGCTTTCTGAGATCTTTTAGCCTACTTCACTTGATCCAACAGGTTTTGCAGCAATCAGGCCTGGGTGTGGCTAGTGAAATTTAACCCGGGGTTTGGGGGGACAATTACTTTTTCACAGAGGGCCAGGTAGGTTTGGATAGCTTTTTCCCTTTAATAAATGAAATCATCATTTAAAAAGTTGCATTTTGTATTTACCTGGGTTATCTTTGTCTAATATTAAACTTTGTTTGATGATCTGAAACATTTAAGTGTGACAATCAAGAAGGGGGCAAATACTTTGTCACAGCACCGTACCTTGCATAGTCTTTTCACAAGACAAAATGGATACCTCTTTATTTGTTAGGATGTCTACTTTATGAAAATGGATGTTCTACTCCTGAAATAATGGGGTAACATGTCATGTTAACCCCTTCTTTACCAAGAATATAGCGTCATGTCAATAAGGTAGATTTATCACAAGTTATGCAAATTTTCTTTGAAAAAATTGGAAAAAACTATCTTCTATCTTTGTTTGGACTTACATTGTACTTTTAAATAGATTTAGATGCATACTGAACATTCTCTGGGTCTGGGGTAAAGTGGCAGCCGATGAACTAGCAACAGGGGAAGCTCAAACCCATCCCATAAAAATAATGATTGTTCATGACCTGTTTTCAATCATTCATTCAAATTACCATTGCAGAAACTCCGAAAATTGTTAACATTATTAGGTGTGGTCAGTTTTCATTAATAACGCATATCTGTCAACTCTCACACATTCAGCGTGAGTTTTAGTGGCATATTTACTTCCCCAGCTGTAAGTCAAAGTGTATGTAAGAGATTCTTGTGCGGAATTGGGCATGGAGGTTTATCAGTTTCACATGCCTTACAGTGGATTCCACCACTAGTAATTGGAAACTGATTATGACTCCGGACTTCTCACGCTTTATTTTTGCTCATGGGTTGGAAGCAATGCATGTGTTTCGTGATCGTTTAAATTATTTAAGTTAAATAAGGTCATTTTCAACATCTTTATGCAATTCCATTGCTTCCAATGATCTTATTTCATTTGAGGGCAATCCAAACTTGTAAGAGTTTGAAATGAGAAGAATCAAAACCAGGAATCAGACGCTAGAAATACAAGGGTCATAAGTAACTAAGAAAACAACGAGACAGACTGCGTAGGGAAACTGAAACTGAGAGCTGCTTATACACAGGGAACTAATCAGGGAAACATTACAGGTGAGACATGGGGGACAGGGCATTCAAGGATGTGGCAAAAATCAAGGAAATGACTGACAATGATTGCACGGAATGGGGGGGGGGGAGTTGAGAGGGGAGCAGGAACAAAACAAAGACACATTGACCAAGGCAACTATCCTCTTTCACTCCGGAGTTGTCATGGGAGGGATCCTGGCATCACTCTTATGTTGCTTTAAAGCACATCATATCTCCAAACCCGTTCCCATATAGGTTTCCTAATTACCAACTAAGCGTTAATTTGTTCACTTGCAAGGATCAATCAGTATCCATTTCCCCTCAGCTTGCATTATTTCTCATTGCGACAATTAGCAAAAAATTTCCTATCCACATTAATGGTAGACCTAATATAAAATGTCAATGTCTTACAAAACTTCTGAACTGCTGTAGCTCACAAAACGTTTTTTTTTCCTTTACCTTTACAATTTGATAAGTCGCACAGAAGGGGTTAAAATGACATAGAAATCCCTTCTCACAAGTAAAACAAGAATTTTCATGGAGACAATATCCTTCTGAGCAAACTGACGCCTATGCTGACTCTTGTTATAAGATAGACAGGTTATGGCAGAAGTTGACCCCCTGACCTGCAGAGGCAAACCTCTCTACCATGGCTGAGGTGGTACCTCAGACGCCTAGAATGTGCTGTCAACATTTATACCTTTTCAAAAGTACAATCTTAGTCTTAGCAAATATAGGCTAAGCAAATATATAGGAGTGATTTTGGTCTAATTTCTGCAGAGAAATTTGACATAACTGGTAATAAATCCAAATGATTGAAATTGCACTTTATTCTTGGTATGTCGCAAAGAAGCAGTTAAAATGACATGCTACCCCGTTATTTCTGGAGTTCAACATCCATTTTCACAAAATTCATATCCTAACAAGCAGACGCGTCATTAGGACTTGAAAACACCGGGGGCTTTAGCCCCCTTGACCTAGCCATTTTTTTGGGGATGCGTGGGTTTCTCCCCTGGGAAAAATGTGAAAATCTCACTGTTAAAGACACAATTTTAACGTAGCTGGACAAGGATAGAGAGCATTCCTATACATCACTAGCTTAGCAAGACTAGCTTCCATCCTGACTCGGCTGTTCAGTACTGTTGCGTCAGACGTGAACTCTTCAGGAAAGCGCCATGCATCAACGCAATCACTGCTCGTAATTTGGCTCATAAAAGGCTCGATGTTGAACAGTGAACACAAGTGAATTATAAATAACTGCAATTCAGGGGTGGGCTCAATTTCCAGGACTCAAAACTATGAACTTTGCAATGTAAACAATAGTGGCTATGCTGCCATAAGATAAGTGAACTTTATATCCGGGGGCATGAAGGGCCGTAACTGCAGAGGTTTTCTGATCGCGATTCACGTTTCCAATGGTCTTGTTTATAGAGGCATTAGTAGTGGCTTGATCAGGTCACGACTGAGAGTATAAGATTCTGTTTATCACATAACTGAATTGCGCAATTTGTTATAATAACAAATATAACTTCTGTAAGCGCCCACTAAGTAATTCCCAATATATGTTACCACAGACCTAACGCTATCACTCTGCTAACTTGCACAGCAGTCAAGCCATTACTTTCGCGTTTGAGTGAGCAATGGATTGTATTGATCACTTCCACATCATTAGTTGGGCCATGGCAGAAGCACTACTAACATTAGAAACTGGGGATTACTTCATTAAGCACACATAATCACGCTGTATGACCGAGGCTAACTAGAAGCCAGTCCAGCATGTCACAAGCTACCTAGCTTGCCATATGAATTCACAAACCTGAGCTAGATGAAGCATTATCTAAGGTTGGGGGGCAGTCAGGGGATGATAACTCCTCTACTGCTTCTGGCTCCCTTGCCTTGTCCTTTATCCCAAAGAACCGCCCGATGTCCATGTCAGTGATAAGTATTAATTTGATTGAAATCACTAGCAAGTAGTACAACCCTCACTTCCAGCATGCAACTGCTGAACTGCCTAGAAATATAAAATTGAGCGGTAAAGCTGCTCGATGTTGAACTTGGAAATTGTAACCATTTATCCTCATGATTCTGCGCCTCTGCCCATAGCTGCAGCCATCGCGGGGTTTGGAGGGCTTATCGCGCAACTTCGGCAAGATTCTCGCGTAATTTTTCAGGAATCTTGCTCAGCCGGCTTACTTGCAGACGCGCTTGAACGCACCCCTGGGGCTATAGAGCTCCTGACGTCACGTGACTCCTTTTGTTTACGCCACCATTTTAGCGGGAAAAGCCAAAGCGGAAATGAATGGCGCGATTGCAGATTCCAAGCATCAGAGTTCATTGCCAGCTTTACGTGCAAAGAAACTGAGCAATATAATTCAAAACTTAATAGGTTAAACATTATTAACTCTTATAATGCCTCAGGTGTGCTTTTCACAAGTATTCGGAGCCGGATCGGACAATGAGGAAATGCTCAGACAGTCTTCGCAACTTTTAGTAAAAATCAGCGCTAGAGGGTAGCGCTCTGTAAATGTGATCACGGGCGCTTCCAGCAATGAAAGCGCTGCCTGTGGACGCATATGGCAAGCTATTTTAACATTTAATAGCTGGACTGGATATGTTATGCAGATATCTGTAATTCAATTCTTCCTTGTCAAAAAGAACATTTCAGATATCCATAATGACATTCTTCCTATCCATAATCGTAATTTCAGATATCCACAGTGACATTCTTCCTAGGACAATTGACGTCACTTTTGCCATTCATGTGTATTGGGCTTTCAAGTTCAGAAATCCGCAATTACATTCTGGATATCTAGAATGAACATTCTGGATATCTGCAATTGAATTCTTACTAGGAAAAACTCCCATTTCAGATATCTTCAGATATCTTCCAATTGTTACTAGTCATAATTTTCATTTCAGATATCCACCATGAAAAACTATTCCACATATCCAGAACGTAATTTTCAATATCCAAAATACATTGTGACTAGTAAAAATGTCATTATGGATATCCACAATTTGTATTTTGACTAGTAAAAAATGTGATTTCAGATATCTGCAATTAGAATTATGACTAGCAACAATACAATTGCAGATGTCGATAAAAGTATTGTTGATATCTGTTGATGGGTAGACAGGACTAGTTTTTCATTTTGCATATCTAAAATGAAAATTATGACTAGTAACAGTTGGATTGAAGATATCTGAAATGGGAGTTTTTTCTAGTAAGAATTCAATTGCAGATATTCAAAATGTTCATTCTAGATATCCAGAATGTAATTGTAATTAAATGTAATTGGATTTCTGAAATTGAAAGCCCAATACACATGAATGGCAAAAGTGACGTCATTTGTCCTAGGAAGAATGTCATTGTGGATATCTGAAATGACAACTGTGGATAGGAAGAATGCCATTGTAGATATCTGATGTGTTATTTTTGACTAGGAAGAATTGAATTACAGATATCTGCAATAGATATCCAGTCTAGCTATTAAATGTTAAAACGGCCACTTACAGTTTTTAAGGATTTTTGAATATCTTGCATTTAGTTTTGACTAGTACAATCAAAGTTGTAGATATCTGAAAATAACATTTCTACTAGTAAGAATGTTATTGCAAATAACTTTAATTACCATTATTTTGACTAGGAGAAATCCTTTTATGGATATCTAAAATGTAATTACAGATAGGAGCGTGGTTCGATTAAATATTAAAATGGCTTGCCATAGGACGCAGGTCTTAAGCGCCTCTTCATCACAGTTACATTAGCATCAGCAACAGGGCATAATAATGTAACTAGCTATTCGCTGTGCTCAACGTGTATGTTAACTAGCTAGTGTCACCACGTTATCACAGTTTGAATGAATGTCTAAAGGCATTACCTAAGACATAAAATTACTCACTTTTCATGAATACATTCAGCAAGTTAGCTGCTTGCCGTATGCCTGCCAGTGTTTTTCACTACACACTTTCCTGCCAGTATGGCAATTTCTGACTGCATGACATCAGTCTCTGAAGCTCTATGGGCCAATCATTTGGGGCTTCAGCTGGGAATGCCCGTACCTAACGACGCGCCTGCTAACAAGCAAAATGATACCTTCCGAGATTTTGTCTTGTTATTACATTATGCAAGGTATCTCCATTTTTAAGGCCCTTTTGGAGATTGTTCTGCTCCACTAATTGTGTCACAGCAGATCTGGCCAAATGGGCATTAGTAGAATTGTCAGTTAAGAATCTATTTGTTATTTACAAATTAAAGGGTTAAAATGAGTGCTGGCCATACATTGAAAATTTTACTTTGCGCAGGTCCAAATGGAACTGCAGTTTATTTGGCCGAAGTCAAGAAGAGGAGCAACAGAGAAAGTTTTCATCAGCGCTGGAGTACAAGGTTTGACTTTAATATTGATGCTCTGTACTCATAACAGGAGTGTAAAGGGTTTAACCATGAAAAGTACACATGGGGGCTGCCGGATAGCTGACTCGGTAAAGCCTTGCATTGTGAAGCAGAAGTGAACATCACGGTCCGGGCTCGATCCCCGCCTCATACCAGCCGGCAGTGGTCGGCAGCTCCCTTCAGAGTAGCAATTGGGCAATGCGCTACAGGGATGCAAATTGGGAAGGGTCTGCCGGGATAGGGCATTGTAAATAACAAGTTCTCAGGTGCTTCCTGTTGGCCATATGGGTGCTTGTTAGGAAGATTTTAACCCTTTCATTCATGGAGGTCACTACAGTGTACAGCTGTTTAAAAGTGTTTTTTCTCTATATATTGCCTGCATTTTGGGCACTGCTCCATATTAGTAAAAAAATCCTGACTGAAGTTATCATAATTCATGCATGACAGGGCTAAGCTTGTTCATGTTCGGGTATCCTCCGCCCTCGTTCTGAGCTTGCAGAGTTTCAACCAATGAGTTGATAAGAAGCGGTGGTGACGGATGCGTGCTTTGGAAGAGAGCCGCGAGCTGTCTCACTCTCCTGAGTTGACAATAGGGGGCCGCATATGTGAAAAGCCTTGTACATAATTCCCCAATTGGATTCCAGACACCAGTTGGATTTTAGATGCCAGATTTAAAAAATAAATAAATAAATAAAAGTCCACATGGGTTGAGTAAGGTCAACTAAATAAACATGGGTTCTTTCCACATTTCTAACCTGGGCTCAGCTATTCTCTTCAGTAAATGGTCTGAAAGTTTACTATACAGTTGAAAGAATAATGCTTTGAATTAGAATCTTAGCGGTAACACTTTATTTGAAGGTATTGTCATAAGAGTGACTTGATACCGTCATGAACGTGTCATAAACGTTATATAAATGTCATAAACGTTGTCATTAAGTGTCATTCGGTTTTTGAGATGACAAGTTGACATTGTTTGGGTTGTCTTGATAATGACAACTTCGTCATAAGAGTGACATGACACTGTCATAACTGTAACAGTTATGACAGTGTCATGTCACTCTTATGACGGTACCTTCAAGTAAAGTGTAACCATTTTAGCCCATAGTTAATTTATGTGTCGTTACTGACACAGATGCTGACATATTTTTGCAAGTACTGTAATTACCATCAGTTTTGCACAATAAAAAATTCCAACTGTTCCTGAAAGCTGAGAAGTGGCGCTTAAGCCCACATACAGGTTACTACGGTAAACACGGCAGTATGGTACTCTACTAGGACTTTGGCATTAGACCTTGAAGGGTTTTAAGAACAGTATTGTGGTTACCCACACATGGGCTGATAAAGAGACTGAATTGTAACCATGAATATGTTCAAAATACTACATCAATATGAAGTTAAAAAAATCTACAGCCTAACCTAGAAAACAGGCAATAATGGAACAACAGTATCTACTCTAATCAATTTAAACCAAAAATTAAAATCTATTCATTGAAGAAAACATTTCTTGATGCAATAAATAGCCTGTCGACCATGACTGTGCATCATTTTTGATCATGCAGCAATGACTATTACATTTTTTTCTACAGCCGTAATTCCTTTTTTTTTTTAAATATAGTCTATGCACTACCAGACACAAACTTCATTATTTAAAGATATGAAATGTCCGAAAGTTCACACGGTCGTAGCAGGACAAACTCATGACCCGTAGTTAGTGGGTTCTCCTTTCATTGTACTCACTTGACGTTTGCGCTGTCGCAGCGGGACTTGCTTGCCCAGATAGAGGAGCAGAGGCGAATGGGGAGGAAGGAGGAGCCGAGTAAGAGACTGCAGCTCAAGTTCACCAGACGCTCACCAGCAAAGGCACAGGAAGTGAGTTTTCTGTTGGATGTCAGAGCTGTGCTCCCTGCAGCTATCATCTTAGCAAGAGGGCACATGCTGTTATATGACCCTGCTTGGAACAAGACCTAAACGAGGGATTGCCACCCGAAGCAGAATGTTCTCACAATGTTACTTAAATGTTTTGGCAATGTGTTAGCTGTCACTGCTACATTGTGAGAATATTTTTTCCAAGCTTAAAGAACAGGTCGGATCAATGAAAGCAGGGGTTAGCTGCAGTGGACAAAATTCAATTAAAAATTTGTGGAGAAGAGTTGAACAAGTGGCCGGTTACCATTTCTCCTCTGTCTAACATTGCCATATGGTGAATTTTAGGTGCTTGTAGAGACGTCAGAGGAGCCCCAGAACGTTTTGACAACTAAAGAAAATGACAGGTATTTCCATTTGATGGAAATTTGATGTTTTTGCTTTTGTTTTAAAAATGTTTTTTTAGTGTGGTGAGAGATTAACGGTTTTTTAATGCTCAGTCAGTGTTTCAGAACTTAATGGCTTTTGTTTACCAGTAGTTCTGGCTACATAGGTGTTAGTAGAATGTTCAGTTATAAATCTATTTGTTATTTGCAAATGAAAGGATTATTGTAACTGCTGGTCATACACCAAAGATTTTCTTTTTTTGCAGGTCCGAACAGAACTGTACTTTCCTTGGCCAAAGTCAAGAAGAAGAGCAGAAGAGAAAGTGTTACTTGCAGAAGGAGTACAAGGTATGGCTTTAATGTTAACATCAAAGCAGGAGTGTAAAGGGTTTGATTATGAAAAGTCCTCAGAGGTTGAGTGAGATTATCTAAATAATCAGGGATCATCATACATTTCTAACCTGGGCTCAGCAGTTCCTGTCAGTAAATGGTTTCAAGGTTTACAATATTTATTTTTAAAAATGCTTTGAATTTAAATTCTAGCCCATAGTTTATATTCAAAGAAGGGTATTTTAGTTAGCTGCTTGTACAAAACATACAAAACTACAAATTCCCAGCTGAGGTGTAATGTTCTCACAATGTTGCTTAAAGTGCTTGATCATCCAAAAATAAGATGCGGATCACAGAATCTTTGATATAAATACATCCTTTTTGCATTGGTCATTTCAAATTCTCATCAGCCGTGACAAATTCATCTCTGATGAATTTCTCATCTCAGCTAGGTATGGTGGGGAGTTGCATCCCTCAGGGATCAGTGTTGGTCAGTAAATAGATAGATAAATAAATAATAGAACCTCTAGACCAGGGGTCTCCAACCCAGGTCCTGGAGAGTTACCATCCCATAGGTTTCTGCTCTGTCCCCAGTTCAGTCAGCGCTCCTAATTGCCCAGCTAGAGATCCTGATGAGTAGCCAATTAGTTGAATCAGGTGTGCTGAATTAGGGACAGAGCAGAAACGTACTGGATGGTCGCTCTTCAGGACAGGGTTGGAGACCCCTGCTCTTGACCATAGCTGGGCATCACATTTTTGATCATGATCATTATTTGAAGATATGAAATGTCTGGAGGTTCACACGCTGGCAGGAGGACAAAATCATGACGCGCAGTATGTGGGTTCTCCTTTCACTGCACTCACTGTACATTTGCACTGTTGCAGCGGGACTTGCTTGCCCAGATAGCGGAGCAGCGGCAAATGCAGATGGAAGAGGAGCCAAAAAAGAGACTGCAGCTCAAGTTCACCAGAGGCTTACCAGCAAAGGCACAGGAAGTGAGTTTTTTGTTTGACGTCAGACGTCTGTGCTCCCAGCAGTTGTCATCTTATCAAGAGGGCACGTGCTGTTATTTGACCCCACTAAAAACATGACCAAAACCAGAAATTCCCAGCTGAGGTATAATGTTCTCATGATGTTCCTTAAAGTGCTTGTTCATGGAAAAATAAGATGTGGATCACAAAGTCTTTAATACAAATACATACTTTTTGCATTGGTCATTTCAAATTCTGATCAGCCGTTACAAATTTATTCGCATTTTAATGACCGCAAACTGCAATCATCTCAGAAAGAATTTATCTTTGGCCATTTTTGGCAATGACGTGACAGGAGGGACCGAGCCAGCGGCAGAGAATACATTGTCAATGGCATTGGAGTCAATGATTTGTAATTGTGAATTGTTCCCTTGGGAAAATGCCAAATATCTGCCTTGTTTATGGCTGCAACAATAAGGCCGATGCAAGCGAGGCACCATGGTTTATAAATTTTCCAAAAACCCCACAATTCAAAAGGTAGGAATGGATTTTGTGAAGAGGAAATGAGCGGATTTCACGGACCCGAGTGTTTTGTCCGATTCTGCTCCCCTGTCAAATTGTGTTCCCCCTTTGAGGAAGTTCTGTGATACTGCTGCTGATTTAAGAAAATTATGAAAGAAATAATGTAACAGACATTGATGAATCAGCTCACTCTCACTCAAAGTTAGACAGATGACGCGTCATAAAGCAATGAATTTTGATACTCAGCCATCTCCTGTGATTTGTCCTTTTGCAATATTGAGCTGTTCTGCTTGGCACTGATCACACAATTACCCCATGCTTTCATGATCTATACTGCCATCAAATTCTGAATAAAATGTACATTCTCTCGCCGCACTATTTAGAAATGTCATTGCATTGCGTTCCTCATGGAAACACGATTTGACATGGGAACTCAATCGGACACAAGAAGGCCATGTTCCGGGCCCATGTTCCCCAAGCCATCGTAAAAGTTGCAATTTACGATATTGTTTGGTAGCTTACTAAGACCCTAAAGAGCGGGACAACTACAGTTAGCCAAAGCCATCATAGAGGGATTGTAAACAAATCGCAAGTAACAACATTGTTGAGGCATCGTTCTCCTATACCTGACGCCAATATAAAATTAAATTGTGATCTGTGGATATTGCGTAATGTGGCCTGTAATAGGTTAGTGGCATCAGCACGTGATCAGTGTGTCAGTGTCATCGCAAGAATTCTTTCGAATAAATTATATATTCAATCGGTAAACACCCTGCCAAGGTTTTTGCTTGTTCACCTTAAAGCTGCAGTTGGTAAGTTTTAGAAAAGTAACTTTTTGTCATTTTTGCTAAAACTGTCACTGTGTACAGACAGTATTACATAAAACTAGTACTCTGTAATTAAAAAAAAAGGCTCCTTTAAACCCACCTAATGCTCCTACTGCAATTTAAAAGAATCGTTCGGACCGACCAAAAAGAACCAATTAGAGCCAGGATGGTGTCTGACAGCCGTCAAACAGTGCACATGCACGCGCTGCAGACAGCCCCCTCTCCCTTCCTCCTCAGTTCACGCCAGTGCTCAGTCAAGTTCAAATCTCCGAGAGCGGGTTCAGGAGCTTAGAGCCATCAGCGAGGAAAAAAATACTGATACCTCCATTACACGGCTAAGACAAGCAAAAAAGGAAGCCAGAAGAAAAAAAAGCACAAAAGAAAGAATTTAATAAAACCAGAGTGAACATCGGAGTGGCTTTTTAGAGGTGGAAGGAACTCCGTTACCAACTGCAGCTTTAAGGTCAAGCGCCAACATATGGCGAAATGGAATATTGCATTCGATGTCGGTTATAGGCCGAATTTTAACATTTATTTTATTTTATTTAACATAGTAAAGGTTGAGACATTGAATAGTTCATCCTTATTTCTAAATTACTTTTCTCATAACCATAATAAATATTTCGCAACAGCTGGTTCAATTACAGTTCAATTACAAACGCATTACAAACAATTACAAACATATTGGTGGTCATCAAGGTCACAACTGTGCTGTCGGTCCTGGCATCTTGGTCGTTCCAGAGGGTGGCTGGTGATGTCATGCACATATCTCATGAGTCTGTGTCAAGGTGTCTGACACAGTTCGTTGACGCTCCAAGTTCTTCGCCATGCTCTTCCGCTGCAGAGAGATTGTATGCGACCTCCTCCTCCAGTGCCGTGAAATGCATAGGGGATGATGGTTGCCCACCACCTGTTGCGTGCACACTTCTCCGGTGTGCAGTGAGCCTGGCTTTTACAGCGCCCCGCAGATCTCTCCATTTAGGCTATGCTTTAAATCGGGGATACTGCGCTAACATCTCCCCACCGAAGCCACATCCAGAACGATTCACAGCTTTCTTCCTCGGATCAGCCTTCAGTGTCCCCTTGTGATACAACACCAACATCTGTGAAATTTGGTTTCCGGCTTTGGCGCCACGTCACCATCTTCGTCTTCATGTTCTATTAACAAATGCGACTGCCCTATAAGTTCGTGATAATCTAAAAAGTTGTGATATTCTCACAAGGGAAGAGAAAGATTTACTAATTGAGGATATCTGTATTAACTTGAGTCTTTGTAATTTTTTTTTTTTTACCATTGATAATACTGTGTATTTTAATGTGTGAATAAAGATATTGTTAAATAGGCTACTCTAGATTGAGCGATAACTCTTGACCTGTTGTTAAAATAACTACCTCGCTCATCTCCCGAGACTTTCGTGAACATGGGTCCTATAGTAACAATGGCAAAACTACACAGCAACAAGCTTGCTATGCTAACGAGGGCTTCGGGAACATGGGCCTAGGATCGATGATCTGCTCTAGACACTTCACTGATGACAGCCAGATCTCAAATCACTGGAAAAGTTGGGACATAAATTGCTGAAATCGCCGCTTAATAAGTCATCGGTCGGTAAGCAGAGCCTAAGCTGCTCTGGTCCTGAAATCCTCCACATCTATTCTGAACTCAGGAAAGCAGGTTAATAAGCCCAGGGCCCTGCTTAAAAAGCCCATCCTAAAATGAGTGTAGAAACTATTTTAAGCAAAATATGACTCTAAACAAAACTAAATCCATCCTCCATCACGAGACCTTGAGTAAAATCGAAACCTCGGCCATGATAGTGAAGCCAGAATGACACCAGGAGCTGCGAATGAAAAAAGTGTGTGCTTTTAGTCTGCTCAAGTCAATGGGATGAATAATTTGCTTGCTAGCCTGTTAAGACTTTTCACCATTACAGTAAGTAATTTGAGTTTCAAAGACAACTGTTACACATGTAACTTAATACTTTAATAGCGAAAAGCTTTAGCATGCTAGCCAGTGCGTTTCCCAAAAGTCAAGTTGCTAACTAACTTATCAACTTACATAGTTCGTCCATTCACAGTCAGAGGTTTCAACAACAAAAGTTAGCATCTCTGATTTCGGAAAATGCACCCCAGCTGTGCAAACAGGGCCTCTTTTATGGGGCATGCGGTTTCTCATGTATGCACTGTGGAATTAGACTTATTAGATTCTGAAGGTCTCGTGTTGTCATCACGTAAGTACTTATTTTCATGCACCTTTCCTCATCATGGCCTCATAAAACTCTCAGTTCATTGTTTCGGTGCACTATGCTACAGTGAACGAGATAAGTGAAAAAGTAATGAACGGATATCTCTGAAATTTTGTGGGTGGGTCTCTATTACATCAGGGATGAACCCTATTGATTTTGACCGCGATCAGTCAAACAATATGGCCACCACAGCAGCCATCTTGGAATTGTATGACGCGATAACTAGTTACGGCCTTTGTCTAGGGTAAAGCTATAACAGCTTCAAGTGAGCGTCCCATTTCCTGTCCTCAGAACACACAAACACACATCAGTGCGAAAAAGATAAAAAGAGTTTATTGTAATAATACTTACACATGTGGACCCCGGAGAGCTACAGGCTTCAGAGTGGGCAAAGCCAAAACAAAAAACAGAAGAATCTGAAAACAGAAGGAACTAATATTCCTAAACAAAAACCAAAAAGGACAAATAAACTTGCCTAACTTCCTAACAAAACCAGGAGAAAAGGAATCAAAACAAACGGCACACACTCCTCACAGCTCTTTACAGCAAGCGGGGCTGAATGACAAATAGACTGTACACAACAACTGCAACCAATCAAATATAGATTATCGTTTTGTAACAAGTTCAGCAAATATATACAGTACAGGCCAAAAGTTTGGACACACCTTCTCATTCAATACGTTTCCTTTATTTTCATGACTATTTACATTGTAGATTCTCACTGAAGGCATCAAAACTATGAATGAACACGTGTAATTATGTACAAATGTATCAAACAGTTGTCCAATAGGGCTGTCGGCTGTGTATCAACTTGACTTCTGCACAACACAACTGATGGCCCCAACCGCATTGATAATGGAAGAAATTCCACTAATTAGCCCTGACAAGGTACACCTGTGAAGTGAAAACCATTGCAGGTGACTACCTCTTGAAGCTCATCAAGAGAATGCCAAGAGTGTGCAAAGCAGTAATCAGAGCAAAGGGTGGCTACTTTGAAGAAACTATAATATAAGACATGTTTTCAGTTACAGGTATTTCACACATTTCTGTTAAGGACATAATTCCACATGTTCATTCATAGTTTTGATGCCTTCAGTGAGAATCTACAATGTAAAGGAAACGCATTGAATGAGAAGGTGTGTCCAAACTTTTGGCCTGTACTGTATTTGTACTTTCAAGGATCTCAACACCACCGCGCAACAGCAGAGACAACAGGTGCGTTTCTGGGAGTGAAGAATGAAAGACTCCCGGCACACTGCTCCCGCAAATTCTTACGGTGTTGAGGTTCCGGTCAGGTCCAGTCATATGCAGCTTCATTAGCAGGATCACCTCTAAGATAGCAATTAGGCATACATACATCTACGGATGTAACAAACTGAACTTGCTCCCACTGACAAAGATTTGGACTGTGCTGCCTTGGCGGAGTGCCTCTAGTTATTCCTTTCCCTCCCCTGACATGAAAAACATTTGTTTTGAGCAATTTCTGGAAATAATATCCTTTGCAAACATCTTGTTTTCCTATTATTTCCTGCTTGACTTCCGCATTTGGAACACCTCCCATTACCCCACATCCGCTAATTGGAAAATTTTGATCAATCTTCATTTTGTTTTTGGAAGTCTCTTCTCAGATGTCAATAAAAGGCTCATTTTTGAGAAAAAGCAACAAAATTGGGGCATTTAATCAGCAGGATACTGTTCATTAATTGTCTGGTCAAACGTTTACCAGATTAGTTTTTATTTGAGAAAATTCAATGGATTTGCACTTTAAAGGTTTTTGGCAATGTGTGATCTGTCACTGCTACATTGTTGCAACATTGGGAGAATATTTTTAGTTGTTGGGAGACCAGGTCAGATCTATGAATGCAGGGACCAACTGCTGTAGACAGAAAGTTTTTAATTGAAAAATTTGAGGAGAAGAGATGAACAAGTGGCTGGTCACCATTTCCCTTCTGTCTTACTATGTCATGTGGTGAATTTTAGGTGCGTGTGCAGATGTCCGAGGACCCTCAGACTACTGTGAAAACCACACTAAATGACAGGTATTCCACTTTATGTGAACTTGATGTTTTGGCTTGTTTTTGCCAGATATTTGGGATTTTTAAAATTCTCAGTCAGTGTTTTCAAATTCAAGGCTTTTCTGTACCAGTGCTTCTGGCTACATTGGCATGAGTAGAATGTTCAGTTATGAATCCATTTGTTATTTGCAAATTAAAAGGGTTGAATTATGTACTGGCCATACAATGAAGGCTTTACTTTTGAGCAGGTCTGAACAGTATTGCAGTCTACAAGGCCTGAGTCCAGAAGAGGAGCAGCAGAGAAAGATTGCCTTGGTGGAGGAGTACAAGGTTTGGATTACCTGCTTTTTAAAAAAAATCCTTCCAGGGCCAATGGGAAAGGTGGTGGCTTGGCCACAGATTTTTAATCAACAGTATACTAAATGCAGGCAGTTGACGGTTGACCTTTCTCTAGTTTTGAGGTGTTATTAATTGCAGTTTATTGAACTAGCCCTTTATTCTGTGCTTTAGTTTTCAGACCACCTACATGCAATAAGAACTTGATTGAAGATTTCTAGAATTTCCTATTCTTCATTGTTCCTCGTTATGACAAACTGTTAATCATTGTAGATTTTGACATCCACATTTGGTAGACCTCAGAGCCTCTAGTTAAAAACTTTTTTTTTTTAAATTTTGTCAACTTGTTTAATTTAACATTGTCTGCACTAGGCCTCACACATGAACATGATCATAGTCTTGATCTATCTGGTGTTATCATTAGGTTTTCCAGTTGACAGTGTGAAGTAGAGATGGGCAGATCTTGCTAATTTGGTAAATTGTTAAAGTTATACATTTAAACTAAAGCACTTGGGGGAGGGTGCTGGATTAGCTGCGGAGAAAGGTGCCATTGAATACTTAATACTCATTCTTATACAACCCCATTCCAAAAAAGTTAGGATGCAGTGTAAAATGTAAATAAAAACAGAATGCAATGATTTGCAAATCTCATAAACCCACATTTTTTTCAAAATAGAATATAAACATATTACATGTTGAAAGTAAGACATTCATTCCTAAGAAGTTAGAAAAATCTACAGCCTAACGTAGAAAACAGGCAATAATGGAACAACAGTATCTACTCTAATCAATTTAAACCTGAAAATTAAAATCCATTCATCAAAGAAAACATTTCTTGATGCAATAAATGTCCTGTAGACCATGACTGTGCATCATTTATGATCATGCAGCAATGACTAGCACATTTTTTCTACAACCGGAATTTCTTTTTTTTTTAAATATAGTCTATGCTCTACCAGACACAAATGTCATTCCTTCAACTTCATTACTGACTTAATAATAATAATAATACTTTTCCTCTGTCATCTTCATATGTGGAACTCAGAACAACATATAGTAATATTTCACAGGTTCTTACTACAGGAGGGAGACCTATGCACAGAATGACCTATTTCATACAGTACATTAAGTGGTAACGGTAATATAGAGGAGCCGATCACTTGGTCTTTTACTGATGATATTTATGCAAATACATCTTAAAGACTGCCATTCAATTAGGCTATTATGCCAGTTATACTTTTTTTAACATCCAGATGGTAGTGTTGGCTCGATCGTACTCTTCAATCTTGAAACAGGAGAGTTAAACAAGGTTTATTGCAAAGTCTATGTCTATGTCTTTACTATTATCTAGTCAAAGTGAGACCAGACGGAGCTTCTCTTTTCTTCCCGAGGCATTTACACACACCGACACAAGATAACTGAACTTATACTCTTCACCACTTTTGTCCTGCCATGAGTTTGACCATGACCTCGGATCAGCATTCGCATGGTTTTTATAAATTAATTAAAATCTTTTTTTTAATTTTTTTAATTTTTTTTTACATTTTTTGGTTACTTATTAATTCCTTGCTGCAATCACAGTAATTAAGCCCTCTGCGTAGATTTAGACCCCAGCGTCCGTAAATTCTGAAATTTCATTGCTGAATAATTCTGTAATTGAGTTTCCAAATATCGTGCTTCACTGGAATAATTTTCTACAGTCTCTGTGACACAAATAATGACTTATGAAGCTTGGAATAGGCTCATGCACAACAGAAAAAATTGGCGATATTAGTATTCTGCACAAAGATGTTAACAAGGTTATATTTTAATAAATGGAAATTTATATGAAAAAAAAGAAACGTATTTTGTTACGAATCAAAGGAATATTGATTTTCCTAAACGGTTTAGCCTCTCCTTAGTTTACAAGTTTAAACGTTTGAACGGAAGACCACGAATGTGAAGGTTATAGATGCTGGCATATTTGATCACAAGCCTGTTCTGTTTGACCCCATACTATCTTGCCTTGTTCTTTACACTTCCAAATCTCTATATTTCACTCATTCCATCAATTCCTCTACGATCAAGCTCTTTTCTTATCCCAACTTTGATATATTTCATGACCATAAAACTGCTTTCCTTCCTGTACTTCTTCTGACATGCTTTTTAGCCAGTTTAAGTCCATGTGTTTTTTTATATTTTGAACAAATTTGCTCCTCTAATACTTAGGACACCTAAAATTCAAACTCAACCTTGGTTGAACAGTATTACCTGCACACTTAAACAGGTATGCAGGAAAGCAGACAGCTAATGGAAAAAAGATAAACTTCATGTTCCTTATCAAATTTTAATTAATATTCCAAAATTATTCCAGCATGCTGTTATATCAGCCAAAATAAGCTATTTTTCTGATATCATCGCTAAAAACTCACATAAGCCAAAAGTACATGCAGGAACGTGTTGCAGGCATCAAATTGAAAATGAGTTCATAATTCCAAAAATGATAAAGTTTATCAGTTTGAACATTAAATATCTTGTCTTTGTAGTGGTCTCAATTGAATATAGGTGGAAAAGGATTTGCAAATCATTGTGTCCTGTTTTTATTCAGGTTTTACGCAACGTCCCAACTTCATTGACATTGGGGTTTGTGCTATAGATAAGCTGAACAATCACTTGTCCCCTGTTCTTGCAACTGCCATCACATGTAATGTCTGTTTTAAGTTTTTCACGGACAAAATTCATGTCATATGATCTCAGATTTCTCCCTCATGTAATCATCCATCTGCACTAGCAATCCCATCCTGTTCTCTCAGCCAGTTTTGGCCTGTCTCTCTTTCTCAGCTCAGTGACACTGAGCCTCAAGCAACAACATTCTCTCAAGTTTCTCTTATTTTTGGCTAAGAGAAAAAATAAGAGAAATAAACTCCTGATGCACCAAACGCTCTTACAGTCCAAATCTGCTCTTACACAGGAGTACTGAATGTTGAATCCCACTTTATCATAAATTTTACGCGCGTGGCCGATTGTTTTAAATAAGCATATGTGACACCCACTTCACACCATATATGGGCAGGTGATGTGCAGTGTGCAAAGAGCCGACTTGAGTACAAAAGATTACTGTTATGTGTTACGGTTCTCTTGTTCCAACAAATTCACTCGCGAAAAGATTTTTCCATTCAAACAAAAAAGTTCAATACTCACTCGAAATGTAGGCGGACGAAAACACACTATCACAACTGGATACTACATGCAAAAACTCGGAGATTTATGGAATAGTTTGTCAGTAGTTACACTCGTGTGGTTATCACAGAATAATAGATAAGTGCCGTGACAAACTAAAGAAACTGCGGCTACAGTATTTCAAAGTGCGGGACGCAGTGACAAAGTCTGGCAGATCAAGTTATGAGATCGATAAATTTCCATGGTATGAGGCAGTGGACAGCATAATTGGCCAAAAACGTAAAAGCAAAAGAATTCCGTATGCAACATCCACCGATATCGAATGTAATCAGTACATTTTTAGCTTACTTTGATGTTTAGGTACCCAGAGAAAGATTTGGATATGTAAAATCATCAAGCATTCAGTCAAGAAAATTTCAAGTTTAATTTTTCGTGCTGCTATACGTGGTAATCCACGTTACAGATGACACATCGAGTTGCTAGGGCACGCGCAGCATATGCATTCGTAATATTAATATTCAATATAACCCCTTCTTATATATTTGCGCGTCCTTTTAAAATCGTTCCCCATTTAAAACGACCTAGGTTCATATGCAACGTGCTGTTTCACATGTATGCAACTGTACTCAGACAATATTACTTGTGTGAAAGCTAACCAGCGGGGGGAGAGTGGAATGGGGGACAATCGTATTGTGGCACGGTTTGGAACAATTCGTACCTAGTGTGAAAGCACCCTAAATTGGCTCAGCAGCCATTCATCTGTCTCAGCAAACAGATTTGCCTGATCTCTAAAAATGCGCTCTCTGCACAAGGCCTGGATGGCCAACGTGTCTAACAGCAACAGTTAATCCATTCAGAAGCAGAATACACGCAAGTATCTAAGGGTTTTATAGCTTAGTCCTAATTAGGATCAGCTGACCAAACTCTTTAGCCCAAGAATTAAATAATAAAATCATTATAATTTCTCAAAAACATAAAACAATCAAAATTTGATGATATGATGCATTTTTAATGTTTAGGTTTTAGAACTTGCGCTTTCGTGCACTGGACAAGCAGTTTGTGGACAGAGATAACAGTTTTCCGTTCTCTCTTATTTCAGTAAGAGTGCTTTCAAACACTCGTAAAATTTTCTCTTACATAAGAGAAGAGCAAAAATAAGAAACAATTGGTGCATCCCAGAAATCAATGGGTAAGAGGAAAATAAGAAAAAAATTGGGGATACGAACAAAAATAAGAGAAAATTTGTTAGTTCGCACTGGGGAGAGAAGCCGTGTCCTCAATTGCCAATGGATTATTACTATAATTGGAAAAGGTGTCAATCAAGGAAGTTGTGAATTAGCCTGGGCTAGTTGTTATTATAAAGGGACCTTCTGAGGGCACCACTATCTTATGAAGTCAGGCTTCACTAAGGGAAATCAGTGCAAGTTTATGCCCACACTGGTAGGTCCGAGTTACTCTTTTTGTTTGAGCAATCAACAGCTGTACACAGCAGCATTCCCACTGATTTTGTCACTGAGGTTCTCACAATGATTGGTAATATTGGACCTTGATCATTCAACGCAAAATGAGGATGCAGCATGAGTGATGACTAATTTGTACACACTTTATATACAGTACCAGTCAAATGTCTGGACACACATTGCTAATGCCACAGCATTTTGTTTTTAGAGAAATGTAAATGGCTGAACTTTTCTATATAATCTCGAATGGAATCTGGTAACAGGTAAAAAGTCAGCAGTTTAATAAGAATAATTTACTTGTTCGAATGGTGTATTGCCATGTAACTGCCCAAGTAAAAAAATGAAAAATGCGAGTACGCTCAGCATTTATGATAAAAAAAATGCTGGTAAGTTCGATGGATTTCAGAATTAGATTTTTTTTTTCCCCAAAATGCGCAGTGGTAATTTGATTGACCGGCGCACAATCAAATTACCACTGCGCATAAAGTAAACCAGGTTGGGGCTGGCGAGCTCTCCGTGCACTTACGGCGGACCCTTTATCCACAAAATTGTCACTGCTTCATGATGAATATGTCACACCTCCCCCTGCAATGCCGCTACACCCTCAGCGCACGTCCGTCTACCAAATTGTGAAAGTGGCCGCGCATGGTGTTGCACCGCACAAAATTACCATTGCGCGGGCTGCACCGGATGAAATTACCACTGCGTGGGCTATGCCACACTGCCCCATCCTGCGCTGTACCAAGAAATTAGAGCCCTTAGTAGTAGTAGTAGTAATAGTAGTAGTCGCAGCAGCAGCAGTAGTAGTAGTAGTAATAGCAGTAGTAGTAGTAGCAGTAAATAGTAGTCGCAGTAGTGATAAATGCTATTACAGCGCCCCCTGTGGCCAAACAGCCAAATTGTAGACATATGTGTTTAAAAAATTGGATTTTTTAATGAGAAAAAAAAATCCATTACTCAGCCCCCGTCCATCTGAAAAACCTCAAGTTTGGAACATACCAACTAAGAAATATAGCCATTTGTAAATTTTTTTTTTTCCTCGCTGATTTTTAAAACATGCCCACCAATCTTTAGGAAATACATTCCACTAGAGTCCTACATCACCAATTCGAATTTCAGGTCATTAGCCCAAGCGGATCCTGAGGTATCACCATATGGCGTTTATAGCACCCCCTTTTGGTGTTACTCCACAAAATTTGGCATGGCTCCCGCAAAGCAACTTAGTGACAAAACCCTAAAGTTTCATGAAGTTCGGATCATCATATCCAATTACACAGACAGAGAGTAACTATTAGCCCCGCCCAGCAAAATGAATTGGACCGCTACGTCTGAATGAAAAATTTGTGACATGTCAGGGATAGATTACTTTAATTGGCATCTTTTGACGATGATTTGTGCCAAATTTCATGATAAACTGACAAACGGTGTACAACACATTAGTGATACTCCACCCAAAAACTATAATTTTTATATCAATTACTCACCATTAGATTTCTTGAACGGACAAAGTTGTTTTTCACTTGGTGCAACTTTAGGGCCACCGGCGAGTTTTAAAAAATTATCCAAATTCCTTTTTTGCTGGAAGCAAATGGATTCACCGAGTGGCAATGGAAAACTCCACAAAATGTCTGATGACAAACTTTCAAACCATTGTCCAGTATAATCCAAGTCTGCTTTGTCCACTCGCATCTTCAGAACTCTAGAAACACGGTTATTTTTTGCTAAAAATAATGAAATACCACAGTTATGCTTCAAGTAAGCTTGCACATTAAACGGAAGTCCCGCCTCCCGGCTCGTTCCCAGAGACTAATAAAGTTTTTGAGAGAAGGGAGAAGACGTGTTTATAGGAGTATTCAACTGAGTGGCAGCAGAGTCTCTGGGCAATGAACGAGCCGGGAGGCGGGACATCCGTTGAATGTGCAAGCTTACTTGAAGCATAACTGTGGTATTTTATTATTTTTAGCAAAAAACAACCAGTTTTTAGAGTTCTGAGGACACGAGTTGACAAAGCAGACTTAGATTATATATTATTATTATAGATTGTGTTGGACGATGGTTTGAAAGTTTGTAGATTGATGTTTTGTGGAGTTTTCCCATTGCTACTGGGTGACCCCATTTGCTTCCAGCAAAAATTTGGATAATTTTTCAAAACTCTCCAAAGGCCAAAAAGTTGTGCCAGGTGCAAAACAACTTCTTCCATTCAAGGCATCTAATGGTGAGTAATTGATACACAAATTATAGTTTTTGGGTGCAGTATCACTTTAACTTTTAAATGTTTTTCAGTTTTTTCAAAATGGCAGATGAATTTTCATGGCTGAAATGGGCGGGACTATGCCCAATAGATGCAGGAGTCTCCATGGAATTCAAAGAAAAAATAATTTTTAGCTCACCTGACGACGAAGTCAGATGAGCTTATGTCATGGCCTGTTTGTCCGTCGTTCGTCGTCATCGTCGTTCGTCGTCCGTAAACATCTTCTCCTCGGAAACCACTGAGCCTATGAAGCTGAAACTTGACAGGTACCTTCCTACCCATCAGGACACCAAAGTTTGTTCAAGGCGTTCCGATCCAATTTCAAACATGGATGGATATTGAAAATCACATAATTGGCCATCTGAAAGCTATTTAAACACATATTCAGCTGAAATTTGCTATGTAGTTGGTAAGTAGCAAGATACATCACATATAATGCAAGTTTTTCCAGTATTTCGAATTTTGACCTTGCATTCACCTTCAACTTTATACAACCCCTGTGAGTTACATTGAAATATTTCAAAATCATCTTCTCCGAAACTACTTGGCCAATGAAGGTGAAACTTGACAGGTACCTTCCTGCCTATGAGGACACCAAAGTTTGTTCATGGCGTTCCGATCCGATTTCAAACATGGCCGCCACGGCGGCCATATTGAAAGTCACATAATTGCCTTTCTGAAAGCTATTATTGCACATATTCAGCTGAAATTTGGTATGTAGGTAGTAAGTAGCAAGATACATCGCATATAATACAAGTTTTTCCGTATTTTGAATTTTGACCTTGCTTTAACCTTCAAATTTGTACAACCCTTCAAAGTTGCGCTGAAACCTTTAAA
Source organism: Gymnothorax reevesii (assembly GCA_029721435.1). Classification (NCBI taxonomy): domain Eukaryota; kingdom Metazoa; phylum Chordata; class Actinopteri; order Anguilliformes; family Muraenidae; genus Gymnothorax; species Gymnothorax reevesii. Next base: position 38,353,290 of record CM056579.1, on the reverse strand, counting down.
ACTCTTCTTCTAAAACTACTTGACCGATGAAGCTGAAACTTGACCTGTATCTTCCCACCCATTAAGACACTAAATTTGTTTAAGGCGTTTCCCTTGAGTGGTCAGGTGAGCTACAGGGCCCGTGGCACTATTTTTCAAAAATACCATATGGTGTCCGAGATCTGAGTCCAAACTCAAATGCATTTGTTATAGCGCCAACTAGAGGTATACTGGTGGGATTTTTGTCATCGGAGATCATCTTCAGCCAATGTAATAGTGTGTTAGGTTACAAGTGACGAACCCTTGTAGTTTTTGCTGCCCACTCGGAATTGGGTCAAAACAGCAGAAACAAGAATAAAAATATTAATAATAATAGATGAATAATACTAATAATAACCCGAGCAAAAGCAATAGGTTTCCTACAGCTACACTGTTCGGAACCCCAATAATAGAATAATAATAAGAAGAATAATCCGAGCGAAAGCAATAGGTTTCCTACAGCACTGCTGTATGGAACCCTAAAAATGACTTGACTTGATTGTACTCATAGCAGGAGTACAAAGGTTTGACCGTGGGAAGTCTGTATAGGTTGAGTGAGACCAGCTAAATACGCATGGTTCTGTATACATTTCTACCCTGGGGCTTTTAGTTCCCCTCAGTATATGGTTACAAGGTTTACCGTGCAATTCTGAGAAAAAAAATACACTGAATTTGAATTTTTGCCCATAGTCAAAATTTCAGGAATGGTTTTGTGATTATTTGCACACAAGCTGACCAAGAGACTGATGTATAACCATGAATTAGTTCAGAATGTGACAACACCAAAATATAGCTAGAAAATGCATAGCCTAAGGTAGAAAACAGGCTATTACAGGACAGTTTTAAGTACTCTCATCAGTCTAATCCAAAAAATGAAAATGCATTCACTAAGGAAAATATTTCTTGGTGCAATAAATATAGCCTCTTGGCCATAACTATGCACATTTTTGATCATGCAGCAATAATTGGTTTGGCTTTTCTTAAATATTTTCTTTGTAATGTCAGGCACAGACCTCATTATTCGAATATATGATTGTCTGAAGTTTCACACGGTCGTAGCAGGACAAACTCATGACCCGTAGTTAGTGGGTTCTCCTTTCATTGTACTCACTTGACATTTGCGCTGTCGCAGCGGGACTTGCTTGCCCAGATAGAGGAGCAGAGGCGAATGGGGAGGAAGGAGGAGCCGAGTAAGAGACTGCAGCTCAAGTTCACCAGAAACTTACCAGCAAAGGCACAGGAAGTGAGTTTTCTGTTGGAAGTCAGAGAAGCTGTGCTCCCACCAACAATCACATTATCAAGTGGGGACCTGCCAACATTTGGACCCCAAAGAGCAAATCTAAAGCTAGAGATTCCCAGCTGAAGCAGAATGTTCTCACAAGATTGCTTAAATTTTTTGGCAATGTATTCTTTGTCACTGCAGCAATGTTTCAACATTGTGAGAATATTTTGTAGTTGCTGGGAGACCAGGTCAAATCAGTGAATGCATTGGTCAACTTTAGTGGATTGGCAGTTATTTATTTAATAATTTGTGGAGGAATGATCAACAAGTGGCTGACAGTTTTCCCATTTGTCTTACAATGTCATGTGGTGAATTTTAGGCGTGTTTGCAGACACCAGAGGAGCCTCAGACCACTGTGACAACCACACAAAATAAGAGGTATTCTCCTTGATGTGATTGTGAAGTTTTGGCCCATACTTTTCAACCCTTGTTTAGATTAGCTAGAGCTTTGGGGTTTTTTAATGCTCAGTCAGTGTTTCAGAACTTAATGGTTTTTGTTTACCAGTAGTTCTGGCTACATAGGTGTTAGTAGAATGTTCAGTTATAAATCTATTTGTTATTTGCAAATGAAAGGATGATTATCACTGCTGGTCATACACCAAAGATTTTCTTTTTTTGCAGGTCCGAACAGAACTGTACTTTCCTTGGCCAAAGTCAAGAAAAAGAGCAGAAGAGAAAGTGTTACTTGCAGGAGTACAAGGTATGGCTTTAATGTTAACATCAAAGCAGGAGTGTAAAGGGTTTGATTATGAAAAGTCCTCATAGGTTGAGTGACATCAACTACACAAGCATGGGTCTTTATACATTTCTCACCTCGGCCCAGCAGTTCCCATCAGTAGATGGTTTCAAGGTTTACAATACAGTTATGTGGAAAAAATGCTTTGAATTAGAATTTAAGCTCATAGTTAATTTATAGTGAAGAATGCTTTTGCGATTACACGTAGGTTGACAGAGGGAGTGAATTTTTACCATGAATTTGCTCAGAATGTGACAACCCTAATAAGAAGCTCTGAAACTGTGCAGCCAAATCTAGAAAACAATTTATGATGGAACAGTAGCATTGACTGTAATGAATTTAAACCAAAAAATTGAAATGCATTCACAAAAGACATCACTTCTTGATGCAATTAATATTGCCATTAGGCATCACATTTTTGATCATGCTGCAATGATAGGTACTGTTTTCCTTCAGCCATAATAAAAAAATGTATAAAGTATTTATAATGTTAGGCATACCTCATTACTTGAAGGTATGAAATGTCTTAAGGCTCACTCTGTCACAGCAGGACAAAATTATGACCCGCAGTTCATGGTTTCTCCTCTCACTGCACTGACTTTACATTCACGCAGCGGGACTTACTCGCTCAGATAGAAGAGCAGCGACAAATGCGGTTGGAGGAAGAGCCAAATAAGAGGCTGCAGCTCAAGTTCACCTGGGGCTTACCAGCAAAAACACAGGAAGTGAGTTGTCTGTTGGACCTCAGAAAAGCTGTGCTCCTATCATCTTATGCTCAGTTATCATCTCATCTAGAGGGCACATGCCTTTATTTGAATCCCGAAAAGAGGGCAACCAAAGCAAGAGATTCCTTGCTCAGGCAGAATGTTTTCACAATGTTGCTTAAATGTCCTGGCCATGTGCTTTGTGTCACTGCTACATTTTTGCGACATGGTGGGAATATTTTTTGCTTGCTGGATGACCAGGTCAAATCTATGAATGCAGGGGCCAACTGGATTCGACAGAAAGTTTTTTATTTTGGCATTTGTGGAGAAGAGATCAACAAGTGGCTGGTTACGATTTCCCCTCTGTCTTACAATATCATGTGGTGAATTTTAGGCGCATGTACAGCTGTCCCAGGAGCCTCAGACCACTGTGACAACCACACAAAATGACAGGTATTCTCCTTGATGTGATCAAGAAGTTTTGGCCAATGCTTTGCAACCCTTTTAATCCCCCTGGGATGTAATGCGGGGGAATATATTTGTCAGTGCAGTCGTCAGTCCGTCCATTTGTCCATCTGTGGATATTTTGTTTCCAGAGTAGAACTCCAATACCGTTCAATATTTTTTAACAGAACTTGCTGTGTATATTAATCAGGTGCTAGACTGGTGCCTTTTGATATTTTGGGATTTCTGAGATTAGATTGCGGGGGCTGGGGGGATGTGTCATCTTCTGATGATTCTTGTTTAGATCAGCTAGTGCTTTGGGGTTTTTTTAATGCTCTGTTGGTTTTTCAGTACTCAGTGGCTTTTTTTCACCGGGAGTTCTGGCTACATGGGCATGAGTAGAATGATCAGTTATGAATATATTTGCTATTCGCAAATTAAAGGGTTAAAATAAGCGCTGACCATACACTGAACATTTTCATTTTGTGCAGGTCCAAACAGAATTGCACTTTCCTTGGCCAAAGTCAAGAAGAGGAGCAGCAAAAAACGTTTTCCTTGCTGGAGAAGGACAAGGTTTGGCTTTAATTTTGATGCCCTGTACTCAAAACAGGAGTGTAAAGGGTTTGACAATGAAAAGTCCACATTGGTTGAGCGAGAGCAACTAAATAAGCAAGGATCTTAATACATTTCTGACCTGAGTCCAGCAATTCTGGTCAGTCAATGGTTTCAAGGTTTACAATACAGTTTTGGAAAAAAATGCTATGATTTATAATTTTAGTCCATAGTTAATTTATATTTTAAGAATAATTTTGCGGTTACTTACAAGTAGGCTGACAGAGAGACTAAATTTTCATTTTCGATTATATTAAATTTTATGACAGACAAAAACAGCAAAAAACCATACATGATAGCAACAAATATGAGCAGATCATAGACCGTTTAAGATAGGGGGAAAAAATAATTATATACATATTGCAGCACCACATGGTACACGTCACGGACATTTCATAATGGGTAAATAAGTAAATAAGTGGCAGTTGAAGACACGGCTTCTCTCCCCCATGCAATCTAAAAGTGACAAAATAATAGGCTACATTCAGTACAGAAAAATAATTTGATTATAATTAGGTCTATGCACTGTCACTCGGCGATGGCATTTCAGAACTCCTAAGCGAATGAAGGTAATTTCGGCGACAAGTACATACACCTATTTTTGCAGCACGGTCGCTCAATTCGTAGTAAAAAAAAAAAAAAATAGACAGCTTTCCGATTGGAAAATGTAAACGGACGAAACAACTTACTAGTCTGAAATGCCGTCGCCGAGTGCGGGTGCATAGACCTAATTATGATTTAATTATTTTTCTGTCCTGAATGCAGCCCATTATTTTGTCGCTTTAAGATCGCATGAGGGAGAGAAGCCGTCTCTTCGATTGCCACTTGATTATTCTTGGATTGGAAAACGTGTTAATAAAGGAAACCCATCTAGAATTAGCCAGGACTAATTATTTTCAATAAAGGGAGGGATATTAGCCCCAGATTTTTCAGGTCTAACAAAGGCCTGCAAACAAATGAGCAGAAATAAATCATGTCGACGTGAAAAGTAATCTACAGCAGAATGTATGCATTAAAAACCCAGCACAGGCTTATTTCAGTAAGTTACCCATTTTTTTAGTACATAAACTGTTGTGAATCCAGCTGAATGGCCAGTAAATCATGTATATCAGCATTTAGCCGTGAGAGCACAGAAACGTTACACATATTTATAAGGACAACAACAACTGATAAAGACTGCCAGGTTACTTCATAAAGATATTTTCTGCTGCTTTCGAATAAAACAACGCCAGTAATGTAGCCCTAGCATCTGAAACAAGCTAAAGTTAGCTTGACTGCAACATCACAGTAACATCACATGCACTGCAGAGTACTGTAACAATTACAAGACTCTGGCTATTCGAACAGCAACTGTGCTTGTAAGCGACGTCCACTCGCTTATTTGCAGAAGGAAAATGAATTGATCTTGGTTAGGGCTGGGGCTAGTTTGGTGAGCATGTCAGCGATGCCAACTTGCTTACTTGCAGAGCAAAAATGAACCAACAAATAAAGCAGGGGTTTACCTGTCAAGTAGCAGGGTTCTCACGGATCCTTAAAAAGTCTTAAAAGGCATTAAATTCACAAATCTAAAAACAAGGCCTTAATTGGCATTAAAATGTCTTAAATAAATCTTTCAAAAGTCTTAAAAATGTGAACTCGTGATGAATTAGTGAACACACTGAGAAAGCGCCGCAAAGAAAAAATGGCAGAATTGGCAGAGGTGGAGGAGGAACTGAAAAAAGCAGTGCCATATCAGTGAACGATATCGGCTTTAAAATTAAATATCGGACATCGGCCATTCTGCTGATATCTGCCGATATACATACCCAAAACCAGTGAAGTTGGCACGTTGTGTAAATTGTAGATAAAAACAGAATACAATGATTTGCAAATCCTTTTCAACTTAAATTCAATTGAATACACTGCAAAGACAAGATGTTTAATGTTCAAACTGAGAAACTTTTTTTGTTGTTGAAAATAATCATTAACTTAGAATTTACAGGCAGCTACACATTGCAAAAAAGTTGGCACAGGGGCCTTTTTATCACTGTGTTACATCGTCTTTCCTTTTAACGACACTCAGTAAATGTTTGGGAACTGAGGAGACCAATTTTGAAGTTTTTCAGGTGAAACTCTTTCCCATTCTTGCTTGATGTACAGCTTAAGTTGTTCAACAGTCCGGGGTCTCTGTTGTTGTATATAATGCACCACACATTTTCAATAGGAGACAGGTCTGGACTACAGGCAGGCCAGTCTAGTACCAGGCCAGTATAGACTCTTTTACTACGGAGCCATGCTGTTATAACACGTGCAGAATGTGGCTTGGCATTGTCTTGCTGGAATAAGCAGGGGCGTCCATGAAAAAGACGTTGCTTGGATGGCAACATATGTTGCTCCAAAACCTGTATGCACCTTTCAGCATTAATGGAGCCTTCACATATATGTAAGTTGCACATGCCTTGGGCACTAACACACCCCCATACCATCACAGATGCTGGCTTTTGAACTTTGCGCCTATAACAGTCTGGATGGTTCTTTTCCTCTTCGCTCCGGAGGACACGACGTCCACAGTTTCCAAAAACAATTTGAAATGTGGACTCGTCAGACCACAGAACACTTTTCCACTTTCCATCAGTCCATCTTAGATGAGCTTGGGCCCAGCAAAGCCGGTGGCGTTTCTGGGTGCTGTTGATAAATGGCTTTCACTTGGCATTGTAGAGTTTTAACTTGCACTTGCAGATGTAGCAACGAACTGTAGTTACTGACAGTGGTTTTCTGAAGTGTTCCTGAGCCCGTGTGGCGATGTACTTTACACACTGATGTTGGTTTTTGATGCAGTACCGCCTGAGGGGTCAAAGGTCACGGGCATTGCTGTACAGTTGTACAATGCACTTCATACATGTTCCTTGTGAATAGAGGTAAAATTGGTTGTGGGTGTTGTCATAAGTCTGTTTTAAGTAGGACAGGCTGCAAGTATCTTATTTTTGTTTTGTTTAAAAACAATTGTAATGAATAAATATGACATGTTTTAAATAACGAAAATTGAGGTATTTTTCTTATTTTGCACAAGGAGTGATTACTGATGTTACATCATTTTCAGCTTTGTCATATGTCTGCAGAATAATTCTGTCTGTTAATTCCCCTGCAGAAACTAGATGATCACTGCAATTAGATGTGGGGGAAAAAATATCGGTATCAGTATCGGATATCGGCCAAATGAGTTGTAAAATATTGGCATATTGGATATCGGCCAAAAATCTAATATCGTCCATCCCTAGTATTAATGTTTTTCAAAAAAACGTTTTCATTTGATCAAAAGGTCATATTTCATGTTCAAATAAACATTTGGGCAAAATTGTCCCGAATCCTATGATGAGGTGTTATTTTTCCATTTGTGTTTATTATGAAGTTGGTCTTAAATTTAATATCAAATGGCATTAAAAAAGTCTTAAAAAGTCTTGAATTTAACTTGCCCTAAGCTGTGGGAACCCTGAGTAGAAAAGTCGCAAACTCTGCGTCAGTTTTTAATCCTTGCAGATCACAGAGTTCCTTCCACCTCTAAAAAGCCACTTCGAATGTTCGCTCTGGTTTTATCCCGGGTTTTGTTCAATTCTTTCTTTTGTGCTTTTTTCTTCTGGCTTCCTTTTTATCCCCCGCCAACACGAAGTGGGAGGGCCTTGATCGAGTTCGACAATGAGAAGCGCACGATTGGCGGGTGATGTTGTAGACCATGTCGACTTGTTTTACTTGTCTTAGCCGTGTGTGCTGTTGCCGGTTACAGAGGTATTGGTATTTTTTTCCTTGCTGATGGCTCTAAGCTCCTGAACCCGCTCTCGGAGATTTGAACTTGACTGAGCACTGGCGTGAACTGAGGAGGAAGGGGGAGGGGGCTGTCTGCAGCGCGTGCATGTGCACTGTTTGACGGCTGTCAGATACCATCCTGGCTCTAATTGGTTCTTTTTGGTCGGTCCGAACGATTCTTTTAAATTGCAGTATGAGCATTAGTGGGTTTGAAGGAGCGTTTTTTTTTATTACAGAGCACTAGTTTTATGTAATACTATCTGTACACAGTGACAGTTTTAGCAAAAATGAAAAAAAGTTACTTTTCTAAAACTTACCAACTGCAGCTTTAAATGCACCCCGAAATTGAAAGGAGTCATTACTATTGTGGCACACTGTGTATTTAGTATTAATATCAGAGTTTCGGTAAGACTTGTAGAGGGGCAGGGTGCGAATGTTAAAAGAGGCCACAAAGAGGGTGAGCTAATTTGCTCCTGAAGGGCAAAATTATTTTCCTACATATTAACTATTAACAGAGACAGCAGTGTGGGAGACAGCAGTCGGAGCCAGCAGAACAGCACAGACAGCAGTGTGAGAGACAGCAGTCGGAGCCAGCAGAACAGCACAGACAGCAGTGCGAGAGACAGCAGTCGGTGCCAGCAGAACAGCACAGACAGCAGTGCGAGAGACAGCAGTCAGAGCCAGCAGAACAACACAGACAGCAGTGCGAGAGACAGCAGTCGGTGCCAGCAGAACAGCACAGGCAGCAGTGCGAGAGACAGCAGTCGGAGCCAGCAGAACAGCACAGACAGCAGTGTGAAAGACAGCAGTCGGAGCCAGCAGAACAGCACACACAGCAGTGTGACAGACAGCAGTCGGTGCCAGCAGAACAGCACAGACAGCAGTGTGAGAGACAGCAGTCGGAGCCAGCAGAACAGCACAGACAGCATTGCGAGAGACAGCAGTCGGAGCCAGCAGAACAGCACAGACAGCAGTGCGGGAGACAGCAGTCGGAGCCAGCAGAGCAGCACAGACAGCAGTGCGAGAGACAGCAGTCGGAGCCAGCAGAACAGCACAGACAGCAGTGTGAGAGACAGCAGTCGGAGCCTGCAGAACAGCACAGACAGCAGTGTGAGAGACAGCAGTCGGAGCCAGCAGAACAGCACAGACAGCAGTGTGAGAGACAGCAGTCAGAGCCAGCAGAACAACACAGACAGCAGTGTGAGAGACAGCAGTCAGAGCCAGCAGAACAGCACAGACAGCAGTGTGACAGACAGCAGTCGGTGCCAGCAGAACAGCACAGACAGCAGTGTGAGAGACAGCAGTCGGAGCCAGCAGAACAGCACAGACAGCATTGCGAGAGACAGCAGTCGGAGCCAGCAGAACAGCACAGACAGCATTGCGAGAGACAGCAGTCGGAGCCAGCAGAACAGCACAGACAGCAGTGCGGGAGACAGCAGTCGGAGCCAGCAGAACAGCACAGACAGCAGTGCGAGAGACAGCAGTCGGAGCCAACAGAACAGCACAGACAGCAGTGTGAGAGACAGCAGTCGGAGCCTGCAGAACAGCACAGACAGCAGTGTGAGAGACAGCAGTCGGAGCCAGCAGAACAGCACAGACAGCAGTGTGAGAGACAGCAGTCGGAGCCAGCAGAACAACACAGACAGCAGTGTGAGAGACAGCAGTCGGAGCCAGCAGAGCAGCACAGACAGCAGTGCAGCGCAGCCAGTAGTCAATGCCAGCAGAGCAGCACAGACAGTGAAAGGGCTGCTCAACTAGGAGCACAACCACAGGTAGGAAAATTGGAAAAAAAATGCTGTGAAAAAAGCATTCGCCCCCTTCCTGATTTCTAGTTTTTTAGCATATTTTTCACACTTAAATGTTTCAGATCATCAAACTAATTTTAATATTTGACAAAGATGACCCGAGTAAATACAAAATGCCATTTTTAAATGATGATTTCATTTATTGAGGGAAAAAGCTATCCAAATCTATCTGGCCCTAAGCGAAAAGGTAATAAATAAATACATTTTATACATAAATAAATAAATAATAAATTTTTTACATCGTCATAGAGGAATTTTTGCCCTCTCTTCTTTGCAGAATTATTTTTAGTCAGCCACATTGGAGGATCTTTGAGCATGAAGGGCCTGTTTAAGGTCATGCCACAGCATTTCATTCGGATTTAAGTCCAGACTTTGACTGGGCCACTCCAAAACCCTCATTTTGTTTTTTTTTCAAGCCATTCAGTGGACTTGCTGGTGCATTTCAGATCATTGTCCTGCTGCAGGGCAGCCCTCACAAATTAGCGCGAACGATCATTCAGTTTGCGCAGAGGTTACGCAAATGACGAAAACAGGCGAACATTTTCCCGTTTTCGCAAAATGAGGAAGCCAAAAAAAAGATCTTTGATTTCTATTGACCGGCAAACAAAACAAAACATGTTCAGCTCGAATTTTTTCCCTCCTCTCCCATAAAAACCAGGAGAGCTCAGAAAGGGAGGCAATACACCCCATTCATATATCCCCACTCGTTACATCGGCGAACATGTATAAGGCTATAACATTACAGCCGACGGGGAATAGACCTTTTGCGAGCCCAGAACTGTAGCGCCTTCTATTTGTGGTAACTAGCCAGTCTTCTGCCAAGCCAGGACGACTGCCATTTGGATTTTAGAGGGAACGAACGAGATCATTCCGTTTTCTGCCCGTTTATTTCATCGAAATATGGCCATCTTTAACACTTTGACTGTTCCAAAGTTGAAGAAATATCTACTGCACAAGGGTGTGACCATTTCTGGTCACAAGAAGGATGTTTTACTGACACTGTGCAGGTCATTTTTGGATTAAGAACTGCCAGTAGATCCTGACTATTTTAAGATTTGTGCTGAGGAAGATTTGTGGAAAGGGTTGGAAAAACTGATCATCCATTGTGATGTTCTTTTTTTAGGTTGCTCTGGAACACACATAATGTGAAACATTTTGACATTAAGCGTTGTTTTTACATTATTGGTTGTAACACGGCCTGTCTTAACTGAAGACAGAGTAAACTACAGTTTTAAATAAAAGAATAGGAAAGATGCATTTCGATTTATAAGACACACGATGAATGATATTTTATTACACAACTTTGATGCTTTTCCCATACCCCAGCTCATGGCATATTTTCGATATTCTAGGGTAATATCACTTTTGCAAAAATTTAATTGTCTGAGATTGTGGGGGCAAAATTGCTCTGCCTTACGTTCCGCTCTTCGCAAAACTGAATACTGAGTGTAACGCTGGTTAATTCTGTGCGGCTTAGCGCTGCAGCGAGCCAGATAAATAGCACTCTCGCAAGTTATCGTTACTGAGCGAGCTAGCCCGGACCCATTATGTAACATTGGTTTATGAGCTAGCTAGCTCCTCATTTGACTGTGAATATTGGCTAGTTCAACCGCGAGTGTCTTTGACTCAGTGACTTACAGAATAAGAGTAATTGTGTTAGCTCAGTGCTATCATAATGGGAATTGCCACGGCGCTAATGGAACATAAATTTGTTTTTACTAAATTACGTACATCTGTTATGCCATGAATAGAGTTTTAGAAAATGGGCGCTTCCCATCCTTAAATGTGATTGGCTGAGCCGCGTTCCATGCCGATATAAAATAACTGTAACCCACTGTGGCAGGCCGCAGCACAAAATATCCCTGCGCGCAACAAACTACTCTGCGCTCAACTGACTCATTAGGTTACATTTGTTTCAAGACTTTTTGCTCGCCACTTCAGTGTTAGCAAAGTTTAGCCTTTTAACCCGCTAACCAGTTGGCTATCTACCACCCCAATTCCAAAATAGTAGGGACGAAATATTAATTGTGAATAAAATCAAAATGCAATGACTTTCAGATCACATGAGTCAATATGGTATTTATAATAGAACATAGATAACATTTCAAATGTTGAAACTGAGACATTTACATTTTTATCCACAAAATGAGCTTATTTGAAATTTTCTGGCTGCAACAGGTCTCACAAAAGTTGGGACACAGGCAAAAAAAAAAAGGCTGAAAAAGCAATTGATATATGAGAATCAGCTGAAAGAGCATTTAGCAAGTAATTAAGTTAACTGGCATCAGGTGTATAACATGATTTGCTGTAAAAAGGATGTCTTAGAGAGGCTGAGTCTTTCAGAAGTAAAGATGGCCAGAGGTTCTCCAACCTGTGAAGCCTTGCGTAAGAAAATTGTGGAATATTTTAAAAACAATGTTACTCAGCGTCAAATTGCAAAGGCCTTGAAGATCTCATCATAGACAGTGCATAACATCATTAAAAGATTCAGAGAAACATGAAAAATCTCTGTGCATTAGGGACAAGCCCGAAGACCTTTACTGGATGCCTGTGATCTTCGGGCCCTCAGATTCCACTGCATGACTCACCGGCATGATTTTGTCATTGACATTACTAAATGGACCCAGGAATACTAAGGGAAACCACTGTCCGTAAACACAGTCCACCATGCCATCCACAGATGCCACCTAAAACTCTATCATGCAAAAAGGAAGACATTGTTGAGCATGATCCAGAAGCGCCGCCGTGTTCTGTGGGCAAAGACTCTGTTAAAATGGACTGTAGCAAAGTGGCAAAGTGTCCTGTGGTCAGACGAGTCCAAATTTGACATTCTTGTTGGAAGTCATGGGCGTCGTGTCCTCCGGTCCAAAGAGAAGAGAGACCACCCCTCCAGTTATCAGCATTCAGTTCAAAAGCCAGTGTGGATCACAAAGTCTTTAATACAAATACATACTTTTTGCATTTGTCATTTCAAATTCTGATCAGCCGTTACAAACTTATTCACATTTTAATGACTGCAAATTGCAATCATCTCAGAAAGAATTTATCTTTGGCCATTTTTGGCAATGACGTGACAGGAGGGACCGAGCCAGTGGCAGAGAATACATTGTCAATGGCATTGGACTCAGTGATTTGTAATTGTGGATTATTCCCTTGGGAAAATGGCAAATAACTGCATTTTTTATGGCTGCAACAATAAGGCCGATGCAAGCGGGGCACCATGGTTTAAAAATTTTCCAAAAACCCCACAATTCAAAAGGTAGGAATGCATTTTGTGAGGAGGAAATGAGCGGATTTCACGGAGCCGAGTGTTTTGTCCGATTCTGCTCCCCTGTCAAATTGTGTTCCCCCTTTGAGGAAGTTTTGTGATACTGCTGCTGATTTAAGAAAATTATGAAGAAATAATGTAACAGACATTGATGAATCAGCTCACTCTTAAAAAGTTATGACAGATGACGCGTCATAAAGCGATTAATTTTGATACTCCGCCATCTCCTGTGATTTGTCCTTTTGCAATATTGAGCTGTTCTGCTTGGCACTGATCACACAATTATCCCATGCTTTCATGATCTGTTCTGCCATCAAATTCTGAATAAAATGTACATTCTCTCGCCGCACTATTTAGAAATGTCATTGCATTGCGTTCCTCATGGAAACACGATTTGACATGGGAACTCGATCGGACACGAGGGCCATGTTCCGGGCCCATGTTCCCCAAGCCATCGTAAAAGTTGCAATTTACGATATTGTTTGGTAGCTTACCAAGACCGTAAAGAGCGGGACAACTACAGTTAGCCAAAGCCATCATAGAGGGATTGTAAACAAATCGCAAGTAACAACATTGTTGAGGCATCGTTCTCCTATACCTGACGCCAATATAAAATTAAATTGTGATCTGTGGATATTGCGTAATGTGGCCTGTAATAGGTTAGTGGCGTCAGCACGTGATCAGTGTGTCAGTGTCATCGCAATAATTCTCTCTAATAAATTATATATTCAATCGGTTAACACCCTGCCAAGGTTTTTGCTTGTTCACCTTAAAGCTGCAGTTGGTAAGTTTTAGAAAAGTAACTTTTTGTCATTTCTGCTAAAACTGTCACTGTGTATAGACAGTATTACATAAAACTAGTACTCTGTAATAAAAAAAGGCTCCTTTAAACCCACCTAATGCTCCTACTGCAATTTAAAAGAATCGTTCGGACCGACCAAAAAGAACCAATTAGAGCCAGGATGGTGTCTGACAGCCGGCAAACAGTGCACATGCATGCGCTGCAGACAACCCCCTCTCCCTTCCTCCTCAGTTCACGCCAGTGCTCAGTCAAGTTCAAATCTCCGAGAGCGGGTTCAGGAGCTTAGAGCCATCAGCGAGGAAAAAAAATACTGATACCTCCGTTACCGGCAACAGCACACAAGGCTAAGACAAGTAAAAAAGGAAGCCAGAAGAAAAAAAAGCACAAAAGAAAGAATTTAATAAAACCAGAGTGAACATCGGAGTGGCTTTTTAGAAGTGGAAGGAACTGCGTTACCAACTGCAGCTTTAAGGTCAAGCGCCAACATATGGGGAAATGGAATATTGAATTCGATGTCGGTTATAGGCCGAATTTTAACATTTATTTTATTTTATTTAACATGGTAAAGGTTCAGACATTCAATAGTTCATCTTTATTTCTAAACTACTTTTCTCATAACCATAATAAATTATCAAACTAAAGATATTACGCAACAGCTGGTTCAATTACAGTTCAATTACAAACGCATTACAAACAATTACAAACATATTGGTGGTCATCAAGGTCACAACTGTGCTGTCGGTCCTGGCATCTGGGTCATTCCAGAGGGTGGCTGGTGATGTCATGCACATATCTCATGCGTCTGTGTCAAGGTGTCTGACACAGTTCGTTGACGCTCCAAGTTCTTCGCCATGCTCTTCCGCTGCAGAGAGACTGTATGCCACCTCCTCCTCCAGTGCCGTGAAATGCACAGGAGATGATGGTTGCCCACCACCTGTTGCGTGCACACTTCTCCGGTGTGCAGTGAGCCTGGCTTTTACAGCGCCCCGCAGATCTCTCCATTTAGGCTATGCTTTAAATCGGGGATACTGCGCTTACATCTCCCCACCGAAGCCACATCCAGAACGATTCGCAGCTTTCTTCCTCGGATCAGCCTTCAGTGTCCCCTTGTGATACAACACCAACATCTTTGAAATTTGGTTTTCGGCTTTGGCTCCACGTCACCATCGTTGTCTTCATGTTCTATTAACAACTGCGACTGCCCTATATGTTCGTGATAATCTAAAAAGTTGTGATATTCTCACGAGGGAGGAGAAAGATTTACTAATTGAGGATATCTGTATTAACTTGAGTCTTCGTAATTTTTTTTTTTTTACCATTGATAATACTGTGTATTTTAATGTGTGAATAAAGATATTGTTAAATAGGCTACTCTAGATTGAGCGATAGCTCTCAACCTGTTGTTAAAATAACTACCTCGCTCAGAGACTTTCGGGAACTGGGGTCCTTTAGTAACAATGGCATAACTACACAGTAACAAGCTTGCTATGCTAACGAGGGCTTCGGGAACATGGGCCTAGGATCGGTGATCTGCTCTAGACACTTCACTGATGACAGCCAGATCTCAAATCACTGGAAAAGTTGGGACATAAATTGCTGAAATCGCCGCTTAATAAGTCATTGGTCGGTAAGCAGAGCCTAAGCTGCTCTGGTCCTGAAATCCTCCACATCTATTCTGTACTCAGGAAAGCAGGTTAATAAGCCCAGGGCCCTGCTTAAAAAGCCCATCCTAAAATGAGTGTAGAAACTATTTTAAGCAAAATATGACTCTAAACAAAACTAAATCCATCCTCCATCTCGAGACCTTGAGTAAAATCGAAACCTCGGCCATGATAGTGAAGCCAGAATGACACCAGGAGCTGCGAATGAAAAAAGTGTATGCTTTTAGTCTGCTCAAGTCAATGGGATAAATAATTTGCTTGCTAGCCTGTTAAGACTTTTCACCATTACAGTAAGTAATTTGAGTTTCAAAGACAACTGTTACACATGTAACTTAATACTTTAATAGCGAAAAGCTTAAGCATGCTAGCCAGTGCGTTTCCCAAAAGTCAAGTTGCTAACTAACTAATCAACTTACATAGTTTGTCCATTCACAGTCAGAGGTTTCAACAACAAAAGTTAGCATCTCTGATTTCGGGAAATGCACCCCAGCTGTGCAAACAGGGCCTCTTTTATGGGGCATGCGGTTTCTTGTGTATGCACTGTGGAATTAGACTTATTAGATTCTGAAGGTCTCGTGTTGTCATTACGTAAGTACTTATTTTCATGCACCTTTCCTCATCATGGCCTCATAAAACTCTCAGTTCATTGTTTCGGTGCACTATGCTACATTGAACGAGATAAGTGAAAAGTAATGAACGGATATCTCTGAAATTTTGTGGGTGGGTCGCTATTATATCAGGGATGAACCCTATTGATTTTGACCGCGATCAGTAAAACAATAAGGCCACCACAGCAGCCATCTTGAAATTGTATGACGCGATAACTTGTTACGGCCTTTGTCTAGGGTAAAGCTATAACGGCTTCAAGTGAGCGTCCCATTTCCTGTCCCCAGAACACACAAACACAGATCAGTGCGAAAAAGATAAAAAGAATTTATTATAATACTTACACATGTGGACCCCGGAGAGCTACAGGCTTCAGAGTGGGCAACGCCAAAACAAAAAACAAAAGAATCTGAAAACAGAAGGAACTAATATTCCTACACAAAAACCAAAAAGGACAAATCAACTTGCCTAACTTCCTAACAAAACCAGGAGAAAAGGAATCAAAACAAACGGCACACACTCCTTACAGCTCTTTACAGCAAGCGGGGCTGAATGGCGTATAGACTGTACACAACCACTGCAACCAGTCAAATATAGATTATCGTTTTGTAACAAGTTCAGCAAATATATACAGTACAGGGGAAAAGTTTGGACACACCTTCTCATTCAATGCGTTTCCTTTATTTTCATGACTATTTACATTGTAGATTCTCACTGAAGGCATCAAAACTATGAATGATCGTGTATAATTATGTGCGTATGTATCAAACAGTTGTCCAATAGGGCTGTAGGCTGTGTATCAACTTGACTTCTGCACAACACAACTGATGGCCCCAACCCCATTGATAACGGAAGAAATTCCACTTATTTACCCTGACAAGGCACACCTGTGAAGTGAAAACCATTGCAGGTGACTACCTCTTGAAGCTCATCAAGAGAATGCCAAGAGTGTGCAAAGCAGTAATCAGAGCGAAGGGTGGCTACTTTGAAGAAACTAGTTTTCAGTTACAGGTATTTCACACTTTTCTGTTAAGTACATAATTCCACATGTGTTCATTCATAGTTTTGATGCCTTCAGTGAGAATCCACAATGAAAAGGAAACGCATTGAATGAGAAGGTGTGTCCAAACTTTTGGCCTGTACTGTATTTGTACTTTCAAGGATTTCAACACCACCGCGCAACAACGGAGACAACAGGTGCGTTTCTGGGAGTGAAGAATGGAAGACTCCCGGCACACTGCTCCCGCAAATTCTTATGGTGTTGAGGTTCCGGTCAGATCCAATCATATGCAGCTTCATTAGCAGGATCACCTCTAAGATAGCAATTAGGCATACATACATCTACGGATGTAACAAACTGAACTTTGCTCCCACTGACGAAGATTTGGACTGTGCTGCCTTGGCGGAGTGCCTCTAGTTATTCCTTTCCCCCCACTGACATGAAAAACATCTGTTTTGAGCAATTTCTGGAAATAATATCCTTTGCAAACATCTTGTTTTCCTATCATTTCCAGCTTGACTTCCGCATTTGGAACACCTCCCGTTACCCCACATCCGCTAATTGGAAAATTTTGATCAATCTTCATTTTGTTTTTGGAAGTCTCTTCTCAGATGTCAATAAAAGGCTCATTTTTGAGAAAAAGCAACAAAATTGGGGCATTCAATCAGCAGGATACTATTCATTAATCGTTAGGTCAAAAGTTTACCAGATTAGCTTTTATCTGAGAAAATTCAATGGATTTGCACTTTGAAGGTTTTTGGCAATGTGTGATCTGTCACTGCTACATTGTTGCAACATTGGGAGAATATTTTTAGTTGTTGGGAGACCAGGTCAGATCTATGAATGCAGGGACCAACTGCTGTAGACAGAAAGTTTTTAATTGAAAAATTTGAGGAGAAGAGATGAACAAGTGGCTGGTCACCATTTCCCTTCTGTCTTACTATGTCATGTGGTGAATTTTAGGTGCGTGTGCAGATGTCCGAGGACCCTCAGACTACTGTGAAAACCACACTAAATGACAGGTATTCCACTTTATGTGAACTTGATGTTTTGGCTTGTTTTTGCCAGATATTTGGGATTTTTAAAATTCTCAGTCAGTGTTTTCAAATTCAAGGCTTTTCTGTACCAGTGCTTCTGGCTACATTGGCATGAGTAGAATGTTCAGTTATGAATCCATTTGTTATTTGCAAATTAAAAGGGTTGAATTATGTACTGGCCATACAATGAAGGCTTTACTTTTGAGCAGGTCTGAACAGTATTGCAGTCTACAAGGCCTGAGTCCAGAAGAGGAGCTGCAGAGAAAGATTGCCTTGGTGGAGGAGTACAAGGTTTGGATTACCTGCTTTTTAAAAAAAATCCTTCCAGGGCCAATGGGAAAGGTGGTGGCTTGGCCACAGATTTTTAATCAACAGTATACTAAATGCAGGCAGTTGACAGTTGACCTTTCTCTAGTTTTGAGGTGTTATTAATTGCAGTTGATTGAACTAGCCCTTTATTCTGTGCTTTAGTTTTCAGACCACCTACATGCAATAAGAACTTGATTGAAGATTTCTAGAATTTCCTATTCTTCATTGTTCCTCGTTATGACAAACTGTTAATCATTTTAGATTTTGACATCCACATTTGGTAGACCTCAGAGCCTCTAGTTAAAAGCTTTTTTTTTTTTTTAATTTTGTCAACTTGTTTAATTTAACATTGTCTGCACTAGGCCTCACACATGAACATGATCATAGTCTTGATCTATCTGGTGTTATCATTAGGTTTTCCAGTTGACAGTGTGAAGTAGAGATGGGCAGATCTTGCTAATTTGGTAAATTGTTAAAGTTATACATTTAAACTAAAGCACGTGGGGGAGGGTGCTGGATTAGCTGTGGAGAAAGGTGCCATTGCATTCTTAATACTCATTGTTATACAACCCCATTCCAAAAAAGTTAGGATGCGGTGTAAAATGTTAAATGATTTGCAAATCTCATAAACCCACATTTTATAAGGTCACCTGAGACGAAGTCTCAGGTGACCTATTCTAATCACATTTTGTCCGTCGTTGTCCGTCGTGCGTCGTCCGTCCGTAAACAATTTACATTTTCGACTTCTTCTCAGAAACTACTAATCCAAATTCAATGAAATTTTGCAGGAACAATATTTGGTATAATATGCACCAAAATTGTGAATTATAAGGTTCTCACCCCCATGGGCTCTGAGGGGCGGGGCTAAAAGGGGAAAAATTGGCTAAAATTTCAAAAATCTTCTTCTCCAAACCCAGATATGCTGGTAACCAATACTCTTCATAGATGGAAGGGTCTTGAGGTGCTTTATAAAAATTGTGACTTTCATGACCCCCAGGCTCCATGTTTGCCCCTGGGGAGGGGGCCAAGTTTACTATAGTTTATATAGGAAAATGATACTTTTGGGTATATTTTGTTTAATTTTCACTGGAAATTATTCAAACTTGATTGAAATCATAACCATGAGATAATAGTTTGATTCTGTGACATTTTTGACTCTGTTGCTTCCCCAGGGGCTAAGGGGCGGGGCCCAACGGGGTCAAATTGGTTAAAAATTTCAAAAATCTTCTTCTCCAGATCCAGATATGCCGGAAACCAATACTCTTCATAGATGGAAGGGTCTTGAGGTGCTTTATAAAAATTGTGAATTTCATGACCCCCAGCCTCCACATTTGCCCCTGGGGAGGGGGCCAAGTTTACTATAGTTTATATAGGAAAATGATACTTTTGGGTATATTTTGTTTAATTTTCACTGGAAATTATTCACACTTGATTGACATTACAACAATGAGATGATCTTATGATATTTTTGACAGTTTCCCTTACCCTGGGGCTAAGGGGCAGGGCCCAAGGGTCAAAATGGCTTGAGAAATCTTCTTTGCTTAAAAAAATGGCCACAAGTTATATAAATACAATTTAGAATACTCTATTGCTTATGACACTGGTTTCCATTAATCTGATCCCTGGGGTCAATATCCTCTGGTGACCGTTAAGGCCCATGGGCCTCTTGTTCAAAATAGAATATAGACAACATATTAGATGTTGAAAGTAAGACATTCATTCCTAAGAAGTTAGAAAAATCTACAGCCTAACGTAGAAAACAGGCAATAATAGAACAATAGTATCTACTCTAATCAATTTAAACCTGAAAATTAAAATCCATTCATCAAAGAAAACATTTCTTGATGCAATAAATGTCCTGTAGACCATGACTGTGCATCATTTATGATCATGCAGCAATGACTAGCACATTTTTTCTACAACCGGAATTTATCTTTTTAAAATATAGTCTATGCTCTACCAGACACAAATGTCATTCCTTCAACTTCATTACTGACTTAATAATAATAATACTTTTCCTCTATCATCTTCATATGTGGAACTCAGAACAACATATAGTAACATTTCACAGGTTCTTACTACAGGAGGGAGACCTATGCACAGAATGACCTATTTCATACAGTACATTAAGTGGTAACGGTCATATAGAGGAGTCGATCACTTGGTCTTTTACAGATGATATTTATGCAAATACATCTTAAAGACTGCCATTTAATTAGGCTATTATGCCAGTTATACTTTTTTTAACATCCAGTGATGGTAGTGTTGGCTCGATCGTACTCTTCAATCTTGAAACAGAAGAGTTAAACAAGGTTTATTGCAAAGTCTATGTCTATGTCTTTACTATTATCTAGTCAAAGTGAGATCAGACGGAGCTTCTCTTTTCTTCCCGAGGCATTTACACACACCGACACAAGATAACTGAACTTATACTCTTCACCACTTTTGTCCTGCCATGAGTTTGACCATGACCTCGGATCAGCATTCGCATGGTTTTTATAAATTAATTAAAATCTTTTTTTTTTTTACATTTTTCGGTTACTTATTAATTCCTTGCTGCAATCACAGTAATTAACCCCTCTGCGTAGATTTAGACCCCAGTGTCCGTAAAATTCTGAAATTTCATTGCTAAATAATTCTGTAATTGAGTTTCCAAATATCTTGCTTCTCTGGAATAATTTTCTACAGTCTCTGTGACACAAATAATGACTTATGAAGCTTGGAATAGGCTCATGCGCAACAGGAAAAATTGGCGATATTAGTCTTCTGCACAAAGATGTTAACAAGGTTATATTTTAATAAATGGAAATTTATATGAAAAAAAAAGAAACTTATTTTTTTACGAATCAAAGGAATATTGATTTTCCTAAACGGTTTAGCCTCTCCTTAGTTTACAAGTTTAAACGTTTGAACGGAAGACCACGAATAAGAAGGTTATAGATGCTGGCATATTTGATCACAAACCTGTTTTGTTTGACCCCATACTATCTTGCCTTGTTCTTTACACTTCCAAATCTCTATATTTCACTCATTCCATCAATTCCTCTACGATCAAGCTCTTTTCTTATCCCAACTTTGATATATTTCATGACCATAAAACTGCTTTCCTTCCTGTACTTCTTCTGACATGCTTGTTAGCCAGTTTAAGTCCATGTGTTTTTTATATTTTGAACAAATTTGCTCCTCTAATACTTAGGACACCTAAAATTCAAACTCAACCTTGGTTGAACAATACTACCTACACACTTAAACAGGTATGCAGGAAAGCAGACAGCAAATGGAAAAAAGATAAACTTCATGTTCCTTATCAAATTTTAATAAATATTCTAAAATGATACCAGCATGCTGTTAAATCAGCCAAAATAAGCTATTGTTCTGATATCATCGCTAAAAACTCACATAAGCCAAAAGCACTTGCAGGAACGTGTTGCAGGCATCAAATTGAAAATGAGTTCATAATTCCAAAAACGATAAAGTTTATCAGATTGAACATTAAATATCTTGTCTTTGTAGTGGTCTCAATTGAATATAGGTGGAAAAGGATTTGCAAATCATTGTGTCCTGATTTTATTCAGGTTTTACGCAACGTCCCAGCTGCATTGACATTGGGGTTTGTGCTATAGATAAGCTGAACAATCACTTGTCCCCTGTTCTTGCAACTGCCATCACATGTAATGTCTGTTTTTCACGGACAAGTTTTTCACGGACAAAATTCATTCTCAGATTTCTCCCTCATGTAATCATCCATCTGCACGAGCAATCCCATCCTGCTCTCTCAGCCAGTTTTGGCCTGTCTCTCTTTCTCAGCTCAGTGACACTGAGCCTCAAGCAACAACATTCTCTTAAGTTTCTCTTTTTTTTTGCGAAGAGAAAAAATAAGAGAAATAAACTCCAGATGCACCAAACGCTCTTACAGTCCAAATCTGCTCTTACTCAGGAGTACTGAATGTTGAATCCCACTTTATCATAAATTTTACGCGCGTGGCCGATTGTTTTAAATAAGCATATGTGACACCCACTTAACACCATATATGGGCAGGTGATGTGCAGTGTGCAAAGAGCCGACTTGAGCACAAAAGATTACTGTTATGTGTTACGGCTCTTTTGTTCTAACAAATTCAGTGGCAAAAAGATTTTTCCATTCAAACAAAAAAGTTCAATACTCGTTCGAAATGTAGGCGGACGAAAACACACTATCACAACTGGATACTACATGCAAATACTCAGAGATTTATGGAATAATTTGTCAGTAGTTACACTCGTGTGGTTATCACAGAATAATAGATAAGTGCTGTGACAAACTAAAGAAACTGTGGCTACAGTATTTCAAAGTGCGGGACGCAGTGACAAAGTCTGGCAGATCAAGTTATGAGATAGATAAATTTCCATGGTATGAGGCAGTGGACAGCATAATTGGCCAAAAATGTAAAAGCAAAAGAATTCCGTATGCAACATCCACCGATTTCAAATGTAATCAGTACATTTTTGGCTTACCTTGATGTTTAGGTACCCAGAGAAAGATTTGGATGTGTAAAATCATCAAGCATTCAGTCAAGAAAATTTCGAGTTTAATTTTTTGTGCTGCTATACGTGGTAATCCACGTTACAGATGACAAACCGGGTTGCTAGGGCACGCGCAGCATATGAATTCGTAATATTAATATTCAATATAACCCCTTCTTATATATTTGCGCGTCCTTTTAAAATCGTTCCCCATTTAAAATGACCTAGGTTCATATGCAACGTGCTGTTTGACATGTATGCAAGTGTACTCAGATACGGTACAATATTACTTGTGTGAAAGCTGACCTGCGGGGGGAGAGTGGAATGGGGGACAATTGTATTGTGGCACGGTTTGGAACAATTCGTACCTAGTGTGAAAGCACCCTAAATTGGCTCAGCAGCCATTCATCTGTCTCAGCAAACAGATTTGCCCGATCTCTAAAAATGCGCTCTCTGCACAAGGCCTGGATGGCCAACGTGTCTAACAGCAACAGTTAATCCATTCAGAAGCAGAATACACGCAAGTATCTAGGGGTTTTTATAGCTTAGTCCTAATTAGGATCAGCTGACCAAACTCTTTAGCCCAAGAATTAAGTAATAAAATCATTACAATTTCTCAAAAACATAAAACAATCAAAATTTGATGATATGATGCATTTTTAATGTTTAGGTTTTAGAACTTGTGTTTTCGTGCACTGGACAAGCAGTTTGTGGACAGAGATGACAGTTTTTCGTTCTCTCTTATTTCAGTAGGAGTGCTTTCAAACACTCGTAAAATTTTCTCTTACCTAAGAGAAGAGCAGAAATAAGAAACAATTGGTGCATTCCAGAAATCAATGGGTAAGAACAAAATAAGAAAAAAATTGAGGATACAAACAAAATAAGAGAAAATTTGTTAGTTCGCACTGGGGAGAGAAGCCGTGTCCTCAATTGCCAATGGATTATTACTATAATTGGAAAAGGTGTCAATCAAGGAAGTTGTGAATTAGCCTGGGCTAGTTGTTATTATAAAGGGACCTTCTGAGGGCACCACTATCTTATGAAGTCAGGCTTCACTAAGGGAAATCAGTGCAAGTTTATGCCCACACTGGTAGGTCCGAGTTACCCTTTTTGTTTGAGCAATCAACAGCTGTACACAGCAGCATTCCCACTGATTTTGTCACTGAGGTTCTCACAATGATTGGTAATATTGGACCTTGATCATTCAACGCAAAATGAGGATGCCGCATGAGTGATGATCAAGACTAATTTGTACACACTTTATATACAGTACCAGTCAAATGTCTGGACACACATTGCTAATGCCACAGCACTCTGTTCTTGGAGAAATGTAAATGGCTGAACTTTTCTATATAATCTCGAATGGAATCTGCTAACAGGTAAAAAGTCAGCAGTTTAATAAGAATAATTTACTTGTTCGAATGGTGTATAGCCATGTAACTGCCCAAGTAAAAAAATAAAAAATGCGAGTACGCTCAGCATTTATGATAAAAAAAATGCTGGTAAGTTTGATGGATTTCAGAATTAGATTTTTTTTTCCCCCAAAATACAGGATGCTTATTTTTTTATTTAACATGCTTTGTCAGAAAAATGTGGGTATGTCAAAACTTTCGACTGGTACTGTAGATTAGCTGATTTCTTGGTGGCCAAGCACATCAAAGCATCCCGGACATTGCCACACAAAGTATTTTTGGATTAGCTAAAACATAGGAACAGCGGCATTCATGAACTTGTGCTAATTTGTTGTATTTAAGTTTTGATTACTCAGTACATAAATGTTGCAAAAATTTGCAAAAAATATTTATAGAATGAGGCAGACATACTTTTTTTTGGGTAAGAGCTGACAAAAGGGTTTTATTTTCCTTTAAATCACGTTTAAAAACTAATTTTCACTCCCTTGTCTTTCAAGCGGTTTGATCTTTTATTTTCACAAGTTTTTATTGTGCTGTTTTCCCGTCCTGCTTTTATGGTTCTGTCTTTTATCTGTTGCATGTAATTGTGTGCATCATGTGCCGTTTTTGTTTTTCTGCTTGCTTTTATTATAAATTTGCCCTATGTATTTTGTTTCACAGATTTATAGGTTTTGCAGTTGAGTTTAGTTTCCCAATTTTATTTCTTTCACCAATAACCATGGTACAGCACTTCAACTAAACATACGTTGTTTTTAAATGGGCTTTATAAAGAAACATAGCCGCAAGCAGCGACGAGCAGGTTCCATACCTGGTGCTGGTCACTGAATGTGGCAAATTCCTGTGCTGACTCGAACGTGGCAAAGTCCCGGAAAGCGAAATCCAACAGTGAAATTTTCGCCAGACTCACGCATTCAGGGTCAGTGTAAAAAGATTTTTACACTGCAACCGTAGTATGCCTGTTCATCTGTCCGCCTAGGCGCGCAACTATGGTGTCCTCGCCCTGCTTCTCTTGTCTACCCAGTTGCCTGGGAAAATTACATGATTGCGATTTTCATAGAGTTAGTTGTGTCCCCTGGGCCCAGTGCCCATTTGAGAGCATCTGCATAGATTTCAGGGGGCTTGGTGCAGTGTGGTCTTCCGTGCAGATTATAGGTAGTTAAGATGGGCAGGTTTCTGTGCGGTATTGTGTGCCTCTTTGTGTAAGTGTCTGTGTGTGTGGTGCATGCTCAAGTGCTTGTGAGTGTGTGGGTGTGCATGTGAGACAACACAGTTGGTTTGATGGGGGCCAGGGGTAGTTTCAGCATAGTGCCCCTCACACTAACATGCTTGTCACTCAGCAAGCTGTAAGTGTAAGTGTTTTGTGTGTGTGTGTGTATGTGTTGTTCTATTTGTGTGTGAGTGTGTGTGTGACAGATTACATTCAAAGTCAATGCAAAGATGCGAATACACGTGTGTATTTGCGTCTTTGCATTGACTTTGAATGTATTCAGTTGTGCAAAAAATTTGTTTTGCGTCCGGTGTGAAAGCTGCTGAAGGACACATACCCACATAGCCTACACACGCACTCACGCGCCCACATGCACAGCTCTCTCTCTCTCTCTTTGATCTGACATCAGGAAAATTTTTATAGATACTATAATATATGTGCTGACTCAGATAGTTACATTAAATAGTGGTTGCTGTAATTATTTATTGCATTGAAACGTGCCTGACATTCTGGAAACCTGCTTGTGAGGTTTCGGTGATGTGTGCGCACTGTGTGCCGGTCAATCAAATTACCACTGCGCATAAAGTAAACCAGGTTGGAGCTGGTGAGCTTTCCGTGCACTTACGGCGGACCCTTTATCCACAGAATTGTCACTGCGTCATGATGAATATGTCACACCTCCCCCTACAATGCCGCTACACCCTCAGCGCACGTCCGTCTACCAAATTATGAAAGTGGCCGCGCATGGTGTTGCACCGCACGAAATTACCACTGCGCGGGCTGCACCGGATAAAATTACCACTGCGTGGGCTACGCCACGCTGCACCACCCTGCGCTGCACCAAGAAATTAGAGCCCTTAGTAGTAGTAGTAGTATTAGTCGCAGCAGCAGCAGTAGTAGTAGTAGTAATAGCAGTAGTAGTAGTAGCAGTAAATAGTAGTCGCAGTAGTGATAAATGCTATTACAGCGCCCACTGTGGCCAAGCAGCCAAATTGTATAAATATGTGTTTAAAAAATTCGATTTTTTAATGAGAAAAAAAATTCCATTACTCAGCCCCTGTCCATCTGAAAAACCTCAAGTTTGGAACATACCAACTAGGAAATATAGACATTTGTACATTTTTTTTTTCCTCGCTGATTTTTAAGCCATGCCCACCAATCTTTAGGAAATACATTCCACTAGTGTCCTACATCACCAATTCGAATTTCAGGTCATTAGCCCAAGCGGATCCTGAGGTATCACCATATGGCGTTTATAGTTTTGGTGTTACTCCACAAAATTTGGCATGGGTCCAGCAAAGCAACTTAGTGACAAAACCCTAAAGTTTCATGAAGTTCGGATCATCATATCCAATAACACAGACAGAGAGAAACTATTAGCCCCGCCCAGCAAAATTAATCGGACCGCTACGTCTGAATGAAAAATTTGTGACATGTCAGGGATAGATTACTTTAATTGGCATCTTTTGATGATGATTTGTGCCAAATTTCATGATAATCTGACAAACGGTGTAGAACACATTAAAGTGATACTCCACCCAAAAACTATGATTTTTATATCAATTACTCACCATTAGATTTCTTGAACGGACAAAGTTGTTTTTCACTTGGTGCAACTTTAGGGCCACTGGCGAGTTTTAAAAAAATTATCCAAATTCCTTTTTTGCTGGAAGCAAATGGATTCACCGAGTAGCAATTGAAAACTCCACAAAATGTCCGTTGACAAACTTTCAAACCATAGTCCAGTATAATCCAAGTCTACTTTGTCCACTCGCATCGTCAGAACTCTAGAAACACGGTTATTTTTTGCTAAAAAAAAAAAAAAATACCACAGTTATGCTTCAAGTAAGCTTGCGCATTAAACGGAAGTCCCGCCTCCCGGCTCGTTCCCAGAGACTAATGAAGTTTTTGAGAGAAGGGAGAAGACGTGTTTATAGGAGTATTCAACTGAGTGGCAGCAGAGTCTCTGGGCAATGAACGAGCCGGGAGGCGGGACTTCCGTTGAATGTGCAAGCTTACTTGAAGCATAACTGTGGTATTTTATTATTTTTAGCGAAAAATAACCACGTTTTTAGAGTTCTGAGGACACGAGTTGACAAAGCAGACTTAGATTATATATTATTATTATAGATTGTGTTGGACGATGGTTTGAAAGTTTGTAGATGGATGTTTTGTGGAGTTTTCCCATTGCTACTGGGTGACCCCATTTGCTTCCAGCAAAAATTTGGATAATTTTTCAAAACTCTCCAAAGGCCAAAAAGTTGTGCCAGGTGCAAAACAACTTCTTCCATTCAAGGCATCTAATGGTGAGTAATTGATACACAAATAATAGTTTTTGAGTGGAGTATCACTTTAACTTTTAAATGTTTTTCAGTTTTTTCAAAATGGCAGACGAATTTTCATGGCTGAAATCGGCGGGACTATGCCCAATAGATGCAGGAGCCTCCAAGGAATC
Organism: Gymnothorax reevesii; assembly: GCA_029721435.1. NCBI lineage: Eukaryota > Metazoa > Chordata > Actinopteri > Anguilliformes > Muraenidae > Gymnothorax > Gymnothorax reevesii. The sequence goes on along the minus strand of CM056579.1, from coordinate 38,325,649 downwards.
AAAAGAAAAAATATTTTTAGCTCACCTGACGACGAAGTCAGATGAGCTTATGTCATGGCGTGTTTGTCCGTCGTTCGTCGTCATCGTCGTTCGTCGTCCATAAACATCTTCTCCTCGGAAACCACTGAGCCTATGAAGCTGAAACTTGACAGGTACCTTCCTACCCATCAGGACACCAAAGTTTGTTCAAGGCGTTCCAATCCGATTTCAAACATGGCCGCCACGGCGGCCATATTGAAAGTCACATAATCGGCCATCTGAAAGCTATTTATGCACACATTCAGCTGAAATTTGCTATGTAGTCAGCAAGTGGCAAGATACATCACATATCATACGGCTTTTCCCGTATTTCGAATTTTGACCTTGCTTTCACCTTCAACTTTATACAATCCCTGTGAGTTACATTGAAATTTTTCAAAATCATCTTCTCCGAAACTACTCGGCCAATGAAGGTGAAACTTGACAGGTACCTTCCTGCCTATGAGGACACCGAGTTTTGTTCAAGGCGTTTCGCTCCGATTTCAAACATGGCCGCTACGGCGGCCATATTGAAATTCACATAATTGCCCATCTGAAAGCCATTTATGCACATATTCAGCTGAAATTTGCTATGTAGTTGGTAAGTGGCAAGATACATCACATATCATACGGCTTTTCCCGTATTTCGAATTTTGACCTTGCATTCACCTTCAACTTTATACAACCCCTGTGAGTTACATTGAAATATTTCAAAATCATCTTCTCCGAAACTACTTGGCCAATGAAGGTGAAACTTGACAGGTACCTTCCTGCCTATGAGGACACGAAGTTTTGTTCAAGGCGTTCCGATCCGATTTCAAACATGGCCATATTGAAAGTCACATAATTGCCTTTCTGAAAGCTATTATTGCACATATTCAGCTGAAATTTGCTTTGTAGGTAGTAAGTAGCAAGATACATCACATATAATACAAGTTTTTCCGTATTTTGAATTTTGACCTTGCTTTAACCTTCAAATTTGTACAACCCCTCTAAGTTGCACTGAAACCTTTAAAACTCTTCTTCTAAAACTACTTGACCAATGAAGCTTAAACTTAACCAGTATCTTCCCACCCATTAGGACACTAAATTTGTTTAAGGCGTTTCCCTTGAGTGGTCAGGTGAGCTACAGGGCCCGTGGCACTATTTTTCAAAAAGACCATATGGTGTCTGAGATCTGAGTCCAAACTCAAATGCATTTGTTATAGCACCAACTAGAGGTATACTGGTGGAATTTTTGTCATCGGAGATCATCTTCAGCCAATGTAATAGTGTGTTAGGTTACAAGTGACGAACCCTTGTAGTTTTTGCTGCCCACTCGGAATTGGGTCAAAAACAGCAGAAACAAGAGTAAAAATATTAATAATAATAGATGAATAATACTAATAATAACCCGAGCAAAAGCAATAGGTTTCCTACAGCTACACTGTTCGGAACCCCAATAATAGAATAATAATAAGAAGAATAATCCGAGCGAAAGCAATAGGTTTCCTACAGCACTGCTGTATGGAACCCTAAAAATGACTTGACTTGATTGTACTCATAGCAGGAGTACAAAGGGTTTGACCATGGGAAGTCTGTATAGGTTGAGTGAGACCAGAGACCAGCTAAATACGGTTCTGTATACATTTCTACCCTGGGGCTTTTAGTTCCCCTCAGTATATGGTTGCAAGGTTTACCGTGCAATTCTGAGAAAAAAAATACACTGAATTTGAATTTTTGCCCATAGTCAAAATTTTCGGAATTGTTTTGTGATTATTTGCACACAAGCTGACCAAGAGAGTGATGTATAACCATGAATTAGTTCAGAATGTGACAACACCAAAATGTAGCTAGAAAATGCATAGCCTAAGGTAGAAAACAGGCTATTACAGGACAGTGTTAAGTACTCTCATCAGTCTAATCCAAAAAATGAAAATGCATTCACTAAGGAAAATATTTCTTGGTGCAATAAATATAGCCTCTTGGCCATAACTATGCACATTTTTGATCATGCAGCAATAATTGGTTTGGCTTTTCTTAAATATTTTCTTTGTAATGTCAGGCACAGACCTCATTATTCGAATATATGATTGTCTGAAGTTTCACACGGTCGTAGCAGGACAAACTCATGACCCGTAGTTAGTGGGTTCTCCTTTCATTGTACTCACTTGACATTTGCGCTGTTGCAGCGGGACTTGCTTGCCCAGATAGAGGAGCAGAGGCAAATGCGGATGAAGGAGGAGCCGAGTAAGAGACTGCAGCTCAAGTTCACCAGAAACTTACCAGCAAAGGCACTGCAAGTGAGTTTTCTGTTGGAAGTCAGAGAAGCTGTGCTCCCACCAACAATCACATTATCAAGTGGGGACCTGCCAACATTTGGACCCCAAAGAGCAAATCTAAAGCTAGAGATTCCCAGCTGAAGCAGAATGTTCTCACAAGGTTGCTTAAATTTTTTGGCAATGTATTCTTTGTCACTGCAGCAATGTTTCAACATTGTGAGAATATTTTGTAGTTGCTGGGAGACCAGGTCAAATCAGTGAATGCATTGGTCAACTTTAGTGGATTGGCAGTTATTTATTTAATAATTTGTGGAGGAATGATCAACAAGTGGCTGACAGTTTTCCCATTTGTCTTACAATGTCATGTGGTGAATTTTAGGCGTGTTTGCAGACACCAGAGGAGCCTCAGACCACTGTGACAACCACACAAAATAAGAGGTATTCTCCTTGATGTGATTGTGAAGTTTTGGCCCTTACTTTTTAACCCTTGATTAGATTAGCTAGAGCTTTGGGGTTTTTTAATGCTCAGTCAGTGTTTCAGAACTTAATGGCTTTTGTTTACCAGTAGTTCTGGCTACATAGGTGTTAGTAGAATGTTCAGTTATAAATCTATTTGTTATTTGCAAATGAAAGGATTATTATAATTGCTGGTCATACACCAAAGATTTTCTTTTTTTGCAGGTCCGAACAGAACTGTACTTTCCTTGGCCAAAATCAAGAAGAAGAGCAGAAGAGAAAGTGTTACTTGCAGGAGTACAAGGTATGGCTTTAATGTTAACATCAAAGCAGGAGTGTAAAGGGTTTGATTATGAAAAGTCCTCATAGGTTGAGTGACATCAACTACACAAGCATGGGTCTTTATACATTTCTCACCTCGGCCCAGCAGTTCCCATCAGTAGATGGTTTCAAGGTTTACAATACAGTTATGTGGAAAAAATGCTTTGAATTAGAATTTAAGCTCATAGTTAATTTATGGTGAAGAATGGTTTTGCGATTATTTACACGCAGGTTGACTGAGGGAGTGAATTTTAACGTGAATTTGCTCAGAATGTGACAACGCTAATAAGAAGCTCTGAAACTGTGCAGCCTAATCTAGAAAACAATTTATGATGGAACAGTAGTATTGACTGTAATCAATTTAAACCAAAAAATGGAAATGCATTCACAAAGGACATCACTTCTTGATGCAATTAATATTGCCTTTAGGCATCACATTTTTGATCATGCAGCAATGATAGGAATTGTTCTCCTTCAGCCATAATCAAAAAATGTATATAGTATTTATAATGTTAGGCATACCTCATTACTTGAGGGTATGAAATGTCTTAAGGCTCACTCTGTCACAGCAGGACAAAATTATGACCCGCAGTTCATGGTTTCTCCTCTCACTGCACTAACTTTACATTCACGCAGCGGGACTTACTCGCTCAGATAGAAGAGCAGCGACAAATGCGGTTGGAGGAAGAGCCAAATAAGAGGCTGCTGCTCAAGTTCACCTGGGGCTTACCAGCAAAAACACAGGAAGTGAGTTGTCTGTTGGACCTCAGAAAAGCTGTGCTCCTACCATCTTATGCTCAGTTATCATCTCATCTAGAGATGAGATGGCAAATTTGGCAATCAGTTTTTCAAATATGTGTACATTAGGGTTAATTTGACTCTTGTGCTCTGTAAAACAGCTAATTGCGTTTTTTTTTTTTTCCTTTTTCTTTGCAAAATTATTTTTATCATGTCTCATTCTTTTATTTGTTTAATGTAAGTTTTAACGGCTCTCATACCCCAGGTGGGGTCGTAGAGGTAAGTAAATAATAATAATAATAATAATAAATCTAGAGGGCACATGCCTTTATTTGAATCCCGAAAAGAGGGCAACCAAAGCAAGAGATTCCTAGCTCAGGCAGAATGTTTTCACAATGTTGCTTAAATGTCCTGGCCATGTGCTTTGTGTCATTGCTACATTTTTTCAACATGGTGGGAATATTTTTTGCTTGCTGGATGACCAGGTCAAATCTATGAATGCAGGGGCCAACTGGATTCGACAGAAAGTTTTTTAAATTTAGAATTAAATTTTATGACAGACAAAAACAGCAAAAAACCATACACGATAGCAACAAATATGAGCAGATCATAGACCGTATAAGATAGGGGGAAAAAATAATTATATACATATTGCAGCACCACATGGTACATGACACGGACATTTCATAATGGGTAAATTAGTCGCACAGATCAATGCATGCTGCGCTCAGAGCAATAGGATACCCACAAGGAAACATTAGGCATTCACACGGGCAGGAGTGGGATGGCAAACTACATTGCAGTGCCCCATGCGTAGTAAGTCTGCTGTACAGTCTGGGAGATGGTTTAGAAAAGACGCCCACAACTTTTCAAAAATCCTCTCATTCGCCGTCAAAACTGAGCTTAATCTTTTCATCAGCAAAGCTTTTAAAATTTCTCCAAACAACTGGTTGACAGTGAGGTCTAGGGTTATTCAATTAAAATAATATACATCTCCTAACTAACAGAAGAAGTTTTCTCAATAATTTTGCTAATAAATAAAAAACACTTAATCAGGGAGAACCCTTCATCTGAGATACCCAGAAAAAAAACAAGCCAGGACTTAGTTGTATTTTTTTTTTCTTTTTTTTACACCTCAGCTGACGAAAGTTGTGGAGAGGTATTGTCGTGCCAAGCGGTGTCCGTTTCCGGACAATAGCTGAAAGATGCCTTCGCCAAATGTTCTCATTTTTGGGTAGTATGTTGGGGGTGATTAGAGGAAGCTCCCTATTGATTTGTGTCTCGCTCTGATAATCAGTATGGCCGCCACAGCAGCCATTTTCATTCTCATTTCTGGACGATAACTGAAAAACACCTCACCCAAATGTTGGTCACTTGTTTTTCAACCATTCTGGATACTTGATCCCTACTTCACATTATAGAATTAAACTGCTGTCCCAGTAGGAATATGTGTGTGCTTAACATTATTGTACTTGCTGCAATGGCATTTATTCATGGGTTATGGGACAATTATGATAATGAAATACTTGTTTGGGACTTTGCAGATAACAACGGATCGGCAGTCCTCCATGGAATTCCCACAAACTCAAAAGTAAGCATCTATTTGTATGACTACAGAAGTGGCTACACTTTGTAGCACACATGATACACCACATGATTACCTTTGACTTCAACATCTCATATTGTAGACTGATATCAAAAATCCCACCCTCGTACAGTCTTTTTACTTATCCCCCTGGCTTACCCCCCACCCCAAATCTGAAAACTGTCCAATTTCTCATAGCTACGCAATCAAAACAAATGTGTTAAAAAAAACAATTTTTGCCCACCTCCATGTCTGGTAAAAAAAAATAAAACAGCATCCAAAAAAGTTTCCCTCCTTTGCACAAAAATTGCATCACTCTGTGACATAAAAAAAGTAACTTTGGCAGATAATGTTTTGCACAATTTTGAACAAATACCATAAAACTAGGGATAAAATAGTTTGACATTGATTAATTTTGGGGAGTTTATATAAAGGTTGCCAAGAATGCCAATAGGCTGTATTTGACCTTGAGTATTTCAAGGCGGTTGAATTACTAAGCGTTTTGTGCCCACAACTTCAGCTGTCTTCTGGACCCTGCCGAACTTGAGCAAATCCAGAAGAATCGTATCAGGGATAGAGAGCACTGGGTGAGTTTTTTGTGCTCACAGTACGCTCTTTACATTTTTTATTTATTTATGTATATAAATTGTATATGAATTCTTCCAAATCTGAAATTATAAATTCAACAATAATTACCACAGCGATGAATCCAGGTTCAGAAAGTAAAAGTTCTACCAGTATTTTGTTCAAGTCGCCTAGATTTGTTAATTAGCACACTTTCCTAGCTTGGAGGTAGAACTGGCAAGTGAATCCGCTTGGTGAGTTCAAATGTGGGTGGTAGGACTTTTCTCACCCCTGGACTTTCCAGTACTCAAAATATTTTAGTGGCACAAATACAGGAGTCCCCTGGGTAAACCATGTTGATACGAGCAATATCACTGGAGGACTAGCGAGGGGCACCTCTTTTCTGCAGCACATTCTGTCTTTTCTTTGGTGGTCCTCATTTCCTGTGCTTATATAAAGTACTCACTGTTGTAGCGGGAGTTAGAATTGCAGATTGCGGACCATCGTCAGAGACTGGCAGAGGAGCAGGAGGCGCAACGGGCCAGGGAGCTGGCAGAGGAACGAGCAGAGGAGAGGAGGTTGAGGAGGGAGGAGGAGTTTGAAAGACAAAAACTCCAACAGGAGCAGAAGGTGAGTTCTGTGTATGTACTTTAGTCCTATTGATCTTAAAATCATCAAGCTCTCAACAGGAAGTATTACCTTTTCTAATACAGTGTGTGCTTGACCGTACATATTCTTCCCCTTTTGGCAAATATTGAATGGTGTCATGGTTTCAGAGGCTGGTGGCGGCTTTTAGAGCTTTCTTGGTTGCTCTCATCTGGGATGATATCGGTTTGCCCACAATTGGATTCTTGGGCCAGCTGGCATTAATTGGGGGTGGTGCCCGGATTCTATTTAAGTTCAGCCTCACTGCCCTTGCTAGAGCGTCAGTGTTTTGTTCGTACTTTAGCAGGTAAGGTCTCTAGTGAGAAAGTTGTTGAGGTATTACCTGCAAAAGAGGAAAGTGCTAGATAGCAAGGGAATGTTTCTGTTTTTCCTCTTTCTGGGCACCGTCTGGTGCAAATTCTTTTTATCTCGGTTTGCAAGATTTTTTCCCTTTCTATTCATTCTGGCGAACCCGCTTTGCTTCCTTATTGTTTCAGGGACTGGATCTAGGTCCTTTGGAAGCGCGAGTCCCTCTCTGATTTCTGTCAGTGTTTGTCTCTTATTTTGCTATTCTTCCATGCCGTGCACACTAAGGCACGCGAGCTGTTATGCATCCAACTGCGGAGAGATTTTGCATGTTCACATTATGAAAGCGGCCAAGTTGCCAAGGCTAGACGTTACTGTTGCGAACAGTCAAAACTTCTGGCCAATAAACAGGCGTGTTGTTAGACCTGAAAATTCCATGGCTAATATCCCTCCTTTTATTGAAAATAATTAGTCCTGGCTAATTAGGGCCCGAGCACCGACCGGTGCCAGGGCCCGGAACGGGTCCTGGCACCGAAGGTGCGAGGAACCTATTGTTTTTGATGGGATTTTTATTATTCTTCTTCTTCTTCTTCTTCTTCTTCTTTTTATTCTGCTGCGAGAACGCATTTTTGAGGGCTTTGCCATGCACGAAAACTCACAAAAATTTGCCCACACGTCAGTCGTGGTGAAAATTGCAAAGTATTATTATTTTTGTGCTTGGACATGCCCCGGTGGCTCTATAGCGCCACCAAACACGCGGCCATTTTGGAACGCACTTGCTCGGATTCTCACGAAATTTTATAGAGTCATAGTAGTCATCATAAATTTTTTTGTAAATTTTTTTGAAATCTTTTTGCCTCACAGGAAGTGAGCTATGAGCCATTTCCTGCGTTTTTTTAGATTTTACGAACACATTTTTGAGGGTTTTATCATACTCGAAAACTCACCAGACTTGGCTCATAGACTAGAAATATTACGTTCTTTGATTCGATATCTCATTTGGCACTGGGTGTGATATGGTAGCTCTATAGCGCCCCCTAATACATAATTGCATTTTTGAGGGCCTCAGCATGCTTGAAAACTCACAAAACTTTGCAAACATATTAAGCAGGTCTTACTTTTAACTAGGATTTAGGGTTTACAGATGGATGTGGCAAAATTGCATTACAGCGCCACCTAGAAAATTTCAATGAAGCAGCCCTCGCAGCATGTTTGACCTACATGTACAAAATTCGGTGGACATGTGTACTATGCCAAGACCTAAAAAAAAGTCTCTAGGTGCCATGACCTAGACTAGACAGGAAGTCCGCCATTTTTAATTGAATTTGCAAATTATTTAAATTTTTTGCCATTCACAGGCTTCGTACTTTAACGAACTCCTCCTAGAGATTTTATCCGATCAACTTAAAATTTTGAATTTAACATCTTAAGACCTTCTCGATGTAAAATTGCGAAGCTTTTTTGGATTCATTGAACTTTGTGTCCGTGGCGTTGCGGCGAATTTCGATGTTCCGCCATGAAACAGGAAGTTGGTTTTACGCGCACATGCTTTGTAAAATTTGCGCGAAACTTTACAGGCTTTATAGGAGTCCACTTCCAAGTAGACCTATATGTTGATATTAGATTGGGTGTGGTCAGGTGGCTCCACAGCGCCCTCTTGAAACGGCCATGTTGAGATAAAAGTGCTTGAATGTTCATGAAATTTGGTGTGATCATTGCATTGTTCATGTCGAGTTATTTTAATTTTTTTTACATTTTTTGGCCAAACAGGAAGTGAGCTATGCGCCATTTCCTGCGTTTTTCCAAATTTTATAAACACATGTTTGGATGCTTTAGAATACTCGAAATCTTGCAAAAAGTTGCACAAATTATAATTGTCTTATTATCTTCAATTTTATATATCAATTAACACTAAATTTGGCACAATGGCTCTATAGCGCCCCCAATCAGATTTTAAAAAGAATTGCCATTTTGAGGGTTTCAGCATGTTCTAAAACTCACAAAATTTTGTAAATGTATAAAGACCATCATTTGTATTACTCTGACAAAAAACTTATATATATACATGGCAAAAATGTCACTATAGCGCCCCCTGGAAAATTTTAAATAAGCAGCCCTCGCAGCCTGGTAAACCTACATGTATGAAATTCGGTAGACATGTGGAATATGCCGAGACCTACAAAAAATTCTCTTGGTGCCATGACCTACACTCAACAGGAAGTCTACCATTTTTCATTGAAATTGCAACTTTTTTGGATTGTTGGCCATTCACAGGTGTCTTACTTTAACAAACTCCTCCTAGAGATTTTATCTGATCAACTTAAAATTTAGCATATGACATTGAAAGACGTCGTCGATGTTAAATTGCGAAGCTTTTTTGGATTCATCGAACTTTGTATCTGTGGCGTTGCGGTGAATTTCGATGTTCCGCCATGAAAATGGAAGTTTATTTTATGAGAATATGCTTTGGGAGATTTACATGAAACTTATCAGGCTTAATGATAGTCTAATTCCAAATATACCTATATGTTGATATTGGAGTGGGTGTGGTCAGGTGGATCTACAGCGCCCTCTTGACACGGCCATGTTGATATAAAAGTGCTTGAATGTTCATGAAATTTGGTCAGATCATTGCATTTGGTGTTCTGGGCAGTGCTGATTTTTTTGAAATTTTTTGGCCAAACAGGAAGTGAGCTATGAGTCATTTCCTGCGTTATTCCAAATTTTATGAACACACATTTGAAGGCCTTAGCATACTCGAAAACTTGCAAAACTTAGCTAAAATTTTATTTGTCACATTGTCTTCAATTTGAAACAAAAATTGGCAGTAAATGAGGCATCATGGCTCTATAGCGCCCCCAATACGATTTTTAAAAGAATTACCCTTTTGAGGGTTTCAGCATGCTCAAAAACTCACTAAATTTTGTACAATTTTAAAGACCATCATTCCTATTACACTGATAAAAAATTTACAAATAGGCGTGGCAAAAATGGCATTATAGCGCCCCCTGGAAAAATTCAAATAAGCAGCCCTCGCAGCCCGGTAAACCCACATGTATGAAATTCGGTAGACATGTAGAATATGCCGAGACCTACAATAAAGTCTCTTGGTGCCATGACCTAGATTCAACAGGAAGGCTGCCATTTTTAATTGAAATTGCAACTTTTTATTTTTTTTTTTTGCCACAGGTGTCGTACTTTCACGAACTCCTCCTAGAGATTTTATCCGATCAACTTAAAATTTGGCATATAATATCTAAAAACCTTGCTGACATTAAATTGCGAAGCTTTTTTGATTTCATCGAACGATGCATCCGTGCCGTCATGGCGAATTTTGATGTCCTGCCATGAAACAGGAAGTTGCTTTCAATTCCACATACTTTGTGGAATTTGCCTGAAACTTTCCAAGCTTGATAAAATTGTCCGCCCAAGTATAGATATATGCTTATTTTATATCGAGAGGTGCCAGGTGGCTCCACAGCGCCCTCTAGATATGGCCATGTTCAGATAAAAGTGCTTGAAAGTTCATGAAATTTGGTATGATCATTGCATCAGCCATTCTCCGCAATTGATAATTTTTTGAAATTTTTTTGCTAAACAGGACGAGAGCTATGAGCTATTTCCTGCGTTTTTCCAAATTTTACGAACACACGTTTTAAGGCCTTAGAATGCTCCAAAACTTGCAAAACCATCCAAAAATTAGAACTTATTCTCTTATTCTCTTCAATACATCCATCAATTGGCACTAAATGGGGCATAATGGCTCTATAGCGCCCCCAATAATATTTATAAAAGAATTGCTCTTTTGAAAGTCTAAACATGCTGGAAAATTTACAAAAATCAAAACACTCATGGAGCCCCGTATTACGATTACTGTGTTGTAGATTTTGTGCACAGGCAAGTCAAAATGGTATCATAGCGCCCTCCAGAAAATTTTTGCACTCCCATCAGGAAACCACATTGTACGCGGTCCAGCTGTGTCTAATGGCTCTGAATGGACACCTGCAGCCATCAAGATCTTGCTGCCACCCCAATGTGCACAGGGGGGGCGAGGGCCCTTTCAACGCTGCTTGCAGCTTTAATTCTAGATGGTTTTCCTTCATTTGCACGTTTTCCAATTCAAGAATAATCAAGTGGCAGTTGAAGACACGGCTTCTCTCCCCCATGCAATCTAAAAGCGACAAAATAATAGGCTACATTTAGTACAGAAAAATAATTTGATTATAATTAGGTCTACGCACTGTCACTCGGCAATGGCATTTCAGAACTCATAAGCGAATGAAGGTAATTTCGGCAAGAAGTACATATACCTGTTTTTGCAGCACGGTCGCTCAATTCGTTGTAAAAAAAAAAAAATAGACAGCTTTCCGATTGGAAAATGTAAACGGACGAAACAACTTACTAGTCTGAAATGCCATCGCCGAGTGCGGGTGCATAGACCTAATTATGATTTAATTATTTTTCTGTCCTGAATGCAGCCCATTATTTTGTCGCTTTAAGATCGCATGAGGGAGAGAAGCCGTCTCTTCGATTGCCACTTGATTATTCTTGGATTGGAAAACGTGTTAATAAAGGAAGCCCATCTAGAATTAGCCAGGACTAATTTTTTTTCAATAAAGGGAGGGATATTAGCCACAGATTTTTCAGGTCTAGCGAGGCGCCTGCAAACAAACGAGCAGAAATAAATCATGTCGACATGAAAAGTAATCTACAGCTGAATGTATGCATTAAAAACCCAGCACAGGCTTATTTCAGTAAGTTACCCATTTTTTTTAGTACATAAACTGTCGTTAATCCAGCTGAATGGCCAGTAAGTCATGTATATCAGCATTTAGCCGTGAGAGCACAAAAACGTTACACATATTTATAAGGACAACAACACAACTGATAAAGACTGCCAGGTTACTTCATGAAGATATTTTCTGCTGCTTTCAAATAAAACAACGCCAGTAACGTTAGCCCTAGCATCTATAACAAGCTAAAGTTAGCTTGACTGCAACATCACAGTAACATCACATGCACTGCTGAGTACTGTAACAATTACAAGACTCTGGCTATTCAAACAGCGACTGTGCTTGTAAGCGACGTCCACTCGCTTATTTGCAGAAGGAAAATGAATTGATGTTGGTTAGGGCTGGGGCTAGTTTGGTGAGCATGTCAGCGATGCCAACTCGCTTATTTGCAGAGCAAAAATTAACCAACAAATAAAGCAGGGGTTTACCTGTCAAGTAGAAAAGTCGCAAACTCTGTGTCAGTTTTTAATCCTTGCAGATCACAGAGTTCCTTCCACCTCTAAAAAGCAACTTCGAATGTTCGCTCTGGTTTTATCCCGGGTTTTGTTCAATTCTTTCTTTTGTGCTTTTTTCTTCTGGCTTCCTTTTTATCCCCCGCCAACACGAAGTGGGAGGGGGATAAAGGTTTGACCTCCGTTCGTCCGTCTGTCCGAGATGAAGGGGATAGCTTTACTCAGAAACTACTACAGATATATTAACCAAATTTGGTGTATAGCTTCAGACCATAAAGGCCTTGATCGAGTTCGAAAATGAGAAGCGCACGATTGGCGGGGGATGTTGTAGACCATGTCGACTTGTTTTACTTGTCTTAGCCGTGTGTGCTGTTGCCGGTAACGGAGGTATTGGTATTTTTTTCCTCACTGATGGCTCTAATCTCCTGAACCCGCTCCCGGAGATTTGAACTTGACTGAGCACTGGCGTGAACTGAGGAGGAAGGGGGAGGGGGCTGTCTGCAGCGCGTGCATGTGCACTGTTTGACGGCTGTCAGATACCATCCTGGCTTTAATTGGTTCTTTTTGGTCGGTCCGAACGATTCTTTTAAATTGCAGTAGGAGCATTAGGTGGGTTTAAAGGAGCGTTTTTTTAATTACAGAGTACTAGTTTTATGTAATACTGTCTGTACACAGTGACAGTTTTAACAAAATTGACAAAAAGTTACTTTTCTAAAACTTACCAACTGCAGCTTTAAATGCACCCCGAAATTGAAAGGAGTCATTACTATTGTGGCACACTGTGTATTTAGTATTAATATCAGAGTTTCGGTAAGACTCGTAGAGGGGCAGGGTGCGAATGTTAAAAGAGGCCAAAAAGAGAGTAAGCTAATTTGCTCCTGAAGGGCAAAATTTTTTTCCTACATATTAACCTGCATAGTACAACAAATTGCAAACCTCTATTGTGCTGACAGATTCCACAAATTACCAAGTAATTTTTTTGGGAATAGTAGACGAAATTTTTTTTTTTAAAAACTCCGCAAAATTCAGCAATATATTACTGGTGAGACTGATGACAATTGAAATTATCATATTACAAGGAGAGAAAAAAACTTGTTTCTCCTGACTGATACGCTATCTTCATCACTGATGACTTAAAAAAAACAGCATGGAACCATTAAATCGTCAATTTAGAGGCAAATGACAGCTCTGTTGAACTTTGCCCTTTTAGAAACAAGTAGTAAGCCTACTGATATGAACAAAAACCCTCCACATAATTCCAGAATGCATATAATATCACTCTGCGGTGACTGATTGCAAATAATTATCACAAATCATCGCAGTTGAGAGAGAAAAAAATATATAACACGAAAATATCAGAAACTTGTTTCCCGCCACTGTCTACACTTTAGGTTGATCATCACAGATACTATACTCAGCAACAAAAGTTCCTGTGACACTATATATACTTGAATCTTAAATTAGGTACATCCCTAAATCTAAAAATAATTTGGGGTTCCAATAGATAACAGACTCCTGTTACTAGTTCACAGGTTTAATAAGCCATACAGGTTACAGATATGATGTCATGACATGGGAAACCTGGACAAGTGTAAATGACAATTCACACATCAGTTACGCATGTACATTACGCATTTACGTTATTTCTGACCTTGCTTCGATCCATTCCTTGCTTAGTAGCACGAAAACTCTTCAGTGTAGTTGGCGTAACTTGGGCTTATCCTCAACGCAGTGTCTGGAGACACAGAAGTTTTTATTGGTACGGCAGTCGATTTCAAGGGACTAGGATAAGGATTCGGGATTATGGTTAGGGGAAGGGTTAGAGGTTGGGGTCAGGGGAAGAGTTAGGGGTTAGGGTTCAGTTAGGGCAGGGCTTGAAATGGGGCTGCTGTACCTCTCCACTAGGGTACTCTGCATTGAAATGCAAAAAACTGCCGTACATGTAGCAACTGCCTATCCTCACATAGCCTAATGCAATATTTTTGGAACTGTCACTTTTTCTATAAAGCTACGGTTTTCTTTCTGTAAACACTGGTGTCCATGGTCACAAGCTTAGATGAATTTAGCCCATTTTGTTGGGCTGCTTAATCACTATTTAACGAAAATTTGTGAGTTTCATTTGTGATCAGAATGAAAACCAGCATACACAGTGGTCCCCCAGGATGGAGCCTGAGGTCCTTTGGGCTAACTGACAGAACCAATGTGCAGTCCAACTGGATTGCACAGGACTGCGCGATGCAGTGCCTTTTGGCACATTGAAGTATGGTGCAACTTCATCTGAGATACCCAGAAAAAAACATGCCAGGAGTTATTTGTACTTTTTTTTTTTCTTTTCTTTTTTTTACCCCTCAGCTGACGAAAGTTGTGGAGGGGTATTGTCATGCCAAGCAGTGTCCGTTTCCGGACAATAGCTGAAAGATGCCTTGGCCAAATGTTCTCATTTTTGGGTAGTAGGTTGGAGGTGATTAGAGGAAACTCCCTATTGATATGTGTCTCGCTCTGATAATCAGTATGGCCGCCACAGGAGCCATTTTCATTCTCATTTCTGGACGATAACTGAAAAACACCTCACCCAAATGTTGGTCACTTGTTTTTCAACCATTCTGGATACTTGATCCCTACTTCACATTATAGAATTAAACTACTGTCTAAGTAGGAATATGTTTGTGCTTTACATTATTGTACTGCAATGGCATTTATTCATGGGTTATGGGACAATTGTGATAATGAAATACTTGTTTGGGACTTTGCAGATAACAACGGATCGGCAGTCCTCCATGGAATTCCCACAAACTCAAAAGTAAGCATCTATTTGTATGACTACAGAAGTGGCTACACTTTGTAGCACACATGATACACCACATGATTACCTTTGACTTCAACATCTCATATTGTAGACTGATATCAAAAATCCCACCCTCATACAGTCTTTTTACTTATCCCCCTGGCTTACCCCCCACCCCAAATCTGAAAACTGTCCAATTTCTCATAGCTACGCAATCAAAACAAATGTGTTAAAAAAAAAAACAATTTTTGCCCACCTCCATGTCTGGTAAAAAAAAAAAAAAAAACAGCATCCAAAAAAGTTTCCCTCCTTTGCACAAAAATTGCATCACTCTGTGACATAAAAAAGTAACTTTGGCAGATAATGTTTTGCACAATTTTGAACAAATACCATAAAACTAGGGATAAAATAGTTTGACATTGATTAATTTTGGGGAGTTTATATAAAGGTTGCCAAGAATGCCAATAGGCTGTATTTGACCTTCAGTATTTCAAGGCGGTTGAATTACTAAGTGTTTTGTGCCCAGGTACGCCCACAACTTCAACTGTCTTCTGGACCCTGCCGAACTTGAGCAAATCCAGAAAAATCATATCAGGGATAGAGAGCACTGGGTGAGTTTTTTGTGCTCATAGTACGCTCTTTACATTTTTTATTCATTTATGTATATAAATTGTATATGAATTCTGCCAAATCTGAAATTATAAATTCAACAATAATTACCACAGCGATGAATCCAGGTTCAGAAAGTAAAAGTTCTACCAGTATTTTGTTCAAGTCGCCTAGATTTGTTAATTAGCACACTTTCCTAGCTTGGAGGTAGAACTGGCAAGTGAAAACGCTTGGTGAGTTCAAATGTGGGTGGTAGGACTTTTCTCACCCCTGGATTTTCCAGTACTCAAAATATTTTAGTGGCACAAATACAGGAGTCCCCTGGGTAAACCATGTTGATTCGAACAATATCACTGGAGGACTAGCGAGGGGCACCTCTTTTCTGCAGCACATTCTCTCTTTTCTTTGGTGGTCCTCATTTCCCGTGCTTATATAAAGCACTCACTGTTGTAGCGGGAGTTAGAATTGCAGATTGCAGACCATCGTCAGAGACTGGCAGAGGAGCAGGAGGCGCAAAGGGCCAGGGAGCTGGCAGAGGAACGAGCAGAGGAGAGGAGGTTGAGGAGGGAGGAGGAGTTTGAAAGACAAAAACTCCAACAGGAGCAGAAGGTGAGTTCTGTGTATGTACTTTAGTCCTATTGATCTTAAAATCATCAAGCTCTCAACAGGAAGTATTACCTTTTCTAATACAGTGTGTGCTTGACCGTACATATTCTTCCCCTTTTGGCAAATATTGAATGGAATCATGGTTTCGGAGGCTGGTGGTGGCTTTGAGCGCTTTCTAGGTTGCTCTCGTCTGGGATGATATCGGTTTGCCCACAATTAGATTCTTGGGCCAGCTGGCATTAATTGGGGGTGGCGCCCGAATTCTATTGAAGTTCAGCCTCACTGCCCTTGCTAGAGCGTCAGTGTTTTGTTCGTACTTTAGCAGGTAAGGTCTGTAGTGAGAAAGTTGTTGAGGTATTACCTGCAAAAGAGGAAAGTCCTAGATAGCAAGGGAATGTTTCTGTTTTTCCTCTTTCTTGGCACCGTCTGGTGCTAATTCTTTTTATCTCGGTTTGCAAGATTTTTTCCCTTTCTATTCATTCTGTTGAACCCGCTTTGCTTCCTTATTGTTTCAGGGACTGGATCTAGGTCCTTTGGAAGCGCGAGTCTCCCTCTCTGATTTCTTTCAGTGTTTGTCTCTTATTTTGCTATTCCTCCGTGCCGTGCACAAGAAGGGACGCGAGCCGTTATGCATGCAACTGCGGAGAGATTTTGCACGTTCACATTATCAAAGCGGCCAAGTTGCCAAGGCTAGACGTTACTGTTGCGAACAGTCAAAACTTCTGGCTAATAAACAGGCGTGTTGTTAGACCTGAAAAATTCCATGGCTAATATCCCTCCTTTTATTGAAAATAATTAGTCCTGGCTAATTCTAGATTGTTTTCCTTCATTTGGACGTTTTCCAATTCAAGAATAATCAAGTGGCAGTTGAAGACACGGCTTCTCTCCCCCATGCAATCTAAAAGCGACAAAATAATAGGCTACATTCAGTACAGAAAAATAATTTGATTATAATTAGGTCACAGACTGTCACTCGGCGATGGCATTTCAGAACTCTTAAGCGAATGAAGGTAATTTCGGCGACAAGTACATACACCTGTTTTTGCAGGACGGTCGCTCAATTCGTAGTAAAAAAAAAAATAGACAGCTTTCCGATTGGAAAATGTAAACGGACGAAACAACTTACTAGTCTGATATGCCGTCGCCGAGTGCGGGTGCATAGACCTTATTATGATTTAATTATTTTTCTGTCCTGAATGCAGCCCAATATTTTGTCGCTTTTAAGATCGCATGAGGGAGAGAAGCCGTCTCTTCGATTGCCACTTGATTATTCTTGGATTGGAAAACGTGTTAATAAAGGTAGCCCATCTAGAATTAGCCAGGACTAATTATTTTCAATAAAGGGAGGGATATTAGCCCCAGATTTTTCAGGTCTAACGACGCGCCTGCTAACAAACGAGCATAAATAAATCATGTCGACATGAAAAGTAATCTACAGCAGAATGTATTCATTAAAAACCCAGCACAGGCTTATTTCAGTAAGTTACCCATTTTTTTTAGTACATAAACTGTCGTGAATCCAGCTGAATGGCCAGTAAATCATGTATATCAGCATTTTGCCGTGAGAGCACAAAAACGTTACACATATTTATAAGGACAACAACACAACTGATAAAGACTGCCAGGTTACTTCATAAAGATATTTTCTGCTGCTTTCGAATAAAACAACGCCAGTAACGTTAGCCCTAGCATCTGAAACAAGCTAAAGTTAGCTAGACTGCAACATCACAGTAACATCACATGCACTGCAGAGTACTGTAACAATTACAAGACCCTGGCTATTCGAACAGCGACTGTGCTTGTAAGCGAGGTCCACTCGCTTTTTTGCAGAGGGAAAATGAATTGATGTTGGTTAGGGCTGGGGCTAGTTTTGGTGAGCATGTCAGCGATGCCAACTTGCTTATTTGCAGAACAAAAATGAACCAACAAATAAAGCAGGGGTTTACCTGTCAAGTAGAAAAGTCTCAAACTCTGCGTCAGTTTTTAATCCTTGCAGATCACAGAGTTCCTTCCTCCTCTAAAAAGCCACTTCGAATGTTCGCTCTGGTTTTATCCCGGGTTTTGTTCAATTCTTTCTTTTGTGCTTTTTTCTTCTGGCTTCCTTTTTATCCCCCGCCAACACGAAGGGGGAGGGGGATATAGGTTTGACCTCCGTTCGTCCGTCCGTCCGACATTAAGGGGATAGCTTTACTCAGAAACTACTACAGATATAGTAACCAAATTTGGTGTATAGCTTCAGACCATAAAGGCCTTGATCGAGTTCAAAAATGAGAAGCGCACGATTGGCGGGGGATGTTGTAGACCATGTCGACTTGTTTTACTTGTCTTCCCGTGTGTTCTGTTGCCGGTTAAGGAGGTATTGGTATTTTTTACCTCGCTGATGGCTCTAAGCTCCTGAACCCGCTCCCGGATATTTGAACTTGACTGAGCACTGGCGTGAACTGAGGAGGAAAGGGGAGGGGGCTGTCTGCAGCGCGTGCATGTGCACTGTTTGACGGCTGTCAGATACCATCCTGGCTCTAATTGGTTCTTTTTGGTCGGTCCGAACGATTCTTTAAAATTGCAGTAGGAGCATTAGGTGGGTTTAAAGGAGCGTTTTTTTAATTACAGAGTACTAGTTTTATGTAATACTGTCTGTACACAGTGACAGTTTTAACAAAATTGGCAAAAGGTTACTTTTCTAAAACTTGCCAACTGCAGCCTTAAATGCACCCCGAAATTGAAAGGAGTCATTACTATTGTGGCACACTGTGTATTTAGTATTAATATCAGAGTTTCGGTAAGACTCGTAGAGGGGCAGGTTGCGAATGTTAAAAGAGGCCACAAAGAGGGTGAGCTAATTTGCTCCTGAAGGGCAAAATTTTTTTCCTACGTATTAACTTGCATAGTACAACAAATTGCAAACCTCTATTGTGCTGACAGATTCCACAAATTACTAAGTAATTGTTTTTGAGAATAGTAGATAAAATTTTTTTTTTAAAAACTCCGCAAAATTCAGCAATATATTACTGCCGAGACTGATGACAATTGAAATTATAATATTACAAGGAGAGAAAAAAACTTGTTTCCCCTGACTGATACGCTATCTTCATCACTGATTACTAAAAAAAACAGCATGGAACCATTAAATCGTCAATTTAGAGGCAAATGACAGCTCTGTTGAACTTTGCCCTTTTAGAAACAAGTAGTAAGCCTACTGATATGAACAAAAACCCTCCACATAATTCCAGAATGCATATAATATCACTCTGCGGTGACTGATTGCAAATAATTATCACAAATCATCGCAGTTGAGAGAGAAAAAAATATATAACACGAAAATATCAGAAACTTGTTTCCTGCCACTGTCTACACTTTAGGTTGATCGTCACAGATACTATACTCAGCAACAAAAGTTCCTGTGACACTATATATACTTGAATCTTAAATTAGGTACATCCCTAAATCTAAAAATAATTTGGGGTTCCAATAGATAACAGACTCCTGTTACTAGTTCACAGGTTTAATAAGCCATACAGGTTACAGATATGATGTCATGACATGGGAAACCTGGACAAGCGTAAATGACAATTCACACATCAGTTACGCATGTACATTACGCATTTACGTTATTTCTGACCTTGCTTCGATCCATTCCTTGCTTAGTAGCACGAAAACTCTTCAGTGTAGTAGGCGTTACTTGGGCTTATCCTCAACGCAGTGTCTGGAGACACAGAAGTTTTTATTGGTACGGCAGTCGATTTCAAGGGACTAGGATAAGGATTCGGGATTATGGTTAGGGGAAGGGTTAGAGGTTGGGGTTAGGGGAAGAGTTAGAGGTTGGGGTCAGGGGAAGAGTTAGGGGTTAGGGTTAGGTTAGGGCAGGGCTTGAAATGGGGCTTCTGTACCTCTCCACTAGGGTACTCTGCATTGAAATGCATTGAAAAACTGCCGTACCTGTAGCAACTGCCTATCCTCACATAGCCTAATGCAATATTTTTGGAACTGTCACTTTTTCTATAAAGCTTCGGTTTTCTTTCTGTAAACACTGGTGTCCATGGTCACAAGCTTAGGTGAATTTAGCCCATTTTGAAGGGCTGCTTAATCACTATTTAACGAAAATTTGTGAGTTTCATTTGTGATCAGAATGAAAACCAGCATACACAGTGGTCCCCCAGGATGGAGCCTGAGGTCCTTTGGGCTAACTGACAGAACCAATGTGCAGTCCAACTGGATTGCACAGGACTGCGCGATGCAGTGCCTTTTGGCACATTGAAGTATGGTGCAACTTCATCTGAGATACCCAGAAAAAAACATGCCAGGACTTATTTGTACTTTTTTTTTCTTTTCTTTTTTTTTTACCCCTCAGCTGACGAAAGTTGTGGAGGGGTATTGTCATGCCAAGCGGTGTCCGTTTCCGGACAATAGCTGAAAGATGCCTAGGCCAAATGTTCTCATTTTTGGGTAGTATGTTGGGGGTGATTAGAGGAAACTCCCTATTGATTTTTGTCTCGCTCTGATAATCAATATGGCCGCCACAGGAGCCATTTTCATTCTCATTTCTGGACGATAACTGAAAAACACCTCACCCAAATGTTGGTCACTTGTTTTTCAACCATTCTGGATACTTGATCCCTACTTCACATTATAGAATTAAACTACTGTCTAAGTAGGAATATGTGTGTGCTTTACATTATTGCACTTGCTGCAATGGCATTTATTCATGGGTTATGGGACAATTGTGATAATGAAATACTTGTTTGGGACTTTGCAGATAACAACGGATCAGCAGTCCTCCATGGAATTCCCACAAACTCAAAAGTAAGCATCTATTTGTATGACTACAGAAGATGCTACACTTTGTAGCACACATGATACACCACATGATTACCTTTGACTTCAACATCTCATATTGTAGACTGATATCAAAAATCCCACCCTCGTACAGTCTTTTTACTTATCCCCCTGGCTTAACCCCCACCCCAAATCTGAAAACTGTCCAATTTCTCATAGCTACGCAATCAAAACAAATGTGGTAAAAAAAAAACAATTTTTGCCCACCTCCATGTCTGGTAAAAAAAAAAAAACAGCATCCAAAAAAGTTTCCCTCCTTTGCACAAAAATTGCATCACTCTGTGACATAAAAAAGTAACTTTGGCAGATAATGTTTTGCACAATTTTGAACAAATACCATAAAGCTAGGGATAAAATAGTTTGACATTGATTAATTTTGGGGAGTTTATATAAAGGTTGCCAAGAATGCCAATAGGCTGTATTTGACCTTGAGTATTTCAAGGCGGTTGAATTACTAAGCGTTTTGTGCCCAGGTACGCCCACAACTTCAACTGTCTTCTGGACCCTGCCGAACTTGAGCAAATCCAGAAGAATCGTAACAGGGATAGAGAGCACTGGGTGAGTTTTTTGTGCTCACAGTACGCTCTTTACATTTTTTATTTATTTATGTATATAAATTGTATTTGAATTCTTCCAAATCTGAAATTATTAATTCAACAATAATTACCACAGCGATGAATCCAGGTTCAGAAAGTAAAAGTTCTACCAGTATTTTGTTCAAGTCGCCTAGATTTGTTAATTAGCACACTTTCCTAGCTTGTCGGTAGAACTGGCAAGTGAAAACGCTTGGTGAGTTCAAATGTGGGTGGTAGGACTTTTCTCACCCCTGGACTATCCAGTACTCAAAATATTTTAGTGGCACAAATACAGGAGTCCCCTGGGTAAACCATGTTGATTCGAACAATATCACTGGAGGACTAGCGAGGGGCACCTCTTTTCTGCAGCACATTCTGTCTTTTCTTTGGTGGTCCTCATTTCCCGTGCTTATATAAAGCACTCACTGTTGTAGCGGGAGTTAGAATTGCAGATTGCGGACCATCGTCAGAGACTGGCAGAGGAGCAGGAGGCGCAACGGGCCAGGGAGCTGGCAGAGGAACGAGCAGAGGAGAGGAGGTTGAGGAGGGAGGAGGAGTTTGAAAGACAAAAACTCCAACAGGAGCAGAAGGTGAGTTCTGTGTATGTACTTTAGTCCTATTGATCTTAAAATCATCAAGCTCTCAACAGGAAGTATTACCTTTTCTAATACAGTGTGTGCTTAACCGTACATTTTCTTCCCCTTTTGGCAAATATTGAATGGTATCATGGTTTCGAAGGCTGGTGGTAGCTTTGAGAGCTTTCTTGGTCGCTCTCGTCTGGGATGATATCGGTTTGCCCACAATTGGATTCTTGGGCCAGCTGGCATTAATTGGGGGTGGCGCCCGGATTCTATTTAAGTTCTGCCTCACTGCCCTTGCTAGAGCGTCAGTGTTTTGTTCGTACTTTAGCAGGTAAGGTCTCTAGTGAGAAAGTTGTTGAGGTATTAGCTGCAAAAGAGGAAAGTGCTAGATAGCAAGGGAATGTTTCTGTTTTTCCTCTTTCTGGGCACCGTGTGGTGCTATTTCTTTTTATCTCGGTTTCCAGGATTTTTTCCCTTTGTATTCATTCTGTCGAACCCGCTTTGCTTCCTTATTGTTTCAGGGACTGGATCTTGGTCATTTGATAGCGCAAGTCTCCCTCTCTGATTTCTGTCAATGTTTGTCTCTTATTTTGCTATTCTTCCATGCCGTGCACACGAAGGCACGCGAGCTGTTATGCATGCATCTGCGGAGAGATTTCGCACGTTCACATTATGAAAGCGGCCAAGTTGCCAAGGCTAGACGTTACTGTTGCGAACAGTCAACACTGCTGGCCAACAAACAGGCATGTTGTTGGACCTGAAAATTGCATGGCTAATATCCCTCCTTTTTTTGAAAATAATTAGTCCTGGCTAATTCTTGATGGTTTTCCTTCATTTGCACATTTCCCAATTCAAGAATAATCAAGTGGCAGTTGAGGACACGGCTCCTCTCCCCTCTGCAATCTAAAAGCGACAAAATAATAGGCTACATTCAGAATTAAAAAATAATTTGATTATAATAAGGTCTATGCACCTATGCACTGTCACTCGGCGATGGCATTTCAGAACTCTTAAGCGAATGAAGGTAATTTCGGTGACAAGTACATACACCTGTTTTAGCAGCACGGTCGCTCAATTCGTAGTAAAAAAAAAAAAAATACACAGCTTTCCGATTGGAAAATGTAAAAGGACGAAACCACTTACTAGTCTGAAAGGCCGTCGATGAGTGCAGGTGC
This sequence comes from Gymnothorax reevesii, assembly GCA_029721435.1. Lineage (NCBI taxonomy): Eukaryota > Metazoa > Chordata > Actinopteri > Anguilliformes > Muraenidae > Gymnothorax > Gymnothorax reevesii. The sequence goes on along the minus strand of CM056579.1, from coordinate 38,302,346 downwards.
ATAGACCTAATTATAATTAAATTATTTTTCTGTCCTGAATGCAGCCCATTATTTTGTCGCTTTAAGATCGCATGAGGGAGAGAAGCTGTCTCTTCGATTGCCACTTGATTATTCTTGAATTGGAAAACGTGTTAATAAAAGAAACCCATCTAGAATTAGCCAGGACTAATTATTTTCAATAAAGGGAGGGATATTAGCCCCAGATTTTTCAGGTCTAACGACGCGCCTGCTAACAAACGAGCAGAAATAAATCATGTCGTCATGAAAAGTAATCTACAGCAGAATGTATTCATTAAAAACCCAGCACAGGCTTATTTCAGTAAGTTACGCCAGTAACGTCAGCCCTAGCATCTGAAACAAGCTAATGTTAGCTTGACTGCAACCTCACAGTAATATCACATGCACTGCAGAGTACTGTAACAATTACAAGACTCTGGCTATTCAAACAGCGATTGTGCTTGTAAGCGACGTCCACTCGCTTATTTGCAGAGGGAAATTGAATTGATGCTGGTTAGGGCTGGGGTTAGTTTGGTGTGAATGTCAGCGATGCCAACTCGCTTATTTGCAGAGCAAAAATGACCCAACAAATAAAGCAGGGGTTTACCTGTCAAGGAGAAAAGTCGCAAACTCTGCGTCAGTTTTTAATCCTTGCAGATCACTTTCCACTCCGAATGTTCGCTCTGGTTTTATCCCGGGTTTTGTTCAATTCTTTCTTTTGTGCTTTTTTCTTCTGGCTTCCTTTTTATCCCCCGCCCACACAAAGTGGGAGGGAGATATAGGTTTGACCTCCGTCCGTCCGTCCGTCCGAGATTAAGGGGATAGCTTTACTCAGAAACTACTACAGATACAGTAACCAAATTTGGTGTGTAGCTTCAGACCATAAAGGCCTTGATCGAGTTTGAAAATGAGAAGCGCACGATTGGCGGGGGATGTTGTAGACTATGTCGACTTGTTTTACTTGTCTTAGCCGTGTGTGCTGTTGCCGGTAACGGAGGTATTGGTATTTTTTTCCTCGCTGATGGCTCTAAGCTCCTGAACCCGCTCTCGGAGATTTGAACTTGACTCAGCACTGGCGTGAACTGAGGAGGAAGGGGGAGTGGGCTGTCTGCAGCGCGTGCATGTGCACTGTTTGACGGCTGTCAGATACCATCCTGGCTCTAATTGGTCATTTTTGGTCGGTCCGAACGATTCTTTTCAATTGCCGTAGGAGCATTAAGTGGGTTTAAAGGAGCGTTTTTTTTTTTAATTACAGAGCACTAGTTTTATGTAATACTGTCTGTACGCAGTGACAGTTTTAGCAAAAATGACAAAAAGTTACTTTTCTAAAACTTACCAACTGCAGCTTTAAATGCACCCCGAAATTGAAAGGAGTCATAACTATTGTGGCACACTGTGTATTTAGTATTAATATCAGAGTTTCAGTAAGACTCGTAGAGGGGCAGGGTGCGAATGTTAAAAGAGGCCACAAAGAGGGTGAGCTAATTTGCTCCTGAAGGGCAAAATTTTTTTCCTACATATTAACTTGCATAGTACAACAAATTGCAAACCTCTATTGTGCTGACAGATTCCACAAATTACTAAGTAATTGTTTTTGAGAATAGTAGATAAAAAATTTTTTTTAAAAACTCCGCAAAATTCAGCAATATATTACTGCCGAGACTGATGACAATTGAAATTATCATATTACAAGGAGAGAAAAAAACTTGTTTCCCCTGACTGATACGCTATCTTCATCACTGATGACTAAAAAAAACAGCATGGAACCATTAAATCGTCAATTTAGAGGCAAATGACAGCTCTGTTGAACTTTGCCCTTTCAGAAACAAGTAGTAAGCCTACTAATATGAACAAAAACCCTCCACATAATTCCAGAATGCAAATGATATCACTCTGCGGTGACTGATTGCAAATAATTATCACAAATCATCGCAGTTGAGAGAGAAAAAAATATATAACACGAAAATATCAGAAACTTGTTTCCCGCCACTGTCTACACTTTAGGTTGATCGTCACAGATACTATACTCAGCAACAAAAGTTCCTGTGACACTATATATACTTGAATCTTAAATAAGGTACATCCCTAAATCTAAAAATAATTTGGGGTTCCAATAGATAACAGACTCCTGTTACTAGTTCACAGGTTGAATAAGCCATACAGGTTACAGATATGATGTCATGACATGGGAAACCTGGACAAGCGTAAATGACAATTCACACATCAGTTACGCATGTACATTACGCATTTACGTTATTTCTGACCTTGCTTCGATCCATTCCTTGCTTAGTAGCACGAAAACTCTTCAGTGTAGTAGGCGTTACTTGGGCTTATCCTCAACGCAGTGTCTGGAGACACAGAAGTTTTTATTGGTACGGCAGTCGATTTCAAGGGACTAGGATAAGGATTCGGGATTATGGTTAGGGGAAGGGTTAGAGGTTGGGGTTAGGGGAAGAGTTAGAGGTTGGGGTCAGGGGAAGAGTTAGGGGTTAGCGTTAGGTTAGGGCAGGGCTTGAAATGGGGCTGCTGTACCTCTCCACTAGGGTACTGTTATGGCCCCAATTTGTTTTTACATTTACAACATAACAGCAACAGCAACAGCAAGGGTTCACAGACACCGTTTTAACAACTAAAACACATTTAATTTTTAACAAAGACAAAGACTAATAACAACCTACAACTAAAGACCAAGATTGATAAATAAGAAAAAACAGAAATAATTACAGTCCCTTTTTGGTGGGGTGGCTTGGTGATGTCCTGGATGAAGAAAATGCTCAAACACAGGCAAAGAAATCCACAAAAGAAACGTCACAGGTCTTGAACAGAATGGCAGGTCTGGTCATCTTCTTGCAATTTCTCCTACTACTTTACTGTCTCAATTCTTTTCCTTATATACTCTTTTGCAGACCCCACCCACATTTAGACCTCTTTTTTTTAATTTTCTGAGACTTGCCCCAGACATGTCCAGGACATGTCTAAACATGACTCCAGTCTGAGCTAAACAAAAAAAGGTAAATACTGCCATCTAGTGGCCTATATTCACATTACACCTCCATTCCAAAAGGGAAAAATTTTGACTCATAAAGGCAAAATTTTTCTTTTCAATACAAAATGGTTAAGTGAACACTTTTCTAAATATACATATCATACAATATTCAAACACATGATATACACATTCAAACACGGGATAAGCAATCAGCAATTACATTGTCTGTACCCTTCACATACTTAATTTCCAAGTCAAACTCCTGTAAAATCAAACTCCAATTCAACAATCTCCGATTCTTGTTTTTCATCTTACTCAAAAACATTAACGGATTGTGGTCAGTGTACACAATCATTGGCTTTTGTCCTGTACAAACATAAACCTCAAAGTGTTGTAAAGAAAGGACCAGAGCCAACAGTTCCTTCTCTATTGTGGAATAGTTCCTTTGGTGGCGATTGAACTTCCTGGAGAAGTATGCCACGGGATGCTCAATGTCATCAGAGTCACTTCTCTGTAGGAGCACAGATCCACAAGCTTGGTCGCTAGCATCGACCGCGATGGAGAACGGTTTGTTGAAGTCAGGAGATTTGAGCACGGGGAAGTGACACAGCAGAGACTTCAGGCGATCGAAGGCTCTCTGGCATGCATCATCCCAGGTGAACTTTACGCCTTTCTTCAGTTGGTTAGTTAGACTGAGAGCAATCTCAGCTAAGTTCTTGCAGAACTTGCGGTAGTACCCGATCATTCCAAGGAAGCGGCGCAAAGCTTTTTTGTTGTCAGGAACTGGAAAGTCCATGATGGCTTGGACTTTAGCATTTATGGGTGCCACCTTACCCTGGCCTATGACGTAGCCAAGATAGGTGACAGTAGCACAACCAAAGTCACTCTTGTTCAGGTGAACAGTCAGGTTAGCCTGGGTCAGGCGCTGGAACAACGTCTCTACATCTTTTAGATGTTCTTCCCAGGAGTCACTCCATGTGATCAGGTCGTCGATGTACGCACCCGTGTGTGGCAATCCGTCGATTGTAGACTGTATCATCCTTTGGAACGTGGCTGGGGCATTTTTCATGCCAAAGGGTAGGACTTCATACTGGTACAATCCAGATGGTGTGGCAAAAGCAGAGATGCTCTTGGCCCTCTCAGTTAAAGGCACACACCAATAACCCTTCAATAAATCAATCTTGGTCAGAAACTTTGCTTGCCCTACACTATCAATACAATCATCAATCCTAGGTATTGGAAACACATCAGTTCTAGTTACAGCATTGACTTTGCGATAATCTGTACAGAATCTAGTACTTCCTTCAGGTTTTGGAACTAGCACACAGGGTGAACTCCAATCGGAGTTGGAGGGTCTGATAATATCATGTTTTAACATGTACTCAACCTCTTTCTCAGCAATCTTTCTCTTTTCAGGATTCATCCGGTATGGATGCTGTTTTATTGGTTTGGCATCACCAACATCTACATCATGAGAGGCTATAGTAACTCTCTTTGGAGCATCAGGAAACAAATCCTCATATTTCTTGATCAACCTTTCAAACTGATCTCTCTGTGAGGGTTCTAAGTGCTGGAGTTTTACATCAAGATTTTGCAACACTTCAGTGTTTGACAATTTACATGAAAGAACTTCAGCTTTAATTCTTGGTTCATCATCTTGAAACTCCCCCTCATCTTCACACGTTTCGACCATTGGAGAATCTGAAGTGACAGCTGCAACCCTAGCATTTCTGTCATGATAAGGCTTCAGCATGTTAATGTGACACAATTGTTTTGGTTTTCTCCTATCTGGAGTCTTCACAATGTAATTGAGATCATTGAGTTTTGTCAGAATTTCATAAGGACCATGAAATCTAGCCTGCAATGGATTGGACTGCAAGGGAAACAACACAAGAACCTTGTCTCCTGGTTTAAACTCACGGCTTCTAGCCTTATGATCATACCAAGTTTTCAATTTTCCCTGACTTGATTTCAAGTTCTCTTTGGCTAGGTCACAAGCAGCACGCAATCTGTCCTTGAACTTCCTAACATAGTCTAACAGACTGATGTGCGGCTCTTCCTCTTGCCATTGTTCACTCAACAATAGCAAAGGTCCTCTCACTTCATGACCAAACACTAGCTCAAATGGACTGAATCCAGTAGACTCCTGCACTGCTTCTCTAGCTGCAAACAACAGCAAATGAACCCCTTCATCCCAGTCTTTCTCATGGTCATAACAATAAGTCCTCATCATTGTCTTGAGAGTGGAATGAAACCGCTCTAAGGCACCCTGACTTTCTGGATGATAGGCACTAGAAAGAATCTGCTTTGCACCTAGTTCATACACAACCTGCTGAAACAATCCTGAAGTGAAATTGCTACCCTGGTCTGACTGAATTTCCCTGGGAAGGCCAAACAACGTGAAGAACTTTATCAAAGCCTTCGAGATTGCAGTTGCCTTGATGTTACGTAGAGGTATGGCTTCGGGGAATCTGGTAGATGCACACATGATTGTCAACAAGTACTGATTTCCAGATCTAGTCTTGGGTAATGGACCAACACAATCAACAATGACCTTAGAGAATGGCTCCCCAAATGCTGGGATAGGCTGCAATGGAGCTACAGGTGGGTCTAACTGGTGTTTTCCAACTACCTGACAAGTGTGACAGGTTTTGCAAAAGTTGGAAACGTCTTTCCGAAGCCCAGGCCAAAAGAAGTGTTTCATGATCTTATCAACAGTCTTGTTAACACCAAGATGACCTCCTAAAGGTAAACTATGAGCCATTGTTAAGATCTCATTCCTATAGACCTTCGGAACAACAATTTGCCTGACCACTGCCCAATCTGCATTGGCAGGGATATCAGGAGGGCGCCACTTCCGCATCAACACACCATCCTTGAGATAATACCCAACTGGAACTGCATCTATTTCTTTTTCAGGAAGGGCTCTCCTCTTTAGTACACCAATTTCAGGATCATTAGTTTGCTCCTCAATCAACCGCTTTCTGGACAGAGACAAGTCTCCAGACACATCAGAATCACCAGACCCATCCGGCTGGCTGAATAGAGAACTGATAAAAGTATCTGATAAGTCCTCAAACGGAGAAACCATAGTAGGCCAATCAGAGTCATGAGGCGAACCACCTGAGTCCTGACTATTCAATGTACTGGACGGCACCACAACATCATCTTCTTTAGCCTTCTTGGCCATAGCACGAGTCACTGCGCAAGAAGGATACAGAGATGGGTCCTCATCCCCATTTTCAGTGCTCGGCTGTGAAGTAAGATGTACAGGGGGAACTACTTTGCCCCCAGCCAGGTCATTGCCTAGCAACAGAGAAACACCCTTTATAGGTAGACTTGACATAAGTCCCACCTTTACCTGTCCTGTAACTAAATCTGACTTCAAGAATATAGAGCGCAGGGGTACAGATACAGTCCTCCCTTCAATACCTTGTACAAGTATGAAATCCCCTGAAGCGGTCTCATCACGTAACTCCAAGGAGTCCATCAACAAAAGTGACTGAGAAGCTCCGGTATCCCTTAGGATATATATGGGGACAGGAGTAGTATGCTCATTCAGAGCCACAAATCCCTCTGACACAAATGGAAGAAATTCCTCCCTCACAAAGTCAGCTGTATTAGGCTTTTTAGCCCCACAAGAAGCAGGCAATTTAGCAGATTGGTTATCTACTACAGGGGTTTCTAACCTTGTTTTCACAAAGGCATTTGGTTTGGTATCCTTTTCTTTTTCTTTCTTAGCTTTAAGGAACCAACAGTTAGTTGTAACATGACCAGATTTCTTGCAATAACTGCAAACTAGACCACTTTTGTCACTGTCAGCTTTCACACTTTGATCAGACCTGTTACTGGATTTCTGAGCACCATCACCAGATTTGTCTTTGTCTTTGGGTGAGGAATCTTGGGTATCACCGTAACCCTTTTTCTGAAATTGGGACCATTTATTGTTACTGCTAGACTGAAATTTGGACTTATGAGTGAGAACATATTCATCTGCAAATTTGGCAGCTGATTGCAAGTTCAGTGCTTGCTTCTCATTAAGGTAGGTCTTAACATCATCCTTAACACAGTTCTTGAATTCTTCAACTAACACCATCTCTTTTAGTGAGTTGAAATCATCCTTGACCTCCATAGAAGTACACCAGCGCTCAAAGCAAACCTGCTTCTCATTAGCAAATTCAACATAAGTCTGATTTTCAGATTCCTTCAGACCTCTGAATTTCTGTCGGTAAGCCTCTGGAACCAACTCATAAGCTCTCAAAATAACCTTTTTGACAACCTCATAATCAGAGGAATCATCTGCAGACAAAGCCGAATAGGCTTGTTGAGCTTTACCCTTGAGGACAGTTTGCAACATCAGAGGCCAGTGTTCCTTTGGCCACTGGCAACTCTTTGCTACCTTTTCAAAACACTGGAAATAGTTGTCAACATCCTTTTCTGAAAATGGAGGCACCAGATTTACCTCCTGACTGGCACAAAATTTATTTTTAGTTTCAATTTTAATTTTTAGTTGCTCCATTTGGAGTCTTTCTTCTCTATCGAATTTCTCTAATTCAAAATCTCTCTGTCTCTGTCTCTCTCTTTCTGCTCTTTCCTCTTTCTCTCTCTCAAATTCTCTTTGTTTTTCTTTTTCTTCCCTCTCAATTTTCTCTTCTCTTGCTAATTTTTCTAACTCAAACTGCCTTTGTTTTTCTTTTTCTTCCCTTTCAAATTCTCTTTGTTTTTCTTTTTCCTCCCTTTCAATCTCTAGCATTTTTAATTTAAGTTCCATTTCTATATTTGGATTTTCCACTGGAAACTGTTCCAGATCTCCTGGTGCAAACACATTTTCATCAATGTAATATTCAACTATCTCTCTAGCCAGTCTTGCTTTTCGCATGGCTGGTTTTACCTCTGTCAGCTCCAACTGTCTGCAAATTTCTAGCAGTTCTGTCTTTTTAAAAGACTTCAAAACCCCTACGGTTGGTGATGCCAAGAAATCATCCATTGCTGTTGTCAATATATATCTAGGAAAATTCACAAAAACAATTTCACAATTTGAAATGTTAGATTTTCAATAAATTACTCACACAATGGTCTATCCCGGACCTTGAGCCCCCAATTTGTTATGGCCCCAATTTGTTTTTACATTTACAACATAACAGCAACAGCAAGGGTTGACAGACACAGTTTTAACAACTAAAACACATTTAATTTTTAACAAAGACAAAGACTAATAACAACCTACAACTAAAGACCAAGATTGATAAATAAGAAAAAACAGAAATAATTACAGTCCCTTTTTGGTGGGGTGGCTTGGTGATGTCCTGGATGAAGAAAATGCTCAAACACAGGCAAAGAAATCCACAAAAGAAACGTCACAGGTCTTGAACAGAATGGCAGGTCTGGTCATCTTCTTGCAATTTCTCCTACTACTTTACTGTCTCAATTCTTTTCCTTATATACTCTTTTGCAGACCCCACCCACATTTAGACCTCTTTTTTTTAATTTTCTGAGACTTGCCCCAGACATGTCCAGGACATGTCTAAACATGACTCCAGTCTGAGCTAAACAAAAAAAGGTAAATACTGCCATCTAGTGGCCTATATTCACATTACAGTACTCTGCATTGAAATGCATTGAAAAACTGCCGTACCTGTTGCAACTGCCTATCCTCACATAGCCTAATGCAATATTTTTGGAACTGTCACTTTTTCTATAAAGCTACGGTTTTCTTTCTGTAAACACTGGTGTCCATGGTCACAAGCTTAGGTGAATTTAGCCCATTTTGAAGGGCTGCTTAATCACTATTTAACGAAAATTTGTGAGTTTCATTTGTGATCAGAATGAAAACCAGCATACACAGTGGTCCCCCCAGGATGGAGCCTGAGGTCCTTTGGGCTAACTGACAGAACCAATGTGCAGTCCAACTGGATTGCACAGGACTGCGCGATGCAGTGCCTTTTGGCACATTGAAGTATGGTGCAACTTCATCTGAGATACCCAGAAAAAAACATGCCAGGACTTATTTGTACTTTTTTTTTCTTTTCTTTTTTTTTTTACCCCTCAGCTGACGAAAGTTGTGGAGGGGTATTGTCATGCCAAGCGGTGTCCGTTTCCGGACAATAGCTGAAAGATGCCTTGGCCAAATGTTCTCATTTTTGGGTAGTATGTTGGGGGTGATTAGAGGAAACTCCCTATTGATTTTTGTCTCGCTCTGATAATCAATATGGCCGCCACAGGAGCCATTTTCATTCTCATTTCTGGACGATAACTGAAAAACACCTCACCCAAATGTTGGTCACTTGTTTTTCAACCATTCTGGATACTTGATCCCTACTTCACATTATAGAATTAAACTACTGTCCCAGTAGGAATATGTGTGTGCTTTACATTATTGTACTTGCTGCAATGGCATTTATTCATGGGTTATGGGACAATTGTGATAATGAAATACTTGTTTGGGACTTTGCAGATAACAACGGATCGGCAGTCCTCCATGGAATTCCCACAAACTCAAAAGTAAGCATCTATTTGTATGACTACAGAAGATGCTACACTTTGTAGCACACATGATACACCACATGATTACCTTTGACTTCAACATCTCATATTGTAGACTGATATCAAAAATCCCACCCTCGTACAGTCTTTTTACTTATCCCCCTGGCTTAACCCCCACCCCAAATCTGAAAACTGTCCAATTTCTCATAGCTACGCAATCAAAACAAATGTGGTAAAAAAAAAAAAAAATTTTTGCCCACCTCCATGTCTGGTAAAAAAAAAAAAACAGCATCCAAAAAAGTTTCCCTCCTTTGCACAAAAATTGCATCACTCTGTGACATAAAAAAGTAACTTTGGCAGATAATGTTTTGCACAATTTTGAACAAATACCATAAAACTAGGGATAAAATAGTTTGACATTGATTAATTTTGGGGAGTTTATATAAAGGTTGCCAAGAATGCCAATAGGCTGTATTTGACCTTGAGTATTTCAAGGCGGTTGAATTACTAAGTGTTTTGTGCCCAGGTACGCCCACAACTTCAACTGTCTTCTGGACCCTGCCGAACTTGAGCAAATCCAGAAGAATCGTAACAGGGATAGAGAGCACTGGGTGAGTTTTTTGTGCTCACAGTACGCTCTTTACATTTTTTATTTATTTATGTATATAAATTGTATATGAATTCTTCCAAATCTGAAATTATTAATTCAACAATAATTACCACAGCGATGAATCCAGGTTCCGAAAGTAAAAGTTCTACCAGTATTTTGTTCAAGTCGCCTAGATTTGTTAATTAGCACACTTTCCTAGCTTGGAGGTAGAACTGGCAAGTGAAAACGCTTGGTGAGTTCAAATGTGGGTGGTAGGACTTTTCTCACCCCTGGACTATCCAGTACTCAAAATATTTTAGTGGCACAAATACAGGAGTCCCCTGGGTAAACCATGTTGATTCGAACAATATCACTGGAGGACTAGCGAGGGGCACTTCTTTTCTGCAGCACATTCTGTCTTTTCTTTGGTGGTCCTCATTTCCCGTGCTTATATAAAGCACTCACTGTTGTAGCGGGAGTTAGAATTGCAGATTGCGGACCATCGTCAGAGACTGGCAGAGGAGCAGGAGGCGCAACGGGCCAGGGAGCTGGCAGAGGTACGAGCAGAGGAGAGGAGGTTGAGGAGGGAGGAGGAGTTTGAAAGACAAAAACTCCAACAGGAGCAGAAGGTGAGTTCTGTGTATGTACTTTAGTCCTATTGATCTTAAAATCATCAAGCTCTCAACAGGAAGTATTACCTTTTCTAATACAGTGTGTGCTTAACCGTACATTTTCTTCCCCTTTTGGCAAATATTGAATGGTATCATGGTTTCGAAGGCTGGTGGTAGCTTTGAGAGCTTTCTTGGTCGCTCTCGTCTGGGATGATATTGGTTTGCCCACAATTGGATTCTTGGGCCAGCTGGCATTAATTGGGGGTGGCGCCCGGATTCTATTTAAGTTCTGCCTCACTGCCCTTGCTAGAGCGTCAGTGTTTTGTTCGTACTTTAGCAGGTAAGGTCTCTAGTGAGAAAGTTGTGGAGGTATTAGCTGCGAAAGAGGAAAGTGCTAGATAGCAAGGGAATGTTTCTGTTTTTCCTCTTTCTGGGCACCGTGTGGTGCTATTTCTTTTTATCTCGGTTTCCAGGATTTTTTCCCTTTCTATTCATTCTGTCGAATTGCTTCCTTATTGTTTCAGGGACTGGATCTTGGTCATTTGATAGCGCAAGTCTCCCTCTCTGATTTCTGTCAATGTTTGTCTCTTATTTTGCTATTCTTCCATGCCGTGCACACGAAGGCACGCGAGCTGTTATGCATGCATCTGCGGAGAGATTTTGCACGTTCACATTATGAAAGCGGCCAAGTTGCCAAGGCTAGACGTTACTGTTGCGAACAGTCAACACTGCTGGCCAACAAACAGGCATGTTGTTAGACCTGAAAATTGCATGGCTAATATCCCTCCTTTTTTTGAAAATAATTAGTCCTGGCTAATTCTTGATGGTTTTCCTTCATTTGCACATTTCCCAATTCAAGAATAATCAAGTGGCAGTTGAAGAAATGGCTTCTCTCCCCCATGCGATCTAAAAGCGACAAAATAATAGGCTACATTCAGAATTAAAAAATAATTTGATTATAATAAGGTCTATGCACTGTCACTCGGCGATGGCATTTCAGAACTCTTAAGCGAATGAAGGTAATTTCGGTGACAAGTACATACACCTGTTTTAGCATCACGGTCGCTCAATTCGTAGTAAAAAAAAAAAAATACACAGCTTTCCGATTGGAAAATGTAAACGGACGAAACCACTTACTAGTCTGAAAGGCCGTCGATGAGTGCAGGTGCATAGACCTAATTATAATTAAATTATTTTTCTGTCCTGAATGCAGCCCATTATTTTGTCGCTTTAAGATCGCATGAGGGAGAGAAGCTGTCTCTTCGATTGCCACTTGATTATTCTTGAATTGGAAAACGTGTTAATAAAGGAAACCCATCTAGAATTAGCCAGGACTAATTATTTTCAATAAAGGGAGGGATATTAGCCCCAGATTTTTCAGGTCTAACGACACGCCTGCTAACAAACGAGCAGAAATAAATCATGTCGACATGAAAAGTAATCTACAGCAGAATGTATTCATTAAAAACCCAGCACAGGCTTATTTCAGTAAGTTACGCCAGTAACGTCAGCCCTAGCATCTGAAACAAGCTAATGTTAGCTTGACTGCAACCTCACAGTAACATCACATGCACTGCAGAGTACTGTAACAATTACAAGACTCTGGCTATTCAAACAGCGATTGTGCTTGTAAGCACAAAAAAAGGGAAAAAGCTATCCAAATCTATCTGGCCCTATGCAAAAAGGTAAAAAATAAATAAAATTTATACATAAATAAATAAATAATACATTTTTTACATCGCCATGGAGGAATTTTTGCCCTCTCTTATTTGCAGAATTGTTTTTAGTCAGCCACATTGAGCCTGAAGGGCCTGGAGGATCTTTGAACCTGTTTAAGGTCATGCCACAGCATTTCATTCAGATTTAAGTCCAGACTTTGACTGGGCCACTCCACAACCCTCATTTTGTTTTTTTTCCAAGCCATTCAGTGGACTTGCTGGTGCATTCCAGATCATTGTCCTGCTGTAGGGCAGCCCTCAAAAATTAGCACGAACGATCATTCAGTTCGCGCAGAGGTTACGCAAATTACAAAAACAGGCGAACATTTTCCCGTTCGCGCAAAATGAGGAAGAAAAAAAATAAAAGATCTTTGATTTCTCTTGACCGGTGAACAAAACAAGACATGTTCAGCGCGAATTTTTTCCCTCCTCTCCCATAAAAGCCAGGAGAGCTCAGAAAGGGAGGCAATGCACCCCATTCATATATCCCCACTCATTACATCGGCGAACATGTATAAGGCTATAACAGTACAGCCGACGGGGAATAGACCTTTTGCAAGCACAGAACTGTAGCGCCTTCTATTTGTGGTTACTAGCCAGGCTTCTGCCAAGCCAGGACGACTGCCATTTGGATTTTAGAGGGAACGAACGAGAGCATTCCGTTTTCTGGCCGTTCGTTTCATCGAAATATGGCCATCTTTAACACTTGGACTGTTCCATAGTTGAAGAAATATCTACAGGACAACGGTGTGACCATTTCTGGTCACAAGAAGGATGTTTTACTGACACTGTGCAGGTCAGTTTTGGATTAAGAACTGCCAGTAGATCCTGACTATTTTTAAGATTTGTGCTGAGGAAGATTTGTGGAAAGGGTTGGAAAAACTGATCATCCAATATGATGTTTTTTTTTAGGTTGCTCTGGATCACACATAATGTGAAACATTTTGACATAATGCATCATTTTGACATTATGCGTTGTTTTTACATTATTGGTTGTAACACGGCCTGTCTTAACTGAAGACAGAGTAAACTACAGTTTTAAATAAAAGAATAGGAAAGATGCATTTCGATTTATAAGACACATGATGAATGATATTTTATTACACAACTTTGATGCTTTTCCCATACCCCAGCTCATGGCATATTTTTGATATTGTAGGGTAATATCACTTTTGCAAAAATTTAATTGTCTGAGATTGTGGGGGCAAAATTGCTCTGCCTTACGTTCCGCTCTTTGCAAAACTGAATACTGAGTGTAACGCTGGTTAATTCTGTGCGGCTTAGCGCTGCAGCGAGCCAGATAAATAGCACTCTCGCAAGTTATCGTTACTGAGCTAGCTAGCCCGGACCCATTATGTAACATTGGTTTATGAGCCAGCTAGCTCCTCATTTGACTGTGAATATTGGCTAGTGCAACCGCGAGTGTCTTTGACTCAGTGACTTACGGAATAAGAGTAATTGTGTTAGCTCAGTGCTATCATAATGGGAATTACCATGGCGTTAATGGAACATAAATTTGTTTCTACTAAATTACGTACATCTGTTATGCCATGAAAAGAGTTTTATAAAATGGGCGCTTCCCATCTTCAATGTGATTGGCTGAGCCGCGTTCCATGCCAATATAAAATTACTGTAACCCACTGTGGCAGGCCGCAGCACAAAATCTCCCTGCACGCAACAAACTACTCTGCGCTCAACTGACTCATTAGGTTCCATTTGTTTCAAGACTTTTAGCTCACCACTTCAGTGTTAGCAAAGTTTAGCCTTTTAACCCGCTAACCAGTTGGCTATCTACCACCCCAATTCCGAAAGAGTCGGGACGAAATATTAATTGTTAATAAAATCAAAATGCAGTGACACTCAGATCACATGAGTCTGTTTATAAATGAGGTATTTATAATGGAACATAGATAACATTTCAAATGTTGAAACTGAGACATTTGTACTTTTATCCACAAAATGAGCTTATTTAAAATTTTCTGGATGCAACAGGTCTCACAAAAGTTGGGACACAGGCAAAAAAAGGCTGAAAAAGGAATTAATATATGAGAATCAGCTGAAAGAACATTTAGCAAGTAATTAAGTTAACTGGCATCAGGTGTATAACATGATTTGCTGTAAAAAGGATGTCTTAGAGCCTTTCAGAAGTAAAGATGGCCAGAGGTTCTCCAACCTGTGAAGCCTTGCGTAAGAAAATTGTGGAATATTTTAAAAACAATGTTACTCAGCGTCAAATTGCAAAGGCCTTGAAGATCTCATCATCGACAGTGCATAACATCATCAGAAGATCCAGAGAAACAGGAAAAATCTCTGTGCGTAAGGAACAAGCCCGAAGACCTTTACCGGATGCCCATGATCGTCGGGCCCCCAGACGCCATTGCATCACTTACCGGCATGATTCTGTCATTGACATTACAATATGGGCCCAGGAATACTTCAAGAAACCACAGTCTGTAAACACTGTCCGCCGTGCCATCCACAGATGCCACCTAAAACTCTATCATACAAAAAGGAAGCCATTGTTGAGCATGATCCAGAAGCGTCGCTGTGTTCTGTGGGCCAAGGCACATTTAAAATGAACTGTAGCATAAAGGCAAAGCGTCCTGTAGTCAGACGAGTCCAAATTTGACATTCTTGTCGGAAATCACGGGCGTCATGTCCTCCGGGCTAAAGAGGAGAAAGACCACCTGTCCTGTTTTCAGCGTTCAGTTCAAAAGCCAACATCTCTGATAATATGGGGATGCATTAGTGCATATGGTTTGGGACACTTGCATGTTTTGAAAAGCACCACGAGTGCTGAAAGGAATATAAAGGTTAAACAGCACCAGATCCTCCCCTCCAGACGACATCTATTCTTGGGAAGGCCTTGAGTATTTCAGCAGGACAATGCAAAACCACATACTGCAGCTATTACAACAGCATAGCTTCATAGTAGAAGAGTCCGTGTGCAGAACTGGCCTGCCTGCAGTCCTGATCTTTCACCGATTTAGAACATTTGGCGCATAATTAAATGGAAAGTCCGTCAATGGAGACCCTAAACTTTTCAGCTGCTGGAAGCATGTATTGCACAAGAGTGGGATCAAATTCCAATGGCTAAACTCTAGAAACTTGTCTCCTCAATGCCCAGACGCCACCAATCTGTGTTAAAAAGAAGAGGGGATGCTACACCATGGTAAACAGGGCCCTGCCCCAACTTTTTAAGAGATCTGTAGCAGCCAGAAAATTTGAAATGAGCTCATTTTTTGGAAAAATTGAAAAATTTCTCAGTTTCAACATTTGCTATGTTATCTCTGTTCTATTGTAAATAAAATACTGGCTGGTGTGATTTGAAAGTCATTGCAATTTGATTTTATTCACAATTTACGCTTTGTCCCAACTATTTTTATTTGGGGTTGTACCTAGCTAGCTATTGCATTACAGAGTTCGATATCACTTTTGCGTTTCTAGCTACGTTGCTAACTAGGCTGCTATTTCAGTAGCCTATTTGGCATAAATTGTTGACTTTTTTTCTTGTGTGTTTATTTTATCGGCTATGTGTAGGGTAACCACCTCCATTGTACTGAACGCTAGCTAGTTGACAAGCTGGCTAACAAACTGATGCACAATTCAACATATTTCCCTGGGCACTTGCAAGTGTGGAGGACAAAAGTCAATTGTTCCCTACTCTCGCTGCTGGTTGTAATGATATGGCCGATCGGCGCAAGTTGAGAACAAGGAAACCCGAAAACCAAAACGAACGTAAAATTATTTAACGGGGTCTTCGGGAGACCGAAGGAGACATTCAAAATAGCCTGTATTTATAGTATATCTACATTAGTGAGCCCAAATAGCCTGATGTGAGATGATAGTGACACGAGATGAAAAAGCAATCTTAGCGTCTGTGTTGCTTGCCAACCATTCGGTCTACTCTATCTTGCTTGGTGGAAGAACGAAGAGTTCTCAATTTTATTGTTGCCGTATTACCAATAAATTGTCGATTTTTTTTCTAGTGTGTTTATTTAATGGGCTATATGTTGGGTAACTGTTTTATAAAAGCAATAAGCCCCTTGATGCACTGGGTTACAGTGATTTTATTATGGCAGAGGGGCACTAAGGTACTCCGCTGCATGTCATGCCTTAGAACGCCCCTCCGCTGTTATAAAATCACTGCTTCTCGGGACTTATTCCTTTATTATACTCTTGGTCATGCAATTCATCTTCAGCTTTTGGTGCGGCCCGCAATTTTTGAATTTAAATAAAAAATACCAGGGGCACTAAATTGGATAAAAATGATGCGAACGATAACTATTGGTGTGAAATCAATCAATCAAACAAACAGGACAGCCTGGTCTACATGCATAATCGTGTCTGGTGTTAAGTCCGTAGACCTGCTTGAACTGCATCACCTATTTTTGAGAAACCTGTTTTGGCGTAACCCGTTTGCATAACCTGTGGGTTACACAAAAAAAGTGCTTAACCAAACTATGGGTTACGCAAGGTAAATTCCACGTAACCTGTTTTCTGGTGAAGCAGATTTTTCAAATTTTGAGGGCTGCAGGGTATAATAATAAATCGTACTATGTGAATAAGAAGGTGCATCTACATTACAAAACTTCCCAAAATTAAACTTGGAAGAAGTTGCGCGAATCTTTGTGAATATTCATGCGGGCAGCCACACTCCCCAGGAAACTTTGCAGTGTTACTGGGATGAAAAACTTCCCAAAAATTTGGTTGCTTATGTGCTTGGGCAGTAGAAGGTAAGCATTGCTGTCTCAACGTCAAGAGCGTTCTATGGGCTACTATACTTCACGAAATTTAGCAAAGTTTGGGTCCACGCTGCCAATGTTGTTCAACATTTCACGGTATTTGAGAAAAATTTTACCCCATGAGCAGTAAATTTTGTGGAAAGTTTTGCAGGAATAATTTTGCAGTTAGCATTGACACTACCAATTTTCTGTAAATGGAATATCGTGAAGTTACATTTTTGCGAAGTTTCAGTAGGTGTGGACGCACATACGGAGTTAAAAATGCTAGTATCTCTTTCTCACAGAAATTGTCATGACAAACAATGTCTGGCTGTCAAAGAGAGAGCTCATATCATCGTACATTAGACGTTTTGTTTAAGGCAGGATAAAAATAGTTAAGACTTTTTTTAAATACGGGGTATGTCAGACCTCATCAGAAAGAGCCCACATCAGCCCAACATAACCTTTCCCAAGTCCAACTGTGGACGGTCTTTCAGATATGCATGGTTTTCAAACTTCTCCTGGCTAGAGTGGGATTCTGGGATTCTGTCACACATGTAGAATGTTAGAAAGACTTCAACTGATAAACATCTCAAAGGAGGCAACTGTGAAATTGAGGAGGTATATGACTCCTCACACAGCTGTCTGTACTCTTAGATCTAAGGCTTCCAGGGATGTACAAAAATCCCAGATTTGCTTGCTCAAAATACTGGAGTCGTTTCGATTCCTCATGCATCAAGGAATCGCTACTCGTGGACACAAGGATATGTCCAGCAATCTTTTCCAGTTGTTGAATTTGAGGGCACAAGATTGTTCAGAACTAGCCCTGTGGTTCAAAAGAAAACAAAAATGGCTTGGACATGACATTGAAAATGAAATGTCACAACTCATGTCTAATGCTGTCCTACAAGAAATTAACAACATCAAAGCAGATCAGTTTTTCTCCCTTATAATTGAGGAAACAACTGATGTCTCTGTTAACCCATTTAAACCGGAACAGCATGTGCTCATTTTAACCTTTTTAACCGGGGATGCTGTTACGCATTTCTACCCTTCAGGCCGGCATGTCCCCTCTTAGACATGCCCAGGACATGCCCAAAACCTAGCTCCAGACTGGGCTTAACAAAAAAAAAGGTCAATACTGCCATCTAGTGGCATTTTTTCACATGACAGTTACCATACCAAATTTGGTGAAGCTGTGAGAATTAGTTGCCAAGTACTGACCCGTAGAAGATTTCCAGGGTCAAGGTTAAAGCGCTAAGGTCAAAGGTGAAATTCAGCAAAAAACCTGACATTGCACATCTATGGGTCATAGTGAGTTACCATACCAAATTTGGTGACGCTGTGAGGATTAATTGCCGAGTACTGACCGGAAAATATTTTCAGGGTCATGGTCACAACGCTAAAGTCAAAGGTCAAATCAAGAAAAAAAACCTGACGTTGCACATCTATGGGTCGTAGTGAATTACTCTTCCAAATTTGGTGAAGCTTCAACAATTAGTTTCTGAGTACTGACCCTGACAAGATTTCAAGGGTCAAGGACACAGAGGTAAGGTCAAAGGTCAAATCAGGCAAAAAAAACCTGATGTTGCACATCTATGGGTCATAGTGATTTATACCAAATTTGGTGAAGCTGCGATCATTAGTTGCTGAGCACTGGCCTGGAAAATGTCTCCCGGACAAGATTTCCAGGGTCAAGGTCACAGCGCTAAGGTCAAAGGTCAAATCCAACAAAAAAAACCTGACCTTGCACATCTATGGGTCAAGGTGAGTTGCTATACCAATTTTGGTGAAGCTGCAATGATTAGTTGCCGAGTACTGACCCGGACAAGATTTCCTGGGTTAAGGTCACAGCGCTAAGGTCAAAGGGCAAATCCAGCAAAAAAACCTGACGTTGCGCATCTATGGGTCATATTGAGTTACCATATGAAACTTGATGAAGCTGCGATCATTAGTTGCCAAGTTGTGGCCCAGACAAAATCATGGACAGACGACGGACGACAGACGGACACGCAGGTGACGACAATACCCCTCTGGCCAGTGTTAGCCGAGGGGTAAAAATGAGATCTAGCCAGGACTAAAAGGGACGTGTCTTTACCCCCCCCTGTAGCTTCGCTACTGGTTTTAAATATTGTGATGAAGATTTGCACAAATAAAAAATGCAGTTCTTATGAAAGCCACAAGTGTAAGCTCTCAAATACTTTTTAAATTTTGTTTCTATCTGCTACAGAGGCTGAAATATCAGCTTCTTACTAGATGTTTTCCAGAAAACCTCAGGTTTTAGGGGTTCTTTTCAGAATCGCCCAAAGGTTTGCATAGGCGTTTTTTGAATAGGCATCAGGCCTAAATGCGTTAAAGAACAAGTAACAATGATTTTATGTCATGTCAGTGACAATTTTGAGATCTCAGAGGAATTTATAGGTCTTTACAATACTGACACAACCAATGCAGACACCATTACAAAAATCATTAAAGACATTCTGTTGATATACCACTAATTGTCGAGGACAGTGCTATGACGGTGCTAGTTCTATGTCAGGACGCTACTCGGGTGTAGCTAGAATTTTTGAGGAACAGCCAAATGCTTTTTATGTCCATTGTTCTTCACATGTATTAAATTTAGTTCTCCAAGATGCCACAAGGTCAGTTACTACGGTCAGAGACACCATAGATTTTGTCCAAACGCTTGTTAACTTTGTACGCAACTCGCCCGAAGGGCTGGCCCATTTTACAAACCTTCAAAATGACATGAGTGCTACTTCCCCGCGTCCATTGTGTCCAACTAGATCAGTGCTTCTCAAACCTCTCCTGGAGGACCACCTGTCCTGCATGTTTTAGATCTATTCCTGTTTTAGCACAGATGATTAAAATGATCAGCTCGTTATTGACCCTCTAAAGCTGATTGAGAACATCCTGATTATTTGAATCACCTGTGCTGGGGCAGGGAAAGATCTAAAACAGGCAGGGCAGGTGATCCTCCAGGAGAGGTTTGAGAAACACTGAACTAAATGGACGATGCAGTGCTCATCAATTCGAGGCGTGTTGGAAAACTACACCACTCTAAAGCGAACACTTCAGGAAATTTCTAGAAATGATTAAGGGCAGTGTGGTAGTAAATACTCTGGTCTTTTGCGATGGCTGCAGTATTTTGAAACCGTTTTCGGCTTAATAATGTGCGAGAAAGCATTTTCAAAGTCAGAGGAAATTAGTAGACTCCTGCAGAAGCAAGACCTAACTGTTGGTGAAAGCAGAAGAGCCACTGACTTATTAAGGAACACCCTGACACGAATGCAGTCAGCTGAAAGTTTTGAAAACGTGTGGGATGAATGCACAGCTTTGGCTTATTACTTAAATGTTACACCACCCTATCTACCTTGACGTAAGAAACCCACAAGGAGACTTATTGAAGACGATGAGAGGCTGACAAGCACACAGCCCTCAGACAACGTCCAACAGTACTTTAAGGAGACACACTGGGATCCTATGATCTCCATTGATAGACGTTTTCATATTGAAAGGTCAGATGTAAATGTGTGTTTGGAGAGACTTTTAATAAAAGCAGTAAAAGGAGAGCAATGCTCTATAGAAACGGGGATCATTTTAAAGCCTACCTACCTATCTGATGTTGATTCTAACAGATTGCAGATTCAACTGAGCATGTTACCTGATCTTGTACTTCAGCAGGACAAACAAACCAGTGATGGAAAAATCATAAAAAATGTTATCAGTGCGCTAAAAGACTTGAGAGATGCATCTGCTGTTTTCAGTGAAGTAAAAACGTTGATGAAAATCATTTTGGTTCTTCCTAGCTCCTCTGCTTCAGTTGAAAGGAGTTTTTCAGCTTTGAGACAAATTAAAATATACTTGCGTTGCACAATGACTCAGTGTAGATTGAACAGTGTTGCTCTGCTCCACGTACTTCTAAAACAAACCAACAATCTCATTCTCGATGAAATCGCACAAGAATTCAGTATTCGGTCCGCTGTAAGAAAGAACACTTTTGGTGTATTCAGTAAAGACTAAATATGCTGCACTGCACACTTGTAAAAAATATAACTTCTGGGTCTCAAAATTAATGCTTACAATCAAAGTTAATTTGATACATGGATACTATGATAAACACTGGGGGCTCTAATTTCTTGGTGCAGCGCAGGTGGCGTAGCGTGGCGCAGCTCACGCAGTGGTAATTTCGTCCGGCGCAGCCCGCGCAGTGGTAATTTTGTGAGGTGCGGAGCCTTTGGTAGACGAGATGGGTGTGGCGGCGTAGTAGGGGGAGGTGTCACATATTCATCAAGACGCAGTGACAATTTCGTAGAAAAAGTCTCCGCTGGAGTTGCGCGGGAAACTCGCCAGCTCCTACCTGCTTTAGTTTCTGTGCAGTGGTAATTTGGCTGACTGCGCGCAGTGCGCACACGTCACCGAAATCTCACAGGCAGGTTTCCAGAATTTCAGGCACATTTCAATGCAATAAATAATTACAGGAAGCATTATTTAATGTAACTATCTGAATAAGGATATAAATGATAGTATCTGTAATTTATGCTTGCGTTCTGCGCTCAGTAAAGCCGCTTGCACACTGGACACGAAACAAATTTTTTTGCACGACTGATGACAGACAAAGTCAATGCAAAGACGCGATAGTTGGACAGGGTATTAATATAGCTCCGTGTCCGAAAGTCATAAAAGTTCTAATTTTTCTGAGTATTCCAGGAATTATTAGACAGGCAAACTTGGCCATGTTTGTTCGACCTTCACAGAATGCAAATTGATAGCTATCAACTTTTCTTGGTCTTTTTAGCCTATTCATCTGTTTTCTTCCGTTGAAGATGGACAGCAGACTTTGTTCGGTCTTTCTTTTGAAAATTAGTCAGATGGATTGAACAGATTCACGCGTTATTTCCACACCAGAGATAAAATAGTACTCGTAGTCAGTGAGCAAATCAATTCCATGACCATTGACAGTGTGAATAAATTATTGCATGCAGGATCAAGACTGTCCGACAAAATGCAAAATACTCCATGTCCAGCAGCCAGCAAAAAGTAAAAGTATTGATATGACAATACATTTATAACGAAATAAAGAATAAAATATATCACCAACACACGGAACATCCAAAAAGATGACCCGCAAATAAAAAAATCGCAGTGTTCATCAGATGTTCTGCTGTTAAAATGTTTATTTTTATTCTTTATTTCGTTATCAATCTGTTCTAATTGTCCTCTTTTTTTTTTTTTTTTTGGCTGTCAGACACTGAGGCATTGTACACTGTCTCGCGCTAATGTCGACTCCCTTTATTGAGCTGAGCTTAAACAGAAACATTGATTGAAATTTTCGGTACTCATCTTGAAGAACTGAGCTCTCTTATCAAAACATTCACGTTTAATATCTAAAAGAGTGGGTAGATTTGAAGAAATTAAAAACAATAATAGACTGTCGGACACGGAGATATATTAAAACCCTGTCAGACTTTCGGACACAAGACACTGCGTTCAACGCCATCAGTCGAGCGAAAAATTTGTTTCGCGTCCAGTGTGCAAGCGGCTTAATACTAGGCTACTATTATTGTCACTTAGGTTTTATCGTCTTTAGTGGGGGAAAGGAATACAGCCTGATTGCTGTGATCTCGTACTGACTTACGTTACACATTTATTTTCAATATGTGATCTTATCTTACATTGTTGTCCATGCATGTTGTGCATGTCCCAAAATTTTGAGCAGCAACAGTTTGTAATAATAGGAACACGCTATCCATCGTTTCTCTTCCCAATGAGCAAGATTTGACTCGGCTGTGTCACCTTTTTTGCCAACTTGCGCTGGAAGGAGGGACAGAGGCGGGACAGCGGAGTACTTGCACCAGGCTACGCCTGGCACGAAATTGCAACATATGCCTGGACACACCCTATTAACGCGATGCACCCCCTGTTCGCCGCGCCTGCGCCTGGTCTACGAAATTAGAGCCCTGAGTGTTTAGTGCAAATCCATGCATATTAATTGGTTAATTTATGCCTTAACTAACCTAATTTGAGTTTCCTGGTCTGTTCCATTGACAGGGTTTCCGCACATCCTTAAAAAGTCTTCAATGTATCTTAAATTCATGTATCTAAAATTAAGGCCTTAAAATGTCTTGATTTAATTAAAAATGTTATACACTGGTCTTAAATACATTACTCAAAGGTCTTAAATTTATCAAGGCAGGACTATTTATCTGCTTATCGGTTCCAAATTTATTAATTCAATCGCCGAAACGAACTGCAATGAGAATGGATTTGGCAGGACCTGCTATCAGTACGCGTACCTAATGTCCCGTGATTTATTTATTATTTTTACGCAGTAAGTCATCTAAACAAGAGAATTCGCTTCTGTTTGTGTGGTTCATGAATACTCATTTTTGTCCAATGCGCAACTGCATCGCCGGCTTGGTTTTCCCCCCGCCGCGCGATCAGCGCGAAGCGGGGGATATTGTATTGGGATCCATCCCATCCGTACGTACGTCCGTACGAACATATAAATTTGGGTATTTTAAGAACCGTTGACTAGATTCTTTTCATATTTGATATCTAGGTTTATCTCAGTGGGGGAAAGGTACCCTGCAGTTTTGCTGACCTTCACCGTCATTTCAAGGTCATAAAGCTTAAATTTGAGTATCTTGGTCCATCTGTGCAAACACATAAACTTGAATAGCTTAAGAATCCTTGACTAGATTCTTCTCATATTTGGTACCTTGGTTCATCCCAGTGGGGGAAAGGTACCATGCTGTTTTGGTGACCTTGACCTTCATTTCAAGGTCACAAAGCATAAATTTGAATATCTTAAGAACTGTTGACTAGACTCTTCTCGTATTTCGTACCTAGGTTCATCCTAGTGGGGGAACGGTAGCATGCTGATTTGGTGACCTTGACCTTCATTTCAAGGTCACAAATCAAAAAATTGTATATCTTAAGAACTATTGATTAGATTCTTCTCGTATTTGGTACCTAGGTTCATTCCAGTGTGGGAAAGGTACCATGCTGTTTTGGTGACCCTCACTTTTATTTCAAGGTCACAAAGCATAAATTCCAATATCTCAAGAACTGTTGACTGGATTCTTTTCATGTTGGATACCTGTGACGACCCCCAAAATTCTGATTTTTCCTGGAGGTGATGGCGGTGACAGCTTGTCAAAATAAACATCGCCATGTCGATACTTCATCAACTTTTCAATTGGAAAATTAAACATTGCATATTCTAATTGCAGAAATAACAATGATCCGCAAAAGTCATAATAAAGCATTTTAAATGTTGTTGATCTAATGGGCTCTAATTTCTTGGCGTGGCGCAGCGTGGCGTAGCTTGACGCAGCCCACGCAGTGGTAATTTTGTGAGGTGCAACACTGTATGCAGCCTTTGGTAGACGAACATGCGCCGAGATGGGTGTGCGGTGTAGTTGGGGGAGGAGTCACATATTCATCAAGACGCAGTGACAAAATCGTAGAAAAAGTCTTCACTGCAGTTGCGCAGAAAGCTCGCCAGCTCCAACCTGGTTTACTTTCTGTGCAGTGCTAATTTGGCTGACCGGAGCACAGTGTGCACACTGTGATGTCAGATCAAAGTCAAAGAGGTTAGCACAGAAATTTGAAATTGCGTTTGACTAGTCGCCGATAAGCAGTTAAAAACTAAACATAAAGATAAGACATTGACAATAATCACACACACACACACACACACACACACACACACACATAGGGGTCCTTTTTTAAGCAATTCGAGTTAAACGCTTTTGAGTTACGTGTATTCTCCCCTTCTCGCTTTGATCACGCCCACAGCGCTTAACTTCAGAATGTAGGCGGCCTTATGAAAGAGGTGTGACTAATGCAAAAGAGAGGCAGACTCTGTACAAAGCTTATTGATTATGGCTATCAAGAAAACAAAGAACAAGGATTTTCTGATTAACCATGAAAATGCATTTGTGGTCCATGGAAAACGCAAACCAGACATTAAATTTGAATATCGTCGGCCTGCTGATAAAACCTCGTATCTCCAAACTGATAAGAAAGGAAAACTCGTATGTCCACTATTCTTACATGCTAAATTAAACATTTTTTTATTTTAAGCTGCATTTATCCATTTATGTTATTTTATTATTATTATTTAATTTTATATTTATTTTTTATTTTCCTTTGAAGTTTGTCATTTTGAAGATACAAGGTTTTATTTGCCGCTGTAATAGTAGGCCTATATATGTCTGTACCATTTACAAAGAGTAATTCAGACATCTCTTTTTTTAGCATTTAGGGGATAAAGCATTGGGCTCCATCCGTCCGTCTGTCCGTACAGACACATAAAATTAAGGCGGCGGGGGATATTGCCATGTTAGTGGCAAACACTTGACACCATGGCATTAAAGCTATGCAAACAAACAAATTGCCGTGATGATGAAATAATACATGAAGAATTTAGCGCTTCTCAATCAGCGCAATCAGATCATTGAAAATGTGCTCCTCCTACACCAGCCTGTTTGTCTTCTTCCCTGTCTTCCACGGAACAAAGGGACCATTCTAGTCACACAAAAAAAGACAATCAAAGACAGTTTATATGATCTCATTTAGAAATTGCGCGCTTGAAATCTCAAACTACTCCGATATCAGGTTTGCAACTAAAGGACATGGAAACGCTTTAACAAGTATTCTCATCCCGCACGCGGTCATCTCCCCGCCCCGAAACCGCCTCAGTAATGACGGAATTCCATATCCATAGCCTATCATCCTATTTAATTTGAGCGACACATTCACTTGAACTTGTGCCTAATACTTTATTATAATCAATTATCCCATTTACTGATAGTGATTCTTCCCACGTCAGCTATTCTTTATTAGCTAAAATTGATTAACAAATGGGTAGTGCTTTGGTGTTGGCCAGGGTAGGGCTCAATCTAGAGTAGCCTATCTAATAATATCTTTGTTCACACATTAAAATACACAGTATTATCAATGGTAAAAAATTACAAAGACTCGAGTTAGTTAATACAGATATCCTCAATTATAAAATCAATCCCCTCACTCGTGAGAATATCACAACTTTTTAGATTATCACAAACATAAAGGGCAGTCGCATTTGTTAATAGAACATGGAAGACAATGATGGCGACGTCGAGCCAAAGCCGAAAACCAAATTTCACAGTGTTGTATGGCAAACGAGCACTGAAGGCTGATCCGAGGAATTAAGCTGCGAATCGTTCTGGATGTGGCTTCGGTGGGGAGATGTAAGAGCAGTATCCCCGATTTAAAGCATAAATGGAGAGATCTGCGGGGCGCTGTAATAGCCAGGCATTTCATTGCACTGGAGGAAGAGGTGACATCCACTCTTTCTGCAGTGGAAGTGCATGGAGAAGAACTTGGAGCATCAACGAACTGTGTCAGACACCTTAACACAAACGCATGAGATATGTGCATGACATCGCCAGCCACTCTCTACAATGACCCAGATGCCAGGACCGATAGCGCAGTTGTAAGCTTGATGACCACGGGTATGTTTTTTGGGTGATTGCTGCGCCTGGGTAGCTATTCATCCAAAAGTCGACAAAGATAGACTATTGCGTCATGCACGGTCCAGGCGAAAGCGCTGGATGCCCTCGATGTTTCTTTGTCCCGGGATGTCCAAACGAAGCCGATATATGCGGGTTGGAGCTCGCCGCGCTCCTCTTACTCTTTCCCAATCACGCAAGAGTGCAAGCAAATGCAGGACTGGCATTTTGGCTTTAGATTTTGAGGGCATGGTAGAATGATGGTCTTATGTACACTCATATTAATTAATTGTTTTGCGTTTGTAATTGAACTAATTGGAGAAGAGGCTGTTGCCTACTATCATGTGATGATTTCGTTTGATAATTTATTATGGTTATGAGAAATGTAGTTAGGAAATAAGGATGAACAATCGAATATTGAATGTCTCAACCTTTACCATGTTAAATAAAATAAAATTAATGTTAAAATTCGGCCTTTAACCGACATCAAACGCAATATTCCATTTTGCCTTATGTTGGCGCTTGACCTTAATACAGCCCTCAAAAGTGCTTAACAGAAAAAGCGCGTAAGCCAGGGGGAGAATACGCGTAAGTGTTATTTGCATATTTGCATGTTATTTTCATCGCCCGGAAACGCCCTGATTTTGGCCTTGCTCCGCCCCAAGCGCGTTACTGCCTTAGGGGTGCGTAATGCGCAGACTGAAGTCGAGGGGAGAATACGCGTTGGCTGAAAAACGCGTAGCTACGCGCTTTTTTCGACTTGCGCGCATGGGAAAATAGATCCCATAGTGTGTAGTAAGAAGACTAACATACTGATACAGACATGAACAATAGATACACACACACAATCACTCACAGCAGCAGGAGTACAATCAATGGACATACGGGTATTGTACAGTCGTGTAGATGCAGTATGTAAGGTGCGAAGAATAAATTGCAAGTGACATGTCTTGTAAATGTTCATGGAATCAGTGTCCTTGAAATGTTCATGTAGTTTTCATCAGTGTGTTGATGAGCCTGATGGCTTGAGGAAAGAAGCTGCTTCCCAGTCTGCTTGTGCGGCACCGCATGCTGCGGTAGCGTTTCCCTGATGGTAGTAGTGAGAACAGTTTGTGTGCTGGGTGAGTGGGATCTTTGTTGATGTTCATTACTCTCTTGGAACAATGTGAAGTATACAGGTCCTGAATGGCTGGTAGGGGTGATCTGATGATCTTTTCTGCAGTCCTCACCACTCTTTGTAGTGCCTACTTCTCTGCAGCTAGACAGCTGCCGTGCCAGACAGAGAGGCTGCTGGCTAGGATGCTCTCAATGGCACCCCTGCAGAAGGTTGTGAGTGCAGATGTGGGGATGTCAGCTCTTCTCATCCTCCGCAGGAAGTGGAGTCGTGTTTGCGCCTTTTTGACCAGGGAGGTGGTGTTTGTAGTCCATGAGAGGTCATCTGTGATGTGCACTCCAAGGAACTTTGTGCTTTTCACAGACTCCACAATGCTGCTGTTGATGATGAGTGGGTTGTGTGTTGGTTGTTCTTTCGTAAAGTCTGCTGTTATTTCTTTTGTTTTGTTGACTTTGAGCAGCAGGTTGTTCCTCTCACACCAACTGATGAGTTGGTGTACCTCCTCTCTGTATGCCGAATCGTCGTCGTCTCTTATGAGGCCCACCACTGTTGTGTCATCGGCGAATTTGATGATGTGATTCCTTGCGAATCTGGCACAGCAATCATCAGTGTAAACAACAGAGGAGATAATACACATCCTTGTGGGACACCGGTGTTTATGATTGTGGTCGCAGAGGAGTTGTTGCTGACTCTCACTGTCTGAGGTCTGTTTGTGAGGAAGTCCAGCAGCCAGTTACACAGTGATGTTGTGTTGATGCCTATTGCACTCAACTTGTTCACCAGATGTTGGGGAATGACAGTGTTGAACACGGAGCTGAAGTCGATGAACAGCATCCATTCGTGACTGTTATTGTTTTCCAGATGAGCCAGGCAGAGGTAGAGTGCTGTTGCTATGGCGTCATCATCAGTGGAGCGCTTGGGGCGGTAGGCAAATTGATGTGGGTCCAGAGTAGTGGGGAGGGTGGATGTGATGTGGGCCTTTACCAGTCTCTCAAAGCACTTCATCATGATGGGAGTGAGTGCTATGGGTCTGTAGTCGTTTAGTGATGATGCTGGTGACTTCTTTGGTCGTGGTACAATGGTGGTAGGTTAAAAGCTTGCTGGTATGGTGGCTTGGTTCAGAGAGATGTTGTAGATCTCAGTGAGGACGTCGGTGAGTGAGTCTGCACAGTCTCTGAGCACACGCCTGGGTATGTTGTCTGGACCTGCAGCTTTTCTGGGGTTCACCTTGAGTAGGGTCCTCCTCACGGCCGCTGGGTCCAGTTGAAGTGTTATGTTGTCTGGGCTGATGGGGGCTTTTGTAAGTGTTGTTGTGTTGTTTTCTTCAAACCGGCTGAAGAAGGTGTTAAGAGAGTTTAGGAAATCTGTGTTGTCCTCGCATGGTGGGGGGGCTGGCTTGTAGTCTGTGACTGACTGGATGCCTTGCCACAGGCGTCTTGGGTCTTTTGTGTCAGTGAAGTGGGAGTTTATTTTCAGTCCATAGGCACGCTTGGTTGCTCTCACGCTCCGGTGCAGGTTAGCCCTGGTTGACTTAAGGGCCTCCTTGTCCCCAGACTTGAAAGCAGTGTTACGTGCTCTCAGGAGCTCACGTACCTCCCTGGTTAACCAGGTTTTTTCGTTTGCTCTTACTGTAATGTTCTTGGTAACGGTTACATCTTCCATGCATTTTGTTATGTATCCAGTTATTGAGTCTGTGTATTCAGTGAGGTTGATGTGCTGGTTGGTGGTGGCTGCCTCCCTGAAAACAGACCACTCTGTGCTTTCAAAACAGTCTTGTAGAGCTGCTGTAGCTCCCTCTGGCCAGGCCCTGATCTGCTTCACAGCTGGCTTGCTCCTTGTCAACAGAGGTCTGTAGGCTGGAATTAGCATAACAGAGAGATGGTCCGATGATCCCAGGTGGGGGTGTGGAACTGCTCTGAAAGCCTGTCTGATGTTCGTGTAGACTTGGTTTCGTATATTCTCCCCCCCTTGTTGCAAAGTTCACATGCTTGTGATAGTGCGGCAGTACTGTTTTTAAATTGGCCTGATAAAAATCACCAGCAATTATGCAGACCGAGTCCGGGTGTGTGTTTTGTAGTGTACTCACAGACTGGTACAGAATGGAGAACGCTTCCTTCGTGTTTGCGCTGGGTGGAATGTAAACAGCTGTGATGTTGACAGTGTTATATTCCCTCGGCAGGTAGAACGGACGGCAGTTGATGGTTAAAAACTCAATGCTCTCTGAGCAGTACCTTAACTGCAGCGTTTGTGCACCAGTTATTGTTGATGAAAATGCACACACCACCTTCCCGAGATTTACCCATGCTGGCGTAGTTTCTGTCCGCGCGGAATGTTGTTAGCCCTTCCAGTTGGATGGCGCTGTCCAGAACGGTGTTGTGAAGCCACGTCTCAGTGAGGATGATCGCGTTGCAGTCTCTCACCTTTCGTTGTGTAGTTAAATCCAATTTGAGGTAGTCCATTTTATTTTCCAGTGAGCAAACATTGGATAAAAGGATAGACGGGAGTGCAGTTCTGTGGGGGTTTCTTTTCAGTCTGATTGAGATGCCAGCTCGACCGCCCCGCTTGCTAGTTCTAGCACACCTCCAACGGCACATGCTGTCTCCCTCGCCGCTTCAGCTGCTTCCAATTGCGGCTGGTGTTGGAGGAGGAGCCCGCTGTCTTGGAGGCCACATTGTTTCGCTGGGGTATGATTCCTAGTCCGAGTAGAGTTTCTCGATCCGTGACTAGGTTAACTCCTAAAAGATCTTCTGTGGAGTTGTTGTTTTTCAGTCCAAGCACGCGTAATGGAAACTCGACCTGGCTTAATCAACGCAGCTGAATCAGTGATGCAAATTAACGATTTCACATATTTCTTAGCCAACCACAAACTGCCTCGGCTCTAAATTCGTAGACCAGGCGCAGGCGCGGCGAATGGGGGGTGCGCCGCGCCTGCGCCTGGTCTACGAATTTAGAGCCTATTGTGTTGACTTTCTGACTTTGTTATTTTTGTGAGATTTCTCTGTGATCGAGTGGAAGTCAGCCATTACAAATACATACGGTGGTCATGTCAAAGTTAATTACTGAACAGTGATACATTTTATGATTATTAGCACAAAGCAGGGGATATAATACAGACACATAAAATTGAGGCAGCGGGGGATATTGCCATGTTAGTGGCAGACACTTTTTTACATGGTGTTTGCAGTGGCTTGCCCCTAGAGGAGAACCGTGATTTGGCATTTGTTGCAGATTTTTCTTCATCGCATAACTATAGCTCTTTTTCCATAGCCCAACTCGTGACTTATATTTGATATTACCTTAGGTATGTATCACTTTTACGGAAATATTTGTCTGCGAGCTTGAGGAAAAAAAATCGCTCCATGTGAACTCATGCTGTTAATATTTAGCCAAACTGAATGCCAAGTGTAATGTTGGTTAAATTGGTATGACTTAGCACTGTGGCAGGCTAGCTAAGTGCCACTCTCATAACGAAGTTAAGGTTACTTAACTAGTGTGCTCGCAGACCTGTCCATAACTTTATGTAACAGCAGTTTGTTTCTTAACGAGTTAAAGTTAAGTCAGCCATTCAGTTGACAGGGGAAAAACCGTGATTTGGCATTTCTGCCTTATTTTTCTCTCTCACTGAACTGTAGTCCTTCTCCCATACCTCAACTGTTGACGTGAAAGTGATCAATACAAATCCAAACCGAAGCCACTTTGAACACGAAAGTGATGGTTTGACCGCAGTGTAGAATGAAAGCAATACTATTCTGGAGTTTACGGAAATTAATTTGGTTTTCCATTAAATTGCACGATTCGGTTTTGTGATAAACAGCGTCTAATACTCTGTCATGACCTGATCAGGCCACCAGTAATGCCACAATGAATAGAACCACTGGGAACGTATATGGCGATCATAAAACTTGTATTTCTGGCCCTTAATCTGTCCTTACAAAGATGATCTACCGGAAAACGATGACAAATAAGATCAAAGCACACTGCGGGACACAACAGTGCAGTGCTGAAAAGCCGCCGGGCTTTTCCCACACCATTCCCTCTGATCAAATTTTGCCCCCCCACTTCTACACAAAGTTAAGTGCCCATGCCAACATGTGCTCGATTGGAGAGAGATCTGCAGAGTGAGCAGGCCAAGAGATCACATTCATGTGGTTCTGTTCTGAAGTGTGTTTTGCACAATTCGAGCCACATGTGGTCGTGCGTTGTCATGTTGAAAGAGAACACCAGGGCCATGTCCATGCAAAAACGGCAGAACAACGAGATGTCCCGGTCACGGTAATGCTGTCCACTGAGGTTGCCATCAACCACTAACAAACGGGTGCTCTGTCTAGCTGTGATCCCACCCCATACCATAACGCTGCCGCCTCCGAAATGGTCTTGCTCCATGACACAGTGCTCAGCGTAAGATTCACCGTGACATCAGTAAACACGTGCATCGCTGTGGCTCAGGTTGAAACAAGACTTCTCGGGTCCTAGCGGGTTCTCTGGCAACAATCCCAAAACGTCTGAGGCGGCGACATACAGTCTGTGCCAGCATTCACCGAAGTCCTGGGATGGTTCTGGCAGTGACTGTTGCAGGTTGGAACCGATTTCGCAAGTGTATGGTTTAAATCCAACGATCCTGTTTGATGCTAATAACGGTTGGCCTGCCACATTGAGAACAGTCTCTGACAGCATATTTTTGTTGCCAAGGCTGCGATAAAGTCCAAATGGTGTTTCTATGGACGTTGAATTGTCTTGCAGCATCCCGTTGAGATGATCCAGCTTCAAGCATACCAAAGGCTCTGAGACGTTCTTTTTCAGATAGCCGTGGCGTCTTCAAACTTCAAGCAAGGATGGAATCATGTTCTTTTTCTATGTGGCAGTTGTCAACACAGGAACAATGCATTTCGAATCCCTGCAACACACATGCTTTTATATCCAAGTTTAAGTCATCAAATGCATGATGTTTGCATAAAAGACACCTTTTGCATTCAAGGTATGCTTTTCTGCGGCAGGTGTGTTTGTGTGACTTATTTTCATACTTTCATAACAGATTTGAACACCAGACCTTTTTTTCTGCTGAACAACTCGTGCAATTTGGTGTCACAGGAACTTTTGTTGCTGAGAATATAATACTATATACGATGTGACCGTTCATGAAAAACACACCGATTGGCCAAAACATATCACTGTGTCGACTTCTGGCTATGGCCAGCAACAACATATTATACCCTAAAATCGCATGTAATAATAAGAGAAATCATAGATATATGGATTTTGCAGGCCTTTCTTCTGCAGCAGCAGGATGCAAGCGAACAGGATGAATCTATCCCTTTCTCAGCTCAGTCTACCTCTGCGATTCATCCACAGACTTGCATTTAGAGAACTGGAGCTCGACGTGACACACGGCTACCATTGTATGTAGCCAGCTATTTAGGTAAAGAGACGTATAGGGATTGGTGTATTTATATGAACTGTCCTTTCACTCCAAATTCGTGAAGAAAGCAATGGTAGTACATGAAGCCCAAGAGGGCTGGAGCGCATGAACTTGCTTTGTAACCGCCTGAACTACTGAACAGATGATGCACAGATAACCTGCCCGAAGATCGACAGATCTGTGTGTAAGCACACAGTTTCAGAGGAAGCAGTGCTAATCCAAGTGCACACAGGGGTAATTGAATGCGAGAGCAGGATCTTTTGGGGGGGGGACTTAAGCTATACTCTCAATCAAAATCCACAACGTCCAGGGGGGTGTCCATTCACAGTCAGTGGCTCCAACTATATAAGTAAGCATTTGTGCTTTGACATATACGTTCGTGCAGCAGGAGTTTCCCTCTAATTGATAACCAATGAGATTGCTTGTATTTGTTAACATCCAATCTGTACCAAATTGTGGGGTCACAGGCCACACCCAACTAGGGGGGCTATTTTCTTTTTAATTTGTTAGGAAAAGCGCGTGAGACCTCGGAATCGAAAATGCAAAGCCAGGCTTGCCAGTCTGTCACGAAAATGGAAAAGTGGCGAACTGCGTTAGCGATTTAATTATGAGACATATCGCGTCTGCTGCTTGAAAAAGAAAATGTATTTGCTTTATGAGATTAGCGTTTTCAATTTCGTTTTGTCAGTGATATTGCGGGGCACTTCTAGCAAATGAAAACTGTGCCTACATGGACTTGAAAATGCAAACGCGAAGTGGAGGATTACTTTAGCATTTTCGTCATGATACAAATAACGTGTGTGCTTCTCGAAAACGAAGATGATGCGCACTCTATAGAGATGCTAACCCACGCCTCTTGTTGACCTTGACCTTTGACCTTTTGACCTGAAAATGCTAATTTGGACAGGGTACCCTAGGATCATCTACCCCACAAAGTTTGGTCACCCTAGATTCAGTGGTGGCCGAGCTGTCGCGCGGACAGACACACACACACACACACACACACACACACACACACACACACACACACACACACACACACAGACGGTGCTAAACTGTATACCCACGCCGCCTCGTCGGACGTGGGAAAAAAGCATTTCCGAGAATGTATTTTCTTTATACGATTAACGTTTTCATTTTGTTAGTGATATTGCAGGGCACCTCTCGAATAAGCAAATGCAAATGAGGAATGTATTTTGATTTTCCTTATGTTATGAAAATTGCATACATTGACTTGAAAATGAAAATGCAAAGAGGAGGATTACATTTGAATTTTCATTATGATACTAATAATGTGCTTGAATCTTGAAAATGAAAATGCATTTCTGACATTGCATTTTCATTTTCATTTTGTTAACTATATGCTTCCATAGTTAGCAAGCAACAGATTAAGTCAACCAAAGTTTCCCTTTGGCACTCTGTGTGCCTTTGTTGCTTGAAATTAAGATAACAAAAACCAGCCAAATTCTGAAAAATGCATTGTTCATTATATTTTGGCCTGTTGTGCACCTTCCCTGGTGCAAAAAAAGAAATCAGTTAAAAAATAATTTGATTTATTAGCTTTTAATCCTCTCCAGACTCATGTTGCAAATTTGCAACAATAAATCAATTGATGACTGATTATGAAATATAAAGACCTCATGGGAAATCGTTTGATCAAAGTACCTTTTCAGCTCAGTATTGCAAAAATACAACTTAGTTCCACCTGCAGCCTCTAGATGTCACCACTATCTCATTGCAAAATGGAAGCTTCCATGAGAACCAAAGTTTTTTGAAAGTAGGTCTGCATGTTTGAGGTATCGCGGATATTTTATTAAGATCAGAAAAAAAGTTGTGTAGAATGAAAAAGTAATTCTTGTAGATGATAGTAAACTATAAATGATAATATGCAACAACCTCAAAATCCTTCAAAATGTGAGATATCTAATTCTGACCAATTCTGTTAGTTATTTTAGTGTATGAGAACTATTCTCCATGATTGAAAGATTTTTCATATCTCAAAACAATAAATTGGGCTGGAGAGGGTTAAAGAAATGTTGTATTTTTGATACATTTCATGCTGATAAAAGTATGGGCTTACTGTCCTATGAAGATGGCAAGGAGACATTAGTTCGCCAAAAAAATTGTCCCCTCAAGTCTCGACTTTAATTGGAAGTAACAAAATTAATATTTGACTAAGATGAAACCCAGGTTTTCAGAAGTGCCACCTAATGCTGATATTAAGCACGGTTCATGACAAAACCTTTGGAACATGAAGTGCGTGTGGAATGCATGCTAAAACCGTCATGCAAAAGTACAGAGTTCAAGGACTTTCCAATTTTCAGAAAATTTCAATTTGAATTTAGTGGCGCATAAACTTTGTCCAGGTACATTATTCAAATTAACAATTGTTTCATTTTAAAAAGAATTGCAATAGATAACAATTGATTTCAATGCATGAATATCAAGATAGATTGTAATTTATGCTGTTTCAAATGTTCATAATATAAGTGATGGCCATTTTGAGCTTCTGTCTCCCAGGTCACCATCACCCCAGATTCCTGCCACACCGAGGCAGCTTCAGCAACAGCTGCTCATCCCCCTGCGGGTAGAGATGAGGTGGACCAGACCTGCCCCTCGACCTCCACTTTGCCTAATGTGTAAAATGCTTCTCCTGGTGCCACAACTGGTGGACCCCATCAGAGCCATAGAGAGAGCGTTGCATCAAATTCACAGGGAACAGTTTTGGGATTTTGTAAGGATGGGAGGTCTTGCTGACCTTCAACAGTTCCCAACATCCTGCGGTAAACATAGTGACCCAACTTATCAATAGACCCTTTCGGTATAAGGACGTAAAAAAGCGAGATTTGGAGTGCGCATGCTCTTTGCAGGCTATGTGGGGCAGAAGATGCAAAAATCCTATTTAAAAGGTGGGGAATTATAAGTTCTTTCACTTTCCCCATGGAAAAAGGCAGTTTATAGCGTGGATTCGGACTATAAACAAGAATATATTTTTTCGTTCGGGAACATTCTAGGCGTGCAGCGTACATTTTCTGTCTGGATGGCGAGATTAAGAATTCTGTATTCAACCTACTCCAAATATCGATTGTTGTCTGGGTACCCAGAGGAACATTAGGATATGAAAACACATAAAGTGTACGTCCAATTAAGGAAATTTAGAGTTTAATTTCAAGTGCTGCTATCGTGTCAGCTGCATGTCGTTAATGGCGGCTGTCATGTTACTGATGACACACTGGGTTACTACGACAGGCACAGCATATGCATTTGTGATATTCATTATTAATGTCATATTCTAAACCCCCTTTCTCACTGATAAAACTTCACTAAAACATTTGCGCTCCCCTTTGAAAATCGTTCTGGCAAATAAAAAGCCAAAATCCGAAATGGATCCGAAATGATTTTCCCCCTGACGATATAGCTAGACAAAGGTCTGTTAGTTTTCTTCAACAAACTGAAACCATTGACTTCTTCAGCACAACAGAGACTTGAGAGTCTATATCGGCGAGATACTATCAAGGCAAGTCCTTGACATTGTTATTTTCAGCACAGATGAAAATTCGAAATCAAATGTGTAGCATTCAGTCGAACAGTCTTGTATTTTACATGTGTACCTGCGCACTTATCCATGTTAAAAGGCGATTAGGATCATGTGAGCTTGCTGGTTGTTTTGAACAATGCAAATTTGTCGCAAGAACACTGTAGCCATTAGCTGACTTAAGGCGTGCCCTATCATAGTGGTGTTAATGACACGTCACGTCCACAAAACTAACTAGCAAGCAAATGCCACTTTGTTGGCTATATATAGTAAGTAATTATGAAATCAAAATCACAAGGTAACCAAATTATTGCAAGCAGCGAAATGAAAACCACACCTACACTTAGCCCTGAGGGGCGTTCTGTAAGCCCTACAGAGCTTACATAGACTGAAAACGTCGTATGGCACTAACATTCCCCCTTTGGCTTGATATTTTTTGCGTAGAGTTTAACATCTACACCGTGTATTTCCCCTGCATTCGCTAACTGTTACATTTTTGTGAATCTTGAATATCACTTCCTCACAACTTTTAAACAAACTTTGTTTATTTCGTATCTTTTATGAATTTAGTTCCCTTGTTTCTTTTTTGGGGCATCTCATCCTATTTCCTTGTTCAGTCCATACCTTAACCCTCTTACCTCCTTCGCACCATGGCTGGCCTTCATCTAATTTATGTCGAACAATTCTCCATGTAATTTGCAATTTGTTTTCCCATTAATCTGCAAATTCACCTTCTCTATTCTCTGTCACCTAGATGCAGCAGTCCCAAATGGTACGGTATTTACCATTCAGCCACTGCCCTGCATTGTAAAATGGTCATTTCCCTTGCATCCTCTAATTGGTAAATTTTCCCCACATAGCAAGCTGGCCAACGCCCCAGCATCCCCACATAGCAAGCTGGCCAACGCCCCCGCATAGCAAGCTGGCCGACGCCCCAGCATCCCCAGATAGCAAGCTGGCCAACGCCCCAGCATCCCCTCATAGCAAGCTGGCCGACGCCCCAGCATCCCCTCGTAGCAAGCTGGCCAACGCCCCAGCATCCCCGCGTAGCAAGCTGGCCGACGCCTCAGCATTACCGCATAGCAAGCTGGCCAACGCCCCAGCATCCCCGCATAGCAAGCTGGCCGACGCCTCAGCATCCCCGCATAGCAAGCTGGCCTACGCCCCAGCATCCTCGCATAGCAAGCTGGCCAACGCCCCAGCATTCCCGCATAGCAAGCTGGCCAACGCCCCCGCATAGCAGGCTGGCCACCGCCTGGCATCCCTGCATAGCAGGCTGGCCACCGCCCGGCATTCCCGCATTGCTTTATGTCGAACAATTTCATGTGTATTCTCCATGTCATTGGCATTTTGTTTTCCCATTAATCTGCAAATTTACATTCTCTATTGTCTGTCACTAGATGCAGCAGTCCCACAAGGTATGGTATTTCAGTCTTTTTGGAGGGGAATTTCATTACTCATATAGAGCATATAATCTACAGAATCATCAACAATGTTATATACTTATTTCTTGCCGGGGTCTAACCGCCAAAGATTTTGCGCTGTGTTATTTAATAAACATTATTGTTATCATTTACAAATCACCACCTTATTCTAGTCTTCCCTGATTTAAATGTAGCTTAGCGAAAATTCAAGCAGGAAGACTATCTCTCTGAACATGCTTCGTAAGTCTCCAGCATAGATTCCAGCTTGTCCTTTTAATTACACTGGCCCATTATTAACCAATTAGAATCTTACACAGCGTCGCTGGACCAATCATCTGCTTGCCTTCAACCTTAAAGGTTTTCTCTATCCCTGCAGTCATTCAGCTGTCCACCAGTTTTGATGCGCTCTGCAACCCTCCTCCACCCCAGCACCATCCTCTGAAAAATGCCCAGACCCTGAGTCCTGGATTGTCGGGCCCTGTCATTCCATGAGCACTGGCTGCTGCTGTCCTGCTGTCCTGATCCAGTTCAGCTCCATCCTCGACATGCCACTTCCTGGAGCTATTGATGCCACTATTTTGATGGACTTTAATTTAACTTGATTGCCATTTTATTCTATTATTACTTTATTTTATTATCAATTAGTGAGCCCGTGGAGGTTGGGCTTCCCCTCTGTAGCCTGGTTCCTCCTGAAATTTCTTGCCACTGGGGAGTTTTTTTCTGTTTGAGGATTTTTCTCCCTACTGGGAGTTATTTGCCTCATTGCTGTAGTGGGGATTAGACTGGGCACTGCCCCTTCATTTTTTTATTTAATGTCTCAACGTAGTGCATCATCGTGACAGTCTATCTGTAAAAAGCGCTATTTCAAATTAATTGAACTGAATTGAATTCTACCAGCTCCTTGATCAAGTCGGCCCTCAGGAATTGTTCCAGCAGCAGTTCCTCACCACCACCACTACCAGTGTTTAAATCCTGGGGGGAATTTCATTACTCATACAGAGCATATCATCTACAGAATCATCAACAATGTTATATACTTATTTCTTGCTGAGGTCTAACGGCCAAAGATCTTGCTCTGTGTTATTTAATAAACATCATTGTTATCATTCACAAATCACCACCTTCTTCTAGTCTTCCCTGATTAAAATATGAGCGTCACTGCATCTTTAGCTACCATGTTCCTCGTCATCGACAAGATTTCCTGCTGCACTAAAAATTCGCTCTCTGTTTACGCTTATGCACAGTGCAAAGAGGAAGGCTCCTGCTGCTTGTGCGGGGGATAGAAAGCGATTTTTACTGTTCTGCCAATAAGAATGTTCCTGCTGCTCATTCAATTTATGCCTGTTATTTCTTTGCACAATTGGTGACAAAGATTTAACTACAAAGTAATCTTAATAATAGGCCTACCTTTCTAATTGCATTAGCCTATTATTAGTGGGCTATTATGACTTTAATCCAAACTTTTGAGTTCCATTGACTCCAGATCATTATAAAATCACAACAGTTAAAATTTCCAAAAAAAAGATTGTTGTAATAACTTTATGAATTCAAGACATATTTTTATCTAACAAATTATTCTGCTTCAGTCCATTTTTGTTGGCGTTTGGCCTGTCGGAAACCACATTTCACTGCATGCAGTGAAACACTTTTTTCTCTATACACTGCTTTGACATTTTAGCAGAGCAGTCTAGCTGCGACAGCCATAATATTTCATTTATACAACCACAGTAACTAAAACCATTTTCGGCTCTAACGGTATGATCGTTGGTGGCCAATAATTGACTATCTACTTTTATTTGGTGCTGGCGCTTCATCATCGAGTCAGACATCAACCCCAAGGACTTAAGAGAAAATGTCGAAGAAATTGAAGGTTTGGGAGCGATTTAAGATAAATGATGATACAAAAAAAGGTGCAGCGCCAGTTATGCAATATGAAACTGGTGTAGTATCATTTTTCTGCGAACATGGCAACTCATTTGAGAAATGTCAGTTTTCTGAATTCGCTCCTCTTAGCTTAAATAGTAAACAAGATTATGTCATCTATTGCTACTGGTTAAATTGTTAGTGTCCAAAATAGCAAGCCTGTGATGAATAAATGGACTAACTCCTCATAGGAGTAGCGAAATAAAGTTCGCAAGCAAAATATGTAGCCTAAATCAAAAAATTTTTTATTTTTTATTTTTTTTAATGAAACACGGGTGTGTTGCTTGCAATGTACTGCATCTGCGACAATGAGCCAACAAACCCATTGTGGAGCCTCATTTCCTGGAGAAGAGGACAAAGGAAATAACGGATGCGCTTGTGATTGCGATAGACATGCAACCAGTGAATACTGTACAAGGTCAGGGGCGTCTCTAGGACTAAAGATTGGTGGGGCTCAGAGGTCCCCTTTAAAACAATTACTAACCCTGCCTTACACGCACTCATTCGCATAATTGACAAACAATCCTTCCAAAATTTTCCTGGCTTTTTAATTGTCCGCGAGAAATTTGCATGGATTGGTTGAATTTGCTTTAATATTTGCATTCTCGACATGCAACTTCCTGGAGGGACTGAGCAGTAGATTCACTCTGAGAACACGCCGGTACGGTACAGTACATTTCGGTATGGCGATAATCATTCATCTGGAAGCGTAATTTTGTGCATTTAAATCAGCGTCACTCAGAATTGCACACAGACGTTTCAAATGGTCTTTTATTTTATTTAAACAAAACGATCAAGAAGCGCCAGTTAAATCACTTGATGTGTGGAAAAGGTTGCGCAGATGTTTGAGAGCAGTTTGTCTTTCATAAAGCGTCGAACAATTTTTGAGTGGCCTAAAAAATTTTTCTGATCTGAATTTATCCCATTAGTTAGTCATCAATAGATCTCATGGAGAGAGAAACCGTAACTAACCGTAAATGAAATGTGTTAATAATGGAAAATAACAGTACTAGCCAGGAATGATCACTGACACAAAGGCATGGTCCGGGCCCCACCAATTATCACTTCCAGGGATGCAACTGTACAGGGTGAAGGTTTAATTCAGTTTATGAACAAATTAGAGCAGAGGTAGGCACAATTCCAAATCAAGAAAAAAAAAACATTGAAGGGCAAACCAAGAATACACAGCAGTGAAAAATTCACTGTGATGGAGAAGACAAGAACGGCAATACTGAGAGACATCTGACTTCATACCAGGCCAAAAAAAATGTTTT
Organism: Gymnothorax reevesii; assembly: GCA_029721435.1. Classification (NCBI taxonomy): domain Eukaryota; kingdom Metazoa; phylum Chordata; class Actinopteri; order Anguilliformes; family Muraenidae; genus Gymnothorax; species Gymnothorax reevesii. Next base: position 38,261,052 of record CM056579.1, on the reverse strand, counting down.
AACATTCGATCATAAGTTTTTCAAACGCCAAGATGGCCAGAGAGTTCATGGTCATGTGCTACACACAGGACTTCTTGTCTATAGGATTTAGGAACAACCACTTGTATAACAGAACCCCACTCGTTTTCAGAGCAAGGGGGAACCCATTTGTGCATAAGCTCCTCATTTTGAAAAAAGATAGAGGTCACTGACGACTGTGGCCGCTCATGTTTGTGTTTGGCAGCAGTAAAACACAAGGACAAAGACTCATCGTCTCGCTGGGTAGCAGCTAGCTGTTGTCTCCCAAATAACAACTGAGGATTAGATTTGTCTAACCTAATTTCACAACTAGAGACGTCCAAACCAGCACCAGAATCGGCCACCGCAGCGCCAGAGTTAATCGCCACTTTTTCAGACTCAGGATTATCTCCCAGAAAAGTCCCAGTGAGATCGACCGCGTCTTGAAATTTGCGAGCCTGAGCGTGAGTTACTTCACACACAGGGAAAACTGAAGGAAACGCCATAGCCACATTATCGATGGTTTCGCCCATGCTTAGCTCATCAGTAACTTCTGGTAGAGAGAACACATTTCCCCCCGCTAAATCATTACTAAGTATAAACGAAACCCCTTTAACTGGCAACTCAGAACAAATCGCCACTTTCACAAAACCTGAAACCAAGTCAGATTGCAAGGTAATGGTATGCAAGCATATTTCATTATGCTTAGTGCAATGCCTTGAACCAACATATCAGCACCGCAACTGGTGTGCTCCGAAAATGACAGTACACTCTCAAGAATGAATGATTGCGCAGAGCCAGTATCCCGCAATATTCAAAGGTGGATTGAGCTTCCTGAATCTGAAAGAGATACAGGATCATTTAGAACAAGTCGACATGGTCTAAAACATCCCCCACCAATCGTGTGCTTCTTATTTTTTTAACTCCATCAACGCCTTTATGGTCTGAAGCTACACACCAAATTTGGTTGTCCTATCTGTAACAGTTTCTGAGAAAAGTTGTCCCCTTTCTCTTGGAAAGACGGACGGACGCACACGGATGGACGGACGGATGGAGGTCAAACCTATATCCCCCTCACACTTCATCTTGGCGGGGGATAATAAACGGTTTGAACGCCGTATCTAAGAATGAAACGGAATTTGTAACATCGGAATGGGAAGGTGGGGTGTGAACTAGACTAACACTTTTAGGAGATGTCTGGGGCTGCTGATTTTTGCGCTTAAGCGTTGGACAAGCAGCAATGAAGTGTCCAATTTCGTGGCAGTAAAAACACTCCTGCGAGTCAGCAGCACCTCCAGACGGTTTACCTTCCCTATCCGCACTCAGTAGAGCTTCGCTTTGACAGGCATTGTTGAACTCGGAACGTCCCAGAGTGGCGAAGACTGACTTATGCCTGAGCACAAACTCGTCAGCGAAAACAGCGGCTTCATTTAATGATGACACCTTTTGTTCATTGAAATAAACCATAATACTATTCGGAATACAGTTTGTGAACTCCTCAAGCAGTAATAATTCCCTTAGTTGTTCAAAGGTAGTAACCTTGCTTGCCAAGCACCACTTATCAAAAAGAACAGCATCTCACGACCAAACTCTATGAACGTCTGCTCGGCGACTTTCACAAATTTCCTGAATTTTTGCCAATAAGCTTCTGGGACAAGTTCATAAGCACGCAGTACAGTAGCTTTAACTATGTCATACTCCAAACTTTCTTCCAAAGACAAAGTTGAACACACCTCCTGAGCCTTGCCAACTAATTTACATTGCACCAGCAAAGACCAGAAGCTTTTTCGCCAATTTAAAGTAGAAGCAATTTGTTCAAATACAGGAAAGTACTTGTCTACTTCGCTTTCTCTGAAAGGAGGTACTAAACGAATCTGACGACTGACATCAAAATCAGCCGAACTTATTGCTACGGTGCCTTGGGTAACTGCCAAAATAGGGGATGAGAAACTGACGGGCAAACGAGCCGCAGGGGCAGGTGAACCCATCAGAGACTTAGGCGCCATTGGAGTTGGGCTTAATTTTGGAAATTCATCGAAATCAAATTTAGACATGTTTGCAGCTAGAACGGTTATTTAAGACGAGCCCCCAATTCTGTTACAATCCGGTCTAGGGCAGGTAGCAAAAGGTAAAGAAAGTAAGGGGAGGACAGGCGGGGAGAACTGGAAAAAGGCACGAATAGCACGCTGCTCAGTTACTTTGGTCCCTAACTGCCTAACCAGAGCTAAAGTATTCCTACTGCTAATCTTCGAAGGTTCCCCGGGCACGGGGCGGTTTTTAAACACTGAGCTCCCGAACTCTCAGTCCGCAAATAAAGACTGGGGGAACGAATAGTGTACCCCCTATGGAAACATGTTTCTGCCTGGAATTACCTTCAAAAGTAATAAAGGAAAAATAACAAAGCAATATAACAAAGAAGTGCCCTGATGGAAGGTCTGTAAGATCCAGCCGGGAGCACGATACCAGAGTAAACCTAGCAGCGTACAAAAAGGGCAAGGCGAGAGGGGTAGTCAGATACAGAAACTGAGGTCAATCACCAGGAATTCACCAATCAACCAAACCAAAATGCAAGGGCTGGAAATCTAGTCAAATGGGACAGGCCAAGGGTCAGCCACCACAATTCAAACAAACCAAATAAAGGGCACTGTGGAATCATTTTTTAAGATTTGATTCATTTGCTTTATTAATTGTCTATCCTTGCTTGCTCTAGCTCAATTTTTCGTAGGCCTCAGTGTGTACTCTTGCATGTTTCTGATGAGCCAGGGCCCGCATAACTGTACTTATCCATGAATCTGACCAAGTATGTCATGTCATATAGTTTATCTGGAGCCATGCAGTCCTAACAGGGCCAAGATGTTCTCTTTCTCTCCCAAGGTTATGTGTTCTCAGGAAAAAGAGAACAAGAAGAGCTGAACTATAAGATAATTCGGCCCGGCTTTACGTGGGGTGTGTGTGTCCGCAACATTCCTGTTGATACCATGATGCGTAAATCAGCTCAGGGGGCGGAGGATGATGCCAAGATGGACTCTTACTTAAACCACAGGGAAAGAAACTGTTTTTCATCCTCGATTTTGCTGACTTGACTTGTATGTGGGGATCCTTTTTCTGCAGAAAAAGTAAACTAACTTTGGCTTGGATATTAACTTTTCTGCCTCCGACTGATTTTTTTCTCTGAGTCGTCTGAGTTTCTTTTCGTGAAGGTAATACCAGGAATATAAAATCAAAATTCCTACAACAGGCACGGTGAGAATCGTAAATCCAAAGGCAATCCGAGTCGACAAAGAAGGCTGTAAAATACTCACAGATTGTGAACGCTAGTAACAGATCGGAAGAGCTAGTCTCCGCGGTTTGACAGTAGACCGCGCCTTTTCAAAGGATAAACTGGAAATTAAAGTATCAGACTTTAGGCGAACCAAAAAAAAAAGGATAACAGATTTCAAAGCACAGATTCACAAATGTATGACAGGGGTCGTAACAGCGGAGCAACTCTAGACTTTCCCATCTTGAAGGATACGTGTTTCTCACCTTAGCCATTCGTCGATAAGAGATATGACACAATGCCATGTCCATCTTCACTGGCGTCAGAAAAATTGTGGATCTGGGTAGTCTTGGTTGGCCCAAACGTGGCAGACTTGAAACATCTGCGGACTTCCAGTTCTGAAAGCTTGTCGAGGTCTGTTAGCCACCTCAGCCATGTTTTGCGTGGCTTGCTATGGATTTCCTCATCCCAACCACCTTTTGCCTTTGCAGAGATCACTCAGAATGAGCTTGATGGGTAAGAGGAAAGGTGCAAGAAAGCCCATTGGATCGTACACCGAACTGACAACAGATAAGACGCCTTGTCTTATGCACTGTTTGCCTGGAAGGTCTATCTTGAACTTAAAGTTGTCTGAACTAGTGCACCACTACACGCCTAGTGCTCGTTCCACAGGTAGTTCATTGTTCTCCAAGTCAAGATCTTTATCTTCATCTGCTCGTTCATAGCCAGGGATGGAGCGCAGCAGGGCTCTATTGTTGCTGATCCACTTAGTCAAGTGGAACCCATCTCAGGCACACAATGTCATCAGCCCCTTCACGAGAGCAACTGCTTGATCTGTCTACCGACTTCAAGCAGCCGTCAACATAGAAGTTTTTGAGGACAGTCTGTGTGGCCTCTGGTGTGGTCTCAGTCGCTGCATCTTCTGCCATTCTTCTCAGTGCATGCAACACACAACTGGGGGATGATGTAGCACCAAACAGATGCGCGCACATTCTGTACTCAGCTGCTTCTCAATTCACATCATGGTCTGGCCACCACAGAAAGCGTAGCAAATCAGCGTCTGTGTCTGGAACCTGCACCTACTGGAACATAAACTCGATATCTCTCATCATGGTGATGGGCTCCTGTCTAAATCTCTGCAACACTCTGATGAGGGTGTTTGTTGGGTCAGGCCCTGGCAACAATTGATCATTCAATGACATGCCTTGATGCCTTGCTGCACAGTCAAAGACGACTTGCAGCTTTCTCTTTTTCAGATGATACACCCCGTGGTGCGGGATGAACCACACTCTTCCATCATTGCGACTCAACTGCTCTTCTGGAACTCTTGTTGCATAGCCTTTCTCCAGTATTTTGTTCATGAAGGTCTTGTTCTCCTGAAAGAAGTCTGGGTTCCTATTGAACTTTCTCTTCAAGGAGTTAAGTCTCTGTTCAGCAATACCATGGTTGCAGGGCATCTTCACCATGTCATCATTCAGAGGTAGCTTGATGCAATAGTGACCATCAACGAGCTGTGCTGATGTAGTCACAGCATGCTTGAACTGCTTGTCATATTGAGAGTCTTCTCGTTTGTCGTCACACAGTTTTTCAGGGAAATCAGCATTGTAGTGCTTCATTAACATGTCTCCAATGTTCATCACGGAGATGTGGTTGACAACCGATGGTCTGTTCGTCTCCATAGTGAAGATCAAGCAATGCTCTAGCTCCTCTGTAAGCCTTGTCTGGTCTCATCTGCTCACAGCTATGAATGAGACTAAGTGGCTCTCCACTCAACTGTTCAAGGTAGTATAACTGATCTTGATAGCTGTCTTGCTATCGATTGCATGTTCAAAGGCCCTAATGAAGGATCTATACATCAGAGGGTCTCCTGTAAATGTTGGTAGTTCTCTATGAGGGAGTGGGGACAAACTCTGCCATTTCATGAGCATCTCAGTGACTTCATTTTGCCGCTGCAGCACTTCATGTAGGTTGTCTGTAGATGTATCCGTGCAGTCATGGCGATCAGGACGCAGGGTACTGATGGCAGCACCAAAACTTGACAATGGCTTTCGTCTATCTGAAGCACTAAATTGCACAGCTGGCTTTGGGTTGAAAGCAAGAGAAAGCTCACTAGCTCCATGATGCATGTAACCACTGGCAACACAATGCTTTTCATGTCTATTAGCCTGGGGTTCTGCTTTAAATCTTGGCAATGTATTACAGAGATCATCCATTGACTCATGAGCATCTTCAAATTCCTCATACACCCAATCTGGCATCTGAAGCAGCAACTTCAGTTTCAATTTCTAATTGCTCTTTCCTTAATCTCAGGCGGACTACCTCCTGCTCTAGTGCTTCTTTTTCATTGCAGCAGCCATTTCTAATAGTGTTCTACTTTGATTTTTAGCTTTGCAGAATTAATGCTGGATGTACAGCTTACAACTGAATTGGACTTAGATGCACCATCTTGTGGCCGAGTACCTTCCTCTTCTTGAGGGTCTCTCAGCACATCTGAAATGCACATATTTATTTCTTGTAAGAACTGCTTGAATTCTGAATGCCTTGTCTCAAAAGTGCCTTGATCTGATTGAATTTCTTCTTCATCCATTAATTCATTCACACAATTGTTCATTGAACCTTTTGTACTCTCCAAAGAATTTTTCAAACATCATCAATGCTTCATCTTTTATGAATTCAACATTATCCTAATTTTAGTCATTCTTTTGCCTGGTTAATTGAGCTAATTTTCCCCTTCTTTCTCCTTTCAGCCGGTTGATTTTCTCCTTTACAGCCTTTTCTGTGGGCTTTACTGCCCTCTTTTGGTCATTGCGCGTGGCTGCGCTTTTCTCTGCCATCTCGTTTAGCTGCGGAATCCTCTACACATAACCTGCCACATTTTCTCGAATTACTCACAGCTTCTAATCCGTTGTGAAAAGAGCTTCTACATGTGCAGTATTTTTTCCATTAAACCCAATGGCTTTTGTCGCGGAATTTCCAGTGAACATTTACTTTAACTTTCACATTCAGATGATGGTCTGCATCAGCGTCGCCAAAAGGCTACAAGAGTCAAAGAATATCAGACCTGATCCAGGGAAATCTCAGTCCCGCAGGCTTTTCTCGGGGCTTCAAATCGAACTCCAAACTGTCTTCCCGACCAAACTTGCAGGTCCGCCGTGGGAACAGCAGCTTAGCTCCCCAGAGAAATGATGAGGTCCTATGACTTTGATGTGGGTGCTGCCGCTGGCTACCCTACTAGCTCCGGACCTCTAAGTTTTTGCACGTTGTCATGGATTTGCCCCCGCTGGCTGAAGACGAGAAACCGGCGGGGACTGGGACCATATACCCAAAACTGAAATGAGGGACCCAAGTGCACAGGCTGAGTAAAATATAAATAAGGGTTTAACTAAAACCAAATGCCCAAGGGAGCAGCAGCAGAAAAATACAGGGCTCCTTCACACACGGCCAACAAACAAGGAGAGCCAACAGAATACAGCTGCCTGTGTGGCAGTGCAGCTCTTATATACACACTCAGATCACCTTCACCTCAACGAGCAGCAGCTGTGGCTCGTTGAGGTGAAGGTGCAAACAGGAGGGGAGAGGGCCTGCAGGGCCAGACCATCACAGGACCCTCCCCCCAAAGCACACCTCCTGGCGTGCCAGGATCCCCTCTCCTCCGGAACACTGCATGGCGCCGCCTGGCGCCCACCTCCGGAACACTGCATGGCGCACGTCTGGCGCCCACCTCCGGAGCACTGCATGGCGCACGTCTGGCGCCCACCTCCGGAGCACTGCATGGCGCACCCCTGGCGCCCACCTCCGGAACACTGCATGGCGCACGTCTGGCGCCCACCTCCGGAGTCAGCCTGGCGCCCATCTCCGGAGCCTGCATGGCGCCACCTGGCGCCCACCTCCGGAGCACACAGGGGCGCTCTCTTCCCGGGTCCAGGCCTACAGGCAGGAGCCCTGAACAAAAAAAAACTGCTGCCCCTGCTCCCCTGGCTCAGCCTGGCTGGGTCCCACGATGGCAGCTGTATTCTGTCATGGATTTGCCCCCGCCAGCTGAAGACGAGAAACCGGCAGGGACTGGGACCATGTACCCAAAACTGAAATGAGGGACCCAAGTGCACAGACTGAGTAAAATATAAATAAGGGTTTTATTAAAACCAACAAACCCCCAAGGGAGCAGCAGCAGAAAAATACAGGGCTCCTTCACACACGGCCAACAAACAAGGAGAGCCAACAGAATACAGCTGCCTGTGTGGCAGTGCAGCTCTTATATACACTCTCAGATCACCTCCACCTCAACGAGCAGCAGCTGTGGCTCGTTGAGGTGGAGGTGCAAACAGGAGGGGGTAGGGCCTGCAGGGCCAGACCATCACACGTAACACACTGACATCGGAAAGCAAAAGTCTTGATGCTAAATTCTTCTGGAATCATACAAAATAGAAAAATAATAGACTTTCCACTTTTCTTAGTAAAATAATTGAAATTAGTGCGCTGTTCTAAAGACCGTGTTGCATCAAGGTCCAGTGGCTTTGACCGTTTCGCGGGCTCACAATGCATTTACATTATACACACAGCAGCCAATGAGAAAATTCTCAGACCATTCTTTGCGTCATTAGTCACTGGCCAAACTTCATTCCACATTCCAACACGGAACGGAAAATACTTCAAACCCAAACATTTCAAACTGAATATTGATTCAAATTATCTTAAACTATATGTTTAGAAAATGGCTACAACAATATTGATATTATTTTAACACATTTATAATGTTTAATATTCCTTAATTGCGATAGTTAGCTTAATCTACTGAAGAGCCAAATTTTGCAAGGTGAATGTGATGTCACTATTACAAATAATAATAGTGTGGTAAACTTTGCAGAAGTGCACCAGACGAATCCAAATCCTTAATTAGTTTACAAAACTATGGTTCAAAGTGGAAAACTAAATATTACAAGTGATAAGGATATGTTTTGTTGAGGACGGGTGAATTTAAAAGGGTTAAACTAATTTTGAAATTTAGTCCTGCTCGATGAGGACCAATTACCATTTTCAGTTCACCATTAGCCAGTAAGTGTAAAAGAGTGCACTGTTTGTAATCAGGCAGCATATATAGACAGCCTGACAAAAACATGTAATTTACTTTTTTGCGGGTGGAATGCATGCAAAAAAAATAAATAAAAATAATAACTACGACTATTTAGGTTGAAGCGAGTAAGTTAGATTTGCACTCAGGACACCAGAGAGGTTTTAAATATTAAATTCAGATTTCCACCAAGTCCGCATTCTGGATCTGTTTCAGATCAGATTCATGTAGTTTTATTTCTAACATTATCCTATCAACAAATACATTTAGATCGATAGTCTGGCATTATAATTTATTTTCCTCGGGTGAACTGTGGAGTGGGTAAGACTGTTTTTATTGGCAGGCTAGCAGAAACCATTGACTTGTGCTAGCCTAGCACCAGCGAACTCTGCAACCAGAAAGACTGAATGAAACATGTTGAAAACGGTCTCCACTGATAAATAGCACACTTGCTAACTTGGAAATGAGGTCCTATGTCCAAAATTCTGAACTACCCCTTTAAGGCATTAAAATGGCCATTTGCGGGTATAGGTTATATTTTTCATGCCCTCCGGCCTTCAAAAGACAAAGATAGATTGATAGATAACTTTATTAATCCCCAAGGGGAAACTATTTTGCCACCCAATAAAAAGCACATACATCCATACACTTAACAGACAATACAAACAAATCCATACCATTGCACAACAACAGCTGCATCGACATGATTGGTTACTTCAAATGACAGAGTACTCTAAACAAGTGAATTTAATTAATGCAGGTAGGATAAATAAATAAATATACACCTCCAGAAGGTTAAAAAGCACTAGTTAATGATTGTTGTTAAAAAATCTGACTGCTGCAGGAACAAAGGAGCGTCTGAATCGTTCAGTAGAACACTGAGGCATCACTAGCCGCTCACTGAATGAGCTACTGAGCTCCTTAAATATATTGTGAAGTGGGTGGTTTTCATTGAGAAGGACTGTTTTCGACTTAGTCCTTGTTCTCTTCTCCACTATTACCTCAAGCCTGTCTGGGTTAAAACCGATCACTGAGCCAGCCCTCTTGATCACCTTATTAATCCTGTTCTTGTCATCAATAGATATACTGCCTCCCCAGCACAGAACAGCATAAAATAAGACACTAGCCAGGATGCCCTGGTAGAAGATGCTCAGCAGCCTTGGGCTAATGTCAAAGGATCTAAGTTTCCTTAGAGAGAAGAGCCTACACTGAGCCTTCCTCAATAAGACACCAGTGTTTTCCTTCCATTTGAGCTTATTGTCCAAATGGACACCAAGATATTTGTAAGACTCCACAATTTCTATTTTTTGATTATTAATTGTCACTGGGACAGCTTCCTCTTTTTTCTTCCTAACATCGGTGATAAGCTCTTTTGTCTTACCAACATTCAGCTGTAAAAAATTAGCATCGCACCATTTGGCAAATGAATGTGCCTCTTTTTTGTGGGCTAGGTCATTGCCATGCGTAAGCAGACCCAAAAGTGCAGTGTCGTCTGAAAACTTCTGCATTAGACAGGGTGGCTGACTATGTCTGTAATCAGCTGTATAAAGCGTAAATAAAAAAGGAGATAAAACTGTCCCCTGTGGAGCTCCTGTCTTGGTTAAAATGATGTCTGAAGCTTTGTCAAGCCTGACATACTGGGGACGAGCTAAAAGATGGTTTTGTTATTCAAAAATAAATGGTTTTGTTATTCAGTTTAAAATTACTTAGTTTATCGGCTAAAATGTGTGGCGGTATTGTGTTAAAAGCACTTTAAAAATCAAAAAACAGGATCCTGACAGAACTGGCTGTGGTATCGAGGTGACTGTAAATGTTATGCAGCATAAAAATTAAAGCATCGTCTACTCCCACACCCCTTCTATAGGCAAACTATAAAGGATCCATAAAAGCAGATACCTGTCTAGTGAGATGATGCAGGACCACTCTCTCAAAACACTTCATAATATGAGATGTAAGGGCTATTGGTCTCATGTTAGCAAGGTCACATGACACATTGGCTTTCTTAGGAATGGGAACAATGCAAGAAGTTTTCCACATAGCCGGAATCTCACAAGAGGACAGTGACAAGGAGAACACTGAGGTAAGGACAGAGCACAGCTGATCAGCACAGACTTTTAGGGTGCGGGGATGAATACCATCAGGGCCAGCGGCCTTGTTGGCCCTAATACGCTTTAATTGCTGGCGCACCTCCTCAGTTTTTAAAACAATACATGGACTACAGTCCTCAGAAGTGGAAGCACTCTGCATAAGAGAGGAGAAAAAGTTTTTTATGTGTCTCAGAAAAGTCAAGATTATCAAATCTGGCAAAGAATGCATTAGCATCATTCACTGTTATGCCTAAACCACAACAACTTTGATAGCTGGTCCCATAGCCGGTGATGGACTTCATACCATTCCAGAGCCCTCTTGTGTTGCTTCCTGACATGAGCCCTTCAACTTTATTCTTATATTCGCGTTTCCCCTGTCGGATAACTGCTTTCAATGTTCTCTGTGCATCTCTGATTCTGTCTTTGTCACCACTGTGCTTTTTTCATGTTTATAGCAGCTTTCACTTCACTTGTCACCCAGGGCTTGTTATTTGGGAATATTCTGATTTTTTTACAGTGAATGACCAAATCGACACAATAGTTAAAGGCTAGGTAGGCAGCTTTCTTTTGACCGTTTTAGGCAAAAATTAACATAATAACCTTGGGGATAATGTAAAGGAAGTGATGTGAAAAAAGATCAGACCTGTAAGTCTCCCCTCGGCTCTGTTTTCAGCCTGCAAAGAATCTACACGTGACGGTAGATTTTGACCAATCACAGAGCAGCTTATAAAGTTTTGAGAGAGCCAAACAGCTATTGGCTGCTCTACTACAGCTGATGTGGAAACCACTCTGCAGCAATGGCGGACGACCGGACAGGAAAAGTTGCCATTCCACGTTTGGAAAACCCGCGTTCAGTGCAAAACAACCCAAGAAGAGGAAAACGGATTCGGCAAGAAGGGAGTCTAAAAGAGAGTTTGACAATAAACGCAATAAAACGCGTGTCAATATCGGCGTTGCATTTCGAAGATGGAGAGAAGTTCGGGATAGCATTGGTTTCAAGTTGGACTCGGAGCTCGCTGTAAGTTACTTCTGTTGGACAGAAATTCTTTTCCTCTAACTACAGTTGCTGTGATGGGGGTTAGGTTGTGTGTGTGCGATTTACCATGAATATAGCCAGCTGACGGCGGCCACCGATAAGGCATTGTCAGCGTGTGCATCAGATGCGTGTCTGGTCGGAGGAGCTTGGGTCAGAGCCATATATATATATATATATATATATATATAGAACACTATATTGCTGATGTCGTCATATTTACATTATCCAAAGTGAACCACCCGGCCGCCATAATGATACACCCAACTTCTTGATAAAAATGAATGGTTTCCTATGAGGCCAATTTCAAATAAGTCGACACAAGCGAGAAAATGCTGAGATGTGCGACTGCCTTTTGTAGCAATATTTATTTGAAGAGCTGTAATAAAACGTTGCATGCGAAAGTTAAAGAATAAACGCAAAGTTGTCACTTTAATAGAAAAAAATCGCGTTTCGTGCTAGCTAGCTAATTAGCCGTCCCATTGACTTGAACAGACCGCTGACTGAAAGCGAACGCTAGCGATTGATATCGGTCACCAGCGAGCTACCTTGGCATCGCGGGGACTGCATCGACTTAGTGGTAAAAAAAATTTAAAAGGTGGCTAGCAAGCTAGCTAGCTACTTGTACTTGACATTCAACGATAATACTTCTTACCCCCATAATATTTAAAACGGTGGACAAGTCGCTTTGTCTGTTTTATACAGAGCTTCAAAAGACAAGGAGGGGAGAAAGGCGCTTGCTTCCTTTTATCAACGTTAGCCATATGATTCAATATTAACAAATCGGTTGATGTCAAATAGTCAACCAGGGTACAATGAAGTGAGGAAACCAGAGTGTAATTTGATAACGTATACGGACATTCAGACGACGTTTCTTATAACGACGATAACTACCAAGCAATTATCTTATCAGAGGTAAAAGCCTGGGTCGCCTTAAAGTCACTTCTCTGCAGCACTATAACGTTGACATCGAGTCACATTTCGATCTTCCCTTTAGTAAGTGTGCCGCTTTCCATCCTCCGAAAAGCACATATTTAGGGAGACAAAATGTTGCTCAGCACAGCGATACCAAAATAACACAGACTAGCACGCAAGTGTTTCTGAAAATGTAATTTTAAAGTAGGCGAAAATGAATGGGAGTCTATGGGCGAATTTCACTTCCGGGTGTATAGGTTCGGAGAACAGATGCTTCACTTGAGCATACCCTATCAGCAATCTAGTGTTCTATATATATCTATGGTCAGAGCTGATGGGATGAGAACCGTGTGGACTCAATTCGAACCTTTTTTCTAGGTTTCTGCCTACCTAGCCTTTAATGTTACAAGTCACTTTGTCTGATATACTGTTCACGTTCCATGATCCATGCTTGTACGAGTTTTTACAATTCCTTACAACGGTGAATTATTTTCCCTCAAGTTACTCTCAAATTCAGTTCATTTAACGAGTCTAACGTTGATTCCATAATCCTCTCTTGAGCATCTAACAGCAATCATAGCTGAACTAACTTACCAAGATTCAAAGTTACTGAACGTTTTCTTCGTACTCAGTGTAGATCATGAACCCTACATATACGGCTCGTTGAAATCAGTTGAGAAGTGTATACATCATAGATTTAGAAAATCTACATCTCCCCCATTTACTTGCATTTGTTTACATAAAGACCCTGCCCTCCCTGATATGGCTGAGACTCTAACATATCAGAGCACTGGGCCAAAGCTTCTAACACGGCGTTTTGTATATATACTGCTCAAAAAAATAATGGGAACACTTGGAGTTATATTGTGTTGTTTCAGTGTTCCCTTTATTTTTTTGAGCAGTAATATGTCTGTAGCTTGACCTGTCCCTTCTCTCTCCGGAGGGGCATGTCTTTGCCAGAACGCCAGCAGCCTACCAAGTTGAGTAGAGGGCGCCCCGGTGCATATTTTAAATCCACTGACTGGAGTTATCTAATTAAGTGACAGAAGGAAATGAGTGTTTTTTTTTTTGCTCTCCCACTAGTGCCCCTTGCCAAGTTTCCGCCCTAAGCTACTGCCCATGACGCCTATATTTAAATCCGTCACATCCCCACACATCCCCATTCCATCGCAGTTTCTGGCTTTTGAACTTTGCTCTGATAACAATCTGGATGGTCCTTTTCCTCTTTAGTCTGGAGGACACAACGTCCATGATTTCCACAAACAATTTGAAATGTGGACTCGTCAGACCACAGCGCACTTTTCTACTGTGTCAGTCCATCTCAGATAAGCTTGGGCTCAGAGAAGCCGGTGGCATTTCTTGGTGTTGTTATTATATGGCTTTCGCTTTGCGTGGTAGAGTTTGAACTTGCACTTGTAGATGTAGCGACAAACTGTGTTTAAATGACAATGGTTTTCTAAAGTGTTCCTGAGCCCACGTAGTAATATCCTTTACAGAATGATATTGGTTTTTAATGCAGTGCCGCCCAAGGGAGCAACGGTCATGGGCATTCAATCTTGGTTTTTGGCCTTGCCACTTACATGTAGAGATTTCACCGGATTCTCTGAATCTTTTGATGATATTATGGACTGTAGATGATGAGATTCCTAAATTCCTTGCAAATGTACATTCAGAAACATTGTTCTGAAACTGTCGGATTATTTGCTCACACAGTTGTTCACAAACTGATGAACCTTGCCCCTTTCTTGCTTGTGAATGACTGAGCCTTTTGTGGATGCTCCTTTTATACCTAATCACGACACTCACATATTTCCAATTAACCTGTTCACCTGCGGAATGTTCCTAACAGGTATTTTGTGAGCATTCCTTAACTTCGCCAGTCTTTTGTCGCCCCTGTCTTGGCTTTTTGGAATGTGTTGCAGGCCTCAAATTCAAAATGAGAGAAAATTAAAAAATAAAAATAAAAAAGAATGAAGTGTATCAGTTTGAACATTTATTTATTTATTTATTAAGATATATATACTGGCATACACATATGTAAAACAGTTTTTCAAGTGGGCCAGATATAAAGCAAAAATGAAAGCACCTAGGTCGTAGCACTGTTGGCCCAGTCTCTACCTTTAACAGAGGTTTGAAGCCAGTGACAGAGTTGGCATCATGAATATGGTCTGGCAAATCATTCCAGAAAATGGAACATCTGTTTATGGATCTCTTAAATACATCAGTTCTTCAAAAAGAAACTTGAACTTCGAAAGTATCACTTATCCTGGTATGTCTGTCACTGGTTTCACAAGCCATTACAATAGAATTGCACAAATACAATGCAGCTGTGCCATGAATAGTGATACGTAATACAACCCCAATTCCAAAATTTTTGGGACCAAGTGTAAATTGTGCATAAAATCAAAATGCAATGACTTTCAAAACACGACAGCCAGTATTTTATTCACAATAGAACAGAGATAACATAGCAAATGTTGAAACTGAGAAATTTTACCATTGTAATCACAAAATGAGCTCATTTAAAATTTGATGTCTAATACAGGTCTCAAAAAAGTTGGGACAGGGGCCTGTTTACCATGGTGTAGCGTCCCCTCTTCTTTTTTACACAGAGTGGCGGCATCTGGGCATTGAGGAGACAAGTTTCTTGATTTTAACCATTTGAATTTGATTCCACTCTTGTTTAATACAGGCTTCCGGCTACTAGAAAGTTCTGGGTTTCCTTTGATGGACTTCTCGTTGAATTATACACCAAATGTTCTCAATCAGTGAAAGATCAGGACTGCAGGCAGGCCAGGTCTGCAAACGGACTCTTCTACTACAAAGCCATGCTGCTGTAATAGCTGTACGTGGTTTTGCATTGTCCTGCTGAAATACACAAGGCCTTCCCTGGAATAGACGTCGTCTGGATGTGAGCATATGTTGCTCTAAAACCTTTATATACCTTTCAGCATTCATGGTGCTTTTTAAAACATGCAAGTGTCCCACGCCATATGCACAAATGCATCCCCATACCATCAGAGATGGTGACTTTTGAACTGAACGCTGATAACAGGAGGAGTGGTCTTCCTTTAACCCGGAGGATACGATGCCCATGATTTCCAAAAAGAATGTCGAATTTGGACTTGTCTGACCACAGGACACTTTGCCACTTGCCATTTCAAATGAGCCTTGGCCCACAGCATACAGCAGTGCTTCTGGATCATGCTCAAAAGTGGCTTTCTTTTTGCATGATAGAGTTTTAGGTGGCAGACTGTGTTTACAGACAGTGGTTTCTTGAAGTACCCCTCGGCCCATTAAGTAATGTCAATGGCAGAATCATGCCAGTGAGTGATGCAGTAGCGTCTGAGGACCCGAATATCACGGGCATCCAGTAAAGCTCTTCGCCCTTGTCCCTTACGCACAAGGATGTTTCCAGTTTTTCTGAATCTTTTGATGATGTTATGTACTGTTGATGATGAGACCTTCAAAGCCTTTGCAATTTGACTTTGAGGAACATTGTTTTTAAAGTAGTCCACGATTCTTTTAATGCAACCTCCACAGGTTGGAGAGCCTCTGGCCATCTTTACTTCTGAGAGACTCAGCCTCTCTTAAGATATCCCTTTTGTAGCCAATCATGTTACACACCTGATGCCAGTTAACTTAATTACTTGCTAAATGTTCTTTCAGCTGATTTTCTTATATACCAATTGCTTTTTCAGCCTAATTTTCCTGTGTCCCAACTTTTTTCAGACTTGTTGCGGCCAGAAAATTTGAAATAGGCTAATTTTGTGGATAAAAATGTAAAATGTCTCAGTTTCAACATTTGAAATTTTATCTATGATCTATTGTAAATAACATAATGGCTCAAGTGATCTAATGTCATTATATTTAGATTTTATTCACAATTTATACTTTGTCCAAACAATTTCAGAATTGGGGTTATAATACTAAGAAAGTAGTTAATCCTTTCTTCAATTGTTTGCCAACCTAAGCTTAACTAAATCAACACCTCTTGTATTTATAATGTCACAATTGCCACATACTATTCTAGCCGCTCAGTTTTGTAACCTCTGAATAGCACTGATATTATTCTTTGAACAACCCCAAATTGAACATGCATAATCAAAAACAGGCATAACATGTTGTGTAGGATAATTTCAAAATATTTCAGGAACAAAGTGTCTAAGACGTGCCAACCATGTCAAAAGACTTTTCATTAGTTTATTACATGAACATTAAATTTACATTGTTCATCTTTACATATACCCAAATATTTGGTTGACTGAACTATATCAATAGCATTACTATCCAAAAATGGTTGAAAATTATTTACTTCATTCATATTAGAGTTTGAACTAATTAGCATTGATGTACACTTAGACACATCTAAAACAAGCCTGTTGGCCTTGTACCTCTCATTGTCTTGATGCAAACTATCATTAACAGAATCACTGAGATTTGCAATGTTTGTATCCTCCGCGTACATACTACATCGACCATTAGAGACATGCATTGGCAGATCGTTCACAAAAAGCATAAATAATATGGGTCCTAACATTAAACATCTTGTCTTTGTCGTGTACTCAATTGAATATAGGTCGAAATCATTATATTCTGTTTTTATTCATGTTTTACTCAACGTCTCAACTTCATTGGAATTGGGGTTTGTATACTGTATATGCTCAGACTGCTGTATTTACTCATGACTAATGAAAAATACATTTAACTATTTTTTTAATGTGAGCAGTAATGTAGCTATTTCATTTATTATGTTGGTAAAACATTTTCCATGATATTATTGAATCATCATCGCCGCCCCATCCGCCGCAGATCCTTCAATTGTTTGGAACTGTTTGAAGCAATATTGACCACAAGACCTCCAAAGACCTTGATCCCTCATTGACGCAGCTCTCTCTCTGCGGCTATGGACCTGGTGTACGCCCTAACTCCCTCCCGCCCCTCTGCGCAACTTTGATAAATAAAAACCACTGCCAGTTCTTCTCATTACTCCTGCCCACTTGGGCCTTGTCCACACTAATAAAAAATTTCTGTCCACACGACCTTGTCTCAACAAAATATTTCTGTACACACAAATGACTGCAAATGCTTAAATCAAGCAAATGCCTGCGTCGTAAACAGCCCACCGCTTTGGTGAATCTCTACTTAATGAATTTGCGCATCCGTCTGCACTGCAGACCATCAAAAAGTTCTCCTCCATTTTTTGGTTTTGATCTTGTCTCTATTTCCTGTCTATTTTTCTTTGAAAAGTCTGTGTCACTCCATTTTAAAATTTTTCAACAAAGTTGAAACTCTGCAGTTTATTCAAATTCATTTGTTTTTTTCACACTAAAAATATTTCTTCTGTTTTACTGTCTGTTGCATTGCACCGTTGCATGACAGCTGACATTTCAAATGTGTATTGTCGGGCACCTCTTAAATGCTTGTATGCGCATTAAATTTTTTGGTTGATTGCTTAAATTTCCCACTTCAGTCCGTATTTTAAGGCGACTTCATTTCAAAGCCGAATTATCCTTCGCTCAAAGCTGCTCTCCCACCGCCTCAGAGACGGAGATGGACTGGTCAAGCTGCGATCCACAGCACCATACAATGGGCTCAAAAATTACTGCCACCCCTGACTGGTAATGCATAAACAATGCAAAAAATATAAACAATATAATTAAAGGGTTATTCCATGTAAATTCACACAGATTCCAGAAACTTCCTCAGTGACATCTCTCAGATTTGACTGAAAAAAATTCTGAAATGGGTTTTTGACCCCAAATGGAGGAATCCAAAATTTCAGCTTCAAACCTTTGGTCATTTTGGCATTATGTCCCGGAGAAATTTGGATGCCACGCCCACTTTTTTCCTGCACTTAATTTGTAACCATATTTAGAGTTCAATTTGTAACCATATTTAGAGACCCATAACTTCACTTTTATATGACCTACTGGGCTAAAAATTGATAAAGGGTCATTGATTTCCTCCTCTCTTGCAACCAATGCTAACGCTTACAAATGAGATTGCTACTCGCTAAATTGTATTCAATATTAACCCTTTCAAACGGGATTTTGTTTCATGCTATAATGATTTTTGGGATATTGGAGGATTCAGGTAGTTGAGATTTGTGCGTTGGAAGGCTTTTTGACAACTTCATCAAATATGATGACATTACTGTAACCTAGATGATTTTCTAGTGGGGTCTAGTGGATTTTTTTTAGTGGGGTTATGGGTGGTCCCAAAAGTGTTCACAGGACAAATGGACCTTTTAGAACCCTCATTTTAGGTGATGATTTCACCATGTCACCATTTGAGAAAGACAATTCGCTTTTAAAAAGACCAACTTACACACCTTATCCAAATTTAGGGCCAAATAAAAGTTTGCTTATCCAGCTCCTTCTGTGTGAACTGATTTTTTGAAAAATAGAGCCTTGGTCCACATTGGTCAACTCTGATGAGCTCAGTATTGATGGTTTTGGTGGTTGGAATCACACTCTAATAACAAATATTGATACACAGAATAATATATTCATTATATCAAGGTAGAATTTCATGAAAATGATCGTGTTATAATTTTTTTACCTGTCAAGGTAATTTTGGTATCCGGAAACTAGGTAAACTTCCGATTAGCTCTGTGTTAAGTTCTGGTGGTTGGAATTGCAACAGATAATATTCTTAATGATCATATCCTGGAGAAATGCTTAAAAATATACATACAACTGTATATACATTATATCCAACTGAAGCATCACTTCAATCAGTTTACAACACAATCATTTCTCAAAGGGCCCAGTTCCATTACGGGCCCCCATACTCGCTGAGCCCCAGTGCAACTGCACTGCCTATATTTATACCATTAATTCAGAAAGCTTGATTTGGAGCAAATTGTATTAATTCGATCAGTAAATGATTTTGGTTGGTTCCAGTGGAACATTAATATCATACACCATTTCACACGTTATTTACAGTGACTCTAGAAGATATTTTTTTAGAATTTTTTGAAATATTTTTGTGCATTGCCAGTCAGGGGTGCCAGTAATTTTTGAGCCCATGTGTAAATATTGACAGTTTATTATTAAATATTTTGTTAATAACAAAATTCTCTGTGCATTGTTTGCTGATGCTGGGGTAGTAGATAACATTATTTAATGTCAGGAAAGAAGACTGGCAGAAGGTACCAGGTAGAACTCTCAAAAGTGTCTTGGTGGGAATTGGGAATTTTAAACTGGGAATTTCCCAGTTCTCCGGGTGTCCCGAACACAATATTGTTCAGGTCCAGGTTTCTGAAACTAGCAGGAGCCTTGAAGCACTGTATGTCATCTCAAAGGGCTTTGCAGGCCTTTTGAGTTTGCAAGGAAATGAGATTGGTAATTCTCATAAAATTGCCTCCAATTGCCTCCCTCAACTTTGTTGCTCCACCTACCACCACAGCATGTCCTCACAGTCACCTTTAAAAGAGGGCTTTTTGCAGTAATCCAAAACTGTGGAAGAGAAGCCAAAACTTTGAGAAGAAATAAAATAAGACTGCTGCCAATGGCTGGCACGGGATAATCACTTTCTATCTTTTAAAGGATCACTCTCATACATTCAAGTCTGGTGAAAATATCCCAAAGCACAAATCCTGTGCATTTTATCTGGTCTGTATGCTTTGTGGGTTACAATTTACACACAACACAATAAAAAAGAAAAACTGAAAAGTAATCACTTTATTGCACACAATGATTCAGTCGGCCAAACACAGTCCAAGGCTCATTCAAAGATTTTGACAGTGCTAGACGCTGCTCTGTATTTAATCAGGTAATACGGGTAACATTGGCAGCTGTCAAATATCACGAAGATGGAAGGATTTTTCTTCCGGTCAACACAGGTGTCGTACAGCTCATGCCCTGGATTTTCTGAGCAGAGATATGGCGGCCGACGGAATTTCGTCTTACCAACAGTCACCATACCCACCAACACCTTGGCAAGGAACATGTACTGGTTGCTCTCTTCACATGAGACATGCGCATATGTGTTAGAGTAACTGGCATCTCGGGCAAAGTAGCTGCCCTGACCGTAGACTGCCCCATTCTTCCCAGCCACTCGTGGGTCAAAGTTGTTCAAACAGATCTCCTTGGCAGAGTCTTCATTGGTCCCATGGAACAGGTGTCGCTCCAGGGATCTAATCTGGCCTGCACTGCGACACTGCATGTGTTTCTTCTGTCTGAAATACAGCAGCATAATGCAGCAACAGGGTGACAATATCTGAACTGAAAGAATATACCATTTTATTCCTAAACTCTTACATCCTCTTACCTTCTGTACTTGTCCCACAGGAAGATGTTTTGAACCTGTTGTATGCTGACTATCTCCAGCTTGGTCTCAGACAAGGTGCGGTGGAACAGGCAGTGGATACTTTGGTAGGCTTTGGAATTGGGTGGCACCTCAACCAGGCTAAAGCCCTCATCTGGACACAGAGTCCACACAGGAGGATACCAGCTACTGAACTCCTGCAGAGGGTCCACACTTAGACTAGGAAGGACCTGTTCAACATTCTTGGGGGCTTCGGAGAGGACGACTGTCCTGAGCGTCAGGGAGAGAAAATTATATATTGAATTTAAAATCCCTCACTTTAAATGATACCGTCAGGTTACAGTGTTCATGATATACAGTACGTATCCTTGGCCATGCATCTTTATTGTTTGTTTTATTTTAAAATGACTATTATTTTCAAAAAAACAGTGAAGTTGAGCTAAAACACTGCTTATTTTGACTTTGTACTTCTTTAGATTGAATACAGATTAAAAGGGGATTGCAAATCGCAGTTGGTTGTTTTTATTTACATTTTACACATCGTTCAAGTTCTTGTATTGAGGTTGTCATAATGGGACATGGAAAATAACATTGTTGTATCATACTTCAAAAGTGCTTTGAGGGAGGAGGGAGAGCGAAAGGTGGGCCTTCGTCGTACTCTTCGTTGGAACCCAGTGGTAAGGTTCCTCTGGGTCATACTGAGGAAGTCCACTTCATACTCCTGCTTCCTGATGTGAAACCGACAGCTGCTCTCCCCTGCTGCCATCTTTTCCAGCAGCAGTTTAGAAACATCCTACAGGAAATG
This sequence comes from Gymnothorax reevesii, assembly GCA_029721435.1. Taxonomy (NCBI): domain Eukaryota; kingdom Metazoa; phylum Chordata; class Actinopteri; order Anguilliformes; family Muraenidae; genus Gymnothorax; species Gymnothorax reevesii. Next base: position 38,239,614 of record CM056579.1, on the reverse strand, counting down.
GCAAACAGATCAAGATAAGCTCTTGAATCACTTAGCCACAATAGGAACCAATCTCCTTGATTACCAGAGATAAGTACCATTCTAGAGTTTCCTGCGGATGAGAGGGTACAGCAGGGTCAAGGCCCCTAGCATTAATCCTCTCACATTAAAATGGTCATTCAGGCAGTGGCGGCATACAATCCATATACTCCTGAAAATCTCAATTCAACACAACTTTGTGCAGAACCTCAGGTCAAATGGAGGTACGAATTGTTTACCTTTATGAGCAGGGCTCATAAATAACGTCCACTAACTCACCAAATGAATTATATATAAATGTATAAATTGGATGCAAATCTGAATGGCAGGTAACACGGGAAAGTGACTGCCCCCTGGCAAGAAGACTTAATGAACTACAGCCAAACATTTAATCAGGTCCTTTATTATTCTAGGTGGTGCCTCCCCCTTCTGATGTCACAAAGGACAAATTTTGGCTGCACACCTGGTGACATGGGGAATTCTGAATTTCAAGCCTTACTTGTACACTATTAATGACAACATATCAGAGTGCATGGATAATTGTTAGTATGCATCAAACAGAGAAAATGGTAAAGTGTTTGCTTGTGAAACTAAGTTTTGCTTTGAATGTTTCTTACTTTTCTGTACTTGTCCCATTTGTGATCATTCCACCAATAATTGTTCCATTCTGTGTAGAAATGGGGGTTCTTTTCTACACTGCTGCTGTTGGAGAGTCTCCTGGCTTTGTTATACTTCTCAGAGTTTTCCAGGTTCATAGTGTCAAACTGGAGGGTGAACTCCTCTGGCCTGGAGGTTAATATTAATAGTTGAAGACAGAATTATCCAATAGGTAAAGAAACAAATGCTGAGCTTCACAACAAGATAAGCACATGTATTAATATGGCCTAAGTCCATTAGCAGCAAAGTACTGAGAATGAGGAGCTCAGGGAGACACCAAATTAACCTGCATTCAAACAGCTGAGATTCGCACAACAGGATACAAAATTCATAACACATGAGTGAGCAGCACATGCTGAAATGATGCATCTCTCCTAAACGACAATTAGCCTCCAGAAACTGATGGACCTGGCACACTTGCAGATTAAACCATAGGACTGTACCTCCCCAGTAATGCCAACTCCTGTCCAGTTAACACTGTGCCAATCAGGGGTATGTTGAACTCAGCTTAGTTTTCACCTCCATTTAAGGTACTTGATAGGTCAGAGAGATGTCTGACAGTTTTAAACCTCTTAAAATTCAGACTCCCTGTTAAGTACAAAACAATGTTTTGTACACAACCAACGTGTTTAAGTCATACTCAAGCGACATCTCATTGAAAAGGTGATGGATTTGATTGATATATCAATTATTTTTAGACACAATCGCAACAGCAGACACAATCAACCGCTCAGCCAGACTACCAACAAACAAACAATCATAAAATTGAGGTAGACTTTCTGGGTAATAGGCCCTTAAAACAACAACAAAAAACATCTGAACTATACAGTTGTGCTCAAAAGTTTGCATATCCTGGCTGAATTTGCGAAATGTTGCCATTTATTTTGAAAATATGACTCATCATGCAAAAAACACTTGTATTTTATTTTAGGATAGTGATAATTTGAAGTGATTTATCATTAAATTGTTTTTTTGACTGCTTTTTAAATCATAATTATCACTGAAATCATCCAATTGGTCCTGATCATAAGTTTACATACCCTTGAATGTTTGACCTTGTTATATAGACACAAGGTGACACACTCAGGTTTAAATGGCTATTAAGGGTTCCACACCTGTGGCTTTTCAATTTGAAACTAGTGTCTGCATATATTTTTTTTTAGCTAGTATTGCTAGCTCCCAAGTGGATGCACTGATCTGGCCAGACACTGAGCCATTTGATGCTCTGATGTGGACTTTCTGACAAAGCAAGCATCTATGGTGAATAGAAAATAATTTTTCGTAAGAAACGGTTACTCATAGTGATTATTTATTGTATTTTGTAAAGTTGTTTGCAATTCAATCAAATATCTGCCAAAATTTCACCTACAGATTTTAATACAGCCCCATTTCCAGAAAAGTTAGGACACTGTATAAAATGCAAATAAAAACAGAATGCAATGATTTACAAATAATTAAAGCCCTATATTTAATTGAAAACAGTGCAAAGACAACATAACAGAAATTTTGCTGTTTTTTGGAAAAATATACTGAAACACAGTGAAAATGCAACACCTAATTTATGAAATTGTAGCTCATTTTTTGAAGCCATCAAAATTACCACAGAAGAAATATTGTGGTATGAAGGTTAAAAGCTGGAATTTGTGCAAGTCCTGGTTCAAACCCAGTTTGTGTGTCAGTCAGGGGATCATTTATCCAAAACGCAACTTTGCCATGTCATTAGCAGCAGGTTTGAATGCATCACTTCAATGACATACAAGTGCAAAGCAAGACACTGGACGCATAAAAAGCACTGTGGTTCATCCCCATCAGCATCAGTGTCGGAATGCCACGGTTTACAGAACAGCAGAGGAAGTGAGCTTTGGGGATACTGTTTGGGGGAACATCTCAAAGAGAGGTTGCCCGCTGGTTAAGGCCCACCTTCAACAGACTGGAGCATCGCTACCTACAGACAGGAAGCGTTCACCACCGTCCCTGACCAGGAAAACTTCTTGTTACAACGGCACTTCAGGACTAACACATCTGGTGGATGCATCTGAGGAACCGGTTCCAAACAATAGCGGACAAGGGCCAGAACACAATAGGACACCATGGACGCACCATCCACGCCATGACTGTGATTTGGCGACTGCAAGCAGCGGAGTTAAGGTCCCGGAGGCCACATCGAGGCAACATCATTACACAACGTCACAGAGACAATAGACTCCAGTTTGCTCAACGTTATCATCTTGAGCCACCACGAGTCTTCCACCGTTGAATTTCTTCCAGGCTAATCGAGGTTCTGTGTGTCATCTGCTGACAGCCGACAAAGTGGGGCGGGTAGTGTCACGGCCTGGGCTGCCATTAATGTGAGATTTTGGAGTGAACTAGTTGTGATGCGTGGATGACTAACGGCACAGTGATATGTGGATGAGATTTGATGACCAGTTCTCCAACCACTGTTGAACAAACATGGACAACAATGATTACCGTTCACGCTCCAACACGATAACGCCAGGTTCCCATGCTGCACGCCTCACCACAGACTTTCTCCAACAAGCAGGGGTCAATGTTCTCCCTTGGCCATCCATTTCACCAAATCTTAGCCCCATTGAACAAGTGAGATGAACCGGGTCGTTGTGTGCGCCAGCGTCAACGTCAACCACACAACGTCGCCAAGTTGACAGCAGCGTTACAGGAGGAACTTTCCCCAAGCAACTGTGCCACATTTGTGTATAATCGATGCCTTGCCGTTTGCGTGCGCATGCAAGTTATGGACAATTATATACTTTTTTTATTCGTGTTAAAATTGAATCAAAAACATTGGTTGCTTCTTGTTTTTGGTTATTAAATATGGGTGTTGCATTTTCACTGTGTGTCAGTATATTGCTCATTTTGAATTTTATGACGGCAACATATTTTAAGAAAGTTGGGACAGGAGCAATGCTTGCTACTGTGTTGTATCACCTTTTCTTCTCAGAAAGTGTTTGGGAACTGAGGTGAGCAACTGCTATAGTTTTGGGAGCAAAATGGTTTCCTATTCTTGCTTGACGTAAGCTTCCTGCTGATCAACACTTCAGACTCCTTTGTCATATATTTTCATAATAGGCCAAACACTTTCAGTGGGTGACAGGTCTGCACCCAGTCTCTTTTGCTACAGAGCCATGTTGTTGTAATGCAAGCAAAATGTTGTGTTTGCCATCGTTTTGCTGAAAAAAGCAAGGCCTTCCCCATCAAATATGTCTGGATGGCAGTATATGAATCTATAAAAATTTATATATTGTTTAGCATTTATGGTATCATCATAGATGTGCAAGTGACCCATGCCATGTGTGATAATGCACCCACATACAATAATAGATGCTGGCTTTTGAACTATACACTGATAACAAGCTGGATGGTCCCCCTCCTCTTTTACCCGGAGGAAGCGGCATCTATGATTTCACAAAATTATTTCATGTTTGATTGGCCAGACCACAGGAAAGTTTCCCCAATTCACTTCAGTCAATCTTAAATGAACTCTGGCCCAGCGAAAGCCGTAGAATTTCTGGATCTTGGTTTAAAATATTTGCATGGCTGATATAGCTTGCATTTGTGGATACAGTGACAAACGCTGATCGCTAGCAATGGTTTTACAGAAGTGTTACTGTGCCATTGCAGTGATTTCCACTTCAGAATCCCATCTATTTTTAAGGCAGTGCTGCCCCAGGGCCTGAAGATCATGGCCATTCAATATTGGCTTTCAGTCTTGTTCCTTGTGTGCAGAGATTTCTCTGGATGCTCTTAATCTTTTCATAATATTATGTACAGTGAAGGGTAAAATCCCCAAATTATTTGCAATTTTACATTGAGAAACACTATTTTAAATTGTTGAACTATTTTACCATGCAGTCTTTCCCTGAGTGGTAACGCCATTCCCATCTTCATGTCAGTAAGACTTTTTTTTAGTAAGACTGTCCCAACTTTTTTGAAATGTATTGCTGGCATCAAATTCAAAATCAGCATGCGTTTTTTAAGAAAAAAATAAACAAAAATTCCTCATTTTCAAAATTTAATATGTTGTCTTCACTCTATTGTCAATTAAATATAGGGTTTAAATGATTTGCAAATCATTTGCATTCTGTTTTTTTTTACATTTTACACCGTCCCAATTTTTCCAGAAATGAGGTTCTACATTTCCTGAGTTCCTGAGCAGTTTAGTAAAATTTATAAACACTAATGTCTGCCTCTTTGGTCGTTTAATTAATAAACATAAAATAAAAAGTCCCAGAGTGGCGACTGTCAGATACATTTTGGGGTTGTGCCTGTCTTTTTTTTTTTAATTATCAGGTGCTGTTTCCAAGCAACATGTGACGTCACAATGGAGTGTCCCATTAAATAACATTTCAGGCTCTCATGAACAAACTCTCAAGCAATACAGCTGCACACAAAGGTGACGTCACTTAAGTAAGTGTACAGGGCTTGAGTCTTTTGGGTAGGGATTGGGATTGAGCTTATATGGCTTTTGAACTGAACTTGCGAACGAGCTCAGAGGGAGGGGCGGCGGATTCATGATCAAAATTTCTCATCCTTACTCTTTTCTACAAAGTTACAGGCCGCAACGTCAAAAATATGCTATCTTTCCATCTGACCTAGTTCCTACAGGTCGATATGCCCTGGTAAATACAACAGGGCACTTTGATACTGGCTTCATTTAACAGCAAAATTTTACCATTAAATAACCATTTTCAATGCTTCTTTTTTTTTTTACTCCCACCCCCCACCCTGAACTGTTTAACCCACCGCAAAACAACCTGCTCTCATCTGTGCAAGAGGAAGACGCCATGGCACATGATTCCTCTGCTTCACGTGACGACTCACCCTCGCTTCTTTACTCTATGCAGTCATACCACCCATTGCACACTGCCTGTGTGCACTGTGAGCCACTTGGAGGACCTTCAAAGCATATCTTTTTTATCATATATACACATACAACATTACCATACATTCAACAGGTGCTAAGTGAGTTTGGTGACATAGTATTTATTGTCACGTAGCAGCAAATTAGATCAACCGACCTCGTTTTTACCGCACTCCCTTGTTAACAATGAACTACAAAGCACCGGAAATAAAGTATCAGCCATTGAGCTTCACACATGCGATTAATCTTGACCCCACCAGAGGCACAGTTGGCAGTCCAGGGGAGGTACAGGCCCATCATTAAACCATAATGACCCAACAATCTTGCCACCTCAGATATCTGGAGACAGCCAGCTAATTACCCAGTCAAGACCATTAGTGAATTTGCGAAGCCTATTCGAAGCTCAGCCCACACAGCAGTCAGTATTACTTTTGCTGACTTTCTCAGGAACCCAATAGTATTGTCCTTGTGTTGCAAATTGTTGGTCCTAATTTCTAGCAAAACTGTCTAAGCATCATTCATCTCTTCACAAAATCATCATTTTTAGGTTTCTTGATTTCAACTAGCAACTTGTTTTGAGACCCAACAACCCATGGAACCCTCCTGGACCCACATTTCCTGCAGTCTGATGGAGTCACAATTTATGTCACAGTAAAGCTTCTCCAGTTTGACCTGGGCGGTGTAGGAAGCGCTGACCCACTGGTAAGTATCCCGGCGTCTCAGTTGCCAATGAAAAGGGTAGGGAGTGTGGTGCAACCTGCAGTCAAATCCATTCTGGCATTGTCCCAGAAGGAACTGATCACAGATGCAGATTTCATCAGAGGGAAGGGTATGGAAGCAAGCCTGCTGTAGCCACTTAGCTTTGGGTGCTGGCTGGAACAACAGGTCAGTGACCTCACACTCATCTTCACTGGCGCTAGTAATGTAATCTCCATGCAAAACCGCAAATGGCGTGAAAGCTCTATTGGGATGGGATGCTCCACAAGGTGAAGTCATGAATGAAGAGGAGGGATCAGGCAGGCTTGCAAGTTCAAGGGGAGTTGAATGCTGAGGTCCAGACTGGGATGAGGGCAGGGACACTGGCTGGTCATTGCTCAAGTCTTTCTCAGTGGTGTTGAGAGGGGTGATCTGGATTGTGATGCGGTATGGAGTCACATTCCACTGCACATCTACCTGGGCCGCATTCATATACTCCCAAACGGGCAGGCATGTGCTGGTATTTGGAGGAATCTGCAGCAGAAGCTCAGTGGAGCTCCTCTGACTGACTGGGATCTGCCTGCGGGAGCTCCTCTGGTCTGCAGATCGGGCCTCTAACTTCCTCTTCTTTTGTTGTACCTCAGTGGACAGTTCTGCCATTTTACTGGTCCATCTGGGAATAGCAGCAAAATGGCTAGTGTCAAACCGGTCAAATATAGCAGCTTACAACTTATTCACAGCACTGGAGATACAGGACGACTGTAGGCTACACTTATATTATGATCTGGTATATTTTTTGAATTTGAGATGCAAATGTGCAATAGCAATATTTCATGTAGATGTCTTCATATTTTGTGCATGATATCTTTGTCCCAGCCAAAGGCAGCCTTTAAATATAACAATACATTTGCATACATTTAAATATGACAAATAAGCAAAAATATATGAGACCAGAAGGGGGGCAAACACTTATTCACAGCAGTGTATTATGCACATACATGCACATAACCCGTAAACATACACACTGTGCCCACCAGAATTATTTGCATCCTATGGTTAAAATAAGAAGAATGAGTTGCAAAAAAATGACTTTTTTTATCCGCAAGATCTTTAATTCAAAATATTGACAAAAATCAAACCATTAATTGAACAACATCGAAAGAAACATTACATTCCTCACAGATGTGTGCCTCAATTATTGGAATCCCTCCTTTAATATTTTCAGCAGCCAAACTTTTCCCAGATAACAGCTCAGAGTCTTCTACTCAGAACAAAAATATACACGCCCCATGTCAAACATTGATGCCACGTGAAGTTAACAACTCTAAGTGAGCAAATGCTTTTACTTTTACAATAGGGATGTTTCTCTTGATTTGTGTACCATTTTTAATCCATCTCTCTGTCAGTGAGCATTTGCTCAGTGATGCAGTGCTTTCAGTCAGTACATGGGTGTGGCATTTCCAGACGATGATCAGACAGAATGAGCAGTACCCAGACACTCATACAGGGGACAATAAAAGGCCACCCCAAAATGTCAAATTTTGTCAAAAGTCATCATGCCTCAGATGTCTCAGGTCATGTGAGAACGTGCCATTGGCATGCTGGATACAGGGATGTCCACCAGAGCGGTCGCTGTGCAGCTGAATGTTAACTATCAGACGATCGGCCGTTTGAGCGTTCGTTTCCGACAGATGGGCATTACTGCAAATCAACCTCATCCGCATCAGCCACATGTGACCACACCAGCACAAGATTGCTATACCTGGCTCACCCACCTGCGGGATCGGCTCAGATCAGCTACACGCACAGCTGATGAGACCGTTGGTCTGCACAACCGACGCATCACACCACAGACAGGCCGTAACCGCTTGCGAGAAGCCAATTTGCACGCACGACGTCCTCACCGTGGTCTGGATCTCACCGCTGTCCGGCGTCGGAACAGACTCGCATGGGCAAACACACACATTCGATGGCCCTTGGCACACTGGAGAAGAGTGCTATTCATAGACAAATCCAGGTTCCAGTTTTTGTTCATAAAAACGCAAAAATTTGACATGGGGCGTTTATATTTTTGTTCCGGGTATAAAGCTTGATGAGGTTGGTGAAAACATGGCTTGGAATCTGTGACCATTTCACCATACCAGTGGTTCTCAAACTCAGTCCTGGTGCCCACTGCGTATGCTGGTTTTTGTCCCAACCACACTTGCAATCAGGATTTTTACAAATTGTTGATTTATCTTAATTAGGTGCATTTATGTTTAGAGCAGTTATTTATCCTCTTAAGCCTCATTTGACAAATCTATACATGCTGTGAAGAGTAAAAATGTCATATTCACATTGAGATATATTACAGACTAGTATAAATAACTAGAGGGGGAAACAATTTAACCAAACATTTAATCTACATTAACAATCGAAAGGTTCCTCATTGGTGAAACTATTGACACATGGTCACAAAAATTAAACACGTTATTTGACAAACAAGAGTCACACCTGTTTCATTGTTTATTTTGTTACGTTCAAGTAAATTATTTTTAAAGAAGTCAAAACACCTGTGTTCAGCACCTAATGGAGCTTACTGATTTTCTCCGTAAGTCTAATGGAGTCTAATTCGATCTGTTTAAAAATGTTTTACCTGAAAATCCTCATACTATTGAAAAATAAGCACAATATGTTCAAGTGTTTTTATTCTTCATGGCACAATGGATATGTCCATCAATATGTGGCTTAAGATCGTGAATAACTGCTCTAAACATGGAATACAGCTAATTAAGACAATGTAACTGCTTTTAAAACAGATTTTTCCCCACAGATAGGATTTGTGGGGGGGGACTGTGGATTTAGGCCAGGGGACTGTGACTGCCTTTGCAAAATGTTTAATGGTTGGTAAACGATTTATATGGAAATTTTGAGGCGTGCTTCAGATCACTGTCCTGCTGGAAAGTACGTCAGGTTCTCATTTAATATTCACAGGTATTTGAAGGAGACCATGACACCAAATATGCCAGCAAGATGTCCACAGCCTTTTAACCCCCTCCAGGCTCATGTTGCGAATTTGCAACAATAAATTAATTGATGACTGATAATAAAATATAAAGACCACATGGGAAATGGTTTGATAAAGTTACTCTTCCAGCTCAGTATTGCAAAAATACAACGTTAGTTCCACCTGCAGCCACTAGTGTATGAGAACTATTCCCCACGAATGAAAGATTTTTCATATCTCAATATAATAAAATGGGCTGGAGAGGGTTAAGAAATACAACCCTACAGAATTAATGAAACTGAATCTGTAGCGGAGCAAATTCTGATACGTTTTCTATAATTGCACAATGAGTCATGGGAGGAAGCCTACACATACATCTCAAACTGTTCCTCCCTGCAGTACATTAATCAGCCAAAGAACTGTTGTTTAAGTGCCATAATGGTGCATCACAGAACAAACAAAAATCTGTTGAAATAATTTAACTTTGATATCACAGTCAATGTAACCAACATAAGACAAACATATTAAAACAATTCCGGAAATTGGCTACACCTCTATTGACACCAAGATCTCAATCACAGGTACTAACTTAATGACCAAGATGAACAGCACTGTCATTAAATAGTACAAGTGAACCATTAACATAAATATTCCCCGTCATCTCTTTACAGTTTCTGCTGTTAAACAACAAAAGCTGACTTTTTGCACCATTAAATAATACATTATAATTCTCAGCATATGATTCACGTATGTTTACCATTTTACATAGACCATAAATAGAAGGGCAGACTAGAGTGAGATGCTTTCAATTATTACTTTCAAGCTGTTCCTGTTCAACATCGCTTGACTAATATTGACAATTTATTTACTGAATAATCAAGAGCAATATTTATTGATAAATTTATCAATGAGTTTCCAATTACTGTGGTCACTCGAAAATACTGTACCCAATAACTCTATATAACATTCAATAGTAAGAAGGAATTCCTCTAGCTTCCACCTAGGGGTAGTCTGGAAAGGATGTAACCCTACAATTAGATTTTTGGGACTTAAATTGAAACACGAATTATCAGCATAGTTATAGCATTTATCAATTAGACTTTGTAGTCCTGTCACTGTTGAACTAATCAAAGCAATATCATCAGCATAACCAAAAAATTCAGGAAACAGGGAGCAATTATTACACAAGTTGACTCCATTTCAGAGAACGCATTCAATAGGTCATCAATGAAAATATTAAAAAACTGGGGAGACCATAGGCTACCTTGCCAATTGCCTCTAGATACTTTGAAAGGTTGACCAAAGGAATTATTCCACTGGACCATCGATTTGAGACTTCTACACCATAAAGCTAAGAATAGCCATGAATGGATGGGCATGCAATCATAGAGTTTATAAAGAGCTGCACTGTGCCATATTTTATCAAAACACTTCTCTGCATTTAAACTGCAAATGTAAATGGTTGAGCCTTGCCTCTGAGCATGAGACATCATTCAACATATTAACACAGAAATCTATAAGCCTGAAAGTAAGTATTGACAGATGGAAATGAAATTATAAAATGCATTTCTCAGATTACCGTGAAAACAGTCCTCAACTACCCGAAACTTTGTATTCTTTGTCTTCAAAACTGAATCTCAACCTAAAAAATTCCTTAGAGGGATATGCATTATTAATGAACTTAAAACAAATCTCTTTTGCTTTGGGTAATAAAGGAAAGCATAAGAATTCAGTTTTTAATCTTAGTACTTTGGCAGGATCCAGGTCTCAAAAGGGGACGGCTGGCCAAATGTGTCTCTGATGGACCACTTACTGTTTAAGAGGGTGTATTTTTTCAACCAGTGGGTCTATAAACTTATGGAATATGTCAAAAGACAGGTCTAATTACCCACTATAACATATTAATATTTGAACATGAAAAATTTCATAATTTTTAAGATATAACCTTTTCAGTGCACTGTCCCAGATGGACAGAAAATTAACGTCTAAATTTTATGTTTTTCAAACTTCTGGAAAGCGCTGTTCCCAAAATAACTAAACTTGGGCAATATTATCATTAGGGTGTTTATTTAAATGTCCAATAAGATTTATGCAAAAACAGGATTTTTGATGCCTTGACTGCAAGAGTTTTAGAAAATGTCAGTGTCTCCGATGGACTGAGCTAAAATAGTCTCGGATGCACAAGACAAGATTGATTTAGTTTTCTAAGATGTATTTCTATATAACACAATTATATTATATAATATTTTACATATATACATCTTGGATATGTACAAAATAAGGTTTATTGCATTTTGTACCATATTTGCACATGGTTTTAAGTCTGAATTGCTCAGATTAAGTCAGATATTCAGTGGCGCACTCTGAAAAGGCCTGGAATGACTTTCCAGTCCTTAGCGTCATGTTCTGGTAGAAGAGGTTGGTGCTGGTGGCTCAATCTCACAAAGGATGCAGCCTGCAGAGATGGTATCCTAGTCATCTGCCACATGGAAACGGTTAGAACGTCCGGCTTGCCTCAAGAAGTTGAACCTCCAGGCATCGGCATCAGCTGGTCCTTGAGCTTGTCCAATAGACCACTTGGAGCCGTTTGGTCTGGAGCAGGCATAGCATTTAGAAGCTGAAATGGTGTAAGTGGATGCAGAAGCCTGGGGAAGGACATCAAACTCAACACCATCCTTCTGGGAGTAGGGAGATGTGGAGATTCTGCCGGGATCAACAGTTCTGACACAGTGAACCTTCTGGGTGGCGGGTACTGGAACAGCTGAATCCCACAGGTTGTGAAGGGCAGGTGACTTCTGGTTTACCTCCTCAGTGGATACATATCTGATGTTGATGGTTGAGTTAACCTTAGCAGCACACTCAGCGTAGGCTTTGATATTCTCACTATGGGCTGTACGAGACTTGATGGCACTGTAGACTGTCCTCTTCACTGTGCTGCCGATGCCATCTACAGCACCTTTGCTGTGAGATGTGCCAAAACAGTGCCAGTTCACACGAATGTTCATTGATTCAAGCAGGCTGGTGAAGAAGGCAAACATGCATTTCTGTTTGAAATGCATTGCAACACCATCAGAAAACATGTCTAGCTCCCTTATAAGAAGGGGAACCTTTAACTGAAAAGTGTCAATCACAGTTTCTATAAATATAGCTGCAGCATATTTATCATGGCTCAAGTAATCTGAGATGATAACAAAGGAGTGGGTGCCATGATACCATCCTTGGTCCAGGCAACAGCAGTGAATAGCGCAGCTTGGGTGTGGGACCAGTGATTACTCTGTGTCTCGTCCTGGTGAAACAGAGTGGCATTCTCTGAAAAGTCAATCTGGAGAACCACATGGTTTGTTCTGGGAGATGAGAGAGAGTAATCTGGAAGAACGGAGCTTGCTGGTTCTTTCTAAAGCTGTCAGGTCTGAAGGCAGGTAGTTTCTCACTCAGGAGGTTGATGACATCAAAGACAGTCCCAGATCTCTGTACTTTGTCTGTGCCATCTTCAGTCTTGACCTACTGATACCAGGTAACAGGATCTTAAAGTTGCTGCTCATCTAAGTAGCTGGACAGGTGGTCAGTGGTGATGTTGTCACTGCAGGCTACACAGTCCCCAAACATGTACTCCTCAACTGATGTGTCACAGGTCAAAAGCTGGAGAAGTTCCTTGTGGTTGATGGGTACCCCTGGATAGTCCTTGAGGCTGGTCAGCAGAAGATTCACGTTTTCATGGTACACACATACACAGACATTGTGTGGCATTTTGTCCTTACACAGAACAAATGGAGGTCTCAAGGCTGTGAAGGATGACAGATGGATCTCGTCCTCTGGGCTATCCTTGCCATACATGGCACAGGTCTCCTTCAGGGTCGTGATGAGGAATCTCTTCTGCTCCTTCACCTTGGTGACATCATCATGGGTGACGAGGATGGAGTCTCTGTGGCCTGGCGCCGTCCAGCAGATATCCTGGCTTTGGTAAAAGTCACAGACTCTCTGTTTGGAATCATCAGGAATCTTGGTGGGATGTGTATATGTTGTCTTGTTGGTCTGTACGCTGACATTGAGGTCAGCAGCCAAGGAGAGGATGATTTTGGTACGCTTTCTAGGTGATGCTGGAAGATTTCCCTCTACCTGACGTTTAGCAAGGCTGAAACTTGAAGGAGCACTGTATGGTTCAAGACACTGGAGTATAAGGCAGTTTCTGTTTGGCTCTGTACTTACATTTAGTCTGCCTTTCTGAAGCTCTGACTGGATCAATATTCTTCTTCCTGGCATCACGCTTCCTCTTACCATCTCTCTCCTTGTAGGCATCATCTCCAATCTTGGCCTTCAACCTCTGTAGAGATGGTTTCTCTCAGATGAAGATGAAGGCATTGGAAAAAGATTGATATTATATGAAGTGTCACTTGACTTACAATGATTTGCGTGAAAAGGAGATGTCTTTTAAACTCAACTAATACTGACTGTGAAAATGCTAACACCTGGGGTGGTAGAGATAGGCCCTCTGATGTTGAGTTAATCACTCATCTAGGAGAGAAATCAGTCGTTAAAGTATGCTCATAACCTGTTCATGAGTTGAGCGGATCAGGATGAATGTTACCTACATTTACTTTTGATTGAGGGGATTGTTGCACTTTGTAGGTAACACCTTGTTCTTATTCACACCCATTTACCCAGGTTTAAAAACATCAAGGGGTTCCAGGGACAAAAGTTCAATTATTATCATCAGATTATTTGATTGATAATCAAATTTACTAGCTTTATATTTTGTAAAATAAAACATGACATATGAATCCTACAAGTACAGTTAATAAATTTGCAATTATACAAGCATGTATGTCAAATTTAAACACAGATTTAACTTACATAGGCTATTGAGGACACTGAATCTTAATTGTACTTCTAGCTGACTGATACTCAGCGTCTCGGATGCACACATTTCACTCTAATATATTTCCATGATAATGAGTCCAAAACAGAAAAATTGTTAAACTGCCAAAAAAATATGTTTATTTATGCTTGCTTTGAGAAATTTTGAAGATTTTAAGTATTTCGAATCTTAAAAAAAAAAAAAAAATGTTTTCCAGTGTCTTGGATGGACCGCAGTTTTCTTAAATTGTCTATATTCAAGTCACTCAAAAGCACAAAAATATTTGATTTAAATTTAATTTCAAATATCATATGTTTAGAACAATGTTTAAACTTGATAAAAAAAATAGTAAAGAAATTTCTTTTAATTTTTAACCCAGTTCAGAGCATTATTATATGGCAACAAAAACCAGAGACAAAAAATTGTCGCTCTTCAAAAAGAGCTCCTTACTTAAACCCCCATCTTAACAATCTCTTTTCTTAAAAGTCCATTTGAACATAAAACTAGAAATATAAGGCTATCTAAAAATATAAGTTTAGGATAAATTGGGCCATTTTAAAATTTTACCCCTGATGTTAACAAGTTCTTGGCCGTCCCCAAAAGTCAAGTACCCTGTTGAATTGATTTGGATATAATTCATTGCACAATGTCTCTCTGATCAAGCTATTGTTACATTTTTTTGTCCAGAAATTGTAATTCTCCAGTATACAGAGTTGGCAACACTGTTACTGAATTGGTGCGTAGAACACCTCCTTTGGCTAAAAGCAAGAGTGACTTAGGAAGAGGCGCCCCGGTGGCTCATCGGTCTAAGCGTGCGTACCATAAAGGCTCTAACCTTCCCGCAGCGACCTGGGTTCGATTGCAGCTCAGGTCATTTGCTGCATGCCTTCCCCCATTCTTCTCCCCAACTTTCCTGTCTCTCTATACTGTACAACGGTCAAATAAAGGAAAAATTCCCGAAAAAATAATCTTTAAAAAAAAAAAGTGGCTTAGGAATGGCATTAGTGAGATTGACAAACTGTTTTGGGCGACAGAAAAAAAAATCTACAACCCCAATTCCAAAATAGTTGGGACAAAGTGTAAATTGTGAATAAAATCAAAATGCAAATACTTTCAAAACACATCAGCCAGTATTTTATTCACAACAGAACACAGATAACAGCAAATGTTGAAACTGAGAAATTTTACAATTTTATCCACAAAATGAGCTCATTTCAAATTGATAGCTCCTACAGGTCTCAAAAAAGTTGGGGTCTGTTTACCATGTTGTAGCATCCCCTCTTCTTTTTAACACAGAGTGGAAGCATCTGGGCATTGCGGAGACAAGTTTCTTGAGTTTAGCCACTGGAATTTGATCCCACTCTTATTAAATACAGGCTTCCAGCTGCTGGAGAGTTTTGGGACTCCTTTGACGGACTTTTTGTTTAATTATGCGCCAAATATTCTCAATCTGTAAACGATCAGGACTGCAGGCAGGCCAGTTCAACACACAGACTCTTCTACTACGAAGCCATGCTGTTGTAATAGCTGCAGTATGTGGTTTTGTATTGTCCTTCTGAAATACACAAGACCTTCCCTGGAATAGAAGTCATCTGGAGGGGACCATATGTTGCTCTAAAACCTTCCTATACCTTATAGTATTCATGGTGCTTTTTAAAACATGCCAGTGTCCCACACCATCAGAGATGCTGGCTTTTGAACTGAACGCTGATATGCGCTGGGGTGGTCTTTCTCCTCTTTAGCCCGGAGGAGGACACGCGCTCATGATTTCCAAAAAGAATGTCAAATTTGGATTCGTCTGACCTCAGGACACTTGGCCACTTTGATACAGACCAGTTTAAATGAGGCTTGGCCCACAAGACACGGCGGCGCTTCTGGATCATGCTCAACAATGGCTTGCTTTTTGCACGATGGAGTTTTGGGTGGCATCTGTGGATGGCACGGCGGACTGTGTTTACAGAGAGTGGTTTCTTTAAATATTCCTGGGCCCATTTAGTGACGTCAATGACAGAATCATGCCAGTGAGTGATGCAGTGGCATCTGAGGGCCCGAAGATCACGTGCATACAGTAAAGGTCTTCGGCCTTGTCCCTTATGTGCTGAGATTTTTCCAGTTTCTCTGAATCTTTTGATAATGTTATGCACTGTCGATGATGAGACCTTCAAAGCCTTTCCAGGAGAGATCCAAATATAGTCTGTGCTTTTTAAAATTATTCCTATGATGGTAAAGGCCCTAAATGACAAATCCAGGATCCACTGTGACCTATTTATTCACTGTTTTCAGAGTCGAGTTTGCCTTTGCCTCAAAATGGCTTTTTAGATTTTTTTTCCTCTATTTTCCACGGACGGTGTACATGCTGCCGTCCTCCTACATTGTTACCGGTGAAATAATTTCTTGAAACTTACTGCACCAACTTTTTACCAAATATTTACGGTGGATCGCTCTGGAAACTATATTAATTCCAATGTTAAACTTTCAATTTGTGATGAAAAGTATAGGCAAATTATGCTTTTTACGGCTTCAATTCCTCAAGGGTCTCATATTTTCAAAGCAATGACACCATGTTTGGTGTCAAATTGTTCCTTCAGATGGAAGCAACAATAACAGTTATACATTTTAGAACTAGCACTGTGATAATTGGGAGAATGGGAGTCATCCATTGATTTATCCCCATATGTTGGTTTTAGGGGGTGCTCATCTAAATTTGGCTCACATCTGTCCTTGCACATATGATACAAAAAACAAATGTATTTTCTACGACCACATACATCTCTCCACACAGTCAATATGGTAAGGAATCAAAAGCTTTCATGGGCAATTTTCCCATACTGACACAACACCACCTTTCGTGCCAAACCGTTCATAACTTTGATTTATCCAGTCAGGAATATCACACAGACCCCCGTTATACAGATATTCTGCATCCGGAGGAATTATATGTTCCAGATCACTTCCAAAACTGAGTCAACTCATCATTGGAGGACCACATACCATCTTACCAGATTTTGTGCCACACCGTTCATAACTTTGAGTGATCCTGTTGGTACACAGACAAACAAACAAACGGATGAAACATTACCCCCTTTGCAGAGGTCAGGAGAATTTCCGCTGCCCCCGCATGACAAGGCCAATACGAAAGCGACTAGTGCAAGGCATACTCATTTTGTAAATCAAATTTAATTCATGCTCCACCTCTGACCAGCAGAGTGAGCTAAGCATCAACATAATCACTCTGTTTGACATGAACATTAGTGATGGCAAAACAAGGCTTTATGAAGCTCTCAACCCTTTCAGACTATTGTATTGAAAATTGGTTCTCTACTCCAAGCTTCATTCATTGAGCACGTGGGTGACATCTGCTGGCTTAGAGATTGTTGTACAGCCTTGCAAAAGTGACGCTGATGCATCTTGCGTGCACTTTGAGTTTTGTTGTATTGAGAAAAATACTTAAATAAAGCTGCACTCTGACTTCGTTTTACATGTGTCTGTTGTTTTTCTTCCTTACCTTAATAATTCATATTATAATAACAATAATTACATCCACAGCCTCATTGAATCCGGTAAATATTTGCTCCAAAAAATGTAATATTTTATTATGCTTTTTGATTGCATTTGGTGTATACTGGGTGTACTTGTGTGACTTAGGCATTTTTATTCAAAAATAACAATAACAGAGTGCTGTTTTATCCATCTTAAATACTTGTAAGGCAGTTGCTATGGGTACAGCAGTTTTTCAATGCATTTCAATGTGGAGAGGTATGGCAGTCTCAATTTCAAGACCTGCCCTAACCTAACTGTTCCCCTAACCATAACCCCAACCCCAACCCTTTAACCTTCCCCTAACCATAATCCAGAATCCTTATCCTGTTCCTTTGAAATCGACTGCCTTACCAATAAAAACTGTCATGTCTCTAGACACTGCGTAATTTTAAATTGCGCCAAAGTTTCAAAGCTCTGCCTATTGAACCAAACCGGTCAGCTGATTCAGTTTTTTTTTTTATTGAAAGCTCTGGTACCAGTACATACATGTACAAATAAATTCGTAATAGGCTATAAAAGAGCACAAGTACATAACTCATTGAACAGATGGTTACGTAATTTTATAAATAGCACATTGCGAACGCGTATTAATAGCTATCCACCTTATTCCTGAGGGCGCTATGGTAGATATGACGAGAAACTTCTTCCGCCGGAAGTTGCACCCATCATTAGATTTAGTCAAGAACAGCGGCACTTCTTTCAGTTAACTTAGTGATTACTCCTCGTTTTTTTTAACAAATTAACTTGCTTTTCTTAAAATTTCCCGTCAGAGCTCTGGCACCAATTATGCTGTTCAAGGCTGAACTAACGATCAGAAGAACCTAAAATTTATGATTTGATCAACAGTATTTTGAACACGCACCCAGAACATAGGGTATTGTCCTTGTGTTCAGTGAAATGGTTTTCATCTCCTACCTACAAAAGAGTAAGCCAGAATTTGGCTGAAAACCTGAATTTGAAAGACCCCCGAAAACATTAGGTACTCATTTCATTATGTTGACGAACAACGATTCCTACTTTAAGGCTAGACTCAGACAGACCGCCAGAGGAGACGCCAGGCCCTCAGAAGCATTTTGACAGCAGTGCCAGGAGAGCACAAGGTATGATTTCACATGTAGGGAGGGCAGAAAATTGTTGTATTCGTCCGGTAATTCCAGTCAGTGTAACTAACATTTCATCCCGTACGGTTAAAAGGAACTACAGCGTCTAGAGGGCGAAATTTCACAAACAGGCTCTCTTTATGTAATTTTTCATCCAGAAAAAAAACATGGCAGTCATTTCCCATAATATCAAACCGTTTTGGAGTAATTAGTAACTTTCTACTTGCCCTGGGAAAGCCCCTTTTTAATCGCTACAATCGATAATGCCGCCCTTTCTTAGCGCAACGTCATATAAAGAACTCAGGACCAATTCGCTGCATAGCCGGTATGTACAACTGCATGTAAAAATATCATTTTGATCACTTCATTACACGTTTTTCTCGCCCCAGTGCAGAGTAACTTCAAAGCTGATATGATTTACATTATGAGCAAAAGAAAATGCAATATGTATATTTTTTTTATTTAATCTCACACTGGTTTTCTTAAGGGGCAATCAGAGACGCGCTAAATGGGCTAGAGAGCCATGGTTCACTCGAGTTCGCAGTCTGCGAAAGCTATGGCTAAATGCATTATCCAGGTGTTTGGTTCTCCATTTATAGCGACATAAGTACTGCGTTTTAAAAGCGTATGACCCAGATTTCTATTATGAAAATCTAATTCCTCGATCAGCTGTTCGCGAGTTTGCCAAACTGCGTGCTACACTTTGATGTCGATTTGACTTTGTTCATTATGCTCTCCTGAGCTGACATCCAACAAGCTTGCTTGGTTCACGGCCAATTGTGACATGCACCCTGACTGGCTGGCAATTGAGAGACCTAGCAGGCCTCTCGAGCACCAGCCAATCTGCGCGTGTCTGAATCTCATGGCTGTGTGGAGTTTTGCCGTGAACGATTCCGGGCAGGAAGTTAGATTTCAGGGGTGAAGTTTTGAGTTATGATGAATGGTTGGTGCCGAACGAAACCTTACCATGTCATTATTACCCCGATACTAGACACAAGGTAAGACAAAAGAAAGTTTTGGCGCTAGCAGCAGTAGAAGACAAGTGGTGTCTGGTGATTTCCATTTTTGCAAGTTTTGTCAATGGCACGCCATGTGACTCCACTGGGCCAGTAAATGTCAGAATGATAAAACAAGCCCTCGGAAGCACGAATGGGGCTAACCAACCAGTATGAGAAAATATACTACATCATAATCAAATGTTAAACTGTCGCAGGTGTCAGCACATACTACACCTCTGTTAATCTGAGATTTTGCCATAGAAATGAGTCAAAATAAGTGATTGACACCGGTGAGTGTGAGCCATTAGGTAGTAGTGTTTGTTGAATTGTAATTCATGAAGAACTGTCATCTTCAACATGCCAATATAAAGTGAAATCTGAGCTTATTTGACGAGAAAAGCCAATCACCGTGCAGTTGATTTTTTTCCTTTGAAAGATTATGATATCCTAAAAAATCATAGTTGAAATTACTACCACAATAATGCCGTTTCAGTCTAAAAATGCATGTCATTTCACCGGGTATAACAAGAACAGCTATGTGCTTGCAGCCTGACATGATTAATGTGCGTGCACGTGCGCAGGGGCTCGCGCATCAAGTCGGCACGGACCCCCTTGCGACGTCCCTGCTTCAGAAAATGCCCTGGCGAGTTTGAAGCGTGCTTCGGAGCCTTGTATCAGCGTTAACATCACTGATGAACATACTGAATTTCGCGCAATGCCAATCTGATGCATCCATATGTCATACTGATCAACCAGGAAAATCCCTGCATATTTGAAACAATATAACCTGTAAGAATTCCCCTGAATTCCCCGCGCGGGTAAATATAAAACGTCATCACGTCAGTCTGGTCCGTAATCGGAGATATTACTGGCCTCACGTTCTTGTCTTGAACATTCGCCACTTTCGGGGCAGGCGCAGTGGTGACAGTAAGTCTTCATTATTTTGAAAAGTAAGAAACTAAGTGAAACTGCAGCTCTGCGCTCACTAAATATTCGTTAGGTTTCTGACAGTGGAATCCAAATAATTTTTCTTTTTGCACAGAGCTCTAATCGCTACGAAGTCAACTGCGCATGCATAACAAAGGGCAGATGTACCCGAAAGGTTTCTGCGTAGTGAAAGAATTTGCAGATTTGAAAGAAAGTAAAAATAAATAACAAGACAGCTTAATCAGTGATCCCCCGCCACAACAGAACACCGTTTTCGAACAAATGAAGGCCATGAAGAGTTCCTAGCATACACAGAAAAATTCAGTCGTTTCTAAAATGTCCCTGCTTATCAGGTGTTCTGACAAATTTTGCTACCTATCAAAATACGCTACCTCGCGGTCCTGCGCTTGCGAAAACCTAAAATGTTTTAAATGGCTGTTTCCTCGCTCATATCTTAAGTATCTTCAAAAATAATAAAATTAGATTTCTTTTCAGTGCGCATTTCGAACTGTAAGCATACATATATTTGCATGTACACGCTGGGTTTGCCTGAAAATGCAGAAATTAGATGATAATGGCGTATATGATCATATATCTTTGAACAAACTTATCCAACTCGTTACAAAATCTGCTTATATAATAATAAGGTAACAAATAAAGTTACTTCTGTAAACTGATTCATATTGCAATATCAAGTCAAAAACAAAGTCTTTACGATCGCTTTGCATTACAGTAGTATTTTTTGACAAGGAGCACAATTTGACAGAACACCGGCCGGCCATATGAGCTCCAATGCAATATCCCCCGCTCCACTGCATATTGTGCCGGGGGCTACAAAATGTACAATTACTCAACCTTTGTAATGATACATACAAAATCCACATCCCTTCTCTTCTGCCATTTGGCTATCCACAACACCCCACAAGACACATAAAAATTACTCACATAACGTAAAGCGTGCAATCTTAGCCTTTTACAAGTCGCATTGCCACTCAATGCTACGCCACGGTTTTCTTTCGCTTTCTGTTTCTGACTCAGTCTTCGCTAGTGCAGCGTCTTCGCAGTTACGCAGCCAACGCAAGTGTCGCACCTCTTTTTGATAGGTGGTTAACCAATCAGGTATGACACTCGCCTGCAGGGTTTTGGCGCAGGCCGAGGGTACGGAAGCCCTAAGCGGGCATGGATTCATATACTTCCTCCCGTTTTCTCGAGCTAACGACCACATTTTCTTGTTAGATCACAGAAACGAACGACTAGCACCAGCAATAAGCATTAAAGCATGAATGCATTACATTGCTTCAGATCGTTCTTGATTGTTCTATCGGGCTTATGATAGGTTCAGCCAATCTTTCGGGGGAAAACGGTTTTAAACAGTACATTTAAATACAAAAATAAAACAAAATTATTTCACGTAGTGTTTTTTTTTCTTCCATTGAATTACGCAACTATATACCATAAAACACAGCCTGTGGTGTGGGAAGCATGAAAATACCATTAAGAATGAAGTAATGTAACAGCAGTGAAACTCTTGGTAAAAGTGGAGGAAGCACCAGACTGTGCAATTGCACCCGCGCCTACATGCGGAAAGGATGTAGTCAAGCTCTGTGGAGATATTGTTGCTACAGCACTTCTTGCCACAAAACGCTCTATGGAGATATTGTTGCCACAACACTTCTTGCCACAAAACAATGGTTGGGATTGGTCTGACATCAGCGTGGGTGTGGTCTGTCTTTCCAGGAAGTCTGTACTGTGCGAGCACATGGTTTTAATACATACATGTATTGTTATAATGTTGGATGGTTATCAGACACAAATGTGCACAAATCATTTTACGTTTAGATTTATCAGTTTGTCTCCTAAAGCTGTTCGTGTTTTTTTTGGATGCAAAAAAAAGTACAACTATTTTCTCTTCCAAAAGACGATGACACCAGAAATCAGCGGGTAGCTTTTTTGTTTGCCGGTGGCAAACAGCCACATTCAAAGGGAATGTTAGCCGTTTGTGATCTGCATTTCACCGAAGACCGCTTTTTTAATAAAGGATAATTCAATGCTGGATATGCGTTTCAGCTGCATTGATCAAGAGTTCAGAGCGGCAAGCTGTCAGTAACGATATAATGGCAAATAATGTAAGTGAAGCTAACGTGTTATGGGTGGTTAGCAGGGCCGCTAATGATAGTCAGCACTAACAACTGGCCTGAAACGCAGGCTTTATTAAATATCAGAGGATAAAGCCTGGATCGGTACCAACTGTCCATGACTCAGTGACAGATGCGGAAGCTGTAAGTTTTAGCATTTTTTGTTGCTTTACTGCATAAGCTTACCTAACATGATACCCTGTTGAATGTGAACTTTTAGCAAAGTTTCTTCCGGATAGCTAAGTGGGTATATAACATGACTATATAACAGTACAGCTACAACCACATGCATGTAAGGCGAGACAGTACGACCAAAACACTAAAATTTCAACTTGCCTCTCATTGACATCCAGCTGTAAATGTTGCTGCAACACTTCCATTGCTTCGTCCTCTCGTTCAGGATTGGAATTGGGATCAAACAAGCATGGTCATACAGCAATAGATGCCACAGAGAGCTCTCCTGAAATGGCGGCCATCTTGGTTTCCTGGTTTTTTGGGTCTGCACCCTCCCCCTGAATCAAAGCAGCCAGGCAGCCAAATTAGAGCAGTGCCTCATTAGCATAGCTTCCCCACCCGTTCAAAACGGCTCGTGTTTCAGGCCGGCACAGACAAGGTCAGAGAAGAGGTTTCACAAAGCCTGGATGTCTGTGGTTTTTTTTTGGGACTGAATTCTTGGCATTATTACAGCATAACATGGGACCTTTAAGGGGCATATAATGCTCTATTTCTTAATAATAAGGCTGTTAAATTAATTGAAATTAGGTAACAAATAACAGAACTGGATCATAACGGAGTTGTTTAACCCCTGGTTGAAACACATGAAACAAATGTATATGGTAATGCTTCGTTTTTATAAAAAAACGTGTTTTTGTCACTGTCTTGCATACTCTGAATATGTTAGGTAATGTGGGACAGCATTATTCAGCAAAATTGGGGCACCTTTTTATGCTTTATTCATGCTATTAAACTATAATATAATAAACTGTAATCATTTGATTTCACAAACCATACCCCCGGGGCCCAAAAATAGCCACAAATGTCATAACATTTCAACCACAAATGTAAAAACATTGCACCTAAAAATTTCCATTTTTACCTCAAATGCCAAAATCTCATTGTAATATAAGTTATTATCAGATGTATAAGTCTGTGCGTGTGTGTGCGTGGTTTTCCAGAGCATTAAAATCCTTAAAATATTGAAAGACCGTAATTATTACCTTCGCCAGCGACTTCGCTGACGAAGGTAATGTTTTGATCCCCGTGTATTTATTTGTTTGTGTGTCTGTCTGTCTGTCTGTGTGTATGTATGTGTATCGAATAACTCAAAAAGTACCGAACGGAATTTCATAAAATTTGGTGGGTTCATTTGGCATGACCTAAGGATCAATCGATTAGATTTTGGGAGTGATCGGGTCAAAGGTCAAGGTCAAGGCCACGAAAAGGTCAAAACCGACTTTCGGCCATATCTCGGTCAATTTTTATCCGATCGGCATGAAACCAACGCCAGTGGCGAGGGATTCAGTGGCGTCAGCGAAGGTATACGCTCTACCGAGTGCCCGTTCTAGTCTGCTTATGATTTAGGAGAATAACCATAAGAGAAATAGCAAAAAGGAAAGAAATAACAAATTAGAAGAAAGGGACCCACATTGAGAGCGTAAGATGATTAAGAATCAGATAAAGAATGAAAGAAGGCTAGAAAATTACCATTGAGTAAAAGAAAAATTGTCAGTAAGAAAATTGAAGAATGAATGAAACAAGGAAAAGCCTGAGGATGAAAAAGAACAATAGAAAGGAAGGAATGAAGGAAGGAAGAGTAATAATAAACAGTATCAAGCAAGCAATGAGTTTTTACATTGCGGTTGACATGTTTTGACATTTGAGGTTAAAATGGACATTTTTACATTTATGGTAATTTTTACCTCTGCCAACCAAGTTGGGGCGGAGGTTATGTTTTCACCTCTGTTTGTTTGTTTGTGAACAACATAACTCAAAAAGTAATACATGGATTTGTCTGAAATAGTGTGGGTGGATTGCCATTACATCAAGGATGGACCCTATTGATTTTCACCGCAATCACTGAAACAATATGGCTGCCATGGCAGCTATGTTGAAATCCTATCACACGTGATAACTCAAAAGTAATGCACGGAGTTGTCGGAAATTTTGTGGGTGCATTGCTATTACATCAATGATGGACCCTATTGATTTTGACCGTGATCAGAGAAACAACTTGGCCGCACGGCAGCCATCTTGAAATCCTATCACACGCGATAACTCAACTTTGCTCCCACTCATGCGCATTTGGATTGTGCTGCCTTGCCGGAGGTTTGCACTCTACGAGTGCCCCTCTAGTAACATTTGCCTCTAACCTAGCAATTTAGTCAATAAACTACTGCCAGACAGGAGGGAAGGAAGGGGGTAGGGAAAGGAATGAGACATGATATGTGGAGTGAGAAAAGAATTGAAGGGGGAATGGATGAATACATTGCAAATTCCTTACACGGGGACATCAAGAAATGGCGTAAGCCTTAGAAGCTAAGCTGATGTAATCTTTTATTCCAGCAGTTGAATGATATAAATTATTTTACTTTGGAATTTTCATTTTTATAATTACATGATTAATATGTTGACCGTAATAAAATGTAAATGAAAAAATAATAAATACTCAGATGCATTTGTGTGGTAACGGTTTTACATGGTTCAAAATGAAATGGCTGACAGTTTCAAAAGATTTTTAAAATATTTTCAAATGAATAGTTCCAATAATACTTTTACATTGAATTGTTTGGTTAATTGTTTCTTGTTTAATAAAGATGTTTTGCATTCAGTAAGTAGCCAAGACAATTGTAGGTTTGCTGCTCCTAAAAAATAATGTTTTCCCTTTAATTCTAATATAGAAATGTTTATAAGGCCTACATGACTAGAAACATTACTGTTGGGAGTCAACTGTTTATTTTGGAGGGGAGGGGGGAACCATGGAAGATTCTAGGGTCCCAGCATTCACAGGGGCCCCACACAGGATATTCTTGTTGTTATCATAAACATTTATAAATAAAATATAAGGAGGCTTTAAAGGGGCAAGAAGTGGAAATGCGTCATTTCTACAAAACCCAAAACCAGTGAAGTTGGCACGTTGTGTAAATCGTAAATAAAAACAGAATACAATGATTTGCAAATCCTTTTCAACCTATATTCAATTGAATACACTGCAAAGACAAGTTACTTATTGTTCGAACAGGTAAACTTTGTAATTTTTTGCAAATATTAGCTCATTTGGAATTTGATGCCTGCAACATGTTTCAAAAAAGCTGGCACAAGTGGCAAAAAAGACTGAGAGAGTTGAGGAATGCTCATCAAACACTTATTTGGAACATCCCACAGGTGAACGGGCTAATTGGGAACAGGTGGGTGCCATGATTGGGTATAAAAGCAGCTTCCCTGAAATGCTCAGTCATTCACAAACAAGGATGGGGCGAGGGTCACCACTTAGTGAACAAATGTGTGAGCTGATTGTCGAACAGTTTAAAAACAACATTCCTCAACAAGCTATTGCAAGAAATTTAGGGATTTCATCATCTACGGTCCATAATATCGTCAAAAGGTTCAGAGAATCTGGAGAAATCACTGCACGTAAGCAACAAAGCCGAAATCCAACATTGAATGCCCGTGACCTTCAAACCCTCAGGGGGTACTGCATCAAAAACCGACATCAGTGTGTAAAGGACATCACCACATGGGCTCAGGAACACTTCAGAAAACCAATGTCAGTAACTACAGTTCTTCGCTACATCTGCAAGTGCAAGTTGAAAATCTACAATGCAAAGCGAAAGCCATTTATCAACAGCACCCAGAAACGCCGCCGGCTTCGTTGGGCCCAAGCTCATCTAAGATGGACTGATGCAAAGTGGAAAAGTGTTCTCTGGTCTGACGAGTCCACATTTCAAATTGTTTTTGGAAACTGTGGACGTCGTGTCCTCTGGACCAAAGAGGAAAAGAACCATCCGGACTGTTATAGGCGCAAAGTTCAAAAGCCAGCATCTGTGATGGTATGGGGGTGTATTAGTGCCCAAGGCATGGGCAACTTACACATATGTGAAGGCACCATTAATGCTGAAAGGTACATACAGGTTTTGGAGCAACAGATGTTGCCGTCCAAGCAACATCTTTTTCATGGACACCCCTGCTTATTTCAGCAACACAATGCCAAGCCACATTCTGCACGTGTTATAACAGCATGGCTCCATAGTAAAAGAGTGCGGGTACTAGACTGGCCTGCCTGTAGTCCAGACCTGTCTCCCATTGAAAATGTGTGGCGCATTATGAAGCGTAAAATACGACAACGGAGACCCCGGACTGTTGAACAACTTAAGCTGTACATCAAGCAAGAATGGGAAAGAGTTCCAGCTGAAAAGCTTCAAAAATGGGTCTCCTCAGTTCCCAAACGTTTGCTGAGTGTCGTTAAAAGGAAAGGCGATGTAACACAGTGGTAAAAAGGCCCCTGTGCCAACTTTTTTGCAATGTGTTGCTGGCTTTAAATTCTAAGTTAATGATTATTTGCAAAAAAAATAAAGTTTCTCAGTTTGAACATTAAACATCTTGTCTTTGCAGTGTATTCAATTGAATATAAGTTGAAAAGGATTTGCAAATCATTGTTTTCTGTTTTTATCTCCGATTTACATAACGTGCCAACTTCACTGGTTTTGGGTTTTGTAGATTGAAGGAATTAAAAATTCCCAATGTGAAGAATGAGGGGTCTAACTTCACCTGGAGTGTAGCAGGATGTCACATATCCACTCTCTGTGTTGATCTCCAGCCCCTTGTTTACAAGCCGGTCCGACTGCGCGTTCATGTGAATTGCCGCCCCCTCCTTCCCGAGAATGCATTCATACAGCCAGTGAGCAGAATCGCCGCCTTCTCCTTCCCGAGATTGCATTCATACAGCCGGTGAGCAGTGGCAGCGCATATTTTTTAAAAATCAAAATGGCGGAGAGAGGAACGAAACGTTCACCTGAAGACGAGCAGGATCCGAAATTACATCTAAAGAAACAACGGTTGTTAGCGAAGAAGTAGTCAGATAAAGAAAGGGACAGACTTAATATTGGCCTTGCATTTCCGAGGTGGAGATCACTGCGAGAGCTTAAGGGACTACAATTTGACTCGGAGCTAGCTCTTCTCCTGGACAGGTAAGTAGCAACATAAAGTCAAATGTCTGCTTTAATTAGTGTTACAGTAACGTTAGGCACGTGTTGCCATGTCGATTCAATTCAATTTAATGTTACAATCGTCGCATGGGTTAATGTCCGGAGCTTGAGTTGTTAGCAGCTCAGTCCCAGCAATGGGCCAGGCATTATGGTTGTGTTAGGCGAGTAGCCTGGCAGCCAGCTAACATTTGCAATTAGCGCTGCAGTTTTGTGAGCATTTCAGGTTCAATGTACTGATGTAATTACGCTGCGGAAACTTAAACTGGACCATCATTCTGCCAAATAGCAGAGGTAGAGGGAGGTGTGGCTCATGACACACTTTGTTTTGGTCTACAGGCAGTGCACAACAGCAAACCTAGCAGTGAAACGATTTCGCTTATTGCCCCTTTAATTTTATATTTTAATTTTTGTCATAATTTGATCGATTTAAAATGAATTTATTATTTGTTTCTAAATTTTCAACGTTTTAAGAATAATCTTAGCACATCGGCCCCGCCTCTTACTATTTATCATTTTGTACGGCCCAAGTTACGCTAGTGCCTTAACTGGCTGCAAATTTTTTTTCTACAGGTCGGTTGATACCATTACGTAAATCAGCCAATCACAGATCAGTCCAATAGTCTATTTATTAGCCTTGGCTTCGGTGACTAATACTGCAGATTTGAGAGCAAATTTCATGAGATCAGACTGTTTTTCCATTACCGGTTTTTTATTTTGCCATTTCGATTTTGCGCATTTTGAATGGTATTAAATAGAAAAGCACACAGAGAGTGAGGACTGTTCCAAAAACGCAGTCTGCTTCGTGACCATAGACCTAACACAGACTCTTATTTGAGGAATTGCGCTGATAAGCATATGGTCGTCGCTGGAGTACATTGGGAAGGCGTTACCAGTTAGCTTCTGAATCAGTATTTTTGAAAATTTGCTGCAATCAACAAAATACAATTCAACTGACTGCTGGCCAATTATCGGAACCCCAAAGAAAACAGACTATAAATCAATAAGATCCAAAGCTTTTCTCATCTTTATCATACTCTAATGAAAATAAATCATCTTGCACTTGGACCAAACAGTCACCGATTTCATACATGCTACGTGAATAATCATAAACATGCGGGACTTCAGATCAGAGTGGAAGAGCGCATTCAATCTAATAAATCAGGATAGAAGGTTCGTGATTGATTTTGAAATGAGCTAGCGAAATAAAACCATTTGCCACTGGACGCATGCATCCAGAGCTCATATCAACATCTATCTATCACTTTCTGTCCTGATGGATAATGTTCTTAGGTAGGATTATTTAGTTTGGTCCTTAGAAAACGTTCATGTTTAACAATCTAAAAAAAACATTT
Source organism: Gymnothorax reevesii (assembly GCA_029721435.1). NCBI lineage: Eukaryota > Metazoa > Chordata > Actinopteri > Anguilliformes > Muraenidae > Gymnothorax > Gymnothorax reevesii. Next base: position 38,210,270 of record CM056579.1, on the reverse strand, counting down.
TTTTTTCGAAATGTGCCTTTAATATTAAATGCCGTTATGCACAGATGCAGCAGCCTCAGGAAATCTTCCTCAACCTCCCCATACACAAGATACAGTCGAATGGGAGGAAGGTGAGCACTATAGGCTAGATGATACATAGCCTACAGTAGTCCCTTAATAAAAGGCTTTGAGGTTAATATTTCTGTAAAATGACTATTTTTGCAAACTTGCTAGGCTACCTTAGTAAACAGTAATTGAAATTAGCTGAAACTGGCACACTAAGACAGGTTTGAGCGTTAGTTTTATTTAAAATGCAAAGTTGATGTTTCCTTGCAGGTTATCCATGCCCAGCTCATCCAATATCCAAACAAATAGTTAGCCTGTGTCACAACTACGTGTAGCCAATGTAGCCTACAACCTAACGTTAAGGTCTATGACAGATTATGCATATGATTCTTACTGGTGCTTTAGAGTCAGGGCCATCTTGAAGCCATGAGGCAACCACAGAGGAGAACAGTGAACAAATATTATATATTTATGGTGTAAATTGTGAATAAAATCAAATGACTTTCAAATCACAACAGCCAGTATTTTATTCATGTTGCTCTAAAACCTTTATATACCTTTCAGCATTCATGGTGCTTTTTAAAACATACAAATGTCCCACACCATATGTACTAATGCGTTTTTGAACTGAATGCTGACAACAGGAGGGGTGGTCTTTCTCCTCTTTAGCCCGGAGGACACAACGCCCATGATTTCCAACAAGAATGCAAAATATGGACTCGTCTGACCACGGGACACTTCGCCACTTTTTGCTACAGTCCATTTTGTAGCAACTCGCGCATTTCCATGAAGTAAATGGTTATGGTTTTAGACAGGAAAAGATAAGACTTGTGTACGACCTAAAAAACTGTTGGATCCATCTCTGATCAAATTCTCTAATAAATCTTAGAAGGTTAAGAGAGGTGGTCCACTCTGCAAATGACATTGAATTTCCATGCTCAATATATTTTGTGATGCTTCTTGCCTTTGGCTGAAGATCAGTGAAGATCTTATCCAGCCCAACATCACTCAAAGACTCTCCAGTACTTTCCATGTTGGCTTCCAGCACTATAATATAAATGGTGGCTGCCAGTATTTTTAAAAAAATTTTCATGTCCGAATTCAGTAATGCAATAGGGCGAAAAGACGAGGGTTCAGTCTCATCCTTGCGCTCTTTAAGTAACAGTGAAATATCAGCCTCATATAAAGTGCGGGGAAATTTACAAATTTTAAAGGAATGTGAAAATATCCTCAAAAGAAGGGGGGCCACCTTCCTAGAAAATCTTCTATACAATTCAATCACAAAGCCATCTGGGCCACTGACCTTTCTATTGGGGAATGATTTAATTGCATCCAGAATCTCTTGTAAAGTAATATCAGAGTTTAAAGCTTCCCGAACAGTATCACTCAGCTTAGGTAGATTCAGATGCCCTAACCAATCAGAAATATCCCCTTTTGCTTTTGACTTACACAATTGCACATAATACTCCATAAAGCAATCATTTATATCTTTAGGATCACTAACCATTTTCCCCAATTTTGATCTAATTTTTTATGTGGCTCAACTAGCTTGTAAGCCTCTCAGCTGTCGGGCCAGCAATTTATGGCGCTTATCCCCCAGCTCAAAATGTTTGTCTGATCCTAAACAGTTGGTCACACACCTGACCAGATAGGATGGTAGTATATTCATACTTTAATGCTAGAATACTTTGTAAAATAGAAGAGCTGGGGGAGGCTTTATAGGTAAGTTCCAAACGCGATAATGCACTTTCGATTTCGAAAAGGCGTTTTCGCCTTTCCTTTTTTAGTGAGGCTTGAAAAGAAATAATATGGCTCCTGATCACAACTTTAAAAGTTTCCTATAGGGTTGAGTCTGCAACATCCTGTTTATCATTAGTATCTAAAAATTCTGTAATCTTAAAATATATGAACTGACAAAATTAAGCATCAGCGAGCAAAGATTTATGAAAGCGCCAATTATACTGTTGCTTCCTATGATTAAGATCAAGAACCAATGAAGTGGGAGAATGATCAGAAATTAAAATTTTGACGCAATCACATAAGATATTAATTTAGAATCAACTAAGAAATAATCTATTCTGGAGTAGGATTTATGCATTGGTGAAAAAAAGAATAACATCTGTAGGGTGTCTCAGTCTCCAAATATCAACAAGGTTTGTGGAAGTCCCTAAGTTATTCAAAACTATGGAGGAGGAACTAGGTCATTGACTAGTTTGGGCTGATCTATTCAAGTAAGTATCAGACACAATTAAAATCGCCACCCATAATCAAATGTGTGTTAGAAAGACTGGGCAATAGGTTAAATATTTCACGAAAAAAGACGGGGTCATCAAAATTTGGACCATATAAATTAAGGTGCGTGACATGAAATGAATGTATGTGGCCAATTACCAAAATATATCAACTTTTTGGGTCATTCACCGTAGAAATGTGTCTAAATGGGACAGTTTTAAGAATCAAAGTTGCCACTCCTCTCGCTTTACTAGAAAATGTGGACTGAAAAACCCAATTGGCCCTGCTACATCTTAGCAGGTTTTCTTTAGTGGGTCTAATATGCGTTTCCTGAAGGTATTTGGTGTCGGCGGTTAAAGATTTCAAATGCAAGAACACTTTAGCTCTTTTGAGCACATGACCCGATCCACATACATTCCAACTAGTAAATGTGATGCCACCACCTTGCGATAGTAAATTAATATGCATATTGAGTTGAAATAGCGGCAGTGTACAGATATATTTCCCCTGCAAAACATTGATTTAAACAAGAATAAAATGAAAAAATAAACACAAGAAACATTACCTCCTCCCCCCATCCCACTTTCCCAAACAAAGTGGGAACAAGGACCCCCCATACTCAAATAGAGGTTGCCGGACCATACAGACACGAAACAGCAATTAAGTTCACATATGGGCCCCCCTACTCCCTCTCAAATAATATACTTAGCTCCATTAAAAACGCACGGGTGAGGTATGTACTGTATTTGCGGCAAATTGAAGAATCGATTGATTTTTATTGCTTTTCCAGTGAGGCACAGGAGGAAATAAAGAAAAGCACGTGGTATTGTAATCCTGATGCGCACCACGTGCACGCACACTTCAGTAATAACGAACATTGAGCTGTTTGTGATGTGTACAGTGACACTTGACTTCTTTTTGGTGTGGTCAATAGCCTACATAAAACCAACAAAAAATGCTACTGCATCAAGAAAATGCAACGGCTTGTGACACAGGAGAGAGAAAAAGAGCCTTTGGCATGTTACGGGCAGATCTCAGCCGCCGGGAGGAGGTGCGTCATTTGCACGATTACCGTTCAACAATTAGTCGGCTGTCTATCCGAGAATGGAACACAGGCACTGTCACTGACCGACCCCACTTAGGGCAGCCACAAGTGATGATGGCGGCTCAAGAGTGCCACATCTGGTAACAGCCTGTATGTGACAGATTCCAGAAAGCAACCAAAACTAATCATGAGATGAGGGGTCCGAGATTGACGCCGTCTACGTGAGCAAAACATGCATGCGTGCGGCCCCTACAGGAAACCCATTTTTTGCCCATCAACAGGAGTAGGAACTCTTCACTTCTGACTGTGGGCATCTTCCTGTGTCATTTTTGGCACTTTATTTCCCTGTTTCTGTCTGAGAATGGAAAACGGGGACTGTCGCTAACCGACCACGGTAAGGGCAGCCATGCGTAAATGGGCAAAACTGGGTTTTCTGTAGGGGCCGTGCGCATGCATGTTTTGCTCATGTACACGGCTTCAAACGATACTTGTGCTCACCCTCAATCGTCTCGGACCCCTCATCTCATGATCAGTTTTGGTTGCTGTCCGGAATCTGTCACATACAGGCTGTAACCAGATGTGGCGCTCTTGAGCCGCCATCGTCACTTGTGGCTGCCCTAAGCGGGGTCGGTCAGTGACAGTGCCTGTGTTCCATTCTCGGATAGACAGCCAACTGATTGTTGAATGGTGACAGTGCAAATGACACACTACCTCTTGGCAGCTGAGATCTGCCCGTAACATGCCAAAGGCTCTTTTTCTCTCTCCAGTGTCACAAGCCGTTGCATTTTCTTGATGCAGTAGCATTTCTTGTTTTTTTGTTGGCTTTATGCAGGCTATTGACCACACCAAAAAGAAGAGGTCAAGTGTCACTGTACACATCACGAACAGCTCAATGTTTGTTATTACTGAAGTGCTTGGCGCATGCACGTGGTGCTCGTCAGGATTACAATACCACGCGCTTTTCTTTATTTCCTCTCGTACCTCACTGGAAAAGCAATAAAAAAATCAATCAAATCTTCAATTTGCCGCACATACAGTACATACCTCACCCGTGCGTTTTTAATGGAGCTAAATATATAAACACTCACTTATGGGCAAAACAGAGCAACTATAAAATTTTCCCAAAATGAGTAATTACGATGTCAGAGTCACATACTGCAATATACAAAATTGTAGAATGAATACTTAAGGTTCCTGTAAAGACACTGCAAAGGCCTCTGCTTCCCGCGGGAAGAAAAATACCTTGTCAACTGTGCCATGGGTGACCCGCAGCCATGCTGGATAAATGAAGCTGCTCCTCATACAATCAACACACAAGGCATATTCAGACAGCGCACATATGGAACACTTAAAAGCAAGGAGAGCAGTTCATCGAACACAGATTATAACAGGACTACACATAAAACAGAGCTAAAGCAAGCACAGTTCAGTTTCAAACTATGGTTACAAACTTGATGGTCTCCAAGCCATGATTTCAAGTTGGTTTTATCCCATTAAGACTTGATGGGACGTGTGTGTCGCACTTGCTTTAAAAACAGAAGGGACATGAATATCATATGTGTGTGTAATTTTTAAGAAATGTGAATAAGGTGCATCATGAGGTGCCCTAGGTCTTTATGGGTTAAAATGAATGATATGTTTCCAAGTTTCTAACTAGTGATGGCAGATTATTATTGGTCATTGGTTTTGGAGAATTAAGCCACATTAAGCACTTTCCTAATAATGAGCCTTAATGGAGGCGATAACGCTAAATGTGATATAACGTCTGTATTCTTTGGACTTTGGTTTTCAATTTTTTGATAGGGGAAAGTGCTCCTGACAAGAAATGTCTGTGGAATTTGGTGATTATTGGTCGCTGTTTTGGAACAGTAACCCACATTTAGCTTCTTCCTCATAATGTGCGTCAATGGATGGGAAAACACTTAATGTGATATAACGTGTTTTCTTTAGACTTTGGTTTGAATTTTTTGATTGAAGAAAGTGCTCCTGACAAGAAATGTCTCCAAGGAATTTGGTGATCATTGGTCGACGTTTTGGTACAATAAGCATTGTAAAGGTTTTCACGTTAAGCGTTTTAGAATATCCCATTACAAGTAGATAGCTAGTTAGCCACCTAGTTAATTTTATTAACTGCCAATTCAACGTAGTCTCCACAATGGCAAGGTTACTGAGGTAGCCAACTGGTGACCATTAACAATACCTAGCATTTGCTGTTAGTCAGCAGTCTATTCAAGTCGAGGGGATGGCTAATTAGCTAGCATGAAAACGCAATTTTCTACATTGAAGTAATAAATTTGCATATCTACAAGAACTTACCCAAGCCATGAGACGTTTTATCACAGCCCTTCGAATGAATATTGCTGCAAAATGCAACCGCAGACCTTGGCATTTTAAAGATTATGACGACTTATTTGAAATTGGCCTCATAGGAAACCGTTCATTTTGATGAAGGAAGAAAGGAAGTAAGTAAGTAAGTAAAGTAAAACTTAATTTATAAAGCGCTTCTCACAGCAGGAGTGCTGTACAAAAAGTTAAAATAAAATAAGCAAAAAGGAGAAAAAAGTACATACATAAATAAATAAGACAATAAGAACATGTTAGAGCGAACACAAGTCAACCAGATACAGTGTACAACAATATGCAGAATGTAACAGAGTAAAATGGGGTAGTATACCCATCACGAGAGATTACATCTGCCCAAAGGCCCGCCTAAAAAGGTGTGTTTTTAATAGTTTTTTGAAGCGCAGTTCTCAGGGCACAGATCTCAGGTCCAACGGAAGGGTGTTGAAGAAATTGTTGGGTTTATCAATATGGTGGCCAGGTGCTTCACTTTGAGCAGTGTGAATAATACATCATCAGCAATCTAGTATTCTAAATGAATATATCTGTGTGTCTGACTGATCAAAATGTAAAATTCTTTTTGAAAGTCATGGACAGTGTCCTCAGGGCTGATGAAAACGGGGACCATTCGGCTAGTTGTCAGTGCACAGTTCCAAAGCCAGCATCCGTGATGATATGGTGGATGGTATTAGTGCACATGGCATGAGTAACTTGCACATCTGTGAAGACACCATTAATGCTGAATGATATGTCCAAGTTTTGGGGCAAGATATGCTGCTACTCAAGGTCTTTTTCTGGGAGGCCTCGCTTATTTCAGCAATGCCAAACTACACTCTTCAAAAAAATAAAGGGAACACTTAAACAACACAATGTAACTAAGTCAATCACACTTCTGTGAAATCAAACTGTCCACTTAAGAAGCAACACTGATTGACAATCAATATTGCATGCTGTTGTGCAAATGGAAGAGACAACAGGTGGAAATTATAGGCAATTAGCAAGACACCCTCAATAAAGGAGTGGTTTTGCAGGTGGTGACCACAGACCACTTCAGTTCCTATGCCTTCTGGCTGATGTTTTGGTCACTTTTGAATGCTGGTGGTGCTTTCACTCTAGTGGTAGCATGAGACGGACTCTACAACCCACACAAGTGGCTCAGATAGTGCAGCTCATCCAGGATGGCACATCAATGCGAGCTGAGGCAAGGTTTGCAGTGTCTGTCAGCGTAGTGTCCAGAGCATGGAGGCGCTACCAGGAGACAGGCCAGTACATCAGGAGACGTGGAGGAGGCCGTAGGAGGGCAACAACCCTGCAGCAGGACCGCTACCTCCGCCTTTGTGCAAGAAGGAACAGGAGGAGCACTGCCAGAGCCCTGCAAAATGACCTCCAGCAGGCCACAAATGTGCATGTGTCTGCTCAAACGGTCAGAAACAGTCAGACTCCATGAAGATGGTATGAGGGCCCGACGTCCACAGGTGGGGGTTGTGCTTACAGCCCAACACCATGCAGGACGTTTGGCAATTGCCAGAAAACATTAAGATTGGCAAATTCACCACTGGCGCCCAGTGCTCTTCAGATAAAAGCACGTTCACACTGAGCACATGTGACAGATGTGACAGAGTCTGGAGAGGCCGTGGAGAACGTTCTGCTGCCTGCAACATCCTCCAGCATGACCGTTTGGCAGTGGGTCAGTAATGGTGTGGGGTGGCTTTTCTTTGGGGGGGCCGCACAGTCCTCCACGTGCTCGCCAGAGGTAGCCTGACTGCCATTAGATACCGAGATGAGATCCTCAGACCCCTTGTGAGACCATCTGCTGGTGTGGTTGGCCCTGGGTTCTTTCTAATGCAAGACAATGCTAGACCTCATGTGGCTGGAGTGTGTCAGCAGTTCCTGCAAGGCGAAGGCATTGATGCCATGGACTGGCCCACCCGTTCCCCAGACCTGAATTCAATTGAGCACATCTGGGACATCATGTATCGCTCCATCCACCAATGCCACATTGGAGCACAGACTGTCCAGGAGTTGGTGGATGCTTTAGTCCAGGTCTGGGAGGAGATCCCTCTGGAGACCATCCACCACCTCATCAGGAGCATGCCCAGGCGTTGTTGGGAGGTCAAACAGGCACGTGGAGGCCACACACACTACTGAGCCTCATTCTGACTCGTTTTAAGGACATTATATCAAAGTTTGATCAGCCTATAGTGTGTTTTTCCACTTTAATTTTGAATGTGACTCTAAATCCAGATCTCCATGGGTTAAAAAATTTGATTTCCATTGATAATTTTTGTGTGATTTTGTTTTCAGCACATTCAACTATGTAAAGAACAAAGTATTTAATAAGAATATTTCATTCATTCAGATCTAGGATGTGTTAGTGTTCCCTTTATTTTTTTTGAGCGGTGTATATTCTGCACATACTAAAACAACACAGCTTTGGCATAAAAGAGTCCGGGTGCTAAAGTGGCCTGCCTGGAGGTCAGACCTGTCATCCACTGAAAACAGTGGTGCTCTATGACGCGAAATACATGACAAAGGATGCAGCAAACTGTTGAGCAGTTGAAATCCTACTACATCAAGCCAGAATGGGAAAACGATTGCTTTCAAAACTACAAGAATTATTTTCCTGAGTTCCAATATCATTACACAGTGTTGCGAAAAGAAGGGGTGGTCCCACACAGTGGCAAACATGTCCCTGTCCCAACTTTTTTGAAAGGTGTTGTTGGCAGCAATTTCAAAGTGAACATGTATTTTTAAAACAACAAAATTTCTTGGTTTCAACATCTCATGTTTTTTGCACTATTTTCAATTAACTATTAAGTTAAAATGATTTGCAGATCATTGCATTATTCTTATTTGCATTTTACACAGCATCACAACTTTTTTGGAGATGGGGTTGCTGCTGAAAGCATGTGAAGGTGGTAAAAATGGATTGATCATGACCCTCTCCACCATTTCAGAGGCATTATTGCCAAAAGTCCCATCACCACCCCCCACCCACAAACACAGGGTGAGTTTAAAAAAAAAAAAAAAACCAGACACCACACAAGGTTTAAAACTTGTCACTGGCGGTTTCTAAAGAGCAATGAAAATGTTATGGAAGCAAATTGCAAAATTTAACATTATCATTTAACTCCATTATGGAAAAGCAAGGCAAAAATGAAAATATTTGGCCGTTTTACTAAAATTAATCATTTCTTCTGAGACCTTGCAGTGTTTCCAACACCTTGCCTGGGGTACAACTTGCCCTGCATATGTCAGACCTCTCCTTGCTCCAGCACAGGCAACTCAAATGGTCCATATTAATGAGCAGTTTCAGAGATATGTAATGATCTGATCCTCAGAATCACCTGTGTTGGAGCACAGAGAGATCCAAAACACACAAGACAAGTGGTGTTCTATGAGAGGTTTGGGAAACACTGCCTAAGGCCCAGTCCTCACGTATGTGGGTATTTTTCAAATGTAGGTATTCTTCATGCGTTTCGGCCTGTAGCCCGAATGCAAACAGCATTTTCAGTCCCTGAAAACTGCCCTTTGAAGAAACAGTTTCCAGAGTCAAGATCTCTAGAAACTCTGCTTCTGCTGTTAATGTGGGGACAGGGAAAACAGTTCTTGGCTTGTGACATCAGAGTGTGTGTAGCAAACAGTGAGTTTTAAAGGTTTGTGACTGGCCTACATGTTCCGCCATTAAATCATATCATGGCTAACTTTAGGTTCGGCATGCTCTTCATAGCGTTTTGATTGTGTTTTTGCCTCTTCTCGTGGATGGAGATTTTTTTGGAAAACAAAGGAGGAATAGGGTTGTTTGAAAAATGATGTATACATTTGGAGAAGGGTTAAGGCATTTGTGTAAGCAAATCAGATCCTCTTGAGTGTACTCCTAGCCTACTTCATAGAACATCAATTACAGCTGTTATTTTTTCTTTATTAGGTCCTTTTCATGTCTAAAGAGAATATTTAAGCACTTTAGTCACATCGTCCAAAATACCCATAACTGAACAACGCATGAAAAAAAAAAACTGCTTTATTGCAGATACTTGCAAAACACATACACTTGTTTCACTGAGCAACGAAAAGAAGATGATTATGAGCACATTGATTAATGTTAATGAAACTATGAAACACTATGTGTTAATGAAACACACTTTGTTAATGAAAGGGTGACATCTTTCCATTGTAAAACATACAAGTTTGGCTGATTATCATTTGCCCTGTTTATTAATTTGTCATAAACTACCAAATGGCAATTTTTAGTGAATATGCGTTTGCTCTTTTACCATTTCAAAGCCAGTTATTTCATTGACTTCATCAGTTACAACTGTCCCCCTCTTTTATGCAATAAGAACATTAACAACATAGCACAAAATGAATATGGAACTCTTCAGGGCATGCATCTCTACTTCTGACAATGTAGCTTCAAAGGGTAAATTATTCTTCCAAATAGGAATAGGGCAATTAAGAAAAAAATCAACACCTAGTTAATATTCTGGGACTGGAATTGGTTCCTTGGACCAACACAGAGAACCATTGACCCAACTAAATTTTGGTAAATATATTGGTGTCTCCCAAGCTCTCCTGGAGACCCACCTGCGCTGCATGCTTCAGATCGCTCCCTGTTCCAACATAGAACAGTCAGATTTTCAGGTCGTCATAAACCCCCAAAGCTGCTCGATAATGAACGGATCATTTCAGTAAACTGTGCTGGAATAGGGAAAAATCTAAAAGATGAAGGATAAAGTGGCACTTCAGGACAGCTTGGGAAACATCAATAGATTTAATGGAATTATGTTGGGTCAGTGGCTCTCAGTGCTAGAGAGCTTTGGAAAACACTGCAATATATGCTCTTCTTAGTGCTGAGCATCATTTTCCCTCTCAAAGAATGTTGATCTGCGTACCCTTCAGTCCAGAAGAGCTGTCTGTTCTAGGCAGGCTACCAAAGACTGTACACTGCGTAGAACATCTTTAAGCACACAAATATTAATTACAATACTTTGTGCATCTATGGCCTCCTGTTTTATTCACAGATGTTCACTATTTCAGACACAGTCTTGAATTTAATCAGGAAATAGGGGTAACACTGACAGTTGTCAAATACCACAAATATGGAAGGATCAGAAATCTGGTTAACACAGGAGTCATAAAGCTCACATCCTGGTGTCATGGGGTTAAGACGCGGTGGGCGAGAGTACATAGAGTTTCCCAGAGTCGCCTCACCAACCAGCACCTTGGCAAGAAACATGTGCTGGCAGCCCTCTTTACCCAGCCTGGCACCATAATTAAATGAGTAACTGGCATCACGAGCAAAGTAGCTACCCTGGCCATATACCACTCCATTCTTCCCCGACACTCGTGGGTCGAAGTTGTGCTGACAGATTTCCTTGGCAGAATCCTCAGTGGTCCCATGGAACAGGTGTCGCTCCAGAGGTCCAGTCTGGCCTACGCTGCGACTCTGCATGTGATACTTCTGCCTAAAATGCAAAGAAATCATACCACTCTCAATTACTGAACATACAATTAGGTTCAAAAATATATGCTCATCATCATATTGAAGTTATAATTAAATAAACAAGAGCCATCAGGAGATGGCATATCCCCCCGACCCCAAGCAAAATCGTAGAACAGTAATTTGTGAAGAATATGTCTAAGAAAACATGATATTTTATGAACTATGAATATGTAGTTCAGACATGATCACTATATGTATCATCTTTCCATGGAAAACCTCAGAAAAAGAGCATAAGCAAGAGTCATCTGGAGATGACATATCCCAACCCCCACAAATCGTAACTCCGCTTTAATGATGAAGATATTAGAATGCTGAGTTTGCATGTGTGAGAAGAGATGTCATGATCACTTGTGGTCACGTAAAAGGACTCTGTATTCATGAAAACATCTTGACATAGTGGATAATGTGTCAGTGAATAAGTTTAATGAACCTAGATCATATAGTTTGGGAGATATGCCCCAAGCAAGACAGCGACCCTCAAAGCCAATCTAAGTTCCCTGTCTCCATAGAAACTTTGAAATAAAAATGAATCAATAAACTACGGTTTAGGAGATCTGCTCCGGACAAGACAGCCACCCTCAAAGTCAATCTACCTTCACGGTTTCCATGGAAACCTCAAATATTAGATGATGTAGAAGCTTCAAAATGGCAAAAGGCACATCAACTCATGAGGTTAATATCTGTGACGTTTGGTGAACCAAGGCCATACGGTTTAGGAGATATGCTCCGGACAGGTAGACACCTTCAAAGTCAATCCAAGTTCCACGTTTCCATGGAAACCGCAAAAATTAAGAAAGCAAGAAACCTCAAAATGGTAGAAGGTACATCTACTCATACTGGTTAATATATCTGTGAAGTTTGGTGAACCTAAGATGCATAGATATGAAGATATGTTCCGGACAAGAAAATTATTACGGACGGACGGACAGACAGACGGACATGCTGATGACTATATCCCCCTGACATTTATATGTCGGGGGGATTATAATAATAACAAGAGTCATCAGTCAATTCATGAGTCAATTCAAGAATCAATTCGTGATTTACTCATTGCAGGAGAATTGTATCCTCTTAATATCATCACTGTAGTAATTCTATACTCATTAAACAGATGGATTGATTAGTTTGTTATCAAGGCAAGTATGTAATGATGAATGTATTGATTCAGAACTAGGATCTTGTGTCATGAAGTGTGGGGAATGTAATAATGTAAGATTTGCTATTACCACTGTATGAAATGGAACACCTATTTCTGTATATGTTAACATATACTTACCTTTATAAATAATCAATGATGTAACTTCCATAGTGATATCTTGTCTACCACAAACTTGACAGCGTTCTGTAACCCATACTCTTTCAATAGCGATGGCTGGTGTGCTACTGAGTCCTAGGTAATTGACAGTTCTGTGTGTTCCTCATTCCATGGCTCGGATGTGAGATACAACAAGGACATTTCACTCTATTTCACTTGGTCTGTGTGAGCCGAGACTTTTGGAATTTTTTGAAGTTTCTAAGTGGCAAAGTTTTTGTTTCTGTCCCAGAAACGAGACAAAGTTCAATTTTAGGGCTGTTTTTGGAGAAAATTTCAAGAATTATGGGCAGCATGGAACTGAAACCCCCAAAAGGCACAACTACACCATAAGAGTAAGTTCCATAGCAAATTTGAAGTTTGTGAGTGGTATAGTTTTTGAGTTCTGCTCCGGAAATGAAAATGATTACGGACGGACGGACGGATAAATTTTGGGCACCATGATTTCAAAATGTCCAAAACGCACAATGGGATCACTAGAATAACATGCGTACAAAATATGAAGTTTGTAAGTGGCAGAGTTTTTGAATTCTGCTCTAGAAAAGGGACAAAGTCCAATTTTTGGGCTGTTTTTGGAATGAAAATCAAAAATTTTGGGCAGAATGGAACTGAAACCCCCAAAAGGCACAACTACACCATAAGAGTAAGTTCCATAGCAAATTTGAAGATTCTTAATGGCATAGTTTTTAAGTTCTGTCCCGGAAATGAGACAAAGTCCAATTTTAGGGCTGTTTTTGGTGAAAATTTAAAAAATTATGGGCAGCATGGAATTGAAACCCCCTAAAAGACACAACTACACCATAAGGGTAAGTTCCGTAGCAAATTTGAAGTTTGTAAGTGGTATAGTTTTTGAGTTCTGCTCCGGAAATGAGAATGATTACGGACAGACGGACAGACAGACGGACAGGGTGATGACTATATCCCACGGTATTACAAAACCCAAAACCAGTGAAGTTGGCACGTTATGTAAATCGTAGATAAAAACAGAATACAATGATTTGCAAATCCTTTTCAACTTCTATTCAGTTGAATACACTGCAAAGACAAGATGTTTAATGTTCAAACTGAGAAACTTTATTTTTCTTTTGCAAATAATCATTAATTTAGAATTTAAAGGCAGCAACACATTGCAAAAAAGTTGGCACAGGGGTCTTTTTACCACTGTGTTACATCGTCTTTCCTTTTAATGACACTCAGTAAACGTTTGGGAACTGAGAAGACCAATTTTTGAAGCTTTTCAGGGGGAACTCTTTCCCATTCTTGTTTGATGTACAGCTTAAGTTGTTCAACAGTCCGGGGTCTCCGTTGTCGTATTTTACGCTTCAAATGCACCACACATTTTCAATGGGAGACAGGTCTGGACTACAGGCAGGCCAGTCTAGTACCCGCACTCTTTTACAACGGATCCATGCTGTTGTAACACGTGCAGAATGTGACTTGGCATTGTCTTGCTGAAATAAGCAGGGGCGTCCATGAAAAAGACATTGCTTGGATAGCAACATATGTTGCTCCAAAACCTGTATGCATCTTTCAGCATTAATGGTGCCTTCACATATGTGCGAGTTACCCATGCCTTGGGCACTAATACACCCCCATACCATCACAGATGCTGGCTTTTGAACTTCGCGCCTATAACAGTCCGGATGGTTCTTTTCCTCTTTGGTCCGGAGGACACGACGTCCACAGTTTCCAAAAACAATTTGAAATGTGGACTCATCAGACCACAGAACACTTTTCCACTTTGCATCAGTCCATCTTAGATGAGCTAGGGCCCAGCGAAGCCGGCGGCAAACTGTAGTTACTGACAGTGGTTTTCTGAAGTGTTCCTGAGCCCATGTGGTGATGTCCTTTACACACTGATGTCGGTTTTTGATGCAGTACCGCCTGAGGGATCGAAGGTCACGGGCATTCAATGTTGGTTTTCGGCCTTGTCGCGTACGTGCAGTGATTTCTCCAGATTCTCTGAACCTTTTGACGATATTACGGACCGTAGATGATGAAATCCCTAAATTTCTTGCAATAGCTCGTTGAGGAATGTTGTTTTTAAACTGTTCGACAATCAGCTCACGCATTTGTTCACTAAGTGGTGACCCTCGCCCCATCCTTTTTTGTGAATGACTGAGCATTGCAGGGAAGCTGCTTTTATACCCAATCATTGCACCCACCTGTTCCCAATTAGCCCGTTCACCTGTGGGATGTTCCAAATAAGTGTTTGATGAGCATTCCTCAACTCTCAGTCTTTTTTGCCACTTGTGCCAGCTTTTTTGAAACATGTTGCAGGCATCAGATTCCAAATGAGCTAATATTTGCAAATAATTACAAAGTTTACCTGTTGGAACAATAAGCAACTTGTCTTTGCAGTGTATTCAATTGAATATAGGTTGAAAAGGATTTGCAAATCATTGTATTCTGTTTTTATTTACGATTTACACAACGTGCAAACTCCACTGGTTTTGGGTTTTGTACATACCGATGGGATAATAATAATAATAAAAATATTACTCACGTTCTCACTCACGTTCAGATGTAGCAAAAATATCCAAACCAACTTTGAATCAGTGGGGAAAATGAAAGAAACCCGGAATAGTAAATCCAACATGACCCAATCAAATGTAATATTCGATTTGCTGCTTTGACTAATTCATAGATAACTAGTGGCAATCCGAGAGTGCAAACCTCCACCAAGGTTGTGGCAATAGGATTTCAAGATGGCTGCCATGGTGGCCATATTGTTTGACTGATCGATGACAAAATCAATAGGGTCCATCAGAGATGTAATATCAACCCACCCACAAAGTTTCAGAAGTATCCGTTCATCACTTTTTGAGCCATCTTGTACACAAAGACAGACTGAGAGACAAAAAAACACAGGCAAACACATAACCTCCTCGGTGGAGGTAATGAACTGTCCAATCTAAAGTATTTATGAAAACAATGCCGAAAAAATACAACCCCATTCCCAAAAAACAGGACCTGCAGCTATCTGGCAAGCAATCTTATAGTGATGATACAAGTTGTGTTCATTTGATTTATTTTGAGTGAAAACGGGTGAAAAAATTTTTACTCCGTTACCGACCGTTTTTTTGCCATTTTAACCCAAAATAAATCAAATGAATAAAATTAGCTATTTTGTTGTTTGGAGTACTAGGGAAGACCTACACAAAGCCATTTAAATTGTAACTTTATCTTACTTAGTTTTGGAGCTATGATACAAAATACACCAATTTTGTAACTCTGTTACTGCTTCCCATTTCTAAGTCCCATCTTATAAGCAGAAACTACGAACAAAAAAGGGGCTTGAAGTTTTGATATTTTTGTGTTTTAGTGGTAGATTATGGATTAAATTTAAAAAAAAAAATCAACTAGAGCAATTTGGGGGAGAAATATGTTTTTAGAGGCACTTTGTTTCTGCGTCTACATTATCAGAATTCCCAAAAGCGATCATATCTGTGAAAACCTACCGTCATTCCGAGACTCCGTTCCACTGTGTGCACTTGTTTTAAACTGTACAAGTAAGCCTTCGCGCTACCTACAGTCACACAACTGTTTGCTTAATTCAAGCTGTTATCAGATTGTTCACGGTGCATCTTCGTCTTGTCTTCACAAAAAAAATCAATGGCAGCAAAAGCTTGAAAATACATTGATATTTTTTAATGCAAAATAAGGTGCGTGTTGCCGCTGTAGCAACTCAAGTCAGAGTCAGAAGTAGAGGCTGTGTTCCAATTACGGGATGATGCTATCTATTTATACAAGCACGAAGACATACAGAGAGGTAGACAGAACACAATTATAACAAATGTTAGCCCATGAATAACTAAATAATCACAGATGTTCAGGGCATAGACTGTATATAGCCTAATGGTTCAGAATTGTGTGTCACGAAATGATGACAAAGCATTGAGGGGAAAAAACAGCAATCACAGCAAGCTCGAATTAGCTTAATAGCTAGCCAACTTGCCTCTATTCGGAAAACAAAACAAATACATTTTTTTAGCATCATTTCACGCACATGCAAATTAACTCGTTCATGAAAACACGCAGTTTAGAATATGGGGACTCACCAGTAGCCTTTTTTTTCACTCTCCTGAAATACGTCGTCTGAACGGATAACAAGCACTTAGTTCTATACATTGTCAACTATCTGGTTTTATAGCCAGCTAGCCAAATTCAATAAATCCTCTACAGCATTGACTCATAAATGCAACACAAGTTTCGTGGCTTTTTGTAGGTCATCAGTGATGTCACTTGTTTCAGTCATTGGCACAGGAAATGTTTTCACAGTGAGCAAGATCTCACACCGATATTGATCGTGAGATTATTGGCCATGTTCCTCGTACAGCCTCCAACAACACAAGATCAAGGCATTCTATATCAAATAAAATGTATTAAAAACAAACGCAAAGGCAAAGCTTTAGCTTGGATATTTCGCACTGAACATATGCACTTGTATATCCACGTTCAATCGAGAGCTGCGACCTGTTCACTAGTGCTGAGGAATATGATGTATGTGAGTCGAGGTCAAAGAGTTACAAGTTCGCCAAATTACCACAAATTACTGCACCTGTGCATTTGTGAGTCTCCTGCACTCTTTCATGTAGATATTGCCCAAGAGAGACCAGTTGCACTCAGAAAAAGCTCATTTTGAGGGGATTCGTGAGATGATTTTGCCACAACAGGCGACTGAGCCTCAGATTTGATGACAAAATGTGCTTTGATGACTTCTAAGGGATTCCATGGCATTTTCCAATAAATACAAAATTATTTATCCATATATGCATCTGTCTGTAATATGCTACGAAGTTACACTGTGACAATCTAAAACATAAATAAGATTATGGATTGGAAGGTTGGCAGGTTATTTTACGTCACCTATTCCTGTTTGATGGGCAGCTAGAGGTAGCTAATAAGTTTTCTGAACAATGTGTATCAATTTTTTAAACAATATTTTAGTAGATTTTAAATATAAGAACGAAACAGTTAGCACAAGATCCACCAAAACAAAAATAGAGATTGCAATAAAGAAAGGCAGAGACAACAGTCAGTGCACATGACCATCATGTACCAACACAAGGATTAGATTATTATTAGTGTATCAATTTTTAAAAAATCTTCTATTTCAAACAAACATAAAAATAGGACCAAGAGTCCTGTAGCTTACCAGCAAGCAGTCTTACAGGGATGATACAAGTTATGAAAATTGATGGAAAGACACGCATCAGCTGGCAGACTATAGCCAAAACTGGTGCCTCTCAGAAAGAGGGGGATAAAAATGCAAATATCAAAAGAAAGATTCCTGGAGCACACAATTATATTTAGACGATTTATTAAGGTGCAAGAGACTAACGTTTCAACACAAGGTCTTCTTCAGAGTGAAACAGAGAGTCAAGACTAGAATGGATATTTAAATCTCCCACCACAACAGAGTGGCAATATCCCATTGGATCAAGTGAACACATTCAAATAATGTAGCCAATGACCCGAATACACACACTCACGATTGAATGGACAGGTAAGAGAGCCCCTACCATTGTCAAGCAAGAACATCTTATAGGTGGGAGAAAAAATAAAAAATCCATAGGGAATTAAAAAAAACAAAAACAAAAAAAAAACAATGAGACCTAGGAATACATGAATAAAGTAAATCAATTAAAGGAAACAAGACGAATTCATTTCTTCATTTAAACCAAAAGGTTCCACAGTATTAAGTGTAAATATCCAGCACGCTTCTCTCCGTAGATGTACGCAGTAGGGTGTAGGGACAGCAAAGCTCTTCAAAACCCGTCTCTTCCTCTGTCCTGAAGGAAAGTAGTCGTCCTCGCTGAAGTGCACACTGCAAACGCGAAGCTTTTTCATTTGAAGTAGTTTGGTGTCCATTTGGAAGCCCAGAGCAAGTAGCCAAAGTTGCCTCAGAGCTACGTCCGTCACAGGGAAGCGATGGAATGTGTCTTTGTTGGTACAGCCTGGATAATCGCAAGTGCGCACCATTTTTATCAAATAAACTATTTTCTGGAGAAGCTGATGAGCTTCTCACTCTAGCTCTCGAACTAGCTCGTTAGCGTCGTAGGTCTGTAGTCGGTAAACACTGTCGAACAACTGAGCTCTGCTGTCCCTACACCCCAGGTAAACAAAATTGTACTAAAGATTTTCTATAGCATCCGAGCATAGCCTTCTGGTGATGCACCGAGGGCTATGTAAGCGCAACATAGATTCATCTATCGGTGACATATTACCAGTGAAGCTTATGAAACATAATATGTATTGTTATTGTTGTACTGTTATTACAATCGTCAGAAACTACGTGGACAGGTGTGGATGGTTTCTAGGTTTGAATGAGAAGTCCATGACTCCAGTCACAGCGTTGGCTAGCATAATCAAGACAAACTTGGCTACCTTTCTCAGCTACTAGAGCGAGGGATGACCGCAGCACCCAGCATACATATTTAATTTGGTGTCGACGCACCAGCGTCTTTCCGAAATAATAATAAAATCCTTTGGAAAGTTACTCCGAGTGCTCCGGTTATCCCTGGGTCAGTTCGCTAAGAAGTAGTAGTTTCTCTACGCCACGGTCACTAAATAAAAGTTCACCTAGATTTATAAGACCTTCTGTTATACAATCCCAAGCTCTGATGCAGTTTTGATGACACAAGTCATTAAAATATGTCTATGTATTCACTATGTCAATTTTGAAGGTCACAAAATGTCAAGTTGGGTCAGCAAATTGACTTCATATATGACTTTGTAAATGTCTCTACACAAACCTTGGCACCATTTTGGTGGTACAAGTCATTGCAATTTCACTGCAGAGTTTGACCCTCAAAAGGTCACTGACAGTCAGGTTGAATGTCACCAAATGTAAGTTCATATGCGACTTCCTAGATGTCGGTAACACAATTTAAGGCTCCATCTGTGACCGGTTTAGTGATAGATACAAGTCATTGAATTTTCACTAGGTCACATTTGACCTTTGAAGGTCAATATGAAGGTCACCAAATGAAAGTTCATATATGACTTACTATATGTCTGTAATACAAACCGAGACTCCATCTGTGACCGTTTTGGCAAGACAAGTCATTGTAATTGTATTATGTCAAGTTTGACCTTTGATTGTCATCAACAGTCAAGCTGAATGTCACCAAATTAAAGTTCATATGTGACCTCCTATGTCAGTAACACAAACCTAGGCTCCATCTGTGACCTTTTCAGGGATGGAAGTCATTGAATTTTCACGCTAGACCTTTGAAGGTCAATATGAAGGTCACCAAAGGAAAGTTCATACATGACTTCCCATACTTCCCCAATACAAATGTACACTCAACCTGTAACGATTTTGCTGCTATATGTCATAGAAATTTCACTGAATAGTTTGGCTGTTCAAGGTCTCTGGAGGTCAAGTTCAAGGTCACCCAATGAAACTTCATACCTGACTTCCTATATGCCCGCGATACAAACTTAAGCTCCATCTGTCATAGTTTTGGTGATAGAAGTCATTGAAATTTCACTATGTGAAGTTCGAAGTTGGCCTTCGAAGGTCGCCTAAAGTCAAATTCAAGGCCACCAAATGAAAGTTGATACATGACTTCCTATATGTGATCAATGCACATATGTTCCCAATCTTCAATATTTTCAAACCTAGAAACCTTTAAAAATTGTAACATTTTGCTTGACCTCAAGTTTGACCTTTCAAGGTCATCTGAGGTCAACTTTAACACGCTTTATAGCTAGGGCAGCCGCCTGGACAACAAATGCCCTCCGCTTTGACTACGTCCCCCCCCCCAAAAAAAATCTGCTGCATCCACCCATGCATAGTAAAATAAGTCCGCATCATG
The DNA here is from genome assembly GCA_029721435.1 of Gymnothorax reevesii. Classification (NCBI taxonomy): domain Eukaryota; kingdom Metazoa; phylum Chordata; class Actinopteri; order Anguilliformes; family Muraenidae; genus Gymnothorax; species Gymnothorax reevesii. The sequence continues at coordinate 38,189,967 of CM056579.1, read as the reverse complement.
AGGCCAAATAGCAGGCAGCATCTTTTGGTTAAATATGTTACTGCGCCATCATTATTTTTTTTATTTATCGGGAAGAAGCTGATTATGCGGATATACAATAACCTGCTGTCGTCGTGGGAAGAACATGTGGAGGTAAGATAATTATTCATCTGAATTCAGTGATGGGCAGTAGGTTCAGCGACATGTAGCGAAGCTATTAGTTAAACAACATTTTCCAGAACCTTGACCGCAGCGTCGCTGCCTTATGAATCAAGTAACTTTCCAGTAGTTAATTTCTTTTTTCGATCAAGTAGCGACGTAGTGTCTACAAAAGCTACAAATTCTAGGTCATGATAGAGAACTGAAAACAGAGGTTTGCTATGCAGTATGATTTTGAAACAACAAGGCTAAAGTGAAATAAAGTTTCAGCTTGTTAGACATTTTTGTGTGCGAACTTCCACTCCGCCTCTATCTGTGCCTGTCTGTCAATCCTAACAACGTGCGCATGCGTACGGCAGCGAAACTCGAAGAAGGACACACATACACATACACACACACAGGAGGATGGAGCAGGAGGAGGAGACGGGAGGAGAGCGAGAGGAATAGTCAACTGACCCACCGTGGCCTTATCTTAAGAAATACATGAGATTTGTCGAATCCACAGATAAAAAGTATGTGTTCAGATGTCTGCTGTGTAATCCAAAAACGAAACTCTTGTCGACCTCCAAGACATCGAATACGAATCTACGAACTCACATTCAGGTGAATTCATTTGCCTCCAGCAGTATGCAGTATGTCTATGTGTAAATCCCAGTGGCGGCTCGTGAATTGGCAACAGGGGAAGCCCAAACAATCCCTTGAAGTTAATGATTGTTCATGACCTGTTTTCAATCATTCATTTAAACAGTGGCGGGTCGTCGGCCGTAACAAAGGTAAGCCAAAACTTTGCCCTTCAAAGCTTAACTGTTTACTTTTCTTCATCAGCAGTTGCTCATACGAATTGTTAGAAGAACAGTCAATTGAGTCAAATTTATTTTCGATAGCATTGTTACACATTGCACCGCGAAATTAGGAAGGGTTTTCTTTCACACATAAATTACGACATAAATTACCATAGGCCTACACTATAAATTCCGGGCTCAAGAAGCTCATGAAACGGCATTGTAATGTGAATATAGGCCACTAGTATTTACCTTTTTTTTGTTAAGCTCAGACTGGAGTCATGTTTAGACATGTCCTGGACATGTCTGGGGCAAGTCTCAGAAAATTAAAAGAAGAGGTCTAAATGTGGGTGGGGTCTGCAAAAGAGTATATAAGGAAAAGAATTGAGACAGTAAAGTAGTAGGAGAAATTGCAAGAAGATGACCAGACCTGCCATTCTGTTCAAGACCTGTGACGTTTCTTTTGTGGATTTCTTTGCCTGTGTTTGAGCATTTTCCTTACCCAGGACATCACCAAGCCACCCCACCAAAAAGGGACTGTAATTATTTCTGGTTTTTTTTATATACTCAATCTTGGTCAGTTAGTTAGTTGTTATTAGTCTTTGTCTGTTTAATTAAATGTGTTTAAGTTTTAAATTGTGTCTGTCATCCCTTGCTGTTGTGTTATAAATGTAATAACAAATTGGGGCCATAACAGCATAGATTCGCAAATTGATTAGAGAGGCTCATTAAGCAATAAGCTGTGCAACATCGCATTCTTTTCTTATTACGATTGTAGAAAATGGACTGTCGTGGCTTCTTGCGAAAGAAGCCTCGCAAACTAATTCATAAGGACGTATTGATAATTTGCGTCGTCATTTGCTATCGAAAATAAATGGGATTGTCCTTCTACCAATTCGTATGAGCAACTGCTGATAAAGAAAAGTAAAGTGCGAAATGTTGAAGTCATTAAGCTTTGAAGGGCAAGGTTTTGGCTTCCCTTTGTTACAGCCGACGAGCCGCCGCTGGTAAATCCCAAGTGTTAGAAATGAGTAGAACACGTAAGAAAGAATAACGCCATAATGAACGTTAACCCATCTATTTAGCAGGCAGGGGGGAATAGCCAAGTGGCGGTAGGCCCTATGTTTTGTTTTTCTTTTTTTTAAGCTTAGGCTATGTAGTTTGTATCATTCGTGACAATTAGCATGGTGTTTTACCAGGTTCAGTTATTCAGACATGAGTGATATTCAAGGTCCCAGGCTAGAGAGAGCTCAGTGTGGCAAAGCTTAGCCGTTTGCTTTAGCCTAACAGTCATGAAAAGTGTCAACTAAATTTGTTGAGAACAATATTTCAGCAATAACTTTATTGGCCCATTTATTTTCCATAGTTATAGTCATATCAGATGAGTAGGTCTAATCTGATTCAATGATAAATGCTAGCTTTGAGCTTGAAAGTGGAGTCGCCAAACTCAGAACCGACCTTACTTTTACGCTTAGCTTTGTATCCTATTCTTATTGTCCGATCAATGTATTTCAGTTAATGAGGAAAGTTTAAACACTCGGGAATTGGATAAGAAACGAGTCTATCTATACATCGTTACCGGGGAAGCTTCGGGAGGACTTGAACTATAACTGTAGAGTTACGCAGATGAATCCGAGTATATAATTGAGTGACTGGCTATCGACACCAGTACTTGGGTGTATAGAGGGGAGCTCTGAAATTGTCAATGGAGGAATCTACGCGTTAATCCAAGGGAGGGAACAACGTATATTTTGTGTGTGATGACTGTAATTGACAGTAGAATGTGAGAGAATCAATACAATGTCGGATTTTTTGCTTCACAAAACATATTTTTTTAACCACTAATTGGAATACTGTTGGCTCACTGTAGCTAAAATGGTTGCTACAGAGTACTAAGTTTTTTTCTGTCGCAAGTGATAATTTTTTGAAACTACTGGATCGACACTATGGGCAAGGATATTGACCAGTTTGCACATCAGGCTTAGCTGTGGAGTTTAATTCGGGGGGGGGGTGTTGGCGAGCGAGCAGAACAGGGAACAAAAAAAAAATAAATTCTCCTCTGATCTGCGCGATTCACGTACCTGGCCCATTTTGAACTCTAAACGGCGAATTTCGCCGAAAGATGAGGAGTTTGCATGCCTGATGATGGCAAACAAAGCCAAAATGATGAAAATTGTGTTGCTGTCCAAATACCTGCCAGCATACTCAACAGAAAAAAATATATTATTGGCCCAAGCCTATTTTACAGCATCTCAATACAAAAACTTATCATGCATGCAGAGATAGTCCGCTCTTACCTTCTATACTTGTCCCATTGGAAGACGTTCTGAACCTGCTGTATGCTGATGATCTCGGTCTTGAACTCCGACAAGGTGCTGTGGAACAGGCAGTGGATACTTTGGTAGGCTTTGGAATTGGGTGGCACCTCCACCAAGCTAAAGCCCTCATCTGGACACAGAGTCCACACAGGGGGATACCAGCTGCTGAACTCCTCCAGAGGGTCCACACTGAGTTTGGGAAGAACCTGCCCAGAGTTCTTGTCGGTTTTGCATAGGACAACTGTCCTAAATATAAGGATCATGCAGAAATGAAAAAAAGAGAGACAGGGGTTGATTATATATATATATATATATATATATATATATATATATATATATATACACATACACACAAACAGAATGGGCATTTACATTAGGTTGAATTTGGAAAGCGGCTAATGAGAAATCCCAGAATTTTACAAGAAGCCCATGGGGTGAGTATCACTTATCTAGCTTGACTCTCTAACAATTTTTTTCAGCTCTGCAGTATTCTGAAAGTAAACATCAGTCTACTGTGCGACATGCTGACATAGTCAGGTTATCATCTACAGCAAGTACTGTACTGTTGTACAGCGATAAACAATCAGCAAATGCACTATTACCTTGGTGTTCAGTCACTGTAATACAAGAAAAAGTGCATTCGTGAGTCACTCCTGAGAGTTCCATACAAAATGGAATTTCAATCCATACAGGTCAAAAACGTTGACATTTTAACTTCATCTGGACCAAGACTTTAAGCACTTTTAGCAAGTTTGATCCTAATCTACCCACTGCAACTTCTCCAAAAATTCAACCCTCAGATTCAAGCGTGTGGAGACCCGACCACCTTCTCAGTGTGATTCTCATTTTTAGGTGAGGATATATCCTCCACTCTCATGACTTATACTAAAGTAATTGCCATCTATGTTAATATCCGTTATTGCCATCAATGCTAATTATGTTGCCCTTGATCAGTATGACAGCCAAATAAACAGATACACCAACATAGAGAGATATAACACAGAGGCTATAATGCTGTAATGCTGAAAGACAAGATTAGCGGGCTTTGCTACAAAGCAAGATTAGTAGGATAGCGAGGTATGAGTCTAAAGCCAGGGTTTTCAATTTCACAAAGCTAGCAGCCTTTTTACCTGCTAAGATAATGTATGGTATCTCTAATTGCAAATTTAGGGTTTGTCAGTTCACACAAAGAAAGACAGGCTAATGATGAACTTACTTCATAGTACACCTCTCAGCTGACTAGCTAGCTCGCAATAATTATTGTCAGTATGTCGCTGAGACATAAAGAGGTAAGGCTGTGAAACGCAGGAGAACCAAGCGGCAACCTCCAGAGCTGATAAGTGAGGACAGAAAGTACCCAAAACTACAATTTCTTGAATGGCCACTTGAGGCTTGCTGTTAAAAATGTGAAAAAAATCATTAGATTTACAGCCTGGATCAGAGAACAATTTTGGATTTTGGTCCTTCTAATGTTCCCCTCCATGAAAACTGCAGGGGTGGGGGAGGGGGATTTTTATAAAATTCACCCATATATTTTATTAAGGCTTAAAGTATCAAGTATGCATAACTAGGGGCATGGCCACTTTGAGTGACAGGTGGGTATAAAGCCATATAAGCACAATTATTAAACTGGAGATTGTTTTTAAGGCAAAAAACAAATGGTTCCCCCCAGCCCAACGCAGCCGGCCCCCATTGATGCTCACATACATTTAGGGAAGAAATGAGAAAAAAGTTACTAACCTCAAAATGGCAAAAGGCACATCTGCACGACCTGGTGCAAATGTGTGCAAATTTTCCTGGAAATATATTGAACGGTCTCGGAGTTATGGTCTGGAGATGGTGGGAATGCTGACGCGGATGCGCACGCGTCACCGGACAAAAACAGTATGTCTCTCCTTCCTTCCGAGGGCAGACATAATTGGACAAATAATTTAAAGAAAAATGACAAAAGGCAAAACTACATGCCATGTTGAAAGTGTGTGCAATGTCTGAGTCAAATATATGAATTTGTTTCTGACGTACAGCCAGGGAAGGAATCATAGCCCCATTGTGAGACTGCAGGTCTTGATGCACAATCTGGATTTTTTGGAGAAATCCAATTTTTTTGTGTGCTCGTTCATATTACACATTATATGCGACTTCTATCAGTTTTGAGTATGAACTGAATTCGACCCTGAAGTGACCTGCATGCGTAGAGGAGGTCCTGAGGTAATACGCAACCACGCAGGCATGCACTGTTTGTTGACGGAAGTAAATATGGAGGAATCTCTTCTCGGCATTTCAATGACATATAAGGTCGGATAAATGCGACCCAGCTGTTCAGACAGCAGTCGCATTGCAAAATATCAGACACGTATCAGATTTAGGACCACATATGAAAGCGGCCTGGGTCGGATTTAAAAAAAAAAAAAAAAAAAAAAACGGATTTGTGCTGTTCAAACTGTCTTTTACAGATCGGACAAAGGGGCAAATGGGCAAAAAAAAAAGGATTTGAGCCACGTTTACCTGCTGTCTGAACGTAGCCCAAGACCAAACTGTTAAAATACAAACAAGAAAAATTTAAAAAGTGCCTAAACATAATAGTAAAAGGCACTGCTGTATACAATGATGAAAGTCTGTGCAAGGTTTGATGTAAATATCTGAAACGGTTTGCGAGTTGCAGCCTGGAAACAGTGGCAACATGAACAGGAAACCGCACAAAAACAATGCGTCTCCCCTCCCTTCTGGGGGGAGACATAACGATTTGCAAATCACATAAACCGACATTTTGTTCAATATAGAACATAGACAACATCTCTGATGCTGAAAGTGAGACATTTCCCCATTTCATGAAAAATATTAGCCGATTTTGAATTTGATGGCAGAAACGCATCACAGTAAAGTTGGGACAGGGCCATGTTGACCATTGTGTCGCATCCCCTCTTTTAACAACAGCCTGTAAACACCTGGGAAGTGAAAAGACTAATTGCTGGAGTTTTTGGAGAGAATTGTTGACCCATTGATGTCAGATGCAGGATTCTAGCTGCTAAACAGTCCTGGGTCTTCTTTGCCAGACCTTTCATTTTATGATGCCCCAAATGTTTTCAGTCAGTGAATTGTCTGGACTGCAGGCAGGCCAGCTTAGCCCTCAGACTTCTCAACTGCGAAGCCATGCTGTTTGGATGGATGCAGTATGTGGTTCGGCATTGTTTTGCTGAAATATGCAAGGTCTTCAATGAGAGAGAGAGTATCTGGATGGGAGCATATGTTGCTGTAAAACCTCTATATACTTTTCAGCATTGATAATGCCTTTCCAGATGTGTAAGCTCCCCAAGCAATAGGCACTAATGCAATCCGCTACTATCAGAGATGTAGGTTTTTGAATTGTGCACTGATAAGCTGGATTGTCCCTCTCCTCTTTAGACCGCACATCATGGCATCCATGATTTCCAAAAATAATTTCAAACATTTCAAATATTAATCTGACCACAGAACAGTTTTCCATTCTGCCTCAGTCCATTTTAAATGAACTTAGGCCCACAGAAGACGGCAGCGTTTTTGGATTGTATTAATATATGGCTTCTTCTTTGCATACAGCTTTACCCTGCATTTGTAGATTGCATGGCGAACTGTGTTCACAGCCAATGACATCGGGAAGTGTTCCTGAGCCCATGCAGTGTATTTCAGTGCGGAATCATGCCGGTTTTTTAATGCAGCACCGCCCGAGGGCCCAAAGATCATGAGCATCCAACAATGACCTTCGGACTTGGCCCTTGCGCACAGAGATTTCTCCAGTTTCTCACAATCTTCTGACGATATTATGTACTGTAGATTCAAAGTCTTCACAATTTTACACTGAGGAACAATTCTCTGAATTTGGCCCAAAATTCTTAGACACAGTTTTTTTTGCAGATTAGTGAATCTCTATCCATCTTTACTTCTGAGAGACTCTGCCTCCCTAAAATGCTCTTTTTTACCCAGTCATGTAACTGACCTATAACCAATTAATCTAATTAGTTGAAAAATGCTCTTCCAGCTGTTTTTTTTATTAGAACCACTCACTTTTCCAGCCTTTTGTTGCCCCTTTCCCAACTTTTTACCATCAAATTGAAAATGAGCAAATATTTTCATGAAATGGTAAGATGTCTTACTTTCAACATCTGTTATGTTGTCCATGTTCTATTGTGAATAAAATGTGGGTTAATGAGATTTGCAAATCATTGCATTCTTCTTATATTTACGATTTACAGAGCATCCCAACTTTTTTGGCATTGGGGTTGTATGTATATATATATATATATATATATATACACACACATTTCATTTCTCTTCAGGCCATCGCGTACTCTTCACAAGGTAGGACATAATACTGTAGTTTTTTGTACATACATGGAAGTATAGTGACTTCCAACAAGAAATGCATCTGTCCTCATTGTTTACAGTGCTGTGAAAAGGCATCTGCTCCCTTCCGGATTCCTTTTTTCCCCGCATATTTGTTACACTTAAACGTTTCAGATCATCAAAGTTTTATATTAGACAAAGATAACCCGAGTAAATACAAAATGCAGTTTCCAAATGACAATTTCATTTATTAAGGGAAAAAAGCTATCCTAACCTACCTGTGAAAAAGTAATTGCCCCCCCCCTTGTTGAATTGTGAATTAACTGTGATTAACCACATTTTGTGAGTTCAGTTTCACCAGCCACACCAAGGCCTGATTACTGCCAGCCCTGTTGAATCAATAAAATCACTTAAATAGAACCTGTTTGACAAAGTGAAGTAGGCTAAAACAGTGTTCCCCAACCCTCTGCTGGAGGCCCACCTGTCCCACTCGGTTTAGATCTCTCTCTGCTCCAGCACAGGTGATTCAAATGATTTGGCTGTCATCAATCAGCTTTAGGGGGTGATCATTTGAATCACCAGTGCTGAAGCAGGGAGAAATCTAAAGCATGCAGGACAGGTGGGCCTCCAGGATAGGGTTGGGGAACACAGGGGTAAAAGATCTCAAAAGAAACACATCATGCCATGATCTGAAGAAATTCAAGAACAGATAAGAAACAAAGTCATTGACATCTCTATCTGGAAGGGTTACAAGCCAATTCTAAGGCTTTGGGACTCCAGTGAACCACGGTGAGAGCCATTATCCACAAATGGAAAAAACTTGGAACGGTGGTCAACCTTCCCAGGAGTGGCCAGCTTACCAAATTTACTCAAAGAGCGCATCACTGACTCGTCCAGGTAGTCACAAAAGAACCCAGAACAACATCTTAAGAACTGCAGGCCTCACTTGCCTCAGTTTAAGTCAGTGTTCATGATTCAACGATAAAGAGACTGGGGGGAAAAAATGGCATCCATGGGAGAGTTCCGAGGTGAAGACCACTGCTGACTGAAAAGAACACAAAGACTTGTCTCACATCTGTCAAAAAAATCTTGATGATTCACAAGACTACCGGGAAAATATTCAGTGGACTGATGAGACAGAAGTTCACCTTTTTGGAAGGCATGCGTCCAGTTACATCTGGCGTAAAACTAACACAGCATTTCATAAACATCACGCCAACAGTCAAACATGGTAGTGTGATGGTCTGGGGCTGCTTTGCTGCTTCAGCATTATTAAAACAATGCTGCAAAGAAGAGGGCCAAAATTCCTCCACAGCGATGTGAAAGACTCATTGCCAGTTATCGCAAACGCTTGATTGCAGTTGTTGTCGCCGAGGGTGGCACAACTAGTTAACAGGTTTAGGGGGCAATTACTTTTTCACATAGGGCCAGGTAGGTTAGGATAGCTTTTTCCCCACAATGAATTAAATCCTCATTTAAAAACTGCATTTTGTCTTTACTCGGGTCATCTTTGTCCAATATTAAAAATTTCTTGATGATGTGAAACATTTAAGTGTGAGAAATATGCAAATAAATAAATAAATAAATAAATCAGGGAGGCGGCGAATACTTTCTCACAGCACCGTAAATATGGTTCTATACTCTTCTATGCGCGATTGTAAGTATTGTTTGATTGGCTGACCGCAACAAACTTAAGAATTGCTATAACACGTGCATTCTCATTTAATATTTCACAAAAAATTAGTTGATCAGTTTCTTCATTTTTCTCTACTTTACATAAATTTTATTCTTGAAGAGTCTCACTGATGTGATCATATACAAACTCATTACCAGAAAAGTTGAGAGGCAGTGTAAAATGTAAATACAAACAGAATGCAATGATTTGCACATCATTTAAATCCTATAATTCATCAAAAAAGGTTCAAAGGCAATACATCAAATGTTGAAACTGAGCTATGTACCGTTTTTAGAAAAATATTTGCTCATTTTGAATTTGATGCCAGCACCATATTCCAAAAAAATTGGGACGGGGCAACAAAAGATTGGAAATGTCTTGTAATGCTTAAAAATGCACCTGGTGGAATATCTCACAACTAATTGGATTAATGGCAACGGGTCAATGAAATTAATGGGTATGAAAAGAGCATCTAAGAGATGTTGTGTCTTTCAGAAGATGGTGAGGGCTTCATCACTCTGTGACAAGCCGCATGGGAAAATTGTTCAACAATTCAAGAATGAAAGGGCAAAGAAACTGGAAATTTAATCATAAAATTATTTCGAGAATCCAGAGAAATCTCTGTACACAAGGAACAAGGCCAAAAATCAATATTGAATGACCGTGATCTTCAGGCCTTCAGGTGGCACTGCATTAAAAACAAACAGGATTCAGCACTGGAGATCAATGTATGGGCTCAGAAACACTTTTGAAAACCATTCTTTGGAAGTACAATTTGTTACTGCATCCACAAATACAAGTTAAAGCTTAAAAAAGATAAACAAGATCCAGAAATGCTGCCACCTTCTCTCGATCTAAGCTCATTCATGATGGCCTCAGATGAAGTGGAAAACTATCCCGTGGTCTGACCACTCAAAATTTGAATTTTTTTTTTGCAAATCAAGGATGCCACTTCCTCCAGGCTAAGAATAAGAGGGAACATCCGGCTTTATCAGCACTTTTCATGGCTAACTTGCCATGAAACATCTAACATCTATGAAGATCACATTAATGCTGAGCAATAATTACAGGTTTTGGAGCAACATCTACAGCCATCCAGACATCCTCTTCCAGTACGTCTTTACTTATTTCAGCAAGAGTGCACCTAACCACATTGTGATCATGTTACAACATCATGGATCCTTAGTAAGAGAGTCAGGGTGCTAAACTGCCCTGCCTGAAGTCCAGACAGGTCACCAATTGAAAAATTAGGTGCAATATGAAACGACAAATGTGACAAAAGAATCTGCAAAAGTGTTGAGACGCTGAAATCTAAAATCAAGCAAGAATGAGGAAATATTTTGCTTTCAAAACTACAGTGATTGGCCTCACTTCCAAAACATGTAGAGGTTGTTGTTAAAAGAGACGATTTAACTCAGTATGAAACACAGCCTGATCCCAAGTTTTTTGAAGCGTGTTGCTGGCATCAAATTCAAAATGAGCAGATACTTTTTAAAAAAATTTTAAAACCTAGAAATTCTCACTTTCAACATTTGATATGTTGTCTTTGTACCATTTTCAATTTATCATAGAGTTAAAATGATTTGCCAATCATTGCAGTCTGTTTTAATTTACATTTTACACAATGTCCCAACTTTGATGGAAATGAGGTTGCATATTTCTATACAATATGTGTGCATAATATGTAGTTACCAGGCAGTGGACACAATAAGCTCAAGTTGGAGGTCCTCACTGCAGTATAATTCTGCAAGTAAAAAAATATTCCAATATTAGAAAATTATTTCAACACAGACGGTGTCATGGCTAGAAGATCAGCCTAGTATCAAAGTATTCAGCTTATTCCGCGCGTCAACGAGGGCGGCGCCATGTTGTTCCATTTGTTTTTGAACTTCCAGTCGAGCAACTTTGTCCATTGCGAATGCAGTACTTAGGCACCTGAGCAAGTCAAGATGCCGAGGATTACTTGTTCGGTGAGGGGCTGCCATAACTACTGGAAGAAAATACGGCCGTTCTTGGAACAATCCTATGTTGTCCACGGGAAAACCAGGGCAAAATGTTGTGGGGCACGTTACAACCTAACGTTACATCCTCCGCCATCCAGCGATGAGAGCCGGCCTATGTGGCTAAAGTCGCTACACCTAAAGAATCCACCGAAAAAGCCTTACGTCTGTTCGTTTTATTTTGTGGACGGCAGACCATCAGAACATCACCCATACCCCGAGAAATGGTTGGGATATGTTACCCCTACGGGTAATATGTTACCCTAATTTGTTTTTAATTTGTAGTCAGATATTCTTGCTTGTCTGTGTGTGAACTCCATTATCTTCTCCGGATTCAAGACTATAAACCAAACACACAACGCACTGCACATGGCTTATAAACCGATATGTTTTAAAGCCAATTCTGCCAAGCTAATTTACTTTTAGCGAACGAAACAGCTTCGCGCTAGACTCGAAACCATTCCAAGGAGTATAGTAAAATGTGGGTCTACCCTGAAATGTTATGCACATTGTACTTACACATTGTTATTGTTACCTTCCTTTTAACGCCCCTTGTTTCTGTTCTTCCCCGGTTATCTCATAATCAACGTCTCTGTTTTAAAATGTACATCTAATCAATCTTTGTCTCATGCTCAACTGTTGCATTCTGTTTTAGGACTTCTGTTTTCTTCGTTCAGATGAAAATCAGCCTCACCGTCGACCTGCATCACTGCCGCTGATCTCAGATGCTGCTCACAAAGAGATGCTCGGATTTCACATACTTTGACGTTTCCACCTACCCAAAACTTCGATCTAATAAAGGCTGTACCACAAATAATGTGTATGTGTGTTCAGCGCTTTTCATGGAAGTTCGGATCATGCAGAAACAATAGTTATCATTTTGGATCTAACCTGTCAAGTTGCTGAAAAGTTTTGTCATCAAGTATGACAGTCTGTAGGCAAACTAATTAAGAATGAAGAATGGTTAGTAAATGGCAGTGTTAGAACTGAATTTATGTGGTGCAATAAATGCACTCATATGGACATAACGTTGGATGCTACTCAACTGACATTATGCATAACGCATCAAAATACAGTAATGTGAATTGGTGTGTTGAGAATTATATTTCAGTATGATATTTACAAATACTAATTACATTTCAGCATTTTTCATTATATTTACGAATATTGATTCATGATATTCACTAATAATGATAATATTTTTTTTAATCATTATTCATTTTATTACTCAAACTAATAATCAGTAAACTAAAAATTAGATTTAGATTATATTTAGCCATCAATAATCATAATCAATAACCATATTATGTAGGCAGCAGAAACACAAACACACACACATACACACACATATACAAGCAGTTCACATGCACACGTAGTTCACACGCACGCACACACACACAAATATACAAGCAGTTCAGTTCACACATGCATGAGTAGCTCACACACACATAAGAGCGCGCTTCTGTAGCTTTGATTTGCTTCTGTTTAGTTGATTCAAAAAACATAATCAGAGGATGTATTTGATTTCTGTAGCTTTGATCAACCTTTGTTCAGTAAAATCATAAGTTGTTACTGAAAAAAAAAAAACAATTGAATCATTTATGTATCCAATTCATCTGGCTGTATCCTGTCTGTACTTTCATCTCTAGCCTGGAAGTTTCCACTCCTTTTTAGTGATGTCCCATGACTGTACCTGTTCATCCCTGGGCTGTAATTTTCCAGTCCTTTGAAGTGATGCGCATGCGTACATTTTCTTTGAATTCCTGAAGGATTAGCTAACAGAGTTTTGGTTTGCCTGTCTAATTGCAGTGCGAGAATGAGAATGCGGAAAGAGCATATTTGAAAGATACTTCCCGTGAAATAAGGTATAAAACCTGGGTGTGAAAAGAAGGAAATCAGTTCTCCTTGCGCAAAAAGAACTCGGCTTTACATTTATCAACATGACACAAAGCCTAATTCTCTGAAGAATCGGTCTCTCTCCAATTGCTTGAGGATGGGGGAACCTCATGATACGAAAATATGTTTGACTGAAAACCACAACATGTGCTCTTCAAAGAAATGGAAATATACAACTTAGTTTATAGATATATCCATATTTTAATATGAAAAACTAAGGTGAGTGTTGGCTGCGTACTTGGTTCCAGGATATCAAAACAGCGGCCTTAGCTTAGCTGTACATTTTGCCGCGCTACATAATGAAGAATGGCAATCAAGTTGCTACATATTGCGGCCATTCATCAATTAAAATGGCTAAAATATCCTGAGCAACAAATTAAAAGCAAGTTAGCTGGTTAGTTAATGTACTCTCATGTTTACTCAGTCAAAGTGACCGTAAAACAAAGAAAGGTTTGATGAAACAAGTGTAAATGTGCATACGCTCGGATTAATTTTATTTCTTATAATAATTACACGCAAACTTATTTTCCGGTTTGTCTTTAAGACTGCCAACTACGAGATAACTCGTAATGGTGGGTCAGGGCTGGTGCTAGACAAGAAAATTTGGGGGAAAATATCCATCCGTTTCACAATTAGTCTTGGCTAATTCTTGAAGGTTTTCCTTTATTAACATGGTTTCCAATTCAAGAATAATCAAGTGGCAATTCAAGATACGGCTTCTCTCCCCCATGCCATCTAACAACAAAATAATGCGCTGCATTCAGTCCAGAAAAATAATTCAATTATAAATAGGTCTATGCACAGGCACTCAGCAAAGGTTTTTTTTTTTTTTTTTCCTCCCCAGCGAGAGAAGCATATCAGAACTCATTTGCGAATGAGGGTCATTTCGGCGACCAAAACGTACACCTGTTTTTGCAGCACGGTCACGCAACTTGCTGTAAAAAAAAAAAAAAAATGTAAAAATAGACAGCTGTCCAACTGGAAAATGTAAACAGATGAACCACGTACTAGTCACCAAAATTACCTTCATTCGCTTAAGAGTTCTGAAATGCTGTCGGCGAGTGCCAGCTAGACCTAATTATAATTCACTTGCGTTTCTTTTGTTCCTTAGTATATTTCTTCCAGTAACTCCAGTTCACTTTTTCATGGCCACCCCATCGACAGCACTAAATAATTAAAAATACGTCCATATGACACCTGAGGCCACTGCCGCATGTCATCCACCCACTTGGCGGAGTTCATTAACCTCGGGTGTGCAAGTACAATCCCTCCATCCGACCTTTCAATATTTAATTTTGACTCGTCACGTTAGCCTCTCCATCTCAATTCAGCGGGTTTTTCATCGTAGCTAACTAGCCATAGCTAGCCGGAAGTTTCTACACAATTGCGTAAGAGAAGAAATGTGGCTGAATAAGGTGAATGTGTAAAAATGGGACCAACTGTCCTGTAGCTTACCGCCAAGCAGTCTTACAGCGATGATACAAGTCATGAAAATTTCATGTGAAGTTTTACATTTGAATCAATGAAAAGTTATGTAAAGATCACTAAATAAAAGTTCAAGTAAAGAATACATTTATAAGACCGTCTGTAATACAAGCTCATAAGCAGTTTTGGTGAAACAAGTCATTAAAATATGTCAATATGTATTCAATATGTCAGTTGTGAACTTTGAAGGTCACAGAATGTCAAGTTGTGGTCAGCAAATAGACTTCATATATGACTTTCTAAATGTCTCTATACAAACCTTGACTTAATCTGTGACCATTCTGGTGAAACAAGTCATTGCAATTTCACAGAGGAGTTTGACCCTCAAAGGTCACTGACAGTCAAGTTGAATGTCACCAAATGGAATTTCATATGTAACTTCCTAGATGTCAGTAACACAAACTTAGGCTTCCATCTGTGACCGTTTTAGTGATACAAGTCATTGAATTTTTACTAGGTCACATTTGACCTTTGAAGGTCAATATGAACGTCACCAAATGAAAGTTCATATATGATTTCCTAAATGTCTGTAATACAAACCTAGGCTCCGTCTGTGACGGTTTTGGAAAGTCATTGTAATTATATTATGTCAAGTTTGACCTTTGAATGTCATCAACAGTCAAGCGGAATGTCACCACATTGAAGTTCATATGTGACTTCCAATGTCAGTAACACAAACCTAGGCTCCATCTGTGACCTTTTCAGTGATAGAACTCATTGAATTTTCTCTAGGTCAAGTTAGACCTTTGAAGGTCAATATGAAGGTCACCAAAGGAAAGTTCATACATGACTTCCTATACTTCTCCAATACAAATGTACACTCCATCTGAAACGATTTTGCTGATATAAATCATTGAAATTTCACTGTGTAGTTTGGGCATTCAAGGTCACTGAAGGTCAAGTTCAATGTCACCAAATGAAACTTGAAACATGACTTCCTATAGGCCCGCAATACAAACCTAAGCTCTGTAATAGTTTTTTTGATAGAAGTCATTGAAATTTCACGGTGAAGTTTGACCTTCCAAGGTCGCCGAAGGTCAAGTTCAAGGCCACCAAATGAAAGTTCATACATGACTTCCTATAAGTGTTCAATGCACATGCCTTCCAAATCAATATTTTCAAGCCTTGAAACCTTTGAAAATTGTTACATTTTGCTTGACCTCATGTTTCACCTTTCAAGGTCAGAGGTCAACTTTAACGCAGCCAAAATATACTTCTATATTACTTCCTATATGTCAATAATACAAACTTAATCTATCTGCAACCATTTAGCTTCCACAGGCGATTTGGCCCATTCTCCATAAGACCCAATGTTAAAGTACAGCACCCCCAATAGACCCACTTCTGTCAATTCAATCAAAATGGCGCTTGCACTGTACATTGATGGTACCAAGGTAAGTTGTTTGCCTGATTAAGAAAAAAATTTATCCTACAGTTTTTCAGAAATAATTTTTCCCATCTTTAGTCCCATCTTTAACAGTGAAGCCAAAATTTCAAGGGCCCATGAGAGGGCTCAAAAATCCAAGAAAAATGCCTGGAGATATGGTCTAGTAGTATGTTACTGCAAATTTACATGAAAATTCATCAGGCCAAAAAAAAGAAAAAAAATGTTCCAGACGACGGACAACAGAAGACGGACGCCACACCATGACAATAGGTTATCGGCCCATAGGGCCGGTGAGCTAAAAATGAGATCTTTTAAACAGCATCACTTGTTTTGACTAACCACCTGTCCCAAATGGAGATAGGACCCCTCAAAGTTTACCCAAAAAACAGTTCTTAAAGTTCTCGCCAATGATTTTTTAGAAAACAGATAACACAGCCAAGGTAGCAATACATATCTATCAAATTGCATAATATATTAATTTGTTGCCATTTTGCTATGAAACTATGATATTTCCCAAACTTTAATGCTAAAAGTTGATCACATAAAAAATTTTACTGAACAAAAACAAGATTTTAGCATTTGAATGCAACACCTGGATCGCATGCAAAATAGTGAAAATTTTTCACAAAACTCAAATGTGTTTTCCATTCCTGAAAATTTCAAGTGGCAATGAAGTTATGAGGGCTCAAAAATGGCAAAAGAAAAAACTAAATTTAGACCCACCTCTACGTACTTAAAGGGCCTGTTACTCGGAAAATAATCATACATTGGCAGTAAAATTCTACATGGCTTCATTAAATGCACTTCATGGAATAACCCAATTTTCTTGATAAATACTGAATTCATACTTGAGACCTCTGACTCTTAGTCTCCACTATATACTGTATAGCCACAGGCAAGGCAAAATAATTGTGCATAGAATGTGTCAAAATCTCATACTTCAACTTTGATTTGGTCGAGAAGGGCGAGCAAAAGGTGGGCCTCCATTTTATTTTGCGTTTGAAACTGGTGGTGAGGTTTGTCTGGGTCAGGCAGTTGAAGTCCACTTCGTAAAGCTGCTTCCCAATGAAGAACCCATGGTTTGTCTCCCCAGCCTCCAATGCTACCAGCAGCTCTCTTGCAACATCCTGCAGGATATGATGATGTCAAACAAGACATAAATAAGACCCTCCACATCTTATCCACTATCCATATTTTCAGCACAAAGATACATGTCTAAGATACACGGCCGTTCAAGGTCACCGAAGGTCAAGTTCAAGGCCACCAAATGAAAGTTCATGTATGACTTCCTATACATCTCCAATATAAACAAAGACCATCTGTAACCATTTTGCTGATATAAGACATTGAAATTTCACTATGAAGTTTGGGCATTCAAGTTCCCTGAAGGTCTAGTTCAATATCACCAAATGAAACTTCATACGACATCCTATATGCCTCCAATACAAACCTAAACTCTATCTGTAATAGTTTTGGTGATAGTCACTGAAATTTCGCTATGTGAAGTTTGACCTTCGAAGGTCGCCGAAAGTCAAGTTCAAGGCCACCATACGGAAGTTCATACATGACTTCCAATGTGTTCAATGCACATATGTTCCCAATCTTCAATATTTTCAAGCCTATAAACCTTTAAAAATTGTAATATTTTGCTTGACCTCAGGTTTGACCTTTCAAGGTCATCTGAGGTCAACTTTAACACAGCCAAAATATAGGTCATATATTACTTCCTTTATGTCAGTAATACAAACTTTATCTCTATCTGCAACCATTTGGCCTCCACAGGCTATCTTGCATATTCATAAAGTACAGCGCTCCCAACAGACCCACTTCCATAAATTCAATCAAAATGGCGCTCTTACTGTACATTGATGGATTGCCTGATTTAGAAAAAATTTTATTGCACAGTTTTTGAGGAATTATTTATTTTTTATTTCTCAGTCCTATCTTTAACATTGAAGCCAATACTTCAAGGGTTCATAAAACGGACAAAAATGATTGAATCAAAAATCTGAGAAAATTGTCTGGAGATATGGTCAAGTAGTATGTTATTGCAAATATACACAAAAATTCATCAGGCTTGAATTAAGTTTAATTAACCTAGATCATATGGCTTGGGAGATATGCCCCAAGCAAGACAGCTACCCTAAGCCAATCTAAGTTCCCTGTCTCCATAGAAACTTCGAAAGAAAAATGAATCAATAAACTCCAAAATAGGAAAAGGCAGATCTACTCGTAGAGGGAAATACATCTGTGAAGTTAGGTGAACCTAGGACACAGTTTAGGAGATATGCTCCGGACAAGGTAGCCACCCTCAAAGTCAATCTAAGTTCAATGTTTCCATGGAAACCTGAGAAATTAAATAATTAAGTAGCTTTGATATAGCAAGAGGCACATCTACTCACACTGTTTAATATATCCGTGAAGTTTGGTGAACCTAGGACATACTGTTCAGGAGATATACTCCGGGCAAGACAGCCACCCTAAGTTCACTGTTTCCATGGAAACCGCACAAATTAGATAATGTAGAAGCTTCAAAATAGCAAACGGCACATCTACTCATAGTGGTTAATATCTTTGTGACGTTTGGTGAACCTAGGCAATACGGTTTATGAGATATGCTCCGGACAAGGTAGACACCTTCAAAGTCAATTTAAGTTCCACCTTTCCATGGAAACCGCAAAAATTAAGAAATAAAGAAACCTCAAAATAGTACAAAACCCCAAACCAGTGAAGTTGGCACATTGCGTAAATCGTAAATAAAAACAGAATACAATGATTTGCAAATCCTTTTCAACCTATATTCAATTGAATACACTGCAAAGACAGGTTACTTAATGTTCGAACAGGTCAACTTAGTAATTTTTTGCAAATATTAGCTCATTTGGAATTTGATGCCTGCAATATGTTTCAAAAAACCTGGCACAAGTGGCAAAAATGACAGAGTTGAGGAATGCTCATCAAACACTTATTTGGAACATCCCACTGGTGAACGGGCAAATTGGGAACAGGTGGGTGCCATGATTGGGTATAAAAGCAGCTTCCCTGAAAAGCTCAGTCATTCACAAACAAGGATGGGGGCGAGGGTCACCACGTAGTGAACAAATGCGTGAGCCGATTGTCGAACAGTTTAAAAACAATATTCCTCAAGGAGCTATTGCAAGAAATTTAGGGATTATCATCATCTACGGTCCGTAATATCGTCAGAAGAGAATCTGGAGGAATCACTGCACGTAAGCGACAAGGCCGAAAACCAACACTGAATGCCCGTGACCTTCGATCCTTCAGGCGGTACTGCATCAAAAACCGACATCTGTGTGTAAAGGACAACCACATGGGCTCAGGAACACTTCAGAAAACCACTGTCAGTAACTACAGTTCGTTGCTACATCTGCAAGTGCAAGTTCAAACTCTACAATGCAAAGCGAAAGCCATTTATCAACAGAACCCAGAAACGCCATTGGCTTCGCTGGGCCCAAGCTAATGTAAGATGGACTGATGCAAAGTGGAAGAGTGTTCTGTGGTCTGACGAGTCCACATTTCAAATTGTTTTTGGGAACTGTGGAGGTAGTGTCCTCCGGACCAAGGAGGAAAAGAACCATCCGGACTGTTATAGGCGCTAAGTTCAAAAGCCAGCATCTGTGATGGTATGGGGGTGTATTAGTGCCCAAGGCATGGGCAACTTGCACATATGTGAAGGCACCATTAATGCTGAAAGGTACATACAGGTTTTGGAGCAACATATGTTGCCATCCAAGCAACGTCTTTTTCATGGACACCCCTGCTTATTTCAGCAAGACAATGCCAAGCCACATTCTGCATGTGTTACAACAGCATGGCTCCGTAGTAAAAGTGCGCGGGCACTGGACTGGCCTGCCTGTAGTCCAGACCTGTCTCCCATTGAAAATGTGTGGCGCATTATGAAGAGTAAAATACGACAACGGAGACCCCGAACTGTTGAACAACTTAAGCTGTACATCAAGCAAGAATGGGAAAGAGTTCCACCTGAAAAGCTTCAAAAATTGGTCTCCTCAGTTCCCAAACGTTTACAGAGTGTCTTTAAAAGGAAAGGCGATGTAACAGTGGTAAAAAGGCCCCTGTGCCAACTTTTTTGCAATGTGTTGCAGCCTTAAAATTCTAAGTAAATGATTGTTTGCAAAAAAAATAATAAAGTTTCTCAGTTTGAACATTAAACATCTTGTCTTTGCAGTGTATTCAATTAAATATAAGTTGAAAAGGATTTGCAAATCATTGTATTTTGTTTTTATCTACGATTTACATAACGTGCCAACTTCACTGGTTTTGGGTTTTGTAAAGGGCACATCTACTCATCGTGGTTAATATATCTGTGAAGTTTGGTGAACCTGAGATGCATAGTTATGAAGATATGTTCCGGACAAGACAATGATAATGGACAGACAGACAGACATACTGATGACTATATCCCCCCCGTCATTTGTATGTCAGGGGGATAAAAACAAGGAAAAGGGCCTTGTGTAAAAGTTTGGGAACCCTGTCAGCATAACAGCTTGCAAATTCTTCCTGTCGCAAGCTAAGAGTCTTTCACCTCTTGTCTTTGAAATTTCTTCCCATTCTTCCTAACAGAACACCTCTAGCTCAGAAATACTCTTCGGCTCTCTTGCATGCACAGCATGTTTGAGGTCTCACCACAGATTCTCAATAATATTCAAGTCTGGGGACTGTGGTGGCCATTCCAAAACCTTCATCCATCTTCCCTGGAGGTACTTCATGGTGGATTTTGAGGTACACTTCGGGTCACCGTCTTGCTGGAATACCCAACTTCTCTTCAACTTCAATTTCTGGACTGAGCTTTGAACATTAGTCTCTTGAATGTCTTGATATTTGGTGGCATCCATTCTTCCTTCCATCTGCACAATATTGCTGCTGCCCCCAGCTGCTGACAACTCCAATGCATAATGGATCCACCTCCATGCTTAACAGTTGCCAACGTGTTCATCTCTACAAAGGCTTCACCCTTTTTTCTCCAAACATACCTTGTTTGGTTGAGGCCAAAAAGTTCAATTTTGATTGCTGACACAGCTATTTTTTTTGAACAAATAAATATTCCCTCACTTTCTGTAAAAGAACAACACAGATTTGATCAAATTTGCTAATGTTTGGATTTGGGATTGAACATGTAATATTTCCACTACATTTGAAATATGGGACTTAAGGCTATTAAAAAATATTTGCACTTCAAATTTTCTAACATATTTATAGTTGTAAACAAGTAGATCAGAGGGATCTAATAGCTGTGACCTGGCCTAGCATCCGTCACGTGGCCTAGTGTCCATGACTGGTGGTTTCTTGTACAAGTGTGACCTGGAAATTGGCAAATGACCTTGAAAATGAATAGGGAACCCTTTCTCTGTACCAAGAAGCTTGTTGTAAGATTTAATAGCCATCCATCAAGTTAAACTCGAGTTACGGTGCGAAAACTGGGAAATCGGGGCAAAATCGACACTTTTTTGACCGGTGTAACCTTGGGATTCGACAGATGATCTTGAAAATCAATAGGGAACCCCTCCTCTATACCAAGAAGCTTGTTCTAAGATTTCATAGCCATTCATTGAATTAAACTGGAGTTACGGTGCGAAAACCGTCAAATCGGGCAAAATTGACACTTTTTACCTGTGTGACCTTGGGATTTGACGGATGACCTTGAAAAACAATAGGGAACACCTCCTCTATGCCTAGAAGCTATTTTCAAAATTTCATAGCGATCCGCAAATTCTACCTGGAGTTACAGCGCGAAAACCGGCAAACAAGGTCGTGACCTCTGTGAACTTGACCTTTGACATCGGCCTTGTGCATGGACATCACTTTGATGAAGGTGAATAACTCCTGAAAATTTCATGATGATACGACGACAGGAACATGGTGAAAAAGGTGTCACAGACGGACGGACGGACAGACAGAAGCGTTCACAGAGCTATTACTTTTCACTTCATGGTTATGGGTTTTAGCGTGCAAAGTAATGGCCAAAAAAATCTATGCAATAATGCATAGATTAAAGCCACACTATGTAGTTTTCGCCGGATTCACTCGCAGTGTCCCCCTGTACTTGATAAACAGTATTGTAATAAACTGCTGTAAAATCTGTCTACACGTGCATTTGTTGACAAGCCGACTACACCAGCGAACTTTCTGAGAAAAAAAAAAACAGCTGAAATTGAAGCAGGACATGTAATGCGCGATCCAATCAACCATGTCTTCATACCAGGTATGGGAGATTTAAAAATCGGTCTCTCACACGTAGGTGGCGAAGACCGCACTACAACTATAACGCAATGATAATGGCAAACGACATTGTTGCAGTCACTTTCAGAGCGATTTTATGCACGTTAGGAAAACAGACCACCAATCAATAAGTGGATATAGAACTGGAGAGGCTGCCGCCGCTTTCTTCTACGAGCGCAGTTGAAGAAACCAATATGGCGTTAAGTGCACTGCACTTCTCAATTTCCCATAGACTAAAATATAGAAATCTGAGAAATTTTCTTTAAAATGAAGGAGTCTAGTGCCATATTTTCAACACATATATACCTCAAATGCATCTAACAATAAGAATCAATAGGTTATTTTACGTGACACTATTCGAGGATTAAGTTATTGGAGGTGTTGTTTTACTCCTCACACTCAACGTTTGAGTGGCTGGTTGGTTGTATTGAGTAATGACGACGAGTGGCTAACACTAATTCACGGATCTCATTTGCGCCATGACGTAATGTTAATGGGCGAATTGTGAACATGTCAGTTCTGTTCTCTAGCTAGCTGGCATTGGTTTATGCGTTCTGTTGTGGGTATTGTATGGATAAATATCGATTCCATTAAACTTAATTGTTTGAAATATCATCTGGCATGCTAGTTATCATTGAACTCCGCTATGCTTACCATTGCGCGCTGAACGTGTCAGTAAAGCTTTGAAAAGGTAATCTCAAAATTGAGTAAATCCACGCGTTGGCTGTTAGATAGCTAGCATGATGACAAACACTTCCACCAAATTAGCTTGCAAGCTAGGATAGCTAAAACCAGTCTGTCCGCTGCCATACCCATTTCAGAATGAGTTCGATCTGCTGCGAACATTGCCTGCTACTCGCCATTGATCATTCGCGATGAAAATGCCAATGCATCACACTGCTCGCTCCAATAATGCTTGAAAGACACACATGCCACGTAGCTAACGTTATGAGAACATTGATCAATATTTTCAATAGATCGCTCAAAAATGTAAAAGAGCGATAAGGTTAGATGGTGAACGAGCGTGGCCGAGTAGCCAGCCAGCTAACATTTATGTTCGCTTCTCATTGAGCAATATGACCTGCCCAGTAGGATATCTGATTTCTACTTGAAGTATTTGGCCAGCTCATATTTTGGCTCATACCGATGGAGCCAATTCAGGCTCCATCGATATGAGCCAAAATATGAGCTGGCCAAATGCGTGAATGCAGTGCAGCCATTATGCTTAGCGAACATTATCACCATCCCCAACGTTTTCAATTAATTGTCTTTTGTTTAAGGTGGCAGGAATATTGAGATAATGAATGCGAAGTTGAGAAAATGATCAAAATTCTCTTTACTGTATTGGACTGATTTGGATAAGGTGGTCCAACCTGGCTGGAAACGGGGCCATTGTGTTGCCTAAACCAATGAGCTTAAGCCTTTCATTATAATTATTTATTTATTTATTTTTATTTTTAATAATAATAATAATAATAATAATAATAAAAATATTATCATCTGTGCGAAAATTCCTGAGTGCAATAATTTGTCCATTTTTATATTTAATATGAATGTTATTTTTAATAAATAGGCATAAGCCCGTGTTCAGATACAGTCTGGGCGTAAGATTTTGTTGGATGCACAAATGAAAAGGTGGCAGTATCTTTCACCTCGAACTTCGCAATAGCTGCAGCCAGAGATGTGACTAATGCAGCTGTGTCATGAGCAGCATGTGAAAAAATGCGGCATACATGATAAGTCCTCCAAACTTGAAAGATCCAACCTCTACAATATTTGAAAAGGAAATTCTCTTAGGAAAGGTTACGGGGCAAGGGGCACAGATCGAAATCCACCAACAAACATTGTGAATTCTCAGGGACGGAGGAGGTTGAAGAACAAGCTAGCAGTAGCTACAGTTTTAAACTGGGAATCAGGACTGCACAGTGACCTTTAACTAGTGAGGTAGATAAGTGGGTTGGAAAGCTAGCCAGCTTTCCAGCAGGGATACGGGCAAGCTCCAGAGAGCTAGACTGAAGATAAGAATTCAGTTTGGTGCACTACATTAGCAAGATATTTAGTCCCTTGTAAAGTTAAAGTTAAATTCACAACCAATTTGAAGTGTGACATGACCACAGTAATGCGGTCGTGCTGTGATCCTCATTCCAACCGACTGGAGAAACGTACAGAGGCTTTTCCCTTTTTCCCTAACGAATGGTTAGGTACCCATTAGGCAAGCTAGGACAGCGCAAGTATGCATGTTGAGATAGGATTAGTACAATGCCCATGGGCACAAAACCGCTTTACGGCCATGGTCCCTGAAGGCTATTCACCAGTACCACGCGTTTGACCATTCAGAGTCCGATGTGAGGCATATATTGACCAACCATTGCCTTAATCGTTGATTAAAAACAACTCCTCATAACTTTGTTCTAAAGTGTCAACCAAAATTGCGCCTCAATTCATTTTTTAATGTATTCCAGTACTGCTTAAGGAAATTCAATTGTATGCTCTTTAAATAACAAAATAATGACAGGAATTTTTACATTATAGTCATTGGGAAATTGAGATGTGCGGTGCACTGGACGCCATATTGGTTTCTCCAACTTTTCGCTCCGACAGCCTCTCCAGTTCTATATACACTCATTGTCACCAATCAAAATCAGTCAGAATTTACAGGGCTTCACGTTCATTCAACATGGCAGATGACATCGTAGAGAACAAGAGTCATCAGAAGATGACATATCCCACTGGTTGTGCCCCCAAAAGGCACAACTACAGCATAAGGGTAAGTTCCATACCGAATTTGAAGTTTCTAAGTGGTATATTTTTTGAGTTCTGCTCCAGAAATGAAAATGATTACGGATGGACAGACAGACAGACGGACGAACAGACAGACTGGGCGTTGACTATATCCCACGGTATTCCATACCGGTGGGATAAAAAAGGGCTCCGAAACAGCTGGAAGGCACAAAATCAATATTTACACAATGATATTGTTCATCACTGTCGATGTTCAAATCTTTATGGTTATCATTACAGTTCTCTTTCTCAGTGTGGACGGCTCTTTATAGCATTTTATGCATGCACTTTGAATGTCAGGAATGGAAACTAACACGGAAGTTGGCGTCGCTTACATGCACTACCGCAACTAATCCTAGCCCTAACTGGCATCAATACATTTTTGCTCTGTCAAAGAGTGAATGGACGTCACTTACATGTAGGGCTGCAACGATTACTCGAGTAACTCGAGTAATTCGAGTACAAAAAATAATCGAGGCAAATTCCTTACCTCGAGGCTCCGTTTAATTAATGTCACGTTACTCTATATTTTAATTTGTGTATCATCGCGGCATTCTCTATATGTTAACTACAGCGCTGTTCAGATAGACCCTATCCCTGTTTCAATATACATATAAAAATAACATTTATAAAGTACAGTGACGGTCCGTCGGCAGAAACACAGGGCCAGCAATAACCTCACCTTTCACTTCTTAATGACAGACACCTCTCGCAGTTTACCTCCCCGATTAGAAACAGTTGCTCAGACTGATAGCTGGAACCGATGAGAATCTAATTTATTTTAGAAAGCCTTGTTATATGCACTACGAATATATACGGCGTTTACTTCCGCACATCAATGACGATGGAAAATATCAATCGCCTACGTCTTTATAATTTCTGGATTTGCATAAATTAGTTCGCGAGGTTAATTGAGCAACAAGCCAAGAGAATCCGTTCTCTCGTCTGAATGTAGTGACGGCTAAAGTGCGTTGTTAGACGCACAGCTGAGTGATAATGACGAAAATAATTGCCGCGAAGTCAGCGAAAGTTCCGGATTTTTTGCAGATTGTAATCCGTGCGGAGTCACATCAATTATATCAACATAGCTAACAGATAATCGCTTTGTCATTCGTTAATTATTACGTGTCATGCATTGGCGGTGGCTGTTCAGTTAATAAACTGATTGTTAATCAGGCAAACCTGATCGCAAACCGTTTAAGATAAATTTTAAAATAAATAAAATATGTTGCCTACGGTATGTCTAAGTGTTTCACTCAGACTGTTGTAATTGACGGACATTTCAAAATATCCAAGGCGGGCCGAGTGGTTTTATTTGCTGCTCAGCGCTCTATCTACCGGTAACAATGGCAGATAATATAGAGGGAAAAGACAGAAAACGTCAGAAGTGTGGGACCATTTCAGACTTCGAAGGGGGGAAAATACGGTACAGTGTGTCTACTGTAAAGCCGACCTGGCTTATCACAACAACACATCGTCAATGCTGCAGCACCTAAAAAGAAAACACCCTCACTTCACCGCTCCAACTGGAGGAGCTTCTTCAAAGTAACGTACATTTAAGATTGATTTTAACACTAGCGCCTGTTAAAACGTACAGTATTCATAGTCTGTGGTGTTAGTCTGTAGTAACGAGGCATGGAAGTTACTCACGTCTAGCGCAATTGAAAAAAAGGGGGGGGGGGGAGCGTCTAGGTTACGCATAGCCTTTCGGTGTCCGCAGATATACTTGCATTAAACACCTTTTTTGTCATCCACGACAATATAGTTCATACTTGTCAGACTAGTAATGCGGCTGTCCACACCAACACTGATAGGGACAGGCAGAGAGAAGGGCAAACACACACACACACACACACACACAGGTACACATACAGTATAGTTCATATATGATGTGAAGAGTTGTGTTCTTAAGCCAGAAATGGTTTAAACTTTAAAGTTTTCATTGAGAAGTTCGGTGTTTTGATTTTTTTATACAGGGAGAGCTAATCTCTCTCTCTGTCCCCTTTCTTATACACGTTTGCCAAATTCATACCAATTGGCTTAGTTCTTGTGCCTAATGGTTTAGGCTGCTTTGGATTGTTGACTGAAATGCTGAAATTTATTACCACTTTGAATGGCTGACTGCTGAATTGTATTTCATTTTTTATTTACATAGCAAAGATTTATTTTTATTGTCTTAGATTAAGATTGTTTTATTGGCTTAGTTCTTAAGCCAGCAATGGTTTCAACTTTGATAGTTGTTAAAATAAAAACCTTTTTCTGAGGAAAAAACCGCAATTGTTTGTTCATTTTAAAAGGCCTTTCATATTCCATTGTACACAATTGATTTAATTGTTTAAAAACAAAAAAGTAAGATTCGTTAGATTACTCGATTACTCGTAGAAATAATCGACAGAATACCCGATTCCAAAAATACTCGATAGTTGCAGCTCTACTTACATGCAGAATCGCTGTTCGAATTGACCCATTTACAGCTGACGTCATCAAAAAGATGCGTGCGCATCTTGGCAACAGAAGTAACAGTCTCCTCAGTTCAGTCTGACGAGTTATGAATCTGCAAACATTAAATTAGAGATTTTACAAGCACCAAAATGTCTGGTTGTTGTGTGTGCGGCTGTCAGAATTGATATTCCATTGGCGGACTCAAATTTTTTTTTTTTTTTGTTTTTTTAAATTTAAAAATTTAGCATCTCCAATCCCACCCGAATTTGGAATGCCCAATTGGGGAACTATGTACAAAGCTTGCTCGTATGCGACCCCTTGCTCAGGATAGTGAAGACAGTTCACGGCTCTCCTCCGAAGCACGTGCCTGTCAGCCACTGATTCTTATACACTCCTGGTTGTATCTTCGCAAGTGCAGAGCGAGGGCGGAGGATACCCGGACATGAACCAAGCCGGATCTTTCTGACGAGCGCCCGTCTGGAGCCGCTGGAGCAACGAACAAAGCTGTCATCGAATACCGACAGGCCCTTCCCAATTTGTAACCCTGTAGCGCGATAGCCAATTGTGCGCTACTCTGAAAAAGCTGCCGACCCCTGCCGGTGGATACGCCGAGGCTCGAACCCGCGACGTGGTGATCACCTCTGCACAGCAGCGCAGTGCCTTAACCGTATGAGCCACCCGGCAGCCGGCGGACTCCAATTTTACAGGATTCCGAGAGGATCACATCCGTATAACGCCCACTGGCCTCAAGCGAAGTATCAAGTCAAACTCCGAACGTTGCCTTGATGCTTTTAAACGTCCTATGAAAGCGTCAGTCGCATCAACATCGACAGCTGTCAACACGAACGAGAAGCCATGGGTGTCACTCTCAAAATATTCAACAAGATAACGTTTAATTTTGAAAACACCTTCTCATAAAGCTTATTTTAAGTGATGAAAAAGTGCGACGTTCAGGTTACTGCGCACTATATGATATATAGAGGCATCATTTTCCTACTAAATTTAGCTGTCTAGTGAATTAAGATCATGATTCACTTTCCTTCACCCAGCAACGAATTAGCTAGCTAGCTAACTTAGCAGTGTTCAATTCTTACCAGTGTACCTTGAGTGAGGTTCTGTCTAACTGTAGATCGCTTGATAACTTAAATGCGCACAAAATACCGGATTTCCTCTCAAAACTGCGACTTGGTTAAACAGCAGGTATATTGGATTTGACGACTGCATGTGAGGTTTCCGCTAAATGTGTGCCATCAACCATGACAAGGTGAAATAGTTAAATAACCTAAAAGACAAATACGTTTCTATTGAGATGACACTCAAGAAATTGAACAATGGCGAAAAGTAAAAATCTGAAGCGCAGCACACGCTGCCAGTGGGCTTTGCTCCATTGAAATTAATGTAACCAATTTTTTGACGTGCCTCTCACAGTTACAGACATTAAATGACATATGTGAGAATAATGGTAAACTGAAGCAGATTTCATGTTTGCATGACAACTACGCAGTCAAACTCGCCAGCTAGAAAACCAACAATACAAATACTTAGCCTGCCATGCAGGTACAATTAGCGGTCAGGCCATAGTTTTCTTCTTTTATCATTATTATTATTATTATTACTACAACCCACGCGTCATTCACGGAGGTTTTATGCCCTTGTGTTAGACAAGAAGGACCTCCGATTGAGACACAAAACTTCAAGTCTGTCGTGGTATTTCACATTCTGCTTATGTCTGCAGATAACATACCAGAACATAATAAGCATTCAGCAACTTGTATGCTGATAGTTCCTCCCTAGTGTACACGGTAGGTATCTCGATCAAATGAGTATATACAGCTCCCTTCATAATTATTGACACCCCTGGTTAAGATGTGTTCTTTAGCTTCTAATAAATTCAGTTTTCTAAATAATATAGGACCACAATGAAAAAAAAAAAAAAAAAGAAGAAAATCCAACCTTGAATTCAAGTGCATTTATTCGGTGGGGAAACAAAATCCCACATTAAGACGTAATTCTTTTACATCAAATCATGTGTGCTGCAATGATTAGCACCCCTGATGTTAATACTTTGTACAACCCCCTTTTGCAACAAAACAGCACATAATCTTCTCCTATAATGTTTCACAAGATGGGAGAATACAGAAAGAGGGATCTTCAACCATTCCTCTTTGCACAATCTCGCTAAATCATCCAGTGACCTGGGTCCTCTCCTCTGCATTCTCCTCTTTAGCTCACGCCACAGGTTTTCAATGGGGTTGAGGTCTGGGGACTGAGATGGCCATGGCAGGAGCTTGATGCTGTGTCTAGTGAACCATTTCTGTGTAGATTTGGCCACATGTTTAGGATCATTATCTTGCTGACAGACTCAGTGACGACCCATCTTCAGCTTTCGGGCAGAGGCCACCAGATTTTAATTTAAAATATCCTGGTATTTCAAGACATTCACGATGCCATGCACCCTACCAAGGTTCCCAGGGCCTCTGACAGAGAAACAGGCCCACAGCATCACCGATCCTCCCCCATACTTCACAGTGGGCATCAGGTGCTTTTCTGCATACTCATCTTTTGAGTTCTGCCAGACCCACTTAGAGCATGTGTTGCCAAAAAGCTTTACCTTGGTCTCATCTGACCAAAGCACATGGTACCAGCTGAAGTCCCAGTGCCGCTTAGCGAACTCCAGATGTTTGCGTTTATGGTTGTGAGAGAGAAATGTTTTTTTCTGTGCATGCCTCCCAAACAGCTTGTTAGCATGTAGATAGCACCTGATGGTTGTTTTGGAGACTTTTTGACCCCAAGATGCTACCATTTGTTGCATTTCTTTAACAGTGAGGTTTGGAGAACTTTCTATTTCTCTTACCATCCTCCTCACTGTGTGTGGTGGCAAAATAACCTTGCGTCCTCATCCAGGCTTGTTAACCACTGTTCCAGTTTGTTAACCACTGTTAAATTTCCTGATGATTCCTCCAGTGCCTGACTTGTGAAGGTCGACACACATCTGCCTTACTTGAATGGTGCGTTCCTTTGTCTTTCCCATGTCGAAGAGTGGATAAGAGAAATGGCCTCTGGGTCACATCATATTTATACCCCAGGGAAACAAGAAGTGATGGGATTAAATGTTCCTAGATACTCTGATCAACTTTGTAAACTACAGTAGAAATGACAGAAATGCTTCAATTACATTTAGTTCCTAGGAATTATTAGGGGTGCCAATAATTATGTAACAGGTGATTTTATGAAAAATAATGATTTTTTAGTCAGGGATTTTTTTCCCCTTAAAATTCACTTGAGTTGAAGGTTACATTTTCCTACAATTTTCAGTGTGAGAGTATGCTTCTGCAATAAAATTTGAATTTATTTGAAGGCGTTTAACACATCTTAACCAGGGGTGCCAATAAATATTGAGGGCGCAGTATATCAATCCACAGAATACTGGGCCACTAACTAATGTCATCTACCCACTCACTGATACCATACGGATCTGGAAATTGGTTGCCATTTGTCAAAGTAAATTTGTTTAGGTAGAATTTGCGATCTTTGATGGCTAATGCCCTCGCATAGCTTGACAAGCTATTATGGTCCACCATACTTCCGTTGCCAAGCTGCGCGCACAACCCGTCTTGTTCGCAAACAGTAAATGGGTCTATAGGCAGTCCCTTTGCAGAATCCAACACGAAGTCATCGTGCACAGAACCAATTAACTTGTGCAATAAAACAGAACGGTGGCAGGGAGTTGACAGAAAATCCCTGAAAAGACTTGAGTACATAACTCAGATCATTACCCTATCCTTCCGAAATAAAACACGACAAATTTTCTATCTTTAGTCCTCCATACGGGACTGAGGTACACGTTGAGACAAATTTATCTGTGGCTGAGGGGGGTGCGTCCCAATGACCGGGAAGGGCTCGCTCCTGCACCGGCGAGAGGAGAAGAATGCGGGGTAGGCAGCCACAGCCCGATCCATATACATAAAGGAGACAGACTCCAACTTGGGGGCGGCTAGACAGTAACTTAATTAAGGCACTCGATTGCCATGTGTAACGCCCAACAAGTGGTCCACCATTTTCCTACTCTCATTCTTACTCTCACAAGTAATCTGCACAACACCAGATCCTTAGATATCATCACGTCGCATGTAAATACACATCATCACATTGATTCCAGGGAACTTTAATCATTCAGTCACGCGCCCATGCCGATTCATCATGCTCATTAGAACGTTTATGATCACATATTTCGACTGACAACTAGTTTAGAAATGTTCGCCAGCTAACGATAGCATGACAACTAGCTAGCATGTCAGATACCAGATAAATCGCCGGAGACTATTATTTGACTGAACACAAACGGGGTACTAGATGATTTCAATGACACAGCCTGACACAAAGCAAGTTCAAATGCACTAGAAACAGAACCAGAATGATGGATTAAGCTAACAATTTGTCAATTGTTGACAATTTGTCGGACATGCCTCATCCTCTAGTCTATCAGCTCTTGCCAGCGAGTGAAAGCCGGACCAATGTTGACCCTAGTTTATTGCTTTCTCTTTTTCTCCGAAAGGTCTCCTGCGACAACACCTTTGCCTTCTTTGGTTTCCACGCCGCTTCAGACAGCCATTACAACCATTTCCGACTCTGCTTCATTCTATATTCACTTGCTGGTCTTGAGACGTGGGGGAGGAGGACTGTGGTACGCATGCCGTAAAGCAGTTTGTAGTTTGAAGTTCTTTTTGGGCCTGGGTTCCTACCCGAAACCCAAAGTTACATAGTGCCAGTGAAGGTGATGCAGGTGCATTCGAGCAATGACAAAAGTGTCATTCGACCTATTGTGAGTTGATGTATGGCCAGAATGATCTAGGAAATATATATATCTGAGAGTGAAAAAAACTACACAGTACTGCTTTAATGAGATAAAATTACATTGAATCTGTAATATGACATCTTGCAAAAAGAAAAGGAGTCTGAATACTTCCTGTAGCCATTTTATGTACCAAATTGTACCTATTCATAATGTAAGTCTGTGAGTCTAGGATCAGTCCAGTCAATACATTTCCTTCATCTAGAAAATTTCAGGACAGCCCAGTTGAAGTACTAATAAAATCCGCCATAAACTCACATTTTCGTACTTTTCCCAGCCGCTTTCATTCCACCAATAGATGCTCCATTCTGCAGGGAAGTTAGGGCTGAATTCTGGATCATGGTTGCTAGAGAGCCGTCTGGCTTCACGATATTCCACTGAGCACACTTTCATGGTACTCAAGTCAAGGGTGAACAATTCTGTCCTGAGGGTTTTGTAAACAAATAAAACCATGATTGGTGCAAAAGGATGTACCTCCTTCAACTACGATAAATCAATTTCTATCATGATCACTGTCGCTTACCTTAAACTAATTTTTCTGTAGCAAAGTAAAGCAAAGATAATGGACTCATGCCCCCCATTTGTACATACTTGTCCTGAAGCTGGATGGTTTCTTTGCAGGGATCACAGTACAGCTTCTCCAATTTGACTTGGGCAGAGAGAGACACGTTGACCCATTGCCGAGTGTGCCGGCGCCTCAGTTGCCAGTGGAAAGGATAGGGTGTGTGGTGCTGCTTACAAGTGAGTTTGTAAGGACAGCAGCCAGCGAGAAAGTTGTCACAGATGTAGATCAATTCACAGGACCTGGTACAGAAGGTTTTGGCTGCTAGCTCAAAAAAAAAAGAGGGATGATCACCATCATCACTGGGGCCTCTACCACGGAGCATTGGAGGAAAGTCCACTGGTACCTTTGAGCAGACCTTTGGTTTGCATTGTGGCTGAGGCTGGGCTGCAAGCTGGCGACTGCTCTGGGCCTTCTGGGCGGTGGTGGCAGGAGTAATCTGGATAGTGATGCTGAATGGAGTCACATTCCACTGCAGCTGTCCCTGAGCATTGTTCACATACTCCCACACAGGCAGGGTGGTGTTGGTATTTGGGGGAATCTGCAAAAGTAGTTGAGTGGAGTTCAACAGACTGACGGGGACTTGCCCAGAGGAGCTACCCTGGCCTGGAGACTGGGCATCAATCTTCCTCTCCTTTAAGGGTACCTCAGTGGGAAGGAGTTGTGCCATTTTACTAGTTTTTCTGAAGCAAAAAGGTAAAATGAATACATATATAAATATACATTTTCATCACATTCTTGGACATAGTGTGGAAAATTTTACATGGTGAATATGAACATAAAATCAAAACTGGTGCAGAAAAACCTGCGGATGGACCAAGAATTACTAAAAAAGTGCTCACATACCACTTAATCCCTTAATTGACATTTCAAAACTTGTGTTATGGTTAACAACAAACTTTTGTAAATGTGTTCCCAGAGTCAGACCTCACTGATATCCAACAATGCTCTAATCGAAAAAAGATATAGCTGAGCATCAAAACAGCATTTCCTGTCTTGAAATTGTATTATCATTTTGCCTCACTACCAAATTTTTAAGGCCCCAGAGCTATAAGTCAGCCCATCAATCTCTCCAATTTTCTACATTAATTTTGGAAGAATTAAAGACGCTGCATTAGTTTAAAAAAAAGAAAGAAAAGAAAAGAAAGGCATGTTATCTTTTATTTTCAGGGAAAGAATTCTCTCAATGAACACAACACTCAATGCCAGCAGAAGTAAATGCAAGGCAGAAGGTTTTTACACGTAAAAACTAGGGCTGTCGCTATAATTAATTGCGATTAATTTAAGCGCAATAAAAGTAAATGCCACTATGAGGCAGACAGACGAGCTTGCTTACCTTTTCTATGACACTCACCTAATGCGGTCATTTGAAATGCTTCCGGGAATAAAACTGTGATTTGAAGTCCGCTAATTACCAGCGAGGTTAGACAGCCTCCATCGCCTTGGCATAATTAGCTCACCTTAAATCAATTCCTGTGTACTTTGGCTGACTTGCAATCAAGCCATTTATTCAGCCAACTGACAAATCAAAACCAAAATGTGGCCTATAATGATTAAGAGATAATGAGAAGCAGACAGACCTAACCAGGCTGCCGCGCTATATTAAAAGATTTTCAAACTCATTAACAATTTACATGTCACGTTCTATTCCCTTAAACAAAACATTTTCCACTTTCACTATTGGTTATTAAGATGCTCAAAAGTAAATAAAATCAAGTGCTATGAGTTACATTATTTTAAATTACTCTCGTTCAATTTTCTAATAAAAAACGCCTCAAATTTGCGGCAAAGATTCGCCTGAACGTTAATTGCCAAATCTTCGGAGTATTTGACTATTGCCTGCAATGCAAACATATTCTCTCTCACATTCATGTTGGGTATGCTTCACAAAATGTTTTACACTTCACATAGCCTATATTTTTAAGCTCTTAAAACCAGGGCCATCTTTGAATAACTTTGAATAACTTTTTTTTTTTTTAGAAATAGCTTTAATAATGCATACAAAATTCCTTGATGAAAGGTGGAATTCAGAGGTCTGCTATTTAATCAGATTATTGTGATTTTTTTCAATCTAACACGACAACCTGGTTAGGTCCGTCTGCTTCTCATAATCACTTCTTAATCATTATAGGCCACATTTTGATTGTGATTAGTCAGTTGGCTGAATAAATGGCTTGATTACAAGTTAGGCAAAGTACGCTGGAAATTAAAGTGAGCTACTTATTCCAAGGCGATGGAGGCTGTCCAACCTCACTGCCAATTAGTGCACTTCAAATTACAGTTTTCTTCCCAGAAGCATTTCAAATGACCGCATTAGGTATGCGTCATAGAAAAGGTAATAAGCAATCACGTCTGTCTGCCTCATAGTGGCAGTTACTTTTATTGCGCTTAAATTAATCACGATTAATTATAGCTACAGCCCTAGTAAAAACAGATGTCTCCCCCTTCCCCCATTTCACATTTTAGAGTTATGGTCCGGAAAGGAGTCCCACCCTTCAATATGCCTAAGTCCAAATTGTTGCCATGGAAACAGAAAAAATAAAATTCAAAAGCAGTTCAAACCCTCAAAAGGCACATCTACATGTTATGGAGAGACACTATATCAAATTTGGTGAGAATCGGTCGAATAGTTTCAGAGTTATGCTCCAGAAACAAATGGGAACGCCGAGGCCAACGCCTACGCCAACGGGAATTCAGGCAAAAACAATCCCCCCCCCCCAGGAAGGGGGAGACATAAAAAAATTCACCCCCGATCAGCCACACAGGAAAAACACAACACAATTCCTCCCACGACATCATAACATGAATTACAGAAAACATTTAATTTCAAAGAATTTATAAATTGTGTTAAAGTATTCGCTGTAAGAAAAAAAATTGCTTTTACCAATAAATAAATATACATAAACAACACTGGCCCAGTTTTGTTTTCCATACTCTTTTGTAGTAGCACTCCCACTAACACAAGCCTTGCCTTAAGGCCCTGGGTGGATTTTTGAACAGAACTGAACATTAAGAAATCAAGAATTTTGATGTGCTGTTCTTAGCCAAACAATGAATTCTGACAATTCTTTCATCAAGCAACAGCTAAAATAAAAAGGAACAACTGAATAATAACAAGTGTTGCCACTAAACATGGCCATGTCCCCCGCCGGGTGGTGGAAATTGACTGCAGGTGGCATATCATGCAAATATACATTGAAGCCAAAGATTAATAAAATCGGTCACAGCGTTCACAACAAACAGGACATGACGGACGGACGGAGCTGAATACTATGTCCCCCGCTCCTAATTAGGGATGTCACAAGAACCGATACTTGTGACACTATTCGATTCTTAAATGAAAAAACACCAACAATGCCTATTATTTTGAGGCGCCGCAAGTACCGAGGCATGGTAAGTTTTGGTGCTGTGACTATTCCGGAACTAATGGGAGCAGTATACGCTTCAGAGTGTTCCAGTTGATACTTGCATTCAGAAGGTGGTCACGAAAAAGAAGCAGTGTAGCCAACTTGGCAATTTTCTTACTAAATCTGGCGACTTTCCAAATCATCTTGCCAACTTTTTTTTGTCAAAAGCAACTAGCGACAAATCTTGCAACTTTTTCTGTTGTTATTGGAGAGTTTTCCGTTTTGACGACTGACGTGAAAGCACATTTCATTCTGCAGCTACTGTCCTGAACGAGCAGCGGGTGCTGCCGTGAGCCCCACCCCTGTCCAAAAGCACTGATAGACTGTAAGATGTGCGTAATATGAATGAAATTAACCGCGTCTCTCCTCCCTGGTCAACAAAAATGAACCGTGTTCCCCCCCCCCCAGCAAAATACACGCCGTCTCTGCACCTGCCCATATCTACTGTCAGAGGAAGGAAGTTTAAAACAACCGGAACAGTGGTAAACAAGCCTGGACAAGGACGCAAGGTTATTTTGCCACCACGCACAGTGAGGAGGATGGTAAGAGAAATAAAAAGTTCTCCAAAGGTCACGGTCAAAGAATTGCAACAAATGGTAGCATCTTGGGGTCACAAAGTCTCCAATACAACCATCAGGCGCAATCTATATGCCAACAAGCTGTTTGGGAGGCATGCACGGAAAAAACCATTTCTCACTCACAATCATAAATGCAAACGTCTGGATTTCACCAAGCGGTGCTGGGACTTCAACTGGGACCATGTGCTTTGGTCAGATGAGACCAAGATAGAGCTTTTTGGCAACAAACACTCTAAGAGGGTCTGGCGGAACACAAAAGATGAGTATGCAGAAAAGCACCTGATGCCCACTGTAAAGTATGAGGGAGGATCGATGATGCTGTGGGACATTTTAAATCAAAATCTGGTGGCCTCTGCCCGAAAGCTGAAGATGGGTCGTCACTGGGACTTTCAGCAAGATAATGACCCTAAACGGGGCCAAATCTACACAGAAATGGTTCACCAGACACAGATTCAAGTTCCTCCCATGGTCATCTCAGTCCCCAGTCCTCAACCCCTTTGAAAACCTGTGGAGTGAGCTGAAGAGGAGAGTGCAGAGGAGAGGACCCAGGTCGCTGGATGATTTAGAGAGATTGTGCAAAGAGGAATGGTCGAAGATCCCTCTTTATGCAATTTCCCATTTTGTGAAACATTATAGGAGAAGATTAGGTGCCGTTTTGTTGGCAATAGGGGGTTGTACAAAGTATTAATATCAGGGATGCTAATAAATTTTGGCACATATGATTTGACGTAAAAGAATTATTTCTTCATGTGGGATTTTTTTCCCCACTGAATAAATGCACTTGAATTAAAGGTTGGATTTTCCTTTTTTCCCCCCCCCATTGTGGTCCTATATTATTAAAAAAAAAAAAAAAAAAAAAACTGAATTTACTAGAAGGTAAAGAACACATCATAACCAGTGGAGCCAATAATTATGGAGGGCGCTGTAGATTAATCGTGCGGCACTAGTTCTAAGCCTAAAGAAATGATAGAAATGGAGATAAGTTAAAAGCTTAATACTGTCTGAGTTCCCCGAGTTGTGCTTATTCACTGCACAGATAAGTCAGCCTACATACATGTGATATGGTTGCAGTTAGATGCTGTATATTATCTTCTTGCATATGTACACCAAAATTACATGTTTCTTCAAAAAAAAAAAAAAAGTCCTTTAAGTTTTCATTTCCGTGGGATAACTATAGAATCCCTCATCGGATTGATGCCTTCTTAATGGCGTATTGGGAGTGGCTAGAGGAAGGTTCCTTTCAAAAACCAGCGTCATTCGATGTCTAATATGGCCGTCACAGCAGCCATCTCAATATGCCCTAGATCAACATACAGGCGGGGGCATATACCATGCTCTGCGTTGCTCTTGTCTGATAAAGATGTTCATGTTTAAGTAAATGGAATCTTTGAAAATACGTCCTTCCTTTTTTTACCGTGGTCTAGAATTGGCCTCGAGAATCGTCTAATTTTACTGGTATTTGCACTGACTACTGAATTTTTGGTATCGTGACATCCCTACCCCTAATACACCTTGACACCAAAGATGAATAGAATCGGTCAAACTGTTCTTGAGATCTTGCATTCAAAAGAAACAGGACATGACGGATGGACGGAGCTGAATGCTATGTCCACCGCCCCTAATACACCTTGGCACCCAAGATGAATGGAATCAGTCAAACCGTTCTTGAGATATCATGTTGACAAGGTATTTGCCAGTGGTCAAATGGTCATAATGACCTTGAGAATAATGGAAATTCAGTGGAGAAATCCCGCGAAGGTGCAATTATTAATGAATTATGTGCAAGAACCACAGCGACAAGCTAGAGAAACAGAGCAAGCTGATGAGGATACAGGGGTATCAGGGCTTCAGGTGAGGTCATAATTATGTCTTGTTCTGTGGAATTAGAGGGAAAGATAGTCTCATGGTGTTCAGCAAATATAACCTTTGAAAGACAAAATGTCCCAACCAACTTTGGCTCAGCGGGGGAAATGAAAGAAACGCGTAATCGTAAAAAGAACATGATCCAGTCCGATTAAAGCTCGGTTTGCGCCTTGTCCAATTCATAGTCGGTGGCCCATTTTGAAGTGTTTATCGCGGCTGCAATCACGTTACCGCACATAAGATGCTTAACAGAGAGGATTGTGTTGGGGTCACACAGAGGAAAGCCTTTCATGTGTGTGGAAATTCAAAATGAAGCCCTGGATTTCCCATGACCACTTGCTGCCTGTAAGCCCCTCCTGCCAGCAGGCCAGGCAGATAAAATGCTTGACCACTGCTTTTATCACTCTCTCTTCTCTTGGCTCTGGACTCTCTCTCCCTTGGGGTGGTTCCTGGACCCCTGGGGACTGCTCAGGCTGGGGTACTCCTCCCCCACTTCTTAGGCCCAGCATAAACAGGCCATGCTGAAGAATCTGCCAGGCTACCAGGAGTAGAGCAAGCCTTGTAAGCAACAGCTTGCTTTTGAGGAGAGGCCAGCCTCCCTCCTCTTCCCACAGGAAAGACACGGACTTTTGTAGCACCAGAACTGCTCTTTTCAGTCGGATCCGCATCGTCCACGATCGGATCCTCCAGCAACCTCCAAACCTCCTTCCTCTACTAAGGACTGGTAACAACTGGGCATTGAAACCTCGTTTTAAGACTAAAACTGACTGTGCGTATTTTTAAAATGATTGTTGCAGTGATTGTTTTTAGGATTGTGTTTTAGTAGGACAGGATGGTATTAATGTGTAGCAGACAAGGTCTTGCATGCAAATAACCCCGTCGACTAACACGGCGCCTTTCCTGTGCAAAACACACACAGATTACTTCATTTTAATGTAATACACACACACACAAACACAAACACAACACTGAGTGTTTTAAGTCATTTAACTGACTTTATAACTCTTGAAACTTTCCATTGCTACAAAGACTTGGTCTTTGTTACAGTAGGGTTGCCTTCCCCCACTCCACATGGTCAGCAAGGCCCCTCCACTCACACCTCAGATCATCCCTTTGTTCTCTCTCACCCACATCCGCACGTGTGCGCACACAAACACACACACACATATACACACACACACACCTCCTTCATTGTGCATATAGTGTTTAGTGTAGTCTAAGATTGTGTTTTTCATTTGTTTCATTTAAATAAATATTCTTTCAAGACATATGCTGTGGTTATTAATGTTGTACAAGAGTGAACGAAACTGCCAACCTCTTCTATATAGAACTCCAAATCCTTCAATCTAAGTACTGATTTGGTAAGTTGGTTACAATTATTAATTTAATTATTGATCAATTTCCATATTGATAGCTTAGCGGATATTGAGACTGAGGTTTTATTTAATTGGCTATCATTTTCCCTTCACTAAAGAAGGGTGGTGCCCCAAGGTATTCATATTAATATATAATATTAATATCACAATATCATGTGTTTTTCATAGTCAAATTAATATTATCATCTGGCATATTTCCCCAACATTGGTGTTCTGTGCGAGGCCATTACCCCAACAATTGTGAGCTGGCTTGCTAACGTAGTTATATATCCGCTCACTTGGTATCAATGTCCACGTTATACAAGATCCGAGCGGAATTCATGAGTGCGCTGAGATGGTTTGCAGCTGTCAGGTAAGGTTCTAGCAAGTTTATGTATGTAGCATCTTTCTATGAAAATTATGGAGACACCTTGTGCAGCATAATAAAAAAAAAAGAAAAAAAAAAAAAAAAGAGAAACACTCATTCGGACAGTCTCTGCATACAGTAAAGGCAGTATCTCTGCACTCAGATTTACAAAAATGTTCCACCTCGCATCACATGCGTGTCCTTACCAATTCTCACATTAAACCTACGCCCTTGCATGAAAATCAACAGAATGTGCCGCCCGTGATGTGTTGAAGCAGATTTTAGTGCGCTGGACAAACGTTATCATTTGTAGTAGGCCACTCGCTTACCGTGATATGTTGCAACTTGTAGGCAGTCACTCTGCATCGTAATGTTAATTCAAAGGTAGTGACTCGAGTACTGTGGATTTCTGCAGACAGCAGTGAGCAGTCGTTTTTGCAAAAAAAAAAAACAAAAGAAAAATCCCCAAGTAATAAATTGCGAGGTTTTACGATTAACAATCTAAATCATGAATGACTGTCATGCAAGGAGCGAGTAGTCCACCACTCATTTCCACAAACAAACATGCGGAAAGTGGGAACACTCAATGCGTTCTTTTGATTGGATGCTGGTTGCCTAGGTGATGCAAGGCTGGGTGCTGGGGGTCGCCTACATCCTTTTGACAGGGAATGGTAAACTGTCTCATAATCAATTTTTCTTTCCATTTTATGTTTAAAAGAAAGAGATGATAAAACGGTTGCAGTTGAGGAACAGATGGAAGATGCAGAAGAACATTGAGCAGGTGGGCTATGCAGACAGACCAGAGATGGGCGGCTGACAATGCACAGAATTTAAGAATCTCAAAGTCAGAAAAGAGCAGTCTTTAATATCGTTAATATGATGCGAGCGCGCAAAGCGTGCAAGCAAAAAAATTCGAGTTGCACAGTTCCTGCAAGAGTCTAATGTTACTTTCACCCCTGCCCAGTACCTAATGCTACCTCCATAAAGTGGTGGTAACAAGTTCTGTTCTGCAGAATGAAAAGCATCTTCGGAGAGTGGGAGTACAGCGGATTTGTTCCAGATTATTGTGGCTTTTAAACAGATTAAAAACCTAATTATTCTGGAACCTAATTAAAGAGGGTATTCAGAAGACTGAAGGTTTCTTTGAGCAAAGGTAAGGGGTCCTGTAAAAACAATAAAATGCTGCCTGCATCGAGGCTAATATGTTGGAGGTTTGTGGTGTGAACTTCATTAATGGGTCGATTTTGTCTCATACATTTCATGTAACACCACAGGACTGAAACAAATGCTCAAGGAACACAATACCGCTCAAAGCAGGGATACTCACTCTTTTCCGGAATGAGCCGCAGTGGGTGCAGGCTTTCAGTCCAACCATGCAGTTAAACACCTGATTCTACTTATCAAGGGTCCATAGCAAAAGCTTTAAGGGTTGATTAGTAGAATCAGGTGTGCGACAGGTTGGAAAGAGTGAAAGCCTGCACCCACTGTGGCTCATTCTGGAAAAGAGCGAGTATCCCCGGCCCAAAGGATCCCCACTCCCTCTGGCGTATGCGTTCCAGACTAGCCTGTCTCTGTCGTCCGCCTTGTGGGATTTAACAAACTCGCCCTGTTAGGCCTACTGAAATTTCGGCCATTTCATCCGTCTTTTTGCCTTTCATTAGCATGACGACGGGCGATGTTACTCTCTATCCGTTAGGATTATTAGTCACAATCAACTCCGTGCGGAGCACGGGTATGATAGCAGAGATGTCAAGGCTTACGTCTTAGGCGTGAGTTTCTCCTCTTAGTGGCATTCATGTTTCTGTGCCGTAGAGTCAGCAACTATTCAAAGCTCACTGAAGAAGTTCACTCGCGCAATTTAAGTCATTGCGCACGAAGTTAATCAGTTTCACGTGCATTACGGTGGATTTCCCCACTAATGACACGGAAATCGATGACGACTCGGGAATTCTCAGGTTTGTCTTTAATGGGGGATTAAAAGTAATGGAATTGCAGAAAAACGTTTCAAATGGTCTTTCATTAGAACAATTTAAACGATCGTGAAACACGTGCATTGTTTCCAATCCTTGAGTAAAGAGAAACACGGGAAGTCCGGAGTCATAATCGCTTTCCATGTTAGTTGTGATGAGGTGCACCTTTACTCAAGTGAAACGGAAACTTAAGTGCACAAGGATTATAATTCCGCATGAGAACCTCATTAAGCACTCAATGAATAATTGCGGACTAAGATAAATAAGCCTAAAAATGCGTAGGAACGACGCCAAATGCGTGAGACTTAGCATTTCTGGGTATGGCAAATCATCAAATATT
The DNA here is from genome assembly GCA_029721435.1 of Gymnothorax reevesii. NCBI lineage: Eukaryota > Metazoa > Chordata > Actinopteri > Anguilliformes > Muraenidae > Gymnothorax > Gymnothorax reevesii. The sequence goes on along the minus strand of CM056579.1, from coordinate 38,147,191 downwards.
ACCCACATTTTTCGCCCAGGGAACGCTAATCCCAAATCCGCGCCTCTGATTCGCAGCCCTGAAACAAAGTAGCCATGCTGCAGACTCAAATTTACACTTCTGTTCACTCGTGGAATTTTATTTCATAATTAAATTTAATAGTTCAAACGGTTTTCGAACCCCAAACAAATTCCACAAACAAAGGGGTGCGCATTGGTCTTGCAGCAGCTTTGAAAACTCAAATCTATAATTATATCACATTTTTGTGAATATTTCTAAGAAACGCACTCTTGGTGCTGAACTTATTCGACGGTCTCTTCATTCTCTGAAACACGAGAAGTTGGAATGACGGCTGTTTCCGGAATTTACACTTGTCAACGCACTCCCTCACTTTTTTAGTGCTTAATATGTCATGCACTAACGTTGTACTACATAGTGAGTGATTGTACATACCTAACAGCCTCACTTATCAATAAAACTTTAGAATAATTCGGTAAGCGAATCCGTGCAAGCATTCAGAATTGGTTAATTTTATTTTTTGGCGTTTCGCTCCAGAGCTCTTGAAGCCACAGTCTGAATTCCCAACAGAAAACCAACTTTACGGCAAATGACAACGTGTCATTTTATTACTGATAACGTCAAAACTCTGGATAACCAAGAGAAGTGCATCCAACGTAACTGTTAGGCTAAATTTTAGGAATTGCCAATCATAGTCGTCGTTGTTTTTCTATCCAAAATACATTTTCTGTTTGAGAAATAGACTTATCTTACCGGTTTCTCTTCGACATTGTCAATGCTTTCGCTTTCGCTGCAAAAATCGTGTCGTCACGCCGAGGTCAACATGCAGCAACCACAGCCATGAACTGGCTCACGCCGAATGAACCAAGCAACTTTCATAGCATGTTGCAGTGTTTTTCGCCATGGCCCTCGCGTCTATGTATGACGTTATTACCCCGCCGCACCCGAAGGCGGAGGGAAGGTGTATTGTTTCGGTTCGGTTTGTTCTGTGTTTGTTTGTTTGTTAACACTCTGGCGGCAAAAGTAATGGCCAAATTCACCTCAAATTCGGTTTGGGATTGCCGCTGACCTAGAATAGATCCCTACTGAATTTCGTACAAGCAGGTGGAAGCATGTGCGAGGGGCGGGGTTTGTTGTGCCTTACACCACTTGTTGACTTTTGCTTTATTTTCAGCGATCTTCAGCGCAAAATATGCTCAATTTTAAAGAACAGAAAGCATTTCTCGGTATATTTTGTCAAATATTAGGCATTTCGTGCCGCGTGTTAAGTGTACGAGTGAATTATTTGCTTTGATGTCAACATAAACCATTGACAAGGAAGTGAGTGTTGACTCCAGCGAAAGTGACGTCGCACTTTTTCAGGGCACCGGAGTTCTCAAACCAAAGTGCGTGTTCCCACTGTTCCACCGAATTGTTTGCAAATTGAAGGGCGTGGTTTGTGGGAACTGCTGCGCGGAGCAGTATTAATCCTTCTCTGCCTCTCCTGGAGGACAACCTGTCTTGCCTGTTTTAGATCTTTCCCTACCCTGTACTGGCGATTCAAATGATCAGGGGCTGGTTGATCAAGGCTCTGTTCATTTTACGGTTCATTAGCGTTGACCGCCTGACATTATGACCACATTATGGACGGGGGGGTGAGGTGTTCATAGATATTATATTCTCACATTATATTATGTTCATAGCTCACGAGACCAGCAAGATCTCACAGCCTGTTATGTTACGTTACGTTACGTTATGTTGAGTTCAAAGTGTGGCGGGCATTTAGCCATTTGTGGCAAGTGGGCACAGAGTGGCGGATAAACAATATTTTGGGGTCCCCCAAAACATGTCATTGTAAAGTGGGGTCTTTGTATAAAAGCATGCAGTATAGAATGCTTAATGGACCATTTCATTATTTTAACCTTCGCCTGTATGTTTTTAATATGCCTCATTTAAAAAATAACCATTTTATTCTGTTTGGCGTTTTAAAGTTCTGTAGGGGTGGCTCCAAACTTGTCTATTAGTGACGTCACTGCCATTCAGGCATATGGCAGTGATATTGCTGACTAGTAAACTACTTTGGCATGCTCCTAGTTGAACTATACCATGAATAGAGTAATAAAGTGATTATTTTTTAATGAGGCATATTAAAAACATACAGAGGGTTGAAAAGTGTTGAAATGGCCCTTTAATAATAATATTGTTTCAATGTATAATGCAATGCATATATATATATATATATATATATATATATAGTTGAATCAATGTTGATTCAATTCATCATATTATAGTTGAATAAAGGTTGATTAATTTTCAGAATTGATTGGAAATTCAATGTTATTTCCATGTTGATCATAGCAAGCACTTTCAATGTTTTTTTTGATATCTGACATCAATGTTGAATGCAACTTTCAGCCTGACAATATCACAATGTTGTTTCAATCACTTTTTGCTATCTGGGAAGTGCCCTTTTGAAAGTTTTTATTTGTTTGTTTGTTTAAGAGTGTACTGTATGTGGCCCATGTTGACGTGATCACTGATGAATTTTTGACGATTAGAAGTGTAAAATACGAACCAGCGACCACACATTGCTTCATCATCCATGGAAACACTGAAGTACCCTAATTTTTCACTGAGCACTTGTCTCCCAAAATGTCTCTGCACGCCGCTGGCAACAGCACGTATTAGTTTTGTTGCCATTTTAATGTGGGCGTCAAAACAGACATTGCTTAGTACAGGGCCCACGATTGTCTCAACTACAGTTTCAAAACTCAGAATTACACTTTACTTACAATAGTTAATCACTTGTTATGATCAAAAGTTTTTAAATATTATTTCACAGACAATTCACAAGTTTTAAATACTATAATCAGTCCATTGTTGTCTTGTCCCTGAAAGTGCGCAGAATGAATGGGCCTTGTTGCTTCAAAAGCAATACGAGCTCTGTACCGAGTCAAATTTGTTTTTAGGCAGTAATCATAAAAGATGGAAAGCTATGGAATTTTAAAAAATTAACTTTCCCCATAATTAGACAGAACTATAAATCTGAGTCATGAAACCAGATGTTTGACCAAATGCAGTCCTTCATTAAGTGATATGGTTTTGTGGTGATCACAGCCCTAAAACAAAAACAATTGATTTTTTTTATTAAGAAGTATTCATCTAATGTATACAGAACTGGTCATTTCAGTTCTGAGACCTGCAGCACAAAGATTAGGTGCCCCTCTATTAAAAGGAATTTGTTTTAGGGCTCTGATCACAGCAAATCTAAAACTATTGATTTTTTTTTTTTTAATTTGAGCAGGATATGGCTCTCTTATTCAGGGAATTTATTGTCAGGCTGTGACCGCAATATAAGCAAAGTTATTGATTTTTTTGCGAATATTCTCTGAAATTAAGCAGAGCAGGGCATTTCTGTTCTGAAAGTTGTGGTATGAGCAGCAAGTAGCCCTGTTAATTCTGGTGAATATTTATTTGCCAAAAAAAAAAAATCAACAGCTTTGCGCGTCTGGATGTGACAGCCCATAGATGAATCCTTGAAATATGAGAGCAGCTTACCGCTCAGACTACACCTTGCAGAACTGAAGTTAGCTGTTCTGATCAATTTTATTGAATTTACTTGCAAAAAAAATGCTTTGTTTGTTGTGGGTTCATAGCCAAAAAACAAGCCCCTAATCAGAGAGACACTTACTTCTCATAAGGCACCTTTCAGAACTGAAATTTGCTGTTTAGTTCAATTTTGATGATTATGCAATAGTTTGAGATGCATTAATATGACAGACCCCATGATAAATTACATTGAATAGGGGGGCTATCTTCTGGTCAAGCTAAAGCCTTCTGAATTTATTTTCCTGTGAAATTTTGGTGAGTATTTGTTTGTGAGCTAATAATTTTCCTGCTGTTGGGATTACTGGCCGAATACAACATCCACGAAATGAATCGACCAAAACCAGGAAAAGAAAGCATATTACACCAGTTTTAGCATCTTTGCACTGGCTACCAGTAGCACTGAGGATAACTTTTAAAATTCTTTTACTTGTTTTTAAAACCTTAAATGGCCTAGCACCTTCTTATCTATTAGACCGCTTGTGAGAGTATGTTCCAAACCACTCGCTTGGGTCTGTTAACTCTGAAAGACATACTGTGCCTCAAACACACTGCAAGAAGTACGGTGAGGCAGCTTTCCGTAGCTATGCCCTGAGGATTTGGAACATACTCCCGCCACATATTAGCCAAGCAACCTCTGTTGATAATTTTAAGAAGCTGCTAAAAACTCACATTTACGGTCTTGCTTTTAATTAATTAAATTTTTTACATTTTTATATCCTATTGCGCTTTTACATCCTATTTATTTTATTATTTTATTACTCGGAATTTTTATTGTAAAGCACTTTGAGCTGCAATTTATGTCATAGAAGGTGCTTTAGAAATAAATTGTTATTATTATTATTACATGGTTAAGCAATTGGATACACTACAGCTATCAGAATTCAGATTTATAGTTTTATCAAAATTTGATAAATGTTTATTAAAAAAAATAATAAATAGCTTTGGATCTGTTATGATCACAGCGACAGGAGCAACTCTAGGGTGGCATTGATGCGAATGCCCCCACAGTGCTATGGTTGAGGTTCATTGCCCCGCAATCCTGATACTGTGCTGGAAGCAAAAGATTTTGTGAAATATTTTTGTACGAAATGTCTTGTTAAAATTTTCCGATTCACAATGTATTCTTTGACTTTGGAGCCAAACTTGACCGGTATTCACCCATGATTCCTGTGCACTGCATCCACACACCATAGTCCACACCCCCTCGCATAAAGGAGCACGCCATAGAACTCGTACACTCAGCTTCTTAAACTGATAAAAATGTATCTAGTCATAGTGCTTACAATTTATAAGTAGAATTCACTAAAATTTTATAGAAAATCAAATGGTCCTGTTCAACTGTGTTAACCCAAAGTTTAAGTGATCTGTGATCACAATCATTCAAGACTTTTTTCCGACCACATTTCTTTCTCAAAGATGATGGTAATGCCTTGGACAGTCCTAAACCCAATTTTAGTAGTTTGAGCTATCTCCATAGTTGTTTTCTTTGCTTGATATACAGGCCAGTAATTTGACCTTCTTGAAGCAGAGTAAAATCTTTTCCATGACCACAGGATATGCCTTCTGACATGGTTGTTTAAGAAATGAGGAGCTACTCACTGCATCAGTAAGGGTTAAGGGCTGGCCAGGTGAAAATATATGAATCACTGCAATAATCATTCAATGGAAAGCTCTCACCCACTGTATTTGCTTAGTTCAGGTGATTACTTTTATTGACCATGCAGTGTATTTTCTATGGACCACACATACTATGACCCTGTTTCCAAAAAAGTTAGGACACTGTGTGAAATGTGAATAAAAACAGATTGCAATGATTTTCAAATCATTTTAAACCCTTCACCCTTTTTACTCAGTTCAATCAAATACAGCGTTTAAATAATTTTGCGAACCATTGCATTCTGTTTTTATTTTGATTTTAATTTTAGATGCTGTCCCAACTTTTATGAAAATGGGGTCGTAGATGCAGATTACTGTATGTATTTTCCTTGTGTGTGTGTGTGTGTGTGTGTGTGTGTGTGGTGAACTACCCAATGGTTATGACTGGTCACTTTTTTTTCACTTTATCTTTATTATTTTTTAAGACAGAACAAAACATTTCAGTTCCATTTTAGGAAAGCAACATGCGCATAGTCAGAGTACACAACATTCTTATACCGCTGTGTCCCAGCATGAACGCATATATACACACAAATCAAAGCACAACACGACAAACATACAAAGGAGTACCAAAAAAAAAACACCTGGGGGAGACTTTAAACAAAAACAACAAAAAAAAGATGCATTGCAAGCAAATTCAGCTCAGTTTTCTCCAGAAGAGGTTCTCACTGGCCACTCACAACCAAAATACATTTTGAGCAGTAACCATTCATTTAAAAATTCATTTAGCAGTACACTGGATAACCAGTGTAGAAGAATTAGGAAGAATTGATCATAATTTATCAAACCACAGTGATAATGTAGGTGGATGTACATCAAGCCAAACATGCAGAAATGAAAGATGTGCTGCATACAATGGTCACTTTTTTTTTTAAGATTATTTTTTGGGATCTTCTCCTTTATTTGATAGTCACACAGTAGAGAGAGAGACAAGAAAGTTGGGGAGAAGAATGGGGAAGACAAACGGGAAATGACACAAGCCAGAATCGAACCGGGTCGCTGCGGGAAGGCCACAGCCTTTATGGTGTGCGCCCTTAAACCGATGAGCCACCGGGCGCCCCAATGGGCACATTTTTAAAAGGGCAATGCATTCGAACAGTCGCGAGTCAGGTGTGGATTCTGGTTGGGATTGTACGCAGGCATATAAAAGGTGTGGATTGGCCACTGGGGGCTTTTTGTACAGTGGCATTATGGTGGACTCCGGTGACGGTTAGCGTAAAGCTGCAGATCTTCCGTGGTGACCAAATGACTCATTTGTTTTGACAGTACCTGACCCTGACATTGAATGGGAATTTATCGAGACACTGAGGGAATTCCGCAGGACGTATATGGAGCTAAATCCCTTGGATCAGAGGCAGTTTTCCAACTGTGGAAGTAAACACATTCCACGTGGCGAGTGGGACATTTAAATAGCGTTTTTCTTAATAGCATGATCGCCGCTCGGAGATTCCTTTTACCACAGCAGGATACATATAAACCCAAAATAAATCTTCTTGGGTTGAGGAGTATGTGTATGTGTGCGCGCGCATGCATGTGTGCTTACACAGAAAATAATTCATCAAATTTAAAAATTTCAACAGCATATTGCATGTTCATAGCTCTTGTGTGAAAGAGTATGTTATCATCATCTATCATCAGATTGCCCCGCTTTATAACACTAATCAGCCTACTAAGCTAACTAACATTACTGCATTTCTTGTGTGCGGTGGTGTGTTTATATGCATGAGTAACAGTCCAATCATTGATAGTTCCTTATTCTTTTTTATTCCTCTGCTGGTAACTGACGGTGTTTGCTGAAGCTTTTGGTGTGGCAGTCCCTGTCACAGTTTTATTTCATCTTGTCCTCACTTTTTGCAGTTCTGACAAACTACATGTTTTTGTAACCTATGGAGTCAGCTAATTTGATGACATATAACACTAACACTTATTTTTTACACCATAGTCACGAATATGCAAGTATATTGTTGAGATATATCAATTTGATGCCATCGAAAATATTTTTTGAGAATGCACACACAAACATACACACAAACACTTTCACACAAATGCGCTCACTCACACACTGATGATGTGCTCGGAGGGCAGGAATTTGAGGACTGGATTCAAGTGCAAAGATGGACTTGGTTGTATTTATTATGCCTTCTACACAGCAGGAAGGCACACAAGAAGCAATACAAAACAAAATAGGAAACGAGGTTCCTGAATTGCGCTATTAGTAATACAGACACTAGACTTTAGCTAAATTAACAATGTATTACAAATAGGAAAATAAAATAGGAAACAAGGTTCCTCAATAATAATGATAAAGTGCTAACATTAACATTAAACAGCACTAAATTCAAGAGATAGAATATATATACACGATACCAGGGGAATAAGTCTATACAAGACTAGAGATACAACTCAGGCATTTGGCTTACGAGTCTTTGCAAAGACTAAGTGCAAACCCAAAATGAAAAAAAAAGACTGAAAAACACATTGATTCTAATACAGGTCATTTTTGACCCAATTATGGAAGAGTGTTGAGTCCAATTATTTGTGCATCTGAGGGTTCACAGAGTCACTATTGCTAATTTTCATCAAATAGTAACAGTGGGCTCCAAAATTACTGGCATCCCTGACTGATAATGCATGAAGAATACTTTAAAAATTAAAAACAATATATATTTATAGACAATCTCTCAATAACAACATGTGAGAAATCCTGTTTGATATTAATGTTCCAATGGAATGGAACAAAATCATTTACTGATTCAATTAAAAATCAGTTTCTTCCAAATCAAGATTTAACTATTAATGGCACCTTTAAAGATTATTGAGAATGACATCACCTAAAATTAATCTAGGAATTAAATTCCACTTATTTAAGTTTTCTCATTTAAGTGTTGCGGAACTATTTGAGCCATTACTGAACATCACTCCCTGTTTCATGAAGCAGGGATGGATTCATGAACGGGCCTACTGGGCCCAAGGGCTGCGGGGGCCCTTGGGCACCCTGAGCCTCCACGCAAAGTCACCACTATTCACTTTGTATTTGTTGTTGTGTTGTCAAAGGGCCTAATCGTTCCGGTCAATAACTAAAGTCCTACAGGCAAACTGAAGGAATGACCAAAAAATTCACTTCGAAGACATTACAAGAAACAAACTATCATGTTGCATTTTAAGTGGGTGTTTATCGCCTTGGTTTATCCACAGGACTTTAGAGGTACTACATGTAATATGGGCCCTGAAACTCTGTGGGGAGAAATCCATTTTAAATGCTAGTGGAGATCCAGAGGTTTCTGACAATCTCAAATATTTCCATGTGAATAACAGGGAAATGTGTATAAAATATGTACTTGCTATAGATATTTCCATTTGAAGTAATGCTGTGACCATACAAACATTGCGCCCTGGGTTTGAATATTTTTTCAATATAAGTGCAGTGCAGGTTCAGTGAAGCGCTGAGACCAGCAGATACAGAATATTTCTGTGTGATTGTCCTCCAATAGGAAAAAATTTCATATGTGAAATCCTTTTAAGGGAAAACATAGGGGGAAAGGCAGTGTATAAGGGGTTAGGTATGTTTCAGTGTTAGCCCTTGACTGGGACAAGTGAGATTTATTACAAGAATATAAGAAATATTTTGCTTAGGCCTATTTTATGGGGGGCCACATTCCCATTAGATTAAAGGGAAAGTTCACCCAAAAATGAAAATTCACTCATCATATACTCACCCCAAGGCTAATTGAAGGGTCAGTTAATTTCTTTTGTCCTCAAAATAGTTATGGACATTTAAGGAAAAACAGCATTGAAGAGAAATCCAAATGAATGGAATCCTATGGTGGCCACTTTTTCAAGCTTAAAAAAGCAACATTAAAAAACATAAAATCCCTCCAAACTGCTCATGTGACATTTTCAAAATGTCTGCAAGCCCCAACAATATGATTTGACTTGAAAAGACGTCATTTTCACTAAATGTCCAATGTAGCCACTTAGCCAGAAGCCATGTTTTTTTTCCTCTAGAAGAGTGAAGTTCTGTTACTTGGAGGACTCAAAATATGAAGAAAAAGGAGAAGAGGACTTGGAAACAACAAGCTATATAAACTAGAGGCGCTACGTTACGATTTCAACATGCAAGTCCGGCGCCATGTTGTGATGGGCGTCCATCACAGAAAGGTGCAGCAAAGTGGATTCATGCCTTACAGAAATTCTCATTTCCACTGAACGCCATACAGTCCTAAGAAGCGAAAATACCACAGTACTTTAAATCACTCCCGATTTGAGTTAAGCTGCTTTCACACTGGACGCGAAACAAATTTTTCGCATGACAGATTACATTAAAAGAAATGCTGAGGAAAGCCTATGGCTGAAACGTGTCTGTTTTCTGCTATTTTGAAATAATAAATATTTATGTTTTGGTATGTGAGTGCTGACATTTTCTTTTTTATATTTTTGTCATTTTTTTGGGATAGGACCCATTACTTTTTAGTATAACCTGAGTTGAGGACGCATACTTGGTTTAATTCTTTGGAAGGGTTGCCAGAAGACACAGATGCAAGCACTTGAAGTTTGCCAGATGTCATTTGAATTATGACTGAAACAAAGTGCTTCAGTCAAATGAGACCAAAATTGCATTTTTGGTCAGATACAGCATTGGCAAGTTTGGTGTCGAAACAGAGATGCACACAAGGGAAGGGAAGGTCATGCCTAACAAACCCTCGAGAGTTTTTTGAAGAGGCCACCAGGACTTATGACCAGAGCAGGGCTTATGACATTATATACTTGGATTTTCAGAAAGCATTCGATACAGTACCGCATAAGAGACTAATTTTTAAAATAAGCTCCATTGGAGTTACAGGAGGCATTCTAAAGTGGAATCAAAACTGGTTACAGGACAGAACACAAAGGGTGGTGGTCAGTGGAACCTCATCTGAGCAAGGTATGGTGGGGAGTAGCGTCCCCTAGGGATCGGTGTTGAGACCCCTGCTGTTCCTCATCTACATTCATGACCTTGATAGGAATATTTAGAGCAGATTGGTTAAATTTGCAGATGATACTAAATTGGGGGGTTTGGCAAATAGTTCAGGGTCCACTAAAGTGATTCAGGATGATTTGGATAGAATCAAGAATTGGGCAGAAATGTGGCAAGTGGAATTTAATCTAGCAAAATGTAAAGCTGTACATGTAGGTAATAAAAACATTACACAGGATTACTTCATGGGAGGTTTAAAACTGGAATGAGCTGCACAAGAGAAAGATCTGGGAGTGATTGTTGACCAAACTCTCACAGGTTCTAGCCATTGTGCCATAGCAGTTAAAAAAGCTAATCGGATGCTAGGATACATTGCCAAAAGTATTGAGTACTAATCTAAGGAGGTGATGCTTCTTTTGTACAACATGCTTGTTAGACCACATCTGGAGTATTGTGTACAGTTCTGGGGACCATACTTTAAGAAAGATATAGAGGCTCTAGAGAAAGTTCAGAGAAGAGCCACTAAGCTTATTCCAGATATAAAAGATGACAGCTACGAGAAGAGGCTGAAGATCCTTAATCTCTTTAGTCTTAGGAAAAGGAGACTCGGGTGATTTGATTGTTAATCCCTTTAACATTTTTAAAGACCTCAAAGTGAATTATGTAGGATTCCTTCGACCAAGTGTTAGAACTCGGGGTCACAAATGGAAGTTGACCAAAGGTAAATTTAGCTCTGATATTCGGAAGTATGATTTGGGTCCGTTTTAATTCAAGAGGTCCATGAGCAGAGGTTAAGATTAATAGCATAATGAATTCCACCAAGTATCAGGATATTTTGGCTGACAATCTGATTTTCTCTGCTCAAAGACTGGAACTTGACCTCAGGGCGACTTACCAACAAGACAAAGCATACCTCAAGATCCACACAGAAGTGGTTGGGTGACAGCAAAATCGACCTTCTGCAATGGCTAGCTCAGTCACAAGACCTCAATCAAGCTGAAAACCTGTGGGCTGACATGAAGAGGCCTGCCTTAACCATGTCAAAAATTACAGGAGAAGACTCCATGCTGTTATCCTAACCAGAGGTGGTTGTGCTGAGTACTAAATGAAGGGTGCTAATAATTAGTAAACCTTTTTTTTTCCCAATCTATTTTGTATTCAATGATTGCTATAATTTTGGTTGTTTCCATCAAAACATTAATAAAGTAAAGTATTTCACACATGTTGGTATATTCTGTTTCTCTATAATTATATGTTCTTTTTTTTTGTATTGTGAGTCAGCGGTGAAGCCAGTCTGGCCAATCAGCCGTCCAGATTTTTTAGTTTAAACAGCAACAGTTCTGGATTTGAGAGCAAGATTTTATGAGCCCTGTCTTTCGTGGAAATTTAACCCATGTAAACACACCCCCCCACACACACACACACACGCATAAACACACACACACACACACTCACGGTGACATACCGTACATGTACATATTATATAAGGAAACTGAAGTAATTTGATACTTCCTAAATGTTTTACAGACATATATTTAAAACTCCCACGTCACAATTTGTATGACTGTTCATGATGCTTTGAGCACAGGAAGTAAAAAATTTTCAGTTAAATGCTGAATGAAAGAAAATAGTCAAAACACAGTCAACAGGTTGACAGAGGTTGAGAAGCTTGTAGAAACTCGTAAAACTCAGTTCAAGAGTTACATTGACACAGCATGAAAGTATTTCATTGACTGATAAGACATTTATACATCTCTTGCATAGCCAGTATGTCCTGCATGTTGTAGTGGGTGGAAGTTTCTCACTCATTGGTATTGTCACCACTAACCACTACAAGAGAAACTGAAGCTGAAGAATTCTAATGTATAACTTGGTGGATACAGTAGAAGTATATCACAAAAAAGGTGTTACAATTGTTTCACTGTTGCTCATACACATAGGCACAGTCAGCAGAGGATAGATAGATAGATAGATAGATAGATAGATAGATAGATAGATAGATAGATAAATAGATAGATAGATAGAAAGAAAAAGATTTAGGCATACATGTACATTTAATGTGATGCGGGTTCTCCAATTAAAAAACTGATGCCGCCTTGCTCAGCTGATTGAATAGAAAATGTGAAAAGTTAAGGGAGTAGTATGAGGATAGTGTTACTCAGTTATACAGCTAAGCAGTGCTGGCTGAGCCCACCATTTCTGTCAAACTCTGTACAGCTCGAACTTTTACCCTTTTTTGAGCAGCAGTAAATTTGGATATCTTTGACTTGCTTCAGGAGGTCATAAGTTTTCTCTATGAAGTCCCAATGAAACACCTTACTGAAAACAAGTGCCTTGTAGCCAGCATCTTGTTTTAGGCTATCAAGCAAATGTAATATATTATTTCTATTCCAACTGTTGATACACTTTGCTGTACAAGGACTAAAATGTGTATATATTATAAGACATTCAGACTGTGGAATGGTTTGTAATTTGCTGAGAACTCGATATTCAGCGTGGCTTGTATACTCTGTTCCTGTACAGCTTTTCTGTTTCTTTGGAATTGCTCCCACTAACTGTCCATCCTGGAACACTGCCCCATTTGCAATGACATCTCTGAGCGTCTTGAAATCAGTAGGGATGGAGCTATCCAATTTGCCTAGGCTGCAATCTTGTTTTGAGAGCAGGAGAGCAATACTGTACTGTTCACCTCTAACAGAAACAAGATAAATGGCAATAATGTTTACAACAAAATATTAGAGATGATGATTATATTTTAAATAAGAATGTCAGATTAAAATTTAACTGGTTACATGAATTCAGGTGTAGACAGTCTGAGTACAAATAATTGATGCTGCATGGGCTTTTAACACTTCTAGCTATTTTTCAGTGATTTAAAATAGAGCAGGGAACTTGGGGTAACTCACTTAAATTCACTTTTTTCCAGACGTTCCTTCAATTTGTTTTGATTGAACCTGTAAAGAAATGACATATGCAAGTAATTAATATACATGCGACATAATGATCTGAATCAACTCTGTATTATTGAGTATAGTGTACAGCACATCTTCAATTTGTGATTAATTTTGTGATGTAAATGTTTCAGATCGTCCAAGTAATTTTGATATAAGACAGGCAATATGATAACCAGCAATGAGTCCTTGACATCCCTGTGGAGTGATTTTGGCCTGCTCTGTTGTGCTAAATTGTTTTTAAAATAAGTTACTATTTGCTTGACAAGTGAGAATTTACTTATCCTATTGGGAAGCTCGTCAAAATGACATCAAATTAAGGACAATTTTTTTTTGTTACTAAGAAAAATGGCGATAGAAATAAGTGTTTTAAGTCTTAAAATAAGTAAATTCATCTTACCTAGTATTCTCATCTTTCATTTTTTTGCAGTGTTGTAACCCTTTACAGACTGACAGATGTCAATAACTCTGTAACTGTTCATGAATTTCTATAGATCGTGGCATCATGTGCAGCTTTTTGCTGACTTCATATTGCCAGACAGGTTTTATTCAAGTGATCTGTAGACTCAGCAGGGTACGCTGTTATCATGCTTGTGTGTTTCTAGTGAAATTGAAGCCAATTATCAGTTACATTTTTTCTAATGGTTGATTTAGTAGCTATGGGCAGGACCGCCTTAATGCACCGGCTTGCCTGGGCTGAAGCCTCAGGGCCTATGAGGTTCAGGGGCCTATCATGAGCCAATAAATAAATAAAAAACACTGTTTGGATATTTGACCCATTTTCTGTCCATCACTTGATATTCGTCAAGCTTATGACTTGATTAGTCAAGTTTATGAGTAACCTACTGGAGCCCAGTGACAGAACAACCTATCAGAAAAGGGATAGTTTTCGCATGCACGTATTCACATACAGGCGTTCTGATTTTTCATGATTGCGGAATTGGCGTTTATAAATGGAATCCCAGGTAATGCATGGAAATTCCACCGATGGAGAAATGATGTTCCAAACAAGTGACTTATTCCTCTCAAGACCATGCCACACCTCCTAAGCTAAAAACTTATAGAACTACATCAGAGACAGGAGTCCAAACACCCTTTAGTTGGAAACAACCTTTATTAGCTCCCGCCACTCGTGGTGCGGGAGCTATGGTGTCAGGCTCTGTCCGTGCGTGTGTGCGTGCGCGTGTGCGTGCGTGCGTCCGTCAACACATTTTGCGAATATGGCTTATGCCAACGTTGTTAAAAGGAAGCACTAGTTAACTCTGACTACTCCTTTACTAAGCGTCATCTTTGCCCCTGTCCCTTTATAACACTGCTCTCAAAAAATAACCACTGCCCAGCTCGGATCAAGGGGATAGAGATGTGCTGCTTCTTGTGTACCTTTCTTTACTGTTTTCATATATGAAACATAAGCTTTTAGCTAAATGTAACATATGTGCTTCATGTGCTGGTGTCACTTCTAGTTGAAGCGTTTTTTTGCACAAATTTGCTACATTGAATGATCTAAATTCACATATGAGTATACTAAACCACCAATACTTGTTTCTGATGTTAGGTACATGTATTTATGATATCTGAGAAAGATTTTGTGTCGCCAAATTTAATGTAAGACATATTACAACCAAAAACTGCAGCACAGGATTTTCGTTTTTTTAATTTACCTACTGTATATATATATTTCTGGCTTGTGACAAAATTGGTGCAGGGAAACCTTGGGTGAACTTTTAACCCAAAGTTCAGAAGGGTATTATCTATCAAAAAAATGCATCGAACAAGTAGTGCCCAGACAGTGGAACGAAACTCATTTTCTAGGCACTTTTTTGGGGTCCACCCCAAGGCCTAAAGCCTTTCTCCCCTCCTTGTCTTTTGGAACTCTGTAGCCCACAAACAGACAAAGTGACTTGTCCACTGTTTTAAATATTATGCAGGTAAGAAATATTGTCCTTAGATGTCAATTACAAGTAGCTAGCAAGTTAGCCACTTTGTTCATTTTATTGACTGCTTATGCAATCCCCGCGATGGTTAGGGTACCAAGGTAACTCGCTGGAGACCGTTATCGACCGCGAGCGTTTGCTTTAGTCAGCGGTCTATATAAGTCAACGGGATGGCAATTACCTTCCTACAGTAGCAAGCGACAACAATTTTTTTCTATTAAAGTGACAAATTTGCAATTCTACATTAAGTTACGCCTTATTACAGGGCTTCAAATGCCTATTGCTGCAAAAGGCAGCCGCTCATCTCGGCAATTTAATGCTTAAACTGACTTATTTGAAATTGGCCTGATAGGAAACCATTCATTTTTATGAAGGAGTTGGATGTATTACCCGGGTGCTTCACTTTACTGATGATGTCGTATTTACATTATCCAATCTACTGTTCTAAATGTATACAGCGCCCTCCATAATTATTGGCACCCCTGGTTAAGATGTGTTTAAAGCCTTAAAATAAATTCAATTTTTATTGCAGAAGCATACTCTCACACTGAAAATTGTAGAAAAATGTAACCTTCAACTCAAGTGAATTTTAAGTGAAAAGAAAAAAAACCCCTCACTAAGAAATAATTCTTTTTCATAAAATCACCAGTTCCACGATTATTAGCATCCCAAACAATTCCTAGGAAATAAATGTAATTGAAGTATTTCTACCATTTCTACAGTAGTTTACAAAGTTGAGCAGAATATCTAGGAACATTTAATTAGTAATTCATCACTTTCTGTTTCCCTGGGGTATAAATATGACATGACACAGAGGCCAATTCTCTCATCCACTCTTCAACATGGGAAAGACAAAGGAACACACCATTCAAGTAAGGCAGATGTGTGTCAACCTTCACAAATCAGGCAATGGCGACAAGAAAATAGCCACTTGCCTGCACCTGCCCATATCTACTGTCAGAGGAATCATTAAGAAGTTTAAAACAACTGGAACAGTGGTAAACAAATTTTGCCACCATGCACAGTGAGGAGGATGGTAAGAGAAATAAAAAGTTCTCCAAAGCTCACTGTTAAAGAATTGCAACAAATGGTAGCGTCTTGGGGTCACAAAGTCTCCAAAACAACCATCAGGCGCTATCTTTTGTACATGTCAACAAGCTGTTTGGGAGGTATGCATGGAAAAAACCTTTTCATACTCGCAATCATAAAAGCAAACGTCAGGAGTTCGTTAAGCGGTACTGGGACTTCAACTGGGACTGTGTGCTTTGGTCAGATGAAGCTAAAGAACACATCTTAACCAAGGGTGCCAATAATTATGGAGGGCGCTGTATATATATATATATATATATATATATATATATATATATATATATATATATATAGATTAGCCCAGGCCTAGACCTGGCCCGAGTACAGGCTCTGAGGAGCCTCTTGTTAAACGAACTTTGAACTTTCGCGCTACATGCGCTAAGCGCTACAGGACGAATAGCTGCTTCCTTGCTTCCTTGTTTGTAATAAACCTTAAAAACCTTGCAAAACTCAATTGCTACAGCAAGTTTAAAGAATAGGGCAAATAATAAAATGAAATCTCTTATTGGCCCAGGTGTAGGGAATTTCTTATCCGCCTCGCCATGCTGCCCATAGCAGAACTGCTTCTCTTGTCCGCACTGCAGATAGCCGACCTCTTTCCCCTAATTAACCTCCCTGCTGGGCGAGTCGCCACTTTCAACAAACAAACAAACAAGTAAGCAAACAAACAGACAACTATGATGACGTTAAAAAACAAAATTTCATATTAATAATTTTCTTAATTGTATTATTTTCCCAACACTATAAGTCCTAATAAGTACATTATATCAGTCCTATAAGTACATTATTTTTCATATTATGCATACAAGTTGTAATTACTTCGTTTAATGACCCCTGGAAAGAAGTCGTTAGGAAAGACATCTTAACTACGTAGTGTCTTTTACCCAACTTCGTGGCGCTGTTGGTAGTGAGTGTATCTCTGTGGTTAACAGTTCAAAGGATCGAATCTCGTCATTACTGCAAAAAAGAGCTTTAGTTGTCATAACAATTGTTCAAGAACAACAGCATAGGCCAAAAATGCAGTCAGAGGTATTGCGAGGGAGGAGACAGAATCTATATGTTTTGCTTTCATCTAGAATCTATAAAATAGAGATGCAGTTGACATTGAAAAGACGCCCAGAACAACCTCATTTGAACTCATTTTTAACCTTGTGCAGAGGTCTGGTGGACGTTAATAAGGGATGTCCAGAGGATGTCAAGACCTCATAAAAGTTTTCATTCTGGCTCCTCAGGGGATGTCATTTAGATGTTTGTGGAAGACCTCGAAAAGACGTTGTTTGGACGTATGCTTGCTCAGTGGGGAGGGTTATAAACATGTTTTTAAACTGCTTATTAGTCTTGATCTGTTTTCCGTCAATTTCCCAAGTAAAAGACACTTGAACTCTGCCCTCTCAGGTGTAGCTAATTGTCTTCGTTAAGACGAGAAATCAAACGCACCAGTCGAACGCAAAAAAGAGCACATTTCAATCTTTTTCAATTTAACAATCATTACGCAGAGGTTTGACGACTTGCTTAGGATGTGACAAAATTTAACGCAGAAAATCTATAGTGGTTTTTTCGTGAAGAGTTGCCTATTAAGGCATGTGAATTAAACATTTTATATTTTAATATTCACTCGCCTGAACATTTCATTTTTAGGGAAACTAACATGTTGACCCAGAAAAATGATTGAAATCGGGTCACGAAACTCATCCATTCCAAGGGATGTTTTCCGCCACACCAGCTTTCCGTCCACCGCCCGCCACTGGTAAATTGGCCATCTGTTCATATGAATATTGTGGTGTTTTCTGGCTCAGAAAGGGAAGCCAATATGTTTTGTGCCGTAGATAAACGAAGCTGGGGGGTTGTGGCAATGGAGCGACACTGGCTACGGGGGTAATTATTTTTTAAGATAGAGCCAGGTTGGGTTGGATAGCTTTTTCCTTCGATAAATGAAATCATCATTTAAAAAAAATTACTGGGATTTACTTGGGTTTTCTTCATTTAATATTTTAATTTTAAATTTTAAAAAATAGTTTGATGACCAGAAACATTTTTGTATGATAAATATGCTAAAATAGAAAAAAACAGGGAAGGGGGCAAATACTTTAAACACTTTTTCACAGTGCTGTATGTATGAGTTCATACATTGTATGCAAAGTTGTAGTGAAGAGGGTGAGGCTAGAGGTCTGCAGCATTGCACAGTATCATACCACCAAAGAAATGTTAGTTTTGCATCGCCAGCAATATTATGCCAGCCACTTTAAAAACATACAGTAACACGGTTCTTAATGGTGTGTCCTGGCGTACCCCTTGTCCTGGCTGTTTTAGATCTCTCCCTGCATCAGCCCAGGTGATTCAAATTATTTGCTTATTTTCATGCAGCTTCTGGGGTTAATTATGACCTGGGGCCTAATTTATAAAAATTTGCGTGGATTTCATACCTAAATAATACATATGCACAAAAAAAAAAGACATTTTGTGGAAAATAACCTCATTTACAAACCTATGGGTAAAATAAACTGCATGGAATTTTCATTTATTTAATCAGGATGGACTTGGTATTTATTGACATTGTGCATAATCTTAATATGCACAATATCCCTTTCTTTAATGTCTAGTTTGTTTTTATAAATCAGAAATCTGCAAAGAAAGTGACGTACGTGCCTTTTTTGAGCCTTCGCACCATTTATGAATGAGGTCCCTGATCATTTGAATCACCTGTGCTGGAGCAGGGAGAGACCTAAAGCATGCAGGACATGGGGTACGCCAGGAGAGGTCTGGGAAACACTGGGCTTGTGGATCATGACTATGGAGCTAATTCTCATATTTTAATGCAATAACTGGCACTAAAATTGCATAAAGACGAGTTTTAGCATCAAGATCATGATTAAATTAACAGTTGTTCAGACAAAATATTAAAATTAGTAAAACTGTTCTCAGAATACCTATGGGTTTAATACAAAAAGTTCCTCACCTGCCATACATGTCGTTGACAATGGAGGAAAGGGCACCAGTAGACAAGACATTCTCCCCGCAGTCAGGAAAAAGGGTGGAAAAGACAAAGAGAAGAGTGGCTTCCCACATCTGATCTCCAACCTGTGGGCCAGAATAGCTTCAGATACATTACATTACACGGTCTTGTTTTTATCTTTTACTTAATAATTGTGCAGCTTAATGGGGAACTGTAGAGGTCAATCATCAGTTGTCAGAAAGAGAAATGCAAGGGTAGTGCTTACATAAATTGCCTTTTATCCTCAGAAAATAAGGGAAAGGGATCATCAATTGTGTGTGGATTTACCTTCATCTGACTATCAAATATTTTGCTCTAATGGCTGCTCCATTACACCCCCTCCACGCTTTCTCGTTTGGATTTGGGATATGTTTTAACCTCTTGAATCCGAATGCCCCCAGTACCAGAAGCAGCGGTGCATCTCAGCAAAAATAATTCAAGGCAGGGTATGATAAATGTGTCGCAAAATAGTCATATGGTAAACCCACTTAACAGGAAGATACTTTTTTTGAGTTTAAGGACCATGCGCACTACACTGACCAGTATAAAAAATGTACCACCTTCATTTTATGGCCAAGATACAAATTATGTTTGTTTATGATGCGAAAGTGTTATAAAAGTGTCTGATGCCTCCTGACAAAAGAGCCAAATGCAAAATTAGTCCTTTGACAGGCGTTTATGCCTTTGCAGGCCGAAAAATCTAAAATCACGATTTTTGCGCAGTTATTTAAAAATGATCATTAGATAGCTAACGAGGCATGAATCTGATGAAAAAGAGTAGGAACACACCCTTAGGAAGTTGCATGCGTGCATGTGCGTCCCTGCTGTCGCTAGGCGGCAGAATTATCATTATTCCATCACTGGAAAAATTGGTCAAAAGTTTTGGGGCTATCTGTGCCATGTTAGATTTTCCACAGTTTATAAGCTATTAGGTAAATCAAAGAATCAAGTTCAGTCCAAATGAGTCCATCTGGGTGAAACAAATGTATGATTACGAGCGACCAATAACTGAATCAGCTCGCCAAGGTAATGTTAAAGAGAGCCAAGTGCACAAATCCAGTCAGAAATCACCTGAAAGCTTCAGAGGTGGGATGTAACAACCTCAGTTGAGCCCGTTTTCACCCTACATCATTGTCAACATCCTGAGCAGTGAGGAAAAGAAAATCAAATTGATGTATCTGATGACTTGACTGGACACAGACCAAATTATTTAGATTTCTTGCCTGTAGTTTTAAGTTACACTTGCTTTTAAACAGTACCACAGTGGTGTCTTTGGTGAAAATGAGCTCAAGCGTGGGTTTAACGCAGCACTTTTGTAGCTGTTGGGTGGCTTGTGACTGTGGATTCAAACAATGGACCCATTTGACATGACCTTGATGAGCCATTCGAGTCGCTGATTGGCTGTGAACATGCCCATGTGATACCCAGATGGACTGAATTTGAATGATCTCAATTATTTAATTTACACCATGCCTCACAAACTGGGGACAGTCAGGCACTAGACAGATACCCCAAAACTTTTGGTCAATCTTCCCAGTGACAGAATAATGACAATGCTGCCTTGTAGCAAGAGCACAGATGCGCATGCATGCTCGCAACAATCTAAAGGTCAAGGTTTCTTTATTGTCATTTGATGTTCTACATGAGCCACAATTTGTCCTGTGTTTCTACTCATTTTCATTAAGTTCTCTCCTCATTAGCCATCTAATAGTGATGTCTATCAATTGACTTAGGGCGGCTTTTGCCTTGCCACCTTTTGAAAGACCAGATTTTGTGAACAGATGCAGAAAGACGTTACTGCATTTCGCCCTGGTGACAAAAATCTTGATTTTAGATTTTTCGGCTTGAAATAGCATTAAACTGGGCCTAAGACCTCATTTTGCCATCTTGTCAGGAAGCTTAATACAGTTTGATAACAATTACTCCTCACAAACATGCATAATGTGTATTTTGGCCATGAAATTTGACTGGTGCGTTTTTAATGCTGGTCAGTATGTTTTTGATGAGTATCACAACTAACAGTAACTACTACGACTTGCTGACATGATGAATATTTTTACCAAAATGAAAACACAATTCTGACACCAAACAACTCAATGAGCTTGTTGCAAAAACACACGGATGATGCATGTGTTGTGTCTACAGTATTTGTGAATCCGTAATTTCATTCTACACAAGCAATATATAATATTGTAAACATTTATTGTTTTTGCTCTTTTTTGGCTGCTGATTCAATGTGTTTTGGTTGTATGCGATAAACCTTGTATGGTTTGCATCCGTACAGTTGAGCTGCCGGATAGCTCACTCAGTTAAAGCACTGCAATGCGGAGCAGAAGTGACAATCACGGCGCAGGTTTGTTCTGAACTTGCAAGAATTCAACCAATGCATGAATATGAAGCGGTGGCTGACAGGTGCGTGCTTCGGAAGAGAGCCATGAACTGTCCCTCTCTCCTGAATTAGCAACAAGGGGTCTCATTCGACCAAGGCTTGTACATAGTTCACCAATTGGGTATTCCAGATTCGGGCGAGATTGGAGATGCCAAATTTAAAGAAAAAAAAAAAGAATCTGTGGAGTCTCCGTTTTATTGATATTTAAACAACCCCATTTTCAAAAAAGTTGGGACTCTGTGTAAAATGTAAATAAAAACAGAATGCAAAGATTTTCAAATAATTTGAATGTAATATTATTTGAAAATATTGCAAAGACAATATATCAGATGTTGAAACTGATCATTTGTGTTTTTGAAATATATCTGTTCATTTTGAATTTGATGACAGCAACATCTTTTTAAAAAGTTTGGAAGGGACAATAAAAGACTGAAGAAGTAGCACGATGTTAAAAAAAGACAACAGGCAGAACATCTCACAGCTAATCAGATTATTCAGTGACAGGTCAGTAACATGATTGGGTTTAAAAAGTCTTTCTTCTGTAAACATTGTGAGGGCTTAACCACTCTATGAAAGACTGCATGGGGAAATGTTTCAACAATTTAACAATCACGTTTTTAGCTTAAAATGCAATGAACTTGGAGATTTTATCCTCTATGGTACATAATATCATGAAAAGATTCTGAGTCTCCAGAAAAATCTGTATATGCACGGGACAAAGCAAAAATCCAATTTTGAATGACTGCGATTTTCAGGTCCCCAGGCAGCACAGCATTAAAAACAGACAGGATTCTGTAGTGGAAATCATTGCGTGGACTTAGGAAGACTTCTGTAAACCATTTTCTGTAAATACAGTTTGTCTCTACATCCACTAATGCAAGTTAAACCTCTGCCATGTAGAGATTAAACCATATATCAAAAAGATCCGGAAACATTGCCTTCTTCTCTGGGCCCAATCTCATTTAAAATGTACTGAGGCGAAGTGGAAATCTGCCCTGTGGTTTGAATAATCAAAATGTGAAATTCTTTCTGGACATCATGGATGCCATGTCCCCTGGGCTAAAAAGAACAGGGGCCATCTGGCTTGTTATCAAAAAACAATTCAAAAGCCAGCATCCATCATAGTATGGGGGTGCATTAGTGTACATGGCATGGGTAACTTGAGCATCCGTGAGGACACAATTAATGGCAAACAATATATACAGGTTTTGGTGCAACATTTACTGCCATCCAGATTTTTTGAGGGAAGGCCTTGCTCATTTCAGTTACACCATGCCAAACATCACAAGCTGCTCATATTACAACAGTATGGCTCTGTAGTAAAAGAATCTGGGTGCTAAAGCGGTCTGCCTGCTTTCCAGACCTGTCACCCACTTACAATATTTGGCGCATTATGAAAAAAAAATATGACGAAAGAGGCTGCAAAGTATTGAGCAGCTGAAATCCTACATAAAGCAAGAATGGGAAAACACTTTCTGTTCAAAACTACATCAGTTGCTCTCCTTAGTTCCCCAATGCTTACCAAGTGTTGATATAAGAAGACGTGCTGCAACACAGTGGTAAACGTCCCTGTACCAACTTTTTTAAACGTGTAGTTGGCATGAGATTAAAATGTGCACATATTTTCCAGAAAACAATATTTCAGTTTCAAAATCTGCTATATTGTCTTTGTACCATTTTCAAATTAATGTAAAGTTCAATTGATTTGAAAATAATTTTATTCACATTCTACACAGCGTCCCACATTTTTTGGAAATGGGTTTGTAATATATATAAATATAAGCAGAGACTCTACAGACTCTAGTCAGGCAAGGTTTATCGCATACAACCAAAATGCATTTAATCAGCAGCCAAAAAAGAGAGAAAACAAACTATACTTCAAACAGTCTTCACCATAAATTTTCTTACTTAAGCAGTCTTGCAATTAAAATTGAGTTTTTATGGCATGAAAATTCTGCATACATTTACTCCAAAGTCTCTGTGCTGCTTTAAAATGATCGATTGAATTTGTTCCAAGCAAGACAATTCTTCCGGAAGCAGGAATGATCTGATGTCACAAACAGGGTTTCCCACCAGAGAACCAGAGGTCTTATGGTGTGGTCCATGAATTACTCAAAGTGTATTAAAACACAGATTTCAGAGTTGGTGCGGGAGATACGCGAGTAAAACTGATTCTACAAAACAATTTTAATTAAAATGTTGCTGATATGGTGCAAATGTCTGACTGGCGCAGTTCCTCTTTATATTTGTAATAACAATAATGATCTTCATCATATTGTCATTATGCGTTTCAGTATAGCTGTCAGTCGTGTGGATGCCTTTTGTGCCTCTTCCTACTCAGCAACTTGCGGATCAACTAGAAGGATGACTCCTTTGACTGGTTACATCTTGCATGTTTGTCACTCTGCGGCTGTGTTACATTTCATGGTTATTCTCCACTGTAATGACTATGTGACAGGCATATATGCCCTCTCTGCTTTGTGTTTCAAGTTGCAACAGGGATTACCCAACCTGATGACAGTGGGGTAACTCGACCAGCGCACATGCTGACCTCCAGTAATCATGCTGAAGCGTCAGCAGTTCTCATCATCAGGCCTACCAAAGAAAACGTTGCCTCAGCACACAAAAACTTTGAAATGCCTACATTAATCGCGGAAATAGCAACAGAAAAATAATACCCCGCTACCGAAACTGCAAAAACCGCAACATAAACTGTTGACTCGTAGCATAAGACTATGAAACTGCAACATCTTCTTTCGCATCCGTCTTTGCCATTTACTGCGCTTGCGCGTACCGGCCCAGGCTGCTCTCAGAGATAGCGGAATCAGGCGTGTCTCCTTCGGTTGGTAAGTAAAGCTTCCAAATATGACATTATTGTTAATGCAGATGTTTAACAATGAATTGTAAGACGTAGCTGTTACATCCACATTCTCGTAAATTCGCTTATTTTAGCATGTCACCCTGCCGAAAATGAACGATGCACTGTCGATTTCGCTAAAGTCTTAGAGTTGCCAACTTGACGACTTTCTCGCTTAATCTGGCGACTTTCCAAATCGGGATTGTTTGTCATAGCCTTGTCTTTAGGCAGCCTCTTTCCTCCGACCATCAGGAAGAGCCACCAGACCTGAGGAGTGTTTCCCCCAATCTATCACAACCTAGCACAGCCTTCAGCAAAGCCAGAGCAGCAGATGGAGATGAGTGGAAAACAGCATTTAAAACCCCCTAAGCGAAGGCTAATACCTCATCATACTGTTCGGGCTTGCTAATGCCCCTGCAGTGTTCCAGAACCTCATAAATGATGTCCATAGTCTCCCGGTTTGTGCAGTCACAACCATCATGTGATTGTGTTTGCCGCTCCTCCACAGTCTCGTCTCATTGTTATTCTCTAATGACCATGTGATGGGTATTTAAGCCCTATGCTTTGTGTTGTAGGATGCTGGATTGTAATCAGCCTTTAGTATCTAGACCCAGTGTGTATACCTTGCAGAACTCTTCAGTCTTATTAAGTGGAAGATTTCCTCGTAATTTGTACCTTCTAAGGTAATCTGGATTTAAACAAAGTTCCCTTAAAGTTAATGTCCTCATGTCGGACAGTTTGGTGCTGGCAAACTGTGCACTCCACCTGACTGCAATCCTGAAAACAACTGGCGGGCAATTGGCAGCTCAGCTTTGCCCACAACACCTGTAATGAACTGCGCAATCCTATTTTGGGGTTCCGTCCCACCTTCTCCTTGGAGTTTCCATCCCCAAATTACCATAGAATCTGTAAATAAACTACTCATTGGATTTTACTCTGCCTCCGCGCATGACTCCTTGTCAGGAACATAAAAATAGCAATGTAATGCAAATGACAAATACTCATATGCAAAAAGAGTTTAAAAAAATTATTACTTATGAGGCAACGAACAATGTATATGATATGGTAATGAACATATTTAGGTAGAATGAAATACAAGATGTATAATGAATACTTACTTTGTAATATGCTTCTGAATGAGTGAATGCTATGAATCCTGCTCTGTATCAGGCTCTGATCTGATGCGAGTGCTGGTGCTAGAATCTCCAGCATACTTACATTTATAGATCAGTGGAGACACACCCTGACTTCGGACGTTGCTCAGCTTGAAATATTACATAGAGCAGAAATTCAGCAGAAGTTGTATTGTTTCATATTTCCTTAGGTCATATTTTTTTATTTCAGTCTGTGGAGGTTATGCTCGCCATTTAATAATACATAATTGAAGACAAAAACATTGCCTTGTTTACACCTATTAGCCAAAAAATTATGACCATTCATCGATTAAGGATTCAAGTAATGCTCTCAAAACAACAGCATGTTAAGGTCAGTAAACAGATCATAGATGTTGGATAAACTGTTGATACTCTATCGATGTGTTGGCATTGGATGAAATTGGACATGACCGACCTTGACAAAGTCCAAATGGTTATGGCCAGACTGCCGGGACAGAGCATATCTGAACCAGCAAGGCTTGTGGAATGCTCCCAGTTAACTGTGATGAGTACCTGACATCAGCGGTTCAAGGAGGGACAAAACATGAACCAAAAACAGCATGCTGGGCTTCCAAGAGCAACAAAGGCTATCCCGTCTGGTCAGAACTCACAGAAGGGCAACTATTGCGCAAGTTGCAGAGAATTTTAAGACATTTACCTGAGGAATGTGCCACAGGATACAGTGCATTGCACTCCATTGCATATAGTGCTCTAACCCCAGTCCTCTTCTGAAAGCATCTATAATGGGCATGCGAGGATTGGAACTGGACCTAGGAGCAATGTACATCAGAGGGTAGGTGTGTGCCGTCCACCTGGGGAAGAGATGGCACCAGAATGCATTGAGGGATAAAACCAGTGGAGACGATTCCATGTTCTAGGAAACATTCTGCTGAGAAACTCTGAATCTGAGCATTCATGAAAACGTCAATTCGACAACACTGTTTTAGTGTTGAGGACTGACACTGTATTTAATATACAGTCAGCACCAATAATTGATTAGACTGTGGCACATTTTATGTTTTATTTTTGTTCTATTGGTTGAGTCTATCGCAAGCTCTCATTCCAATTAAAATGCATTTTACACGCTAAAGAAGACACCGAGGTCCCTTGACACAAGCAGGAACTGAAGATGGCTCCAGCATTGTCCTGGCACAGCATCATCATGAAAGATACCCGGAGTCTGGAAATGTACGTATATGACTTCTCAGACTTCAAGCTCTCATTGCATGCAAAGGATGTACATTGTTTCAAACCACACATGCAGTATTTGTCAAGTTTGGACATGATTTGCTTGCACTGAAGCAGTCCCTTTTTGTGAAAATTGAGTCTTTAAAACTCAGTCTTATTC
Source organism: Gymnothorax reevesii (assembly GCA_029721435.1). Classification (NCBI taxonomy): domain Eukaryota; kingdom Metazoa; phylum Chordata; class Actinopteri; order Anguilliformes; family Muraenidae; genus Gymnothorax; species Gymnothorax reevesii. The sequence continues at coordinate 38,120,282 of CM056579.1, read as the reverse complement.
TTTTGTCTTAATAAGTGTAAATATTAAGAAGATCGTGAACTCTCAGGATGACATGAAAGCCCTCAAAGAGAGAAAATACACTGCCCGGCCAAAAAAAATTCGCACTCAAATATATAGTTTGAACCCCTGTAGCTTTGATTACAGTGCATATTCATCTTGTCATTGTTTTGACAACTATATGTAATGCCAGAACATTTATTTTTGACCAGAAATGCCATAATTTTTGGCTGAGATCTTGTCTTCTCAACATAATGGTTGAAGCACTCAGTGGTCTTTCTTGACCACATCCCAATAACTTATAATGTGTTTAAGGTCAGGACATTGTGGTGGCAAATTTGTTTGTGAAAATGAATCCTCATACTTGTTTTTGTCATTCATGGTTTTCTTTGCTAAATTCAGACCAATAACTTGCCCGTTCTGAAATACTGTTACATCTTTTCCACCATCGAGGGATGTGGCTTCCGATATGATTTTTAAAAAAATGAGTAGCGACGCGGCTTAAAATGATTATTGACAGCTGAAACATATTAATAACCGCAATAATGATCCAATTATAGAATTTGTTCATTAATTTCCAAACGGTGACTGTTTTTTGGCCGGGCAGTGTATATCAGTATTCTCAGCTATTGCTAATGGTGGGTATTTCAATTATATCAAAAATGTAATTGCTTTTGTAAAACAAAGGATATTTTGTCTCTTACTCCAAACACTGCTTGTTTGAATAACAAGGGTGTGTTCAAACTTGTGGTGCTGTATGTCAGTGTGAATTCTGTAAGCATAACCCCACATGGAATTCCCCTGAAGTACCCACTGGCAGAGAGCAATGTGCAATTTCAAGATCTACTTACTTTTCATTCATCTGCTGAGAATTATCATTTCACATTGGACCAGCATACTGACTGTCTTTCAAGAATGTCAGATAACACCATACAACACAGCGCCCGTCCTATTTTGTCTTGATTATTGTAAGAATGTTTTAACCAAATAAACCATGGCACTGTCTGATAGAATGAGAAAAAAATTGTGTTAATGGGACATGTACGCCCCCACTACTGTTGGTAAAAGTCTCACTCAAGGTGTGCCAAGTTGAAAAATGACTGCATACAGTTTCTCTGAAGTTGTTCAGCAGCAAAAACGAAACAAGAGCAACTTGAATAACTCCATAACAATACAAATGCAATTTTAACTCAAATACATTAATAATGTACAAATCACTTTTCAGATTTGGATTAACTTCCTAAAGCCCAATATCCCACAAGTGGTAACCCCGGCGTTTCGGGATTTTCAAATGACATGCTGTGAGCCTCTGACTCTTAAACACTTAATTGCTTTCAATCGGTTTCTATTTAACATTGCTTGATTAATAATCACATTATTTATTTACTGAATAATCGAGGCTAATATACTTTTGTATAAGTCTGCGATTATTTAGAAAGTATTAAGAAATGACAGATCACTGCAGGGATACACAGACAATGTACTTCATGATGATATTGTATAGATGCAAAAAAAAAAATAATAATAATAAACAAAAAAAGTATTAATTGACTTAATGCTTTCCCTGAATTCCATCTCGCGTTCTAGGATTTTTTTCAGCCGTGCAACCTCATTTTTTTAAGACTGCACTTAGCAGGGGTGATTGCAAAGAAATTTTTCAGAATTTTCTTCAGGTTGGATCACGAGGAATGGGTAGTTGATGGGCCAACATCCTGCATAGTCGGCATGGGGAAGTATGAGCTGAGCTTTCAACAGTGGTGTAATAACAATGAGTTTGGGCTTTAACTGCCTCCTAACTAGGACATCAAGGCCTAAACAATGGCTCTAAATTCAAGCTAGGTTCATGATGGGTTATTCTTGGATTAGTAACTGTTTAGTGACTGTTTAGTAACTAATTAGTGACTTCCTCACAGTGACCCAAGTTCCTCAATGGACACCACAAGGATTGATCAGAATTTTTAGCACAATATTATTACAGAAAATCTTATTTTTCCACTGCTGTTGAATTCACATCGTACGTCTAACTCTATATCTAGAATGATTTCTCTAACTTACCCACTAACTAATTAACAAACTTTTAAAACAATCGACATTTTTTTTGAAAATAATAAATAAACATAGCACTCGGTGAAGGCTTATATATATTTCGATGAACAATTTATATATAGCAGTGGTCAACAAGCCTGTTCCTGGAGAGCTACCCTCCTGTAGGTTTCTGCTCTACCTCCTGTTCAGCACACCTGATTCAGCTAATTAGTTACTTAACAAGATCACGAGCTGGGCAGTTAAGTATATTACTTGAATCAGGTGTGCTGAATAGGAGGTAGAGCAGAAACTAGGGATGGCAAATGTGAAGCTTCAAAACGCTTCAAAACATTTAAACCATTGTTTCGAAACATTTCAAAACTTGCTCGCTCAACATTGGCGTCCACTGGCAGAAGTTGTCATTGCAGCCTTTAATTATCATTGATGTTGATGTGCTGAAGCCCCCCCCCCCTTTTCACAAATCCAAAAATATTCATAGTTTTGACACAGGCACGATCAGTCAATTATTTATTTTTTGTACAATATGACTATTTCTTATTGTATGGCACTTAGTTTACTTTTCCGTTAAATGTGCTCATTTATGAAGAATGAAGAATGATTGTTTCAGGTCAGCCTTTTAACTAGCTGATACCCGAGCTACGCAGAGTGGATTGAATTAGCCGGTTTTACTCGCAGAAACTGCTTCAAAATACAGTTTTCACCATATAGCCAAGTTCGAAACCTGGCGCATCGCCTTTGTCAGACAGTAAAACCGGTGTATGCGGAAAACAGACTCGTTATTCACCGTGGTTTCGGAGGAAATGTGTGAAATTACTGAAATCGCCAACTCAGTAATAATATATATACTCTTCCAAAAAAGAAACGATACATTGTTAGCATCAATTTATTATACATGAAATGTTTTGACAAATGTGGAAAACAAATTGAAAAGAAAGTGTAATCAATAATTCAATATTCAAATATTAAATTATTGATTACACTTTCTTTTCAATATGTTTTCCACATTTGTCAAAACATTTCATGTATAATAAATTGATGCTAACAATGTATAGTTTCTTTTTTGGAAGAGTATAGATATAAATGGACTTAACAAATACAATTTTTCATTCTGCTTAGTTGGTATTGCACTTCATTGAGATTATACACATCAATAAAATGTGGTGTAAAGATTTAGATTCAGAAACATATTGCACAAATATTTTTAATCGGAGATAATATTTGCTGCAGTTTTTTTTAATCCAGCTGGCTTCTTTCCTTCTCTACCATCTGAAATCAAATTACAAGTTTCTTTAAACAAAAAAAAAAGAACAAATATGCTTCAACTTATTGACACATTGGAAAATAAGTAAGCTTTAAAAATATCTATCTATCTATCTATCGCAGGTGGCACAGAGTGGGGAAGGGGAGGTGCTAGAAATTAAGGGGTATGTCGAACTGGAGTAAGGTGTGCACCTGCCTCACTCCTCCGGCCGGAACCAACAAACAGACAGTCGTTCCCTCTACAGGTAGGCTTATATCTACATACCCCTTAATTTCTAGCACCTCCCCTTCCCCAGTCGGTGCCTGCCTGCCTGCCACCTCAAACATCTGCATTTTCCCTTGGCTTTTTAAAACCTGTCGCGGTGGTCAGACAGCGATCACATGATGCTTCGAAACATCTCTCGAACACCGCATTGGAAACGGAAGTGTCAAAATGTCATGAAACCGTTTGAACTTTGGTGTCGAAATTGCCATCTCAAGCAGAGACCTACAGGATAGTAGCTCTCCAGGAACAGGGTTGGTGACCCCTGATATATAGGGATATAAAATGTTGATTAACTACTTTTATTTAAAAGGGAAATAAAATTATTCACTACGTCGCAATCAATGTCAGGAAAACAGCTGACTTGCTGCTCTATTAGATTCAGTTCTTATAGAGTTCAATCTCGTTTTCCACACAGTTCAAAGCTAAAAGTATTCGTAGAAAGTGAAACGTTTCAATCAGTGGCGTGCACAGACATTATGGGGGGCAAGTGCTCAGGGGGGAGGGGGAGGGCACTTTTTGCACTCGTGGAACATGTCATTATAGTGTGAGATTAAAAAAATAAAATAAACATTACACGCACATGTTCAATGCAATTCATGACTAACGTTACTGTCATTCATTACAAGAAGGCACTTGGGTAGCTTTTATGGGGATATTTTTCTCAGGCAATGGGGAACTGCCTGACTCTTCTTTCAGTGTTCATTTATGTTGCCCAAGAAAACCTACACAAAAGAAAACGTTCAGCTTAACAGATAGATTTGCAAAGTCGACCGACATTGTTTGTGGTGGTCGTCCTCACGTTATCCATCATTGATTTGGGATATAGCATTAAACTAGCTAATCACGTGACCAGTCGGCTAAAAAATGCTCAGTTGTTTGGTGCTGTATGAGCAGTGGCGCACCGTCAGATGCCAGGAAGGCCTTCAGTAACATCACCCTTTCCCGGATAATTGCTCTTAAACTGTTTGAGATCAGGTTTGATTGATCAACAATCAAACAGTTAATTAACAGAATAGCTACTACCACTAATGCGTGACATGTAATGATTAAGAAATGCTAATTACAAAGTGATTGCCTGTTGGCTATGTTGATATTATTGATGTGAATCCACAAAGATGACAATCTGCAAAAAATCCAAAACTTTCGCGGACTTATACTTTCGCAATTATTTTCATCTTCACTCAGCTGTGCTTCTTACCAAACAACGCACTTTGGCTGTCACATTCAGAGTATATAGAACGGATTCTCATGGCTAATTGCTCAATGATCGTTGCGAATTAATTTACGCAAATTTGGAAATTATAAAGACGTAGGCTATTGATATTTTTTCCGCAGCCATTGGTGTGCGGAAGTAAGTTAAACACCGTATAATTTCGTACTGCAATGTATAACAAGGCTTTCAAAAACAAGTTAGATTCTCGTCGGTTCCTCCAATCAGTCTGAGCAACGGTTGCAAATCGGGGAGGTAAACTGCGAGAGGTGTCTGTCATTAAGAAGTGAAAGGTGAGGTTAATGCTGGCCCTGTGTTTCTGCCGACGGACCATCACTGTGTATGAGACATGCTACTGCACAACAAAATGATTACAGGTTCGGCTGTACGATTTCACTTGATCTGTGTGTTACCTGGCTGGCAGGGCACAAGACTGTGGCTTCCAGTCGCTCAGCTGATATGCTCCAGCAGCGCATCCACAGAGATATAAGAAAACTAGAGTGGACAATCCTGTCACTTCCGAGGCGGCTATACTGCCATTAGCGCTTTGGCCCAGCCCACGCGGCGTCCACTCTAGTTTTCTTACATCTCTGTGAGCGTATCTATATGCACTGCGCGTGTTCACATGACAAAGGAAGAGAGGTCGGAAGCTCGTGAGGAGGTGGCCCATTTCGGGTCATTTTTTTCAGTAGTTTTTAATCAGACAGCTTTTCTAAAAGATCATTTCAAAATTGGCCCCACTAAAGTGTTAATTATGATAATAATAATAAAAAAAAAAAACGAAGTTTCAAAAGGGCACTTTCATTGATAAAGGGCAAAGAGGCAAGTGCTGTAGCACCACCTAGCGTCTATCTGTGCACGCCACTGGTTTCAATCTTCTTAGCTTGCAACCGCCTCTATTCTCACTGATAACCCAACTGCACAGAGCACTGCCCGTGCTTTATTAACTGATGAGTTTTAAAGTAGATGATGTTACTTCAAGTATTTAGCCAATTCTGACAAGCTAAATTACTTTTAGTGTAGGCCAACGTATGCTCAAAGCTCATTAAATCCATCCATTCTCTATACCTGGAACTGGAGCCCATCCCAGCTGACTCTGTGCGAAAGGCAGGAATGCGATGGGGTGCGTTTCCCGAAAGCACAGATGCTAACTTACATTAATGGACCCATTGACTGTGAATAGACGAACCATGCTAACTTAGTTAGCAACTACGCTTTTGGGAAATGCACCCCTGGACAACTCGCCAATCCTTTGCAGGGTGCTTGCACCATTCGTTAGAATTTAATTTTAATAATCAGTATCACAAATGCATAATGCATATTTTTGAGAGAGGGAAATCTGATTTTTACTTAAAATCCCTAGCAGATGCTGGTAGAAATCCAAAACAATTCTGGAAGCCTGTAAAAATGCTGGAAATTTCAAGTTCTTCTCCTTCTCTTCCATCACAAGTTGTTTTTAATTCAAATTTGATCACTGGCAAAGTTGAAATAAGTAATGCTTTTAATCAGCATTTTGTCTCAGCAGGCTATCTTTTTGAGATGAGCAAAGTAGCAGACCCAAGTCTCTCTGAGCAGACTAATGATAAGCAGTGCACCTCTGATCTATCTACCAGTGCTACAACCTCTTATTTGTTGAATAATAATACTGTATTTTCTTTAGTTGTGTTTCAACTGAGGAAGTTCTTGAAGCTCTTAATGAAATTAATGTAAACAAGTCTACAAGGGATGACTAGATAGATCCATATCTTTTGAAACTCTCTGCCTCACTCATTGCCAAACCTCTGACTCATATTTAATATGTATATTATGACAAGCAACATACCAAAAGTATGGAAAATTGCTAATGTTCTCCCTTTATCAGTAGAGGGAGATGCAAGTAATTTAAATAATTACTGTCCAATTTCCAGATTGTCTTGCCTGGCTAAGATTCTGGAGTCCCTAGTTAATTCTCAATTACAATCTTTTTTAACTGAAAATTGCATTTTGAATACTCACCAATCTGGTTTCAGGTCTGGGCATAGCACTGTTACTGCTTCTTGGTTAGTTATAAATAACATGATAAGAGCACTGGATAACAGACAGCACTGTGCAGCCCTTTTCATTGACCAGTCTGAGGCATTTGATACAGTCAATCATGCCCTGAAAAGATTCAGACATTGGTCTTGACAAATCTGCGTGTAATTGGTTTGAAAATTATCTTGAGGATAGGATTCAATATATGCATTTGAAAACATTCAGTCTCGAAGTGCTCCAATCTGCAGAGGAGTTCCACAAGGTTCAATTCTTGTTGTTCACTATCTATATTAATAATATTGGCTCATCTTTGGATCATTGTAAATTGCATTTATATGCTGATGATACCATCATTTACTCGACTTCTTCAGTTCAGCAGGCCATATCTAATCTGCAGCATGATTTTAACTCTATTCAAAGATCTCAAATTGAGTTGAAGCTTGTCTTAAATGAGGACAAAACCAAGTTCATGGTATTCACTAAAGCTAGAAAAAAGTACTGCCTTGATTTTCATATTTGTACCCTGCAGGGTAGCCAAATTGACAAGGCCCACAATTAAAAATACTTGGGCATTTGGCTGGAGGACAAGCTGACTTTTTACATGCATATTGAAAATTTTACCAAAAAGATAAGGAGTAACATAGGCTTCTTATATAAAAATAGGGCTTGTTTCAATTTCGAAAGTAAGAAGAAGATTGTGCACTCCGTAATACTCCCCATGCTTGATTATGGTGTTGTGATTTATAGAAATGCACCTACTTCTGTTTTAAAACCTTTAAAGTCTATTTATCATTCTGCTATTAGATTTATCACAAGTCTTGACTTCCGCACCCACCATTGTTTTTTATACAAGTCAGTAGGGTGAGGGTCACTGAAAGCTAGACGAGACTACCACTGGTTTTTATGTGTTTAGAAATGTGTTTTATTGAAAATCCCTCTTTATTTAGCTAGTCTTCTTACGCAGCGAGTGGGTTGCCATGGGACACGGGCACAGGACTCATTGTGTCTGAATGTTTCTTGTGTAAGAACAGAGGTTGCAAAGACAGCTTTTTATTATATTGTCCCACACAGCTATAATCAGTTGCAAGTTAAATTGAAACTGAATGAACTGGTTCCTTTTTTTTTTTTTTAAAACTTTGATAAAATCACTTTATCAAGAGAATTGTTGTTGTTGTTTTAATTAATGTTTTCCCTTTAAAATGGCATTGCATTTTTTTCCCTTCATCTTCTTCTTGGTACTATAAATGTCCTGGTAAGTGGAGTTATTTTAATTGTTTGTAATGCAGGGCCCTGCTGAAAAGGGACATGGTCCCAGTCAGGCCCACTGCTTAAATAAATAAATCAATAAATAAGCTGCGCAGGCACTTGCAACTCGGTGTGTCATCAGTAACACAGTAGCTACCGTTATATGCTATTACCACGTTTATCAGTACTAGAAATTGAACACTAAACAGTCTTGACTAAATGCACGCTTGACGTTTTTACACACCCAAATGTTTCTCTGGGTACTCAAACATCAACATAAGCTGAAAAGGTGCTGATTTTATTTGATATCAAAAGTTTGAATACAGAATTATTTCCAGTCCCCTTATAGAGGATTAGCAAATTCGAAGTCCTCGCAATCAGCCACCCAGTTATAAAATATAGAAGAGGCTATTCACCCCGCGGCGGTTCAGTGCGAAAGATCAAAGAGCGGGGCGGATTATGAAATGAAATTTCTTATTGACCCAACTGCGGGGCAAATAACAGAAGTGCTTCTTTTATCCGTCCCACCGCGGTGCGAATAGCACAGCTGCTCCTCGTCGGCCCCGTTGCAGGGCAGGTAGCCGATCTTTTCCTCCCAATTCACCCCGCTGCGGGGTGAATATCCACTTCCAAGAAGGATAAATGAAGTCGATCTTAGTTTCGTTCTCATCCGTTTCTTCTGGGATTCTCGCATTTTCTCTGCTCAGATGGGAGTTCAGCCGCATCAGCGAATCTCTGCAGCATCACTCCTGTGCACTGATGCTGCTCACCAACAGGCTGGGTTTACACTGTGGGTCATGTTGCCCAGATCGGATATAAATCGGATTTTGAGGCCCATATCTGATTAGTCCAACTGCATGTTTACATCTTGTCTTGAGCTAGTTTGGATGCTACCGGTTTCGTTTCGATACTGTTTGTTTACACCACTCACTACCTGGCCATTGTCTTGGGCGATCCAAGTGCGCACAGTTGAGAAGGCTGCCGAAAATAAAAGCAAATGTGCTTGCAGCGCTACGAAAGCATGCAGGCCTAGCAGTCATAGAAATGATCAAAATATCAAGCAAGCTCGCAATATTTCACTGAGTGACCTACATCTGATTCTCAAGTTGACGCCTTTTACACCTATCACCTGCATCATCGTAAATGCGTAGGCAGACTCCGCCTTTTTGTAAACAATGGATGACAGTGAGCTTGGCTAGACGTTTATCATGTGATGCATGAAAAATCCCCATCCAATCCAGGGGATTCTGAGGAAGAGAAGGAGAAGAAGGGCTGTAATCTCTTCCTTTGCCTGTGAAGCGATCATCACCTCCTCCACTGTTCAGAGGAGTGTGTGGATTCGAGAGAGATCAAGGGATCGTGGGAGCAGGTTGTACAAAAGTTTGATGATGAACTGGGGCGTGGAATTTGAGAATGAGGAAACAAACGTTCCACGTTATGCCAGAATCTGTCGCCATTTCTGACACACCAAGACACTATGTTTCGCCTGGCCATCCCGTTGCACAAGGGTTGCAGTTGCTTTGTGGTGGCTGGCAGCAGGAGCGTGCTATCGCACATTAGCACATCTCTTTGGAATTAGCACCGTGTCCGTGTGCCTGATTATAAATGCATTATCAAGTCGTGCGACAGGAACTGTGGCATCTATATATATCTTCCACAACAGAATGAACTCCAAGCCATAGTACAAGGTCTAGAAATAACTAGAAATACAGGTGGGGGAGGGGTGTAAACAAAAGCCAGTACATAGGCACCTAGGCCTACATATTTGCAAATATTTTCTGACCAGGGCCCGTATTTACAAAGCATCTTATCATACCACTAAGACTACTCCTAAACTGCGCTAAAATGTTTTATGTAGGACTAATTTCTTAAACGTGATTCACAAAGCAACTGAGACCAACTTTTCTGTGAGAAAACAGCAACTCCCAAAGATAGGACAAGAGCCCCATTGCTATGGCTGACGTCAGGTCTGATGCACGAGCCTTGCGCCACTTAGCAATTTTGTCAAAATATTAATAGGCTTTATATAGCCTAGAAACAAATACAATTCCCGCCGTTCCATCTGAAAAACACCATCAGTATGCAAATCGTTGCAGTTTCAACGACGCAAAGAACACAATTTTTTTTAAAAATATCCGATCTGCATGCTGACATGTATTTACACGAAGGGCACATTAGCACATATCCGATACACATCAGATGCATATCCGAACAAAAACCACATTACATTACAGGTTCTTAGCAGACGCTCTTACCCTGAGCGACGTACAAAAGTGCAAAAGATCAGTACAAAAGTGCAGAGCTCCTAGGAGACAAGTACAAGTGCTAATAGTAAAGTGACAGAGAACACATTCAGTTTTTACAGGTCCAAACCGCCAGGTTTGAATGACCTGTGTAGGACCAAATTTGAATGAGGCCTAAATCCGATCTGGCGGATCCAATCGAGGGCGGAATCAATGTGTTTTTTTTTTCTGTTTACACAGCCATGTGACAGATCGGATATTGGCCATATTCGAGCAAAAGATCTGATTCGTGTCACATTCGTGTTACCTTTAACTGGCAGTGTAAATCCAACCACAGTGCGTCGTTCGCATCTCATCCTGTCCAGCGTTTCCAACCCACTCAACACTTCAAGCTAATAAAGGCTGAGCAACAAACACTGTCCCTGTTTGTGCAGTGCTGTCATGGAAGTAGTCTGGGACATGCATAAAAATAATAGATACTTCATATTTTGTATCTTGAAAAGTTGCAGAAAAGTTATGACATCAAGCATGCACATCTGCTATTGTTCTAAAAATTAAGAATGTGCATGCAATGGTAAATAATTGATTAGCTGTGCAGTTTTTTGGGCTGAATTTATACCATGCTGAAAGTTCACATAAGGACGTGGTTAAGCAACTTAGCTAGGTACGTAGACAGCATACATGAAACAGCAAAACACATTACCCTGAATCGGTGCAGGATATTCAAAATAATGGAAATATACAACTTAGTTTAGGTGCATCTTGAACATTTTAATACGAAAAAGCAAAGCGAATGGTTGCGACATGCATGATTATGGGATGTTACCTTCAATAGTTTCCGAATACTCGCCCGTTATCCAACCTTAGGTAACCAACAACAGCCTTTGCTTACTGTATATTCTGTGACGTAACATAAAAGATGGGTGAAGCAGTTGAGTCGCTACATAACAAAGCCATTCATCAAATATCCTAAAATAACTGAAAACATTGGTCTTACACCTGCTCACTTTCCGGACTTGGTAATAACGCAAGCCAACAGCATGGAATCTCCTGACCAGTGCTACACACAGAGAACCGCTGCTGCTGCACTGCTTAAGAGAACGCGCTTCAAGACAAGGTCCGCTTGGTGTTCACGTAGCCTGAATAAAAATTTAAAAAAATTGTTGCTGCCGTGAAAAAAGCACCAATGATTTAAAGGAGAGAAATGAAGATTATATATTGATCATTTGTGACAGTCAAAAAAAATTATTCACTGATTTTTCAGTGCCTTTTTCATTGTTCCCAATGGAAAATTTTTTTTAACCCCCCCATGGCATCATGTGACTTGCATATCAGCTTGACCGCTAAGCCCTTGTCAGCGTGAGTCTCAGCCCTGGTTCAGTATCCACTTCTAATAATACATCCATGCTTCAGACTGGTTGAGGGCAAAAGCCATAGGCTGAGAGCAAGAGGTCTATCAAAGCCCATCTAGGTCTACTGTCTGCGATCTTTCTGCACGCATGCATCTCGCATTTTATTTTTCCCTCGCCGATAGCCACACGCTGGAAATCCGGCATGGTGCTGGATTCCCATCACCCCTGGCTTCATCAATGCTTTCAACGTTCTAAAGAATAGGTTGCATCAGCAGGGAAGCATAATTGCACATTGTTTGCCGCGCCAATTGCACATTGGTTGCCGCGCTAAGCAATAATACTTTATTTATTAAATCACCAACACTTTGACACTTTGAAGTGTTGGTAACTGAATAATTTAGTAAATTGGTTATTCGTGCATCATGAAAGTTCAACGCATGGCATGCGCTTAAAATAATTTGATATGCATGTTACGCGTCAAACTTTCAAGGTAGCAAAGTCATTCATGAGGTCTCTACCGATCAGCTTCCGGAATTATTTAATTTAAAAAAATCTAAACCTTATCTAAATGCCACCCTCCGCAGCATTTACTACATTAAATTCTACTTAAAGATGGAATTTCAAGAAATTTCTGCTAATTGCTGTCCATGCGAATCTCACTGCCTTCCTTGAGGACGCAAAGCTGCATGTCTTAATCGTTAAGGGCAACGCAGTTTATAGGAAGCCCATTTGCTCAATAAATTAATTCAACCTATTACCCGATTCTTACTCTGACATGGGTTGAGTATTAACCTGCATTACAGTTGTGTAGACAGTGTTTTATGTTTACATGATCAGCCTAAACTGAGCAGCCTTAACACACGGACCTGAGTTAGCAAAACCACATTTTTAGAACCTTTTTATTTTTTAGGCATATCAAGCCAATCAGACGGAAATGCAGAAAAAAGTACCGTTTTGTAAGCAGCAGGAATTTAGAAGCTTTGAAATACGTTGACATTTTATGTTAGGTCTACCACTGATGTGGATAGGGAAATGCATCATAATTATTTCAATGAACAAGTGAAAAAGTGAGCACAGCTCACTAATACCCCAGACCCTTGTACATGGAGGAGATTACAGCGTACTTTCATATAAATTGGCACTGCACCTCTACATGAAGGATAGAATGCATGACTGAAATGCAAAAATAATCTGACTGTCAGACAACATTTGCAGTGGTAAATTTTCCAAGTCCAAAATATGGAAAACAAAAGTAATTTTTGAAAAAAAATCACATTTTCATGAAACTTGGCAGTGCAGACGAATAAGGTATATTTTCATATAAATTGGCACTGCACCTCTGCATGAAAGTATAGAATGTATGACTAAAAGTTGAAAACAATCCGATAAGCAGTCTTTGAGAAATCGGTTGGACAACATTTGTGGTGGTACATTTTATGAAAAATTATGGAAAACAAAAGTTATTTTTGAAAAAAATTATCAGATTTTAATTAAACTGGGCACTGTACCATGAAGTGTAAAATGCATGACTGCAATTCTTCCATGACTGCAAAAACCTCAAGTGGTTTTAGAGAAATCGGTCTGACAAACTGCCGCAGATGGACAGATGGAATTCTTTGGTATATACTATCGGGGGTCACGTTACACTTTTTGATTGTCCGTCATTGTGACGGATGGGGGCATAAAAATTCATAATCAATTATTATCAGTCATTATAATTAAACATTTTTTAATGATAATTGTTTATTTTTTTAATAAAATAAACAGAATAATTTATAGATTACGCATTAGATGATTCCGACAGTGTTTCATGTAGACACACATTGTGCACTGTGTTAAATACAGCACTGCCTGGATTTTCGAACTTACTGCTGTATGAACTTTATAAAACATCACAAATGATTTCTCCCCCCTCATAGTAGCAGTGCTCAAATGAACAATGCTTTCAGTTATTGCTGGGCTTCACTAAGCCTAACAACCGAAGTCTCGCCAAGCGGTCCTACGAAGCTGCTTACCAACTCGTTATGTCAACCGCCGCTTTCCCCACCTAGATATCTGCGTGTGCACATAACAGAGACAGCATTTGTAGCATATGACTAATCGTCTACCGGCAGCAGAGCAGCATATTTTACGAATGAAGAGCAAATGATCATATTACAAAATATGAGGAATACAGGATCAAACCAGAGATGCCAAGTCTGACGCATTCGGCTTGAATCTCTTGCCTCTTAGTGGCATTCGTGTTCCTGTGCCGTAGTTGGTAATTATTCAATCAACGCGAACTGAAGAAATTCACTCACGGAATTTAAGTCATTGCACATCAAGTTAATCAGTTTCACGTGCATTACGGTGGATTTCCCCACTGGTGACATGGAAATTGATTATGACTCGGGAATTCTCACGCTAGTCTTTAGCTACTGAAGGATTGAAAGCAATGGAATTGCATAATGACATTTCAAATGGTCTTATTTCTTTTAAACAATTTAAACAACCATGAAACACATGCATTGTTTCCAATCCCTGAGTAATGAGAAGCACGGGATGTCCATAGTCATAACCGCTTTCCATAGTGAGGTCCACCTTCACGCAACTGAAACTGATACTTCAATGCACAATGATTTTAATTTCGCGTGAGAATGTCATTAATAAGCGTTCATTGAATAATTGCGGACTACGGTGAAGAAGTCTAAAAAATGCGTGAGACCAACGCCGAATGCGTGAGACTTGGCATTTCTGACAGATCAAAGACAATGCTCGAGACAATATGACGCCCACCACCAATTGGACGGGGGTGTGAATTACATTCTGTCAAAATGACAGACGGCCTTCAAAATATTCCGTCATTATTAACAAAATCCGTCAAAGACGGAAAATATTCGGTTAACGCGACCTCTGATACTATAATAATCCAAGCTGAGGGGAAATGGATACCGATTGATCCTTGCAACTAATTAACCCTTTGTTGGTAAATAGGAAACCTAAATGGGAACGGGTTTAGAGATGTAATGCGCTTTAAGGTGAGGTGAGAGCAGTGCCATAATCCCTCCGATGACAACTCTGGAGTGGAAGAGGTTAAGACTAACAGTCCAGAGATATAATAAATATGCTGGAATTGAAAGATTTCTCTGGCAAAATTTTATTGAATTCAACCATGGATAAAATACAAGATTGCATGCACTGTTCTCGGCAGTCAACAGACTCCCTTCATGCAACTCAAAGTGCAGAAATGTACAACGGCTAAAATCACTTATAGACTACATTGAGCTTTACTGAGGATACACTGCTTCTGCATCAAAGAAAGACACCCCAGTGCACACTGAGAGTGAAGGAAATTTTTAAATTAAGGACACAACCTTAACATATTATAAGGAATGCTCCAGATTTGTGGAAATCTCCATTGGTAAAATTCTCAGAGGACACTCTTTTGAGCCAATCCAGAAGTATGGATACAGCATTTCAGAGAAGGTGTGTTTGAACGTGTAGATGTGGGTGTGGTTAGAGTGATCAGAGAAGGTTACTTTGCCTCGGTCATAGTCCAGATTCACCCTAATTACAAGGGGCTTCTTCTTTAGGTTGAGGCGTGTCAGGGGAGATGTCCCCGCAAAGTACATCTTGTGGTAATAGTATATGGACAGGTATCCATTCTTCAGAACAGAAGGAACCTTCTCTTTCCTTTGGGCAGACTCTTTAACCACTCCCAGGACCCATGCTCCATTGTCCCCAACTTCCACATCCCACGTGTAATACCCAGAGCTGTACCCTCGGGCGCCAAGCACAGCTGCATCCAGGATGAACCGCTCAGGGTTCTCTGGGAGCTGCTGTCGTCCATCGCTGTCCGCAACCGTAGTCAGCTCCTTGGAGATAATAAGCCAAGGCGCAGCAGTGTTGGGGTCCAGAGTCACAGGAGCTGGAAAACAAGATGGAAAGAAAGTTCAGTCTCCATCTGATAGTTAAAAAAACTTCTCTGAAGTCAGTGAAACAGAATGTGAATCACTGCATGTATCCATCAACTACTGTTTTTCAATTATTCTAAAAGTTCCACAAGATCAAGCGACTGCAATGCCAGGCTCAGCAATCTATTTTTGTGCTTCCTGGAGTATAAGGATTTGATGGTCATTTGTCAGAGAAATTGGTTTCCATCACTTAATTGCAATGTCAACCCACCATAAACTATTTTGCGATATTTCAGGAATTTTTTTCATTTGAGGCATATACATTCAGGTTCTCTCAAGCTAAAATTATAAATTTACATTAAAAAGCATTAGAGAGAGACCTCAAAAGAAAAAAGAGAGATTGGCTTCATCCAAAAACCCCCACTTACGGTCTTTGTACTTAGTCAAGTAGCTACTTGAGTGACACGTTTCCGTGAGCTGGCTTAAGTGTATAAGTAGGCGTAGGGCTGGACAATAATTACAAAACCCAAAACCAGTGAAGTTGGCACGTTATGTAAATCGTAGATAAAAACAGAATACAATGATTTGCTAATCCTTTTCGACTTATATTCTATTGAATACACTGCAAAGACAAGATGTTTAATGTTCAAACTGAGAAACTTTTTTTTTTTTGCAAATAATCATTAATTTAGAATTTAAAGGCAGCAACACATTGCAAAAAAGTTGGCACAGGGGCCTTTTTACCACTGTGTTACATCGCCTTTCCTTTTAACGACACTCTGTAAACGTTTGGGAACTGAGGAGACCAATTTTTGAAGCTTTTCAGGTGGAACTCTTTCCCATTCTTGCTTGATGTACAGCTTAAGTTATTCAACAGTCCGGGGTTTCTGTTGTCGTATTTTACGCTTCATAATGCGCCACACATTTTCAATGGGAGACAGGTCTGGACTACAGGCAGGCCAGTCTAGTACCCGCACTCTTTTACTACGGAGCCATGCTGGTGTAACACGTGCAGAATGTGGCTTGGCATTGTCTTGCTGAAATAAGCAGGGGCGTCCATGAAAAAGACGTTGCTTGGATGACAACATGTGTTGCTCCAAAACCTGTATGCACCTTTCAGCATTAATGAAGCCTTCACATATGTGTAAGTTGTCCATGCCTTGGGCACTAATACACCCCCATACCATCACAGATGCTGGCTTTTGAACTTTGCGCCTATTACAATCTGGATGGTTCTTTTCCTCTTTGGTCAGGAGGACACGACGTCCACAGTTTCCAAAAACAATTTGAAATGTGGACTCGTCAGACCACAGAACACTTTTCCACTTTGCATCAGTCCATCTTAGATGAGCTTGGGCCCAGCGAAGCCGGCAGCATTTCTGATGCTGTTGATAAATGGCCTTCGCTTTGCATTGTAGAGTTTTAACTTGCACTTGCAGATGTAGCGACAAACTGTAGTTACTGACAGTGGTTTTCTGAAGTGTTCCTGAGCCCATGTGGTGATGTCCTTTACACACTGATATCAGTTTTTGATGCAGTACCACCTGAGGGATCGAAGGTCACGGGCATTCAATGTTGGTTTTCGGCCTTGTCGCTTACGTGCAGTGATTTCTCCAGATTCTCTGAACCTTTTGACGATATTACGCACCGTAGATGATGAAATCCCTAAATTTCTTGCAATAGCTCGTTGAGGAATGTTTTTTTTAAACTGTTCGACAATCAGCTAACGCATTTGTTCACTAAGTGGTGACCCTCGCCCCATCCTTGTTTGTGAATGACTGAGCATTTCAGGGAAGCTGCTTTTATACCCAATCATGGCACCCACCTGTTCCCAATTAGCCCGTTCACCTGTGGGATGTTCCAAATAAGTGTTTGATGAGCATTCCTCAACTCTCAGTCTTTTTTGCCACTTGTGCCAGCTTCTTTGAAACATGTTGCAGGCATCAAATTCCAAATGAGCTTAATATTTGCAAAAAATTAAAAAGTTTACCTGTTCGAACATTAAGTAACTTGTCTTTGCAGTGTATTCAATTGAATATAGGTTGAAAAGGATTTGCAAATCATTGTATTCTGTTTTTATATACAATTTACACGACGTGCCAACTTCACTGGTTTTGGGTTTTGTAAATATCAACGTATATTGCGATGGAAAATGTTTCAATAACGATGATATGATATTAAATGCATTTCCAATATTTCAATACACTTTATTTAGAGCATCGGTCAATAAGTTACATTAATTGCTGGGCACTGCCATCTGTTCAATGCATTAAAGCCGAGCAGAGAGAGCAGAGCGGGAAGAATAGCATGATGTCATGGCCTGATGATCGCCATGGAAATGCGCCATATTAGCTATGAACAGAACTGCTCGCAATTTTGAATGCCCCATGGTCAACTGGACTGTCTAGTTACCTGGCCCCTCCCCTAGGGGGCCAGGTTAAGCAATGATCATGTCTGTGTGTTTGTGTGTGTCTGTCACTCTGTCTGTCAGCCCGTGGCTGAGGCCAGGTCTGCTATCTCTGATTGCCTTGTTCTGAATGGAACAGACTGGAGGACTGCCAGCATTGATTCTTTGGAGGAGAAATTCAAAAATGGAGTTTTTCCTCTTACAGTGTGAGTAGAACTGCCTTTGGATGGACTAACTATCTTTATCTAGCCAGCTAGCTAACTAGCCATCTATTTCTTATTCTCGGTTTACCACCGTGATCACAAAGCTAGTTTGCAACATCGGTTAACAAGAGCAGCCTTTTGCCTTTGCTAATAATGCTGCATGTGCTGATATTTTGCTTAATGTGGCAATTTGTTATAGAATTTATTCTGCATGCTACAAAATAAAATGCCTTGGATTTTCGCTCGTTTAAAATCTGAACAGCTCTAAGACTTCGTAAATCCCCTGCTTCGTTCGTTGCATTGATGACTCTGTTCAATCTAGGGTAGCATATTGCCTGCTTTTTCGCGATGGTGGAATGTCAGCTCGGTTAAAATAAGGTATATATCAGATGTTACTATGTTAGTGAGATATACTTGCTCCTAATAGGGAGTGAAAAGCATTTATTCAAGCTTGTGTTTCGCTTGGACGATCGGAAGCCTTCCGTCTCAGAGTGAACGTTCTGACCGAAAAATAAGCAGTTCTGTTAATGAGTATGAGGTTGCTGATGCGGCTTTGAAGAAAAACAAAACTCTGAACTTAATAATTCAGAAAACGCTTGTTTTTGGTTTGGAGAGGTTACGGGTGACTACTGATGTCTATCCATGCCTATATTGATAAATGCATACTAAAGTCTGCTAGAAAATCATTTATTCCTACTGAACTTCATGAAAAGTTGATTTGTGTTAAACATGATTATTTTATGATCTGACAGTGCACCATTTTGAGGGCTCTGACAGCACCCTGGAGAGAAACTGAAATATGATGGAATTATAAATGATACAAGCATCTTGTTTGATTTTAGCTACTCCCTCCATCACTGTGAAGCTCAGATCATGAATTGGAAAGCCTTAAAGTTAGAGTATGTAATCTTGGAACAGCTTGCAAAGATTTGAATGTAGCCTAACCTCTAAACCCACCCCCTCCCCTCAAGTCTCTGACCAAAGCCAGACCCCCTCAGGGAAGCAATACCGATACTGACCCTTGTTTTAGCTCGTGGTCTGTCCAATTCTCTCTTTTTAACATTTTTTTTTGTTCTCAGTCTGCTTTTGTTTTCCATTTTTGCAGGTAAAAGGAGTTGCTGGCAATGGAGGGATAGGAAATTTTTCTTTGCCGATGGTGGATTTTCCGTCATTGCTTTGGTAAAACTCCAGAGGCCGGACGAAGACAGATTAAAAGCGCAAGGGAGGGGGGCGGCCCATTGCGTGCGCACAAGAAATGTTGACATTCATAAGTCACTCCTCCTGGCTCTGATTGGTTGTTTTGTCCCAGTCGTGGTGAAATCTTGCTGAAGGAATTAGAAGCACTAGATGGAGCCAGATGACTCTGATTTTCTCAAAGATCATCTGTCTCTCATCCCACAGTCAGGCCATAGTAACAGTTTTAACAAATATGACAAAAATTGATTTTTTTTTTTTATTGCAAACTCCAGCTTTAAATTAGGTAACGCATAAATAGCCATATTTGGCTTCTGTGCAAAGGGGTTAATAAAAAAATTTGTCAGAAAACCTTGGGACATCAATCACAAATCAAAGCACTACAGCTGCAAAGGATTGTGGACCATTTCTTTAAAGGCTGGTCCAGTGTTTCCTTGCTGAAACAAAGCAGAAGAGAAGCCGAGTGCCTCCTGCCTTCATGAAATAGACAATTTGGATGCTCCTTGTCATGGCTACTAGCAAAAAAATATTGTTCTCTGGTCATGTCCGCTAACGAGGAATGTTCCTTCGTCATCAGAAAATTTGGATGCACCCCAAGTTTAGGAACCACTTACTTATTACGCATCTGTTTGTCCCTAAATATGACCACAGATGGGAAACCTGAATTGGACAACCAGAAATTATACATGTGCAACACACAATGGCACCCTCTCTCCTGATTTAATTATAATTTACTGGTCCCTCCCCCTCCAACATACAATCTCCATACTCACTGAAATGGACTATTTCCTGCATCTTCTTCCACACTTTGTATTTCAGACACCCCAGGTATGAGGCTACATTGATCAGTACCTCTGAACCCAGCTCTGGACCCTCAATTGTGGGCTGTGCTCTGCAACAACATCCAAGTATTCAAGGAGCAGTGTCACGATTACTGAACAAAGAAAATCTGCTCAACCGCAAGTCAAAATAGAGGGCATTTTTCTTCCTCTATAATTACTGGCGATACCAACCAGCTGACATTCTTCATATCACTTGGCTAAAGCTTAAAATAGCACTTTGAATCCTTCACTTTAAATGGAAAGCTCCTTAATATAAAAAGTTTTGTGCCGGAGTACGTAAAATGTAGAAATACAATGCAAAACAATGACGGATTGGCGAGGATGGAATCAGATTATGACCAGCAATCAAGAGAGATTCACTTTCATGGAATGTACATGCTGAGCATGCAGGGTAATCATGACGCAGCTCCTTTAAGTGGCTCTGTTAAATTCCCAAGCAAAAGAGAGCATATTACAAATGGCAGAATGTGTTTCATCTACCTTTTCATTGTAGTCTTGTATTTCTGAAAAAAGAAATGGATAATTACCATCTCCAGTGTAGAGACTGGCATTGAATAAACGCAGCGGGAAAATGATCTAATAAGTTAATCAATCAGAATCCCATCTCGGACATTTATCACAAAGATTAGTGTGACTATGACATAAAATGCAATATCACACTTACATAACATACACTCAAGAATGGAGGACAATTTAAAATTTAAATTGAAATTGTGCTTACATGCAAGAGTGATATGTCGTCCACCTGAATTTCCTCCTCTATGGCACTAATAGAGGCAGAGAGGTCAGCCATAATCATCTCCACAGCATCGATCTTTGCCCTCAACATCTGGCTCTTCTCCTCCTCCTCCTGTTTCAGCATGTTCAGCCTCGCCTCCTCCTCAAGCCTGAGGAAACGGTGAAGCTTCTCAAACTCCTCCTTTATCTGCTCCTCCGTCTGCTGGGCCTGCGTCTAAGAGAAGAGTCTTTACCTTTGATTGTTCGAGGTTTGTAGTTATTGAATGCACATCACTCCCAACTGCCACTACCTTAACGTAGGTTGCAGTATCTTCAAAGTCCTTTTTAGATTTGTCGAAGGCCTCCAACTTCTCTTGCAGGGTTTTCAGTGCGGCCCTCAAATTCACCTGAGAGGGGTCAGTGCAATTTGGAGGTGGGAAAACACAAAGTTAAAGACTTAACATTTTGTCAATTACAAATGAGTGGAACAAGAGACTGAATTGATCCAATTTTTTGAGCAATGGAAAACAAAAAAGTAGCTTGAGTAGCTTCAACCACATTGATATAGACAGAACAAGGATTACACAAGTAAATAATTTAGTTTGGATGGGGAATGTTCATGCATATGGAACAGTTTTAGACAGAGAGGAAAATGTATACTCATCAGTGAACTTGTGACATGCGTCAACCTTTATGCTCAGTACATCGTGACTGACATGGTCGAAATTATTGATGGCTATGACGGGATGCTAGTTTCAGAGAAATTATTACGATTGGATGTGAACATTTATCAGATGATTATGATAATGTTCCTGTGCTCAGACAGCCATCTACGCAACATGAAACTTCCATTAATTTCAAAACTGGGCAAAAAAAAAAAAAAAAACAATTCAGCCAAAAATTTTACTCAGCCCGAAGAGAGAGGGCTATTGTTTTTGGTGGCAATTGTTTGTCTGTCAGAATGTTTGTCAGCAGTTTAAAATTTTGCGAAAGGGTACGCAATGGTCCAAGGATCACTTGAGCAAATGAGTCACAATCAGCTAAGGTGTAATATGGCAATTCACGAAAACCACCACATGATAAATTATTCCCTATTTGAGTGAATCAGTAAATTGATTGGTGGTCTTAATTTAAATATTTGAGAGACAGGACAGATAGAGCACCAATGAAGGAAAGAAAATTAAAATTCAGGGGCCACTGATTTCAGTGCTTGGCAAACATTATAATACTCAAGTAACTATGTACTTGGCTGGATTTTTTTTTTACCAATTGTTGGTCCAAACTGCTATAACTTTTTGCTTATATTTTCAATGGGTTTCAAAGCTATTGCGCCACACAGAAACACAGCACCTGTAGCTCATAATCAAAAACAAACTCTCCTCAAAATTTCCCCTTGTGCACATTAGTGCATCCGTCAAACATAACGGGTGATGGCCAAGGGTTTTTTTTCCACAGTCATCTGTGTCTGCTCCATAATGTATGCACAGTAGTGTTTTCATTCGAATATACTGAAGTTAGTGAGTCTCTGCTCATCAGTAGTCAGCCTTTTTAGAATCGAAGTCCAGAAAAAAGTCAATCTGTCAAAAAATAGGCGTGCAATACACGGAATACCCCTCAGCCCGATGTCAAAGTTTTTGGAGACCCCCACCCGCCCGCCCAACCGCACGAAGGATAGCAATACCCCGTCAGCCTTGAGGACTGAGGGGTAAAAATAAAGTACATAATTTATGGCACTAAAAAGACAACAATTAGGAGGCCCGTGACATCTGCATTTCAAGGAAGTCTCCCCATATATGGCTTGAAGTCTGCGTCATCATTACTTGTGGAAAAAGGCAGTAGTGGGGTCGGTAAATTTTTTTGACTGTCCGTCAAAAACACTAACATACGAATGATGTGACGTGTGTTAATATAAACGCACCATTAACTTGATATGTGTAGTGACTTCTTAGAAATATTAAGCAAGTTGAGAGAGGTTAAATAAACATAGGTTTGGGCTAATTATTTTGGACGGATGTGAGCAATGAAAAACTTTAGTGTGGTAGACGATGAAAATGAGGAACCGATGGAGATCCATCCGAAGATGATGGCAGGGTTTTGTAATCCACTCTGACAGCGCAGTTCCCCAGAGCCTGAGGCCTGTGCTACCGCAGTCCCGTTTCCCTGTGCTTCCGCAGTGTCCGCAAGGTTGAAGGCATTACACGTCTCTGAGAATGACTGGGGAAATCTGGTGTCCATCGTAAATTACCCTCTAGGATAATGTACTGTTTTATTGAGTTAATGAATAAATAATTCTGCATAGTTCGACTGCTGATTATTAAGCCAGATTTTTTTTTTTTTTTTAAATTTGTTTTATTCAATACCCGCGAGCTAGCTTCATCCATTTATCGCCAGCAGAAGTTTGTTACTCATCGCAGTTGGTCAGATAATATGCATGTAATCAGGGGATCGCAGACCTTTGAGCCAATGTTAGCTATCGTTAACTAATGATCATTAGGTCTCAAACTCAGTCCTGGTGTCGCCGCCGCCGCCAGGTGTGTATGCTGATTTTTCTTACTATCACAAATGCAATAGTAGGATTTTAATAAGCTGTTCTCTTCCACTCCTGAAATATCATTGGAGGGATATTGGCACTGCTCTCACTTCGCCTTAAAGTGCATTTTATCTCCAAACTCGATCCAAATTAAATTTCCTAATTACCAACCAAGTGTTCATTTGTTCAGTGAGAATCAATCCATTTCCCCTCAGTTGGCTTTATAGACCATCGCTATAATAATCTAGCATTTTCCCATCCACATTTATGGTGACATAAAACGTCAACATCTTACGAAGCTTCTGAATTCCTGCATATCACAAAACGGAATACATTTCTGCGTCTGCGTCCGATCAGCTTGATACGCCTAAGAAAACATTTCTAATCAAAGTGACACCATCTTCAACTCCTGGATAAGCTGTCTTTGAATCTTACCACCTGTGGTACTGCTAACGGCAAACTGATTGATTGATTGATTGACTGATTGATTGATTAGAGAGTGACGCTGGAGTCTCATCACAACAGTCCACGCTCAGCTTTGCTTGATCCAGAAGTAAAAATGCAGTATTGCAGACTTAGGTGCGCGCCTACTCGCGTAAAAATAAAGCTGTCTACAACCAGTGACATTACCAAAATGCAGGTTAACAATCAATCTATTCCCGAGTGAGAATTGGATAATGAACCTAATTAATTTATTGAGCAAATGGGCTTCCAATAAGCTGCATTGCCA
Organism: Gymnothorax reevesii; assembly: GCA_029721435.1. Lineage (NCBI taxonomy): Eukaryota > Metazoa > Chordata > Actinopteri > Anguilliformes > Muraenidae > Gymnothorax > Gymnothorax reevesii. Next base: position 38,096,135 of record CM056579.1, on the reverse strand, counting down.
TTAAGGATTGTGATATACAGCTTTCCATCAAGAAGATGGCAACAATATGAGACAGCATGGGTGGTAATTAAATTAAATTTCCCAAAATTCTATCTTGAAGTAGAGAGTTACGTACTAAATTCTGCTGTTGATGGTATTAGATAAGGTTCAGATTTAGATTAATTAGATAATTGCCATTCAGACAATCTCATATTTTAGCCTTCCTACAACATTAACAGAAGCCAAACTGCAAAGACCTAATGAATGAGTTTGCTACCTTGAAGGTTTGATGCATGGCATGTATACCAAATGATTTTAAATGCATGCCATGTGTCGAACTTTCACAATGCCAGAATATCCATTTTACCAAATTATTCCATTACCAAGACTTCAAAGTCAGAAGCGTTGGTAATTTAATTCATTGTTATCACTTTGCGCAGAAACCATTGCGCAACCACGCTTCCCTGCAAATGTGACCCATTCTTTTGAACACTGAAAACATAATGATTAAGTGCAATCTTAAAATAATTTAGGTTGCATTGTTGAAAAAATCCTAGTACCAGTGATATAACTCAGGGAAAGCACTGGGTGGATTAATTACTGTTTGTTGCCCCCAGGACGAAGTCGGGCGGCTACTATGAATTCAAGGATTCGCCGCCGCCGCATCCGTAGACGATTTCTTGTGGACGCTCCACAGGCTGTAATTTTTGACCGATTTCTTTCATATTTGGTGTGGAAATGTGTTGTACTTCACTTATGACGCCTAGCGATTTTGGTTGCCATGGCGACAGTATTGGTCAAATAATATGAAAATTAGTGGCAAAACATAGAGATTTCCTTGTGGACGCAGTGCAGGTTGTAATTTTCGACCGATTACTTTAATATTTGGCTTGGGTATGTGTTACACTTCATTTATGACACCCATCAATTTTTGTTGCCATGGTGACAGTATTGGAATTATGTGTAAATTTGTGCTGAAACATACATGCTCCCTATTGGACATTGTACAGGCAGTAATTTTTGACCGATTACTTTCACTTTTTGACCGATTACTTTCACATTTGGCATGGATAGATGATATACTTCATTTATAGCACCTATCGATTTTGGTTGCCATGGTGACAGTATTGGCCGAATAATGCGCAATAAAGGGGAAAACTGCGCTTTTGGGGGCTACACCCATGCGGTCGCAGCCGACTGGACTGTCAAGTTTTTTATTTTTATTTTATTTTTTTCATCCATACAATATCACTATTAACCCTTTGATGCATATGCCTCAGGTATGTGAGGTTTTTTAGTCCCCCCCCCTCCTCAAGGCATCCACCCCTGGAAATGCATTCATGTTACTTTTGTGAGGTACTATAGTTTCTGTATCAGTCAACAGATTTCTCTAGTAGCGCTCTTCAAATTTCCAAGATGGCTGCGCCCATGAGAAAGAGGCAAGTGTGCTTTTCTAAACTTTAGACCCCCCATAGAAGCAAGAGTAAGAAACTCTTAGCCAACATAGTATATTGTACTGTTCTATATGTTCCATGTGATCTTGTACACTGCCCGGCCAAAAAAAAAGTCACCGTTTGGAATTTAATGAACAAATTCTATAATTGGATCATTATTGCAGTTATTAATATGTTTCAGCTGTCAATAATCATTTTAAGCCGCGTCGCTACTCATTTCTTAAAAAATCATATCGGAAGTCACATCCCTCGATGGTGGAAAAGATGTAACAGTATTTCAGAACGGGCAAGTTATTGGCCTGAATCTAGCAAAGAAACCATGAATGACAAAACAAGTATGAGGATTCATTTTCCCAAACAAATTTGCCACCACAAAGTCCTGACCTTAAACACATTATAAGTTATTGGGATATGCTCAAAAAAGACCACAGTGGTTCAACCATTATGTTGAGAAGACAAGATCTCAGCCAAAAATTCTGGCATTTATGGTTGAAAATAAATGTTCTAGCATTGCATATAGCTGTCAAAACAATGACAAGATGAATATGCACTGTAATCAAAGCTACATGCGTTCAAACTATATATTTGAGTGTGCAACCTTTTTTTTGGCCAACTTTTTTTTTTGGCCGGGCAGTGTATAAGACATCAAACATGTTTTAGATTCATGACTTATTGAACAATAGGCAGTTATATGGCAAACTGACGTGTGAGGTTTATGCACATGTATGCTTTACAAAAAACTCATGTGGGGTTAAAAAAAATAAAAATTACCCCCAGTTTTGGCAATCCTTGAAAAAAAAAAGATGATATTTGGTCTTTTGGTCAATAAACAAGTAGAAATGCCAAAAATCATCAGTATTGACCAAAGGGAAAGGTCTCATGCATCAAAGGATTAAGTCTGTTGTCAGTGTTACCCTTCAGTGATCTGTCATTTCTTAATACTTTCTTCATAATCACAGGCTTATATATTGGTTTTGATTATTCAATAAATAAATTATGATTATTGATCAAGCAATCTTAAACATGCCTCACAAATTCTCCCTTGACCAGGATGAATTTAAGCAATTGAAAGAGAAATATATAGTGTATAAAAAGTGCACTCATGAGCAGTAATGTGTGTCATGCATCAGTGTACATGTCCCATTTGGGTAAGTTTTACCTCTTTATAGTATTAATAAAATTTGTGCTGCAAGTCACTAGCTCCAGTGGCTCCCAAGTCTTGATGTTTATAAACAGAATTTCCTGTCTGCCACTCCTGCGAGTTAAAAGGCCCTGTTTGCCTATAAGTTATGCTAGTCTGTCAAATATAACATGCGCAACAGTCCCAAAGATTAGTGTGATTTTGCTTCTTCTGGGTTTTGTTCAAGGTCTAATGTTATGGTCCCAAATACAAATATGATGCCATTTCTGGAGCGATATTTACCAAAATCTGCATTAGTCAGTAGGATAGAGGATATATGCCAACAGACAGCTCATGCAAGTTAATGTATTAGGGTTATAGATCAGCAATACGTACTTCCAGCATCCTGTTTGGATTTTTATGAATTGGTCAAGATAAAAATACACGCGAAAATGTCTTCCCTATATTGAAAATGGTGCTAGAAGGTAAACATCAGCAGAAAACACACCATTCAGTCCATCAAACAATAACAAGTTTAAGCAGTCGCATCTCTGGAGAAAAAGTGACTTAAAAAAAAAAAACTGGGTATATAACTGCATTATCTTTCCCAAATTAACTCTGTTCAGTAGCTCAGCTTTCATAAAACAGTCAGAGAATAAATGATTGAAGAAGTCTATATTTGACGTTAATGTAACAATTTAGTGCACCTTAGCTGTGAAGGACAAGGTCATTGAAAACTCAAAAATTGTTTCACATGTCTCCCTCTGGCGGTGTACAATGTGTGCTGCACCACTTATTTAAATGTCAGAGGGCTTCTGACAGAAGCTCTACATATTTACTTCGGCCCAGAACACTACAGTGGACTGTTTTTTAATCCCGCTCCCAGTGGATTTCTGACCATTACCGACCACTCCAGCAACGTGTGCTTTCCACTCCCGTCCCCACCCGCAGAAATTCTGACCTTCCCCACCCGCATAACAGAGTTCCATTGATTTTGTGTCTTCTCCCATCCTACAGGGAATAAACATTATTTTATTTTTCAGCATTAATGAAGAGAGACGCAATGTGCATACCTGTCGGCAATGACATTACAAAATTATGTCCCCCTCCACTGTATTTATAAAATAAATTCAAACCACTTTTTTTCATGCGGGGCACCAAGACTGCCCTCCACTAGTCAAAGGTGTAAACTGACGGAATGTCGACCACCGTTGAATAAAGACAACTCCCCACCTTGAAGTCCAGCACTGCCTCGCCTACCGGACAACACTCGTGATGTTTGTGCTTTTTTGAGGTGTGGCAGACAACGCAAATAGGCTGGCTGTCCTCCAGACAGAACAGTTTGAGCTTTTCCCCGTGCAGAAGGCACAGTTCTCCGGTCTGCTCCTGTCCAATCGCTTCCCCTCTGACTCTAGTCCCTTCAACATAAGAGTCGCACAAGTTCTTCAGCGTCAAACTGACGACAGGCTCGTTTGTGGCAGACTCGCATCTGCACAGCGGGCAGTCTCGCCCAGAAATCTTCTGAGTCCAGTACTGCTGAAGGCACGCTTTACAGAAGCTATGGCTACACTGCAGGACTACCGGTTCGCGGAATATATCGCTGCACACGGGACAGCAGAGATCCTCTTCCGACAAAGAAAGTCTGGCTGCCATTTCTTCATTTACTGCGGCTTCAATACCGAACTGTCAGAGGGAATTTCTAAGCCGAAAAAGAAAAAGTTTGCCTTTCGAAGTTAGCCACAAGGTTCGCTTCAAGTGGGATCTCTGTAATAGTAAGCTGGCGACGTCGCGACAATATTCTTCGCCGTCGGTTCAATAAACCTTAGCTTTATAAAATCTTGCACACATGACATCCATTACCGATTGCGACTGTGTTTCAGACTTATTTAATGGTTTAACAATCCAATCACACTACGGAGCGCAATGGCAACCCTGACGACGGTAACTTCAACTTCCTCTTCCTATGATTCTTCTTCTACTTCTGTGAAGATGTTTGGGTAGTAGAATTGCAATGGGTGTGTTACCGCCTTCCTCTGGATGCATAGCACACCGTCTTACGCAGTCTTCCTTGCTTTTCATTTCCAAACACCAATCTCAAAAACTTTCATTCCTATTCTACAGGTAGTCGCAAGCGGTCTGGTTTCCACCTGATTCTTTCCCCGTAAATTCGTGAATGGTCACATTCCTCCGAACCCGACTCGTGATTAAACTACCAGTGACAACAAACGGCTCTTTCTTTAGGCAAATAAGCATTCCCCCTCAAACACCCCTTTTCCACACCATCTACGTCTAAATTCCCAAATCATTCATACAGCTGCAACATGTCAGTATTTTTGACATATGAAACATCTCAGAAGTGCCTTGTCAAATACCCTAACCCCGCTAATAACATAATCGAACCTCACCCTGTCTGGTAATTTGCTTTCAAACTCCAGCAAAATGGACTTGATATAAATTGCTCTCCAATCTTGAAAACACCTGCCTCCGCACACCCCTTCTTCCTTAAAAAAAGAATCTTCATAAAGCCACTACGGCTTCCCTCACAGTAGCGCTCTTTTGCATGGGAAAATAGATTGCTGCCATCAAAACATATTCTTCCCATTTAATTGCCTTTTTCCTTTGTCCCCATGTTGCGTACTTACTGATCAGTAACCCCCTACTGCACACCCTTATTGGTTTTATGATTCCCATTTCTTGTCTCATGAATTAACCAATAAAAGTCCATCACTGGATTTGTTTCCAGACTTGTTCTAAGCAGTTTCATCCCTACCTTTAAAAAATATTCCTCCTCAACTTCTTTAACAACAACTTTTCTCCTTTTCTTTTTCCATCCATCTATCCCTTCAAAATCGATACTCTCAATACTGCTACACAATACTCTCTCTCTGTCAGCACACCTTCTTCTTGGTTTCCCTCTGCACGCTTCCGTCGTTAGAGGGAAGGAGAATCGCAAGATGATGATGCTACTGCTTTTTCTAGTGAACTTTTTTCTCAACTCCTTCTTCTTTGGAGTTTTATGACAGTTGTTCTGCCCTCACAGCTCAACCTGAGCACAGTTAAGCAGACAGATTAACTCTTCACTAAGTGCCCGGTGTACTATCTTCCTTATTAGACGTTACCTTCAAATGCCAACAGAGTATAACTGGAAGAAAATAACAACATATTTTTCAGGCAATGGGCTATTGTGTATCAGATATCAAAGCCCCATTTTTATGACAAAATATATGCAAAATAGAACTGCCAAGTGCAGGAAGCCCATGCAAACAACATAAGAATGTAAATTCTGTGTAGCTAAAAATACAAATGTATTTCAGTAATTTTGATAAACAGAATACAGCTAAGCATTCAACATTTCCATTGCAAGGGGCAAACCAAGACAATACTGAACTTGAATAAGTCTAAAGCTACATTTTACCACCACATAGCTGTATCACTAACATAAAATGTCTTTGACTAAAATCTGCTAAATGCGCACACTATCCAAATAGTCATCAATGACATCTTTGTGACAGGCCAATGATTGAGCATACTTAGAGGCAATGCTTTCCATAAACCAACAAAGAAGGATGGATGCAGATTCAATCCGTCTCAGTTCGCTAATTTGTTATGTCCCCTATCCTCTTCTGAACTAGATGTTGATTCCTGTCTCCCTTCTCGCCGGCCGTCTCAAAGTCCTTATTTGTGCTGAGTGAGAGAGGAGGGAGGATGGAGCCGAGGAGTGAGGATACATGAGACCAGCCGTCCTAGACCACTTTCAGCAGAAACCCGTGACGTCAAACACTATCAACATCCGCTGGCAGTAAAAAAATGTGCAGCGGATCAGAAAACTCATGGATCAGATCGTTGCACATTTAAATCAGGGAACAAATCATTTTATGATTCAACAAAATACATTTAAATCAGGTAGACATTTCTTTTAATCAGTCAAAACATTGGGTTAGGAACTTTCGCACACGGCATTTATTGAAAAGAACATTCAAGATGTTCAATGTTTCTGTAAAATCTTAAATTAGCCTAAATAAAATATTCACTATTCAATCGTTAACATAAAGTACATTGTGCGACATGATACTCCCTCCCATTAAACAGAACGAAGAATAGCCTGAATCTAGAGAAATAAGTAAAAGAAAAGAAAGAAAGCAAACCTTATGCTCTCAAAACAAATCCAAAATGATGATGTCTGCATTGCTAGTTCATGAATTATTTGATTTTCGTTTGTGAGAAAGCAAAAGGATGAGTTACACCTAGGCGCCCAGATTGCTCACTGGTCTCAAGTGAATTTGAGGAGTGACATGAACACGTGCCAGTGTAGGTAACATTACCTGTCGAGAACAATCAGTCTTTCAGGGAACTGAAGGCTTATTATTTGTGCCGTAACTGAATTTAATTCCTAGTGGTGGATTCTGACCTTGAATTCTGCATAAAATGAAGTAAAATAAGATCAAATTTTATTTATCCAACTGGAATCCGCTCATAAGTTATTCATATCTAATTGCATACATTAATTATTTTATCGTGGCTTGTGTTCTTGAATCAATATTCTCAATTCAACTGTTATGAATCATGAAGTTGGGATTTTAATCATGAAGGACGTCTCTGACCAGAACCATTTTCCCTATGTGGTGGCGGTTGCTTATAATAAGCGCAATAGGAAAAAGAATTGGTCTGATTGTTATGGACCTTCATATAAAGATTTACATTTGAATGGGCAAATTTTGCCACATTTTGCACAATATCACTAATGTTCATCACTTCAATCACAAGTCATAGCAAAACTAAGGTAACTATCAAGCAAAAATGTATGGAAGCTTGAGAGTATGGGAGCTTGTACATGGGACTCCCATCAGTGGACCCCCTGGTTTGTTCATTGCACCATTCTGTTCAATCTGGGGTAGAATATCGCCTGATTTTACCTGATAGTAGAATGTCTGTCCATCATATATGCCTTGTTACTTGATTGGCCAGATGAATGGTCACCGCTTTAATATTGCTCCTGCGCTGAATTGTGGGCTAGCGTTATGATTCTGTGTGCCCAATGCTAAAGGAGGTAAATTAGGAACCACTGAGACACCTTTCCTTAACATTAATGTTCAACTGATAAATGTTATTGTTTTTTGGAAATATTCACTCATTTTGAATTTGATGCCAGCAACATGTTCCAAAAAAGCTGAGACAGAGGGATGTTTACCACTGTGTTACATCAATTTGCCTTCTACTGAATAAACACTCAATAAGTGTTTTGTAACTGAAGACACTAATTGTAGAAGCTTTGTAGGTGGAATTCTTTCCCCTTCTTGCTTGATATACTTCAGTTACTCAACACTCCGGGGTCTTCATTGTCTTATTTTGGGCTTCATAATGCACCACGCATTTTCAGGGGAAGACAGGTCTTGACTGCAGGCAGGCCAGTCTATTACCTGCACTCTTTTACTACGAAACAACGCTGTTGTAAAGTGCAGAATGTGGCTTGGCATTGTCTTGCTGAAATAAGCAGGGACTTCCCTGAAAAAGACATCACTTGGATGCTAGTATATGTTGGCAGGGGCAGGGGTCAGAACCAGTGAGACAGATTGGCAGAGGTACAAAAACCATAAGCAAAAAGTCATAGTCGATGGGCAAAGCCGATGGTCATACACAGGGCATCCAAACACAGAACTCGTGGTCATACAAAAATAGATCAAAATCCAGAAAGACAAAAACAGTATAAAAAGGGCTATGGCAAGAATCAAGGTCAGACTATCCAGTAGAGGCGAAACAATATTCAATGGCATACGAGGCGCTCTGCATAAAGAAGTATTGATCAACGTTCTGACAAGAGCTGAGAGTGAAAAGACTCCTAATATAGACGCAGGAAAGGTCACATGGTATACTGAGATAAGTTGTGGGGAATGAGGCTAATTACATCGGGAGAATCACATGAGGGAAACCTAACCACGAAAATTGGCGAGAGACAAAATACGAACGGGAATCACACAGACAGCCTATGACATTTAAACAGCTCTGGTCCAGGAGTTCTATGTGCACAGATAACAAGCGCAGGAGAGTGATTAAGCAGGTGCGAGAGTTTCTCGCTGAACACAAAGCAAAGGACAGCGATAGCTCAGTCAGAGAAGGAGATTAGAACAGGGTGATTGTGGAGACGTATTTAGTCTATTAGTAGCGGTACAACTTTACAAATTAAACTAGAGTGCTCATTAGTAAGTTAGTAATCTAATATATACAAAGGTTAGTTGGGTTAGTAGACTTTAATACAAAATACTAATGTTAGTCTTATTAGTAATCAGAACAGAAGGGCGAAGACAGAAAACGAGATTCTAAAGAATATTTTAAACACCGGAATACATTTAAATCACCCAAAGTCAGTGAGCACGCAGACAGGGAAGACGGACTGAACCAACTAGATCACAAGACAGGGGAGACAAGTGCAATGGAACTGAGAAATAGAATGAACTAAAACCTGAGAATTACAATAACCAAAAAGAATAAATAAAAGACACTAATCATGAACACAAAACCAGCACATAAAACTTGACCAAAAACCAAAACCATGATAATCTTGCTTAGATAGATAAGTGAGGGTGTTCTTTTGTGTTGTCCTGGCCCTGATCTGGAGCGCTGGAGACAAGTGACCTTTCGGCTCAAGAATCTAGACACAAAATTGGGGAAATTAAAAGGAGAGGGACAGAATCTGCAGAATTGATATGCAACTGCTAACCACTAACAATGAATTCGCAACAAGTTACTGTGAGTGAGTGCGTGAAACTCTGAGCACGTTCTGTAACTGGTTTGGTGTATGACTGTTTGTTATATGTGAGGCCTGTGCTGGGAACCTGCTAGCCTCCCCGCTTGAGATTGGGCTTCGGCCTGGATGACCTAGAGAAGTACTGGGATCCGTTTTTGCAGTGCTGTCTGTCTTGTTGTATATTATTTTTAAGAAAAAAAGGGTGCGCAGCACGTTTGGCGAATGGAGCTAGCTCATTAATGGGTCTGTGAGGACATTGACGGGAAGTGAGGCTTGCTGGGTCCTAAGGCTGGACTGACTGGTAGTGAGGATTGCGGGGTCCCATACAGATGCTTTTTGATGGGAACTTTGTTGGGTGGGTGCAGCTCCCTTTTTGCATGAGTGTAGAGTAAATATGGATAAGAACAGTGGTCTTGTTGCGTATTGCATTAGTTGGGAGTGTTAGGAGTGCACTAAATATAAATAAATAACCCCTAGTTTACATGCAATAAGTAAAAATTATTATTAATGGTCTTAATAGTAAATGGTCTATTTGGCAGATTAAAAGACGTATTAAATTGCATGTATAAAAAGATAATTATTTTAGCATTATTTTGGTTGGTGTACTATCATCATTGAATACCAGAAAAAAAAAAACAATTTGGCCCAGAAATGAAATTTGGATTAAAAAATAAACAATGATGATTACAGCAAAGCTGGTAGAGGAAAATAGGGAAAAAAAAGAAAGGGAAAAAAGCAAAAGTAACTTTCTATGTTTGGGGGAAAAAACACAAAAAAGGCAAATGGAAATAAACAAGAAGTACTATTGATTAGACAACTTTATGGTTATACACTAAACATAACTCTGGTTTTGGAATGCGTAACAAAATACGATCTAAGTGAAAAGGGAGAGGAGAAATCGCACAAGTGTGTTTATATTATTATATTATAAACTGCTTATTGAGCAGTGTAACGCATAAAATAGACATTGCAATTTAATCCATGGGGAAATATAATTTGGCTAAGTAATAAAATGTAAATTAATACATAGATAACAATGGTAGCGCCTGAGGAGGAATTAAGAGAGCAATTTCCTACCTTTGAGAATGATATTTAAAAAGTGTAAAATAAGTGGGCAGAAAGGACTAAAAAAACAGACAGATAAAGTGGCCAGAAGAGGGGAAATTTGATATTGCAATATGTGAAAAAATAATAGGTATAATGACAAATTATGCATCGGCGGCAAAGAAGGGTTAAAAAAAAGAATAAAATGAGCTGGCAGTTCTGGAAATGTTTGGAGAAAGAGGCATGCTTAACATTCAGGATCAGGAAAAATATTTTGTAAAACAAAGTGAAGCTGTGTCTCAGTCCAAGCCATCTGAAAAGGTTACCGACAATGAATTGTTTAACCCAGCACTGTACTCCCCCACCACCCCACCCCCCCCCAGTGTCAGGAACAGAAAAAGAGACAGCAGCTGAAGAAACCTGTAGCGAATCACTGAAAAAAAATGAGTTAGCAAATTTTTATTGGTTGGGGGATATATTTGACCAAATTAAAGAGCAAGTTTGGAGTACCAAGGGAAAATACTGTATGTAGAGGCCCAGATACCCCAGGCTACATGGCCAGAAACTGAATTGCATTGTACAATGATATTTGACCCCACTCAGGTCCCAGAATTAGAGAGAGAAAAAAATGGACCCTTTGATTTGTAACAGGACAGGAAACAATGATTAAGATTAACTGTCAATTGATAGGGAAAATAAAGCAAATGAAAATTCCTTTTGAGGAATCAGAAATTGAACTTAGAGAACAAATTAAGACAGAATTTGACAAATTACCAGAACAACTAGGGTCTCAACATGATACATATGTGGCAGAATGCTATCAGCAAAATTCTAAAGAACTAGAAAATCTAAGTGTTCTTTAAATAATTAGACTGTGTGAGATTGGTGTGCGAGAAGCATATCTCTGACAAGAAAATGAAGGAAAAGTAACACTGAGAAACAAAAAGAATAACACAGAGCAGTAGGGAGGGGATTGGGCCCCCTGAACCTAGCCGAAAACAGGCGGCAGCGGGACTGCAAAGTTCCGAGGGCATGTTAAAGAGAGTCTATAGTGCAGGGGAGAGGACTGAAGGCCCCTGTGTCAGGTGAAGTATGAATTGACATACTGCCGTGGTACCATCTAGTCGGCGTGTTTGTCGCATGCAAGTTGAGGGCAACACGTGGTACGTGGGTGACAGCCCACACCTAGCAGAGGTGCGTGGTAGACAACTTCTGTGAACAGGCGAGGCTGGTGAAAACGGTCAAAGTTTCTATTCCCATAGCGAAGTGGGGTAGGGATCAGACCGTCGGTTCCCACTTGGGTGGCTGGTAACCACTACGGGATTCAGGGATCGCTATCGACTGGGTCACTGGCCGGTCGGGTCGCAGATGGCAGTACGGGGTGGCCGCCGCGCTCGGCTCAATCTACAGTCAGGCCACCGTAAGCCAAAAGCGAATGCATTAGTAGGCGAGTGGTGCTTCTGTGATTGGTGGGCTTTGAAAAGGAGACACCAGGAAGCAGAGGGCAGAGTTCTAAATCTGGGGGAGCCTGGGCGAAGATCTCTGTGGAAAAGGATCTAGCCTGGAACTGCGCCCTGGGAGAGGGAGGTTCAAAGGATCTAAGTGAGCAAAGGAGTCATTTAAATGATCAATGCTATCACAAATGAGGTGAACTAATGTGTCTGAAAGCTTTCCTGACCAAAGAAATGCAATTAATAAATTCATGATCTTTTCTCTGTTTTTGAACAGGAGTGGACCAACAATTCAAGGAGACGAATTGACTAAACTTTCCCTGATTTTTACTTTTACAGGAAAGGATCCAGGCGGGAGGAAAAGCAGCAAAATTATGATGATTGAGTTTTGTTCATTGTTGTTTGCATCGAACTCATTCTGTTGAAACTTTTCCACAGAGTGCGCACTCGAGAGGAGAAGAGATTAAAATGACCTTGAGTGAAAAGATAAGCTGGCCAGCTAAGGATTCACTGCGGGGTTGCAACTTAAAAGTTTACCCTCTAAAATAAATTTGGGAAAATCCAATTTGGAGTATTAACACAAGACTAAGACTAAATTCAAAAGGTGGACCACCATATAACTGAAAAAGTCGACTAATAACGTGATCACATTCAAAATTTATTTTGATTAGGCTGACAAAATCTTTTCCTCTGACCATTAGTGACAAAGTGAGAAGGACGGGGACTTTCAAATAAAAGGTACTGACTGACTGACTGAGCTGACCAAATTTGGGATGACCCTTTGCTTTTACATGAGAGTAATGAAAGATGAAATGAAAAATGAAAATGAAAAATGAAAAAACTGTCTCACAGTTGAATATTTACCCATGTTTTCGAGTTAAAAAAAGAAAAACTGCATATTGTAAGACACGGTCTAAAGCAACTCCCCCCGGTTCTGCTGAGGATATGGGGAGTTGTTATGGCTGGGGCTAATAAGCCCTGACTGTGCATCTCCTCCATGCTCTTAGCGGAACCCTAGATTGTGGTGGGTTGCTCAATTAAAATTCATTGAAAAAAAATACTGTGAAAAGACATTATTTTTACTGCCCTATTTTTTTGACCTGGAGTACACTGAAACACAAAATTATGAGTACAATGCCGAGAATATTGATTTAAAATTGACAGGAGCTCAGTAGTGAGGGTGAGCAATTTGGGTAATTATGAATTTTTTAATATAATATTAATTTATCAGGGTGGCACATCAACAATGCATCGTATTCCAAATAATTAAGGTGACATTGATGGTTTTGTAAAGACCGAGGGGAAAAATACACAAGACAAATTTCTTGAATTGGGATTATTCGGCTGGTTAAAGTGTCAGAACTATAATTGCAGCATCTGTATCAAATTGTAATTGATGAGTTGTAACTTTAACTGTTTCATCTATTATGCCCAGAAAGCTGCTGCAATAGCCCCAATTCAACAGGAATGATCCCATAACTATCCCATTAAGAGAGGGACAGAGCTCAATGCTGAACACCTGTGTGTGTGTTGTGCCTCACTCAAGAGACAGATAAGATCTCCTCTGAAGGAAACAACCTAAGGCAGGGGTGAGTCAACCCCCAGGTAACACGGTACTGTATTTTGGCATAAAGTCATAAAGTGGGAATTGTTGAAAACAAAGTCTTTTGGGAGATTATTATTATGGACTATTGCATGGAGACGCTATTGTAAGTCCTTGGGAAGGCCTGGATGAAACTGTTTTTAAAATGCTCTGGCAAAAGTGTCTGCACAGTCTTTGCAGCAAAAGTAAATATTATAAAATCTGGTACATCTAAGACAAAGTGAAATTATGCAGGAACAGATGACCCTCGTTCTGTATGTGCCGAGTGCATAGTGGATCTGCATGTGCCCGTGTGTTGTGTTTCAGGGTTCTGGCCTTTGGCCAGAACAGTATTATTCATGGTTTTAACAGTTTCAAGATTTCATAGTTCATAGTTTCATGTTCCATAGTCATGTTCATAGTCATAGTTTTAACAGTCTCTTGTTTCAGAATTTTACATTTCATGTTTCTCATTCCATGTCCATGTGTTTACTTTTCCATGTTTTTGTTTTTGCCAGGTCTGCCATGCCACTCCACCGCTTGTCTGCGTTCCGCCCCGTGCCTTCGTTGTTGCACATTTCTGAGCTATGGTTGGCTTTGGTATTTCCCCTTCCTTCTGTGCTGTGCTGATTCGGGGCTCTCTAAGCTTAATTGGCAATTAACTGTTTTTAAGTTACTAACATTTACTAACACTCACTGGGTGGTGTAATTCTTAGATAGGCACATTACTAATACTACTAATTTAGACAGGGAGTTTATTGTCATGATTCCTGCTTTGCTATTTCAAGATCTTGCTGTGCTTTTCTGTTCTTAATATTCATGCTTGCTTCCAAACTGCATACTTAATTGGTACTTAAGCTGAGCACGCTCATTCTCTTAATGAGCAGGTCATGTCATCCAATCTCTGTCCATGTCTTGATCTTGCCATGCCTCTTGTTTCTCTCTCTCTCCAGGTGTTACCCCTCATGTCATGATTTCCAAGCCTTTATCTGGATGCGGTGGAAGTTGGCTGGCAGACAGTGTCTCGCGTCTCATTGCATGTGCAAGTGTAGCCAAGTTCTTGTTATCAAGATTCCCTAGCATTTCTAGTTTCAAGTCTTGTCCCAGCCTCTTGTTTTTTGAATTTATATATAGTCTGGTTATTTATTTTTCTTGTGCTTCTTCCCTGGAGTTTCCAGTGCCTTTTTGTTTTTTGCCTTTTACATTTATTGTTTATAGCTCTGTGTAGCTTACCTCAGTTTGTTTTTTGCAACCCTTTGGGCCAAGTTTTTTGTTGGCCCTCGTGCCTGTTTTGTTTTGTTTATCAATAAATCCTCATTCCCTTTTCCCGCATCTGGTGTCACTGATTCCATATCACCCGTGGTGTCTGTGCCTGTGTTTGTATTTTATTTTCTCACTCCAGTGACGGGCGGGTGGCAGTTTAGCGTACCAGCCGGTCAAGGCCACTCCTGGAGCCTTCCTAAAGTTCTGAACGAATATACTGAGACAGTGATTCCAGTCATGAAGGCTCATTCACCAAAACAATCAGATGGAAAAATCGCAAATCAATGTTGAATATAGACTTGGAAAATGGTTTGGACTGATTACCTGCAATAAGCAACATTACGGGATTCAAGTGGGACATTAGACTGGGACTTTATTTACCACAGCAACGGAAGGCCTTGAGAAACCTCGACGCAAAAACAAGTGGAGTTCACATGCTGGGGTACACGACAGACTGTTTTTACTCAAAGTGTTACAGTCGGAAAGGACCAACAAATGATTTTATGTTTGGGCTCATAAGAAATTCACTTGTGTGTAGTGTGGGGGTCATAGACCAGGGGTAAACAATCCTGTGCCATTTTTCAGCCATGATTGATGTGTGGCCATGATTGGGATGGCCTCAACGGGAGTAATGTTGAGGATTATATTTCAATATTTCTCATCATTTTCATCAGTAGATCAATTGCCATGTTGAATAACCATAATCAATAACCATATTATGAAGGCAGTAGTAACACACACACACACACAGACATACAAGTAGTTCACACACACATGAGCAGTGCACACAGATACATACACATTACACACACACCTACAAACAGTTCACACACAGACACACACACACATACAAGCAATTCAATTCACACATGCATGTGTCACAGGGTGACTGAGTCTAGTGGGGGAGGGAACTAAAGTTGTGGGGATTTGTCCCCTTAGGGGAGTATTTTGGAGGGGACTTATTAGCCAAGCCGGATGGCTGCCGCTTAGCGCAGTAATAAACGTGTACATTCATTAATCTATCAAGTTGAATTGGTTGCAGGTGTTCTGCGGGAGGAGGCCATGCCGGTGATTGGCGCACAGGGTATGGAAGCCGGCTTTTATGTCCAGATGCCAAGTTGTGTGGACGGTCGGGGTGGAATGAGAGTGGCACACAACAGCTGCAGCTGGGGTTGAGGATCCGAGTACCTGTATGACCAGATGAGAGGTGAAGCAGGACTGACTGTTGTCTGGATGGGAGTCTGTAAATTGGATTTGGGTTGGAATCTCCGCTCCGTTGGATGTTAAGGGGGAGAGACGCTCACCACGTTGTTAAGCTAAGTGGTTTTCACTGCCGTTGTCTGTGGACTGTGGACTGTTCCTACAAAGATGTATCCCCCCCTCCTCTAGTTGTGAGGTGCCTATTGTTTCTGGTCCTCTTTGCGCCTCTCCGATTGTATTACGTCGGATTGCTAATTGCAGGGTGTTTGGAGCTGTTTAGTTACCGCAAGACTGCTGCATGAATCCGCAGCTGTACGAGTAGCTGCTCCGTAGTTTCTTTAGATTTCAATGTTTCTTGTGTTTTGCGGTGGTTGCGTCTAAAGTGGTGATGAACTGAATTGTTCGATTGGAGTGTTTACACTGGCGTTTATTGTCACCAGTGCGGCTTATGAGTTGCTGGTTCTAAACGGCGTGTGGACCTTGTAGCCCTGGGTAACTGGGGTGATATAACCTGTTCTGCTCCCCCTGTTGGCGATACCTGTACTGCTGGGCAGACTGACCGAGGCTACTTCTCCGGCTCCCCCAGTAGGCGATACCTGTACTGCTGGGCAGACTGACCGAGGCTACCTCTGCGGCTCCCCCTGTTGGCGATACCTGTACTGCTGACTGACTGAGGCTACTTCTCCGGCCCCCCTTGTTGGTGACACCTGTACTGCTGGGCTGACCGACTGAGGCTACTTCTCCAGCTCCCCCAGTTGGCGATACCTGTACTGCTGGGCAGACTGACCGAGGCTACCTCTACGGCTCCCCCTGTTGGCGATACCTGTACTGCTGACCGACTGAGGCTACTTCTCCGGCCCCTCCTGTTGGTGACACCTGTTCTGCTGGGCAGACTGACCGAGGCTACCTCTCCGGCTCCCTCTGTTGGCGATACCTATACTGCTGGGCAGACTGACCGAGGCTACCTCTCCGGCTCCCCCTGTTGGCTATACCTGTACTGCTGGGCAGACTGACCGAGGCTACCTCTCCGCCCCCCCCCCTTTTGGTGACACCTGTACTGCTGGGCAGACTGATCGAGGCTACCTCTCCGCCCCCCCCCGTTGGTGACACCTGTACTGCTGGGCAGACTGACCGAGGCTACCTCTCCGGCTCCCCCTGTTGGCGATAACTGTACTGCTGGGCAGACTGACCGAGGCTACCTCTCCAGCTCCCCCCTGTTGGCGGTACCTGTACTGCTGGGCTGACTGAGGTTACTTCTCCGGCTCCCCCTATTGGCGGTATCTGGACGATTGGGTTGAATGGTTGGTTCCTGCTCCCCTCGCTGGTAACACCGGTATTGTTGGATTGGATGATCGGTTGGAGGCCACTTCTTCCCCCCCACATTGGTTATCCTGGTATCGTCAGATTGGATGCTGGTTGGAGGCCGCTCCGTCTCCTTGTTGGTGAGATCTGTACTGATTAACTGAAAGTTGTTTGGAGACTCTTTATTCTCCCCCAGCTGGATTTCGGGTTCGAGCCGAGTAGACCATACCTTCTGACCAGACTGGTTTCCCGCCCTCCCCTGTGGCCATCAGCCAGTCCACCCCAGGACTGGGATCCTTGTCTTGGGGTCTGATAGAGTGGGCCAGTGACGTTGGACAATTGGCTGCCTAGTTTTTAGAGATGCCCCTAATTTTTGCAGATGTTTTTATATTGTATTTAATAAACTTTGCTATTTATTCGTATCTTGTGTCCTGGCGTAATTGAAGGGTGCAGTTGCTCCTCGGGGTAGTGGGTTTGGGGGAAGAGACGCCCCTACCTGGTGACACATGAGCAGCTCACACACATGCAGCGCGCTTCTGTAGCTTTGATTAGTAAGCAGGCTTCTGTTTAGTTGATTCAAAAACATAATCAGAGGATCTATTTCATCTATTTTTGTTCAGCAAAATCATTAGTTGTTACTGAAAAAAAAAAACTGAATCATTTATGTATCTATTTGTATCCTCATCTGGCTGTATTTTTCCTCTCTTGACTGTAATTTTCCAGTCCTTTGTAGTGATGTGCATGCTTATCTTTGCTTTGAATTCCTGAGGGATTAGCTAGCCGTGTTTTGGTTCGCCTGTCCAATTGTAGTGCAAGAATGCGGAAAGACCATATTTGGAAGATATTTCCTGTGAAGAAGGTAAAAAAAAATTGGGTGTGAAAAGTAGGAAATCACAAAAAGAACTTGGCTCTATATTTATCAACATGCCACAAAAAAGCCTAATTGTCTGAAGAATTTGTCTCTCTCCAATTGCTTGAGGATGGGGGAACTTCATAATCTGAATATATGTCTGAATGAAAACCACAACACCAGCACTCACTAGATGTTTTAAGATGTTTTAAGACGATTCTCTGTAAACACTGAAGACTGTTCCAGAAATATTCAAACCAACCTGTCTGGCACTAACAGCCATGCCACAGTTAAACCCACTGAGATTGCATTGAGGTCACATTTTCTGGAAATGAATACAACAGAGCACCTTTGGGATGTGGTTGAATGGTAGATGCGCAGCTGAAAAATGTGCGCAAATTGTGATGCAATCAGGGCAACATGGGCCAGAATCCTGAAGTGATTTTTCAAATTTGTTTGGAATTAATGCCTCAAGAAATGGAGGCTGTTCTCAAAGCAAAGTGCAGCCTGGGGAAAAAAAACAAAACATTTTTTTCTTTTCATTTAGAAAACACCAATGAGTTTGTCCTGTTTGAGGAATTGGATGATAGTCAACAACTGTGACATCATTTGTAAAATCTTTGAAATTACATGCAAACCTTGTTTGTCCTCACCTCAGCTTCTCTGTACATCTCACTTCCTTATAATAATACTGAAAATCTATATCATTTATTACAGGGTAAAAGTTCCTGAGCTTATTGAGTGAAAGCAGATTGTGCATTATAAAACCCAGGAAATATTGAACTTACCAGTTCTTTGACTCAGTTCATAGGCTATTGTTCCTGGTTGGTTTTAGAGAACACACCACTAGATGTCAGTACACCTCCATGAAATTTGGAATCTTCACCCTTAAGTGTAGGCAGGTTTGTGAGCGTGTCGTCAGAAGGGGATTGGAGTGAAAGTGAATATGCCGTGGGAGTAATCTGTTAGTAGATAACTCAGGCCTCTCAAACACAGTAAATTGTATGTGTTTTTATGTGTATCAAGCTTTAAACATGGGTATGAAAAAGCTGAAATCATCAGAATCCTGAAATATATTGGTCCTCAGTATTATTATAGAGTATTCAGTGGTGCCCAAGGCTGCTTCCTGTTAGGATGACATCCAAGTTCTCCTGATTCATGGGACAGACTTGGCAGGTTTGTCTTCTAGGAAATGAAGGAATTGAAATGGACTGCCATTAATTTTGATCCGCCGCAAAAACGCTGCAGTGGGGGCTTTTAAAATGAGCTCCGTCTGTGCGTCCGTCCAGAGCCATAACTCAAGAACCAGTTGTCGGATTTCAGTGAAACTCCGGCAGATACATGATTACATCACAATGTATTGTGCTGAAAAGTAGGTCACTAGGTCAAATGTCCGTCTGTCTGCTGTCATTAGTCAAAATTTCCCGTGCTATTCTGTCATATGTTCCTGTCCGGGCTGTAACTCTCTTATTATTTGACCAATCGTTTTCAAACTTGACAGGTCAACGCATCATGACCAAAAGGTGTGTTATGAGCCAAAACTTGGTCACTAGGTCAAATGCCCATTTGTCTGTCGCCACTTGTGGTTTTCAGCCATCTCGCTATGCAATGTATTCCCGTTCAGAGTCTCCGGACTGTAACTCTCCCGCGGTTGTGGGGGATATGGATGACTATGTCAGCTTGTACATCACTTCAGTCATCCTATTTTTTTTTTGGTATTTTAGATTTTGATGAGTCATTGTCAGCGGTTTTGAAGTCCTCTTTCTGTTCTTTCACACTTGGGGTGAAAGAAATATGAATTGTTTAAAGAACCCCAAGTTAAATCTCCACAATCTAGAAACACTGCTAAAATTCTGCAGAAAATGATGATGATGCCAATAATGCATAATGAAAAGTTGCGCTGACTGCCCAGATTGATTACACACAGTTGTCATTAAGAGGTTATGGAAGGCTCCTACTCAATGATGTTCACAGCACAGATGCTTATCTCTGTACCTCAACTGTAAGCTTGCTAGTATCTGAGGAATGCGAATGAAGCTCAGAGCGCAACAGTGTGGCAGTGAGTATGTGATGCAGTTCATAGTGGTAATTCAGAAGCAGTACATGCCTGTCATATCTGCTTGCAGGCATAATGCATTTAATTTGCCCAAAAGCATCAATGTCACTTTGTTTTTGCTTCTGTTCATCTGATAATATGTACTTTGCTACAATTCTGGCATGAGCTAAGTGACTGGTTGATTGAAGGATGATATTGTATTATGGCAACTAATTAAATTACATCTGAATCTATGTATTATTATTGCCCACACCATGTCTGTCCCAGTCTCTTTCTTTCCTTCTTTCTTTCTTTCTCCCTCTCTCTCTCTCTCTGTCTGTCTGTCTCAGTCACTTTCTACTGTAATGATTGATACTATTAGTACTATAACAAGTGTTTGCCACTAACATGGCAACATCCCATGCCGCCTCAATTTTATGTGTCCGTACGGACGGACGTACCTTCGGAGCCCAATGCTATATCCCCCGCTTCGCGCTAATCGCGCGGCGGGGATAATAAAAATAGTGCCAATGCCACTGCACCCGCTTGACCAGAATGGCCAAAATGGAACATCCTCTATTGGCCAAGGTATTGGTCCGATTCGGCTGAAATTAAATTATTCGGCTAGACCACATGACCATACATACACATATGAAATATGAAAAGGATCGGTGAAAAACTGAAGACACTAGAGTGCAAACAAGCCAAAAGTTTACGCACGCACGCACGCACGCACGACAGACCACTGCTAAAGACCCAAAGCATAGCATAAGCCCTTTGGGCCTTTTGGCCAAGCGGGCTAAAAATTCTCTAAGTTCCAAGAAAATTCAAGAATATGGTAAGATGAAATGTTTGGAAAATACTACATGGTAATAATTAAATGAAGCAGAAAAAACATCAAAGTACATTGCCAGTGGTCTTGTATGGTTGTCTGGTTAAACTGTAAGACTTCAGTCTTGTAATACTACCATTTTCCCCCTGATGAAAAAGAAAGTTCAGCAAAAAGAAATAGCAAATGAAATAAAGATAAAGAGTAATAGGAAGATGGCAGGGGTCTGCTTGCTAGGACTGTGTAGGGAAAAGGCTTGCAGGATGTTTAACCAAGGGCGAGTCATTTGTTAACCTGTCATATCTGCGGTGCTTGGTTGGGCTCCATACAAACTTTCCATTCTCCATTAAGGGCATTTATTATAGAGTACACGTCCATTGCTGCTACTCTCGGGAGATTTATAGATCTGGGCCACTTGGCTCTGGACCAGTACTCTCCTGCTCTTTCCCTCTATCTCTGAACCTCATTTCCTGCTTCCACATTTCCTCTGTTCCCTGCTGGGGTGGAAAATTAATGTTTCTTGTGCACATAAGATTAGAACTAAATCAGGTTTTTCGTGACTCTGCGCTTGTATCTGTGTGTGTTCAGGTGCCGGCGTATGGATAAATTAAGATGCCTTTAGTCTGTTGAAGTCTGTAGCTCTCACTTTCACTTGAACATCAGACCTGGAGTGGCCAGGCTAGATTTCCTGAAGTTCAGGTGTTGAAAAGCTTGTTTAAATAATGGACTGCAATCAATGTGGGTGTATATTTGGAATAGATTTACATAATGAAACGGGGGCACAACTTTTGAGTTGAGTGCAGGGTTAACAAGCACGACTTGCCATTGGCCTCTACATTGGCAGTTCAGGAGGGAACTAGAGCAAAAGTGCCTACATCAGCAAATCCCAGCCCCACAGTGACTGTTCCTTATCCCTCCACCCCATTTCTTAATTGTTTAATTGAAAGCTTTGTTAGGACAAACACCTCATCTGCCAGGCCATGCCTAAATCATTTGCTGATTGAATAGTTGGTATAGCTTTGGGAACTCAGGGGCTGAGTCTGTCTGGAAATAATTGGGGCATATTTGGGGAACACTGGCTGAAATGTATGTTATTTTGGCCTTATGAGCCTGCATGATAATCATATGTAACCGCATAGGTGCCGTACCCCTGCTCAAGATGACATTATCGCTTGCAAAACCAGAAAGTGGTTGATTCCCCTGAAATATCAAGGACACAGCCCGTGCAAAATAAGCAAGTTAGATAAGTTCACCCTTGTATAATAGTAAGGGCTAGATAATTGTTAAGCCTGAGAAGCCTTACAAAGAAACTAGGTACTCATAACAGACAGAGATTATTGGAATAGCCTGTAAGTGTGCCCTTGAATAGGCATATGACACGACTGTACTTCCCAAAATTACAAATCCGGATATCATAATCTTGACACAGAAAAAACCCACTGACTCCTAAATAATTTTATCTAGAGAACTGAGTCATTAAAGCTGGCATCAGATGAGTTCTCTAGTGCGCATATATGCTGAAATAAAAAGATCAGTACAGATATCTCAAATTCTGGAACACTCAAGTGGACGTTGTGCTTGGTTTTGTTATTTACATAATGTTGAGCCACAAATTGCGATATTAACAAATTCATTAAGAACTAAACCATGCAATACTGCATACTGCTGAAGTCTATTCCATTTTCCCCAAGAACAGCAGACTCCCTAAGGAAGATTGAGAAGCAAACAGCATGCAGCGTGCTCTCTCAGTGCTTAATTATGTCCCATGTTGTTGTAAACAGTCTTAGGGGAGCTCAGGAAACCATCAATGCTTGGCCTTGTGATGGCGGTCGAGCTGGTTGACACAGCCATTTCACAATTCTCACAACTCCAGTGGTGTCCGTGCTGGGCTCCTGTGTCTTCACATGGCTGAATTTCAGCTATGTAAGCCTAATAAATTATGAACATTGTAGCAATGATAGTAATGAGTCTGTAGGGACTGCCCTATTCTGTTACACATCTGAGGTACCTGTTTGTGCACTAGTTGGTGCATATTCGCTGCTGTTTGCAGTTTTATATATTTTGTAGTAACACAGGTAATAAACGTGGTCAGAGACAGCAATACTGTTTCATCAGTCAGATGTATAATGATATGCTATGTAGACAAAAAAAAAGTATACTAGTTTGTCCACCTCAGGTCACATGATCATTTACATTCTGTTGGGGAAAAAATTCAGTTCTCATGGATCAAACCTCAGCCCTGTGTTGGCTTATTCAGAGCTTCATTTGTTTTTGTGTGTGTGTGTGTGTGTGTGTGTGTGTGTGTGTGTGTGTGTGTGTGTGTGTGTGTGTCTGTCTGTCTGTCTGTCTGTTTGTCTGTGGGCGGCTGGGCGGGGTCATGGAGTACTAGATTTCTTCATCCCAATGGGGATATTTTTTTTGGTCCCACCAAGGTTACAGAGCTATTTTAGGGTCAGGGGTTAAGGTCAGGGCTAGGTTACAGTCAAAGTGGGGTGGAGAGTAGGGTTATGGTTAGGCTTGTCTGGTTTATGGTTAAGGTCAGGGGAAGGGGTAAGGGAATGAAAGTAAATCTATAGGTTGTCACCACAAAACATGAAAAAAAAAAATGTATGTGTGTGCGTGTGTGAGTGTGTGTGTGTGTGCGAGCTCGCGCGCGCGTGTGTGTGTGTGTGTGTGTGCATGCGCGTGCACTTTTTTAACTACGCGTGTGAACAGGTTTCATTATTTTTCCATTGCTGTTTGCAACCATGTTGCTTAGAGGCGCAGAAGTGACAGTTATGACAGGTGTCTCATTTCACACAGGGACAGACCTGAAAACTGATGAGCACGGATGTAGAAGAGCGATCCCAGATAATCTACAATTATTGTTATTGGAAAAAAATATTATAATAAAAGAATTTATTCTTCTTGTCAGGATGATTAAATGTCAGCTCATAAAGTGAAAGAAGTCTAAGTGATGCCACAAAAGCTAATTTTTCCAGGAATAGTAAATGCTCTGGAGACGAAAGGCATTGATTCAAAGGCGACAGGAGTATGGTCTTGGTTAATAATTTTCAATTTAATCCTTTGCTCTTATCTGCATCAATTTCAGTTAATTTTGCTTGCATTCTCTACACGATGACATGCATGTCTTGAGCTGTACAGGTCATAAGCTTCACAACTCTTTTCATCCCCCTTTCTTAAACGTTGACTCCTGAAAGGAGCACACCATGTGTAATGGTGAGTGGATTTATTGATTATGGAGCTGTGTATCTTACAACAGTCTGATATGGATCTTTTGAGTCCACTTGAAGTGTATGCCTCTCCAACAAGTGCTGAAAGTTAATCTCTGAAAGGGAGTATGAACAGAGCAAAAATAACTACCTAGTGGAGGCGAGACCATTTCATGTGATTGTCATAGTTTCACACCGCCCCAAAGGTCTGCTGTTTCTGCCAGCTTGGACAGGGCAACACAGAAGGGTACTGTAGTTTGTTCCCACACACTGATTAAAAGAAATCTGCCGTTTGTATCTTCTGATTTCAATGTCATTTTAATTTTAAACAGAGATGCAATGAACATAATACTAAAAATCTCCTTCCCACCTCTTTCTAGCTAAAGAAATGGAACAAAAATAAAATACCATCATGTGAGCCAATAAAATTGACACATTTGCACTAGTTTGATTGTTCTCACAGACATAAAACAATATTTCATTTTAAGGTGTAACATACAATGAGTCCACATATCTTTTGCCACTTCATCACAAATATTCAAATATAAACAAATGAAACTAAAAAGAGTCAGAGACCAGTTAAGTGAACCATTTACTGTAAGGCAAGCTGGCAATTTCATCATACTTTCAGCAACAACTGCATTAGTTGAATGCAATGGCTTCCTTTTAGGCATCATTTTTGACTCTATGCCAGATGAAACTAGAGGTACAATTGTGAATTATACATGCTCAAATGGTTATGATTATGTGGATTTATGTTCAGTCATTTTATAGACAACTTTATTCAGATTGACTTGGAGTACAAAAAGGTTTAACTAATGATTGAGGCAGATTTGCTCAGCAATAGAAAATTCAAAATATGGGAGCCAAATGCTGATCACAGACAAACCAGCGAGGACATCTTGAATTTGAAGTTATTTCACCACAAAGAGCTGTCAACATTGGGTTTCATAAATCAGGGACATTCTTGTGAGTGAGCGTAGCCAGTGAGCCTACTCGGGTGGGGTCCAGGAGCCCACCTGCGGGCCCCATGGTGGGGACAAGCAGCAATGCTCTGGCGGAGGACCAGGGGGCAGTGCTCTTTGAGGCTCCAGGGTTTTGGCCAGTTTTGCCAGCCAATTTCAGCACTATTTTCACCACAACCCTAATTCCAAAATAGTTTGGACAGCGTGTTAATTGTGAATAAAATCAAAATGCAATGACTTTTAATCACACCAGCCAGTATTTTATTCACACTAACAGAGATAACATAACAAATGTTGACATTGAAAAATGTGACAGTTTTATCCACAAAAGCTCATTGAGCTCATTTTATATTTGATGGCTGCTACAGGTCTAAAAAAAGTTGGGACAGGGGCCTGTTTACCATGGTGTAGCATCCCCTCTTCTTTTTAACACAGGCGTCTGGGCATTGAGGAGACAAGTTTCTTGAGTTTAGCCATTGGAATTTGATCACACTCTTGTTAAATACAGGCTTCCAGCTGCTGGAGAGTTTTGGGTCTTCTTTGACGGACTTTTCTTTAAATTATGCGCCAAATATTCTCAATTGGTGACAGATCAGAACTGCAGGCAGGCCAATTCAGCACATGAACTCTTCTACTACAAAGTAATGCTGTTGTAATAGCTGCAGTAAGTGGTTTTGCTCTGTCCTGCTGAAATACACAACATCTATTCCTTCCCCGGAGTAGATTTCATCTGGAGGGGGGCATATGTTGCTCTAAAACCTTTCTATACCTTTCAGCAGTCATGGTGCTTTTTAAAACATGCAAGTATCCCACACCATATGCACTAGTGCATCCCCATACTATCAGAAATGCTTGCTTTTGAACTGAATGCTGATAACAGGACAGGTGGTCTTCCTCCTCTTTAGCCTGGAGGGCATGACGCTCATGATTTCCAACAAGAGTCAAATTTGGACTCGCCTGACCACAGGACACTTTGCCACTTTGCTATTGTCCATTTTAAATGAGCATTGGCCCACAGAACACCACAGCACTTGTGGATCATGCTCAACAATGGCTTCCTTTTGCATGATAGAGATTTAGGTGGCATCTGTGGATGGCAAGGCGGACTGTGTTTACAGGCAGTGGTTTCTTGAAGTATTCCTGGGCCCATTTAGTAATGTCAATGACAGAATCATGCTGGTGAGTGCTGCAGTGGCGTCTGAGGGCCCGAAAATCATGGAAATCCAGTAAAGGTCTTCGGCCTCGTCCCTAAGGCAAAGAGTTTATTCCAGTTTCTCTGAATCTTTTGATGATGTTATGCACTGTCGATGATGAGACCTTCAAAGCCTTTGCAATTTGATGTTAAGGAACTTTGTTTTTAAACTATTTTATTCCACAATTTATTTTACGCAAGCCTTCACAGGTTGGAGAGCCTCTGGCCATCTTTACTTCTGAGAGACTCAGCCTCTCAAAAACATCCCTTTAAATAGCCAATCATGTTACACACCTGATGCCAGTTAACTAAATTACTTGCTAAATGTTATTTCCGCTAATTCTTCCGCTGTTATTTGAAATGTTATATACAAAGTATTTTCTATTGTAAATAACATATTGGCTCATGTGATCTGAAAGTCATTGCATTTTGATTTTTTTCACAATTTACACTTCGTCCCAGCTATTTCAGAATTGAGGTTGTTCTTCAACAGCGTTTTTAATGCATCAATATACAAAAACTAGTGTTTTCATTGATAGTGCACAATAATAAACATTTGGATACCATATTAATTGTACATAGTACTTGCAGTCATTGATTTTTTTGGTTCATGAGTTGTATTATAGTTTGCGGATCACTGAGAAATGAATTGTTTAAGAAGGAAAGTATAAGAATTAAAATAAATTAAATTATGAACAACTGACATAGACTGATGCCTACTTAAAACGACTTCCGTATTTTACTTTTTTAATCAAAATACAGCAATACCCCCAACATGATATAATTTTACAAAACAATTAAACTTGCAGAAGACTGACCTCCTCGTCATGGTAAATGGTATTTTCTGCTTCTTTGGATGGCATGTATACTCTTTAGAAGCACCAAACCTTTTAAGATTGGTCTCCTTACCCACACTATGTGGTCATGTAGCTATCTAGTAAACATTTGTAAGTTACTGCCCAGTCTGTGCCGCAAGGTCAGATTTGACGACGAATTGAGGTTATAAGAAAACTGTTTACAAAGGTGGACTCACTAAATGGCTTGCTCATTAATGGGAATAGAAACTTTGACCGTTTTCACCAGCCTCGCCTGTTCACAGAGGTCATCCCTCACGCACCTCTGCTAGGTGTGGGCTGTCACCCACGTACCACGTGTTGCCCTCAACTTACATCGAGAAACACGCCAACTAGATGGTACCACCGCAGTATGTCAATTCATACTTCACCTGACACGGGGGCCTTCAGTCCTCTCCCCTGCACTATAGACTCTCTTTAACGTGCCCTCGGAACTTTGCAGTCCCGCCATTGCCTGTTTTCGGCTAGGTTCAGGGGGCCCAATCCCCTCCCTACAGCTCTGTGTTATTCTTTTTGTTTCTCAGTGTTATTTTTCCTTCATTTTCTTTTCAGAGATATGCTTCTAGCACACCAATCTCACACAGTCTAATTATTTAAAGAACACTTAGATTTTCCCCCCTTAGATTTTTTTCCCCCTCATTGAATCGCCACCTTATCGTGGTGGAGGGGTTTGAGTACCTGGATGATCCCAGGAGCTATGTTGTCTGGGGCTTATATATATATATATATATATATATATATATATATATATATATATATATATATATATATATATATATTATACATTTACTCTTTACATGTATAAAGTGGTTCCCTGAGCAAGCTAGCTGAATTAAGTTAAGCTTTTGCTTCATCCTGCTCCTTTTCGGACGTGTTATTATAATGTTATGTTATTATTATCTATTATTATTGTCTTGACTATTGTTATGTTTTCTGTTCTACACATGTCCGAAATAAAAGCATTCATTCATTCATTCATTCATTCAAATTAAGCAAGTCTTTGAAAATAACAGTCATATTTCGGTGATGTGATATGGTTTTTTCCCATTACTTCACAAACAAGCCGTAACAGGCATGAATGTATCTAATATGTTTTGAAGGCTTTCATGCATCCCAACAGTAGCCTAGTTTTACATTTTTTGACATTCATTAGACAAATCAAGAGTAACTGCTGTCACAGCTAGTTAGTGAAGTTGGGGTGAGAACCAGAAAACATCACTCAAATATGACGATTATTCTCAAAGATTTTTCTCAACTAATCATAGCTTGATAGATGGCCTTATGATATAAAGAGTCAAGTAATATGCGATTGCATAGATAACAGTATAACGGGGCTATAAATATATGTGAAATAACACGTCTATCCAAACTACTGAGTGCTTGTTGCATTTAGAGAGCGAGAACAGAACCTGGTAATCAAGGTTTTTTTTTTTTTTTTACCAGTTAATCAAGCTTGTAGGTGGTCTCTTGGTGTGACCATGTTTAAAGGGATAGTTCACTATTTTTGAAGTGGGGTTTTATAAGCTACATGTGGTACATATCGCAGAGTGGTTCCCAAACTCAGTCCTGGGGACCCACTGTGTATGCTGGTTTTTGTTTCAACCCCAGCTCCAATCTTAGAATACTAACGGGTTGCTAATTGTTCTTAATTACGCTATTCTTATTAACACTGACTATTTATCCTTTTAAACCACAGTTTACTCCGTTGGAATACATCAGTTGGTTAGTTCAAGAGCAACTGTGTTTTTTCCGAGCAGCTGAAGCGCTGTAAATTTTTGTAATATAGCGTACAATTAAAGTGGTGTATTATGTTCAGGTAGGACCTCTTTTAGGCCGCGAAAATACGCTGTTACTTTGGGACCATTCATCTCTGCCCAGCACTATGCGCTGGTGCGGCTAACTGGGGGACAGGAGGGAGCTTTCGACTGCATCAAATGTACGTAGTGGCAATTTGTAGCTCATGCAACCCCACTGCAAAAAAAATTGGACCAAGGGTACTGTAGCTAACCGGCAAGCAGTCTTGCAGCGATGATACAAGTTATGAAAATTTAATGTAAAGAGTGACATTTGAATCAATGAAAACCAAAGTCAAGGTCACTAAATAAAAGTTCACATAGATTTATAAAACCTTCCGTAATACAACCTAAAGCTCTGAAGCAGTTTTGGTGATACAAGTCATGAAAATATGTCAATATGTATTCAGTATGTCAATTGTGAACTTTAAAGGTCACAGAATGTCAAGTTGTGGTCAGCAAATGGACTTCATATGTGACTTCCTAAATGTCTCGATACAAACCTTGGCATAATCTGCGAACATTTTGGTGGTGCAAGTCACTGTAATTTCACAGTGGAGTTTGACCATCAAAGGTCAGTGGCAGTCAAGTTGAATGTCACCAAATGAAAGTTCAAATGCGATTTCCTAGATGTCAGTAACACAAACTTAAGCTCCATCTGTGACCGTTTTAGTGATACAAGTCATTGAATTTTTATTAGGTCACATTTAACCTTTGAAGGTTAATACGAAGGTCACCAAATGAAAGTTCATATGTGACTTCCTATGTCAGTAACACAAACCTCCATCTGTGACCTTTTCAGAGATAGAAGTAATTGAATTTTCTCTAGGACAAGTTAGACCTTCGAAGGTCAATATGAAGGTCACCAAATGAAAGGTTTTTTTTTTAATTATTCATATAAACACAGAGACAGAGACAAGGACAATGCGGCACTGTACTCAAGTTGTACAACTTATTTTAACAGCGTCACATACACAAAGCAAAATTAAGTTAATAATAATAAATAAATAAACATCAATATAGCATAATGCTAACAATGAAATAATACAATAGAATAATAAAATAGTGCGCCGAAAACCCGCCCACCCAAGATATGGAACAATGCTCGGCTAAATAGATATAGCTCAAGGGATCTATTTCTATCTGCCAGAGGAAAGGATATCCCAGTCAAACAGACATAGAAACACTAGGATAAAGTTATTAAGAATGTGATACCTTCTATATCTGCTTGATGGAAAATATATCAGTTAAACAGATACAGTCATGCAGAGCTAGAAACGTTTCCTCTGAGAACAAGCTGCAGCTTAGCATTGTCTGACAGATTGGTTAAGTTGATAAAATGACCAAGTAAATCTGCAAGGTTACCAAAAAGGTTCGATCTCTGTTGACTATACAGGTGCTGGCCAGTAAATTAGAATATCATCAAATAGTTGAATTATTTCAGTTATTCCATTCAAAAAGTGAAACTTGTACATTATATTCATGCATTGCACACAGACTGATGTATTTCAAATGTTTATTTCTTTTCATTTTGATATTTATAAGTGACAACTAATAAAAACTCCAAATTCGGTATCTCAAAAAATTAGAATATTACTTAAGGCCAATGAAAAAAAGGATTTTTAGAAATGT
The DNA here is from genome assembly GCA_029721435.1 of Gymnothorax reevesii. Taxonomy (NCBI): domain Eukaryota; kingdom Metazoa; phylum Chordata; class Actinopteri; order Anguilliformes; family Muraenidae; genus Gymnothorax; species Gymnothorax reevesii. The sequence continues at coordinate 38,065,636 of CM056579.1, read as the reverse complement.
TAGCCAACTGAAAAGTATAGACATGAAAAGTATGAGCATGTACAGCACTCAATACTTGGTCGGGGCTCCTTTTGCCTCAATTACAGCATTAATGCGGCGTGGCATGGAGTCGATCAGTTGGTGGCACTGCTCAGGTGTTATGAGAGCCCAGGTTGCTCTGATAGTCGCCTTCAGCTCCTCTGCATTGTTGGGTCTAGCGTATTGCATCTTCCTCTTAACATTGCCCCATAGATTTTCTATGAGGTTAAGGTCAGGTGAGTTTGCTGGCCAATCAAGGACAGGGATACCATGGTCCTTAAACCAGGTACTGGTGGTTTTGGCACTGTGTGCAGGTGCCAAGTCCTGTTGGAAAGTAAAATCTGCATCTCCATAAAGTTGGTCAGCAGCAGGAAGCATGAAGTGCTCTAAAACCTCCTGGTAGACGGCTGCATTGACCTTGGACCTCAGGAAACAGAGTGGGCCAACACCGGCAGATGACATAGCACCCCACACCATCATTGACAGTGGAAACTTCACACAGGACTTCATGCAACGTGGAATCTGTGCTTCTCTGCTCTTCCTCCAGACTCTGGGCCCTTGATTTCCAAAGGAAATGCAAAATTTACCCTCATCAGAGAACATAACTCTGGACCACTCATCAGCAGTCCAGTCCTTTTTGTCCTTAGCCCAGACGAGACGCTTCTTACGCTGTTTCCTGTTCAAGAGTGGCTTGACACAAGGAATGCGACAGCTGAAACCCATGTCTGTCATGCGTCTCTTCGTGGTGGTTCTTGAAGCGCTGACTCCAGCTGCAGTCCACTCTTTGTGAATCTCCCCAACATTCTTGAATGGGTTTTGCTTCACAATTCTCTCCAGGGTGCGGTTATCTCTATCACTTGTGCACTTTTTTCTACCACATTTCTTCTGTCCCTTCACCTGTCTATTAATGTGCTTGGACACAGAGCTCTGCGAACAGCCAGCCTCTTTAGCAATCACCTTTTGTGTCTTGCCCTCCTTGTGCAAGATGTCAATGGTCGTCTTCTGGACAACTGTCAAGTCAGAAGTCTTCCCCATGATTGTGTAGCCGTCAGAACAACACTGAGAGACCATTTAAAGGCCTTCGCAGGTGTTTTGAGTTAATCAGCTGATTAGTGTGGCACCAGGTGGCTTCTATATTGAACCTTGTCAAAATATTCTAATTTTCTGAGATGGTGAATTTGGTGTTTTCATTAGCTGTCAGTTATAATAATCAAAACTAAAATTAATAAACACTTGAAATATATCAGTCTGTGTGGAAGGAAAGTATACAGTATACAAATTTCACTTTTTGAATGGAATAACTGAAATAATTCAACTATTTGATGATATTCTAATTTACTGGCCAGCACCTGTATAAAGGACAATGGAGCATGAAATGCAAAACGGATTCACAGTAACACCCACATCTGCAAGAGGCACTGGTATCAAGTCCCCGGATAAAGAGACTTTGACTTAAAGCACAGGTGCCGATGCAAGGCTGGATAAGAAGGGCACAGGTGTAGCGGGGACCACAATCATAATGCGGGGGACGAAATGGACATACTGATTATATTAGGTAGTTCTGAAACAAAGGGTGTCGTAAGAAACCAAGATCAAGATCAAGTTCATTTCAATGACTTAAACAGTAAGGAATAAAAGATTTACTAAATCTGTTTGTAGTTTGTCTCAAAAGTTGAAGGTTGAACTTGTTTTTTTTTAATTGTAGGAGGTAGTTAAGGAAATTTTGGGGGGGGATCAAATCTATGAGATGCTTCTGTGTTAGGTCATGACCAATTTTACACAATAAAGATAATCAATGAATATGGCATTTACTAGAGACTACCAACCCAATTCTTGACAAACAGTAGTGTAGGAGGAGCCTTTAACCGCTCAAGTATACAACGAGAGAACATTCATATTGAATTTGTTTGATAGGAGTGGAGTCTTCAGGTGTACTACTATGCCAAACTACATCTGCAAATTCAAGACAAGGGCGAATAAATGAAAAATTTATTAATAGTCTCTAAAACATGACGAGGTAATTTAAATTTTAAACCTCGAAGTATATTGACCTGTTTAGAAATTTTATAAAATGAAAGGTCATACATGACTTCCTATTCTTCTCCAATACAAATCTACACTCAATCTGTAAAGATTTTGCTGATATAAGTCATTGAAATATCACGTACATCATTTGGCCGTTCAAGGTCACTGAAGGTCAAGTTCAAGGTCACCCAATGAAACTTCATACATGACTTCCTATATGGCCACCATACAAACCTAAACTCTATCTGTAATAGTTTTGGTGATAGAAGTCATTGAAATTTCACTACGTGACGTTTGACCTTCGAAGGTCGCCAAAGGTCAGGTCCAAGGCCACCAAATGAAGTTTATACATGGCTTCCTATATGTTTATTATTCCTATATGCTTATTGCTGGCTTCACCTTTGATCGCTTTTATCCTGACACACATTTTTAACTTAACCCTGTTGACCGGTTGGATTCCTGTCTTGTGGAAAACGGCTTTTGTTCTTTCCTTGCATAAAGGTGGTTCTTCAGATGCTCTGAATAATTATCGACCAATTTCCAAAGATTTTGGAGAGACTTGTCAATAATCAGGTTAGAGCATTTTTATCAGACCATGCCATCTTGAATGTGTTTCAGTTAGGTTTCAGACCAGGTCATAACACTGTGTCAGCTGCAGCCATGGTATTAAATGATATTGTTACTCCCTTGACAATAAGCAAGACTGCGCTGCCCTTTTTATTGACCTATCAAAGGCATTTGACTCAGTCGACCATTTTAAACTTATAGAACGGCTAAGTACCATTGGGTTTGATATTAAATCTCTGAATTGGTTTAATGATTATCTATCTGGTTGGTTTCAAGCTGTTGTGGCTGATGGCTATCAATCAAACTTTATTTATTTGTGCAAGGGGGTTCCACAGGGTTCAACTTTGGGGCCCTTGCTGTTTACACTTTTTATTAATGAGTTTGATTCTAATTTTCTCAATAGTAAAATCCATTTCTATGCAGATGATACGGTCATCTACTCAGCTGCCCCTTCTACTGATCTGGCTATTAAAAATCTGCAGTCAGATTTCCAAGTCTTTCAGAAGGATCTTTTAGACCTTAAATTAATCTTAAACTCTGAAAAAACTAAATTCATGCTATTCTCTCTTAAACCAGCAGCTAGGCTCCCTAATAGTAGCATCATGACTGTCAATGGAATCCAGATCGAAAGAGTCCCTTAAAACAAATACCTTGGAATTTGGCTGGATCTTATCTTAATTTTAGGAAGCATACTGATGAGCTGGTCAAGAATTTGAAGCCAAAATTGGCTATGATGTACAGGAATAAAGCCTGCCTTCCGAAGAGTTGCAGAAGACAGATTGTTGAAGCAACTATTCTCTCTAGAATAAATTATGGTGATGTGATTTATATGCACACTGCACCCTCCTTGCTGAAGTCACTTGACGCAGTGTACTACGCTGGATTAAGGTTCAGAACTGGAGATGGCTTCCGAACGCATCACTGTACACTTTATTTTAATACTGGTTGGTCTTCGCTGGCCACGAGAAGGGAGCAACATTGTTGCCTTTTTATATACAAGGCATTGTTGGGTAAACTGCCTGGATACCTGACCAGTTTGCTTAACGTGAGGAAGGGGGAATACGGTCTGCGCACTCTTGAATTTTTGGTTTTAGATGTCCCAAGGGTGCATACTGAACTGGGTAAAACTGCTTTTATGCATTATACTCCGCAGAAATGGAATAGGATTCAGCGGTTTTTTAAGTTGGAAAGTCTTATTTCAATTGATTGTTTTAAATGTCTTTTATTGGCTGCCTCAAAGCAGGAATGTTCATGTGTAATTGTTATGGCCCCAATTTGTTATTACATTTAAAACAACAGCAACAGCAAGGGATGACACAGTTTTTAAAAACTCAAAACACATTTAATTAAACAAAGACAATAACAACTAAACTGACCAAGATTGAATAGGAAAAAAAAAGAAATATTTACAGTCCCTTTTTGTGGGGTGGCTTGGTGATGTCCTGGATAATGAAAATGCTCAAACACAGGCAAATAAATCCACAAAAGAAATGTCACAGGTCTTGAACAGAATGGCAGGTCTGGTCATCTTCTTGCAATTTCTCCTACTACTTTACTGTCTCAATTCTTTTCCTTATATACTCTTTTGCAGACCCCACCCACATTTAGACCTCTTTTTTTTAATTTTCTGAGACTTGCCCCAGACATGTCCAGGACATGTCTAAACATGACTCCAGTCTGAGCTTAACAAAAAAAAGGTAAATACTGCCATCTAGTGGCCTATATTCACATTACACCTCCATTCCAAAAGGGAAAAATTTTGACTCATAAAGGCAAAATTTTTCTTTTCAATACAAAATGGTTAAGTGAACAGTTGTCTATATATAAATATCATACAATATTCAAACACATGATATATATATACACATTCAAACACGGGATAAGCAATCAGCAATTACATTGTCTGTACCCTTCACATGCTTAATTACCAAGTCAAACTCCTGTAAAATCAAACTCCAATTCAACAATCTCCGATTCTTGTTTTTCATCTTACTCAAAAACATTAACGGATTGTGGTCAGTGTACACAATCATTGGCTTTTGTCCTGTACAAACATAAACCTCAAAGTGTTGTAAAGAAAGGATCAGAGCCAACAGTTCCTTCTCTATTGTGGAATAGTTCCTTTGGTGGCGATTGAACTTCCTGGAGAAGTATGCCACAGGATGCTCAATGTCATCAGAGTCACTTCTCTGTAGGAGCACAGATCCACAAGCTTGGTCGCTAGCATCGACCGCGATGGAGAACGGTTTGTTGAAGTCAGGAGATTTGGGCACGGGGAAGACTTCAGGCGATCGAAGGCTCTCTGGCATGCATCATCCCAGGTGAACTTTACGCCTTTCTTCAGTTGGTTAGTTAGACTGAGAGCAATCTCAGCAAAGTTCTTGCAGAACTTGCGGTAGTACCCGATCATTCCAAGGAAGCGGCGCAAAGCTTTTTTGTTGTCAGGAACTGGAAAGTCCATGATGGTTTGGACTTTAGCATTTATGGGTGCCACCTTACCCTGGCCTATGACGTAGCCAAGATAGGTGACAGTAGCACAACCAAAGTCACTCTTGCTCAGGTTAACAGTCAGGTTAGCCTGGGTCAGGCGCTGGAACAACGTCTCTACATCTTTTAGATGTTCTTCCCAGGAGTCACTCCATGTGATCAGGTCATCGATGTACGCACCCGTGTGTGGCAATCCGGCGATTGTAGACTGTATCATCCTTTGGAACGTGGCTAGGGCATTTTTCATGCCAAAGGGTAGGACTTCATACTGGTACAATCCAGATGGTGTGGCAAAAGCAGAGATGCTCTTGGCCCTCTCAGTTAAAGGCACACACCAGTAACCCTTCAATAAATCAATCTTGGTCAGAAACTTTGCTTGCCCTACACTATCAATACAATCATCAATCCTAGGTATTGGAAACACATCAGTTCTAGTTACAGCATTGACTTTGCGATAATCTGTACAGAATCTAGTACTTCCATCAGGTTTTGGAACAAGCACACAGGGTGAACTCCAATCGGAGTTGGAGGGTCTGATAATATCATGTTTTAACATGTACTCAACCTCTTTCTCAGCAATCTTTCTCTTTTCAGGATTCATCCGGTATGGATGCTGTTTTATTGGTTTGGCATCACCAACATCTACATCATGGGAGGCTATAGTAACTCTCTTTGGAACATCAGGAAACAAATCCTCATATTTCTTGATCAACCTTTCAAACTGATTTCTCTGTGAGGGTTCTAAGTGCTAGAGTTTTACATCAAGATTTTGCAACAATTCAGTGTTTGACAATTTACATGAAAGAACTTCAGCTTTAATTCTTGGTTCATCATCTTGAAACTCCCCCTCATCTCCACAAATCTCGGCCATAGGAGAATCTGAAGTGACAGATGCAACCCTAGCATTTCTGTCATGATAGGGCTTCAGCATTTTAAAGTGACAGGTTTTGCAAAAGTTGGAAACGTCTTTCCGAAGCCCAGGCCAAAAAAAGTGTTTCATGATCTTATCAACAGTCTTGTTAACACCAAGATGACCTCCTAAAGGTAAACTATGAGCCATTGTTAAGATCTCATTCCTATAGACCTTCGGAACAACAATTTGCCTGACCACTGCCCAATCTGCATTGGCAGGGATATCAGGAGGGCGCCACTTCCGCATCAACACCCCATCCTTGAGATAATACCCAACTGGAACTGCATCTGTTTCTTTATCAGGAAGGGCTCTCCTCTTTAGTACACAAATTTCAGGATCATTAGTTTGCTCCTGAATCAACCGCTTTCTGGACAGAGACAAGTCTCCAGACACATCAGAATCACCAGACCCATCCGGCTGGCTGAATAGAGAACTGATAAAAGTATCTGATAAGTCCTCAAACGGAGAAACCATAGTAGGCCAATCAGAGTCATGAGGCGAACCACCTGAGTCCTGACTATTCAATGTACTGGACGGCACCACATCATCTTCTTCTTTAGCCTTCTTGGCCATAGCACGAGTCACTGCGCAAGAAGGATACAGAGATGGGTCCTCATCCCCATTTTCAGTGCTCGGCTGTGAAGTAAGATGTACAGGGGGAACTACTTTGCCCCCAGCCAGGTCATTGCCTAGCAACAGAGAAACACCCTTTATAGGTAGACTTGACATAAGTCCCACCTTAACCTGTCCTGTAACTAAATCTGACTTCAAGAATATAGAGCGCAGGGGTACAGATACAGTCCTCCCTTCAATACCTTGTACAAGTATGAAATCCCCTGAAGCGGTCTCATCACGTAACTCCAAGGAGTCCATCAACAAAAGTGACTGAGAAGCTCCGGTATCCCTTAGGATATATATGGGGACAGGAGTAGTATGCTCATTCAGAGCCACAAATCCCTCTGACACAAATGGAAGAAATTCCTCCCTCACGAAGTCAGCTGTATCAGGCTTTTTAGCCCCACAAGAAGCAGGCAATTTAGCAGATTGGTTATCTACTACAGGGGTTTCTAACCTTGTTTTCACAAAGGCATTTGGTTTGGTATCCTTTTCTTTTTCTTTCTTAGCTTTAAGGAACCAACAGTTAGTTGTAACATGACCAGATTTCTTGCAATAACTGCAAACTAGACCACTTTTGTCACTGTCAGCTTTCACACTTTGATCAGACCTGTTACTGGATTTTTGAGCACCATCACCAGATTTGTCTTTGTCTTTGGGTGAGGAATCTTGGGTATCACCATAACCCTTTTTCTGAAATTGGGACCATCTATTATTACTGCTAGACTGAAATTTGGACTTATGTGTGAGAACATATTCATCTGCAAATTTGGCAGCTGATTGCAAATTCAGTGCTTGCTTCTCATTAAGGTAGGTCTTAACATCATCTTTAACACAGTTCTTGAATTCTTCAACTAACACCATCTCTTTCAGTGAGTTGAAATCATCCTTGACCTCCATAGAAGTACACCAGCGCTCAAAGCAAACCTGCTTTTCATTAGCAAATTCAACATAAGTCTGATTTTCAGATTTCTTCAGACCTCTGAATTTCTGTCGGTAAGCCTCTGGAACCAACTCATAAGCTCTCAAAATAACCTTTTTGACAACCTCATAATCAGAGGAATCATCTGCAGACAAAGCCGAATAGGCTTGTTGAGCTTTCCCCTTTAGGACAGTTTGCAACATCAGAGGCCAGTTTTCCTTTGGCCACTGGCAAATCTTTGCTACCTTTTCAAAACACTGGAAATAGTTGTCAACATCCTTTTCTGAAAATGGAGGCACCAGTTTTACCTCCTGGCTAGCCCGAAATTTATTTTCTGTTGCTATTTTTATTTTTAGTTGCTCCATTTGGAGTCTTTCTTCTCTATCGAATTTCTCTAATTCAAAATCTCTCTGTCTCTGTCTCTCTCTTTCTGCTCTTTCCTCTTTCTCTCTCTCAAATTCTCTTTCTTTCTCTTTTTCCTCCCTTTCTTTTTCTCTTTCCTTTCTTTCTTTCTATTTTTCCTCCCTCTCAAATTCTCTTTGTTTTTCTCTTTCCTCCCTTTCAATCTCTAGCAGTTTTAATTTAAGTTCCATTTCTATATTTGGATTTTCCACTGGAAACTGTTCCAGATCTCCTGGTGCAAACACATTTTCATCAATGTAATATTCAACTATCTCTCGAGCCAGTCTTGCTTTTCGCATGGCTGGTTTCACCTCTGTCAGCTCTAAATGTCTGCAAATTTCTAGCAGTTCTGTCTTTTTAAAAGACTTCAAAACCCCTACGGTTGGTGATGCCAAGAAATCATCCATTGCTGTTGTCAATATATATGTATTCAATTAAAAAAAAATCAATTTTACAATTTGAAATGTTAGTTTTTTAATAAATGACTCACAAAATGGTCTATCCCGGACCTTGAGCCCCCAATTTGTTATGGCCCCAATTTGTTATTACATTTAAAACAACAGCAGCAGCAAGGGATGACACACAGTTTTTAAAAACTCAAAACACATTTAATTAAACAAAGACAATAACAACTAAACTGACCAAGATTGAATAGGAAAAAAAAGAAATATTTACAGTCCCTTTTTGTGGGGTGGCTTGGTGATGTCCTGGATAATGAAAATGCTCAAACACAGGCAAATAAATCCACAAAAGAAATGTCACAGGTCTTGAACAGAATGGCAGGTCTGGTCATCTTCTTGCAATTTCTCCTACTACTTTACTGTCTCAATTCTTTTCCTTTTATACTCTTTTGCAGACCCCACCCACATTTAGACCTCTTTTTTTTAATTTTCTGAGACTTGCCCCAGACATGTCCAGGACATGTCTAAACATGACTCCAGTCTGAGCTTAACAAAAAAAAGGTAAATACTGCCATCTAGTGGCCTATATTCACATTACAGTAATGTAGTCATTGTTTTTATTTATTGTACTTGGTGTTTTCTGTGTTTTTTTTTTTTTTGCTACTGGACTCCGTTGAAAAAGAGAGCTTGCTCTCAATTGGACTCCCAGTATAAATAAATAAATCTGTGTTCAATGCACATATGTTCCCAATCTTCAATATTTCCAAGCCTTGAAACCTTGAAAAATTGTAACATTTTGCTTGACCTCAAGTTTGACCTCTCAAGGTTATCTGAGGTCAACTTTAACACAGTCAAAATATAGGTCATATATTACGTCCTATTTGTCTGTAATACAAATTTAATCTCATAAGGGACAAATTCATAAAGGACAGTGCCCCCAATAGACCCACTTCCGTCTTATCAATCAAAATAGTGCTCGCACTGTACATTGATGGTAACAAGGTAAGCTAATTGCCTGATTTAGAAAAAAATTTATCATGCAGTTTTTGAGAATTTTTTTTTTTTTTTAAAGTCCTATCTTTAACGTTGGAGCCAAAATTTCAAGGGCTCATAAAATGGACAAAAATGATACAATCGAATATCCAAGAAAAATGTCAGGAGATATTGTCTAGTAGTAAGTTTCTGCAAATTTACACGAAAATTCATCAGGCCAAAAAAAGATAAAAAATGTTCCGGACAACGGATACTGAACGTCAGACTCCACACCATGACAATAAAAAGTGAACCATCCCTTTAATGTGACAAATCATATGAGGGCCAATGCCTCCTAAGAGCGTGCATGCCCTCCCTAGAGGCTGATTGCCTGGTATGCCAATGAGGACATCTGTCTATCTTGGACTCAGTTCTTTGCTTTGAAATTCAGTCACCAGAAATTGCTGAATTTCAATGATGCAACTACAGAAAATACATATTTTGAACAATATTCATTGAAAACTTTTAAATGCGGGAAATATTCAGTACTGGTTAGGACGACAGGAGATTGGAACATTTTCTGGGAGTCTCCCGCAGAAACCGGGAGAGTTGGCAGCTTAGTATCACTCATGATGAGGATTGTCACTGTCAGAGGACAGTTTGAGTTCAGGCGGGAGCAAACTAGAACACAGATGGTCAGGCAATGCATAGTAGAAGGGACTGGTCCAAGGTCAGCAGCCTTGGGTGTCCTGCCAAACAATTCTTTGCCAGGAGGGCAGATTCTCACTCTTAAACTTGGATACAGGAAAACTGGGAGAGACACCAGTTGCTAGCCTGAGAATGGTAACTCTTGCATAGAGAGAAAACACAAGGAGGGGTAATGAAAGGGGCACTAATAGAATAACGAGAAACAATTAGAAAAAAACTGGAACCAGCAAAGACTGCAGGGAAAAAAAATTCACCAAACGTTCAGGACATGACACTTAACTGTCAGGGACAGAACCAGTTGTAGTGAATGCTCTGAAGTCAATTATTCCATTTACTTACATGGGTTTTGGAAACCAACTGCTTCAAATGAACCATTTCAATATGTTCTAGCTTTATCAATGCAAGCATACTCTGATGTTATACTGCATGTGAATTCTTTTTTTTTCCATTTCAGGCCTAGACTATTGAAATCATTTAGAAAAATGTATGCTCTACATTATTCACAGACTTTTATTTATTAAAAATGTATGATTTATAGCACCCACGATCTGAGAAATGTCATGACGTGGGAGAAAGGAGACATGGTGCCAGAGCTTGATTAATTGTATATGAGTTTAATTTCATAGTAATATATATAGTAGTGCACAGATAAGACTGAACCCCGTGGGGTAATTTGTACCCTGCCTGCATTCGACTGATCCTAGTTATTTAAAGAAGGGGTGGGCAGCCACAATGCAGCGCCCGGGAACCAACACCAATTCTGAAGCCAAAGTCTTAGTCAGGACAAAGGCAGGAATGGTCTTACAGTCCGTGACTTTCAAGTTGAGAAGAAACCGGAGTAAGCAAACATGGAAAGACCATGCAAACTTCATGGAGAGAAGTTGAGGATGGCCAGAACTAAAAAAAAAACCCTCTGCTCTACACTTCCCTACCGCCCATGTGATAAACGCATTATGACAGTCATTATACCTGTGATAGTAGGCAAACAGTCCCGGCAGCATTTAAGACCTCATTCTATCATTACACAGGAAAAAAAGCGATGTACACGGAGAAAGAAAATGACTGTGGGACTGTAATTTGAACAGAGTGGAGAGATGAAGAGAGGTGGCTCTGGTGCAAATTTTGATGTACCACAGTGATGTACACTTACGGCCACATTTGCAAAACTGTTTGAATTTTATCTGAAACCATCTGAAACTGAGATGAACCTCTCAGGAAATCAGTACGGTTTTCAAGAAAATCGGGGTACAGAGTTCTGTACTACAATGTTAAATGATTTAACTATGTATTGTAAGGAGAAGCAACCCCCATTTCATGTGTGCAGCTTAGATGCTGAAAAGTGTTTTGATAAAATTTGGCACCCAGGTCTCTTTTATAAACTCTTTTAAAGTTACCAATTGCTCACTCGAGGTTCCTCTACAGATGGTATAGATTGCAGTCAACTGTCAGATGAAAGGGAATTTTTGGTCCTACCTTCAAAATGACTGGAAGCACCCATCAGGGGAGTGCACTTTCTCCTGTTGTTTTTAATATTTTTATTAACGACTTGCTCATTGAGTTGGAGGAATCAGGCTGTGGTGGCATTAGAATAGGAAATTTTCTGTTTAACTTCTTTGCATATGCTGATGATATCACCTTGTTTAGTACAACTGCAACAGGTCTGCAGGCCCTGATCGACATTTGTGTTGCTTATGCACAAAAATGGTGCTTCAATTTTGGAATTAAAAAGACATAATGTATGACATTTGGTGGTAGTAAGTTGATGAATGGATCAAAGTCGTTTATGACAGGTGCAGAGATAGAAACTGTGGACTCCCTTGATATTTTAGGAATTAGTTTTAATAAATTTTCCGGGGGAATGTGTCACGCTGAACAATGGGTACGTTCTTGTAGGAACAGCTACTTCACTCTTGAACAATGTGGTATTGGCCACCCAAGTAAACTGGCCGCTCAGGCTAAGGTGGAGTTGATCAAGTGCGTTTGTATTCCTACCCTTTTCTACGGGTGTGGTTCTATTTTTCTCAGTAATGGCTGCATGAAGAAGATGAATGGATGGCAAGGCCAAATGTTTAAGAAGGCGTTTGGGCTTAGTAGGTTTTCACATCATTCTCTAATTTTTAAAGCTCTTGGTGTTTTAGACGCCAAGGCTCATGTAAAACTTTTTATGTCATCTTTGTTGTATAGAATTGTTAAAGTTGACTGCCCCATCAGAGACCTAGTTCTGAAAATCGGTGCTACTAAAAGCTCCCTTGTTTATCGCTTAGTCGAATCAGGTGTTAACATTGTTGTTATGGCTCTCAAAGGGCCACAGTAGGTCAGACGGCTGTGTGATGACGGGTATCATGACACTATAAGGTCTCTCCTACTGGGTGAGGGCCTCCGTCGTAGGGACTCCACTGAGCGGGAGATGCTAACGAATCTTATTCACCCAATGTTTTAAAATAATCGACTGCCTGAATACGAACCTGTTTTAATCATGTATTGATGTTTTAATTATTCTGTCAATTTTAGAAATGTGTAAGTATACACTTAATTGCTTCTGTAAAGGAGGATAATAAACTATTATTATTATTATTGATACAGTAAGCCAAGCAGCAGCATTCTGAATAGGCTGGAATGGTCTTGTGCTATATATAAGGAGATTAGTCAGGAGACAGAAATAATTTTAACAAATTTGAGACATGGAGACTGGTGCACATTCAAGGGTAATGGGGAGGTTAGTGACTTGGCAAGATGTAGCAGTAAGTTACAGTAACTCTCTCTTTACAAAAATAAGCTTGAAATTTTAAATGACCATCCAACTTTTTGTATCAAAAAGGCATTGTTTACATTTGATTTATGCCACAACTATCCCCACCAGAGTATTTTTTTAGTTGCTAGCCACAGCCCACATTTTTGATAAATGCTGAAGTCAGTGAAATTATTTCCCAAAAACATTTCATATGGCCTGCGATTTTTGGCAGCTGTTCGTTCAAGACCACATCAGGTATGATTCATGGAAAACAAAAGGGGCAAGTACATCTGCAAGCCCCATGGTGGCAAGTACTTTTCAGCGATGTGCTGAACAGAGCAAAGTTATGGTCTGCAAAATCATGAGCTTCCAGCTGGCAATTGCTCTCTCCCCTTTTCCATGTACAGCGGGGAAAATAAGTATTGAACGCATCTACATTTTTTTCAGTAAATATATTTCTAATGGAGCTATTGACAAGAAATTTTATCAGTAATTACCCAACTAATCCCCACAAACAAAGAAATAAAAACAAATAAGTTTGTTAATTAAGTTATGTGTAATGAAGTGGAATGACACAGGGAAAAAGTGTCATGGTTCTGGATGTTTGTGCGTGTGTTTTGGACTTTTCTTTGTGGCTCTCGTCCTGGCAAGGCCAGATTATCCATATTATGACTGGTGAGCGTACACAGGGGCATCATGCTGGGAGGGGCATCACATGATTTACGAATCCTCAGTTGTTTTTTTTTATTATTCGAAAGAGATGCGTATGTATATTATGAACAAACTTAACTTAACTGTTGATATCAAAAGAGAATATTAAAAAAAGAAAATAAATTTAAAAAAAACTGTGATTTGGAACTGCCCCGCCAAAGTCACAGAAAGGCTAAACTGGTCCTAGATCAGTGTTGCAAGCTGAGCTAGAATCCCACCTTTCAGAAACTGAATGGGCACTGATCTCCAATCAGGTGTTGATCACAACGATGTGCTTTCATTCTGACATCACGTGCTACAACTCACTGAGCGGCGGGGGAAGCAACCGAGGGGTTGTGCTAATCGGAAAATAGCAAAAGAAAAAAAGTATGAAAGATATCCACGCTATCAAATTTACCAGAAATATCTTGCTTTTTACCATTACTCGCGGCAAAGAAGCTGTTGGTAGAGAGGCAACTGTTCCAGCGCTAGCAGCAAGTGCTTTGGTTACAAAAATTTATCAATGTACGTTTGAGGCTAATGCTAATGAGGCAGAGGCAGCAGCGGATAATATTAGCTGATGTTACTGGTGGGATGTCGCAGGTGGGATGACGGCAACAGCTGAACTCGGGGACGGAGAACGTTAGCATGATTGAAGAAGTTCACTGCATGAAGACTTTCCCTTTTCAAAACCCTCTGCCACAGAATTTCAGTTCTTAGTATTTTGTAAATGCAAATGTGTGGCCTTTGTTGCCATAATGCCATTGGGCGGCATGGTGGCATAGTGGTTAGCACTACTGCCTCACAGCAAGAAGGCCGTGGGTTTGAATCCGGCCTGGGGCCTTTCTGTGGGGAGTTTGCATGTTCTCCCCGTGTTCGCGTGGGTTTCCTCCGGGTACTCCGGTTTCCCCCACCCATCCAAAACATGCAATATAGGAACCCTCCCTCCCTCCTGTATGGCTGTGTGTGAATGTTTGGTGGTGGTTGGAGGGGCCGTAGGCGCATACTGGCAGCCACGCTTCCGTCAGTCTGCCCCAGGGCAGCTGTGGCTACAAAAACGTAGTTTACCACCATCAGAGTGTGAATGAATAATGCCTCCATTGTAAAGCGTCTTTGAGTGTCCAAAAAAGCGCTATATAAAATTGATGCATTATTATTATTATAAATTTCAATACCCAAGATAAATGCCATTTTAGTGACTGGATGGAAAGTCCTCATAATTAAGGGGTGATCTGGGGTTAAATAAAAAATGACACCAGGAAACAACTCAGAATTAATCGAAAGAGGTATTGGTAATAACCACCAAAAAAGATACAAGTTGGCATTTTTCTGTTTATGCGGTTGCCATGGTAACTGAGCAAGCTCATTAAATATGCAGAAAACTTCTGGTACCAATTCCTCTAGAACTCAATGATAGAATTAAGTTTTTCTTTCATCTTTCAAAAGCCATTGCTTATCCAAATGGAATGACATAGCCATTCTTTGCCCAGTTTATCGGTTTTGTGATTGTGGGGCATTTTACTCACATTTTGACATTATTTTGCGCAGAATCTGACGAATACTCAAAATGTTCTAAGTATGTAACAGATAGGCAAAATTTCCCTATTTCATTGCTTTTCTAATGAAGTAAAGTACCTGCAGCCCAAATTTCATTGATTTTCAATGATAAATAAAAAAGTTATGGCCGCCACAAACATGAGAAACATGCTAAAAGTAATACCTTAGGAAATCAATGGAAAATGCATTAGACCGCATTCAAAAGTTGAGTTCAGGTTTTAATCCATGTAGCAATTAGTGTTTATGCACCTTTGCTCATCTGTTTTCCTGGTTCTGACCCCTGCCTGCCTTGTCGACACCGTTTTTGGATTTCGTATTGTGGCTTGGCAATTCTTGTGTTTTTTGGCTTTGACTCGGACTTCATTAATGGCATACATTTTTTGGATTTCCCTCTTGCGTGTGGTTCCTGAACGCACCGTCACATACTGAGACATTCTTCATATGAATCTGCTGCCATCTACCAGGATGCTGAAGATGAAACGTGGGTGGACATTTCAGCAAGACAATGATCCCAAACACACAGCCAAGGAAATGCTCAACTGGATTCAGAGAAAGAAAATAAAGCGGCAAGAAAGGCCCAGTCAGTCACCCAACTTGAATCCAATTGAAAATCTATGGAAAGAACTGAAGATCAGAGTTCATAGATGCCCCCAGAAATTTGAAGACAGTTTCTGTTGAAGAATGGGCCAAAATCACACCTGGGCAATACTTGTAACTAGTTTCTCTATACAGGAGGCGTCTTGAAGCTGTGATTACCAACAAAGACTTTTTTGTGACAAGCTCTAGCTGAAACTAGGCTCTGCCTGCCAGCATTGTTTCCCATCACTCACACCTATTCCTGAATTATTAGTTCTGATTCCACATTATTTTAGTTTTTTTCCCCTCACTATTTAGTTCCTGGTTTCTTTCAGTTTCCTTGTCAGTCAGGCCATCCCTTCACTTTTGCCCATCTCCTTTTTGGCTTTTCTCCCCATTCTGGGAAGCAATATCCTCCCCTTTTTAGAGTTGGTGCACTCTCGCGCTTCTAAATTACTCAGAATATTTTTCTCCCTCAAGAATTAGCATATTCACGCTTATCTACTGGAATTGGCAGGTATCTCCCCTTTGGGAGCTCACATTCCTTTCTGTATTACATTCTCTTGCTACTTTTCTCTATCTTTTGCATTCTTTTATCTTCATGTCCAATAAACCAGTTGTATTGCCTGCTACCCAGCGCTTGGGGTCTGATCCTGTTCCTACATGTAACATTTCGACTGAGTTGTATTAGAACGTAAATAAATTTCAGTCAGCATGTTTAATACTTTTTCCCTCTGGTATTCCATCCTTCATTACACATAACCTAATTTATGGACTTATTTGTTTTGATTTCTTTATATTTGTGGATTACTTAGGTTGTTGCATCTGGTGAAAATTTCATGTCAATTACCCCATTAGAAATACACAAACCCCAATTCCACGGAAGTTGGGACATTGTGTAAAACATGAATAAAAGCAGAATACAATGATTTGCCGATCTCATTAAGATGGTATTCTAAATGCTACAAGTTTCTTTATTTATTTATTTAAGCCGCTTTCCCTCTCTCTGTGAATCTCAGATCTCGAATTGTGAAACCTTAAATAGGTGCACGCATAAATGACCAGAGTCTGCTTCTGGGCAAGGGGTTTAAGAGAATTGAGATGCACCCACAGTATGCCTTTATCACCAATCTCAAAACATTTGTGTGCCTTTAAGAAGGATTCAATGTCAGCATGAAAGGGGGTGTTGCACCTGTTAATTTTACATACTGTGTATATATAAACATTTTCTATAAAATGTTGCTTGTTATTAATTTTTCAGAATTTATCACAACATCACTATTACCTTAACTGTATGATTTAAAGAGAACATGGGCCTGAGTGAAGGACTGTCACTGCAATACCCGCTTTGTCCAGAATGGATTATTCTATGGATATAGATTATTTGCGATTGATTGATTGAAACAAATCTTGGTTGACCAACAGTCCATAAACAAAACAATGGACTGGTCGACTACATGGGGTCAGCCCTTCAAAGCTTCTTTGGTTTTCGCTCCTCCCCTGTGACATTCCTATGCCTGGCAACCTGCCCTTAGTCAATTATCCTCATTTCTCTTCAGTTAGTGGTCTTTACCTGTTTCCTTTTAGTTAATTAGTATCCCTTTTTCCATTTAAAGCTCAGTTTTACCCTTCAGGGGCAGGTAGCCGTAGTCTGTTTCCCCCTTTTTTTGTGTGCACTCCCACTCAGTTCACCTGCAAGTTTTGTATTTATTTTGTTAAACAGAAACTCCATAACGAAAGCTCCAAGCTATGAACAAGGTCAGCGCTCACAATTAATGAGAACCCAAAGTTTTTCTGCAATTTAGCTAGCCGAAGGGTAGTTATAAACAAAAAGGATAACTTACTTTCTTTACCCGGTTAGCCACTGGAGATTTTATGTAATGTAATGCTGTTGTACCTATAAGACTGAAAGTGTGCAAATCTTGCCAACATGTGTTCCGAACTAAGCGCCAAGTACAGCATACTTTGCCAGCCAGAGCTATGAAGCGATTGCGAGTTGCTTTGCCAGATAGCGTCAAATCAGTCATTAAGGCTAAAGATAAGTTACAAAAGGCATGTAAGAGAGCAGCAGAGTCTAGCGAGCAAACATTGCATAGACAGCAACAGAACAAAGAGCACATGGCAAGCGTGAGAGCAGCTAAGAAAGCGAATGATGTGTCTACAGAACAAGCTATTGTGTCATTTCATGCTGATATCAAGAATGGGCCTGATTTTGTTTGTACATGTTGCCATCGTTTGATGTATAGCAAGAGTGTTGTTCCATGCAACCCAGCTAAATATTCCAAGTGTAGCAATGACTTGCTAAATTGTGTGCTTAATGCTGATTTGAGATATGTTTGTACAGCGAAGCACCAGAGGTTGCTTAAAACTTATAATTTTTTTTACTAGTTAGTTTGGTCCTGTCAGATGGTAGTCGCTTCTGTCCCTTGTTCTTGTTTTATACTGTACTGTTTTTTTTCCAATACTGTCTTGAACTATGTTTTATTTTTGTAATACTTGTTCATGACTTGCTGCATACCGCCAGATCACCATTGAAAAAGAGACTTTGGTCTCAACTGGTTTTATCTGGTTAAATAAAGGATTTGATTGATTGATTGATTACCCAACTGACATATTCCATCGGAGTAAATTGGGCGCTGTAGCGATCAGATGTTGGGGTCACAGTCACTGTGATTGCGAAGTCGGACAGTCGTTAAACCATTTCAAAAATGGTCCATGTGTGTTGCTTTCCTAGACACGAAAGCAAAGCTGTATCCTGGTGCACTTACAACTTCCACCGCATTCCTTTGTGGGATAATGGACTTCGGCAGAGGTGGCTAGTTGCGCTCAACGTGACTTTTGATACACCTCCCATATCCCTAAAAGAGCTCTGTGTTTACAATAGGCCTATTCATTTTACCAAAGAGGACTTCGTGAGGCTACATTCAGGGAAATCTCAACGGTGCACGCTGAAGAGCACTGCTGTATCCATGCATCAGGTAAGAAAGTGAAACACCTGTGAAAAAGTGAATGTAACTTTGTAGCACAAATTGATATCACATAGGGTCTACGCAGCCAGAGACTGTACATTTGCTGTGCTGGTTATAATCGGGAATTTTTTTTATTATTTGAGGTGTAATTCTGTGCCATTGAAATGCTGTCTCTGCCACAAACCACTCAGAGTCTGACCCAAACAGCTGATCGCTACAGCGCACAGTTTACTCTGATGGAATTCGTCAGTTGGTTAGTTCAAGAGCAACTGTGTTTTTTTCTGAGTAGCTGAAGCACTGTACATTTTTGTCATATAGCGTACAATTAAAGTGGTGTATTCTGGTGGAACCTTTTAGGCCGCAAAAATACACTGCCTCTTTGGGACCGTTCTCAACAGTGTATCGCATAAATCCGTCCATCACCATGCGCTGGTGTGGCTAACTGGGGGAGAGCAGGGAGCTTTCTAACGCATCTAATGTACGTAGTGGCTATTTGTAGCTTATACAACCCCACTTCAAAAAAAGTGAACTATCCCTTAACATAGTTTAATATACCTAAATAGCAACCAATAATTGCCAAATTCCTCGCCTATATTTCTTGTCCAGAGCACTTTCTCCAGTTAGATTTCTTAGAAAATAGTTCTAAGAAAACAAACGTCTTGTAGCATTTATCGTTTTCCCTTACATTGGTGCACATTAATTAGGAAAATGCTTAACACAGCTTAATGCTTGATTAAAATAATGGTAAACAAATACTGAGGCACAATAAAAGAGAAATATCAATTCATGTCACATTTTATCCCGAATTATTGGCATCTATTGAGAATATGGGCAAAACTGGCCGTGAAAAAATGTCTTGCTGTTTATCCTTTTGGTCTTCAACTCAAAATATTTTTTAAAAGTCGAAAGCGCTTAATGTGATATAACGTCAGTTTTCTTATAGGACTTAGTTTTAATTTATTTATTTATCCCTTATTTTCTTATTGGAGGAAGTGCTCCAATAATGTCCGTGTGGAATTTGGAGATTATTCCTCTTTATTTCGGAACATTAAGCCATGTTAAATTTTTTTCTCATGTGTGCCAATAAAGGGGAAAATGATTAATGCGATGTAACGTCTGTTTTTTTAGGACTTCGGTTTTGATTTTTTAACTGGTGGAAGTGCTCCTGACAAAAAATTTCCGAGAGCAATTTGGTGCTTATCGGTTTGGTACATTAAGCCTTGTTAAGCTTTTTACACGTTAAAGATTTTAGAATGTCCCCCGGCAAGAACCTCACTGATTGTGCAAACCAGTTTTTACCAGACACTTTCACAATTATGGCCAGTATCAATAAGGATTAGCTACCAAGCTAATTCTGAAAGCTGGAGCAACCCCAACTGAACGAGACAGCACTTCTGTCAGAGCTGTAGCCTAAGTATTTGTGCATTGCATATAAAAAAATATTGAACGTTTCTTTAACTTTCTAAATTTGCAATCTAAACTTGGTATCATTGCTATGCTGCTCTTTGTAGACGTAAGTTAACGTAACACTATGCCACAATTGAAGCTATGCAGACCGTTCCAGTAGCATTTAGAAAGAGTTTCAAATCTAAGGTTCACTTTTTTTGTCTTTTCATTCCCCAGAACGATGAATATATTTTTGGTGATTTTATCAGTGAGAAGTGGGTTAAAATGGAATAATTATTAAAATTGGGATTGCAAATGCTAGCTAGCTAGCTATTGAACAGCGGTCGGCACGTTGTACTTTTGCCTGTAAAGTTTTCCGAAAAGCCCTTAATTGTTATTGTTTAAATGGCGTCAGTTTTCAGTTTGTGTGTATGGGAATGCAACGGTAGGTCCCAGATGTATGTTAAGTTACTAGTAGCCGATACCTGTGCTAAGCACGGACTATATGCATAGGCAAGATAACAGCCAAGTAAAAATTAGCCAGTTTTACTTGCAAAAACAGCTTCAAAATGCAGTTTTCACTTCAGAACTAAGTTCGAAACCTGGCGCATTATCTTTGTTACACAGTAAAACCGGGATATGCAGAAAGCAGACTCATTATTCATTGTGGTTTCGGAGGAGATGTGTGAAATTATACAAATCGCCAACTCAGTTATAATATTGTTATGGGCAAGCTTTTTGTCTTCCCCTGTGCCTGCCTTTCTGTCTGCCTGTCTGTCATTCCAGGAGGGCGGGGCTGTGGCGCAGGTGTACCTCGTTGAGGAGCTGGGCTGGGGCTTTATAGGCAGCTCACAAGATGGCAAGGGGGTTCCCCCTTCTCCTGAGGCGTCTTGTTACATTTGACTGATCCCACTACATTTTTATTTCCTTGCTCTTACATTTATACTGATACTTATTAATATTTTTGCACCACACCAATTTATGTTAATAAATTATTATTATTGTTTAAAACTTTTTCATCCGCGAGTGGTCTCCCCTTATTGTTGCGTGCCCTAACGAGCCAGGGTTCCGTAACATGTGGGCGACTCGTCCGGGACTCGTCCGTCCGTTTTTTTCAGATGGTATAGTTTTTTTTTTCTCTCTAGTAGGTTATTGGTTCCGACTGTCGGTATTTGTGTTTGTTACTACAGAGGAAATTTGTGAATTGTCCGGCCATTTAGGCGTGCGGAAGACATACGATCGTGTCTCGCGTCATTTTTATTGGCCTCAGTTGAGGAAGAGCATTGCCCTTTTTATTAAGACTTGCCCTACATGTCAATTAACTGGAAAACCAAATCAGGTGATTAGACCTGTACCCTTGTATCCAATTCCTCCCGTTGATAAGCCTTTTGAACATTTAATTGTAGATTGTGTGGGTCCACTGTCTCCTTCCAGGTCTGGTTGTGTCAACTTGGTGACTGTGATGTGTCAAGCCACACGTTACCCAGCTGCGTATCCAGTCAGGACTATAAAAACTAAGTCAGTAGTTAAGGTTTTGACACAATTATCTCTATATTTGGTATTCCAAAAACCATACAGACTGATTGAGGGTCTGACTTTACTTCAAAAATGTTCAGTGAGGTGGTTAAACAGTTGGGGGTTGTACATCGGCAGAGCAGTGCTTACCACGCTCAAAGTCAGGGGGCCTTGGATCGTTGGCATCAGACCCTGAAAGCACTGTTGCGTGCCTATTGCACTGAACTTGGGAGGGACTGGGAGGAGGGTCTTCCATGGCTCTTACTAGCAGCTCGGGAGGTCACGCAGGAGAGTCTTGGGTTTAGCCCCAATGACTTAGTCTTTGGTCATCAGGTGCGCGGCCCCTTGGCAGTGTTGCACGGTGAGTTGGAGGTTACTGAACCACCAGCCAATTTGATTGACTACATCAGCGGGTTTCGCCGTAAGTTGTTTTTGGCGGGTAGAATGGCAAGAGAGAACCTGACTAAGGCACAGAGGAAAATGAAGAAATGGTATGATCAAAAAGCTGTGCAGCGTGATTTCAATCCTGGGGATGAGGTGCTTGCCTTGTTGCCCATTCCAGGTTCACCCTTTATGGCTAAGTTCTCTGGTCCATATTCCATTGTAAAGCAGGTGACAGAGCGGGACTATTTGGTCTCGACCCCAGGTCGCAAGCGGCCTACTCAACTCTGTCACATTAACTTGTTGAAGCCATATTTTTCTAGGTCTTCGGTGATGGGGGGAGGAGTAGACTCTGGAGTGAGGCCGGTAGGACTGTCGTCGCTCAGTGAGCCTGTGTGTTTAGTCTCTTCTCGCTTGGTGGCAGCATGTTCTGAAGATGTTTGTGTTCCTGATGATTCAGTTTTTCAGCCACATCTGAAAAATTCTGAGATGTTAGCAGATATGTACTCTCTGTTGTCTCGTCTGTCTAGCGATAAATGTGACCAGTTGAAATGTTTGATTGTCGATTTTCCTGCTTTGTTTAGTGACACTCCTACACGCACTCATTTGATAGAGCACGACATTGATGTGGGAGATGCAGCACCAATGCGTCAACGGTTCTACCGTGTCTCACCTGAGAAGGGGAAGTGCTTGGAGTCAGAGGTTAAGTACCTATTAGATCATGGGTTGGCAAGGCCGTCAAGTTCATGTTGGGCTTCTCCGTGCCTATTAGTCAGTAAGCCAGATGGCAGTTACCGCTTTTGTACTGATTGCAGGAAACTTAACAGCATTACTAAGCCGGACTCTTTTCCTCTTCCCAGGTTGGAAGATTGCGTTGACAGGGTTGGAGCTGCTTGTTATGCCAGCAAGTTTGATCTTTTGAAGGCTTATAATCAGGTCCCCCTTTCTTGCCGTGCTCAGGAAATCTCTTCTTTTGTTACTCCGTCTGGATTGTATTCGTATAAGGTCATGAGTTTTGGTCTCCGGAACGCGCCCGCAACCTTCCAGAGCCTGATGAACCGTGTGGTATCAGGGTTGGAAGGTTGCGCTGTATATCTTGATGATGTGGTTGTTTACAGCGATACGTGGCAAAAACACGTAGATCACATCCGTGCGCTGTTTGTGAGATTATTGGAGGCCCGTTTGACGGTCAATCTAGCTAAGTGCGAATTTGCGAAGGCCACGGTTACTTATCTTGGTAAGGTGGTTGGGCAAGGCCAGGTGCAGCCTGTGCGTGCTAAAGTTCGAGCTATTGATTGTTTTCCACCGCCTACTTCCAAGAGAGAGCTCATGAGATTCCTGGGTATGGTGGGGTATTATAGGAACTTCTGTGTTAATTTTTCAACAGTGGTGGCTCCGCTAACAGATCTTTTAAAAGCCAAAGCTAAGTTTGTCTTTAGCCTGTCAGAAGGCATTTGAGAATGTCAAATTGTTGTTGAGCACGGCACCCATTCTGGCTGCTCCACGGTTGGATCAACCATTTCAGATCCAGGTGGATGCCAGCCAGGTGGGTGCTGGGGCTGTGTTGTTACAAACGGATGATGGGGGCGTTGATCGTCCAGTGTCTTTCTTTTCCAAAAAGTTTAATAAACATCAATTAAACTATTCTACCATAGAAAAGGAAGCTTTGGCTTTAATTTGGGCGTTACAGTTTATTGATGTGTATGTGGGTGGGGGTGTGCCGATTGTGGTCTATTCTGACCATAACCCCCTCACCTTCCTGCACTCTTTGCAGAGTCCTAGCCAGCGCCTTATGCGCTGGGCCTTGTTCCTTCAGCCGTACAACTTGGAGATTAGGCACATTCGGGGCGTAGACAATGTGTTAGCTGATGCGTTGTCTCGTGCCCCTTGTGATCCAGGGTGATTTGTAATTGTTTGTCTTGTCGCTTACACTCTCTCTCCCACTTTACAATGATTTTTTCCAGTCGCAGGGGTTGGTCGATGGTTCAGTGGGATTGGAGAGAAGTTTGGCTTTGAAATGTTTCCCTGGTGACCTTTCTGGGTCACTGGTATAAGATAAGTACTGGCAGTGACTGATTTTTATAATGTATAAAATAAGTTGGTATAGCTTAAATGAGGATGTTTTGGGTTCTTTGTCACTTGTTTGTTTTTTTTGTTGATGGATGCATCGGGATACAGAGTACCTCTATCGGAGGTCCTCTGTTTTAAGGGGGGAGGTGTTATGGGCAAGCTTTTTGTCTTCCCCTGTGCCTGCCTTTCTGTCTGCCTGTCTGTCATTCCAGGAGGGCGGGGCTGTGGCGCAGGTATACCTCGTTGAGGAGCTGGGCTGGAGCTTTATAAGCAGCTCACAAAATGGCAAGGGGGTTCCCCCTTCTCCTGAGGCGTCTTTTTACATTTGACTGATCCCACTACATTTTTATTTCCTTGGTCTTACATTTATACTGACACTTATTAATATTTTTGCACCACACCAATTTATGTTAATAAATTATTATTATTGTTTAAAACTTTTTCATCCGCGAGTGGTCTCCCCTTATTGTTGCGTGCCCGAACGAGCCAGGGTTCCGTAACAATATATAGACGGAGAGCTGACTGAAACGCAAACTGGGAACTGCATACTCGCATTGGCTGTACGCAATATTTCTTTTTGGAGGATGGGAACGGCACAGGAAAAAAGAAGCCATCGGCACACCCTGCAGAAAAAGTAGGCAGAACAAGCGGCCAACCGGTTGGTCGGGAGCCATGGAGGGGCGTTGTCACTGTTATGGCCCCAATTTGTTATAACATATCTGACAGCAAGGGATGACAGAAAAAATTGTAAAACTTTAGCAGATTTAATAAAACAAACACTGTCCAAGATTGAAATATAAAAAAATGAGATAGTTACAGTCCCGTGGTAAGTGAGATGGGGTTGCTATGTTGTGATGTCCTGGGACAGTAAAATGCTCCAACACAGGCAAAAATCCACAAAAAAAGCTTCACAGGTCTTGAAAAGAGTGACAGGTCTGGTCAAATGTATCCTTCCACTATTTCTCCTTGGAATTTCTCCTACTACTTTACTCTCTCAATTTTTCTCCTTATATTCTTTTTCCAGCCCCCCCCCACCTTCCAGACTTTTTTCAATTCTCTGGGACTTTCCCCTCAGAGGTCTGCCCAGGACATGCCCAAAAACCAGCTCCAGACTGGGCTTCACAAAAAAATGTCAATTGCCATCTGGTGACTTTTTCAAATTTGCTCATTTCAAATTTGATGGCTGCTACAGGTGTCAAAAATGTTGGGACAGTGGCCTGTTTAACATGGTGTGACATCCCCTCTTATTTTTAACACAGTGGAGGCGTCTGGGCATTGAGGAGACAAGTTTCTTGAGTTTAGCCATTGGAATTTGATCCCACTCTTGTTTAATACAGGCTTCCAGCTGCTGGAGAGTTTTCGTTCTCCTTTGACGGACATTTCATTTAATTATGTGCCAAATGTCCTCAATCGGTGAAAGATCAGTACTGCTGGCAGGCCAGTTCAGCACATGGGCTCTTCCACTATGAAGCCATGCTGTTGTAATACCTGCAGTATGTGATTTTGCATTGTCCAGCTGTATTACACAAGGCCTTCCCTGGAATAGATTTCATCTGGAGGGGAGCATATGTTGCTCTAAAAATGTATACACCTTTCAACATTCATGGTGCTTTTTAAAACAAGCAAGTGTCCCACACCATATGCACCACTGCATCCCCATACCATCAGAAATGCTGGCTTTTGAACTGAATGCTGATAACAGGAGGGCTGGTCTTTCTTCTCTTTAGCCCAAAGGACACGACGCCCATGATTTCCAACAAGAATGTCAAATTTGGACTAGTCTGACTAAAGGACACTTTGCCACTTTGCTACAGTCCATTTTTAATGAGCCTTGGCCCACAGAACACGGTGACGCTTCTGGATCATGCTCAACAATGGCTTCATTTTTGCATGATAGAGTTGTAGGTGGCATCTGTGGATGGTACGGCAGACTGCGTTTACAGACAGTGGTTTCTTGAAGTATTCCTGGGTGCTTTTAGTAATGTCAAGGACAGAATCATGCCGGTGAGTGATGCAGTGCCGTCAGAGGGCCGAAGATCATGTGCATCCAGTAAAGGTCTTCGGCCTTGTCCCTTACGCATAGAGATTTTTTGGGTTTCTCTGAATCTTTTGATGATGTTATGCACTGTAAATGATGAGACCTTCAAAGTCTTTGCAATTTGATGTTGAGGAACATTGTTTTTCAAGTATTCCACAATTTTTTATGCAAACCTTCACAGGTTGGAGAGCCTCTGGTCATCTTTACTTCTGAGAGACTCAGCCTCTCTAAGACATCCCTTTAATGGCCAATCATTTTACACACCTGATGCCAGTTAACTTAATTACTTGCTAAATGTTCTTTGAGCTGAGATGAATTGCTTTTTCAGCTTTTTTGTGCCTGTGTCCCAACTTTTTTGAGACCTGTTGCAGCCAGAAAATTTGAAATGGGCTCATTTTGTGGATAAAAATGCAAAATGTCTCAGTTACAACATTTGAAATATTATCTATGTTCTATTGAAAATAACGCATTGGCTCATGTGAACTGAAAGTCATTGCATTTTGATTTTATTCACAATTTACACTTCGACCCAACTATTTCAGAATTGGGGTTGTACATCAGTTCTAGTTACAGCATTGACTTTGCAATAATCTGTACAGAATATAGTACTTCCAACTGGTTTTGGAACTAGCAGACAGGGTGAACTCCAATCTGAGTTAGAGGGTCTGATATATCATGTTCTAACATGTACTCAACCTCTTTCTCAGCAATCTTTCTCTTTACAGGATTAATTTGTTATGGATGCTGTTTTGTTGGTTTGGCATCACCAACATCTACATCATGAGAGGCTATAGAAAGTCTCTTTGGGACATCAGGAAAAAGATCTTTATATTTCTTGACCAACCTCTCAAACTGATCTTTCTGTGAAGGTTCTTAGTGCTGGAGTTTCACATAAAGATTTTTCAACACTTCAGAATTTGACAATTTACATGAAAGAACTTCAGCTTTAATTCTTGGTTCATCATCTTGAAACTCCTCCTCATCTTCACAAGTCTCAGCCATAGGAGGATCGGAAGTGACAGCTGCAACCCAAGCCTTCCTATCATGATAAGGCTTCAGCATGTTAATGCGACACAACTGTTTTGGCTTTCTCCTATCTGGAGTCTTCACAATGTAATTGAGATCATTGAGTTTTGTTAGAATTTCATAAGGACCATGAAATCTAGCCTGCAATGGATTGAACTGCAAGAGAACCAACACAAGGACCTTGTCTCCTGGAAATGAAAAGTTTTCATTTTTCCCTGACTTGATTTCAAGTTCTCTTTGGCTAGGTCACAAGCTGCACGCAGTCTTTCCTTGAACTTGCTAACATAGTCTAACAGACTGATATGCGGTTCTTTCTCTTGCTATTGTTCACTCAACAATAGCAAAGGTCCTCTTACTTCATGGCTAAATACTAGCTCAAACGGACTGAATCCAGTAAACTCCTGTACTGTTTCTCTAGCTGCAAACAACAGCAAAATGAACACCTTCATCCCAGTCTTTCTCATGGTCATAACAATAAGTCCTCATCATTCTCTTGAGAGTGGAATAAAACCGCTCTAAGGCACCCTGACTCTCTGGATGACAGGCACTGGAAAGAATCTGCTTCGCACCTAGTTCATACACAACCTGCTGGAACAATCCTGAAGTGAAATTGCTACCTTGGTCTGACTGAATTTCCCTGGGAAGGCCAAACAACGTGAAGAACTTTATCAAAGCCTTCGAGATTGCAGTTGCCTTGATGTTGCGTAGAGGTATGGCTTCAGGGAATCTGGTAGATGCACACATGATTGTCAACAAGCACTGATTTCCAGATCTAGTCTTGGGTAATGGACTAACACAATCAACGATGACCTTGGAGAAGTGTTCCCGAAATGCTGGGATAGGCTGCAATGGAGCTACAGGTGGGTCTAACTGGTGTTTTCCAACTACCTGACAAGTGTGACAGGTTGTGCAAAAGTTGGAAACGTCTTTCCTGAGCCCAGGCCAGAAGAAGTGTTTTACGATCTTGTCAACAGTCTTGTTAACACTAAGATGACTGTTGTGTTCCAGGGTTCTGGCCTTTGGCCAGAACAGTATTATTCATGGTTTTAACAGTTTCATGTATCAAGATTCCATAGTTCATAGTTTCATAGTTCATAGTTCATGTCACAGTTTTTGCATTTCATGTTTCACATTCCATGTTTTTACTTTTCCATGTTTTTGTTTTCGCCAGGTCTGCCATGCCACTCCACCGCTTGTCTGCGTTCCGCCCCGTGCCTTCGTTGTTGCACATTTCTGAGCTCTGGTTGGCTTTGGTATTTCCCCTTCCTTCCATGCTGTGCTGGATTCGGGCCTCTCTAAGCTTAATTGGCAATTAACTGTTTTTAAGTTACTAACATTTACTAACACTCACTGGGTGGTGTAATTCTTAGATAGGCACATTACTAATATTACTAATTTAGACAGGGAGTTTATTGTCATGATTCCTGCTTTGCTATTTCAAGATCTTGCTGTGCTTTTCTGTTCTTAACAGTCATGCTTGCTTCCAAACTGCATACTTAATTGGTACTTAAGCTGAGCACGCTCATTCTCTTAATGAGCAGGTCATGTCAACCAATCTTGTCCATGTCTTGATCTTGCCATGCCTCTTGTTTCTCTCTCTCCAGGTGTTACCCCTTGTGTCATGATTATCAAGCCTTTATCTGGATGCGGTGGAAGTTGGCTGGCAGACAGTGTCTCAAGTTTTGTTTCTCGCGTCTCGTTTAGCCAAGTTCTTGTCAAGTTCCCTAGTATTTGTCCTAGCCTCTCGTCTTGTGTATATATATATATATATTTAGTATTGTTATTTATTTTTCTTGAGTATCTTGCCTGGAGTTTCCAGTGCCTTTTTGTTTTTTGCCTTTTTGCATTTATTGTTTATAGCTCTGTGCAGCATACTTTAGTTTGTCTTTTGCAACCCTTTGGGCCAAGTTTTTCGTTGGCCCTCGTGCCTGTTTTGTTTTTTGTTTAATAAATCCTCATTCCCATCTCCCCGCATCTGGTGTCTACCTGATTCCTTATCAGTAGACACTGTCTCCTTGACACCAGCGGGATGGAGTGCAGGATCGCCCAGCGAGAGGCTGAGCTGCTGCATCAACGGCAGCAGATCCAGGAGCTGACAGCTGCGCTGGCCACACTGAAGGCCAGCCTTCCCCGGGCAAGTCCCAGCCAGGGTCCCATCATGCCAGCTGTCCAGCCCCGTGCTCCTGCAGCACACCAGCCACCCATCACCCCTGTGCGCCAGCCCGGCGCAGAAGCACCTCAGCTGCAGCCAGCTGTCCACCCTGGTCCTGAGCCCTGCCTTCCACCGCCCGAAAGGTACGGTGGAGAACCAGGGTTCTGCAGGGCTTTTCTCACCACCTGTGAGATGTGTTTCGCTCTGCAGCCCTTCACCTTCGCCTCAGAGCCGGCCCGAGTCGCCTTCGTCCTCTCCCAGCTGACGGGGCGGGCTCGCTTGTGGGGAACTGCCGCATGGCAGGCTCGGCAGCCCTGCACTACCACCTACCAGGCCTTGGCGGAGGAACTGCTGCGCATCTTCGACCGCTCCAAGCAGGGGAGAGCTGCAGGGCGAGAGTTACTGAGGATGAGGCAGGGGAGGAGATCGGTGGCGGACTATGCCATCGACTTCCAGACGGTGGCAGCTACTTCTGGCTGGAGCAAGGAGGCGCTCTGTGACGTGTTCCTCCAGGGGCTGTCCGAACCAGTCAAGGATCGACTGCTCTTCTGTGAGATCCCTGAGTCTCCAGAGGCCCTTATAGACCTGGCCCTGCGCATCGACAGCCGCCTGGAGGAGAGGGCGCTCACCCTTGGCCCTGGCCGACGTTCTGCCCCTTCTGGCCAGATCCAACCCCCGTGCCCTGGTCGCGCGTCGCCTCAGGACCAGCCGAGGGGGGACGCCACCACACTCTCTCCTGGAGAGGCATCTCCCCTGGAGATCAGGAGGTCCTGGCTCACCCAGGAGGAGCGCCAACGGAGAAGGAGGTCGGGGGCGTGTTTTTACTGCAGCCAGCAGGGTCATGCGGTCCGAGGCTGTCCGTCAAGACAGCGCCCACTAGCGTCTGGAGGAGTAATGGTGGGCTCCTCATCCAAGCAGACCTCCTCCTACCGCCGGACCTGCGTTCCTGTGACCCTGACCTGGGAGGGCCGCTCCCGCAAGACCACCGCCCTCATTGACTCGGGGGCTGAGGAGAGCTTTATTGACGCCAGAGCTGCTGCCGAGTGGGGGGTTCCCCTATGCCAACTTCCCAGCCCATTGTCCATCTCAGGGCTGGGTGGGCAACCCCTTACCAAGGTGTCCTTCCGGACTGCTCCCATCCAGCTGCTGGCGTCCGGTAACCACCGCGAGCAGGTCCAGCTGTTTGTGACTGAGACGCCTCGCTCTCCTATTGTCCTGGGTCATCCCTGGTTGGCGCAACACGGGCCGGTGATCGACTGGGCCCGCCATGAGGTGCGGGAGTGGAGTGCCTCCTGTTCGGCCAGCTGCCTCCTCGACTCCCGACCTTCTTGCTCTGCGGGTGGACCAGCTCCCGAGGGGAGGCCAGACATCTCCAGAGTGCCCCCCGAATACCACGATCTGGCTACAGTCTTTAGCAAGTCCCGTGCGGTGTCCCTGCCCCCGCACCACCCGTATGACTGTGCTATCGACCTCCAGCCTGGCACAGCACCTCCTAGGGGTCGAGTCTTTGCCTTGTCTGAGCCAGAGAGGGGGGCCATGGACAAGTACATCCGGGAGTCCCTGGCAGCAGGCATCATCCGTCCATCCTCCTCGCCTGCGGGGGCAGGCTTCTTCTTTGTCAAAAAGAAGGATGGTTCCCTGCGCCCCTGCATCGATTACCGAGGCCTGAATAAAATCACAGTCAGGAACCGCTACCCACTCCCACTGATGACCTCGGCATTCGACCTCATTCAAGGGGCGGCCATCTTCACCAAGCTGGACCTGCGGAATGCTTACCACCTCCTGCGCATCAGGGAAGGCGACGAATGGAAGACCGCTTTTAACACCCCCAGCGGCCACTGGGAGTACCTGGTGGTTCCATTCGGCCTGACCAACGCACCTGCAGTGTTCCAGAACTTGGTGAACGATGTGCTTGGAGACATGATCGGGAGGTTCGTCTACGTTTAACTTGACGACATCCTGATCTTCTCCCGGGACAGGACGGAGCACACGAACCATGTTCGCCAGGTGCTCCGCCGCCTCCTCGAAAACCGCCTCTTTGTCAAGGCCGAGAAATGCGAGTTCAGCACCACCACTACCTCCTTCCTGGGGCACGTCATCTCCCCAAACCACCTGGGAATGGACGAGGAGAAGGTCAAGGCTGTGGTGGACTGGCCCGCACCCAAGGACCGCAAGGCCCTACAGAGCTTCCTGGGCTTCGCCAATTTCTATCGGCGTTTCGTCAGGAATTATAGTACCGTGGCAGCTCCCCTAACGGCCCTTACCTCCATCAAGGTGCCGTTCCGTTGGACTCCGCAAGCTGAGGTGACCTTCTGTGAGCTGAAGAGGCGCTTCACCACCGCGCCCATCCTCACCACCCCCGACCCCGCCAAGCAGTTCATTGTGGAGGTGGATGCCTCCAATGTCGGGGTTGGTGCGGTCCTATCGCAAAGATCCAGCAATGATCAGAAGGTACACCCATGCGCGTTCTTCTCCCACCGGTTGACGCCTGCGGAGTCCAACTACGACGTCGGGAACCGGGAGCTGCTGGCGGTGAAGCTGGCCCTGGAGGAGTGGAGGCACTGGCTTGAGGGGGCAAGGATTCCGTTCTTGGTCTGGACGGACCATAAAAACCTGGAGTACCTCCGCTCTGCCAAGAGGCTGACGCCCAGACAAGCCAGATGGGCCCTCTTCTTCGACCGGTTTAACTTCTCCCTGGCCTACAGACCAGGGTCCAAGAATACTAAGGCTGACGCGCTCTCCAGGCGCTTCGACGCTTCCTCAGCCAAGGGAGAGCCCAGCTCCATTCTGCCCAGAACCTGCTTCGTCAACAACGTGTGCCTCCGGATTGAGGAGCTGGTCCGCAACGCCCAGAACGGCGCAGCTACGCCCAGTGCCTGCCCTGCTAACTGCCTGTACGTCCCTGCAGCTGCCCGGTCTGACGTTCTCCAGTGGGGCCACTCCTCCAACCTGTCGTGCCATCCTGGGGTCGGCCGGACCCTGCGGTTCATCCAGCGCCGTTTCTGGTGGCCCAAGATGGCAGCAGAGGTCCGGGGGTTCGTTTCTGCCTGCTCAGTCTGTTCCCGCGCCAAGTCCTCCCACGCACCTCCCTCTGGTCTGCTCCAACCACTGCCCATTCCTCACCGTCCCTGGTCCCACATAGCTCTGGACTTCGTCACTGGCCTGCCCGTCTCCCATGGAAACACCACTGTCCTCACCATTGTTGACCGGTTCTCCAAGTCTGCCCACTTTGTGCCCCTTCCCAAGCTCCCCTCCGCTAAAACCACAGCTGACCTACTAATCCAGCATGTTGTCCGTCCCCATGGCATTCCTGTGGATATAGTGTCAGATCGTGGTCCCCAATTCACCTCCCACTTCTGGAAAGCATTCTGCACATCCCTTGGCACCTCCTTCAGCCTCAGTTCAGGTTACCATCCACAGACCAATGGACAGACTGAGCGGGCCAACCAAACCCTGGAGACAGTCCTCCGATGCGTGTGCTCGACCAACCCAAGATCCTGGTCCACCATGCTACCCTGGGTCGAGTACGCCGTAAACTCCCACGCCGCCTCTGCCTCCGGCCTCTCCCCCTTCGAGTGCTGTATGGGCTACCAGCCTCCACTGTTCCCCAGCCAGGAGGAGGAAGTCGGGGTGCCTTCGGCCGGGGCATTCATCCGACGGTGTCGCCGTGTGTGGCTGTCTGCTCGCCGCGCCTTAGTTCGGGCGGGCAAGACGATGAAGACCACGGCAGACAAGCGTCGGCGCCCAGCCCCTCACTATCGGGTCGGCCAGAAGGTCTGGTTGGCGGCACAAGACATCCCACTCCGGGTGGAAAGCCGCAAGCTGGCTCCTCGCTTCCTGGGTCCTTTCCCCATCCAGAGGATCATCAGCCCCACGGCTGTCCGGCTAAAGCTCCCATCCACCATGCGACGTCTCCACCCAGTATTCCACGTCTCACGCCTGAGACCTGTTGCCACCTCCCCCCTCATGCCCCCACCTGAGCCTCCGCCTCCTCCTCGGCTCATCGACGGAGGGGAGGCCTACACAGTCAAAGCTCTACTGGATTGCCGACGGAGGGGCCGGGGCCTCCAGTACCTCGTGGATTGGGAGGGGTACGGCCCAGAAGAGCGTTCCTGGGTCCCGGCCAGGCACATTTTAGACAAAAGCCTCATCCGTGATTACCACCAGTCACACCCCAAGCCATAGTTCCAAGCCATAGTTCCAAGCCATAGTCCCAAAGCCAAGCCATAGCCATAGCCACAGCCCCAAGCCATAGCCTCTAGCCATAGCCATTACCATAGCCTCAAGCCATAACCATCACCCCATTGCCATAGCCTAAGCCTTAGCCCCAGCTTGCTGGAGACCCCAAGTGATCTTGTTTACGTTTAGTGTTTCTTGTACTGTTTCTTGGTTAGGTGTTTTGTGTCTTAGGGTTTTTGTCCATAGTATTTACTTGGTTATTAGTCTTGTGGGATTTGTATTTAGTTTTGTGCGGCTTCTTGTATTTTTGTTCTTGGGGTTTTTTGTCAGCGTCAGGTGCCGCTTTTGTAAGGGGGGGGTACTGTTGTGTTCCAGGGTTCTGGCCTTTGGCCAGAACAGTATTATTCATGGTTTTAACAGTTTCATGTATCAAGATTCCATAGTTCATAGTTTCATAGTTCATGTCACAGTTTTTGCATTTCATGTTTCACATTCCATGTTTTTACTTTTCCATGTTTTTGTTTTCGCCAGGTCTGCCATGCCACTCCACCGCTTGTCTGCGTTCCGCCCCGTGCCTTCGTTGTTGCACATTTCTGAGCTCTGGTTGGCTTTGGTATTTCCCCTTCCTTCCATGCTGTGCTGGATTCGGGCCTCTCTAAGCTTAATTGGCAATTAACTGTTTTTAAGTTACTAACATTTACTAACACTCACTGGGTGGTGTAATTCTTAGATAGGCACATTACTAATATTACTAATTTAGACAGGGAGTTTATTGTCATGATTCCTGCTTTGCTATTTCAAGATCTTGCTGTGCTTTTCTGTTCTTAACAGTCATGCTTGCTTCCAAACTGCATACTTAATTGGTACTTAAGCTGAGCACGCTCATTCTCTTAATGAGCAGGTCATGTCAACCAATCTTGTCCATGTCTTGATCTTGCCATGCCTCTTGTTTCTCTCTCTCCAGGTGTTACCCCTTGTGTCATGATTATCAAGCCTTTATCTGGATGCGGTGGAAGTTGGCTGGCAGACAGTGTCTCAAGTTTTGTTTCTCGCGTCTCGTTTAGCCAAGTTCTTGTCAAGTTCCCTAGTATTTGTCCTAGCCTCTCGTCTTGTGTATATATATATATATATTTAGTATTGTTATTTATTTTTCTTGAGTATCTTGCCTGGAGTTTCCAGTGCCTTTTTGTTTTTTGCCTTTTTGCATTTATTGTTTATAGCTCTGTGCAGCATACTTTAGTTTGTCTTTTGCAACCCTTTGGGCCAAGTTTTTCGTTGGCCCTCGTGCCTGTTTTGTTTTTTGTTTAATAAATCCTCATTCCCATCTCCCCGCATCTGGTGTCTACCTGATTCCTTATCAATGACCTCCTAAAGTTAAACTATGAGCCATTGTTAAGATTTCATTCCTGTAGGCCTTCAGAACAACAATTTGCTTGACCACTGCCCAATCTGCAGTGGCAGGGATATCAGGAGGGCGCCACTTCCGCATCAACACTCCATCCTTGAGATAATACCCAACTGGAACTGCGTCTATTTCCTCATCAGGAAGGGCTCTCTTCTTTAGTACACAAATTTCAGGATCATTGGTTTGCTCCTGAAGCAACCGCTTTCTGGACAGAAACAAGTCTCCAGACACATTAGAATCACCAGATCCGTCTGGCTGGCTGAAGAGAGAACTGATGAAAGTGTCTGACAAGTCTACTACAGGGGTTTCTAACCTTGTCTTCACAAAGGTATTGGGTTTGATATCCTTTTCTTTTTCTTTCTTAGCTTTAAGGAACCAACAGTTAGTTGTAACATGACCAGATTTCTCGCAATAATTGCAAACTAGACCACTTTTGTCACTGTCAGCTTTCACGCTTTATTCAGACCTGTGACTGGATTTCTGAGCACCATCACCAGAATTGTCTTTGTCTTTGGGTGAGGAATCTTGGGTATCACTGTTACCTTTCTTCTGAAATTGGGACCATCTATTGTTACAGCTAGACTGAAATTTGGACTTATGTATGAGAACATATTCGTCAGCAAATTTGGCAGCTGATTGTAAATTCAGTGCTTGCTTCTCATTGAGGTAGGTCTTAATATCATCCTGAACACAGTTCTTGAATTCTTCAACTAACACCATCTCTTTTTGTGCGTTGAAATCATCCTTGACCTCCCTAGAAGTACACCAGCGCTCAAAGCGGCGCAGCAGCTACATCATGGCTCTCGGCCGCACCTTCTGTTCGCTGGTTGGTCAGGTGTATTTTCTGCCATGGTAAATGAGGCAGAGCTCCGTGTGAACACATTGAGTGGTGAAGCGAAATGAAATTGAGCGGAAGTACGAAGGCTGGTGGTGCCAGGCTAAGTTCTCAGAGGACCACTTTGTCAAAAAAGAGAGAATTTATTGGCCGCATACAGGCATACAATCGTACATTGAGTTTGGCGACATGGCTCTGTTAAGAGAGATCCCCGCCTGTCCAAACGAGGAACCAAAGGCAGGGAGCTGCTAGTAACCCCCCTCCATGGAACAGAGTCAACAGCAGCAATGACCTCACAAAAGAGACATTGCTATTGACTGAACATTTAGACAAAGAGAGCCGGGTTAATGAATACAATAGATCGGTGGAGCTGGGGTGGAGGAGGGTTGTTAAGCGAGCGCAAAGAGGAGCAGCTTCCCGATGGCGAGCTTAAGTAAAGTAGCATATTACCAGCCAAGCAATCATCAGGCAACTAGGTCAGATAACAGTCATGTGCACTCAGGTGAGTCCCCAGCAGGTAAAAGCTGCTCCTCTGTTAGCAGGCTTAACTCCATGGTCTATCAGAACTTATGTCAAGTCTTCAATAGCTAGCTTCCTAATGCACTAATGTCTATATTCTGTATCTTACCAACAAACAAAATGCCAATTTAATTAAAAAGCGATTAATTCCCCAACTTCCAGAAAATGTGTTTGCTGATTATTTTAATATTTATTTACCAGACAAAATATTACTAATACAGAAATTACTTCAACTGTATAGTACAAACTCGATTCATGGGTGATGACAACTGCAAATTCATTGTGCATTGGCAGGCAAACATTTTTTTTTATGGAAGTATACTGAGTGTGCCAGTCCTGAAATAATTCTGGATATGAAACTCATTTTCATTATGCTGAACAAATGGAATATGACTCAGAAATATCCATCATTGCTTAAGCTCAGGGTGCCATTGAGGAGGGAGGAGTATTCAGAGACCTGGCATCTGATTTAGTCAGCCCCCTTAACGAATCAGAGCACACACTCAGTTCCCTTCATTACCCTCCATATAAGTCAGGTTAGTTTCTCTCCCATTCTCTCCCCTTACCACTCAGGCAGTGATTGTGAGCCGGCTGAATAGCGCTCTCTGACGAGAGCAAGGCTAAGTAGCGTGACTGCACTGCTCAATGCCTCTCCCAACCTCCCACGTCACCCCATCCTCTGTGGCTCCTTTGTGCTTGACTCAGTTAAAAATGAAGAAGAAAATGCTGCTCAGGCATCCAGCCACAGCCTCCATTTTATCCAGGCCTCTAGCTTTTCTTCAGTAGTCTTGCGCTTGTCATGACCTGCCGGGGTCAGCAGCCAAATGAAAAATTTGATTCACTAATCCCCTCCATTAATTCCCATGACTGGAAAGAA
The DNA here is from genome assembly GCA_029721435.1 of Gymnothorax reevesii. Lineage (NCBI taxonomy): Eukaryota > Metazoa > Chordata > Actinopteri > Anguilliformes > Muraenidae > Gymnothorax > Gymnothorax reevesii. Next base: position 38,028,700 of record CM056579.1, on the reverse strand, counting down.
TTAGATTTGCATTATAATATTTTCACATTTCCCTGTAAAAGATCTGAGGCATACAAATTCAATAATACTGAAACCCCCCAAGAAAAGGCACTAGTCATTACCTTGGCACTAGGAGCAATATAATGATGTTCAGTAAACAGACAATCTCTCAGAAGGTACTCCAAGAATACTGCCAGGTTCTTGAAGTTCAAACTGGGTATGGCTCAAACCACAACACCCACCTCCAACCAAATATATGCAGTTATGAAGTTTCAAAATGCCGCCCAAAAAAACATGCTTGCCACAATATTTTTTTTAGCTGGCAGATAAATAAAAAAATTTAAATCCCAGAAGCACAACCCTATTTTCTCACTGGTCACATTAATCTTTAACCTCATAGAAACGAGAAGCTGCAGAAAGACTTTATTGCATTTGCCAAGGATATAAAAAGTAGAAAAGTCCGTACTGTCAAGCAAATGGGCATAGAGTGATTGAGGATGACAACATGCTTTTCCAAACTAGGCTTATGCCGTTGGAGGTCACGGCTGGGGGTATATCCCCGAACGGCCCCAATACTCCAATTCCCCAATCCTTGAATAGACCTTGAATCGACTTTCATTTGAACTTAATTTCAGGTCAATCGAACAAATGGTTCTGAAGATATGGCAAAAATGGTAATTTTCCATCACAAAGTGCCACCTGGTGGCAAAATATTGAACCATACAGGTATGATGTCATCATGTGACATGTTGTGAGGTCATGACCTTGCAGTTGCACATAGTTTCTTGTCAATTGGACAAACAGTTCTAAAGATATAGCAAATATGGTGAATCTCACGTGACAAAGCTCCACCTTGTGTCAAAATTTTGAACCAAACAGGTAAAATGGGACACATCGTGGGACACATCCTCAGGTCATGACCATTCATTTGCACTTGATTTGAGGTGAATCGGACAAATATTTCCAGAGATATGACAAAAACAGTGATTTTTTCAGTTTTTGGCCCCTGGTGGCCAATCCAGAAATCGTAAATAGTCCAAAATCAAACCAGTTCTTCCTCTTTATGATACTTACTTATATGCAAAACTGGGAATTTCTAATTGAAATATTACTGAAGTTATCGCTTTAACACGTAAATCATTTTTGGTCCCTGGTGGCCAATCTAGAAATCATAAATCGTCCAAAATCAAATCAGTTCTTCCTCTTTATGATACTTTCTTATATGCTAAACTTGAAATTTCTAATTGAAATATTACTGAAGTTATAGCGTTAACACGTAGGGCGGCGGCGGTCGGACCAAAAACATAATATCCCCGGAACGCCATACGGCGTTTGGGGATATAATTACTCTAGTTTGCCGTCAAGCCACTGGTTCAGCGAAAGGCAGATAATAGCTTAATTATGCATCATCCCTCCAAAAACTGCTTTGACAAAGGCATGATTCTCACACTCTCAGAAAAAAACGTGGATCCAAAATGAAACCTGTGATTCTTCAGAGATTCTACAACATCCTTTTATTCAACAGGTATAGTTCTTGTTGTGCTGCTGATTAATGGAATCTTGTGTGCCAAATTAGATATGGAGTGAATATCCAGGGACAGGGGTACCTTCTATAGAGGAACCATTTCTAGTTCAAACTTTGGTTCCCTCTTGGGCAAACAGGCTCAAACTCAGAGTTTTCACACTTTCAACACATTTATTTTTACTTTTCTGAAAAGATTTTCTTAATCACCTAAAGCAATACCACTGTGTATCCAAGTCATTTTGAGAATGCTTGCCCAGGAACGTGACAGTGTTGGCAAAATTCTCAATGTATACTGCGGCACTCAGCTTCTTGGGAAACCAGATTGATCTTAGCCCCACCTTTTGGTTAGAAGGGCATGTTTACCTGAGTTGTGTAAACTTATCAGTCCAGGCACTCCTTTCCTCAGTTCAGAGCTGTAGTCAAATAGCCAGAAAATTATGTCCTATTGCCTTATTGTAGCCCTACAATTGTAGCCTACGGGGCTACAATGGATTTGGCCGTCACATGTCAGCCACTGCCATTGAGACTTCCTTGTTGAATCTCTACAGGCCGCAAATTTAAAACGATTTCTTTTATATTGGGTATGGGAATGGACAGTGTTTAGGACACAGCACATATCAATTTTGGTTGCCATGGTTACGTAATTTTTGTCTATGGCACAATTACATGCACACATGCGCGCGCACACGCGCGCACACACACATTCAACCTTAGTATTGCAAAAGCAATGACGGACAAACTGAGTGTTTCTTATAACTCGAGCTGCTGCTCTTTTTACTGCACTCACTTGTTACACTCTCATTACATTACATCAGTGCACATGCCTTATGCTGAATTAAACAATCCTATCAATGCGCCATTGCCATAAGTTGGGGAATGATCAGAACGTGATCAATGCAGGTAAAGCATTAAATCCCATACATAACACTCCTCCCTTCCAGCATTGATGTCCCATTGAACTATTGACGTCAGATTATACTTCAACTACACTAAATCTGAACACATACAAATAATTTTAAATCAAAACACATTTCCTCTATCTCTAGGTTTCTCAGGTGGTCTATGAATTCTGTCTGGGTAACGTCTCACAGGTGTCGGGGTGACACTTGCATCAGGATTCTGCCACGCAAGTATATCCGGCACAGAGTCACCTGCTGCATCTTCACTGATGTCGGTGTTGTCAGGTACTGGGTTAGTAAACTCGGGACCATCCAAGCAAGATGTGGGCTCGGAGTCCACAGTTGTTGGTCCAGCTGCATCCAACAGCTGATCAACGTGTCTACGCCAGACAATGTCTTAGCGAATTTTGACAGTGTAGGTTAATGTTCCAGTCTGTGATGCAATGATGCCTGACTGCCATTTCTGACTATTGTTGCGATAGTCTCTGGCTAGAATATTCTGCCCAACTTGAAAGGTAAGCAGAGGTTGCTTTCTTGAAGGTAAAGCAGTGCCAAACTGTTAACGCTGGACATGTTTGTGTAGGTCAGGTTTTAGTAAGTCCAAGTGAGATCTCAGTGGATGTCCTAGGAAAAGCATAGCAGGTGTCTGTCCGGTTGTGGCGTGCATGCTGTTACGATATGCTAGCAAGATGTTTACAATCCTCTGCCGTAGTGTCTCGCTGTCTTTGTCCACGGCTTTGATAGACTGCTTGAACATCTGGACAAAAGGCTCAGCATGTCTATTGGATACTGGATGATATGGCACGACTGTGATGTGTTGTTTGCCATTCTTCCTGACAAAGCGCTGGAACTCTTCAGATGTAAAAGGTGTCCCATTATCACTCACAATCTGATTTGGAAGACCTGTGTGTGAGAAGAGGGCTCCTAAGAGGTCAACAGTCTTTGCAGAGGTAGCAGTCTTTGTGCACAAGACCTCAGCCCATTTCAAGTGTGCGTCAACGGAAATCAGGTACATGTGGTCAAGGAAGGGGCCCACATAATCAATATGCACCCGTTGCAAAGGCTTGATAGGTCACTCCCACACATGTAGTGTGGGATCCAAAATGTATATTTATTCATGGTATATTATAGTATAGTATATTTTTCATGGTGATTTATTCTTAAAGCCAATGGATTCAAGGCCAAGCAGATACAAGGTAGCCTCAAAAGAGGGCATCTGTTGCGATTCCGTTTCTGCTATGCCATGTTCCATGTTTTTTGCCATGCCTATGTTTAGTTCTGTGCCTGGCCTAGTTCCATGTTTTGACTGACCTGCACATTCTTGACCATTGCTTATGTCTGACCATTCTAGGATTGTGCATTGTGTATTGGTAATTAGATTCATGTTGTTATCTTTCATCTTTTAGTTTCTTAGTCTCCATGCCATGTTTTGTTTTCATTGCCATGTTCATTTCCCATGCCATGTTTCCATGCTTTGCACTTTGTCTCCCCTGTCTTGTCATGTGTGTATCTTTGCTCACGGTCCCTTGTCTAGTGTGCTACTCATTCCGGTGATTTATTGGTTTCTGGGTTTCAATCTTCTTTCATTATCTCTTGTACTTCCTTCCTCTCTCTTTACTATCTTACTAACACATACTAACAGTTTATTGTTTTCGCTAATTACTAACCAACACTAACCCTGTATATTTAGACTTAATAACAAGCACTCGGGATTGTATAGCTGCACTTACTAATTGACTAACGATCTCTCAGCATTCACCCTATTCTAGTCTCCGCCTCCTTGCCTTTCCCTATTATCTCTGCTGCGATTTTCTGTGGTTCTCCACTAATACTGTGTGCTTTCCTTTCTCTAATCTATACACTCTAGTACTCCTTGACCGGAGCTGTTGTTCTGTTCATAGGTTTGCCTTGTGATCCCTGTCTGCATTTTGGCTACAACCAAATTCATGTAATTAGTTTATTCCTAATGTGTCACTCCCTGATTATTGTTACCATTGATTGCACCTGTTCTCCCTGATCATGTGTTCTCCAGGATGTGTATATAAGATGTCTGTTTGGTTCCCTTTCTTGTCAGATCGTTCTTCCTAATTTCCTGTGCCATGTTTGTTTCCGCCTTGATTCTAAGTGATTTATCTTTCTGACTGGACCGCCTGACTATGAACATAATCCCTGTATTGTACCGCATTCTTGTTTATCGACCTCTTTTTGCCTGACTATGGATTTTGTGATTGGTGCCCTGGTTTTGATTCTGGATTACGTCCATTGGACTTTGATTTTGGAGTGCGGACATTGTACTGTTGCCAGCTCTGTTGGGGGGGTTTCCCCCTTCAGAAATAAAGCCTCCTTTTTGCATTTATTTGGTTTTCGCGATTGGTTCATTTGGTAAATCTCGACAGCATCCAAAAGACTCTGAAGTGCAGGACACCTCTTTTAGGCTGTGTGGACTGTTTTAGCAGAATATACAGAGGCTGTGGACACAGTGGATGGGAAGACCATGTTGCTGACATCTGCGAGGCCTATGCGAAACTTGGCATTTCGATCACACCCAAATTCCACATCAGAGACCATTTGCGCGAGTTCTGTAAGTGCCATGGTTGTGGATTGGATAGATATTCTGAGCAAGCTTTCGTAGCAGTTCACGCTGACTTCTCAACATTCTGGTAGAGGCATCAGATAAAGGATAGCAGCAACAAACTACTTGGTTTGTGCTTAAAGCAAGCCGTCAGAGTACAATAGCGCACATGTCTAAGCATTACATTTAGCTAGATAGAACATTTTTGCCTTGTGAGGGTTAAAGAGATGGACTATTACTATTTCACATTCTTTTGATCGACAACCCCGCAGAGGAGACTTTCAGGAATAAATCCCCAAAGCGCATGTTTTTAACCCTATAACAATCAATTTGAAAATTTCAAGTTGGGTCCTGAGGAAAAAGTGGATTTTCTCCAAAAATTCCCAACAGATTTTTTTTTATTTTTGCATTTTCTTTATCTGCTCACTAAGACCTACAAAATGACCGGTCTTGTTTCAGTATCTTTTTTTTTTCAGACTTCCAAGCACTTTAAACCCAGAATGACAATACTTTACTTTTGCTCTGATGTCAGTCGACCTTTCACCTATTTGTGTTCCCTTATCTGCTTTTGGTAACCAAGGCTCTATTCGCTGTATAGTTTTGACTCTGCGCATCTTTGTTTAAAAACCCACCCAGTCTCCAATCCCACAATAGTTCACGGTTTTTTTTATTCTTTTATTTTACCCTAATATTTTTTTCCTTCAGTTAGCAATTGAAATTTTTCAATACTTGGAACAGGTAACTCTGTATCAATTAAATTTGGCACACTGTCTCTTACTGTATATAGTGTTTGGCAGTACTTTGTCCAATTTTGAGCACTGTGTTGTTCCTCTTGGTTCTCAGCATTATTTTACCTATTAATTGACAGTTGATCCTAATCTTAATCATTGCTTGCTCATCTGAGTACCAAATTCATGAATTATTTGAGTGAAAAATTGTATTATATTGACCCTAGATCCCTATAGGCTGATAACTCAGACTTATTTTGTGTTACATGAGGTGCTGCCTCTGTCAATCCAAACCATCCCCTAACCCAGTCTGTTTTCTCTTCTTTAAGTGCTGTTTCCTCCTGTCCTTTAAGGAGCACTACAGATTGACTGTCCTGTTCCAAATCCATTTTTTTTCTCTAATTCTGGGTCCTGAGTGGGGTCGAATCTCATTGTATAATGCAATTCATTTTCTGGCCATGTTGCCTGGGGTATTTGGGCCTCTACATACAGTATTTTCCCCAGGTACTCCAAACTTGGTCTTTAATTTGGTCTACTATATCCCTTACCAGTAAACGTCTGCTTATTCACTTTTTAAAATTTGTATACTATACATTCCATTAAATCAATTCCTTTTTCTGCACAAATCAAATCAAAATCTAAAGCCAAAATTGCATCCTTATAGGTGTTCTTTTACACACTGCCAACGGCAAATTTGTTTCCTTACTTCGTACCCATGGAGCCATAAAACTGGGTTTCCCAAATCTGATATTACTGGATACAGGTTTTTTCAGCTGCTGCCTGTCCCTCTGTTCCTGAATATGGGGGGCATACAGCAGTGGGTTAAATATTGTCAGCAATATTTTCAGACAGCTTTGATAGAGATGCAGCTTTACTTTGCTTTGCAAACTGTTTATCCTGATTCTGAATGTTTAGCATTCCCCTTTCTCTAAACACTTCAAATTGCCAGCTCATCTTTTTTTTTTCCCCAACCCTTTTTGCTGATTTGTCCGCCAATGCATAATTTGTCATTATACCCCTACTTTTTTCACGTATTGCAAGATAAAATGTCCACTCTTCTGGCCACTTTGTTAATGTTTTTAGTTCTTTTTGCCGACTTATTTGACAATTTTTAATATCATTCTCTAAGGTAGAAAATTTCTCTTAATTTCTACACTGGCGTTGCCATTGTTATTTATTTATTGATTTACATTTTATTACTTAGCCAAATTATCTCTGCCCACGTATTAAATTCTAATATGTCTATTTTATCAGTTACACTGCTTAATATGCAGTCTATATTATAAACATGCTGATGCTGATTTCTCTTCTTCCTTTTCGACAGATATGATAATAATAAAGCTTGGATAATAATTTAATGCATGCAATTTACTACTTCTTTAAATTTGCCAAATAGTAATGACCATTAATAATAGTATTTTATCATCTATTGCATGCAAATTAGGGGTTATGCTATGATATTTTATAATTTACTGCACTCATAACACTCCTGTGCAATACGTGACAAAACCACTGTTCACATCCACATCTACTCTACACTCATTCAAAAGGGCACCGCACCCCTCAGTACAGACTTCCCGTCAACGTCTTTTCAGGACCCTGCAATCCTCACCTCCTGTCTGTCCTCCCTTAGAACCTAACAAACAAACCTAATTCCCATCAATGTCCTCGCCAGACCCACTAATTGGCCAGCTCCTATTACACCATGTGTGCTGCGCACCCTTTAAAAATAATAAACAACAAAAACAAAAAGCCAAAATGGATCCTGCAACTAGGCCTCTTAACAAACTGAATAACCTCAAAGCAAGAGAGAGCCTGCAGGTTAATTCCCTTTTTTACCATTGGGTCCCAGCACAGGCGTCATACATAACAAACCAGTTACAGAACGCGTTACGGGTTCCACACAATTACTCAGTTATTTTTTGCGTGTGCAGTGTTAGTAGTAACATAATAATTCTACAAATTCTGTCCCTCTCCTTTTAATCTCCTCTAATTTTGTGTCTAGATTCTTTAGAGCTGAAAGGTCACTTGTCTCCAGTGCTCCAGATCAGGGCTGGGACAACACAAAACGCCCCTACTTATCTATCTGAGCAAGATAATTAAATCAAATTACAGTTTTTTCCGATTGCCAACTAGCATTGCTCAAAACTGAAGTCTCGTGTTCAAAACTGTTAAGACAGCCTGTATTTCCATCATGCATCTCAGCTTAACACTTAATCTCATACCAAAAACTGTTTCTCACCAACAAAACACTTCATACATGTCTCTAAATAAGCTCATTTAACCACAACACTAGCAAACAGTCTCACTTTGGAAACAAACACTGTCACTCTTAGCACACTGAACTACAAAATACTAACAACCAAGAGCATTACATAAAATAAATTTTATCTTTCAAGTTTAAATTATCTTTTTTTTAGATAAATCAGTATTTTATCATAAAATAAGATCTTTGCACTTTGAGTGTTCTAAATTATTGTATTTACTGTAATATATTGCAACAAGAATGAATCAGGAATGCAGCAATTTACTTCAAGAACACATTCTCTGTGCCTTTGCATAGGTACTTTGGAACCTTAAAAAAAAAATAAAAAGTTTGCTGTAAACAGAAAAATGAAGAATCTCAGAATTCCAGGGGCAGAATACAAATCAAGAGATACGTTAAAACTTAAAAAACAACAACACATGTATCCTGTAACATTCACATCCTGTCGTCTGCATTTGGCCACGTTTTCATCCATGTCACATCTAATGTCATCTCTGGCGATGCTCTTTGGGTAGAACCTTTTTAAGTGTCTGATCCACCCCTGGCAGGCTTCGGGAGAAATATCTCCACACCCAGCATTCTCTGCATCCAGCAAGGAGGGCTGGTTGTGTGGAGAGTGATCATAAACTTTTCACCTCCATGCTGAAAAAAATTCTTCAGTGGGGCTCAGGAAGGGCGAGTATGGAGGCAAAAACAGCACAGACATCCTGGGATGTGCAGTGAACCGCGCAGTCACGGCAGCAGACTGGTGGAACGCCGCATTGTTCCACACAACAACAAATGTTGTATTTCTTGCCCTTTGACCTCTCTCCTGCTGGCACAAGTTGATTATGGAGGTCATCTAAAAAGGAAATGAGCTTCTCTGTGTTGTACGGGTATGCAAAAGCAAACCATCATTGGAGAGGGCTGCACACATCATAATATTTGCGCCTCTCTGGCCTGGTACATCAACTGTTGCCCGCTCCCCAATGACATTTCTTCCTCTGCGTCTTGTTTTTGCCGGGTTGAATCCTGCTTGATCCACATATACAAATTCATGTGAAGTTGGTCTGGCCTCCTTCTCCATGACCGTCATAAAATAAAGGAAATTCAGTATTACAGCACATTATGCATAGTTATGTATGTCTGCTTGGTTAGTAATTGAACAAACATCTTACCTGAACATATTGATAACGGAGTTGTTTGACACATTCTCCATTTCTTTCAGTTGCTTCATCCTTATTTTATGCTTCTGAAGGACTCTGGCATTTGTCGTAGTGCTGACGGTGTTCACATTGGCAAAGGTGGCGCTGTCTCTCACCACTCTGTCCCGAATTTCCTTCAGCGTCATGGCATTGTTTGCGACGACCATATCAATGAGAACTGCTTCCAGGAAATCCGTGAAAATTTGGCCTCTTCCTCCTGTCGGTGGCAACCTATGCATCCTACATACAGTACAGTGATATAAAACACAAAATACTGTAATCATATATTTATATTTATATATATTTCCCACAATGCCAGCTGATGTAAAAACATAGATAACTTTTTTGTAAAATCTGGTTCTATACAGAAATTGTGGGATGCATGTCTTACCTGTTGTTTTGCTGGAAAATTCTCATAATTGATGCAACTGTGGAACACTGAAAGTTTGGCTGCACCCTTAAAACAGCCTCTCTAAAGAGCCCATGATTTACCACATGGTCAATCACTGTGGCCCTTACTTCCTCTCCATCCTCCTCACCCTCTCCTGGCCACTCCTCTGTCTACCAACCTCAAGCGCTGCCCTTTCATCCATATTTCCAAAGGAAGAACAATCAGAAGCCACTCTTTTTATATGGCTTCTAATGAGGCCAAACACAGATCACCTGAATCGGTTTTCAGCTGACAACTACACTCAGCTGTGTTTGGAATTACATCATCTTTTTATTTATTTTTATTGTCAATATTTTGATATTTTCTATAGATTTCAATGTGGCTGCAGCAGAGGTTCCCCATGTTTTTTTCCCCTCATCATTCTGTTTTGATTGTGCTTTTAACTGTCTTGAACAAAGTGTGTTAGCATTTGAAAAATGTGCTATAAAAGTATAGTGTTCTGCAGGTGGTGTACAAGTAACCGAGAAAACTTCATGAATTTTGGTGACTGTGGTCTCTGAATGTATTTTGTGTGAAAGCAATGAAAAGTGATTCACAGTTTGGTCCACATGGACTTCTGTTTTGCAGACTGTGTTTAGAGTTTTTAACATGTGACTTTAGTTTTGACCAATGCTTGTTGGCAATGGAAAAAAAAAACTGTAACTTATTTAAATTGCTCACCTCATCCTTAGTTTGCTGGCAGCATAGGGTGTGTTTGTGTGTGTGCTCCTCGCACCATCTCCGACATCTCCAAGCACTGGAAGACCAGCCACCCTTCTGAGTGTAACCGACCTTTGCCGACTCCTACCGCTAGCTCGCCAAATTTGTTGTGGTTTTCAATCAAACATTTCATATTGTGATGTTCCCCCATCCTCAAACAATTGGAGAAGAACAGATTCTTTTGACAACTAGGCTTTATTGAGGTGTATTGTAGGAGAGGCCTGTGCTGTGAGAGGGTGCTTTGCTGCTTTTTTCACTTCCCCCGAGGGCACTGTGAGCTGGCAGGACAGGATGGGGGGGGTCATTGTAAAATTAGTGAAGTTAGGGCTAAAGCAAATCATAGTGCGTATATATAATGATTATATTTGAATATTTTCCTTAGCCACTTAGCTAGCAAGCTGACTTCAACTATGTGATCTGAGGAGTAACATAACTTGGCTAATTCGCAACCGCACACAGTCCAGTCCAGCTACCATGATATTATCATTATGCATCCCTAGGGTCTGCATGCCCCTCCCTAGAAACTGATTGGCTGGTGTGTTAATACGGAATGTCGTTTTTCAGTCATCAAACTTCTCCCATGACTATGTGGTTTGGGATATGGGAATAGCATGTTCGCGAGCAGGCAAACCTGTCCGATAAGGGCCTGGCCCAGTCTGGCCCGCCCCTGGCGCCAGGTGTGATTTCATTAGCTAAAAGTCTAGTTTCGCAGATGGATTTTCACAAAAGCTTAAGTCCATGTGGATGATTTTTCTGCTGCTTGAAACTTCCGCCTTGGTGTGTGAGCTTACATTAGAACCCATGAAAAAAACTTCTATAAATATCCGCGCGTATAATCCGAATAATAAAGGAGAGCTTCTCATCAATATTGTTCTCCAGCATCCTGCCCTCTATGTCTAGAGGCGGGATGATTACTTGGACAATGAGCTGAAAGACCAGCTCCAGGCATCAATAATAAAAACGCTCGGTGGCTACAGACATGACCATCTGTCACGCAAAAGTAGACGTGAGGCTAAGAACATCGTTCAGATACATACAAAAAATGTCATCGTCACTGCTGCAGCTCTGATGGACCAATTTGATTAAATATCCCCCGGATTTGTTTGTCTTTTGTGCGAAATTGGAACGCAAGATTGCGGAATTTCGCACTGAGTCCAGTGTGCATGGTTTCACACAGAATTTTTGTGTTGCAAATATTCTGAAAATCTGTGCTGCTTTTTCGCTTCGCCCTGGTCTAAATGGGCCTATATACGTGTCTTTTACCGATTACCCGAATGAATAGTCATCACTTTAAACATTGCTGCCACACAGAATTTTGGGTTAGCGTTATTGCCTTTCTTTTTGACAAGGATGCTTCTGTGTACCCTATACTAAAGGAAGTCAATTAGGTAAATTAGGAAGCACTGAGACACCTTTCCTTAACATTAAAAAAATGAGAAAGCCTTTATCATGGCTGCCGTGTAATTATTTCTGAATCATTTTTTTGGAATTAGGAACTTTCCTGGGCAAAAAAAGATTATCCAGTACAGCCAGTCAATCAATTAAAGGAGACAAACCGCTGAACGCATGTTGGCTGCGAGAAAGGGGAAGGAACCTATTAAGGACACACAGGGCCGTCGTATAGGGGGGAAAGGTGGTGACAATTATAAGGGCCCACAGCCCATTGGGGCCCACAAAACCCACAGTAACCGCCATGACTAAATTATTATGCATAGATCTAACTGCTATTCACAGTGGCGGTCCTACAGGAGGGGCGAAGACATGTCCCTTTTAGTCCTGGCTAGATCTCAGTCAATTTCCTTTGTTGATGTCTTTTCCAATTATTGTAAGTGGCAACTGAAGACACGGTTTCTCTCCACATGCGATCTAACAGCGATCAAATCGCGGGTTAAATTCAGTACAGTGGCGGAACAGAGAATTGGGTTGCACAAAACAGCCGTTAAAAACAATTATAAATCCTGACCTGCTCTCAGTCATCTTCATGATTAACAAAAGGTTCATTCCGACAACGCTCCGCATTTAACAGGTGCTGCTTTTTCTCCCCAATTAGGTAAGACGACAATCATTCATCTGGACGTGTATTTGCTGTATTTAAATCTACGTTATTCATAATTGCATAGCCTATCTGTCGACTCTCGCTAATTGCTTGAGCTGCAAGCTTTTTATAACTTAGTGCTGAGTGCCACTGTTTTTTTTTTTTTATTCAACCCACAAAATACCGAGAGTGAGAGTTCGCGTTTCATTGGAACACAGACCAATTCAATCACGCGAAGCATTGGCCAATTAATAAGCAAATTATTTTCCTGCACTGAATTTAGCCAGTGATTTCATCGCTGTTAGATCGCATACGGTGAAAAACCATGTCTTCAGTTGCCAATTATGATAATTGGAAAAGACAACAATAAAGGAAAATGATTGAGATCTAGCCAGGACTAAAAGGGACGTGTCTTTGCCCCTCCTGTAGGACCGCCACTGGCTAGTCATACTAATGCACCAGAGTTAATCACAAAGCCACAAACGCATGCAATATTGATGAAATAAATTTCAACAACCCCCTTCTTAAAAAATGGTTCGGTCCATGCTTCGTGCTCCTCATGGAAAATTGTCTGTGCGTTTTTGCTTGCGAGGTTCGCGAACTACGGCAGTCAATATTACGTGCTGCCCACACACACCAATCTGGACACCAGTAAAGGAAAGAGAGAGAGAGAGAGAGAGAGAGGCCAGCAGAGCAGGGGCCCAGAAAATTACAAAATTCTTTTCAAAGAAAGGTGAGGGTATTAAACTAGCTTTCTATGTTAGCTGTTCAGGCTGGCTGTTCAGCTGCTAACGTGACGTTAATGTAACATGCGGTTAGCTGAGTAAATAATCGCCTGACAAAAATGACATTACTCAGTTATTAACGGTATCATCTACACAAAAGATCGGTATGGTCATCAGTCGCCACTCATTATAATATACTGCCAAAAAATCCGGTAGCAGCAGGACTCATTCCTCCATTCTTATTATGAGTGGTTACTGCATACTTGGCTCTCGTGACTGTACAGGCCATGTTTGGATGGCGAACTATGCAGTCACTGTGGTAACCTTAGGTGTAACTGAAACAATCGCTTGACAAGGCTGACATTTTACTTTCTTATAAAAGTGTTCACTAAAACTAAATTGCTACTTTATTCTGTTGACGTAAGTCTTGTTAATGCGGGGAGTAATTTTACAGAGCTTTCCCTCCTCATACAATATCAAAGTGAAGCTGTGTGCTTAGAGCTATGGTACTGAGAGAGAAGCCCATCGAAATTTGGTTTATTCCAAGACTAGGTATGTTAGTTCTTCATTAGTTGGTCCATAAAATATAATTTCAAATGTTTACAAAAGCAATATGAAATAGAATAATTAAACCTTTATGTACTGCCACTTCAGAATCAGCTGTGGTCACTTCATCTGAACCTGACCCAGCAGTAGATCCTCACCACCAGCTGTCTGAAGATGTTTTTGATGGTGAGTGAGTGAGTGTGGCAGAAACTGGTTGGCCGTTTAGATTTATTAGTGAACTGTTGTACCAATAGCAATTACTTACATATAGGTCAGTCTCTCAGCTATTTGAATTATATAATTAAATGGCAAAACCGGCTGGATTTATTTATAAGTCTATTTAAGTCACTATCCATCCTGTTGACAGAGCCAGGCCCATCTCCCCAAAACAAGGCTACTTCAGATAGTGAAGGGAATAGTGAATCAGATCATAGCTGTAGGCTACAGCAACAACAACCCAAGACAAGTTTAATAGCCTTGCCAGACTTTCAATTGAAAGTCATTTAAGCAGACAGTTGGACTTCAAAGCCCTTAAGCTGTGAACAAGCAAAATAACTTGAGCTCAAGTTGAGATAAGGGAAGACTTAAAATTATAGTTTTTGATATTTATTTTGTACAAGAAAGTATTTCATTGTGTTGTCAATACTACTCGCAAGAAATTCAAATAGTTAAGTTACATAGCTACCTTTGTGATTTCACTATAACTGCTCCTATATCTTTAGCCAGTATACTTTGAGTTTTTGTCTGTTGCACATCAGTGCTCAATGTGTTGCAATAGAATACCCAGTACCCATTTGCTGAGTTGTTAATTGAACATTTATTTCTGATCAGACTAAGTGTAATAATATGGTTTCAGGTAGCCTCTTTTGTGAATACGTGCCGCATCTAATAATTCAGAATTTGCATAATAACACTCTTGATTCGGTGTTGAGTGGTTAATCGTAAAAAAAAAAAAAAAGGAAAAATTTGGGTGTATTGCATCTAGCACTGTCAAGAACACAGAGAAACAGAAAAATGAATAACAGCCATTGTCGTAAAAAACGGCAATGAATTGTCGTGGGCGGGGGCCCACACTGATATTCTTTCAGGGTGCCCAGAATTCCTAGCAACTGCCCTGAGGACACATGAAAGTTGTAACAGGCTGACAGGCTGTTATTTATGCACAGAAAGAACTCCCCTAAAAAGTAGAGTGGTAATGAATTGGAAAGCAGCTGTGCTGTTTTTCTCTCTTTTCAATTTGTCGATTAAGTTTATTATTTTCTTCCTGGAATATTTGAAGGGTAGATTTTTTTTATTGCTTCAGTTGATGTGGGCGTACTCTGTCTCTCGTGGCAACTGTGGTGGAAGCATTGAATTGCAAGAAGTCTCTCCCTGGGGTGCAAGTGCTATCTAAATTTATTTCCTGTGCTTTTTTGAACATTTGTTGAACAGCAACAGGTATACAAACTATTGGAAGCATATGTAAAACTAATAACTAATTTTAATGTCGAAACCGGAATTATGAAAGCATCCACAAAACTGTTTCAAAATAATTTGAATGCATAGGTCTACACAAAAGCAATTTAGTCAGCAGCATTTTACTTGGTAAGTCTCCACAAAACAATCAGGATGCTAAAAGAGTTCCAAAAGAGCCAAATCGCGAGTGCCTGAATTGCAGGCACCTCAGTCACAATAACGGCAGAATAATTCAAGATGTTGACAGGAACAGTGACAGAAATTATGGCAACATATTCCAAAACCTAAAAACCTTTGCAGCAAAAAGAAATTGTTAAAACTCCCCATAGGGACAAAGAGACAGATACAGACAGACAGGATAGTTACGAATAACCACAGAACTATAGCTCTATACAATGCAGCTCAATCCAGTCAATCCATATCTGAACCAGTCTCAACAAAAACTGGGTGTTGTGAGCTTCACAAAGCTGGTATTAAAGGTTCCCAGTGTAATGGCAGCCAAAAATTAAATTCATGCTCTACACACTCAAAAGAAAATGGGGGGCAGTATTCCTGCAGAAAGTGAGTTGGCCTACCCTAGCATAACAATCAACAAACAGCACAGTACCTCCCCTCCCAGCCTACTGTCCATGCTTCGCCCCCACCTTCCCAATGACCCCAGAGCCATAGCCGACTATCTACAATCCAAATAGGGAGGCTCTGACTCCAAAACTCTGAGATATAAACACATGAATGAACGTCAGTTGATGTCATGTGATTCTGTACTATGACATCTTCAAGCTACTCCCCTTCACCTGATCCAGTAAATATGTCCAAATTGAGTGTCAATGTTCATTCAAAATAAATTCATTTTCTAGATAACATCCGTTGCTGTTGAGCAAGCTAGTGTCAACGTAACGTTAGCCAATGTTAAGTGCTAATGCTGAACTAACATTTGCGTGAATAAATCTTTCTAATCCTGGCTCAGAACAGTTGTAAACAGTAATTATAGTGTGAAATGGTGAATGTCTTCCCCATGTTTATTCCACGATTCTGACTGTGTAACCAGCAGGCTGTTTTCTTCTCTTATGATAGATTTATTTGTGCGCTGCAGTTTGGCTGGCTGTTATGTTGCCCGCTTACCGCCACCCATGGCAGAAAGTGGTTTTATGACACAGGACTGTGCGCAGCTAGTGATTTACTGTGCTTATTCAGGCTGATATCTCTGCAGCTCTATGCCTTATCATCATTTTTATGACATCATTGCCCTTATTTCTTCTCTATCTTTTGCTCTGTCAAGCTAATTTTTTTTGGATATTTTGACCTCAGTTCTTACACAGGGCACCTTTAATGGCTCTGTCTCTGATGTCATAAGGTCATCTCCTTAAGGTCATCTGCGTGAATAATAATAACCACTGTAGAAGAAAAGCATACATGGGGTGGAGAACTAGACAAAAGCATTCCCTAGATCCTCCTGTTGTGAACATTCTGGATCAGTTTAAATAGGCTAATTGATGTAGTTCCTCATTAGGCAAATGGAAACAAGATAAATCAGCCAATTGATTATGCAAAGAGGCCCTAATTCTCACATTCCTTCGATTTGAATACAGTATCTTATGACATAGGTAAATTACAGCACTGTACTGTCACTATCAAATTACCTACTCTGTACAATCATGACTGACTGATGGAGCCAGATCTGTGTGTATTGAATATCAACTCTCACAATTATCACACTAATGGGAGCACCTTAAATATGAACACTGGCGGGTTTTATTTTTGCTTCTGTAACATGCAATCAATCAACATTAATTTATTGATGAATTATAAGATTTTTAAAACCTCTGAAATTAAATCCTCTGCTTCCTTCAGGCAACCCCAGAGAGTGAAAGCGCTAAAAATAAGACCACCTCTTTCATGTAATCGATCATCGATCTGGAAACAGGCCCTGTGGATGCACCAGGCCCAATAAACTGTGAGGATTTCGATTTTGATAAACAGTGATATATGGGCAGTGCGGAGAGAGGGAGCAAGCAGAGGTAATTGTTTCGTTGGTGAGTGTGCTTAATCCATGGGTCCAGTGAAGGTCATGTTTTATTGAGAGCTGGGGAGTATGTTTTATCCATAACCATGTGGTTATGGATAATAGTACACAGTAAAAATCATAGTGTCAATTTTACTCTTTAAGAGTTGAATTTAACTCTCTGTCAGATAACATTTGGTCCCACTCAAAATCAGTGTAAATTTTACTCTACAGCCAGTGTAAGATTTTTATAGTTAATTTTACTCTATTTTGTGTCAAAATTAACAATGAGGTGTGTAAAAATATTTGGCACTATAGGGAATCATCACCCTGCAGAGTAGATTTCGTCCTTGTGTGGAAGTGGGAATTGACTCTCACTTTTGACACTTCCATTTAGACGATTTCACTCTGCATAGTGCTATAACTACTCTATCCAGAGGAAAATGGGTTTACTCTGGAATATTGACACTCCATTTTTTACTGTGTACTATTGATTGCAGTGACTGCCCAGATCAAAACATTTTAAGACATTTCAGATTTAGCCAAAAGGCATAAAGCAAGTTGGGAATGATTCGTCCTCAAATATTAATGCAAAATGTGCCTGCTTTACGAAAAGAAAAGCTTATCTGTATGCTACAGGAGACAAATGCAAACCCTGGAGTGTCAGGAAGTTCTCTCCATCCGATCTGTATTAATTGCTCTTCAGTATGTATTTATATTGGACTTCCTCTGTACGCAGCTGGCTCAGGAGCAAAAGCAGGATTTGGTCATGCAGAAATGATGGATGAACTGAAATATAGCCAAAAACTCAGACGAAAAGAGCCAAGGGGATCTTCTCCGTGGCGCATTTCTGGTCTGTGTTTCACTGTACCCAACTCTACCATTGTTGTGTACACAGTCACTCCAGACCCTTGCTCCCATTATCGAACAGTTAATGTCCTTCCCTGTGCTCTAACGCTGTAACTGAATAAGAGCCTATTCTAAAAAGATATTATTTTGTTCATTTTAATCAAACTTGGGATTTTCATTATTTCTCCCCTGATTTTGTGTTATGATGTTGGGATGATTATTAAATAAGATGGGATGTTTGTGGGCCTTGTCGGCATAGAATTTCTTATTAATTTTGGCCATTGACACCTTCATTGTATTGCCTGTTCATTGCGAATAGCCCCTGATGAAAATACTGAATTTCATGAGTTGCAGGGCTGTGAGACAGTTTTTGCCCCTTTCCGATTTCTTCGATTTCTGCACGTATGGCACACTTAAATGCTTTAGATCATCAAACTAATTTTAATATTAGACAGAAATGACCTGCGTAAACACAAAACTGAGTTTTTAACTGTGCCAAAACATAAAGGACCTCAGAGTTTTGTATTCCTGAGTAAAGAAGGTGGGTGAATCCATCCTGAAATCAAGAATTAAATGTCCAAATAATTTCGATGGAAAATTTGATGGTCTTTTTAAATGAGGTGAAAGAATGTGGGAATCCCTTCACACAGCAACAGGTCGCAATTTGTCCAGTGTGAGATGAGCATGGGTCCAGCACAATTCGACCTTTCAATTTGTTGTTCAATTTGTCTCTTTTGTTTACAGTAAGCCCTCAGCACAATAGTTCATATTCATGTAAAGGCTAAGCCCATGACCAGATGGATTAAACATAATACACAACATTTTCTGACACAAGGCAATGCAATATTACAATTAAATTGTTTAACGTTAATCTGAGTGCTGCACTTGGATGGTTTAGTAAGTACTTTTTTTGTGCGTATAATTCTGTGAGAGATTATATTTTAATATTTTCAGCATTAGGTCAACCTTGACTGATCAATTAGTCAAACCTTCCCATGCTTTTAATTTATTTTAAATGATTTTCCTCCCAGCTACTTCCTTCATGGTCAGCTAAGCCTTCAGAATGAAAAAGATTTTTTCATGGAAGAATTCATGTCAAGCTTTTCATCCAAGATTGATTTATGAAGAGCCAACTTGCCATCTCACTATTTTTTTTTTTTTTTGGCCAATGGTCAAGGGTCATGATAAAAAATAAATTAACTTGTATTGGGAAAAAAAACAGCAGTGCAATTCAAGACAAATTTTCTGTTGCTGATTCCTTCTGGCCACTTGTGGGCATTCTCACTAAATATCTGGCAGGTTGGGCTAACTGAAAGTGGAGAGTTTATATAGTGATTTTGGTTGTTGCAACGAAATAATAGTTGAAGTATCAGCCAAACTCAGATATCTACAATAACCTCTTCTTCTACATGCAAATTTTGTTCAATATTTATTTACTTCACTTAAATGAGTGTACTAGTTTTGTTTCAGTAACCCCAGACACACACTCACATTTATATTAATTCACACATTTTTCAAAGTGAAATAGAACAATTTGACCCACCCCCTCAATTTCCATGACACTCTTTTGTTGTCTCAAGAGTTGTACAGGGAACAAGCAAAAAGTTTTGGGAAACCTGATATGACTGTGATTAGCCTCTACTCCATTTTGAGATTAGAATTTTGAGCCTCCTTGCATGACTGATGACCTAATGTTATGAGACAATTCCCACTATAAGCTCTTTATAAGGACCATCCATGTTTCAACAAATGGTTGCCATTTTGTTTTGCATCATTTGGCTGTGATACATCGAATGCTAGTTAAGGCCAACGGCCACTAGAAGCGTGAGATGCGCGTCAAAAAATTGGTTACATTAATTTGAATGGAGCAACGCCCACTGGAAGCGTCTGACGTGCGTCAGATTTTTAATTTTCACCACTGCTCAATTTTTTACTATTTGACACTGCTGAATTTCTGAAGCATTAACACAATAAAAACGCATTTGTCTTTTAGATCATTTAACTATTTCGCCTTGTCATGGTTAGTCACACATTTAGTGGCAACCTCATGCAGTTGTCAACCTGCTTTTTAACCAAGCCGCAGTTTTGAAAGGAAATCCGTTATTTTGCATGCATGTAAGTTATCAGACGATCTACAGTTAGGCAGTACCTTCCTCAAGGTACACTGATGAGAACTTTCCACTGATAAGTTAGCTAGCTAGCTAATTCGTTGCTAGGTAAAGTAAAATTAATCATAGTCTTAATTTACTAGAGGAGGAAATTTACTTTTTGGAGGAAAGGTATGCCTTTATATAATGTATAGTGCATAGTAACCTGACCGTCGCACTTTGCCATCACTAAAAATAAGCTTGATTGGTAGGTTCCCTCCAAAATTAAACGTTGTCTTGTTTAATATTTTGAGATTGACACTCATGGCTTCTCGGTCCAGTTGACAGCTGTCAATGTTGACGCGGCTGACGCTTTCAGTGGGCGTTTAAAAGCGTTAAGGCAACGTTCGAAGTTTGACGCGCCGCGCCACTTCGCAGCCAGTGGGCGTTGGGCTTTTGTTAGCGATAAACTGCTACCACCTCTGATAAAAAATTTGACACATAATAGTTGGCTAAATTATTGCAAACTCTCAATGTCTGCTCCGTTTGCATGCTTCATCGAAGCTTGTTTGCAAATATATTAACCAATCTTAATGTTTACAAAAAATGCAGCAGGTGTCTGCTACATGGTGGGAGAAAGTTGAGCAGCGAGAGCAGCAGCGGGAGTTCCGCCAGATGGCACTCTTCAATGCAGAGGGAGATTGGCACCGTCTAGTGGGTGATGCTGCTGCTGCCCAGATGTTTCCCATCTGCAGTTGCCATGATGAGGGGAGATTAGAGCTAGTGGGCTAGAGCTTGAAGTCATCGCCCCGACTGGGAGGAGACGAAATTGCCCTCTGCACCGGAGTCAACCAGGGCCTCTTTGCAAAGGGTCAAATCCTTGATGGCCACTCTGACAGGGTTCCTCAATCTTTGGCCAGTGATAGCAGTAGGTGACCCCTTTACCTTGGCTGGTGCTGGGTTCTCCTCTTTGCAGTGGGCGCAGTGGCCATTTCCATTGGCTCTGCCTCCCCCTTATGCAGCTGGGTGGGGCCTCTGGGCTGGACCCACCATCTCTCCTACATGAGCTGGTCCAGGCTGATGGCCTCGTCGATGTGTGACACCAGGGACAGGTCCAATTCCCTGCCGACCTTTTCTGCCCCCAGCTCTGAACACACCCCAGGTGATCAGGGTGGTGATCAGGGCAGGCTCATTCCAGCTGCTGTCTGCGGCCAAGGTCCGAAATCGGTACGTGTAATCAGCTGCTGTCATAGTACCCTGGTGCAGGACCACCAGCTGGTCCTCAGCCTTCCCACGGTGACCGAAGACCAAGCAAAACTGCTAGAGGATGCTGTCATGATTGGTGAAAGAGGCTTCCCTGAACACACCAGTCACCCAGTCAAGCATCTTGCCAGAGAGGCAGGTCACCACCATGGCAATCTTCTCGGTTTCCGTCAAGGTTAGATGGTACATGAAGTACAGTGCACACTGGAGAAGGCAGCCTTCGCACACAGCGAGATGTCTGTCGTAGCGCTCTTGCAGGTGCTCAGGTGATTCACCCTGGGGAATGGCTGAGGGAGCCTGAATTCCGGCAGGAGAGATGGAGGTCGGCGGTGGAGCACAAGAGATGGATAGTTTGCGGAATCCGCGAACCAGTTTGTCTGGTGCAGCCCCCAGGCGTGCAGTCTCCCTCTGGTTTTCCACCACAAAGTTGTAGAGATCGGAAGTTTGGGCAGCAAACTCTCTCACATGGGACAGAAAGATCCTAACTGAGTCCATTTTCTGGCAAAGTCCTCTGCAAGGGTCGTGCTCTGAGCAGCAGTGATGTGCACGGCGAACAGGAAATGAAGGACTGGACTCAGGTGCAAAGATGAACTTGTTGTATTTATTATGCCTTCGCTGGAGCAAGAAGGCAATTTAGGATTCAATACAAAATAACAAGGAAACAAGGTTCCAGGATAATAATATTGGTAATACAAGCACTGGACGTTAACTACAGTACAATGCTGAATAAAACATTTTGCAGCAATAAATTCAGGAGTTATAATATAAGTGCACGCAAATGTGGGAGAAAAGTTTACACAAGACTAGAGAGTAAACACAGGCTTACGAGACTTCGCAATAAATGAATGTGAAGCTCAGACTTAAATAGAAAATACTACCACACAGTAGAAATAGGTAACAGATGCTAGTAATGATTACAAAGGAATGCGGTCGGGAACTTAATAGACTGATGAGTTGGAGTGATGGAGGCCTGGCCTTACAGGAGGATAGAATGATCAGACTGGAGAAGTCTAAAGATAAATAAATAAACTTTTTGTTTGATCTGTTTATTTACATATAAATTTTCTAATCCAAAAACTATGTGTGATATATTATTTATCTGCATAGCATGAGTTAATAGCCAAATTAATTATATGGAGAAGTGGACTGTCAGTGGTCCTTTAAAATGAAATTACACACTGAAAAAATCAGTAAGCTCTGTATTAGGTCGGAGAGCATGGGTGTTTCATTTGTTTGCATGATGAATTGTTATTTTTCATGACCACATGGTCATGCAGATGATTCAAATATTTCACAACGTGAACAAGGAATTTTTATTCTTCATGGCTTCATGGTTTCTGAGGATAAATAACTGCGCTCAAGATAAATGCACCAATAAGACAAATTAACAACTCGTTAAAGAATAGCACTTATGGTTGCAAAAAACAAAAAAAAAACAGAATATACAGTGGGACTACAGTAACTAGTTTGGAAATGACTGGTCTAAAGTGACCAGCAGAGGTTCACACATGCATCCAAATTATTGTTCACCAGTTCACATACTAATCGGCTACTTAATGACCTTGTATTTTATGATGAGATCAAGCTAATCTTCACTTTTTACACAACTACTTTAATTTTGCATTGTACTGGACCTAAGTGGTGACATTACGTAGTGGAAAAGTCAATTTACCAAAGCAGCATTGATAATTATCATATTGATTTGCAATGGGCAGGCTTTACAGGCTACTTATTTAACAGCAAAATAATCATAACTAAATATAATATGGTTGCACAGTTTATGTTCAAGTTCAGTTTTCATGATTTTGTCTTTTATTTCATTTAATTTTTTTGGTTATTGTAATTCTCAGGTTTTTAGTTCATTCCATTTCTCAGCTCCATTGCACTTGTCTCCCCTGTCACGCGATCTAGCTGGTTCAGTCTGCTTCCCGGTCTGTGTGTGCACTTACTTCGGGTGATTTAAATGATTTCTGGTGTTTAATATATTCCTTCGACTCTCGTTTACTTCCTTCGACTTACTGTGGTGATTACTATCAAAACTAACATTTAGCTAGTTTTTTGTACCATAATCTTTTAACACAACTAATCCATGGATCTAGATTACTTACTTACTAACGATCACTCTAGTTAAGTCTGTAAAGTTGCACCGCTACTGATTAATACTAATTCCCTCTCAGCAATCGCCCTGTTCTAGTCTCCGCCTCTGGTCCAGCTTTACCTGTCTCCCCCTGCGTTTCTGCGAGATCTCTCGCACATGCTTATTAATTACTTTCCTGCACTCGTTATCTGTGCACCTAGAACTCCTTGACCGGAGCTGTTTAAATGTCATAGGCTGTTTGTGTGATTCCTGTCCGTGTCTTGGCTTTCGCCAATTTCGTGGTTAGAGTTTCCCTCATGTAATTCTCCCATTGTAATTAGTCTGATCCAGTTCACCTGTTCCCTGCATAGCATGTGACTTACCTCTCCCCTGTTGAAGCAGTTTTTTCACAGCCAGCTCCTTGTCAGAATGTTGAACTATATTTCTTTGTGCAGAGCGCCATGCATGCCATTGACTATTGTCTTTCTTCTACTGGTTTGTCCGACTACGATTCTTGCCATTGCCCTTCTTGTATTGTTTTGTCTTTTTGGATTTTGACCCATTTTCGTATGACCACGATTTCTGTGTTTGGATGCCCTGTGTATGACCCTTGGCTTTGTTCATCGACTACGACTTTTTGCCTACCGTTTATGTACCTTTGCTCATCTGTCTTCCTGGTTCTGACCCCTGCCTGTCTAGTCGACATTGT
This sequence comes from Gymnothorax reevesii, assembly GCA_029721435.1. Lineage (NCBI taxonomy): Eukaryota > Metazoa > Chordata > Actinopteri > Anguilliformes > Muraenidae > Gymnothorax > Gymnothorax reevesii. Next base: position 38,004,649 of record CM056579.1, on the reverse strand, counting down.
TTTTGGATTTCATATCGTGGCTAGGGAATTCTTGTGTTTTTTGGCTTTGACTCGGACCTCATTAAAGGCATACGTATTTTTGGATTTCTATCTCTTGCGTGTCGTTCCTGAACGCTACGTCACTGTACGTTCTGACCACCATGGAACCATCAAGAGATTCAAAATTGCAAGATATGGTGGCGAATCAGGCCGTCATGCTGGAGTTGCAACAGCTATTAGCCGTCATGCAGCACCTCCAGACGATGACGCACCAGATGACGGACCTGGCTTCCGCGATGCAAGCTAATGAACCCGCACTGGCCACCTGCTCTGCAGCTGCTCCCACTCCTGCTCCGGCGCCCGCTCCTGCTCCCAGCCGTGAGCCCTGCCTCCCTCCTCCGGAGAAGTATGATGGAGAGCCCAGCACATGTTGTGCGTTCCCGATCCAGTGCAAACTCATCATCTGCCTCCAGCCAGCTACCTTCCCTACTGAGCAAGCCCGAGTGGCTTACGTTATCACTCAGCTCACCGGAAGAGCTAAGCAGTGGGCTACCGCTGCCTGGGAAGCTGGTCTGCCCGGCGTGCAGTCCTCTAAGCTTCTGGAGGAGGAGATGAGGTGCGTATTCGACCGTTCCAGGCACGGGCACAAGGCAGGTCGTTAGCTCCTATGCATCCGCTAAGGTAACCACTCTGTCTCTGACTATGCGATTGATTTTCAGACTATGGCGACTAACAGCGGGTGGCAGAAGAGGGCGCTGTACAACTTCTTTTTGAATGGCTTGGCTGAGAGAATCAAGGATGAACTCCTTAACCGTGAGCTGCCTGAAGGGCTGTAGGCCCTCATTGACCGTGCCATTCGTGTAGACACACGTTTAGAGGAGCGCAGACGGATGAAGCAATCCAGCGCTTCCCCTGACCTCTCAAACTTGATCCAAGTCAGACGGCAACCTCTCCAAACCTTTGTGGCTCCCAAGACTGCACCAGAGGGGGAACCCATGAAGATGGACCGAGCCAGACTGACTAAGGAGGAGCGGGAACGCAAGTTCAGGGAGCGGGCCTGGTTCTACGGCGGCAAGGCTGGGCACATAATCTCCCAGTGTCCAGCTAAAGGCCAACGCCCACCCATGAGCAAGTGACCACTTATGGGCGTAACACCTGTTGAGACCTCCTTAATCAACCGTACCTGTCTGCCAATCAGTTTGGAGTGGGATGGTGGATTCTGAGGTCAGCTTCATTGACACTGAAACGGCGCGCAAGTGGGGAATACCTCTGGGAGAGGTTTCATGTTCTCGAGTGGCTAATTCTGTGAATGGTCAGAGGATCGGCCATATCACTCACTCCACTGCTCCATCAAGCTGCGCATTTCAGGCAACCAGCAGGAGACCATCAGACTGAATCTCATTGACTCCCCTGACTCCCACATTATTCTGAGCCATCCTTGGATGGCCAAGCACAATCCCAAGATTGATTGGGCCACCCATGAGATTAAAGGCTGGAGCCCTAACTGTTCACATTCATGCCTTGTAAATGCTCATATTCATGTTCCTTCCTGTGCAGAGATTCCGAGTCTGGAGAAAGTTCCACAAGTTTACCATGACCTCAGGGAGGTGTTTTCCAAGACTCGAGCTAAGTACCTACCGGCTCATCGCCCTAATGACTGCGCCATTGATCTCAGGCCAGGTGCCATGCCCCCTAGAGGCCATCTGTTGTCCCTGTCCCGACCCGAGACCCAAGCCATGGAGAAGTATCTAAGTCAGTCCCTCACCGCCGGAATCATCCACCCATCTTCCTCTTCTGAGGGGGCGGGCTTCTTCTTCGTTGGTAAGAAGGACGGGTCTCTACGCCCATGCATTGACTATAGAGGTCTCAATGAGATCACTGTTAAGAATTGTTATCCCTTCCCACTCATGTCCACTGCCTTTGAGCTTCTTCAGAGGGCCACCGTATTCACTAAGTTGGATCTGCGCAACGCCTACCACCTGGTTCGTATCCGTGAAGGGGATGAGTGGAAGACAGCATTCAACACCCCCACAGGCCACTGGGAATATTTGGTTCTTCCCTTCGGGCTTACCAACGCCCCAGCAGTTTCCAGGGTCTGGTTAAAGTTGTTCTAAGAGACATAAATTTGTCCTTGTGTATCTGGACGATATAGTCATTTTTTCAAAGGCCCTGGAGGATCACGTTAAGCAGGTGCGTCAAGTCCTCAAGTGCCTCCTGGAGAATCGACTATTTGTCAAAGCTGAAAAGTGTGAGTTTTCTGTCCCCACCACAACTTTCCAGGGGTTTGTCATCTCAGCTGGTGCCATTAGCATGGACTCTTCCAAGGTGAATGTAGTTTTACTCCTATTGTCTTAAAGCCATCTGCATCCTGCAGAGCCCCTCCTGAGTCATAGGAGCAGACTCAATTAGCGTCTGTATAGCACCAACTTCATTCATGAAGCTGGAGCAACCCCCATCCTCGGGGTTAATGGACAATCTCTGGGGTAAAGGTCAGCATTGAACGTCTTGCAAGCCACCCAAAAATGGCTGAGACAACTTTGGTAGAGAGAATGCCACAGTGCCATAAACTGGACTTTTCTGAGATTTCACTAGCAAAATGATTCACATTACCTCCCGTAATGTTGCAAATCCAATGTGTATTTTTGTTATACGACATAAGCTGATTGTTAACATTAATATCAGTAATCTTTGTAATTCTGGACTGTAACTGACGTTTCATGGCAAACTGTGGTGCAAGCATATCGTGTTTGGTATCATTATTCTCCACTAAGATTCTGAAATCGCATGGTGCATATTTCAAAGGGATTTAAATTATACTAAACCCATTTTTTATGAAAAGAAATGTACGTCTACTCTGGTAATGTCCCCTCCCAAATTCCCTCTGAGGAGGGGTGGCCTTCCTGATTACCCAAATGATTTATTACCCTGCCGTAGGAAGTGCTTCTGGAGTTTGGGCTTAAAAGGAAGGGAAACAAAGGATTCGGGGAAGACCGCACCCGGTGTCCCACACGTGCATCTATATGCCGTGTGTAGCCAATAGTAGTTATGGTGGATCGCAACCGACTTCCCGCATGTGCATCTATATGCCGAGTGTAGCAAATAATCTATAGTTATGGAAGATCGTAGACGACTTCCCACACATCCATCTGTATGTGTGTAGCCATTCTCACAATGGAAGATTGCATTTAACTTCCCCCATGCGCATCTCCATGCCGTGGTTATTTATTTATTTATTTATTTGCACATGTGAGAGACATTTTACAAAAGAGATCACTCAAGAGGAGTGAGTTAAAAAGAAGAAGAAAAAAATGTGCAGGTGTGGTCTGAAGCCTGAAAGGGCTTATAGAGCGGCCTCACCCTGACCTTATAAATGCTTATTCAAGAAAAGAATTAATGTACATCCTATGGAAAAAATAAAGGATAAGTAATTGAAAATAAGATGAGAATGATAAAATACAGGACGGCAGAAAAAGACATCAAAAAAGAAGAGAAAAGAAAAAAAATCATAATAAATAAAGGTAAACAAGAACAAACTAATTAAAAGAAGTAACAGCAAACATAGAATGCACCACAAGATGAACTGGTCCTAAGAGACCACTATACATAGTGTTCTAATAATTTCAAGAGTAGTCTCTTTTTAAATATTGACAAGGAGGAGGCATTGTCAGCAAGATTGTGATGTTCATTCCACAATGCACTCCCTTTGTATTTGTCAGAGTACTGCCCTCTGCTGGTGTGGCAGAGGGGAAGATGCAAGTGATGCAAGCTTGTCTTGTCCTATATGAGTGAAAACTGAAATTTCTGCAAAAATATTGTTGAAAGTGATTGGGCAGTTCTTGATTTTGATGAATTACTTTGTTAACAAAAGTGCATATTTGTATGACATTGCGATCAAATATGGTTTGGATCCTTAGTTTATAAAATAGTGGAGAGGATGGAGCTTTAGAGTTTGAGTTTGTGGCAGCTCTAACAAATTGTTTTTGCAGTAAGTGAAGCTTATTGAGTTTGGTTGGGCTGGTATTGGCCCACACTATGTTACAATAAATTAGGTATGGATATATTAAGCTATAATACAAAACCAGTAAACTGGATCTATTCAGAAATGAACTGATCTTTCTGATGATATCCTGAGACTTAGACAGTTTTTTTTGCCACAAAAGCAATATGTTCTTTCAAAGTACAATTTTCGTCAACCATGACACCAAGAAAGCAAGCAGAGGATACCTTTTTAATTTCGGAGCCTTCAATAAAGAGCTTAACTTCATCCAGGTTTTACTTTTTCCTACCTGAAAATAGTATGAAATTGGTTTTATTTATGTTAAGAGACAGTTTATTCAATTTGAACCATTTTGAAAAAGCTTGTAGGCCCAAGTTGGCATCTTTTAAAAGAGTTTTTAAGTGTTTATTAGAAATAAGATTTGTATCATCTGCGAATAAAAGAGGTAAAATTGTACTTGGAACTGTGGCAAAATAAATTAAAAATAAAAACGGACCCAGAATTGAGCCTTGAGCCACACCGCATGACAATGTTACCGTATCAGTAACATTAGCTTTAGTAATATCAGTAATATAGCTTTTTAACCATTGAAAAACATTACCTTGGAAACCATATCTATGTAGTTTTGATAGTAATATCAAATATCATGGTTCACTGTATCAAATGCTTTTGAAAGGTCCAAGAAAATTGCTATAGTATATTCATCATTGTCAAGAGCAGTAGAGATTTTTTTCAAAAAGATCTAACAATGCCATGCAAGCAGAATGATTCTTGTGGAAGCCATATTGATGGTTGTATAGTATATTATTTGAATTAATATGTTGAAGAATTCTCTTGTAAACTAATTTTTCAGGAATCTTTGAAAAACAGGGTAATATTGAAATTGGGCGATAATTTGTAAAGGAACTTGGATCATCTGACTTGAATATGGGGATGATTTTTGCAATTTTGAGATCACTTGGAATTTCACCAGTCTCCAATGACAGGGAAAAAATAAACGTATGGAGGTCTGCTATTGAATATTGACCTCTTTTACAAGAGAATCTCTGACTTCATCGTGTCCTGAACTGGTTGATTTGAGTTTCTCAATAATGCTTATAACTTCATTTTCATCAGGCTGATCAAAGATCTTAAAGGTAGGAAAACAACCATCAATATAGTCAAGGGGACGACCTCCTGGGTTTTTTTTTTTTTTTTTGCCAGAGAGGCACCTACATTGACAAAGAAATCATTAAACCTACATGCAATCTCATATGAGTCGGTAAGTATTTTCCCTCTGTCAGCGAAACAAAATGGTATTTTTGTCACAGGTTTCTTTTTATGTTATAATTGATTTATAATAGTCCATGTTTCTTTGATATTACTTGAGGAAGCCTTGAATTTGTCTATAAAATATCTTTTTTTTTTTGCTGATCTAAGGAGATGAGTAAATTTATTTTTATATGTTTTGTAGTTAAATTGATTAAGTGGTGTAGGGTTAGTTAAGAATTTTTTATAAAGTTTTTTCTTTTTCTTTGAAGACTTCTGTAATCCAGTGGTGAACCATGGTTTGGAAAAGTCCTGTTTTCGAGTTTTTTTATGTACAGTGACTGAGGGAAAACACTTATTGAAGATAGAGATAAAAGAGTCCATAAAAGTTTGGTAAGCACTGTTAGGGTTAGTTTGAGTGTACACATTTGTCCAGGAATGATTATTGATAAGTTGTTTAAAACAAGCCATATCTCTATCATTAAATTTGCGATAAGTTATGTTCACTTCAGTTTGATTATTCTATACATTGTCAAGCCTGGTAAACTGAAAGACTGGGAAGTGGTCAGTGATGTCAGAAAATAAGATACCCGAATGGAGCACTTCATTCAGACTGTTTGTTAATATATTGTCTATTAGAGTATCAGACCTGTCAGTAACTGGTGGGTTTGTGAATGGCAGGATAAAAGTAATTGGAATATAGAGCATTTAAAAAATCCTGGGTGGGTGAATGTGTTTCACTTTTGAAAAGGTCGATATTGTAGTCACCGAGAATATGACACAACTTACCCTCTTTAGTTATTAGATCTAAAGTATTCTCCAAAGATTCATTAAAGTTGTTAATATCCGTGTCTGGTGGACGATACACACAGCCAACAATAACCTTTCGGCCATTATTGGGTACTGTTAACTCAACAAAAACAGACTCTGTTGTTGCATCCTCGGAGTTTACAGACAGGTCCACTCTCAGCACATAATCATAATCATTTCGAATGTACAATCCTATTCCCCCACCGATTTTCTTTACTCTGGTAGAATGAAGTGAGTAATACTGGTGTAGTTGGTACATAAATACTTTTTGTATTTTCTATGAGCCATGTTTCCGTTAAACCAATGACTGAAAAATCATAATTTAGTAATTCCAGGAAAAGAGCTAGATGGTCATAAATTTTTGAAAGACTACGAATGTTAAGGTGGAAAGCAGAAAACAGATAAGTATCAGATGGAAGAGTTTTAGTCAAATGTTCAAAATGTTTTTCACTGAAATATCTACAAGACTCCTTCATTAAATAAATGCTGTTTGTATCGGGATCTACATTACTAAGACCAGCATTTGCAGACGGGTTGATATCAAATGGATTGAAAAGCATAGTTTCAAAACAAGTAATATTGTATGTTTCTGAAGAAAGAGAACAAATATCATTATCATCCAGCTTAAAAAATGGAAACAAAGATATGCATTCATCACAAATCCACCATACCCATAGATTAGAGTTAGGACTGGGAACAGGAGAACATTTCAAATGGAAGTTAAGTTTACAAATACCACAGTTTACATTTTGTGATTTTAATTTTTTTTACATTTAGGACAGACATTTTTGTCTTTAGGGGTTAGTGTAGCCATCAGAGTGTTCTTCAGCTGTTCATAAGAGTGTTCCAGCTCCGCGAAGGAGTGTTCTGGTTTTTTTTTACAGTTAATATGAGAGACATCATTTAAAATTCTAAGTCCTTTTTTGAATCCGGTTTGTTTCGGACCGTCTACCTCTAGGCGCATTTTGCTCAGGGCTGGAAGTAGTGATGAATGGGGAATTATTCTGAGGCTCGTTCTGATTTTCGTTTGCCAGGTGGGTGGACAATTAGACCGTCGTATCGGAGGTAGGCGATGTCGCCGCGCTCACGGGCAGCTCGCATTGCTGGAAGAAGTTCCTTTCTTTTTCGTCGCACAGCGTCAGAGAAGTCTTCAATTATGTAGATTTCGGTTCCTTTCAATTTCTTTGCGTTCGCCATGACTGATATCTTGTCCTTATATTTTAAAAATTTAACCACCACGAGTCTAAATTTATTGCGGTCTGCATCTGGTTTCCCTGTCCGGTGCGCACGTTCTATTTCTATTGATTTCTGATTCAAGTTTAATTTCTCAGAAATTAAATTTCGCACTTTGCTCTCTGTCTCTATCCATCCTTCATGTTCAGTTTCTTTGATCCCCTCAATGATTAGATTATTTCTTCTCGATTGATTTTCTCAATAATTCATAGAGGTAGTGATAGAGAGGAAACCCTCACAGAGTTTGTAAATATCTTGTTGCATTGCATCGCATTGATTGGATTGCACATGTATTTTACTTTTAATGTCATCCACGTCATTTTGGGTAAACTGGATGCTGTGTTTAAGTTCTTGAATTTCTTTCGACATTTCGTCAAGGCGTTTATTCCTAGAGTCCATTATTATTTGAACGTGTCTTGTTGTTGTTGTTGGAGCAGGTCCATAAAATGGTCTTTTTGCTGTTGTAATAAGTCCTTAGCCTGGACCGTGGACATGAAGTCATCTTCACTAGGCTTTGCTGCTTGCTTGGGTGGCATGGTAAAGCAATTTTACCAAAAGGAGGGTAAAGTTAAAAGCTGGCACGCTAGTTTTGTATAACTTTGAATTGTTTAATAATATTCTTTCGTCACGCCAAACCCAGCCGACACAGAAATCGATACGCACTCTCCTCTATAGTGGAAGCACCACGCTCTTTCCTTCAAACGAACTCAGCAATGAAAAAAACACCGACCAGGAAGCTGTTGCCCTAGCAAACAACCATCCACCACAAGCGGCGGGTTTCAACACAAACCGCGGAGTAAAAATCACGATCTGGGCTTCAACTAAAAGTCCCACTGGATGAGCAAACGGAGATTGACTTGCCAGCGCGGACACACCACAGTGGTGGAAAAGATGCGAGCGAGGCTAAGCTACACAGTCAGGTATTACGAAGCAGGCCGTTCACAGTAGTCAAGAGCAATCCACAATCACGGCAAACTGTAGCCAATAGCAAATTGATGCTTGAGATGCCAGACCACTTTTGCCATCGCGTTTATTAGAACAAGTTAATTTCATTAGATCTATACACATGTACTGCGTTAGATTGCAGAATATGCCCGTCGAGTCCTTCGGTTGACGCGTCAGATTTATTCTGGAGCTGGACCAGGAAAATGCAACGGCTTGTGAGGGGAGAGCAAAAGAGCCGTTGGCATGTTACGGGCAGATCTCAGCGGCAGAAAGGTGGTGCTTCATTTGCACTGTCACCATTCAACAATCAGTTGACTGTCTATCCGAGAATGAACACAGGCACTGTCACTGACCGACCCTGCTTAGGGCAGCCACGACTGACGATGGCAGCTCAAGAGCGCCACATCTGGTTACAGCCTGTATGTGACAGATTCCGGACAGCAACCAAAACTGATCATGAGATGAGGGGTCCGAGACGATTGAGGGTGAACGCAAGTATCGTTTGACGCCGCCTATGTGAGTAACACATGCGTGCACACGGGCCCTACGGAAAACCCAGTTTTTGCCCATTTACGCATGACTGCCCTTACCATGGTCAGTCAGCAACAGTCCCTGTTTTCCATTCTCAGACAGAAACGGGGTAATAAAGTGCCAAAAAATGGCACAGAGGCAGGTGCCCATAGTCTGAAGTGAAGAGTTCCTACTCCTGTTGATGGGCAAAAAATAGGTTTTCTGTCGGGGCCGTGTGCATGCATATTTTGCTCACGTAGACGGCGTCAAACGGTACTTGTGCTCACCCTCAATCATCGCGGACCCCTCATCTCATGATCAGTTTTGATTGCTGCCCAGAATCTGTCACATACAGGCTGTTACCAGATGTGGCGCTCTTGAGCTGCCATCGTCACTCGTGCCTGCCCTAAGCAGGGTCGGTCAGTGATAGTGCCTGTGTTCCATTCTCGGATAGCCAGCCAACCAATTGTTGAACGGTAACAGTGCAAATGAAGCACCACCTCTGGGCGCCTGAGACCTGCCCGTAACATGCCAACGGCTCTTTTTCTCTCTCCTGTCTCACAAGCTGTTCCATTTTCTTGATGCAGTAGCATTTTTCTTTTTCTGTTGGCTTTATGTAGGCTATTGACTACACCAAAAAGAACTAGTCAAGTGTCACGGTACATGTCACAAGCAGCTCAATGTTTGTTATTACTGAAGTGCTTGGCGCGTGCACGTGGTGCGGGTCAGGATTACAATTCCATCCGATTTTCTTTATTTCCTCTCGTGCCTTACTGAAAAAGCAATAAAAATCAATCGATTCTTCAATTTGCCGCAAATACAGTGCATACCTCACCTGTTGGTTTTTAATGAGCTGAAATGCAATGTGAATGTGTGTAATGAGATTTATGTCACGATTTTTTCATGCTGAATTACTGAAAGTCATTCAACAAGAAAAGTACATCACAATTGAATATTTCCATTTGAGACTGAAAGGCATTAGAAAGGATTTAAATCAGTCATTGCCTTCCATTATGTTCAACATCTGACATGTGCAAATAAAGTCTGAGAAAAAGGAAGGTAAATTAAGCGCTAATAAACAAAGTGAGTCACACTCCTTTCAAAATGCAATAAATAAGCGAAATCATTCTCAGCAAGTGGTTTCCCCTTTCGACGATCAAGTGCTATTCAGCAGTCTACGTGGCTTTGGAAATCAAGGGATTTAGAGAGGATTTTGGTTTTCAATGTACTTACATGGACTTACTCCAAAAGCATTGTTAGAGTGCTTTTTGGATTTTGATGATTTGAGACATAAGGTCTGCACTGATAGACCCCGTGTCACGCACTGCCTGAATCTCCGGTGTTCCACGCACACGTCTCCACCACTCTTAGCCTTGCTGCAATTCGCGTACATCAAGCACAAGCCCCCACACACCTGAATGACTCACATAGACGCGTAATCTCCCTCTTGAAATCACAGCAGAGATTGCCTGTCCAGATAGGGATCACCTTTGTCTTTATTGATTGGTTTCATTCTTTGCACTCATACAGTCACGTTCTCTCATTCCTCTCTTGCTACCACTCTGTTCATCCCTCCCCATCCCTCACGACTCACTTTTCTGTGTCTTGCCTCCGGTCACTTGTTCATTTTGAAGTATTTTAATCCCTTTGCACAGAAGCCAAATCTGGCTATTTATGTGTTACCTTATTTAAAGCTTTATAATTCAAGATTCCAACTTCACAGAGAGGAAAGGAATGGCTCAACTGAGTCAAGATACTTAAAGCAATTAGAATTAAATTGTATTTCAGTTTATTTTCATAATTATGGTTGGCTGCAAACATATAAAAATCTTCATGACAATTCAGCTTTGAACTTGTGAAAAAATAATACAGAGAATGAAAAATGGCTGAGGGGTTAAAACTATACATTTCTAGGATCATAAACTCCTTCACCACATGCATACACTGATGAGTAAGTGTATAAGTAAATCATTGACTGATTGGCTATCAACATGAGTACTTAGGAGGATATAAAGGAGCGCTGAATTAGTCGATTGAGGAGTCTATGTGTAAAAACAGGGTAGGGAACGACGCCACATCTGGCTAGTTATGTGTTTCCTTATTTAAGGCTTTATAATTTAAGATTGCAAATTCACAGGGAGGAAGGGAATTTCTGATAAGTGATGACTATAATTGATGGTATTGACACCATTTCATTCTACTATGTCAAACTTTTGCCTCAGAAAACTTATTGTTCTTAAGTACTTATAGGAGCGATCTGATATAGCGCAAAACTGTTGTAAATCGGGAGATGAGATGAAGGAAGGGGATTTTTTTGTCGACGTCAGCACTTCCGGCAATAAGACCAGCTTCGCCAAGTCAATGCATGCATGACGAAATCAGATGAGCATTGCACAGCTTTGCAGTCAAATACCATCGTGGATACGCAGATATGAATATGAAAACACAGCAAAATTCAAATTAACGCTACATTTGAGTCAAAGCCAGAGTTCACGTCCTGGAAATAAACGCGATAAATCGCCAATATATTCGCTAGCGTTCAAATGCATGCGGATATGAGCGGAAGTTCACTCGTCAACATTTTGACCGTTGAGCCGTCATTATCGGCAAGCATATCTGCTTGTATATCAGATCACTCCTATTGGGATACCATTGGCTCACTGCAGCAGAAGAGCTTCCTGGCTCACTGCAGCTGAAGTGGTTGCTACAGTGGACAGTGATTTTTCCTGTCACAAGGGATCATTTTTTTGAACTGCGGGATAGATACTATGGGCAAGTATATTGAGCAGTTGGCAAATCAGGCTTAGCTGAGGAGTTTAATTCATCTAATTGCTGAAAAACAGGGAAGGACTGAACTCGTCCATATTCTAAACCGTGTTCAAGTTTGGCATGCTTTTGAATATTTAATAACTGATCCGGATGTGCCATGTAATGATAGGAAATTGTAACTGCGTGCATAAATTTGCAGCTCCATGTCCACTGGGAGACACACCTGCACAAAGGGGTTAACAGGTATAAAACTCAGCAGAAATCTGCTAACAAGATACTTCACAGAGGTAAAAAATAAATAAATAAATAAAAAATACAGTACATGGAGAAGCATATGTGCAATTGATTAACTAAGTAGCTCTTTAAGACAGATCACCATTTTCCTCTTGGAACACCTTCCTTTAATTGTATCTTGAGAAGAAATCATTCTCTCCATTTCTAACTCCCTCCCTATTGCCCTGTCTCATCTCCTCTCTTCTCTCTTTCATTTTAAACTTCCTTTTCCTCAGGGGCTTATCCCACCCTCCCAGATGTACTAACAGCTGTGCAATGTTTGTGAGCGAATTTTTAAGTGGGCTATAAATCATTGACTTGTGGCAGCCCACTCTAGATTGAACATTGATTCATACCAAGGTCTGGGTCCAGGTCATTGTGTTGTTAATTGTGTTGTATGTATTTGAGCCAAGTGGGTGACATGGTGGCACAGTGCATTGCACTGTTGCCTCACAGCGATGCAATTGTGTGTTGGAACCTGGCCTGGGCATTTCTATGCAAAGTTTGCATGTTTTCCCTCTGTTCACATGGATGGTCATTCTGAGTACACAATTAAAACTAAACAAGTGATTTATCTGAATAAGAAAGAGAATTATACCTTGCTTTAAAGTTACTTCATTTCAAAATATGACTTTGCGATAGCTCACTCAGTTAAGGCACTGCGTTGCAGTGCAGAAGTGACTATTACATCGCGGGTTCGAGCTCTGGTCATACCAGCCGGCAGTGGTCGGCAGCTTTTTCAGCGTAGCGCACAATGGGCCATCGCGCTACAGGGTTTCAAATTGGGAAGGGACTGCCGGGTAAGGGAAAATAAATAAACAGCAGGAAGATTCGAAGTCTTTTCATGTCCGGGTATCCTCCATCCTTGTTCTGAACTTGCGAAAATTCAACCAATGAGTGAATAAGAACCAGTGGCTGATGGGCACGTGCTTCGGAGGAGAGCCGTGAACTGTCTCCACCATCCTGAGTTGGCAGCAAGGGGTCGCATACGAGCAAGCGTTGTACATAGCTTACCAATTGGGCATTCCAGATTCGGGTGGGATTGGAGATGCAAAATTAAAAAAAAAAAAAAAAAATATATATATATATATATATATTGTAATGTGTATTTACCTTTTTTTTGTTCAGCTCAGACTGGAGTCATGTTTAGACATGTCCTGGACATGTCTGGGGCAAGTCTCAGAAAATTAAAAAAAAGAGGTCTAAATGTGGGTGGGGTCTGCAAAAGAGTATATAAGGAAAAGAATTGAGACAGTAAAGTAGTAGGAGAAATTGCAAGAAGATGACCAGACCTGCCATTCTGTTCAAGACCTGTGACGTTTCTTTTGTGGATTTCTTTGCCTGTGTTTGAGCATTTTCTTCAGCCAGGACATCACCAAGCCACCCCACCAAAAAGGGACTGTAATAATTTCTGTTTTTTCTTATTTATCAATCTTGGTCTTTAGTTGTAGGTTGTTATTAGTCTTTGTCTTTGTTAAAAATTAAATGTGTTTTAGTTGTTAAAACTGTGTTTGTCATCCCTTGCTGTTGCTGTTGTGTTATAAATGTAATAAGAAATTGGGGCCATAACAAATTGGGGGCTCAAGGTCCGGGATAGACCATTGTGTGAGTAATTTATTGAAAATCTAACATTCCAAATTGTGAAATTGTTTTTGTGAATTTTCCTAGATATATATTGACAACAGCAATGGATGATTTCTTGGCATCACCAACCGTAGGGGTTTTGAAGTCTTTTAAAAAGACAGAACTGCTAGAAATTTGCAGACAGTTGGAGCTGACAGAGGTAAAACCAGCCATGCGAAAAGCAAGACTGGCTAGAGAGATAGTTGAATATTACATTGATGAAAATGTGTTTGCACCAGGAGATCTGGAACAGTTTCCAGTGGAAAATCCAAATATAGAAATGGAACTTAAATTAAAAATGCTAGAGATTGAAAGGGAGGAAAGAGAAAAAGAAAGGGAGGAAAAAGAGAAAGAAAGGGAAGAAAGAGAAAAAGAAAGGGAGGAAAAAGAGAAACAAAGAGAATTTGAGAGGGAAGAAAAAGAAAAACAAAGGCAGTTTGAGTTAGAAAAATTAGCAAGAGAAGAAAAACAAAGAGAATTTGAGAGAGAGAAAGAGGAAAGAGCAGAAAGAGAGAGACAGAGACAGAGAGATTTTGAATTAGAGAAGTTGGATAGAGAGGAAAGACTCCAAATGGAGCAACTAAAAATTAAAATTGAAACTAAAAATAAATTTTGTGCCAGTCAGGAGGTAAAACTGGTGCCTCCATTTTCAGAAAAGGATGTTGACAACTATTTCCAGTGTTTTGAAAAGGTAGCAAAGAGTTGCCAGTGGCCAAAGGAACACTGGCCTCTGATGTTGCAAACTGTCCTCAAGGGTAAAGCTCAACAAGCCTATTCGGCTTTGTCTGCAGATGATTCCTCTGATTATGAGGTTGTCAAAAAGGTTATTTTGAGAGCTTATGAGTTGGTTCCAGAGGCTTACCGACAGAAATTCAGAGGTCTGAAGAAATCTGAAAATCAAACTTATGTTGAATTTGCTAATGAGAAGCAGGTTTGCTTTGAGCGCTGGTGTACTTCTATGGAGGTCAAGGATGATTTCAACTCACTAAAAGAGATGGTGTTAGTTGAAGAATTCAAGAACTGTGTTAAGGATGATGTTAAGACCTACCTTAATGAGAAGCAAGCACTGAACTTGCAATCAGCTGCCAAATTTGCAGATGAATATGTTCTCACTCATAAGTCCAAATTTCAGTCTAGCAGTAAAAATAAATGGTCCCAATTTCAGAAAAAGGGTTACGGTGATACCCAAGATTCCTCACCCAAAGACAAAGACAAATCTGGTGATGGTGCTCAGAAATCCAGTAACAGGTCTGATCAAAGTGTGAAAGCTGACAGTGACAAAAGTGGTCTAGTTTGCAGTTATTGCAAGAAATCTGGTCATGTTACAACTAACTGTTGGTTCCTTAAAGCTAAGAAAGAAAAAGAAAAGGATACCAAACCAAATGCCTTTGTGAAAACAAGGTTAGAAACCCCTGTAGTAGATAACCAATCTGCTAAATTGCCTGCTTCTTGTGGGGCTAAAAAGCCTAATACAGCTGACTTTGTGAGGGAGGAATTTCTTCCATTTGTGTCAGAGGGATTTGTGGCTCTGAATGAGCATACTACTCCTGTCCCCATATATATCCTAAGGGATACCGGAGCTTCTCAGTCACTTTTGTTGATGGGCTCCTTGGAGTTACGTGATGAGACCGCTTCAGGGGATTTCATACTTGTACAAGGTATTGAAGGGAGGACTGTATCTGTACCCCTGCGCTCTATATTCTTGAAGTCAGATTTAGTTACAGGACAGGTAAAGGTGGGACTTATGTCAAGTCTACCTATAAAGGGTGTTTCTCTGTTGCTAGGCAATGACCTGGCTGGGGGCAAAGTAGTTCCCCCTGTACATCTTACTTCACAGCCGAGCACTGAAGATGGGGATGAGGACCCATCTCTGTATCCTTCTTGCGCAGTGACTCGTGCTATGGCCAAGAAGGCTAAAGAAGATGATGTTGTGGTGCCGTCCAGTACATTGAATAGTCAGGACTCAGGTGGTTCGCCTCATGACTCTGATTGGCCTACTATGGTTTCTCCGTTTGAGGACTTATCAGATACTTTTATCAGTTCTCTATTCAGCCAGCCGGATGGGTCTGGTGATTCTGATGTGTCTGGAGACTTGTCTCTGTCCAGAAAGCGGTTGATTGAGGAGCAAACTAATGATCCTGAAATTTGTGTACTAAAGAGGAGAGCCCTTCCTGAAAAAGAAATAGATGCAGTTCCAGTTGGGTATTATCTCAAGGATGGTGTGTTGATGCGGAAGTGGCGCCCTCCTGATATCCCTGCCAATGCAGATTGGGCAGTGGTCAGGCAAATTGTTGTTCCGAAGGACTATAGGAATGAGATCTTAACAATGGCTCATAGTTTACCTTTAGGAGGTCATCTTGGTGTTAACAAGACTGTTGATAAGATCATGAAACACTTCTTTTGGCCTGGGCTTCGGAAAGACGTTTCCAACTTTTGCAAAACCTGTCACACTTGTCAGGTAGTTGGAAAACACCAGTTAGACTCACCTGTAGCTCCATTGCAGCCTATCCCAGCATTTGGGGAGCCATTCTCTAGGGTCATTGTTGATTGCGTTGGTCCATTACCCAAGACTAGATCTGGAAATCAGTATTTGTTGACAATCATGTGTGCATCTACCAGATTCCCCGAAGCCATACCTCTACGTAACATCAAGGCAACTGCAATCTCGAAGGCTTTGATAAAGTTCTTCACGTTGTTTGGTCTTCCCAGGGAAATTCAGTCAGACCAAGGTAGCAATTTCACTTCAGGATTGTTTCAGCAGGTTGTGTATGAACTAGGTGCAAAACAGATTCTTTCTAGTGCCTATCATCCAGAAAGTCAGGGTGCCTTAGAGCGGTTTCATTCCACTCTCAAGACAATGATGAGGACTTATTGTTATGACCATGAGAAAGACTGGGATGAAGGGGTTCATTTGCTGTTGTTTGCAGCTAGAGAAGCAGTGCAGGAGTCTACTGGATTCAGTCCATTTGAGCTAGTGTTTGGTCATGAAGTGAGAGGACCTTTGCTATTATTGAGTGAACAATGGCAAGAGGAAGAGCCGCAAATCAGTCTGTTAGACTATGTTAGCAAGTTCAAGGAAAGATTGCGTGCAGCTTGTGACCTTGCCAAAGAGAACTTGAAATCAAGTCAGGGAAAAATGAAAACTTGGTATGATCATAAGGCTAGAAGCCGTGAGTTTAAACCAGGAGACAAGGTCCTTGTGTTGTTTCCCTTGCAGTCCAATCCATTGCAGGCTAGATTTCATGGTCCTTATGAAATTCTGACAAAACTCAATGATCTCAATTACATTGTGAAGACTCCAGATAGGAGAAAACCAAAACAATTGTGTCATATTAACATGCTAAAGCCTTATCATGACAGAAATGCTAGGGTTGCAGCTGTCACTTCAGATTCTCCAATGGTCGAAACGTGTGAAGATGAGGGGGAGTTTCAAGATGATGAACCAAGAATTAAAGCTGAAGTTCTTTCATGTAAATTGTCAAACACTGAAGTGTTGCAAAATCTTGATGTAAAACTCCAGCACTTAGAACCCTCACAGAGAGATCAGTTTGAAAGGTTGATCAAGAAATATGAGGATTTGTTTCCTGATGTTCCAAAGAGAGTTACTATAGCCTCTCATGATGTAGATGTTGGTGATGCCAAACCAATAAAACAGCATCCATACCGGATGAATCCTGAAAAGAGAAAGATTGCTGAGAAAGAGGTTGAGTACATGTTAAAACATGATATTATCAGACCCTCCAACTCCGATTGGAGTTCACCCTGTGTGCTACTTCCAAAACCTGACGGAAGTACTAGATTCTGTACAGATTATCGCAAAGTCAATGCTGTAACTAGAACGGATGTGTTTCCAATACCTAGGATTGATGATTGTATTGATAGTGTAGGGCAAGCAAAGTTTCTGACCAAGATTGATTTATTGAAGGGTTATTGGTGTGTGCCTTTAACTGAGAGGGCCAAGAACATCTCTGCTTTTGCCACACCATCTGGATTGTACCAGTATGAAGTCCTACCCTTTGGCATGAAAAATGCCCCAGCCACGTTCCAAAGGATGATACAGTCTACAATCGCCGGATTGCCACACACGGGTGCATACATCGATGACCTGATCACATGGAGTGACTCCTGGGAAGAACATCTAAAAGATGTAGAGACGTTGTTCCAGCGCCTGACCCAGGCTAACCTGACTGTTAACCTGAACAAGAGTGACTTTGGTTGTGCTACTGTCACCTATCTTGGCTACGTCAT
Organism: Gymnothorax reevesii; assembly: GCA_029721435.1. NCBI lineage: Eukaryota > Metazoa > Chordata > Actinopteri > Anguilliformes > Muraenidae > Gymnothorax > Gymnothorax reevesii. The sequence continues at coordinate 37,987,014 of CM056579.1, read as the reverse complement.
AGGCCAGGGTAAGGTGGCACCCATAAATGCTAAAGTCCAAGCCATCATGGACTTTCCAGTTCCTGAAAACAAAAAAGCTTTGCGCCGCTTCCTTGGAATGATCGGGTACTACCGCAAGTTCTGCAAGAACTTTGCTGAGATTGCTCTCAGTCTAACTAACCAACTGAAGAAAGGTGTAAAGTTCACTTGGGATGATGCATGCCAGAGAGCCTTCGATCGCCTGAAGTCTCTGCTGTGTCACTTCCCCGTGCTCAAATCTCCTGACTTCAACAAACCGTTCTCCATCGCGGTCGATGCTAGCGACCAAGCTTGTGGATCTGTGCTCCAACAGAGAAGTGACTCTGATGACATTGAGCATCCCGTGGCATACTTCTCCAGGAAGTTCAATCGCCACCAAAGGAACTATTCCACAATAGAGAAGGAGCTGTTGGCTCTGGTCCTTTCTTTACAACACTTTGAGGTTTATGTTTGTTCAGGACAAAAGCCAATGATTGTGTACACTGACCACAATCCGTTAATGTTTTTGAGTAAGATGAAAAACAAGAATCGGAGATTGTTGAATTGGAGTTTGATTTTACAGGAGTTTGACTTGGAAATTAAGCATGTGAAGGGTACAGACAATGTAATTGCTGATTGCTTATCCCGTGTTTGAATGTGTATATATATATATCATGTGTTTGAATATTGTATGATATGTATATATAGACAAGTGTTCACTTAACCATTTTGTATTGAAAAGAAAAATTTTGCCTTTATGAGTCAAAATTTTTCCCTTTTGGAATGGAGGTGTAATGTGAATATAGGCCACTAGATGGCAGTATTTACCTTTTTTTTTGTTCAGCTCAGACTGGAGTCATGTTTAGACATGTCCTGGACATGTCTGGGGCAAGTCTCAGAAAATTAAAAAAAAGAGGTCTAAATGTGGGTGGGGTCTGCAAAAGAGTATATAAGGAAAAGAATTGAGACAGTAAAGTAGTAGGAGAAATTGCAAGAAGATGACCAGACCTGCCATTCTGTTCAAGACCTGTGACGTTTCTTTTGTGGATTTCTTTGCCTGTGTTTGAGCATTTTCTTCAGCCAGGACATCACCAAGCCACCCCACCAAAAAGGGACTGTAATAATTTCTGTTTTTTCTTATTTATCAATCTTGGTCTTTAGTTGTAGGTTGTTATTAGTCTTTGTCTTTGTTAAAAATTAAATGTGTTTTAGTTGTTAAAACTGTGTTTGTCATCCCTTGCTGTTGCTGTTGTGTTATAAATGTAATAAGAAATTGGGGCCATAACAATATATATTAGTGCTGTCAAAATAGCGCGTTATTATCGCGTTAACGCAAGCTCATAGATAATGGCGAGAATTTTTTTAACGCAAGATTAATGCTGTGACCATTGTTTCTCATAAGCGCTGCACACTGGCTGTAATACCACGCCCGTGCACATGGTGGCGGAACGGAGGATATGATTTCAAATATCACACAAACTCGAACCCCAACTACTAGAGCGAGCGCAAAGAGTTTCTATGATTACTATGGTTACCGTATTCCACCTTCTTTGGCGCGCTGCGGGTCCACAGTCATGGAAGTAGGAGGGACACTTTTGAATGGGAAGTTTAAATTTAAGGTAGGAAAGGATGGCTCGGTTGAGAAAACTAAAGTTATTCGCACTTATTGCCAATGTGAACTTAGCTACCATCGGAGCTCATCCAGTTTAAAATATCATTTGATGGCCAAACACTCCACCGACGTCGATTCACCTCCTCCGCCTCAGAACCAAACGCAAACACGTTTGGATAGTTTCTGCTTCCGACAGCGGCCAATGGATCTAGCTACAAAAACTAAGCTAACCGTTGCCATAGCTGAGTGGGTGGCTACGGCCTGCAGGCCTACTAGTGTTGTGGAGGATGAAGGTCTGCAGAACATAATTTGCATCGCATCCAACGACTGGACGTACGAGACACCTTCTAGAGGTACCATCACACACCGTATAGAGTCGTTATTTCAAACTGAGAAGAAAGAATTGCAACAGGCTCTGGGGCAGACAGATACAATCGCCCTTACGGGAGACTACTGGACGTCACTGGGCAATGACAACTATCTCGGGGTCACTGCGCATTATTTCACTCCCCAGTGGGAACTTCAGTCCCATGCGTTGACTGTTATGAAGACAGAAGACAGGCACTTCGCTGAAAATGTTGCAGAGCACTTTATGGGTGTAGCCAGGGAGTGGGACATCGAATAAAAAGTTGTTTCGCTGACCATGGATAGTGCACGCAATATGATGGCTGCAGCCAGAGAGCTCCCCTTTGAACACCTGCCGTGCATTGCACACAGCGTGCACCGAGCAGTCACGGTTTCTCTGCACAATAGCCCATTCGACAGCGCATTGGCAAAATGCCGAAAACTTGTGGGACACTTTAAGCACAGTCCAGCAAATGCCCTGGAACTCAAGCGGCAGCAAGTGGCTCTCAACCAGAGAAAGGAAGAGCTCACGCAGGAGGTAGCAACACGATGGAATAGTACCCTTGAAATGATAAAGCGTGTCAACCGGAATGTTGAACCTCTGAGAGCTGCACTGGCCCTACACTCAACCAAAGTCACCATGCCAACAGCAACGGAGCTAGAGAAAACAAAGAAGCTCGAAGCTGTGTTGGAACATTGCAGGTAATTATGTCGTGCAGTACTATATCTGGTTCTTTAACAATGTAGATCTGTGTCTAGACAGAAACATTACCACCTGTGTCACCCAACGTAGAATACCATCTTATGGCATGTTGTAGATGGGATGTATAGATGTGAAAACATGCCCTGGTCTGTCTGTCGGTATCACCTAGTTGGCCTACCGTAAAGTGTGTGTGTGTGTGTGTGTGTGTGCGTGATCCCTCATATCCCCTCCCATCACTGTAACTGTAGGTTATCTATCAGGTATTCGTATGAGTGACAGAGTGTAATTTGAATGACTTTTAAGATGTTTTAAGAGGTTTTGTATATTGTTGTAGATATGTGTCAGATCTTTTGGGAGGAGAGAAGTTTGTTTCCTGTTCTGTGGTGATGCCAGCATTATGCCACCTGTCCCGAGTAATGGAAGTCACTGAGGACGACCCAGCATACTTGATCAAGTTCAAGCGAACCTTTTCAGCGGATTTGGAAGGTCGCAAAGACAAGTTGAACATCGCATGGCTCAGGGTTGCTACAGCACTCGACCCAAGGTAAGATATTCATTTCACATTCATTCTAGATTCATTCTACATCTACTCAGTATTTTGTTTGTCTTAAGCACAACTTTGTTTTGTGGGTTGGTTCAATATCCATTTTTTTGGAATAGATTAGGTCAATGTTTTGTTGTACTAGTGCCTTTGTTTGCATGGCAATAAAGTTGATATTTTGTCATTTCATTTCAAGGTTTAAGGACCTCAAGTGTCTGAGCAGACCAGACCGGGTTGTCGTGTGGGATTTCATACGTGACTTACTCCAGCAGCAGGAGAAGGGGAGACCAGCGGCACTGGATGACCAAAGCATGCCTGAGCCAGAGAGGAAGAAGCCAGCACTCATGTTTGCACAAGACGACTCTTCCTCAGATGAAGAGGAGGACACCGTGGGTCGCTGCATTGAGCGCTACAAGGCAGAACCCATGATTGGCATTGAGGACTCTCCTCAGGAATGGTGGTCCACACATAACGCGTCACACAGTGAGATGGCCTCTCTTGCACGCAAATACTTAGCCACGCCTGCCACATCAGTACCATGTGAACGGTTGTTTTCACTGTCTGGGCATATCGTTCAGAAAAAACGAGCTTCCCTGTTGCCTGAAAATGTCAATAGGCTTGTCTGTTTGAGTAACTGGCTCAAAGACAAAAAGTAGGCCTTTAGGTTGACCTGTGTCAGCAGTTACATTATGTTCATGTTCATGCTCAAAAGGTTGGGTTGATAAGTTTAAAACTGCTGCAGTTGGACACAGTTAATGGACTGCACTACTAGTTGAACACAGTCATTGGACTGCACTACGTCTCTCAGGGACACTCTGCACTTAATTCCTTTTTTTAGTTAAGTGGTTGCTTTTATGCCTATATTTTTAAAAATTTGGACTGCACTACTTGGACTGTCTCTCAGGGACACTCTGCACTTAATTTGTGTGTGTCAAGGGTGGGGAGTGGGTGATGAAGAGGAGTAGGAAGAGTTGTACATTAAGTTTCAGTTTGAGTCTGCAACAAGCAAGCAAGCTCCTCTCTTCTCTCCTCTCCTCCCTCCGCCTCCCTTTCCTCTACTCTCTTCTCCTCTCCTCTTTTCTCCTCTCCGCTCACTGACCTCTCCTCTCCTCACATCCACTCTCCTCTCATCTCCTCTTCTCTCCTCCCCTCCCCTCTGCACTTCTCTCCGTCTACTCTACTCTTCTCTCCTCTCCTCACACCGACTCTCCTCTCATCTCTTCTACTCTCCTCTCCTCCACAAGTAGGCCTTTAGGTTGACCTGTGTCAGCAGTTACATTATGTTCATGTTCATTCTCAAGAGGTTGGGTTGATAAGTTTAAAACTGCTGCAGTTGGACACAGTTAATGGACTGCACTACTAGTTGAACACAGTCATTGGACTGCACTACGTCTCTCAGGGACACTCTGCACTTAATTCTTTTTTTTTTAAGTTAAGTAGTTGCTTTTATGCCTATATATATATATTTTTTTAAGTATGTATCTTTTTTGTGTGCAGATTACAGTGGCAGGGTTACTTAAGTAGCGAAATGGAAAAAGGAAAACTTAAAAAAAATATGTCCTGTTTTGTTATTCTAATATGAAATATATGGATGCTTTGCATTAATAATAATTAAAAGAAACCTTTTGTACAAAGCAAGCCTACTCACCTTTTTGCTGTTAAGAGAATTACAATGGTTTTTCATGTGAAATAAAATGCGATTAATCATGAGTTAACTAGGATGTTCATGCGATTAACTACGATTAAATATTTTAATCGCTTGACAGCACTAATATACAGTGGTGCTTGAAAGTTTGTGAACCCTTTAGAATTTTCTAGATTTCTGCATAACTATGACCTTAAACATCATCAGATTTTTACACAAGGCCTAAAAGTAGATAAAGTGAACCCAGTTAAACAAATGAGACAAAAATATTATACTTGGTCATTTATTTATTGAGGAAAATGATCCAATAATACATATCTGTGAGGGGCAAAAGTATGTGAACCTTTGCTTTCAGTATCTGGTGTGACCCCCTTGTGCAGCAATAACTGCAACTAAACGTTTCCTGTAACTGTTGATCAGTCCTGCACATCGGCTTGGAGGAATTTTAGCCCAATCCTCAGTACAGAACAGCTTCAACTCTGGGATGTTGGTGGGTTTCCTCACATGAACTGCTCGCTTCAGGTCCTTCCACAACATTTCGATTGGATTAAGGTCAGGACTTTGACTTGGCCATTCCAAAACATTAACGTTTTTCTTCTTAAACCATTCTTTGGTAGAACGACTTGTGTGCTTAGGGTTGCTGTCTTGCTGCATGACCCACCTTCTCTTGAGATTCAGTTCATGGACTTATGTCCTGACATTTTCCTTTAGAATTTTCAGGCATAATTCAGAATTCATTTTTCTTTCAAAGATGGCAAGCTGTCCTGGCCCAGATGCAGCAAAACAGACCCAAACCATGATAATACCACCACCATGTTTCACAGATGGGATAATGTTCTTATGCTGGAATGCAGTGTTTTCCTTTCTCCAAACATAACACTTCTCATTTAAACCAAAAAGTTCTATTTTGGTCACATCTGTCAACAAAACATTTTTCCAATAGCCTTCTGGCTTGTCCACGTGATCTTTAGCAAACTGCAGACGAGCAGCAATGTTCTTTTGGAGAGCAGTGGCTTTCTCCTTGCAACCCTGCCATGCACACCATTGTTGCTCAGTGTTCTGCTGATGGTGGACTCATGAACATTAACATTAGCCAGTGTGAGCGAGGCCTTCAGTTGCTTAGAAGTTACCCTGGGGTCCTTTGTGACCTCGCCGACTATTACACGCCTTGCTCTTGGAGTGATCTTTGTTGGTCGACCACTCCTGGGGAGGGTAACAATGGTCTTGAATTTCCTCCATTTGTACACAATCTGTCTGACTGTGGATTGGTGGAGTCCAAACTCTTTAGAGATGGTTTTGTAACGTTTTCCAGCCTGATGAGCATCAAAAACGCTTTTTCTGAGGTCCTCAGAAATCTCATTCGTTCGTGCCATGATACACTTCCACAAACATGTGTTGTGAAGATCAGACTTTGATAAATCCCTGATCTTTAAATAAAACAGAGTGCCCACTCACACCTGATTGTCATCCCATTGATTGAAAACACCGGACTCTAATTTCACCTTCAAATGAATCACTATTCCTAGAGGTTCACATACTTTTGCCCCTCACAGATATGTAATATTGGACCATTTTCCTCAATAAATAAATGACCAAGTGTAATATTTTTGTCTCATTTGTTTAACTAGGTTTTCTTTATCTACTTTCAGGACTTGTGTGAAAATCTGATGATGTTTTAGGCCATATTTACGCAGAAATATATAAAATTTTAAAGGGTTCACAAACTTTCAAGCGCCACTGTATATATATATAAAACTTTGCATGATTCATATATGTTTTTGCACATTTTCTGTACATTACATCTACATTGGACAATACTGTTTACCCCACAGAACAGCAAACTTAGACCTGGAAAAAAGAACGGAAGGAGAAGGGAACCAAAGCTGAAAAAATGTGCAGTAATGTAGCTTATAAACAGATGAAATGGGGTAAAAAGGTGGTTAGATTGGGTACTGTCCTACATGGGTTTTCGGCCCTCCTTACAGGGCCCATTTTTAGCTATTTTCAATTTTTGACCCTTTCTAGACCACCACCAATCCATGTACAGGGGTGGTTCATAAGCCTTTTACTCATAGAACTGTACCCATGTTTGATATCCCTGTGAAGAAATTGATGCTATTTCACAACTTGTGGTCTCTGGGTCCCTCAAACGCCCAGGGCCCGAAGGTCTAGCCTGTGAAAGTTCCCTCTTTGGCAACCCACAACTATTAAATGGTGCAAGGTAGCATACATTCTGAAAGACTGGGCCAGAATTGGCAAGACCACCAATTTTCAGCCTTCTGGGACTGTCCGTTGTGGAGATATTGACCTCCCAAAACCAGTTAAGGCATTCATAAAAGTGGGCGTGGCACCCAAAATTTGAAGGGCAATGCAATGAAATCCAAACCAGTGGGAGTTGACCCTGAAATTTTCCAGGTGTTCAGTATACACCCTAAGGTTCATTTTGACAGACAAAATCTGAGTTGGTCACCTGAGAGCCATTTGATCACTTGGCATGGAATGACCCAGCTTTAAAAAACATTTTGGCTGTTTTGCCTAAGCCATTCCTAAAGCTCACCTCCTGAAGAGGGCATAGAGCCTTATTGAGTGACATGATCTTAAGGATTGGATCAAAGACTTGAGCCTATTTCTTCAAGGTGAGAAGGGAGAAGTGATTTCTACGTATATAACCCAGACAATGAACTGAACATTTAATTTCCAGGTTTTCTGGCAAGAGATCAGTACCATGCAGTACCATGTTTAGGTTGCAAATGGACCTCTTGTGGACTTTCCTTTGAATGTTCAGTCATTCAAATTACAGTTACGTATGTTTTACCATGAAGTAAGAATAAGTTCAGCTGTGCATTTATTTATTGTGTGCTCGCTTCAGCGAGGCATCACACTCTTACTTCTTATTCTTCTTCTTATTCTTTTTCTTCTTCCGCCTAAATTTGGCCGACTAACTAGTCCTACACCGTTTAAGCTATTGATTTCCTTCAAACTTTAAAAAAATTCTGCTTGTTCTAAATTTTGTTGCATCTGTGCATCTCATCTCATCTCATCATCTTCCGCTTAATCTGGAGCCGGGTCGCGGAGGCTGCAGTCTAAGCAAAGATGCCCAGTCTTGCCTCTCCCTGGACACTTCCTCCAGTTCTCCCGGGGGTATCCCGAGGCGTTCCCAGGCCAGCCGAGCGACTTAGTCCCTCCAGCGTGTCTCGGGTCTTCCTCGGGGCCTCCTCCCGGTGGGGCATGCCCGGAACACCTTCCCAGGAAGGCGTCCAGGAGGCATCCGATAAAGATGCCCGAGCCACCCCAGCTGGCTCCTCTCGATATGAAGCTCCTCCCGGGTGACAGAGCTTCTCACCCTATCTCTAAGGGAGCGCCCTGCCACCCTGCGAAGGAAACCCATTTCAGCCACTTGTATCCGAGATCTCGTTCTTTCGGTCATGACCCAAAGTTCCTGACCATAGGTGAGGGTAGGAACGTAGATTGACTGGTAAATCGAGAGCTTCGCCTTTCGGCTCAGCTCCTTCTTCGCGACAACAAATCGGTACAATGACCGCATTACTGCTGCCGCTGCACCGATCTGTCAGTCTCACACTCCATCCTACCCTCACTCGTAAACAAGACCCTAAGATACTTGAACTCCTTCACTTGAGGCAGGAGCTCTCCTCCAACCCGGAGGGGGCTAGCCACCTTTTTCCGGTCAAGAACCATGGCCTCGAACTTGGAGGTGCTGATTCTCATCCCAGCTGCTTCGCACTCGGCTGCAAACTGCACCAGTACATGCTGAAGGTCCAGGTTCAAAGGAGCCAACAGGACAACATCATCTTCAAAAAGCAGAGATGACATCCGCTGGTCCCCGAACCGGACTCCCTCCGGCCCCTGGCTGCGCCTAGAAATTCCATCCATAAAAATCTGTACAGATTTCTGATTTTCTTTTCAGTTTTTGAGATATTTCACTTGAAATACCATTTTTTGGGGTCTTAATAAATCAGCCATTTTTTGCAGATTCAGCTGTTTTCTGCAATTTCTTTTTGTCCTTCAATGTGCAAAATGTTGAGTTAAGCTTGAATAATTTCTTGACTGTTCAAATTTTTCTTAACTTCTATAATTTTTTAATTACAATTTTAAAAATAATTTTTTTTTCCATACATTCTGGGAACTTAGTGTGTTGAAGCAGGGGCGCCGGATTCACTGACTTCACTTCTGAAGTAGGGGGGCTAAAAAGAGCCGTGTTGTGTGTTCAGCTCATTCACAGTGCCTCTAATCCATGCCCCTATATTGCAACTCATACCGTTTAAAAAAATAAAAAAATAAAAAGACATTTGGCTCATTCCCGTTAACCCAGACACACATGCCCCAAATCCATCACCTTTTCTTTAAAACTAATGCTTTGGACATTTCGTTCAAGCGTAGTGAGGTACGTGGCTGGGTAGGCAGGATCAGCCAGAGCTTAAATCGCATAGAACATGCATGCAAAAATATATATTAACCACTGCAAAATCAATTAAGCTTTTGACATTGATGGATTAGAGTGAGCACACTTTTGTTTGCAAATTGTAATTGCACACCATTACGCATGTGTTTTTACTACATGCATGAAGGCTTATACCATGTTACGATTTCATAAATCCCAATCTAACAGGATACAACAAATGCACAGTGTTATAGACCTACGTAAAACACACTAAGGGTTACTACACCATTTCATTCCATAATACAAAGTTTCGTATTCCTGTCTTATCATTATCATCTTAAAATGATTATCTTAATAATGGTCATCATCATGAACAATAAGGAATAATGAGCAGATGAACGACACCTTAACTTAATTTCAGATCATCCCAATAAAGTTTTGTCAACAGCAAGGAATTGTGGGAACAACAATCAGCGAGCGAGAGGACATCGTAGAAACAGTTAATCTGCGCTCACGCTCATGGCCATTACCCAGAAACACTATGATATCAACAACAGCAAAATAAAATTATCATTGTTTGTTTTATTAAGCATTTTCCAAAAAGAAATCTAAATAGTTTAATGTTATAATGACTAATGTACAATTAAAATGATAAATAATGTACCGTGATGACATCGACTTGCCTGCACCATGACTGAGAAATGAATGCAGTTGCAGTGGTATAAATATTCAGTAGCACTCATAAAGATATTAGTGTGAAGCACAGGTCTTGATTAGTATGCAAATCTCAGTTTTGAAACGTACCTATGGTGACAACAGTCGAGTCTCGACACTGTCATGTGTGCGCCTATCATGGCTACCTTGCCACTAGATCCTAGAGCTGTTGCACTCGCTGCACCCCATATTGTTGCGCCACTGGGCAGAGAAGCGCTGTGCCTATATGATGCCCTTTGACCTCGTGACAATAGGCTCTGCATGCGCAAACCTCCTAAACTGTATATGCTCAAAAAGAAATTGGGAGGACTGTAAAAGTGGGGGGGCCAATGCCCTGCCCCCCACCGGCGCCAGTGAGTTGACGTCACTGTTACAGTGGTGAACAGCTGTAAAATTGTCAAGAAGTCTTCTCCTTAACTTGCTCTAACTCCCACAGTTTTCACTCCACATAAATATTTTTATATCCAAGTTGTAGCAAAAGTTGTAACTTGTTGTAAATTGTAAGTTGAAAATGTAACTATGCAAGCAATCAGACAGATGGTTTTGGCAGTGTGAGCCTAAAAGCAATGGGAGAACCAACCAAAACTCAATTAAAGTTGTAGTCAGCGATGGGGGAGAAAATGACTTAAGTGGTTGTAGATATTTGAAGTGTAAACGAATACAGACCCACCCCTCCCTTCATACTCCACCCCGGGGTCCACCCCCGAAGTTCATGGACGCGCATTGACATGTAAACGGCCCTAGAAACTGCATTGTACATCAACTGCATTGACCCCCCAGTGCTCAAGGGGAAGTTGGCGAGGGGAAGCCGTATTTATTGCTTTGAAAGTACACATGACAAGTTTTAGTAGTATCGCAGCAAAGGTGATAATAAGCCTGTCATGTTAAGAACTGCCAAAGCATGCTTGCCAGCGCAGTGCCTCAAATAGGAGTCTGTGTCCATGAACAGACTACAGTCAAGAATGCATTTTAAATCGTTCTGGCTAATTACAAGCTGAAAAAGTGGAAACTGGATTCAGAATTTTTCCTGTTACAAGTTATCGATTCGTGAGTTCTACACAAGTAACCCTTAGACCATTTGTGTGTTTCTGCTATGTCCTCATTTAGTAGCTTGCTGTCGGAATTGTTTTGTTTAAGAAAAAATGGTTATCAAGAGCTTATAGCAAAATTTCTTCCTTAACAGTGGGTATATAATAATACAGCGACAACCGCATGCCTGCAAAGCGAGACAGTACAGGCAAAACAATAAGCTGAGACGAAGGCGGTTCATTTCATTCTATCTAGTCGCACATACAGCGCCCTTCATAATTATTGGCACCCCTGGTTAAGATGTGTTCTTTAGCTTCTAATAAATTCAGTTTTTTTCTAAATGATTTAGGACCACGATGAAAAAAAAGGAAAATCCTACCTTTAATTCAAGTTTATTCAGTGGGAAAAAAAATCCCATTTTAAGAACTAATTCTTTTACATCAAATCATGTGTGCCACAATTATTAGCACCCCTCATATTAATACTTTCTACAACCCCCTTTTGCCAACAAAACAGCACCTAATCTTCTCCTTTAATGTTGGGAGAATGGGAGAATACTGAAAGAGGGATCTTCGACCATTCCTATTCACAAAATCTCTGTAAATCATCCAGCGAACTGGGTCCTCTCCTCTGCACTCTCCTCTTCAGCTCGCTCCACTGGTTTTCAATGGCATTGAGGTCTGGGGACTGAGATGGCCATGGGAGGGGCTTGATTCTGTGTCTGGTGAACCATTTCTGTGTTGATTTAGCCACATGTTTTGAGTCATTATCTTGCTGAAAGACCCAGTGACGACCCATCTTCAGCTTTCGGGCAGGGGCCACCAGATTTTGATTTAAAATGTCCTGGTATTTCAAAGCGATCATGATGCAATGCACCCTAACAAGGTGAAACAAGCCCACAGCATCACTGATCCTCCCCCATTCTTCACAATGGGCATGAGGTGCTTTTCTGCATACTCATCTTTTGTGTTCTGCCAGACCCACTTAGAGTGTTTTTTGCCAAAAAGCTCTATCTTGGTCTCATCTGACCAAAGCACATGGTCCCAGTTGATGTCCCAGTACTGCTTAGCGAACTCCAGATGTTTGCGTTTATGATTCTGAATGAAAAAAGGTTTTTTCCATGCATGCCTCCCAAACAGCTTGTTGGCATGTAGATAGCAACTGATGGTTGTTTTGGAGACTTTGTGACCCCAAGATGCTACCATTTGTTGCAATTCTTTAACAATGAGCTTTAGAGAACTTTTTAATTTTCTTACCATCCTCCTCACTGTGCGTGGTGGCAAAATAACCTTGCGTCCTAGTCCAGGCTTGTTTACCACTGTTCTAGTTGTTTAAAACTTCTTAATGATTCCTCTGACAGTAGATATGGGCAGGTGGAGGCGAGTGGCTATTTTCTTGTAGCCATTGCCTGACTGAAGGTCGACACACATCTGCCTTACTTGAATGGTGTGTTCCTTTGTCTTTCCCATGTTGAAGAGTGGATAAGAGGAGTGGCCTCTGTGTCACGTCATATTTATACCCCAGGGAAACAGGAAGTGATGATTTACTAATTAAATGTTCTTAGATACTCTGATCAACTTTGTGAACTACTGAAGAAATGACAGAAATACTTCAACTACATTTTTTTCCTAGGAATTGTTAGGGTAGCCAATAAATGTGTAACAGGTAATTTTATGAAAAATAATTATTTCTTTGTCAGGGATTTTTTTCCCCCTTAAAATTCATTAGAGTTGAAGGTTGCCATTTTTCTACAATTTTCAGTGTGAGAGTATGCTTCTGCAATAAAAATTGAATTTATTTTAAGGCTTTTAACACATCTTAACTAGGGGTGCCAATAATTATGGAGGGGGCTGTATATACAGCGTTCAATTGCGCAATTTCACGTCGATTCCATACATAAGATGTTAGACATTCGCAAGAACTCGTAGCCACAAGTTCAATTTCCGAAGCTACGGTTAGCTGCCCCGTCAGACAACTGTACCGACAAATCGACTGCTATTAGAAATAGACAACATCACAACAACGGTACATTTTGGCAGATTAGACAATATGATGAATGCCTGACGGCTGTTACTCTTGTGTGAAGCATGGCAAAGCTAATGTTGCTCACCTGTCCAGCAGAAAGATGGCAACCTCTGCATCCGTTTTCAGAGTCTTCAATTCGCGGAGTTCCCTCCACCGTCGGAAAGCCACACCAATGTTGACCCGGGTCTTCGCCCTTTCATAGTCGTTGCCCTTCTTTTTATGTTGCTCCGACCGTTTTCTCGGGCTATTTTTCAGCCATCGCAAATGCTCCAATGCCGTGTCTCTCTCTCTCCCTCTACACCCCCCCCCCCCCCCCTACAACCTCCCCCTGGGCCTGGGGGAGTAGACACATGTTCTAGTGGCTCGGTCCGAGACATAAATTTACCTGCTGAAATTCAGAGCCCTGACTGTGTATTCAAACCAATTTTTTTTTCTGCAAGCTCTCAGAATTGACAGCTTGCAGATAGTTAGGAGAAATACGGTGATTTTGACAAAAACTGCATGGATTATGATCGCTAACTATACCTTTAACTTCTGTATTAAATCAGATGAGAAAATTCTGGTTGCAAATCTGAAAACACAGTTTTTTTTGGTGCTACACACACAATTTGGACATATTTTGCTCAGCAGACTCTCCTCTTCAGTATGGAACCTCCGTTTCGTAGATTGGACTTACTACTGCCTCAACCTCAAGGATAGTATGTAAAGGCCCTGTCACACTCTAGCGTATAGAGCCAGCGTATGAGGAACGTATGGACTTTTTTGGCATACGCTGACATACGCTGAAACACGCTAGGTGTACGCTGGAATACGTTTCTAGTACGCCGGGGTACGTCAGTGTACGCTGATGTACGCTGACGGCCAAAAAATTTTTTGAACATGCGCAAAAATTTTCAGCGTATGCCGACGTATGAATTTTACGCTCCTCATACCTTCCTCATACGCTGAACACGCTAGAGGTACGCTGAAGGTACGTTACTCATACGTCGAGTACGCTTCTCATACGTTGAAATTGAGTGGGTCAGGAAACCTAGCGTTAGAGGAGCGTATAATGAACGTGTGTCTGACGTGTGTCTAACGAATGGCTAACATTATGATGGTAGTTCTAACGACAGTCTAACGTACTCAACTTATGCCTAACGTGTTCTGAGCGTACAGCCAGCTTATCCAATGCGTATTACATGCGTATTTCCAGCGTATGGGGGGTATATAAAGTCTCACATTTCCAAATCTGTATCAGTTTGTACCAGCAGTTCAGAGATGGAGGTTGCTGTGCTGCAACATCACCAAGATTTGGTACATTTGGCAGTTGAGTATACTAGACACAGAAGAAGAAGAAGGCGTAGAATGAGACGGGCAATCTGGGTGAAACCTTGGATTGGAAGGCGGCGTCAATTTGGCCTTTATGACCAGCTTATGGTTGAATTGAGAAATGAAGATCAGAGAGCCTTCAGGAACTTCCTACGCATGCCTCCAGAAATGTATGATGAACTGCTGGACAGGGTTGGTCCCAACATCACCAGGCAACATACTAGATACAGGGAACCCCTGGAGCCTGGACTGAAGCTTGCATTGACTCTGCGGCATCTTGTATCTGGAAGCAGTTATTCCACAATGCAGTATGGGTGGCGTGTCCCCCATAACACACAGTCAGTGATTGTCCGCCAGGTGTGCCAAGCCATCGTTGACGAGTACTTGCCTGAAGTCATGACCTGCCCCACTACTCCAGAGGAATGGCGTCGCATATCTGATAAATTCCTGCAGAAGTGGAACTTCCCCCATGCCTGTGGTGCACTAGATGGAAAGCACATTGCTTGCAAGTGTCCCCCCAAGAGCGGATCCCAGTATTACAACTATAAGGGCTTTTATTCCATTGTATTGATGGCCCTTGTAGACGCAGACTACAAATTCATCTGGGCGGACGTGGGCAGTACAGGCTGTGTATCTGATGCTCAGATCTACAACAACTCTGAGCTGAAAGAACTGGTAGAAGATGGAGCCCTTGGATTGCCTGAGCCAGATCCTCTACCCCATGACAACCAGGATGTACCTTATTTCTTCCTAGGGGATGATGCGTTTGCACTCCGCGAGACGATGATGAAGCCATACAGCCAACGTGGTCTCAACAATGAGGAGAGGATCTTCAACTACAGGATTTCCCGGGCCAGACGAGTAGTTGAAAATGCTTTTGGCATCCTGGCCAACCGGTTTCAAGTGCTACTGACTACCATGCAACATAGGCCCTCCACCGTGAAGCTAATTGTTAAAGCCTGCATTGTGTTGCATAACTTGATGAGGATCCGCTACCCTGGTATGCAGAATCAGCAGCTTGACCGTCCGGAAAACCAGAATGGTGATTTCGTCCCTGGAGCCTGGAGGCATGGCAAGAACTTGGAAGACACACATACAGTTGTTGCCAGTAACACAGGCACGAAGAAAGGGAAGAAGCTGAGAAATCTCCTGAAGCACTGGGTGAATTCCATGCAGGTTCCGTTCCATGGCAACAGCAGATGATTTAGAGTGTCAAAGAAATGAACTGTTATCAACCCACATGCAACACCAGAATGAACTATATTATGTAAAGTTTATAGCTTAAAAGGTCCATTTCACAAGAAAATGTAATGTATATTTGCTTAAATGTCATTAAAGATTGTCATGAAACTGTATATTTCTTGTTTATTATATGTACTTATTACTGTAAGAGATTAATGGTAGTTAAATATATAATGTACAAGTATGTTCTGACAAATAACACCAAATGTTTACATAAATAAACGTCTATATCGACTTTAAACATTATAATGACCCCCTCCCATGGCCAAGCTGTCTTAATTAAAGGTCATGATTGCTGTATGATCCCCCCCCCCTTTTTCACTAAACACATTGGTTGGGAAGTTATGTTTATCATATTTATTATTAGGCACAACATAGGGACCACTGTTACATGTATTCTTAATGTTCAATACCGAAACTGGCCACCATTTGGTCGCTCTGATTAGCTTAATTCTAAGATTTAACAAAAACATGTAAGTACAATTAAACATCATTTATTTAAATCAACAATCACTCACTAAAATCACAGTTCACAGTTCACTTGACAGTTCATTTTCCACAGCCACAGCCCTGGCATTCACTGACTGCTTTATTGTGAAGGTTGTGTGTTAAATGTCATCGTCCACCAGATCAGAGGGTGATGCCAGCATGGCACTAAATCGGGACCAGTTGGAAATGCTGGGCAGGCTCTGGTCAAAGATGCCGGGACTTGGCTGGCTTGATGATGGCTGTGGGCTGTGGCTGTGGAGAATGGGTGTGGGAGCACGACTTGACTGCAGTGGCCGACTTGACTGCTGTGGCTGACTTGACTGCTGTGGCTGACTTGACTGGGGCTGCTGCTGACTTAGCTGCTGCTGCTGCTGCTGCAGGTGAAGACTAGGCTGCTGCTGGTGAAGACTAGGCTGCTGCTGGTGAAGACTTGGCTGCTGCTGGTGATGCACTGTGGCTGGAGGTGGTATCTGCTGGTACTGATAAAACTGTCCATGCCCCCACTGAGGCTGAGTCCCCCACACAAGACCATGGTACTGGTCAACTGACCCAAACGACGGGGCAGAACTTGGCCGGTGTGGAGGCTGTTGTGCAGGTGCAGGCACAGGTGCAGGTGCAGGAGCAGTGGCAGTGGCAGCTGGCAGGTCATCATTATCACTGTCTTCCATCAGCTCAGACAGCAGCCGGTTGATGCTGGACCTTGCTTTCTTGTAGCTGGCCTTAGGCATGGTCATCAGACTGTTCCTGACATAGTTGGCAAACGCTAACCTGGCTGTCATTGGCTGCTGCTGAGCTTTGGTGAAGTCCTTGAGAATGCTGCCAGACTCTGCCACTCTCTTCTCCAGGGATTGCAGAATCTCACTCTCAACATCCTTCTGCCTCTTTCTGCCAGTTGAGGAGGTTGAAGTTTGCGTACCAGCAGCAGCCTCATCTTGCCCCACTTGCAGCTCAGCACATGCAGTCTCAGCAGCCTCCAAGTCTCCCCTGTGCTGCTGGATAGTTTGCTTCACCTGCAAAGGCAGGAAAAAAAAATCATAAGTATAATTCAGTCAATGGCATAGCACAAATGCCTGAAAAAGAAGTCATGTTATAGCACATAAAATATGAAAATAAGTAAATTATTGTACTTACACTTTGAATTGGCTCTGGTCTGTGGCAGGTCACTCCTTTCAGGAAGGCAAACTTGGTGTAGATCCAATCCTCCCTCTGTGTGAAGATCACACCAGGATCCCCACTCTTTTTCTTGTCAAGGCGTGTGTTGGTGTCTCTCAGTGATCTGAACCACCCCTGCAGAGTTTCAGAAGACCTGTCCATTAATTCAGCCTGCTCCTGCCATAACTTTTCTTTCTTGTCCTTCCTCCTATAGTCAGTCAATTTCACATTCCAGAGAATTGGATTATCTCTGATAAAGTCCAACATCTGGTCCTCCTCAGCAAAATTCAAACGGAATTCACTCTTCTTGGCCCTCTGCCTCTTCTTTTTGTGTTTGGAGGATGTGGAGGCAGCCCTGGAGGAATGTGAGGATGCTGGAGAAGATTCCCTGGAGCCTTCCCGGGGAATTGGAGAGACTGACACTGCATCTGAGGTATCACCACCAGTATCTTCTGAAGGACCAGCTTGCTGAGGAGGAGGAGGAGGAGGAGAAAGGATGACATCTGGCTCAGGATCAGGATCGGCAGCAGCAGGTGCAGGAGCAGTAGCAGGTTTCGGTGCAGGCCCTGGTGCAGGTGGAGAAGGAGGAGGAACATTAGCTGGCTTGACTTTCTGGGCACGGCGTTTTTGCATCTTGACAGCTTGAAGTCTACTGGTGGAATGACGAATTCGCGCGCTGCCACCTTTTATACCCCCCTCCCCCCCCCGCTGTGTACGCTCCTCACACGTTAGGCTGACGTTCCGCATACGTTTGTCATACGTCGGAGGTACGCTCACATACGCTACTCATACGCTGACGGTACGCTAGTCTCACGTTACTGTAACGGTCATTAACCAAAAATCGACCTCATACGCTGAAAAGTTGTGCGTGTAAACAATTTTTCGAAATATTCGATACGTTCCTCATACGCTGGCTCTATACGCTAGAGTGTGACAGGGCCTTAAGAGACGTCTCAGCTAAAATCACTGTTGGACCAAATGCTTTAACCATTAACTCAAATGCCTCAGCGAAATTGAGGTGTAGCGGTATTGCGGTTCAATTCTGCCCTCTGCTGGACTTTTCCCTGGCCTCAGCATTATCATTGTTCGGATTAAGATTGAGATTTGTCTTACGGTCAT
The DNA here is from genome assembly GCA_029721435.1 of Gymnothorax reevesii. Lineage (NCBI taxonomy): Eukaryota > Metazoa > Chordata > Actinopteri > Anguilliformes > Muraenidae > Gymnothorax > Gymnothorax reevesii. The sequence goes on along the minus strand of CM056579.1, from coordinate 37,968,691 downwards.
ATCATTCTTCTGCGTCAAACTCAGTGAAAGAATTTTCGATATCATCATTTGTACAGTCGCTCAAACCAGCTCCAAGAGAGCACGTTTAGGGCTGCAAAGACCGTTCTTTTTGGGTCCATGAGAAGACGTTACAGTAAAAAATTGCATAGCATAAAATAATTGCTCGAGCTCCAATTCCAGCGTATACAAGCAACTGTTCGCACTAGCGAGATATATTTACGATCGTATCAAAAACAGGCGATATATTGCTATCAAAATGACCGTAACTGCTATCCTTGCTAAGCCAGCAGTAACTTTTCCATACTCCATTCTTTAGTTAAGCCATTGGAATTTGATCCCACTCTTGTTTAATACAGGCATCCAGCTGCTGGAGAGTTTTGGGTCTCCTTTGATGGACTTTTCATTTACCAATGCGCTAAATGTTCTCAATTGGAGAAAGATCAGGACTGCAGTATGTGGTTTTGCATGCCCACTGCGCATGTCCAAATTGAGTGTTGCGTTTCGAGTCTTTCAAATCTCGTTCTCTATGCTTTTACATCGCTGATCAATGCATAATTATGCAGTTTCTATTCATTTTCTTCCGCTTCGCTAAACTGTGATGCAGTTTTGGTAATAAAGTTACATTTCTATTGTTTTTGTCATTTGGAAATTTTCTTTGGTAGGCCTGATACTGGGGCATGTGCACTTTGCGCAGCGTATGCATAGTTTGCGATATTGCGAAGGCACGTGCGTGCTGCGATCATTTTCTATGCGCAAATGTGTTCGACACCCAGCCATTTGTGAAATTGTGGGGCTTTATTTATTCGCATCTTGACTCTCTGTTTGAGTAATAATTAGCGTGCTTAAAGCTTGCTTGGCGCCCAACATGAGGTTTGGAACTTAAGTTGGCCTTATGATATTATTCTATTGATGTCGTCTCAGTGTTGCGTACCTCTCTTAGGTGGCAGCGCGAACAGTAGCAGAATCATGTCGTTTGCTAAAATTTGAGTAAAGTGGTCGACGTCGTCTGTGTTTACGTCTCTACATATATACTCGGCCAGATAAAAACCTAAGCCGTCGCGACTACTGCTGCTGCTGCTCTGGAAAGGACCTCTTGATCTGCCACCGCTGGCACTCAATTAATAAATTCAACACCATGCAATCGCCCATTTTTCTTCTTGTTTGTCGCTGATTACTACATGACCCTTTAAAGTCTTGAAACAAATTCTGTACAACGTATGACCCAATGACATAATTTTATTTTCCATTTGAAATAGAAAACACATGCGAGTGCATTTAAGGCTGCCCACGTTAACGACAATAAATAGTCATTAAGAAGGAAAAGAACCTTGTATATAATTTTGCCCTTGTGTAGCTATTTGGCTGATTGCTATCCGTGCCTCACATCACAAAAAATGTCTCTCTGCCTCATAACTTGAGCTGCAAGAATTTGGCACTGCGGCGCGCACATTTTCTTTAATTTATCTCAACACTGATCTATTGTTCTGTCATAAGCAGGCGAATGCGTGCAAAGTTTAGTATATATATACACCCAGTGGTGGATTGTGTTTTTGTGCGCCTACATTTCGAGCAAGTATTGAATTTCTTCGTTTAAACGGAGAGATCCTTTTGCTGCTGCGGCATTTCTTAAGAACAAGACAACCGCGACACATAAAGGTAATCTGCTGCCGCGCTGAAGTACGCTTGCTTTCACATTTGATACTTGTATGGATGGATTGTGCCCGAATCCCCCTCCTCCTCCTCTTCCAACCGTACTCGCCGCCTGCCGGCACACTCGCGCTCACACTTATCACCAAACAAGCTAGACTATCTCTATCCCTCACCCAACTCATAGGGAATGCTATCCCTATCCCTAACCCTAACCTTAACCCAACTCAGCCACAAACAATGGCTTGTTCTGCTCAAATTATTCTACCCGGTGTCAACAGATCAGGCAACTCACCAGCACGAAAGACATCAAAATGGATGCGTCGCTTGCGTCGAGTATGAACCAGCCCTAACTCATCAAAACCCCCCAAAAATATTTGTGCCCCCTTTTAAAATTATTCAGGCCAAAAAAAACCCCAAAAAGTGGAGGTTGTGTATGGTACTCTTGCCTTTTGGTGTACTGGCAGGAGGCCATTCGAATCAGTGTTTTCCACTCGATGTGCTACAATTTTGTTTGTATCTTAGTTACAACATTTGGTGGAAGGCCTGCTATATGTAGCTGTTCAACATTTTAGCATCTTGCCTTGCTGCCAATTAAAATGTATTTTATTCTTATGATATTGGTAGTAGCCCCATTGTAACAGCTGTGGGTGACCAGTGCTTATTGTTTTAGCACTTGGTACACAAGTTTATTGGAATTGTGTAGTGTTTTGTTTGTCCTAACTCCTGTCTTCCCTTGTCTCTAGAAGCTGTGAGCCTAAGGTGCTGGGGCTGGCATTGCTTGCTGGTGGGCTTTCTTGTGCGTGCCTTGATTTGGTATTCCTCACCTCTGTGTGCAGGGGTGAGAGCACTTATTTTTTTTAGGTGTGCTGCAAGTTTTTTTTTTTTTTTGCACCTTCCCACTGGTAAGCTTCAGCCAGTATCTCCCCTTAATTGGTTGTGATGTCATCTTTTAAAATTGTTGTCATTAAAGATTTTTGATGGAACCACATCTCTGATTTGTTACTATGAACCTGGGTGCTTTTGAACTATTGGTTTGTCAGAGGTAAATATTCCCTAGGGGAAAATCCAGGGGTGGCGTAATCCGTTTGCTCTCCATCATATTGTGTCATATGCCACAGATGCTGTTTGAACTAATTTGCATAAATTCATCAAAAAGTTCAGCAACAAAGGATGCTTGAGCAGCTATCCTCCAGGTGTCAGCAGCTCCTGATCAACCCTTCATTACCAGAAATCTAATCAAGCAACCCCTTTTCATTTTTTTGATATTTTGTGAGTATTGATAGGGACTGTCTGAAAACAAAATATGATTGAATTTGAAAGGTTTTAAATATTATTTGCAAAATAAAATCTTATAATGGTGCTAAATGGGCTTTTTAATTGTGGTTTGTAACCTATTGTCTTTTTTCATGTGCCATACAACCGTGCATACCTCACACATAAATGGCGTAAGTGGTACTACACAAGCGGGATTTGACATTTCATAAAGTTTTGCGTTTTTATTGGCTTTTACCTCATTTTCATGCTGTATTTCTTCACAAACCCAAGAAAAACACCACTGCGATTGACAAAAACGTAAGAGACCCAAAACCAACGGCAGAATCGGTGAGAATAACGCATCATTTACATTAGGACGATCTGCGTTGACACGAAAACTGAACAGTTAACCACACTTACGCTGAAATCATGCCAAGCTCGCTATCTAACTTCAGAGTAACATATTTTGACTCCAGGTGTTACATTCATGGATAATAATGACAACATCACACTGAGGCAGTGAATAGGTCCATATGATATGAACAATGCTGTAAGACTTGGCTTTTGAAAAGTTTGTTGCTAACTTCAATAGTGAGAAATTCTCAGGCAGTGAAAGACTACAAGCTATAAACTGACTGAGGTGGTTTGGCTATCTGTCGCAGAGATGAACAGGGTGTCGATTTCATGTCTCATGATGGATATTAAGTAGATATGACTGCATTTCATCTCTGTGGCAGCAAATTTTCTGCTGCTAGAGTCAGTCTGCTGCCGAATCCTTCTGAAGCTCAAAGTATAGGGCTACCGCTGTTGCTACTCGAACACGTACTGATTTGCAGTTCCCTCTTCACCGACGCCAACTGGTGGATTTGCTGTGATTGGCTGGAGGGTCTATCACTCAAACTGAGTAGCCAATGTGTGTCCCCTGGGCTACTCTTTGTGCCTGTGAGTGTTGTGGGATGGTCATAAAGTTTGATGCATAGCATGCCTATGAAATGCTTTTAAAGGCATACCAGGCATTGAACTTTCACAATCCACTAATAACCAATTCACGAAATTATTCAATTACCGACCCTTTGATGTAAGAAGCGATGGTAATTTAATTAATTTATTAGAGGGACTTCTGAGAGTATGAACCTCCACCAAGGCAACACAGTCGAAATTTTGCTGAGTGAACATGGCTCATATATTGTTTGATTGATCGCGGTCAAAATCAGTGGGGTCCCTGATGTAACTGCAACCCATCCACAGAATTTCATGGATATCCATTCATTACTTTTTGAGTTTTCTTGTACACAAATAGACAGATCAACCAACGTCGGCAGAAACATCACCTCTTTGGTGAAGGTAATTATTTTCGCTTCGCGCGGCAACCAGTGTGCAACTACACTTCCATGCAAATACAACCTCTTCTTTGGCACTCTGAGAACATTATGATTAAGTTAGGTTGCACTGCTGAAAAAAAGTCCTGGAATGGTAGATGGTATTCAGGGGAAGCGCTGGACTAATTAATTATTATTATTATCATTATTAGTTTTTTTGCATCCATACAATATCACTATTAAGTACATTCTCAATGTAGCCCTTCAGTGATCTGTTATTTCTTAATACTTTCTTAATAATCACAGGCTTATATAATAATCTTGATCTTTCAGTCACTAAATTCTGTGATTATTGATCAAGCGCACATTGTTTATTTCAGAGCAGCGCACAATTGGCTTCGCACTGCTAGGAAATAAATTGGGAGTGACAGCCAGTTGGGGATTATAAAAGCATTGCAGTTCTTCGTTTCTCAAGCACCTCCTGTTGGCCAGGAATACTTCAAGAAACCACTGTCTGTAAACACAGTCCGCCATGCCATTCGCTGATGCCACCTAAAACTCTATCATGCAAAAAGGAAGCCATTGTTGAGCATGATCCAGGAGCGCTGCCATGTTCTGTGGGCCAAGGCTCATTTAAAATGGACTGTAGCAAAGTGTCCTGTGGTCAGACGAGTCCAAATTTGACATTCTTGTTGGAAATCATGGGCCTCATGTCCTGCGGGCTAAAGAGGAGAAAGACTACCCCTCCTGTTATCAGCGTTCAGTTCAAATGCCAGCATCTCTGATAGTATGGGGATCCATTAGTGCATATGGTGTGGGACACTTGCATGTTTTAAAAAGCACCATGAATGCTGAAAGGTGTATAAAGGTTTTAGAGCAACATATGCTCCCCTCCAGGCGACATCTATTCCAGGGAGGGTCATCTGTTTTTCAGCAGGACAATGCAAAACTACATACTGCAGCTATTATAACAGCATGGCTTCGTTGTAAAAGAGTCTCTGTGCTGAACTGGCCTGCCCGCAGTCCTGATCTTTCACCGATTGAGAACATCCATCCATCCATTTTCTATACCCGCTTATTCCTCACTAGGGTCACGGGGCGAGCTGGAGCCTATCCCAGCTGACTACGGGCAAAGGCAGGGACCCACCCTGAACAGCTTGCCAATCCATCGCAGGGCGCACACACCATTCACACTCACACTCATACCTATGGGCAATTTGATGTCTCCAATTAGCCTGATATGCATGTCTTTGGACTGTGGGAGGAAACCGGAGTACCCGGCGAAAACCCACGCAACACGGGGAGAACATGCAAACTCCACACAGAAAGGCCCCAGGCCGATTCGAACCCACGACCTTCTTGCTGTGAGGCAGCAATGCTAACCACTGTGCCACCGTGCCGCCCCCGATTGAGAACATTTGGCGCATAATTAAACAAAGTCGGTCAAAGGAGACCCAGTCACTTGAAGCCTGTATTAAACAAGAGTGGGATCAAATTCCAATGGCTGAAACTAGTCTCCTCAATGCCCAGACGCCTCTACTCTGTGTTAAAAAGAGGAGGGAATCTACACCATGGTAAACAGGCCCCTGTTCCATTTTTTTGGAGACCTGTAGCAGCCATCAAATTTGAATGAGCTCAGTTTTTGGATGAAATTGTAAAATTTCTCAGTTTAAACATTTGCTATGTCATCACTGTTCTATTTTGAATAAAATACTGGGTGGTGTGATTTGAAAGTCTTTGCGTTTTGATGTTATTCACAATTTACACTTTGTTCCAACTATTTTGGAATAGGCGTTGTAAATGCAGGTGATCATATGATCCCGGCAATGACATTAGAGCTGCGCAATTAAACTGAATACTGTCTTGTGGGGACCTATATCTCTTTCGGGATTCAAACATTTCAGGAACTCATTTTTATCCAAAACTCTAAGATAATGATTGAGAGGAAGCTTGGCTTTTAAGATGGATGCATCCATGAAATGAGCAGCTGGATGAAGTGAATTATTGATAAGAAGAATTTGTCAAGGGGAAACAGGTCAGGAATATCTGTGGTAAGACACATGAGTCATAATGGCAAGTGACCATTACAAGGGCCATTTGACTGATTTATGGGCCATTTTCATGCAACTGTGCTCCCAGTGTGATTTGTATGAATTTAACAGTGTAAAACAAGATGTCGCTCTTCAAGAAGCCAAATTGAAACCAATTTGCTTTCAGAAATGAATCATCCTAGAAAGAGTGGAGACAAACACTGCCTGTGAATCTATACACGGACACACGGGCAGATATACTTGGATATATTATGCATGCAAGCTCCAAATACTAAGCTCACTCTGACTGCCTAGTTCTTTATTCTTTATTTGCAACAAGTGTATGCCTCCTCGAAAGATTTTTCATGGCCTGCACTAATGATTTTCATTAACTGGCAAAATCAGAAGAAATGTATGTTATTGGAAGCAAACATTTGAATGTAGGGTTTGAATAACCTTTTTCACAGAAATACTGAGTAGACACGTTGATGTCCATGACATTAGTGACCTGAGTGCATGGCTAATGGTACATGCATATTGATTTAGTGATCTGTGCAGAGTCAGACGTCATCAGTCAATGTAGCGAATGGCTACTATACTAACAAGACCTTATTTAAGGTGTCATCTTATCCATGGTGCATAAGTATATTTTATGTAATTTTATCTGATTATTGAATGGCATAGAAATGAAAGTGTCTCTGAAGAAAGAACCTAATTGATGGCATGCTTTTTTTATCAGAGGATAACTTGTCTGTCAGTCTTTTCATATACTGCATTTACGCAATAATCCAGATCCTAATGCAGATCCTAATGCTGAACAGCTTGGCAATGGCAGCTGCCATTAATTTTTCCCGGTTTTTTGGTGTTTTTTGTTTTATACAGATTCATGCACAGTAGTATACATGCTTAACACCATTAAAACTATGGACCCATCTCCATTTTTGAGACATGCACCTGCTTTTTCCAAACTTACGGATTCTCAAATCCCAAACTTACGGATCCCAAATATGTCATGCTGAATTAAAAGGAAATGTGTACAGAATGATGCACATAACTATATATTTGATGCTCTTCTGCACCATGAGAATATGGTGTACTGGATTTATTTTTTCACTCAGTATGAAACCACGTTACCACCAACCATTCCAGTTCAGTTCAGCTCAGTTTGTTACAGATTATAATGCAGTGATGTTTCAATTTAGTGAGTCCCCAAGACCCGCAGGTGGTGATTTGAGTGGGTCCCTGGGAAATTCAATGGGTCCCCAATTTTAAAAAAATATTTCTTTCTATTACTTATATTTTTCTATTTCTTAAGTTGTAGTGTTAAACTCCTTTGATGATGGTATGGTATGATATGGTTATAATTAACGGATATATTTGTGTATGTTCCAAATGTATCTGGAATTAAACAAATAAAATTCCAAATCTGAAAAGTTTATTGCAAACAACTGTCACAGTGGCATGACATATAAAATCAAAATAAAATAGCATTTTTGTAGCAAAATAAATTACTAAAAATCAAATGAAAACGAAATGGTGTTTTTAGTACCAAAATAAATTAATAAAAGTGCTGATTTTAACACATAAACGAAACGTTCTCGTCACCATGACATAGTCAACAAATAAATTGTCACCAAAATCTTCTTGTCTGAACATCAACTAAATCAAATGAACTGAGTCTATCACTGTGAAACTTTTAGCACAAAATTGAGACACAGTGGAAAGTCTGTTGAGAAAAATAAAATGATGCAGATATGTTTGTGGTGAGAGGGTTGTCTGGTCTGCTGACAGCAAAGTTTCTTTTCCAAGTTGCTGTGATTTTAAACACGAGTTGATGTTCACTATGGGCCAATTTCACAAAAGCATTTTCGTATGCAATAACTAACGTTCTAAATTTTAAACTCATGTTAAAATGCCACTGTACGCGGACGGCTAAACAAACGTTTAAACACCATTTCACAAGATGGTATCATCGTACATTGAAATGCACGCGGATAACCTTGTGTTTAGCCCCCAGACTAAACAGCTGCAGTCAAATTATGACAACCTGCCATTGCATAATGGGCATTACCAATTGTCGTTACCGGTAATAACCCGGTATGTAAGGGCTGTTGCGTTGTGGACAGGCATTCCTCACAGATGTAGGCAAAGAAAACGTAGCGAGAATTTCACTTTGCTTCAATAAATGTCTTTGCTTGTCCTGTGGAGTGGACTAGAGCAAGATGCTGACGTTAGACGCATCCTTCACCAAAACTGTTTCATCCTCGGCATTCGTGTTGATTTCACACACTCATTTGTGCCTTCATTATCGGATAAGAGTAAAAATGCAGTTCGGACTTTACTCACGGTAGCCTTTTTACCCCTCGGCCGATTCTGGCCGGGGGGGTATTGTCGTCACCTACTTGTCTGTCTGTCGTCTGTTGTCTGTCGTCTGTCCATGATTTTGTCCAGGCCAGTACTCAACAACTAATAATCGCAGCTTCACCAAATTTGGTATGGTAACTCATAGATGTGCAACGTCAGGTTTTTCCTGGATTTGACCTTTGACTTCGCGCTGTGACCTTGACCCTGGAAATTTTGTCCGGGTGACATTTTCCAGGCCAGTACTCAGCAACTAATGATCGCAGCTTCACCAACTTTGGTATGATAATTCAATATGACCCATAGATGTGCAATGTCAGGATTTTTGCTGGATTTGACCTTTGACCTTAGCTCTGTGACCTTGACCCTGGAAATTTTATCCGAGTCAGTACTCGGCAATTAATTATTGCAGCTTCACCAAATTTGGTATGGTAACTCACTGTGCCACATGGATGTGCAACGTCACATTTTTTGCTGTATTTCACCTTTGACCTTTGTGCTGTGATCCTCAGGCAGGAAATCTTGTAGGGGTCAGTACTCAGCAACTACTGATTGCTGCTTCACCAAATTTGGTATGGTAACTCACTGTGACACATAGATGTGCAACATCATGTTTTTGCTGGATTTTACCTTTGACCTTAGCGCTGTGACCTTGAGGCAGGAAATCTTGTCCGGGTCAGTATTCAGCAACTCCTGATTGCTGCTTCACCAAATTTGGTATGGTAACTCACTATGACCCATGGATGTGCAAGATCACGTTTTTTGCTGGATATCACCTTTGAACTTAGCACTGTGACCTTGAGGCCGGAAATCTTGTCTGGGCCGAGGGGTATTCAGCAATGCGTTATGTTAAGAAAATGTTAACGTAGATGTAAACAAAAAACGTGGCCTTGCAAAACCCTCTATTAAGTTAAAAAAAACTTATAAAAGATATTTAAAAAGATATCCGCATGTAAACCTTAAAAGAAGGCTTTTGTGAAATCGGATCAATGTATCGTTTCTCATGGGAAAAATGAGGTGTGTCCCTGGGACGCATAGATAGTGAGTTTACTGCGTCCTTTCAGATTTTAATGATTCAGGGACGCAGGACGCGTACCTAGCAACATCACTGATAATGGTTACTTTTGTGTTTCCATTGTCAAAAGTCGTGGTTGGTACCGAAAGAACCTGTCCAACCTGTCCTGTTTTTCATTACCCTTATGTTGGGGTACATAGCACATTGAAGCGATACTAAAAGGTGGACCTGGAAACACTATAGTTTGTTAATTGGTCAAGAGAAAATTGAGCGGTTGATCAGTGACAACTGCTAAGCTGAAAATTGAGGAGGCATAGAAGATCCCTTGAAACCAATGATTGGCCTTAGCCTGTTTTCTATCATTGTACTTCATTAACTAGTTTTCCAATGATTAGAATAAGCCATCTGCAGTTAAACACAAAGCTTACATCTTCAAAAAATTTTGTAGCATTCAAATATAAAATTAAGAGAAATGTTCTAGTTTTAATCATAATACCAAAAAAGATATGCTTTTAAGATGGTCAGTATTCAGTGACCTATTTTTTTCCATTTTATCAACAGTTTTTATATTTCTGTTTTCCTTCTCTCTCCTTGTTATTATTCCAGTTCTCATGTTTAGTTCCCATATTACATTGTTCATTTACTCCTGCACCACCCCGTTCTGTCTGATAATTAGTTCACTCATTTTCCCATTTGTAACCACGCCCCTAGTCATGCTTCCTTGTTCTCCGCGCACCTGATTTGAGTTTATTCCCCAGGTCTGTCTGCTTTACAAGTTCCCCTGTGTTACCATTTAATTTGAGAGTCTGAGTCTGTCTCTGTGCATACATAGTTCCTTACAAGCCTTCCGTCTCCTGAGAGTTTATCTGGTTCTGATTACTTTTGTCCATGGTTTCTTATGAGTTTGCCCTTTGTATATTGTTTGGTTGCTGATTTGCTTTTGTTTTGCATTCGAGGATTCAAAGTGATATTTTAGCCCTTTAGCTGAAGGACACTATGAATGCATGCTGGTTTGCCATCGCCAATAATCATAGAAGAAGAAAAGCACCTTCTTCTTCTGTGATTATTAGAGGTCAGAAAACTAGTTTACATTTTTCTTTTACTTTGGCTAAAGTACTAAAATAGTGCTTTAAATTCCCAAATTTCCATCGAAAACTCCTTAATATAAATTGCATAATTCCTGAGTAACTAAGCTACATAAATACAATGCAAAATGAAGACAGATTGGCAACGATGGTAGTAGATTGTAGATTTGACTCATAGTCAAGCAGATTTACTTTCTCAAAAGTTGTGAGCATACGCAGTAATCAAGCACAACTCCTTTAAAGGGGAATTCAAGGAAAAATCACAGTTTAAGGGTTAAAAACAATCACATACTGAGCATGATAAACTCCGTGTTCACAAAAACTCAAATTCAAAATCAAATTTGAAGCTCAGAATTCAAGAGACAGACTTGAAAAGTCATTTTTTGTATCAATTGTCCATCTATCTAGCACTTTATTCATGTGTTTTTCCTTGCCCCACATCCTCCTCTTTCCTCAGTGGCTCAATACAGTGCTTCACTATGAGGTCCTGTCCCTCCCCTCTGGCTCTGCGCTTTGCTCCCCTGCTGAGCAGAAGTGTCCCTGGAGTGACCTTGTGATAATGAGCTTCTGATCACGAGTCAGGAGCTTTCAGCGCTCAGTATCTTCACCAGACACACACACACACAGGGACACGCTCTCACGCATGCACACACACGCACACACCCACACACGCACTCAAACAGACACTCTACACCCAGTCCTGTAGACCAGCACAGGAGACAGACAGCAAGAGGCTAAGAGGGTGATAGCCGGACCGACAGAGAGTTTTTGAAACAGAGGAGGTTTCAGAAGGAAGACAGTGACAGACGAGAGAAGAACAATACTGCGATTGCGGAATCATTTCTGGACTCTCTCGCCCAGAGTAAGTACCCTTGCGTGGTGTGGGAGAGTAGAGGAAAATTAGGCAGAAGTGACTCAAAAGGTCCACAGAGGGGGCAGCGAGGAGCCAATTTCAGTGCTGCGATAGACAAATGTGACTCATAACTAAGGATTGGACATCATTAGTATGATTGAGTAATAGAGCAGCAGGGGGAGTGTTGTGAGGAAACAAGGCACCCTTTCCGTTAGTATTGCTTTTCATATTGATTTGCAAGTGCTCTTGCCACATTTTCTCCGGGGTACTGTATACTTCCAAATTTGTAACCTGTCCTGAGATGTATAGGGGCAGGACAACAATCCATTCTGCAGAGTGGAAAATATGAGCTATGTTTCCTCCAGGGATAATTACGTGCACATTATGGCTGACATTTCTGATAATTTAGAGGTTTGATTCCAAATTATTTACTGGCACTCCAGCGCAGTTCTGCAATTGCCAATTAGCTCTTGGTTATGCAACTCTGTTAATTGGCTGCTTGAATATAAAACACCCACCATTCGCTTGAACTTCGTTGCACGAATTATGAACAATGCAAATTTGCGTTTTGGGCCAAGCTTTATACAAGTGCTATTAATTTGCCATTATATGTTTCCGATCCCATAATTAATAATCATTAAGGAACAGATGGTCAATTTATTGTGCATAATCAAATTTTGTCTGCCACGCAGATGCCCAGAGCAAAACTTTTATTCCTGGTGGAACACCAAAGGAAATGGTAATGACAAAAAAAAGAATACTGAGCAGAACAATAAAGGCGCCAAGAGCTATTATGTGTTTATCAGAGTAAGGCAACATGACTGCACAGACAAGCACTAGGAGATGATTATGGTTGTTCTCTGATTTTGGTTTTCTTGCCATTGTTGCGTTGAATCAGGGAAACTTCTGGAGGTAAAAAATGATCAAATAAACTGAAGTTTGACAATATTTATTAAAAAGACTTGCTCAAACAGTTTGGACCACTGTCACATATCATCATTCCACAGACTTTTACATACATTGTGGTGGAATATCTTATGATGCCAAAGTAAATAAAAAAGTATATTCTGCAGTGCCATACAATCATTGTATTATTTACATTGCGACCAAAGACAATTTTTCATTCCCCCAACATGTGCGCACAAAAATACAATAATCTGGATTTGCTTGAATGAAAGCTTTTCGATTTATTCGGAAGGCCCCCACCGAGACAACAGGCTTCTTGATGGAACTGTGTGACTGCAATGTGCGCCTGTATGCATATGTGTCGCAAAGAGGGTAGAAGGGGTATTTTCTCGAGAGCGGTATAATTTGGGTCAGGCCTGACTAGAATAAGAAACTGAGGGGACCTGTATTGTCACATTGCTTAGGTTGAGAAAACCTTGCAGTTTTGTTGCCATAGTTATTTCCACCCCTTATACAACAACTCGATTCCATCCAACAGTCTCCCATTGCAACAGCATTCCAGCAGTGTACAAAAGAGCCGTCTGCACATTGCAGCATCAACCGAAATGGGAACAATGGTATTTCTTTGGAATCAATTCATGGCGGATCTCGATTTGACAGCACATATGAGAACCACAAAGTAATCCATCATCAGTGTGAAATGAAGTTTGTTCGTAATAGTGTTGTATGCGGCTTGGCAAAAGAATAACTAATAAAGGTTACTCATTGTAGTTGTCTTAGGTTGTTGTGAAAGTTTCATTGTTGTTGTGGTAGCGGTTTTTGTTGTTGTGGTTTTTTGGTATTGTGTTACATGAAATAAAGGCTCCAGACTCATACTTTGCTTATTGGGAGTCCTCCTGCGTGGCATCGGAGTCGACCTTTTTGTCTCTCTCACTTTGTATTATTTTTCCGTACAGAAACAATAGATGAAATCAAATTTGTAAAAATATTGTGTGCTTTTTCTGTCAAAGGTTTAGGTAGTGAGATGTGAAGACAATTGATGTCAATTGATTTACTGATGTAAGGTGCGATTTTTTTTATTTTAAAAAAAAAAATGTCTTGAATTTTCTTACAAAATTTGTTTCAAAATAGGCAGGAACAAATTACACTGCCAACTGAACGAAAATAAAAGAGTCTGTGTTGCTGTTGGCCCTTATTGAAGCGTAGCACAGTGCATAAATGAAAGATTCAAGCAGTGTGTGTGAATATGTAAACAAGATATATTAAAATGAATTTAAGCTGCAACTTAATACCAAAGTTTTCTTGCCCAACAAATTGCCCAATCAAGGGAGGTCATGTGACTTTCTCCTATAGAGTGCAGCAGTAGCAAAGCAGCAGGAGTGGGAGTGAGAGAGAGGCCGGGAGTAGGGGCTAAGAGGAAGTGAAAGGCCCTTTGAAAGGCCGGCAATTCTGAGCACACACACTGAGAGGGATTCTACACAAAGACTTCCACATTGAATTGCTGGTTTATTCCTGAAGGGGACATGTTGACCTTTCACATGTAAAAGGAATGGAAAGGCTTGGCTGAGGGCATAAACTTGATGGCTCAATGCCAGAGGAAAGGATTTCTGGTAGCTTAGTGTGCACAAGGGCACTGCTGCCAGAGGAACAGGTAGCCATGAGGGACGGGGGGCATGGCAACTGTAGTAATAGATTCCACGCTTGTTCAACTACTACTAGAACTACAACATAACAGGATTAATGAGGTTGAAGTGAAGCATTTGAGACCCATTTCTTTTATTATGATGACTGGAAATGCCTTGAGCCAGAGAGGACATTTTTATAATTATGAGATTCATGACGCTTTATGTGCCAGCAATTTGAAGTAAATGGCTGTTCTGCGATGTCCTGCTGAGAATTTATCCCACAATACACTGTTGCAAAATTCGTCAGATTGTTCCATCATATTTTGTGGCCTGCCCATTTAAATAATCTTTTTTCAGTTTGGTATTCAATTGTTAGTTGGCATGCTTGTTCTTGTAAAATTATGCATTTTAGTTCAAATATGAGCTTATCTTTCATTAATTTGCAATACTTGAGTAGAATGATCCTCACCCTGTGCCTGTTTTGCTTGCTCATCATGTACTGGGGGTAGAGTTGCCCCTAACCAATTTGTTACCCAAAAGCAAGATTTTTGCAGGAGTTCCTTGTATTGCAGCCGATTCCACAGTGTGTTCATACACTTCCACTGAAACTGCATAAAGTTTTACGTCCTACAGATTTTCTTTATTGTAATATCACAAACACCTGCAACCAGTAACAAAAACCAGAATGAAAAAAAAAAAACAGTAACATAAGTGGCAAAAAAAGAAAAATACAATATAAAAAGATAAACTATATATACTCTATAAATTTTATAAACATAATAATTGCAATATAGACATTCTAAACAAGAGATAATTACAGGGTTTTCCCTAGCTTTCTCGAGGGTTTAGGCAAAGTAGGCCTTTTGTTGGTTCTGTCGTTGTCACTGACTTTAAATAAATAAATAAATAAATATGCTTTCTTTCATGCAGTACCCTAAATGGCACATATAAAAATAGGGCACTATCATAAATTGAACCCAAAAAAAAAAATCACACTGGAGAGCTCAAGAGCTCTTCCCATTGACTGATAGCAACCCTGCTTTGAGTACAAGTAAAAACGGATTATATCACGACGAGAGACATGATCCAAGTCACGGTTGCCAATGCCATATTTCAGTATTTGGGCCGAAAGATACATGTAGCAATGAAGATCCTGAATTCTACACAAGTGATGCAACAAGAAGTTATAAGATTGTGGCATTGCCAGAAAAAAATTTATTTTTTGGACAAAAAGGAGATATTCACATTTCAAAAAGTGTGAATCATGGCACACCAGGTGATTGTTCGAATATCTAGGAACGTCAACACATCTTTTGACAATATTATGTTACAGCACTGCTAAACTTTTGATGCGCTGTACACCGCTGGACAAATACAATAACTCACACCCGTACATGTTGG
Source organism: Gymnothorax reevesii (assembly GCA_029721435.1). Lineage (NCBI taxonomy): Eukaryota > Metazoa > Chordata > Actinopteri > Anguilliformes > Muraenidae > Gymnothorax > Gymnothorax reevesii. Next base: position 37,953,192 of record CM056579.1, on the reverse strand, counting down.
GGCAAAATGTCCTAAAATGAGTACCTTTAACTGCACCTCGTGTTTTACCAATGTTGTGTAATACAATGTTACCTTGCTTCAAGACTCTTGCGGACTCAGTCAATATCCTCAATATCAACAAAATATTGAGTGAACACATGGCCAAGATGCTTAAATTTATCGACAAATCTGAGGAGGGATTCCCTTTGCAGAATACAGGTGAGACGCGCTAATGCAAGGCCGCTTCATATGTTTAGTTTGGAAGATTTTTGCATACTGATTTGTTCGAACTGAAAAATACATCGAGACAAGGCTGCATTCAAACAAGACTCCATTAAAGGAGCCGTATGTAAGTTTGTGGCCAAAACTGGTACTGCAATCACATTCAAAATACTGCAGAGCGCACTATCCCCTCCCCATCTCCCCCAGGTTGCCAGCTAGGTTGCCGGATCCTGCAAGAACGACTACTACATAGAGCTACAATGGCTACGTTTCAATATTACCAATGATTTGCTCTCGCAGGGTTTTGTTCAATTCAGTTCAGAAAAGATTGAGACCAACGACTAACTTTAGCAATGGTCATATTGGTCAACTTGCTTGTCACTCTTATGTGTGGATAGCCCACTAAAGTCCATACTATAATACGTATGTGTAAAGAATGAATGAGGACTCATTTGACCGATGTACTGTCTCAATTACATTTCGTATTGCCATAATGGCTATGCTAATATTGGTACAGTTTCCACAGCGTCTCAGCATAATGCCAGAGAAACGGACTCTAAAAATGCATTCCTAATGTTAGCAATGACGAGTCAGGGTTTTTATTTCTCAAACTTATTGCCTAGTCAATTCGATGACCCACCTACATATGTTCTAACGTACCATGAACGAAAATACATGACGTTATTTGACTGTAGAAAATATTTGAAATGGCCATGCCTACATTAAATAGAATTAAGTTAGCCAAACTTAGCCGAATCTTACCTGTCTAGGAGAAAATTAGCAACGTCGGCGTCGGTCTTCAAATTCTTCTCCGCTTTCAGCCATCTCCATCTTCCAAAGGCATGTCCTATGCAGATCCTTGTTTTGTTTCTGACTTTGTCTCAACATATTTCGGAATCATAACGAGGCCTTTTAGGTTTAGTAACGTCAGACATTTGTGTTCCCCAACGCTGGTAGCTGCAACTCATTGGTAACAGGCAACCTGGATGCTGAAATGCTACTGACTTTGTGATTGGGAGATAGGTGGAGGGCGGTGCAACAGGCCAAAACACAAAATGAAAACATCAACATCAGTTGTGGACTGCAACTTCGCTTTTGTAATGAGAATATTCTGGCTGGACTACTGTTGTCAGTGATATAAGTGTTTGAAATAAACATCATTTCTTGATGGCTGGTGATATATCCGGGCCATTTCATGATTAATGAACATACATTTCTTACATACTTTAACATCCACAGATAGTGACACACGCCATTCTATCGAGGGTTTGGAGCACAATGGTGATATGTCCAAATTTTGTGGTTTTGAGATTTTTACCCCGTCACAGCTTTCTATCAGCTAATCCTTGGAGCACAATAACAATATGTCTATCTGCATTCATTTTTTATCAGAATTCTGATATTCATTTTGTGATATGTCCAACAAAATCTGCATGAATGAATTAAACATTGACATTTTGATGAATAAACATGAATTTTAAGACTGTTACGTCTAGGGATGATGTTGCCCAAAAAAAAGTTGAAATTTTAGTTTAATATTATAGCACTCGGTGGTATTAAAAGACAGGGAATACAGAAATCGGGTGCAAAAAGTGTATTTACAATAACCACAGCGATACAAAGGTGAACGATAGGTGAACAGTAAATAATCTATTTACAAAAGTATTTACAAACAAAGGTAGGGGAAAAGGTAAGGTCTAAAGCACTGCCAAATAAACGAAAGGAACAAAACAAAACTAATAGAAAAATAAAAAAAGTTCAGTACTAACTAAAATGTTCACAAAATAAAATAACTAACTACCCTAACATATGCGCAAAAACCAAAATACAGAGGGTGGCAGCTGCCTCTAAACTAGTGGACTAGACAACGAAAAAAAATACCTACATGCGTTCGGAGTGTATAAGGGCCCCCATCTACCCTTGACCAAGTTATTTTCCCCCACACACACACTGCACAGACAGACCACAGAACATCAAACTGGCAAAACATAGCTGGGGCACGGGCAGGACTTCGTAATATTTAAACTGTATTCCATGAACGGGGCAGCACCGGACTGGCTGACGGAGAATCAGCTGACGGAGGAGGAATAAGTAATGCAAATGATGGACGGCTTGATGGACGAAGAATTAATTAGGCGGAGACGAATCTGGCAACAAACAAACAAACAGCAACAGAAATGCGCGCACAATACATCCAAAAGAGAAAACGATTTTCAGAAGAAAAAAAAAGTTTCCCGTAACAGATACAGAATAGTCTGTCTCCCATTGCAAACGAACTGACCTTCAACCAATCACCATTGTGTTATGTCACATCATGTGCAAGAATTGTTGGAGCACTGAGGTGACATCCATTTTTGGCAGTTTTGACCATGATGTGACGGTTACACTCCTATGAAAACTTAGTTGTTCAATATATTTCTGAACCATGCAGCAAAAGAGTGACTGGTAAAAAAAAAAAATGATATAAAATACCTGATTAAATAGAACACTTGGAAAAATAAAAATCAATTTTTCTCAAAACTTGTAAAATGGACATATAACCATTGTGCTCCAAATTTTGATTTGTGTATTTTACATAGTAAGCAAGACGTTGAAATTTACTTAAAATGTGAGAATGTTTGCCGACTGGGGCATCAAAGGTAAAGAGGATAATTCCAGTGCAAGTTCAACAACTAGTGACAGTGATGATGATGATGATCATGGAGAGGTAGTAGAGACGGAAAATGAGGAAGAAATCAACAAAAATATGAATGCAGCAAGAGGCCAACAGCTACCACCAACATACGAGCACGACCCAGGGCCTCGGGCACGCCCAAGTGAGCAAAAAGCAAATTCTGGGGTGCATTTCCCAAAAACATAGTCGCTAAATGAGTTGGAACCATTGACTTTATTTAGTCAAATTAGCTTTGTAAGATGCTAACGTAGTTAGAAACTGCTTTTCGTACCGACAGGTAGTGGTCTGCAGCTTTTTCAGAGTAGCACACAATTGGCCATCGCACTACAGGGTTTCAAATTGGGAAGGGACTGCCGGAAAGGGAAATAAATAACCAGCTTTGTTCGTTGCTCAAGCGCCTCCTGTCGGCCAGACGGGCACTCGTCAGGAAGATTCTAAGGGCTCTAATTTCATAGACCAGGCGCAGGCGCGGCGAACGGGGGTGCGCCGTGCCAACGGGGTGTGTCCAGGCATATGTTGCAATTTCTTGCCCGGCGTAGCCTGGCGCAAGTACTCCTCTGTCCCGCCTCTGTCCCTCCTTCCAGCGCAAATTGGCAAAGAAGGCGTGTTTGGGTATAACACAGCCGAGTCAAATATTGCTCATTGGCAAGAGATACAATGGATAGCCTGTTCCTATTATTACAGCCTGTTGCTACTTAAAATTTTGGGATTAACATGCATGGACAACAATGCAAGATACGTTACACATTTATTTTCATTATGTGATCTTAAGTCAGTACGAGATCATAGCAATCAGGCTGTATTCCATTCCCCCACTAAAAACGAGAAAACCTAAGTGACAATAATAGTAGCCTAGTGTAAAGCCGCTTGCACACTGGACGCGAAACTAATTTTTCGCTCGACACATTACGTTGAAAGCAGTATCTTGTGTCCGAAAGTCTGAAAGGGTTTCAATATATCTCCGTGTCCGACAGTCTATTATTGTTTTTAATTTCTTCAAATCTACTCTTTTAGATATTAAACGTGAATGTTTTGATAAGAGGGCCCAGTTCTTCAAGATGAGTACCGAGAATTTCAACGTTTCTGTTAAAGCTCTGCTCAATAAAGCGAGTCCACATTGGCGCGAGACAATGTACAATGCCTCCATGTCTGACAGCCAAAAAAACGACGATTAGAACAGATTGATAACGAAATAAAAAATAAAAAGAAACAATTTAACAACAGAACATCCAACGAACACTGTGATTAATTTATTTGCGGGTCATCTTTTTTGAATGTTCTGTTGGTTGGTGATGTATATGTATTTTTATTCTTTATTCTGTTATAAATCTGTTCTCATATCAATACTTTTATTTTTTGCTGGGTGCCAGACATGGAGTATTTTGCATTTCGCGTCGGGCAGTCTTGATCGTGCATGCGATAATTTATTCACACTGTCAATGGTCATGGAATTGATTTGCTCTCTGATTGCAAGCACTAATATATCTCTGCTGTGGAAAATAAAGCGTGAATCTGTTCGATCCATCTGACTAATTTTCAAAAGAAAGACCGAATAAAAACTGTTATCTATCTTCAAAGGAAGAAAACAGATATAAAAAGACCAAGAAAATAGCTCTTTGCATTGACTTTGACTGTAATCAGTCGTGCGAAAAATTTGTTTCGCGTCCAGTGTGCAAGCGGCTTTACCGAGCATAGAACGCAAGCATTATATACGCACTGCCTGATGCCGAGGCAGTTTGTGGTTGGCTGAGAAAGCTGTGAAGTCGTTAATTTGCATCATTGATTCAGTTGCGTTGATTAAGCCAGGTCGAGTTTCCATTACGCGTGCCCAACCACCTTTGATCTGACATGAGGACAATCGATATAGATACTACAATTTATGTTCTGATTCAGATAGTTACATTAAACAGTGGTTGCTGTAATTATTTACTGTATTAAATGTGCCTGACATACGATAACGTGTGCGCACTGTGTGCCGGTCAGCCAAATTACCACTGCACAGAAAGTGAACCAGGTTGGAGCTGGCAAGCTTTCCGCGCAGCTGCAGCGAAAACTTTTCTACGAAATTGTCACTGCGTCTTGATGAATAACTGACCTACTACGCCGCCACGCCCATCTTGGCACACATTCGTCTGCACACAGCGATGCACCTCACGGAATTACCACTGCGTGGGCTGCACCAGGCTACGCCACCTGCGCTGCGCCAGGAAATTAGAGCCCTATGTCTATTCATGTCCAGGTATCCTCCGCCCTCGTTCTGAACTTGCGTAGATTCAACCAATGAGTGTATAAGAAGCAGTTGCTGACAGGCACGTGCTTCGGAGGAGAGCCGTGAACTGTATTCACTATCCTGAGTTGGCAGCAAGGGGTCGCAAACGAGCAAGCTTTGTAAATAGCTCACCAATTTGGCATTCCAGATTCGGGTGGGATTGGAGATGCCAAATTTATTTTTTTTTAAAAAGAAAAGAAACTATGCTTTTGGGAAACCTACCCTTTAGCGAGAGTAGAGAAAGCCTGAGCATGTATGTAAAAGCTTAGAATTTTACTAACGAGACAGGGTTCTCACTCAATTTTCTGTCTGTGTAATTTCTTACAATGTAGGCCCCAGATTGTAAGAGAAACCTTGATTCCCCAAGCATGCATTGCAAAATATCTATTTCATGAGCTCATCTCACAGAAGAATATCAATAATGAAAACATAAAGGTTTTTTTAAAACTATTTATTACAAATGGGGATGTAAAAGGGAAAACATTTTCAACATTCAAAATAACGATCACTTGAGGCACTATTCAAAAGATATGCTGCATTTGTGAAGTGAGCCATTGCATGCTTGTTGCCACAATGCCATTATTTATTAAATTCTTGCTTTCTGGCATCAATATGTTGGTAATTTAATAGATCATATTTTATTGCATTGTGGTTATGAGCGTATATTTACGTTGGTCAGCAGATGTCCAACACCGGTGTGCGTTCTTTCTCTCTACCATCTTGTAAATATGAATACAGTTATACAGCGGTGGATCATTTTCTGATCAGACGCTAATTGCAGAAATTCTCTTGAGCAGTCTTGTATATGCTCCGAAAATGGTTTTCTGTTGAGCTACTGTTTAAGCCGTAATGGATCAAATTTAGTATTATCGGATCACTCCATCTGAAGGCAAATTTTATCACTTCGCAATTCGCCAAGACTGGGCAGTGAAAATATCTTACATATTTACAATTTCAGAAATGGCAATTGATACAAAAAACAACAAACCACATCTTGTTTGGCACCGTGGTAACACTTTACAATAAACAACAACAATTAACATTAAGAAATGCAGTAATAAGCATGTACTAACAAGTAATTCACATTTAACTAATGCACCTGGTAATTATTTACAAATGATGTTCATATGAACTAAGGTATTAATTTATAAATTCTGGTTTAATAGTTCAAAGTGCTACATAGGGGATACTTAAGGGATGTTTTCAACTTCAAAATGAGGGATACACAGAAAATTAATAAGTTCAATTATGGTTACGTTATGCTTATTCAGCCATCTAACGCATTAGTTGCCTGCTAATTCACTGACAGTTAATGAACTAATGTTAATTAATGTTAATTGTTGTACTCTTATTGCAAAGTGTTACCGCCACCATTTATACCTCCATTATTAAAATGATACTAAACAGCGAACACAGATGAAAATAACAAAAATATGGGACTCCTGATTAAATTTAGCTGAAGAGTTGACTAAGGAGAAAATGATCATTAATCAGAACCCAAAGAGTGCATTTTGCATTGTTTATAAATACTGGGTGGGGAAGTATTTTCTGCTCTCTATATACAGTATCTCACAAAAGTGAGTACATCCCTCACATTTTGACAATTAACTTGCTATATCTTTTCAAGGGACAATGTTACAGAAATGAAACCTGAATATATTGAAGAGTAGTCATTGTACAATATGTGTAGCAGTGTAGATTCACTGCACTGTCCAAATAACTGAACAAACAGTCACTATTTCCAAAATAGATAGCAACAAAAATGAGTACTCGTCACCGTCAACATGCCAAATTGTGTCCATAATGTCAATATTTAGTGTGACCAACATTGTTGTCCAGCACTGCCTTGATTCTCCAAGGCATGGAATTCACCAGAGCTGCACAGGTTGTTGCTGGGATCCTCCTTCAATCCTCCATGACAACATCACGGAGCTGGTGGATGTTGGACACTCCTCCACCTTACTCTTGAGGATGCCCCACAGTTGCTCAATGGGATTCAGGTCTGGAGACATACTTAGCCATGCAATCACTTTCACCTTCATTTTCTTCAGGAAGACAGTTGTCATCTTGGAGGTGTGTTTTGGGTCGTTAGCAAGTTGGAAAACTGCCTTGCGACCCACTTTCTGAAGGGAGGGCATCATGTTCTGCTTCAGAATGTCCCAGTACATGTTGGAATCCATTATTTCATCAATGTAGCGCAGCTCCCCAGGACCAGAAGCACTCGTGAAGCCACAGACCATGATGCTGCCACCACCATGTTTGAATGTAGGCAGAACACACTTGTGTTGGTACTCCTCACCAGGGCGCCGCCACACATGCTGGATACCATCTGAGCCTAACAAGTTTATCTTGGTCCCGTCAGACCACAGAGGATGGTTCCAGTAGTTCATGTTCTTGGGCTGTTTATCTTCAGCAAATTGTTTTCGGGCTTTCTTGTGGGCTAGCTTCAGAGGAGGCTTCCGTCTTACCCGACCGCCATGCAGACTGACTTGGTCCCATGCACAGCGCATGGTCCTGACAGGCAGTTCTCCCTCTGCTGCAACCTCATTAGCAATGCTGCCAGCATTCCTGTATCTGTTTTCTAAGCCAGCTTGTACACCTGACGCAGAGCACGAGGACTCAATGTTGGAAATCGCTGATTTGTATGTTTGTTTTTAGTATGTTTTAGTAGTTTTTATTGCTATTTATTTATTTATTTATTTATCATATTTATTTGTTTAGAGTATGTATGTTTCTGTTACGATTGCGCTGTCTTAAGTCTTGAACGTTTTCCTTTCGTTTCCGTCTTGTGGCGTCTTGTCAGTCTTCACACTCTCTTCCCTATACTTCGGTGAGGTAATTCCACTTCCTTCTCTTTGGCTGTTCTCATTGGCTATCCGCACCGAAGAATAGTTAGCGAGGCACGGGTGATTAGTTAGATCAGAGTTAGAACTCTGATCTGAGTTCACTCTGATTAGCTGGGATTACACTGATTAGTTTGTGTTTAAAAGACGCATTTTTACCGCAGCTCCCTGTCTACTCGTTTCTTCCCATAGCTCGCTTTGGTTAAGTCTCGTTTCTGCGCTTTCTTGGTTTCGATTGTTGATTGCTCATTTCTTGTTACTTCTCCCGTAAGTCTCGTTATTGATTGTTTGTATTACGTTGTTTGATTGCTGGCTGATTGATTAGTAATCTGTTCTCCCTTATTCCCATTTTGTACTCAACTGTTTAGTTTCTCTTTTGTTCTTTCTTATCCCATCCATCTCCCCTTCCATTCCCTTAGCTCTGCCCCTTTGTTACTATCTTTGTGCGGACTGATTTTCTGGTTACCGAATATTTCTGCTTGTCCCCTGATTCCGATTCTGACTATTCTGCATTACCCTGTTTGCCTGGCTATCGATCTGTTTCTGTATTGACCATGAGCTGTGGTAACCCTAATAGACGCCCTGCCGATGCTGAACTGCATTTGGCGTCAAAGCCCGTTCCTTTCACTCAACCTCTAAGGTCCACCCTGATGAAGCCTGTTCCGAGCAGAACCTGTCTTGGAAAACCGCTGGATAACCTTGGCCACCATGCTGTAGCTCAGTTTCATGGTTTCACAGACCTTCTTGTAGCTTAGACCATCTTTGTGGAGAGCAACAATTCTCTTTTTCAGGTCTTCAGAGTTCTTTCCCATGAGGTGCCATGTTGACCATCCAGTGACCAGAATGAGAGCATTACACCCAAAGCACCACAACCTTCAACACATGTTACACAACTCATATAACCCAGTCAAACACACAAAAGCATGAACATGATGAATAAGACACTTTTCATTGCTTGTTTGACCATTATCAATTGGGATGTGTCCTCACTTTTGTTGCCACCCATTTTGAAATTGATGACTGTTTAATTCAGTTATTTGGACAGTGCCATAAATCTACACTGTTACACATATTGTTCAATGACCACTCTAGAATATATTCAAGTTTCATTTCTGTAACGTTGTTCCTTCAGAAGATATAATAAATTGTCATAATGTGAGGGATGTACTCACTTTTGTGAGATCCTGTATATAGAGTGCAGAAAATACTTCCCCTCCCAGTATTTATAAACAATGCAAGATGCACTCTTTGGGTTCGGATTAATGTTAATTTATCCCATATTTCATAAGCAAATTGAATTAGAACCAAGAATAAATTTTCAAGTAATCATTTAACATCATTTCGACATTATGAGACCACTCCTGAGTGAACACACATGCAGATGAATGCTGAAGGACATTGTATTACATTCATGCATAACACACAAATAACAAGTGATATACTACTCGCTGAATTACCACGCGAGAGAATGAAATAAATCTCGCTGATTACATTAATGCAGAAATCCAAAACTATCTGATAAAAGACTTATAATTGGTTGTTTTAAATTCTTCACCATGAATAAACTAGAAAAGCCGGCTATGCTTCTGCTAATAATTTTCTTCCATGTCAGTCAGATCACGTCATTTTATACCACCCATGCTATGAAACACCAAAAACCGCAACAAAAAATCTATTTATCACATCGTTTGGGATTAGTTTGTTCGTAGGATGACGCGTTTGTTTAAATATTGCCTGTTTAAGACCAAATGGTCTGCCACTCTGTATAATCCGTATCCCCTTGATATATTTTTTTTATTTTAAGTGGGAAACATCTTCTTTGGCTTATAGACCTCTAGGTCTATACAGAATTAGCGCAAAACTGCGTCATTTAAAGGTCTAGCTGCCGAATATGAGCCGTTTTATGAGCTTCTGAGATTCGGAGATTAATTTAAGTGAGCAGTGTTGGGGGCACCGCATTACAAAGTAATGCATTAGAGTACTTAGAATATTACATTCGGGTAATGAGTAACTTAAAGCGCTGGTTTGCAATTTGAGTAGTCCCGAACTGATTTACGTTTTCAAATGAGCCTCACATTACTTTTTACGTTAAAAGTGAGGTTTCTATTCTTTTTATTGCGACAATTAAAAAAAGAAAATTGAAATAAAATTTTCAATGCATCTTATAGTCTCTGTATATTACCTGCTACTTCTCTCCAGCCGGTGCGTAAGCAAAAATCTTCTGCAGCTTGATTGGTGCCATTATGTACATCAGCTAATCCCTGCTCGACTGTGGTACCAATATGTACATTCATTGTATATTCGTACTCGGCTGCACTCCTGCACGAATGAGAATGGCGACACATTCGACCTTGTCACTGTTAGCTGAGTTGTGCACGTGGAAAATTTGTCAGTGCTCACGTGACAATAACAATTCAAATACTCCATAATATTCCATAATAATTTTACAAGTAAAATTGCTGGTCTGCTGCAGAAATCCAGGAGTCTATTCAACAGGCCTTGGCTTCGGCGACTAATACTGCAGATCGGAGAGCGAATTTTGTGATATCAGAAAGTACGGACGATGTCAGAAGTTACAAGCCCAAAAAACGCAGTTTGCTTCGTGACCGTAGACTGTTCATGGCACAGGCTCCTGGTTGAGGCACTGAGCTAGTAAGCACATGCTCATCACTGGAGTGCATTATTGGGATGTTTTGCCAGTTTACCGGTTTCTTTCTGAATCAGTATGTTGAAGATCTGCTGCAATCGACAAAATACTATTCAACTGGCCGCTGGCTAATTATCAGAACCCCAAAGAAAACAGACAATAAATCTAAGAACCACAGCTTTTCTCAGCTTTATTGTACTATTTTGAAAATAAATCATCTTGCACCCACATGGCCAGCCAATGCAAAGGACCAACCAGTCACCGATTTCATATATGCTGTGTGAATAATCATCTGCAATACAATAATCATCTTTCACATATGCTGTGTGAATAATGATTTACATGCTGGACTTCATATCTGAGTGGAAGAGGCCATCCAATCTAATCCATCAGGATAGGTTAGTGATTGATATTTACTATTAATTACTATTTTTAGTAATATTATTATAATTTTTGTAGCCCTTAAAATGGACCCAGTTTACTGGTTATTCATTGCGCATTGAATTATGTACTGTTGGCCATTACAAGCCCATACCCGTGTACCTCTGAATTTGCAGTTTGTTGTCAGATCCTTAGAAGCCGAAAGGCTGCACAGTGGTTTCACTTGTCACAACCTTTTGTTTACTTAATGGAAATATGCCTTAATTAAAAGTAAGGGATATTGAAATTGCAAGGTCAATAACAAACTAATTGCAGAATAATTGGTCCCAAACTAATTGTATTGTAACAAAGGAGTTGAGTGAACAATTCACCCAATATTTCATGACCTAATCAGTTTCTCTTGCTGTCATGATCCGCAAAAGAAGCAATGGGTAAGAAACGGAAATTGAAAGTTGGCATTTTTGCGCCAATTGCACCTAATGCCCCCGTTATTAGCCACACACTCATTTATGCCTATGAGTCTACCTATGGTGATTTGATGCAGTTTGTCCCATTCTTCCACCAACACCCGGCCAGGTTCATCTGGCATGGCTGGTGGCCTTTCACATTGACGCACAGATCGGTCTAAGATGTCCCGGACATTTTCAATGGGGGAAAGGTCAGGGCTCATTGCTGGCCAGGGCATCCTATGGATATTGTGCCAATTGAAGGTATTTATTGACTATTCTTGCACTGTGAGCACTGGTGTTTTCATCCTGAAAGACAAAACGCCACATTGTGCAAACAGGACAACGTAGGGTGTCGATCTGTTGTCCTGATAGTACTGGCCAGTGACTCTTCCTTGCATGATATGGAGTGGGGTTTGGTTAGTCATAGTGATCCCACCCCACACCATAACAGACCCACCACTAAGTCTGCCATGCTGCCTCAGGATAACTTTGGTATGCCGTTCATTACAACGTTGCCAGATGCAACCACGCCAATCAAGGGAGTCTAAAGTGTACCTGGACTCATCAGAGAACATTACACATGACCACCGACCACCCCGGTTCCTGCGTTGTGTACACCAATCACGTCTGTTGGCAATGTGGCGGTTAGTCAATAGTGGCATTTCACGAGGCTGTCCAGTAGGAAGATGGGCATCGTGCTGACAATTTCTAATTGTCTGACCTGTTACCTGGACACCAGAAGCCTGGTATAGGTTTGCAGCAATCTGATTTGCTGTTTGAGTGCAATTTCTGAGAGCCTGGGTACGAATCAACCTATCCTTGGCTCTTGTTAACCATGGACACCCTGAATGGCGTTGATCATCAACATTATGGGTTTGCTGATACCTGCTCCCTAATCAGCTAATCGCACACTGGGAAACAGTGAAGTAATTGGCAACCTCAGACAAATGGCTGCCAGTTGCATTGTGTAAAACAGTCAAAGGATGTATCTGATAAACAAAATCAACAAAAGATTACTGTCAGAAGGTATAAGAATGAAAGAAGTCTCGATCACAAGGGAGTAGATGACCTTTCTCTAAAGTATCAAATTCGAATATGCTCCCCAGCCACGTGTTTGGGATTTCCTAGTGCTGCTTGTGCGCACCATTGGCTGTGTTTTGGTGCTTTGTTTAAGAGTAGTTAATGTTATCTTCATTGCAGTCGGTAATTGCATCCAAAACACAATCATTATTTTGTTATTGACTATGAAATTCCAATATTCCCTACTTTTTTGAAGAGTATACTTCAATCTATTCAGCTTTATTAGTTTGCAGTTGAATTGCACGAACATATTTTTCCTATTCTAAACATGTTATAGCTAACGTGTTGTTCTCGATAGATTACCTTGTTGTATAGAGCATATGCATTTGGCTCCAGTGCACTCTTGATTTTGTGTTTAATTGTTATGAAACAATTGTTAATAACAAGCTGTCAGGGGATATTTTGTATGTCATTCCTGTTATTATCCTGCAGAAATTCAGATTATCAGCCCCAGACTAGGCTATACAATGATGGCTGAGTCAATACATTAAAAAGTACATTGGATAATTTGCACGGGAACTGTAAAGGGGTTTTGAGCAGATGTTTTAACTAGGCCATCAGGCGTTCTGAGGGCTTTCAGTAACCACACTCTTTACCGCTCAATTACTCTCTAGCTGTTCTCTTTCAAGTTTTCCTGATTAACAATCAAACAATTTATCGACTGAACAAACAAGACCAATACATGGTCTTAAATAAGACATGATAATGAAAAAATTAATGCTTGTTGCCTATATTTTTATATTAGATATGGCATTGTAAGGATGGCAATATAAATGACTTTGCAGCATTTATTCTCGGCATCCTTACAATTGTCACTCAGCTCTAGATCGTGGCTAACAACGCCCTTTGGTCGAGACTACATTCAGACTGTAGAATAGATTCTCGAGGCTTTTTGCTTATTGAACCTTGTGAATTAATTTATGGAAATCTGAGCCGTTTCAGGAGCTTTATAAACACAGAATTTATAAAGACATATTGATATCTTAAGCCATTCACTGTATGTGTAGAAGAAAACGCCTAATACTTTCGTGGTGCGATGTATAACAATGCTATGAAAAACAAATTTGACTGTCATTCAAGCAGTTAGTCTGAACAACTGTTGCTATTTGAGAAAAGTAAATTGCGACAGGTTTCGGTTATTGAGTACTGAAAGGTTTCCGAAGGCCTTTGTTACTGCCGACAGACTATCTCTGGTTTTAACGCGATGCAAAAGTAATCTAAAAGTAATCTAATGCACTACCTTTCTCAGCAGGTAATCCAGTGATGGAGCTAATTCATTTTTAATGGCAGTAACTTTGTCAATTAACAAACTTAAAAAAGTAACGTTTAGCTTATTAAGTATTGAAAGGTGAGGTATCCGTAGGTCTTTGTTACTGCCACTGACCGCCTCAGGTTTTAACGCAATGCAAAAATAATCTAAAAGTAATCTTTATTTATTTAATTCGGGAAGTCCCATTGAGATGGAAATCTCTTATTCAAGGGAGGAAGAGAGGAAAAGGTCAAATTGCACAGCCAATTAGATCAGGGGATGATTAGGTGGCAGGTCGAAAGAGCCAGGTTAGGAATTTATCCATGACACTGGGGAACCCCCTACTGTTGTCAATAAGCATCATATGATTTTTAATGACCACCGTGAGTCAGGATCTCTGTTTAACGTCTCATCCAAAAGATGAAGCCTCCTTCAGCACAGTGTCCCCATCACTGCACTGGGGATTAATCCACCAGAGGGAAGATCACACCCTGCTGGCCCACTAACACCTCTACCAGCACCAACTTCATTTTCCTAGGTGGTCTCCCATCCTAGTACTAACCAAGCACACACCTGCTCAGCTATAGCCATGCAGATGGAACAGATCGAATAATGGTCTGGCTGCTTGCAAATGTAATGCAATACCTTTCTCAGCAGGCAATCCAGTAATGTTACTACTTAGTTGTTGATGGCCCTCACTTCGTAACTTGAAGCAAGTGTTGAAACTGAGAAATTCTACAATTTTATCCACAAAATGAGTTCATTTCAAATTTGATGGCAGCTACAGGTCTCAAAAAAGTTGGTACAGTGGCCTGTTTACCATGGCGTAGCATTCCCTCTTCTTTTTAACACAGGGTAGAGGTGTCTGGGCATTGAGGAGACAAGTTTCTTGAGTTTAGCCATTGGAATTTGATCACACACCTCTCAATACAGGCCTCCAGCTGTTGGAGAGTTTTGGGTCTCCTTTGACGGACTTTTCATTTTAATATGCGCCAAACGTTCTCAATCGTGAGAAGCCATGCTCTTGTAATAGCTGCAGTATGTGGTTTTGCATTGTCCTGCTGAAATACACAAGGCCTTCCCTGGAATAGATGTCATCTGGAGGGGAGCATATGTTGCTCTAAAACCTTTATATACCTTCCAGCATTCATGGGACTTTTTAAAACATGCAAGTGTCCCACACCATATGCAGTAATGCATCCCCATACCATCAGAGATGCTGGATTTTGAACTGAAGGCTGATAACAGGAGGGATGGTCTTTCTCCTCTTTAGCCTGGAGGACACGAAGTCCATGATTTCTAACAAAAATGTCAAATTTGGACTCGTCTGACCACAGGACACTTTGCCACTTTTCTACAGTACATTTTAAATGAGCCTTAGCCCACAGAACACGGCGGTGCTTCTGGATCATGGTCAACAATGGCTTCCTTTTTGCATGATAGAGTTTTAGGTCGCATCTTTGGATGGCACCACAGACTGTGTTTACTGACAATGGTTTCTTGAAGTATTCCTGGGCCCATTTAGTAATGTCAATGACAGAATCATGCCGGTGAGTGATGCAGTGGCGTCTGAGGGCCTAAAGATCATGGGCATCCAGTAAAGGTCTGAGGCCTTGTCCCTTATGTAAAGAGATTTTTCCAGTTTTATCTGAATTTACTGATGATGTTATGCGCTGTCGATGATGAGACCTTCAAAGCCTTACAATTTGACGTTGAAAAACATTGTTTTTAAAATATTCCACAATTTTTTGCGCAGGCCTTCACAGGTTGGAGAGCCTAAGGCCATCTTTACTTCTGAGAGACTCAGCCTCTCGAAGACATCCCTTTTATATCATGTTACACACCTGATGCAAGTTAACTTAATCACTAGCTACATGTTCTTTCAGCTAATTCTCTTATATATTAATACCTTTTTCAGCCCTGTCTTGCCTGTGTCCCAACTTTTTTGAGAACTGGTGCATCCAGAAAATTTGAAATAAGCTCATTTTGTGGTTAAAAATGTAAAACGTCTCAGTTTCGACATTTGAAATGTTATCTGTGTTTTATTCTCAATAACATATTGGCTCATGTGATCTGAAAGTCATTGCATTTTGATTTTATTCATAATTCACACTTCAACCCAACTATTTCGGAATTGGGGTTGTACATCGAGGCCACACGTCTTCAATGTATAATTGATTATTTTAATCAACTGTGTGCACTAAATGTGTAATAGCCTACCGACTGGATCATTTTATAAACGAGCCCATATTCAAAAAAGTCAAATGCATGAAAGGAAAAATAAGTAGCCTTGGCCTACTTTCTTTTGGATGCTCAAAGCGCATTTATTAATTAATCCAATAGAAATAAGAAATAGGCCTAAAGCCTACGCTTCTGTTAAGTTTAAAGTGATTTATGGACAGAAAGAGAAATTAATAAGGACTCGTACATGTGATGGTGAGTAACCTGCATTGACTCGAAATATGAAAACTTTTATTGTCAGGAAGGATAACCGTCTGGTTAATTCAGAAGTTGCGCTTTGGGTTCCTGATGAAGCTAGGCTTTAGCCTATGTCTGTGCTGCTTAAATATCCATATTCAAGCATGGCCTAATAGCCTGATTAATTCAGAAGTTGCGCTTTGGATTTTCCAATGAAGCGCTAGGCTATAGCTTGGCCTATAAGTCTATGGCATTTTAAATATCCATTTTCATGATCACAGACAGGGAACCATCCTTGCAGACAAGGAGCTTAAAACTGCTTTTATAATTCAGTCGCGTAGCGAATGCCATCAGTTAAATTATCAATATTACAAGTTCAAATTCTCAAATTTAGGTTCAAAGTTCAGTATAAAAAATATACTAAAATTATATTCGACCTTCCAGTTAATTTTGACCCCCGTTATGTCCAGCACTTGGATTACCCTTTTAGTATCTGGCTTATCCTTTTGGAGCAAAACTCAGTGTGCCTGAACCGGAGCTAAATGTGAATCTCTTCGAAGTGCAGCCAGTAACTCCTTCTAAGTTCAACTCTGGAACAGGAAATCAAGCATTATCAGATAAATATTAGACTTTATTTTTATCAGCAATCTTTCAACTGGAATTTGCAGTGTACTATAGCTATTTCACGCAGAGTCTTTTTTTTATTATGTGAAGTATGTCAGTTCTATCACTGCAAGGCTTGACAGGTCCACAGAGCCTCGGCCTGTGCGCTTGAAAATACATCTAACCTACTGGAAGCACCTCAACCTGCAGAACTACAGGATATAAAATAGCACCAGGGGGATGCTTGTCATTTCTGCCTCAGTCTCATCATGGACCTCACTTTAATGAGGATGGGAGTGAAGCGTAGTATTCAAGGAACTTTGGTTGGGGGAAGGGGGGACCTTAAACAAAAACGGAGAGAGATTTACTGCTGGAACAGCTTGTGGTAATGACCTGACTTTCTCTTGGGAGATTCAGTTATTCCAAACGCAGTCAGTTCGGCCGCTGTTTCAGCAAACCAAAAAAACAGAAAAATCACAAAACAATCGAGGCCTGTTGAAAATCCCTTAAGCTTTTCCTCTGCAGTTGGCCTGTTATTTTTGTTCAGCCTGAAGAAAAACTGAAAGATTGTCAGCTCTGTTCATGTACCTTTAAATTCTCTTTTTGGTTCATCTATGGCTGCTGAGCTGAATTTAGAATCAGATACTGGTCAAACTCAAGAATATACTACTCTCTATCTTATTTTTGTTGTGATTCTGCTCTGTCCTGTCCATGCTTCCCTGATTATCTTGACTGCTCTTTTGGTTTTGGTATTGTTGCAATGTCTGACTATTCTTTGTATTATGTATTGTGTATTGGTTACCTTAATTTGTCATGTTTAGTCTTAGTTTACTTTTCCATGTTTTGCATTTTGCCATATCATATTCCGGTTCATGTTTTCCATTTTGCTTTGCACTTTGTCTCCCCCGTCTGGTCACTCTTCGGGTGATTTATTGGATTCTGGTATCCAATCTTCCTTCCGATCTCGTTTACTGGCTTCTCTCTTCTTTTCTATCTACTAACAATACTAACAGTTTATTATTTTCCTCTGAGATTACTAACAACTAACCTTGTATATAAGACTAACTTACTAATGAGCACCATGGATTTGTTTAGTTGCACTTACTAATTGACTAACGGTCTCTCAGCACTCATCCTGTTCTAGTCTCCGCCTCCTTGCCTATCCCTAATTATCTCTGCTGCAGTTTTCTGTGGATCTCCACTTATACTTTATGCTTTCCTTTTCTTTAAACTATACACTTTAGTACTCCTTGACCGGAGCTGTTGTCTGTTCATAGGTTTGTCTCGTGATCCCTGTCTGCATTTTGGCTACAGCCAAATTCATGTAATTAGTTTATTCCTCATGTTTCTGTCCCTGATCATTGTTACCATTGATTGCACCTGTTCTCCCTAGTCATGTGTTTACCCCGGATGTGTATATACGATGTCTGTTTGGTTCACTTTCTTGTCAGATCTTTTTCCTCAGTCTTCTCGTGCTACGGTTCTCGCCTTGATTACTCAGTGTTTATCTTTGACTGGATTGCCCGACTTTCGATTTTTGCCTTCGTGTGTTTTGGATTATTGTTGCATCTGTGTGTTTTGACCATTTTTTTCCGGACTACGAGATCTGTTTGCTGCCCTGGTAACGATTCGGATTACGCCCTTTGGATTCTGGCTTAGCTTCTCTGATATACCTATTCCTGTGTACCAGACCCATTTCTGTCCGACTACGATTACTGTGATTGCTGCCCTGATTTTTGATACTATTTTTGCCTAACTGGATTTTGATTTTTGGATTGTGGACTTTGTACTTTTGCCTTCTGCCTTGCGGGGGTGCTACTCCTTAATTAATAAAGCGAGTTCTACTGCATTGCCTGGTTCTCGCGACTGGTTCCTGATCGCACCATTACAATTTTGTCTTTGGAAAGTGTTCCACTATAGCAGAGGAAGGAAATTTCAGTACAAGAGGATGGTTATGCGTGCAGGTTTTTGTTCAAACAACATGAGAATTTGTACACACTAATACTGGTTCGCGCACAGCTAAGCTCACAAATCATTTCACTCAGAGAATACAGCTCAGCGGTCAGTCATTTACTTTTGAGGAAAGACGGCCCATTTGTTTGTGCATTAAATGACTAAGGCCGGAAGTTTATATGAAATTCAGATCTGAAGCTTGTTGCCCACCTCTGCCTTAAAATACAATTTAAAAGCATGTTTTAAAGGTGCAGTATGGCCCGCGGTATTAGAAACCTGTTAAAGTGCCAAGAAAAGCGCATGCTGACATTGTTTCACAAATATTCCATGCTGCTTACACATTTGATAACTCAATTTAAAGGAAACATAACCATTATTAATAGCATGTCACAAAAATAAGAACTATCAAATCAAAATCTAGCTTTTAGAATATATTTTTTTTACCTATACTGCTCGCTGTACTGTATAAAAGTCTTGGATCAAAATTTATTTTAAATTGCCTATTTTGAAATAATTTAAAAAGTGTAATTTTAGTTTATTTTCTATATCAGTGTTGCTACACACAAATGTTAGTATTTTATTGAAGACAGATGGTCCAGATGATGTACCCTTGACAGATCCCTGATCTCAACATCATGAAAACTTAGCTGGAGATAACCTGAAGAGACGGAAGTGAGATAAGCAGTCTACAGAAGACTGGTGGAAAGTTCTCCAGTATGCTTGGAATGACTTAACCACCATTTATGTTAGAAAACTGTTTTATTTTTTGATTTTTGTCTTTCAGAATTGTTTTACAGTTGAACTTTCAATATGCCTTTTTCTCACAGAAGGTACATGATACATGTCAGCGAATAGAATGGGTGACTGCGTAACTCATAGGCTAAGATTTGGGAAGGAATGGTTGGGTCAGATGTGACAAGAATATCCTGGCTTACCTTGGATCAATAGGGAAAATGATAGAAACATAAAATCCTAAAAATAATGTGCTCCAGTCGAAAGAGCGGTCCCTAGCTTTGTCCAATCTGAAGTGTCCATCTCGGCAGCAATAGTGTAACTATCGTTGTTTCAAGAAAACTAAACCACTCATAAAGATAGCGAGGACTGGTTTTAATGTCCTCACTACAAGAACTGAATGGGTATATAGTGTGCAGAGATGATTTGGAGCAGTCATAATTTCTGTTTATTTTATGTAGTATGTCCTTTCTCTTGGTTTCCTTCAGTGGAGATTTATGGGAAACATGAACAGCTATCGAATGTCCAGATTGGCTTTTTGATGTGCTAGCTAGCTCACCTTTCTCAGAGACTTCACTGAAAATGCAGGCATTAAAGGACAAAAATAGGAGCAAAAAATGAAACTAAAGAGGAAGAGGAGGCATGGGAAAAACTGCCCAAAGCTAAAATAGATTCCTTTTTTGTCTTCTCAAGCAGTGTGCAGCAGGAGAGCACCTGAAGAAAAACAAATAGCACCAAGGCTGGCTAAGGTAACACTATCAATCCAGCTAGCTCACTGGCGACAGAGACTCCTGTCGTATGGCATCAGACTTTTTCAAAATGCTGCTGGTTTATTAATTCCAGATCAAAAATTTTGCTTATTCAAGACAGTCAGCACGTACCAAGCTAGCACTCAGTTTTTGCACAAAGTTCAAGTGAACACTGTATTGGAGATTTAAATTGAACAAGAATGCGATAAATGATGAAAAACATGAGTTTTGCATTGCTATCAAATTTGGATGGCACTAAGAATGCCAAATCTCGGCTCTTTTGAAAATTCTATGTTAAAACTGTTATGTAACTTACAGCGCCGTGAAAAAGTATTTGCCCCCTTCCCGATTTCTTATGTTTTTTTGCATATTTGTATTTCAGGTCATCAGGGAGCAATTAGTTTTTCACATAGGGCCAGGTAGGTTTGGATAGCTTTTCCCCTAAATGAAATCATCATTTAAAAACTGCATTTTGTATTTACTCTTGTTATCTTTGTCTAATATTGAAATTTGTTTTATGATCTCAAACATTTAAGTGTGAAAAATATGCAAGAAAATAAGAAATCAGGAAGGGGGCAAATACTTTTTCACGGCACTGTATATGGGACCTATGTGAAATGTTAGGCTACAGAGAAGCAGAGCTTGGCATTTCCAAGTCTGTGATTTATACAATTTTTATTATATGGCTGGCGTCAGACCATAGAAGGTCACTTGCCTCACTAATGAATGCTCTGTAATGATGTGAAGTCACTGATTATTCAACATACTATCATGTAATTCAGTAACTATTGGGAAATGTTTTATCTATTGTTAGGTATTGTTATGCTTCATAATAAACGTTCAGAACGTAAATAACAATTGTTAACTTGTTGGCTATGACAACACCACTTCTGGTGCTGAAACAATATACAAGGGTAGACCACATGTTTGTGATTTTTTTTTTTACTTTTTATGCTATGCTAGCGTTCTGAATGCAGTTATGAATGCAGGGGTGTAGATTGAATTTGGTTGGTACATATGTTGGGACATATGTAATGCGAGAGCGCGCAATGTGCTAGATGGAATTTTTTTTGCCATTATTGGAGTGGAAATACTGCCTTTTCAGTTCACAGAGATTATCGTGATGAGTTTTTCCTCTTCTTTATGGTGCTAAGCGAGGTCTCTCTGCAATTTTCATTGAGAGATGCTATACTCATAAACTTGCTTTTCTATTTTGTATCTAAATTCTTTTGATTTTGTGAAACAGTATTTTTTAAAGCTCGACAAATATTAATTATCATGCCGAATGAATTGCCTTACATTAGAGCAGATAAGTTGTCTTTTATGGATCAAGAAGACAGTATGAGAATAAATTATTCATAACCGTTGCTCTCGAGGTTTAAGCTGTTCTCTTGATGAATTTCCTGACTGACTACCATTCATTTTTCCCAGCAGTAATGGGCTGAGCACTTTGCAGTATTATTACCCATAGCCCGCAGCTTGGCCATTCGCAATGAATGAAATGTTTCCAAATGGTTGCTACCATTAATTTCTGAGAGTATTGTAGAGAATGTGTGCATCTGATGCATCGAGTTTATGGTCTCTGCTTTTCTTCATTTAGGTCTGCGATGTAGGATGTGATGTTCAGACCTGATGGAATCTCTATATAGACAGCCATTTACAGAAATTCATTAATCTTCTACTTGCAGAAACTTTCATTTTTTTTCTCATGAATTTTGAAGAGAAATGTAAGTTATGATTTTACTGACCAAGCTGTTGAAACGAACCAATTGTAACTCTCTTGCTGTGCAGACTGAACCTTTGGTGAGTTGCGTTACAACACCAGTTCTTCAAAAGGACCTTCCTCTCTGGATTCTGTTTGTGAATGGGCTTTTTAAATGCCTTAATTGATTGTGTGACATTCCCAAAGCCTCTGAAACCTTACACCCTTTTTTCTGTGATCAATTAGTCCAAAAAGGTCCGGCTCAATCATCCACTGGATGCTTCAGGTCTTTCTTGAAGCCGGGAAATCATTCTTACAGGGGTTATGATTATGGTATTATTTGTCATGGTTATAGGCATAGAATTTGACCTTTGCGTGAACTTGTTAATCATGGACTCCAGCTTGTTGGCATGTGTAATTATGTCTTGTTAATTTCTTTATCAATGAGACTGAATGTGACAGCTGACATTCTACCGCTAGCTAGCAAATGTTCCAACGTCCCATGACTGATGTGCAGCTAAATTACCGTACAGGCCAGCAGATACTGCCTAAGTCACATAAGAGATCTTGTGCATCTCTTGTTGCTTTCTCGAGATAATCTCCCCTTTATGTGGCATGCTATTATCAACCTCGTGCTCTACAGAGAAAAGCTTCGCGGTAGGCCAGCCGCCAAACCTACACACGTATACCTAGAGCCTCCCATAGATGCGACGTAATGTAGTCCCAATTACTAAAAATTTCTTTTTATATGCGGATTTAATAGATATTGTCATGGTTATGGGTTTATGGTCATGCTCATGTTCTTTTTCTGTGTTCATTATTGTCTTTTATTTATTCTTTTTGGTTATTGTAATGCTCAGCTTTTAGTTCGTTCCAATTCTCAGTTCCATTGCCCTTGTCTCCCCTGTCTTGTGATCTAGTTGGTTCAGTCCGTCCTCCCTGTCTGCGTGCTCACTGACTTTGGGTGATTTGAATTAATTCTGGTGTTTAAAATATTCCTTTGAAATCTCTTTTTCCTTCACACTTCTGTTCTGATGACTAACAACACTAACATTTTTATTTTGTATCATAGTCCACTAACACTACTAATCCATGTATATAAGATTACTAACTTACTAACGAGCTCTCTAGTTTAATATGTAAAGTTGCACCGGTGCAAATCTAGACTAATTATCTCTCCGCGATCGCCCTATTCTAATCTCCGCCTCTTACTGAGCTATCCCTGTTCTTTGCTTTGTGTTCAGCAAGAAACACTCGCACGTGCTTAATTACTCTCCTACGCTCATTATCTGTGCACCTAGAACTCCTGGACCGAAGCTGCTTAAATGTAATAGGCTGTTTGTGTGATTCCTGTTTGTCTTTTGTCTCTCGCCAATTGTCATGGTTAGGGTTTCCCTCATGTGATTCTCCTGATGTAATTAGCCTCATTCCCCACACCTGATCTCTGTATAGCATGTGACCTTTCCTGTGTGTATATTAGGAGTCTTTTCACTCACAGCTCTTGTCAGAATGTTGATCAATACTTCTTTGTGCAGAGCGCTTCGTATGCCATTGAATATTGTTTCGCTTCTACTGGATAGTCCGACCTTGATTCTTGCCATAGCCCTTTTTGTACTGTTTTTGTCTTTCTTGATTTTGACCTATTTTTGTATGACCACGAGTTCTGTGTTTGGATTCCCTGTGTGTGACCGTTGGCATTGCCCATCGACTATGACTTTCTGCCTATCGTTTTTTTACCTCTGCCCATCTGTCTTACTGGTTCTGACCCCTGCCTGTCTAGTCGATACTGTTTTTGGTTTTTGTATTGTGGCTTGGCAATTCCTGTGTATTTTGGCTTTGACCCGGACTCCATTAAAGGCATTCGCTTTTTTGGATTTCCCTCTCTTACGTGTGGTTCCTGAACGCGCCATCACAGATATAATACTTTGTTGCATTGCTGCGTTGTTGTTGTTGGTAATCGCTATTCACTAATCCATGAAAATTGAGGGTGGGCTGAAGAAGAGTATATGACATCCAGCAGCGGTTGAAGAATCACTTTGAAAATCTCAGTATACATGTACTGCTGGTCTGAATGAAAGATAATGTGCTACATACATGTAGATTGTAATTTTGAATTTATTCCAGCCTGTTTACCATTTTATCATTTCATCAGTTCATGCAGTAGAGGGACATAACTCATTTTTGCTGTTTAATAGCCCTCTGTTTGACGATTTTTGATTTATTCTTAAACATTTAAACTGTGAATGCACCATAGAATGTTTTCTGTGCACATCCCATTGTGTCATAAAGCAACAAATCTTTCTATTCGCATGTCAAATTATATTTAGAGCGACACCTTGTCGCAATATCCTGAAAATGACAGCTCACATTCCATGTCTTTTTTCCTTCAATTGGAATTGGTTAAGTGTTCCGTAATTATTTGTTTGGTGTATAGATTTCACCTCTGTGTGTACACTTTGATGGATTTATTATGTATGGATATCCCGTTTTCTGTGATCAGTCTTATGTACGACAGCGTTTCTTGATTTTCATACAGAGACATCATATGCGCTCCTAAATAAGGGGAAATGCGAAATCTTCTCTACTGCCATCTTGCTTACTGAATGATAATTTTGCTCATTACATATGAATTTTTAGGACTGATGAACGGGCCTCAAGCTGCGGATTAAAAAAACAACCCCTTTTCCATTTTGACATCTGGATCTCGCGGCCTTTGTATTAGGCCTATCTAAGCCATGGCCTCTTTCACAGGTGGCATAAAAGACTTGAGTGCAAAAGGACATCTACTCATTAATCAAGTATAGGATTATAAAAATAATGTCACGCAAGGTTGCATTGTTAACAGAAGAATTTGGTTTTTCCTTTCTGTATTTGTGATAATATAGCTATCCTTAAGCGCACCCCACGTCCCAATCGATCAATCCAAAACTCTAAACTTAACAGAGCTAGTAAACCTCTCAATTGGATAAATACAATAATCACAGACTAAAATCTTTTTTTGACCAGTTAAATCAGTTTAATCCGATGACCATTTCACTCAAAACATGAATTTGTTATTTTTAACAAAATGTTTTAAAAATTAATTAGTTCCATGAAAGATGACACATGAATTTGTTATTTTTAACAAAATGTTTTAAAAATTAATTAGTTCCATGAAAGATGACAAATTAATTTGTGAAAATCAATCCAACAAAATTAATTTGTTAAGGAAGTAATAAATTAGTTTGTTCTATTAAGAAAGTAAAATTGTTGCTGCATTTACAAGATAGGCCTATTGTGTTAACAATAAAGTAACAAATGTGTTTTGCTAACACGATTGGACCATAATTATTTTGTAGGATGTTTGTTAAAATAAATCTGCACAAACCGATAATGTGGCCGATATACATGTAGATGAAATAATTTAGTGCATATTTTTATTACGTCACAGTGAAGTGGTAATGCAAGATGTGAACAGTAAGTGAACAGTTTTTAACGAATGCCAGTAAGTTGTCGACAAATCAACTGTTAAAGGAACAAAAACAGGCATCAGAGGCAGTCTGAGAGAGGATTTTACGAAATGAACCAAGAGCAAACTCCAGTAAAATGCAAAAGGAGGCTTTATTTCTGAAGGGGGAAACCCCCCAACAGAGCTGGCAACAGTACAAAGTCCGCAATGCAAAATCAGAATCCAAAGGGCGTAATCCAGAGTCATACAAAGGGCACCAATCACAAAAAATCGTAGTCAGACTAAAGAGGTCAAAAAATAATAATGCGGCAAAGTACAGGGAGTAGGCAAAGCTCGATATCAAGGACGGTCCAGTCAGAAGGATAAACACTGAGAAATCAAGGCGAGAAATGTGGCACGAGAAAAGTAGGGAGAACGATCTGACAAGAAAGTGAACCAAACAGACATCTTATATACACATCCGGGGTAAACACATGACCAGGGAGAACAGGTCCAATCAATGGTAACAATGATCAGGGTGAGACACATGAGGAATAAACTAAATACATGAATTTGGCTGTAGCTAAAATGCGGACAGGGATCACAAGACAATCCTAAGAACAAACAAAAGCTCCGATTAAGGAGTACTAAAGTATATAGTCTAAAGAAAGGGAGAGGAAGAGATATAAGTGGAAAACTGCAGCAGAGATAATTAGGGATAGGCAAGGAGGGCGGAGATACAGATTGGGCGAATGCTGAGAGATCGTTAGTCTATTAGTATGTGCAGCTATACAATCACGAGTGCAAATTAGTCAGTTAGTAGAAATATACAATGTTAATCTTGGTTAGTAACCTATCAAAAATAATAAACTGTTAGTAGGGTTAGTAGATAGTAAAAGAGAGAGGAAGGAAGCACACGAGATAATGAAGGAAGATTGAAAACCCAGAAACCAATAAATCACCCGAATGAGTGGCACGCAAGACTAGGGACCGTGAGCAAAGACCTACATAAGACAAGACAGGGTAGACGAAGTGCAATGCATGGAAATGAAAACATGGCATGGCAGAGAATACTATGAACATGAAAAATAATAAACAGGAATCTAAATAACCAAAACACAATACAAAATCCTAAGAATGGTCAAAAGGCAGGCAGTGGTCACTAAACACAAAAGCATACATGGCAGAGCCAGGCACCGAACTTAAACATGACATGAGCATAATGCAGAATCACAACTGTCTCCTAATGTTTAATGACCTGGTTTACAGAAGATAAAATATGGTGGGATAGGAATATCATCTGCACGCACAAATATCAAAATTGCAAGACGAAGTGCAATGCATGGAAATGAAAACATGGCATGGCAGAGAATACTATGAACATGAAAAATAATAAACAGGAATCTAAATAACCAAAACACAATACACAATCCTAAGAATGGTCAAAAGGCAGGCAGTGGTCACTAAACACAAAAGCATACATGGCAGAGCCAGGCACAGAACTTAAACATGACATGAGCATAATGCAGAATCACAACTGTCTCCTAATGTTTAATGACCTGGTTTACAGAAGATAAAATATGGTGGGATAGGAATATCATCTGCACGCACAAATATCTAAATTGCAACACAAAAATAAAGATGAAATAACGTTGTCGGTGTATGCCGCTAAATATTAAAACTTACAGAGCGACGACATATAGCTAGTAGCCTATACAGAGAAAAGATAGCATAGGTTAAAACTCACCTTTCCATTGGGTTCCTGCTCATTTCAAGATCCTTTGCAGTCACACGACACTGAATTGGTGCTTATGAGCGATTCTCGCCAATGAAAAATGACAACAGAAAATTCACTGGCGCCGTGCGGAAAAGTGACATATTTTTTTTCTTAAGACGTCTAGACAAAATCTATTTTGTTAAGATTTTTGTTAGAATAACAAATCGGATTCGGTTGCATTAACAAATTAATTTTTTACAAAGGCCTAACAAATTTGTTTTTCTTAAATTTTAACAAAATACTATTTTGAGTGTATCATCAGTACATAAGAAAATCAAAAACATCAATGACACGGTCCAGGAGCCATATTTTAAACGCGCATGAGACAGTAAACCTCAAAACAGGATGTTTGACATTCGGAATCTTGTTCATTAACAATGCTATTGTTTTCCTAAGCACGATATATGTGACTCATACATTTACGCTAGGTCGTGATATTCTCGTGTATGTCTCGTGTATTTCTCCTGATAATCTCGCGTAGAAATGGTACTTTCTGCTGGCCTGTAAGGTACCATGAATTATTTTCAATTTCAATTTCAATTTATTTGTATAGCGCTTTTCAGATTAACTGTCACAAAGACGCTTTACAGTCAGAGATGAGTTACTGAAAGGGCAGTGCCCAGCCTATTCCCCACTACAGCAAATGAGGCAGAAAAGTCCCAGTAGGGAGAAAAATCCTCAAACAGTGGTAAGAAAAAACTCCCCAGTGGGAAGAAATCTTAGGAGAAACCCGGCTATAGTGAGGAAGCCCATCCTCCGCGGGCTAGCTAGTTAATATAGTTATAAGCAAAATAAGATAATGACAATACAGTTCCATTATAGTCCATCTTAACAGTGCTATCAGTTGCTCGAGGAAGTGGCATGCCGAGGATGGTGCAGAACTGGATCAGGACCGCATCAGGACAGCAGCAGCCAGCGCTCATGGTGAGGGACAGGGCTCGGATGATCCAGGACTCAGGGTTGTGGAGGGAAAGATCCTCGGAGAGAGACAGAAAAGGTGGGGTGAGGCACTGGATAAAACTACTGCGTATTAGTTAAAATACAGTCCTGTGTCGTGCCAAATGAGAATTTAGGAGCTGACTGGTCAGGAAACAGTCAACACCCCTCCTCCACTTCCTGCAGCACAGAGGCCCTACATTATTCCAGGAAGATCACTTTAGATTTTCTAGACACTAGTACCATAAGGACCTCCCCGGTGACCTAGGCTGTAGCAAGCCCCACTGGCACCGTTAATGCATGCTCAGTGCCACCGGTTCCGCATGGATTTGCTTAACACTACACCAGTACCATATGGACCTCCCCAGTGACTAAGGCTGTAGCAGGCCCCACTGGCACTATTAATGCATGCTCAGTGCCATCGGTTCCACATGGACTTGCTTAACACTACACCAGTACCATATGGACCTCCCCAGTGACTAAGGCTGTAGCAAGCCCAGTGCCACTAGTTCCACATGGATTTAAATAACGCTGGCTTCCAAAATCGTGAACATATCATAAATAAAGGTTGTAGTCTGTCCCACCAGAGCCAACACATAACTAATCATCAACTAATCATAGGCTTGACTAAAAAGGTAAGTTTTCAGCCTACTCTTGAAGATAGAGAGTGAGTCCGAAGCCCGAATTTGTCTTGGGAGTTTGTTCCATAAAATTGGTGCTTTGTAAGTGAATGCTCTGCCTCCAACTGTAATTCGAGATATATTTGGAATTTTCAAGTAGTCAGCACCTTGTGAACGAAGTAATCTTGGTGGGGAGTAAGGAATGAGAAGACTGCAAAGATATTCCGGGGCCAAGTCATTTAAAGCTTTGTAAGTTAGTAATAGTATTTTGTACTCAATTCTAAATTTTACAGGCAGCCAATGAAGATTTTTGAGCACCGGGCTAATGTGATCATATTTCTTAGTCCTAGTCGGAACCCTAGCTGCAGCATTCTGCTCTAATTGAAGACGTTTCAGGGCTGAGCTAGTGCAACCAGACAGTAAGACATTGTAATAGTCCTGCCGAGAGGACACAAATGCGTGAACCAATTTTTCAGCATCTTGAAGAGACAATATTTTTCTAAGTTTAGATATGTTTCGAAGATGGAAAAAAGCCACTCGGATGATATTGTTGATGTGAGCCTGGAAAGAGAGTTCTGAATCAAGAGTCACCCCAAGGTTTTAACGACAGCTCTGGAAGAAACAGAGAGGCCATCTAAGTTAAGAGAAAACTTAACGAATGAGTCTCTAAGAGATTTGGGACCCAGTACCAAAATTTCAGTCTTATCTGGGTTTAGTGAAAGAAAATTTTGTGTCATCCAAGCTTTAACAGCTTTAAGATACATCTCTAATCTAGTAACCGGATCATTTTCACCCGGTTTAAAGGATATATAGAGCTGCGTGTCGTCTGCATAACAATGGTATTTAACATCAAGTCTACTCATGATATTTCCAAGCGGAAACATGTATAGAGAAAAAAGCAAAGGGCCGAGAACAGATCCTTGAGGTATTCCAAAGTTAACCTTGGAATACTCTGAACACTTGTTATTTACCCGGACAAACTGAGATCTATCAGACAGATAAGACTTAAACCATGAAAGGGCAAGTCCAGAAATACCAACTAATTTTTCCAACCTACGAAGAAGAATATGGTGGTCTACAGTATCTAAGGCAGCACTTAAATCGAGAAGGACGAGAACAGAGATACGGCCACTATCCATAGACAGAAGCAGATCATTTACTACAACAGTGAGGGCTGTTTCAGTGCTGTGATGCTTTCTATAGGCAGAC
Organism: Gymnothorax reevesii; assembly: GCA_029721435.1. Taxonomy (NCBI): domain Eukaryota; kingdom Metazoa; phylum Chordata; class Actinopteri; order Anguilliformes; family Muraenidae; genus Gymnothorax; species Gymnothorax reevesii. The sequence goes on along the minus strand of CM056579.1, from coordinate 37,923,273 downwards.
TGAAAACTCATAATACCTCATTAGTTTGCAAGAAAGAAGTGAGCTGATTATGGAAGTAACCAGCTGACTACCTAGCTATATAGTCTAAACAAAGGAACAAAAAACAAAACCTGAAAATGAGAATTTGGATTGATTGACAAAGTATGGCTAGTTTATATCTAAACCTTAGAAAATTTGTTTGGGCAATAATACATGCCATATACTATCCATCTATTTGATTCAAGCCAAGAATGACAGCAAACAGAATGTAATATTCATGTTTTCCCATAATTTAAATATTTGATCTCACACCTATATAACATTAACATAACATGGAAAATGGCTGGACCACATCTCAAAAAAGTTGGGATAGGGCCATGTTTACCTTTTTTTTTGACATTTTCTCCTTTATTAGATAGCTATGTAGTAGAGAGAGACAGGAAGTTGGGGAGATGAATAGGAAAAGACATGCGTCAAATGGCCAAAGCAGGAATCCAACCCGAGTGGCAGTGGTAAGGACACATGCAGCCTTTTATGGTGTGCAGGCTTAGACAGTTGTGGCATTGGGGCGCACCGAGTAATGTTGTTCCATTCTTGTCAGATGTGGGATTCTAGCTGCTCAACAGTCCTGGTTCTTCTTTGCTGGATTTTTCATTTTTTGACGTGCCAAGAGGAAAAGTTGGGAGTTATGTCTCATATTAAGCCTAAATGACTTGTCAAGACACTCACTCTTTGCAGTGCAACAACTTCTTTGAGGCGAGTAAGGTTAAAAAAAGCTAGATATTTCTAGTACATTCTGTGGCGTGGATATCTTTCGTATTTTTTTCCTTCTGCTATTTTCCGATTAGCAAAACCCTTGAGTTGCCTCCTACACTGCTCCATTTTTTTATTTGACTAATATGAAACAGTGTGTTGAAGCACGTGATGTCAAAACTAAGGGGCATCATTGTGATCAACAACTGATTGGAGATAAGTGCTTATTCAGTGTCTTAGTGGCGGGATTTTAGCTCAGATTGCAACACTGATCTGGGACCAGTTTGGCCTTTTTGTGACTTCGGCAGGGCAGTTCCAAATAGCAGTTCTTTTTAAAATTTGTTTTCTTTTTTCAGATACATTCTTATTACTCAGCAACAAAAGTTTCTGTGACACCAATATTGTTAATTATTTTTCATAACGCAATTATGAAATTGTCATACATGGTGATATCAGACTGAAACAGTACACGTAAACACAACATTGAAATGGAAATCATGAAAATGCGAGAAAATGACTTTGCACGTGAAAATGCGCGTAAATCATGCTTGTGGATGGCAATAAATGAGGAGAATTTTTGGAATGTTCACATTGTGCCTGATGAACGACGGAAGCATCACTTATCGAAAACACAGCCATTTCGGATCAGGAACTCTACCCTCTAAATGCCAAGACTGTCTGAAAATGATCGGTGGAGGGCCATTGGGATGATTGAATCCGGAACCTCGCAGAGGGAAGTTGCTCATCGCCTGAATGTCCACCGAAACACCATTTGGAACTTATGGCAGCGTCATCAGCAGACAAGACATGTCAGAGACCGTCCTCGCAGCGGCCGTCCACGAGTAACCACTCCCAGACAGGACAACTGGATTCGAACAACCCATCTCCCAAATCGATTCCAACCTGCAACCATAACTGCAAGAACGATACCTGGTTTGAGGCGACTGTCTGCACAGACAATCCGTCGCCGTCTCCGTCATTTTGGCATTGTCCCACATCGGCCAGCAAGACGTCCAATACTCACAGTACAACACCGACGACTGCGTCTACAGTGGGCACAACAACATCGACGGTGGATCCAACGTCAGTGGGATCTTGTACTCTTCACTGATGAATCAAGATTCATGCTTAACCGATGTGATGGTCGTTTACGTGTATACCGTCGACATGGAGAACGTTATGCCAACAACTGTGTTCAGGAATTTGATCGTTTTGGAGGTGGTAGTGTCATGATTTGGGGAGGGATCACGGCTAGAAACAGAACAGATTTGCTTGTTATTGATGGAAATCTGACAGGTCAAAGATATCGCGATGAAGTGCTACGGCCATTGGTGGTACCGTTTTTGATGCAACATGGTCCCGGAATAACGCTGCAACATGATAACGCCAGACCACACGTTGCAAGGATTGTACAGCAGTATCTGATGCAACAACATGTCAATGTCCTGCCATGGCCAGCCAGATCCCCAGACATGTCCCCAATCGAGCATCTTTGGGACGAGATGGATCGACGTTTGCGGCGGTTGGATAACCCGCCAGCTACACTCCAGGAATTGCGACAACGTCTACGTCAGATTTGGAATGACATCCCACAGCAATTTCTGGCACATCTGATTCGGTCCATGCGCCGGAGATGCGTTGCTTGCATCATGGCACGAGGAAGTCACACCCAGTATTGAAGTGTGAAGGTCACAATTGGTTAGACGTCAGACAAGTGCTTCATGACGCATGAAAATGACATTTTTCGTTTTGAGTGACGTTGGCACTGAAAAGTCAGTGTTTCTCCTGTTAAATAAACATATTGATTGCATTGAGATCTTTGCGTGTCATTTATAACATACACATAAATGGTGTCACAGAAACTTTTGTTGCTGAGTATATATCAACAGTTAAGTTTGAATTTTGTTCATAATATGCATATTCATCTCTTCTGATATAAGCCACCCTCCCCCCCCCCCCCCCCCCCCCACCAAAAAAAAACCTGAGGAATTGTGAATATTGTGATGCCCCTCCCAGCATGATGCCTCAGTGTACGCACACCAATCATTATATGGATAATCCAGCCTTGGTGTTGGCTCCCGTCAGTAAGTTTGGGGATCTTTACCCTCATTTGCTGAGTGCTACAGATTCACCTACCATACGTAGATTTTGGTAAATTCCTCTTGCGAGACTTCACTGCACAGTGGCTCTGCCCTATGAGAGAGAGAGAGCATTAACATTGATTGTACTTAAGGCAGAACAGATCACAAAAATGGTGTAGTCCATATTTATCAGCTTGATTAGCATGTAAAAGTTGACTGACCTAAATCATTACAAAACATTGAGTCTATAGCAGACTGACTTTAGATATTGATTTTATAAGACCATTAAGAAAAATTATTATTCTCAGGGCTGTGTTAGTTTTCATCAAGGTATTAGACTGTGAAAATGTGATAAGGTTCAGTACTTGGCACAATTTTATGGAAATTTTTTGTACATTTTGTCAAATAATTCGGTTAATTTTAATTTTTTTCATGCTACTTGAGGAGTGGATCCTCCAAATTACAAATTACTCAATTATGTTAACTTCCAAACATATTATGAATTAAATAGTGTGGCTTTTAGTTGTACAAATAAACTGATTTGGTGCTTGATTGTGGTGTGCAGATTAATAAATACATTTGATTGCACTGTTTTTTATCATTGTAGACATGTTTGAAGCTTTCTAAAAATGAGAAAACTAACAAAAACCTCATGTTGCGGTCACATAGCTGTTCACAGTGATATACTACATGGGAAATAAAAAGCAGGCAATCATCCGTAACACCCCACCTCTTAGTCTGCTAATTGCAATCTTTGTGAGCTAATCCAAATGGGTAAGGCATTGAAATGGAATAATTGTCTAATGATTATTCATCACGTTGCTTGCACTGAAGCCGAGGACGACATAATGAACGAAGACAGAAATAAGATAAGATGCACTGGGGCTGTGCACTGTGCATTATCCTCCCACAGCCAGTCACTAATCTAAAATCTTTGTTTTTCCTCTGAGCTCTGAAAGAGGAAACTTAAAGCCATTTTTGAGATCTTTTTTCTTGGTTTCAGCAAAGCAAAAATAGAATAATCATGCATTTCTAATTCTGCACCAACTACTCATATACCACCTCTCCATATGTGGCCAAGTCTTGATAAAAAATATCATGACTATCAGAGATACGATTGGATCACCCTTGCAGTTAGAACATGCCACTGAACAAATACTTTACTGAGCATTCAGCAGATAATATTATGGAGTTCAGCAGGTGATGCCATTGTAAATGGACTAATAATGAGCCTGCTGCTACCCCCCCAAATGAATAACTAATTTAATAAATGTGGAGAAACAAGACTTGAAACAAGCAGGTTGGTTGGGAAAAGTGTTTTTTTTTATTTAAATTCCATGTTGGTTTGAATAACACTGTGTTGATATGACTTTGCAAATGTATACTATATGCATGCAGCTTTTCATAGCCATATGTAGGAGGACATGATTCAGCATTGTGATTTTAAACACCTCTCCTACAAAAGATGGGAAATAATTAATTTTAAAAGCCCACATTTTGGGACAAAACCAAAGAAAATATTCTGTCTCTCCACCAGTCACTGGCCAGAGCCAACAAACTCAGCTCCATTGTTCCTGAAAGATTGCAGTTGAGTTCTGGGGAAGATGAAGCCTCATTTAAATTTATCCCAACTTTTCAGCGACAATTTTTTCACTGACGCCAGGGCACTGGTTTCCTATGCTATTGATATTTACTAATTGGTATCTTTTGTTCTAGTCACCTACACAATATTTTCTGTGCCGCTTGGCACAATACAATGACAGAACATAACAGATACTCTGCAAAGCCAAACAAACAACAAGACGATCTTTCATTTGAACACCTTCAGCTCCCAATTTAAATGTTCGGTGACTGAGGGCAGATATTCCAAGCTAAGCTTCTCTAAAAATACTGCAGATTTTATTTTCTGAATAGTTCTCTGAATACACTATTATACTGTTGTACTGCATACTTCAGATGCTTACATTTAATGAGATCACAGGATATGTTCTCTTTCAAGGGCTTGTTCAATCATTTTTAAGCAGCGGTGCTGCACAAGTGGATGAGTGCAAACTGTTCCAAACTGTCCCGAGCAGGTACCCTCATGGTAAACATAGGATTGCTTTGCATACCCCACCAGTCAAAAAGCTTATTTATATGATATCCTTTTCACACTTTTTAAAATATTTTTTGATAGTAAGATTCCCATCAATTTCCATTTTTAATGAATAATCTGTCTGTAAAAATTCTGCCTGGGAGGTGATTATTCTGTGTAAAAAGGCAATTATCTTTGTTTTCAAACCTTTCACCTTCAGCGTGAGGAGCCCATGCAGGGCCAGCTGCTGGCATTAACACTCTATGCGGTTATTTAGGGCCACAACCGCTAGAGGGGGCCACATGATCAGCGTGTGATTTACTTTTTGACCCTCTCTTTATTCCAACAGTACACTATTATACTACGATTGTTATTAATTCTTGTGCATGTGTGTTTTCATTCAGTTACAAGCAGTGCGTGTGATTTTGTGGTTGCCCCGTGAGTGTTTTGGGGCCACAAACAAAATCTTGCTTAGGGCCTCCAAAATCCTAGGGCCGGCCCTGAGCCCATGGCTGTTAAAAAGTGAACTCAACAAGCTTAGAAATTCAATGGATCCGAGTATTTAATCCGCTCTGTAACTACGTCTATTCCGCTCGCTGACAGTGCTGTGAGAACAAAGCTCATGACATCTATCACCCTGGAAAGAGTTAAAAAGTTATTTCTTAGACTCTGGGACTCCAGCGAAACACAGCAAAAGCTAAAAATTAAGAAACTTGGAACACTCCTTCCCAGGGGTGGCTAGTCTACCAAAATCTTCCAAGAGTGCATCAATGACGCATCCAAGGGGTCTCAGACCCAGATTAACTGTAGAACTGCGGGGCCTCACTTGCCTTGGTTAGAGTCAGAGCTCACGATTTCACAATAATTGAACAATAATTCTCACTTGGCAAAAATGGAATGCATAGGAGCTTGATAAGGCAAAAATCACTGCTGACCAAAAAGAACACAGGCTTCTTTCACGTTTGCCATAAACATCTTGATAACCGCTAAGACTTTTGGGATACTATTCTATGGACTGACTTAATCATAAGTGAAGTTTTCTGGAGGACATGGGTCCCATTACATCTTGCATAAAACAAACACAGCATTCCCTAATAAGAACATCATACCAATGGTCAAATACGGTGGTCTTAACATGATTGTCTGCGGCTATTTTACCGCTTCAGGACCTGGGGGACTGGTCATAATTGCTGGGAATAAGAATTTGGTTCTCTACCAGAAAATCTTTTAAGGGACAGTTCACCCAGAAATGAAAATTCATCATCATCTACTCACCCCCCAGCTAACTGAAGGGTCATTGAATTTCTTTTGTCCTCAAATACTTTTGGAGTTCCAAAGAAAAAAAACCCTGAAGAAAAAATAAAAGCAACTGGAGTTTATGGTGACCACTCTTTCAAGCATAAAAACGTTAAAAAAAAATAATATAAAAAAGACAAAATGCCCCCATACTGCGCATCTTGCAGAATCCAAGTGTCCGTAAGCCCCAACATTCTAGTTTGACTAAAAGACGTCTTTTTCACCGTGTTTTCAGTCTGAATGTTCAATGTAGCCATGTAGGACGATGAAGAAGAAAGAAAAAGTGCCTGCAACCTTGTTATTGTGTAACAGAGGCTCTTCAGTCCGGATTCCCACCATCAGACACCTCACCAAACCACCTCTTCATCCCTGTGGGAGTAAGAAGCAGTGTCCTATACTGGACCCACAATGCTCAGCTTGCATGCCATTCCGGCACCTTTCGCATCCTGGAACTCATCTGTCGCCGCTTTTGGTGGTTGACCATCTGCTCAGTCACACTGGAGTTTGTCGGGGCCTGTATGTGTGTGCCCAGTCAAAGTCCAGGAATCAGCTACCCAGCAGTCTTCTCCAGTCCTTGGAGGTCACTCCTTGGCCATGGGCATATATATCAATTAGTTTGTCATATGGTTGCCTTTGTCCGACAAATTCACGATGATCTTAAATATTGTGGAACGGTTCATAAAGGCAGCCTACTTTGTGCTGAAATTTTTAAATATAAATTTTTGACATTTATAAGCCACAGAACGAAGAACTCAGGAGACCAATTTCATTCAGATTGGCTGCTGATGTTGAAAACTTGTCACATATTGGTGAAACAATCTTGACACATGGAGATATGAAAACATACCTTAATTTCTCATTAAGGTGAACTGAATTAGGTGATATAGAAGCTGGCTACACTATGCTTTCTTACTAGGCTTTTGGATTTAACATTCAGTGCAAGAAGTTTAAAAACATTGTGCGATGATGTAGTGGGGGGAGGATCGAGGTTGTGGAAGAGGGGAGATCAGGTCAGGGGAAAATAGGAGCTGTTTAAGCCAAAGAAATCAGTTTGACCCAAACCACTCACCCCCCCCCCCTCCAAGTCCTGAGCATTTCATTTGCACTGTAGCTGAATGACCCAGAAATAATACGGAGCTGTGTCTCAAGGGTTCTCACCATTGCACAGCACAGGGTTCTCCTTAAGGCTGGTCAACACAAAGGCTGGAAAGAAAAGGCTGTGCCTTGCTGTTCTGTTCCAACCATAAGATCATTACAGACCCAGTAATGTAATGTTGGCCACACCCGATGTCAAAATTTTCATTATTTTATTTTGTATGATGTTTGAACTGGAAAATAAATAAATAAATACATCTGGATATTTGCAAGATATGTACAAGAAGGGAAACGGCATGACTCTCCACTGGTGTTTACTCGACTTGCAATGCACCGGTCAGCATAGTTGAATGAAAGCACTTTTTAATGTGAATCCGCATGTTCAGTTCACATGCACTACGCTTACAGAATACATATGCAGTAGCACTTCAGAATGAGTGCCTGTCAGCCAAAGGAATTACACGAACTTTATTGAATAAATAAATGAACACACACCACCTGTATCTGCATAAATGGATCCATAAATAAACACATGCATCCGGTGTAAACATATATTAATAAATATATAATTGCACTTCAAGTAAAGATAGAAAAGTGCAGCTGTTCTAAGAGATAGCGAGTGCGGATTGCAATCTGTGAGCTGGTCAGGCAGGCCCGCATGAGTCTGGTTGCTATGCTCCGATGCCCTCTGCAACCCCCGCAACAAAAAAGAAAATGAAATTACATGCAAAAAAGGAAATGCTGTCAGACTCAGGGAATTTAGCATACGAATTGCATTCTCCCTCCGCCTCTTTTTTTCTTGCAGGGAAAGCAAAACATTTTTAGCAGCTGAAAAGAGGGACCATTAGGCAGTGGTGGTGATGAAGTGTGCAACCGTTTTGGGTACTTAACAGGCATTTCTCAGCAAAATAAATAATAACTTGTTTGTTACACTGGTAAGGAGAGCAGGTAACGAAATGGAATACAAAATACATCTACCTGTGAACCCATTCAAATTATATCATGCAACTGGCCCAGCATAGCTTAAACCGCAATTACTGTCCCGGTGGTGTGACAGCTGAGTAACTATGGTGTGCAGCAGTGCAGGCTCATGGCGATGAAAACTCACTGTTTCTTATCTCATCGTAGGAGTGTTAAAGATCACCAGCATCCTCTTGGGAAAGGGCCAGGAAAACGAGAAAAGACTTTTGTTTTTGTTTTTCACATTGGCAAATCAACGCATCTATTCTGCTACAGCCGTGAGTTTAGAACCTACAGACACCTCTGTCACATTACTTCTCTAGTTTTTGAACCATGGTACCATGAGCAGCATTGAAAAACCAGTGGAAGGAAAGCCAAGGCAAAAGACTTTGCCCTGGCAGAATTTCACAGCGATCTGAACAGATCATTTATGACGTATGAGCTACCTGCACGAACCAATCCAGTCCTGTCTCTCCCTGTGTGGTTGCTGGCTGCTGCTGTTCTGATCAGGTTCAACCTGTATTACAAATAGCTTGGCCTGCAGAAAATGGGCCTTCCTCAGTCTATCGGAGTTCCTTCCCACTGGGCAGTTTCATCCTGTGACTGTCTGAGGAATTTTTTCCCTGCTGAGAGTTTTTTTTTTATTTATTTATTTTTTTTTACCTCATTTGATATTTTGGGACAGGCCTGGCACCACACTCTGTGACAGACCATCTGTGAAAAACCCTATACATACAAAATTGGATTGAATTGAATCTCATATTGACAGAGGTGCAGGCTCAGAAATTACAAGTCCTCCCCAGTATTTTATTTTTACATTTTTGGATTTGAGAATTGGCAAATTCCTCTGACAGTGCATTCAGCTGATCCATGAAATCAGCTGGCTTTGTTCTTGGGTGGAATAAATATATGGTAGTACTTTTACCTCTCAACCCCTGAACATTCCATTGAGAGTTACCAACTAGATTGGACTCATATCCCATGTTAGAAAAGTTAGCGCGGACTCCGGCACTGACATCGCATTGAGCCCTCTTGATAGCAACAACAAAAATGCCTGAGGATGGACATCCTCTCTCTGTGTTACTGTATTGAGCTCAGAGCCAGATTAAGTGAGAGATCCTCCTTTCATCTAGACAGTTCTGGCCATTTTTGTCTGTAATTAAATCTGATGTATTGAAGTGAAAGAAATCATAAAACCTGAGTGGGAGAATGAAGTCTAAGTGAAGCTTGTCTTGAGGGCATCTCCCTTGGATATTCTCATCTTTGGCCTCTTTGCAGTCAGATTGTTTTTGGGTTACAGTGGATTGGAAATTAATGCTGTTTTATATGTATGTGTATATATATATATATATAGGAGATAGACAGGAGGGGTGGGGAGAAGAATGGGGAGCACATGCAGCAAATTGCCTGGGCTGGATTCAAACCCAGGCTGCTGCAGGAAGGACTTCATCTTAATATGCTATGCGCACTTAACCGATGAGCCACCAGGGCCCCCCTTAATGCAGTAATATTGAGTGAATTCTTCATCTGAAATCTCTATCAGCAAAAAACAAAAACAATATTATTTCTAAGGCTATATTATCACGTTTAGTCAAAAAACATTTGATAACACTACCATGAAAAAGTAGTTTGCCCATTCCTGACTCCTCTATATATTCACTTGTAAAGTGCCAATAGACAACTTTTCAACTTCTGCCCCTTTTCTTTCCACGTGGCATTATTGCCAGCACCACTGTCGCGAAGACAACTGGATCGCTTTAGTTTTCCTCAGAGCCCGCCAGCTCCATGAAGAAATGATACGCACTAATTTGGAAATAAGATAGCAGAAAGAAGCTTGTTCACTGAAGAGGTAAATTGAAATTGTAGTAATAATATAGTTTGAGTAACATTATTGCTTTCCAACAAGTTACTACAGCTTGGGTTGGGATTGGGTTTGAGGGGGGTCTTACCATAGAATAAAATCATGTCTCTATAATGGAGACATGAAAGCAGATAGAAATTCTTAATGTTTTGGGAGAATCACAGTGGGTAGGTAGCATGCTTATGTTTTTACAAAATTAGAACTGCACAACTGAGACAGTGGTGACATATTTTATGTTAGTTAATTTTCATGTGAATGAATAGATCTTATAATTCATATTTGTACTTTCATATGAATGAGAATATCAGCCCGACAGCCAGCCTCACTGGATACTGATCCAATATTTGGTGGGTGTAGGACTGGTGATTTAGTTTACTGATTTTTAGAGGGCTTATTTTCCATTCGCAACCACAGCTAACCATACCATAGGGTTCTTTTTCTCTTGCAAGTTAGGGTTTCCAGTGATTTGGGTACAATGTTATAAACTTGCAACTTTTTGCCAGTTATTTTAGCTGTAATTTAATGATCAGTTTATAACAGACGTTCTGTGTATGTTAACTGTAAACCACAGTTAAATGCGTGCTGGACTCTACTCACAGTTAAAATAACAAGGAGACAATGCGTTAATTTTAATGTTAAATTTAGTCAATTTATAACAGTGTAGTTCCATAGTCTGCCATTTCTGCTTCTGAGCAAAGCTACTGATAGCCACCAGGGATAACAAAAGTGCCGTCCACTTCCTCCCTGGTATCACAGTGGTTGACACATTTCAATTTGAGCCATAAATGAAGACTTCATTCTCCAGGGAGACTGTAATCGAGAGCCGACAGAACTGTGTAGTGAAATTGTGCATATCTTAACGCCAATGGTGTCTTTATTCTACAGCCATCAAACTGTTCAATCAACTTTTATTTATTTCATTATAATAAATTAAAGGAAAGAAGTTCTCTTTTGCCACTAAAACTAAATTTACTATAAGACAAAGACATAAGTAAACATAAAATGTATTTTTAAATGATCTTTCATTGAAGAAAATAGTTATCTAACAGTGGTCCTATGAGAAAAAAGTAATTGCTATTTAGTTTCTCACTCTGCTGTAATTGATATATTGATCATTGGCATAAATTAGACTAGACATGCACAGGCTGGATTACTGCCCGCTGCAATGGCTTTTCAGTGCACTGAGTAAAGTGCGCTGGAAAGATGGAGAGTGTGGACTGGATTCAGATGTGAAGATGAAAAGGAGGCTGCAGACCCGTAGGCTGGCTCTCCATCAACCTCCAGGGCAGGTGGTGGGTTTTCACGGGGGGCAGCCTCTGCCTGTGGTCGAGCAATCACACGAATTGTTAATATGGTAATGGGACAGCAACTGGTAAGAATATACTCTGTCATTGGCCCTCCGTAGGACATGGGATGGGCCAATGAACCATGGGCTCAGCTTACAACTGGGCAGGAGGAGGTGCAGGTCCCTGGTGCAGAGCCAGACCCAATCTCTCAGTTAGTAGTTGGGGACATCCCAACGTCGTCGGTCTGCCTGGCTGTTCTGGCGGCAGAGAGCTCTTCGGATCTGGACGTTGGTAGCAGTCCAAACCCTCTCCGCCTCTTGGAACCAGGCATCTACCGCCAGGACTTCGGTCTGGTTTGGGCACAAGCCAGACCGAGCACACACTAGAATGGCGATAGGCCAGTGGAAATGCTCTTAAGGGAATTCTGGGCATACTCTGCCCAGGGCAAGGTATTTTGACTAATCCAGCTATCTCTGATAGCAGTATGCTCAGAGGAACCTCTCCAGGTCCTGGATGGCTCCATCCGCCTGCCCATTGAACTCCAATAAGCCTCACCTCGGGATATCATCGAATGTTCCGAGTTTCTTGAAGCTTGCCCTGAACACTTGAGACATGAACTGAGGCCCACAGTCTGACAGTGTGTCCTCCGGAAGCCCAAAGTTCCTGAATACCTGCTGGAATAGCACCTCTGCCACTTGAAAGGCAAAGGTCGTATAGGGGGATGGCAAAAGTTTGCAGAGCTTTTGCCTTGCAGCCTCCGGATCAGTCTCCACCTCATAGCTTCTAGATAGGGTGCCTGCCCTGATTTTCTTAGAGCCTGAGCGATAGGTCATGGTAAAATTGAAGCAGTTGAAGAACAACAACCTGGTCTGAGGTGGATTGAGTCATTTAGCCTTCCTGAGGTACTCCAGATTGCAGTGATCGGTCAGCACTATGAATGGATGGTAAGCCTCCTCCAACTAATGCCTGCACTTCTCTAGCCAACTTCACCGTCAGCAGATTCTAGTTGCCCACATTATAATTTGCCTCCGGAGGTCTGAGTCTACAGGAGGATTGGAGCTGTAGTAAATAATATCCTCAGAGTTTCAAAGGCATGTTGTGCTTCAGGGTTCCATACCAACCCCTTTGGCTTTCCCTTGAAGAAGCTTGTGAGAGGTTGGGAAACCATGCTGGAGTTTTGGATAAACCCTTGGTTGAAGTTGGCAAACTCCAGGAAGCCCCTGAGCTCCTTCAGGCTCTGTGGGACTGGCTATGCTGCTACTGGCTCCACCTTCTTTTACTCCATCGCCACCCCCTCTGGTCCAATCACGTACCCTAGAAAGGAGATGGTGGACTGGTGGAAGAGGTACTTTTCTGCCTTTACATAGAGCTGTTGAGCCAGAAGGCGCGCAAGTACCTTCTGTACGTGCCCTACATTTTCTTCATAACTGGCAGAGTAGATGAGGATATCGTCGAGGTAGACTATGACAAATCTCCCCAAAATCTTTCTCAGCTCTTTAATGATGAATGACTGGAACACTGATAGGGCATTAATGAGGCCATAAGGCATCACACAGTACTCATAGTGCCAGAGATGGTACTGAAACCTGTCGTGCACTCATCTCCCTTTCAGATATGCATTAGGTTGTAGGTGTTGCAGAGGTCGAGCTTGGCTAAGATCTTCGCACCTCTCAACTGCTCCACAGTCCTGGGTGCCAGAGGGAGTGGGTACCCGTATCTCTGCGTGGCTTCATTCAGTCCCCTGTAGTCGATACAGGGGCGGAGCCCCCATCCTTTTTCTGGATGAAGAATGATCTTGCTGAGGCAAGCAAGGTAGAAGGATGGATAAAGCCCTGCTAGAGAACTTCTTGAATATATTGCTCCATTGCTTTGGTCTCGGCCACCAAAAGAGGGTAAACATGGCTCCTTGGAGATGACGCACTGGACAGGATCTCGTTCGCACAGTCCCACGGGTGATTAAGGGGTAGCTGGGTGGCATTGGTCTTGCTAAACACCTCACTAAGTTTCCAGTACGCCCTGGTAATATGCAATCTTGAATTCTAGTCAAGGCTCTAAACTATAGTGGAGGCAAGGAGGAGGAGGCTACAGTGCCACCAACAATAGGGTGACCAGAAATGTGAGCCATTGCTTGTGTCATTAAATGGTCGAGTTGTGTTAACATAACATAGCATAAAATAACATAACATAACATAACATGAATGGCAAGAACAGGCCTTTCAGCCCAACTAAGCTTGCCAGTTTCTTTATACTATTGTGAGTATATCCCTTCAGATACTGAATAACTCGGTGGTATCTAGCTTTAAGTCAAGCCTGCTCTTGAAAACCCCCAAGGTCTCGGCCTCAACAATATGGTCAGGCAAGCTATTCCACATTGAAATTACTCTTTGGGTGAAGAAATATTTCCAAATATCAGTACTAAATTTACCTTTGGTCAACTTCCTTTTGTGACCCCGAGTTCTACTCACAACAGTTGGTCGAAGGAATCCCACATAATTCACTTTGTTAATCCCTTTAACATATTTAAAGAACTCAATCAAATCAACCCTGAGTCTCCTGTACCTAAGGCTAAAGAGATTAAGGATCTTCAGCCTCTTCTCTTAGCTTTCATCTTTTATATCTGGAATAAGCAGCTCTTCTCTGAACTTTCTCGAGAGCCTCTATTGTTTGAGCCTGGGAGGCCAAGGATTGCCGAGGATTGCCAAGGATTGCTGGGTGGCTGGAGACTGGAAAAACTAGGAGTGGGAGCTTCTCCTAGTGGCTCTTCTGCATGCACAGGGAGATTGAGGCCTTCTGGTGGAGGATGACTACACTGCTCAGAGGTCTCCCATCCTGGGCTGCCACAGCGATGGTGGTGTTGAGCTGGTGGAGTGGGAGGTTGAGTTGTCATTCTAATTGGGAGGAGATGAAGTTCCCCACTGCACCAGAGTCAATCAGGACATTTGTATACAGGTGCTGGTTGTCATATGCCCCTTGGCCTTGGTTGACCCATGATGGTGGATGGTGACACAGTTACCTTGACAGACCCAGATTGTTTCTCCTCACAATGGGCACAAGGACTAGAATTTCTCCAGCAACAAATGTCAGTGGGTCTGAAGGACCAGACCTCTATGGGCTCACCCTCTGGCTGAGGCTAGGATAGGATATCTGGGCAGGTTCTGCTGTCTCTCCTGCAGCAGCTGGTCCAGACTGATGGCACGGTCAATGTAGGAGACCAGAGATCTAGCATGGTCCCTACATGCCATATCTGCCTTAAGGTCTGCTGAAGATGCTCAGCGGTGCAGGTTTGTTTCAGCCACTGGCTGCGGGCAGGGTGCTGAAGGACAGGGCGTACTCAGCTGCCATCCTAGACGCCTGTCACAGCTCCAGCAGTCAATCCCCAGCCTTCTTCCCAAGGTGGTCAAACACTGTCTTAAACTGCTGCACGAAGCTGTCGTAGATGGAAAAGGCAGCTTAGTCCCATATTGCGGTTGCCCACTTGAGGACCTTCCCAGACAACCTCGAGGCGACTGCTGCTATCTTCTCTGCATCACCAAGTGTGGGGTGGTAGGTGAAGTCGAGAGAGTATTGGAGAAGAAATCCTTGGCATGCGGCCGGAGAACCCTCATAATGGTCTGGCTGTCGCACAAGGGACTCACCCCATGGAGGGGCTGGGTAAGCCTGCGGGCTGGCAGGAGAGACTGGAGCGATGATTGGCGGTGGAGCGTAGGAGATCACAGAAACCTCAAACAAACTCTTCCAGAGTAACCCCCAGTCGAGCAATCTCCCTTTGCTGCTCAGCCACGCTGAGAATGTCGGGAGGGCTGGAAAAAAATATACCCGCATCTTCCGACAAGGGGACCTTCGCTGAATCCATAATTGTGGGAAAGCCTCTGTAATGGCTTTTCAATGCACTGAGTAAAGTGCACTGAAAAAATGGAGAGTGTGGACTGGGTTCAGATGCGTAGATTAAATGGACTTTATTGTGCCTTTTCTGGGGCAAAAAAGACAGAAGCAAAAGAAATCAGAAACAAGATTCTAAATCCTACTACAATCATGTGCTGAACTATAGCAGAAATTTCAGTGCTTTTGAGTAAGCAAAAACAAACAGGAAACGTTGTTCGTAATATAACAATTATACTGCGCTGTACATTTAGACAAGTACGACAAAATTATTAAAGGGCTTTCAGAAATATGTGAACATACAGCTATTATGTCTACACAAGAGTAGCACTAGACAACGGGCTTAGAAGGCCTCCGAGACTTCACACTGAATGAATGTGGTGGTTGTGCTTATATACACAGACTACTAGCACAATGACAATTAAAAACAGATGCGGATGATTCCAGGAGAGTGTGGAATGCAGACCAGGTCTTAACAGGGCGATGACTGAGGGCGCTTGAGGCGCGGCGTTACACGCGCTCTGTGAACATCACTTAATAAATAGAACCATTCCAGTAATTTAGTAATTGTCGGCTAAACTGTCTCACTCTATGCTGATATTCTGGAAGAGATGAAGAAAAGGTTATTGAGATGTGTCAGTCTGAGAAGGTGCACAATGTCATGTCGAAGGACCTTTGATTCCAGCTAACCACAAAAAAAGTCATAATCACCAAATCGGGAAAAATGGGAACAGTGGTGAATCTTCACAAGTCACAAGGGATGAGAGAACCCAAAATTAACCTCTGACGAACTGCAAGCCTCACTCACCTCACTCACTGAGAGAGGGTCAACTTTCATGATTAGACTGGGCCATACCCATTTATACCTGAAAAACCCCCAATGTGGCTAAATGGCATTAGATGTTGCTTGTCCTTTAATATGATAATTTGTTTGAAACTTTTAAAATTTGAAACCATTAAGTGTGATATTCAAAACAAGAGGAAAAGAGGAAGGGACGAACCATTTTTCATAGTGCTACATTTGCAGTAGAGTAAAAATGTCTGGGGTTTACAGAATCCATAGAACTTAAAAATGGTAGCCTGAAAAACTGACTAATATATGTTAGGTCATTTTAGTGTATGGTAAAATATACACACGTACACATGGGTGGGCAAACACAAATTGCCAAAATACACAGTTTCATTGCAGATGGGGAAGTAACTGTCCATTATTTACAGCAGTTGTTACAATGCTTTTTCAGTGATGGGAGAGTTGGATGATTTGTTGGGAAAAAGCAAAAGATGGGCAGAGATGGCTTGAGCTCACTCATTGAAAAAGAGCATATCAGTGCATTTACTCTGTAGTGTCAGCCACAACTTCCAAATTTGCAGCAATTAACTAGGTCGTGTCAGTCGGCAGTCATGCACATGGTTAACACTCCCTTTCATTACCTCATCTAAGTGCTTTTCATTTCTGCTCATATCCCTGAGCATTCAGTTTAACTTTACTGAACCAGGTGGAGGTGAGGTCACCAGCTGGAGCTACACTAGTGCTTACTCTTTGCTGGTTCAAAAATTTTTCGCACATTTTGCTTTGAATAAAATACTGATTTTAGTTAGGGTGAAGGTTAAATAACAGCACAGCAAACAGTCAATGTGGCCCAAGCTTCTATAAGTGTGAATCACAATAAATAAATGTGTTTGCAATAATTTGACCTACAGTTCAGAAAAGTCTTGGCTAGTGGAAACAACTGGGATCAACACTGAAGTAAGAAAATGAAAGCCATGTATGAGCTCACGATGGGGTTATGGGGGTGCTGTAACATGATTTATGAATCAATAGGAACATGTGCCATGTGCAGCAGTGTTGCATCGGAACGCAAAATTTCTCTATAGTATTTGGTTCCAACATGATGAGAACAACCCTTCAACCAGGAGGTTGAACTAATTAGTGAAATAAGGTGGCTGAGCTCATGGGTGGACGTAAAACAAGGCAGGACTGTTATTATCCAAATCCTGGAATGTCCTTCTTTGGCCATCTGGTTACATCTTTATCTCCATCTCTCTCCCTGTCTCATGCCCCCCTGATCAGAAAATAGTTCCAAAACAATGTTTCTGCTTTCACTCAGATGATCAATTTTGACGTGTTTTTTGGTGCTGCTGTTTGTCTTTCATTTTTCTGATCTTGAGAAGCCCTCTCAGCGTGAAAAACAGTCCTGCTTATTTTGCATTCTTGATCTAGCCTGTCATTATTGTTTCTTGCTAAGCAAGCTAACAATCCCAATAGATAGCCCTCAGGCCAACTTCATATTTACTAGGACAGAGCGTACGCCCTATTTATGAAACTGGTCTTAGTTGTAGTCTAAGTAAATGAATGAAACAGAAATGAAAGAATTTGCAAGGCTATTACTCAATAGTAAACTGGTTCTGGTGCACATAGTAAGCTCTACAGTAATGTTTCTGAATGGTAAGTAACTTCTGTTCTTTGCAACGGGTGCCTACAACCTCTTGAACAATAGATATGCGCAGAGTGAGCATCAATATATTGTTATGCATTTACCCACAGCACCAAACTTGGAACAAATACAGTCCAACAGATAGATGAAGGTTTTTCCAAGCTCACCAGCTAATACTGTATCGTCTTTCCTCAGTAATCCCTCTAAATACTGCTTCCCTGAAAGGATTGGCAAGGGGGTGGCAGTCAGTGCACAAAAATGTGGCATCCCACATCCAATTCTTCCAACAGAACTGCGTTCAGTGGTGGGTGTGTGTGTGCGTGTGCGTGGGGGGGGGTTCGAAACACATATCCTGGGTTAAAATTGGGTGGTTTTTGGGAGGAAGGGTGGGTGTGCCTTTGATGATCAGTCAATTAACTGCACATTCAAACCCCTGACTTGCTGCATTCGATTGGTGGCAGCTCATAGCAATCACTTGACAACATGGGCTTGCGTTTGCACCAGTAGAGGGCACTGTCTGGTTAAAGTTTGAGTGTGTGTGTGCCTGTGCATATGAGAGTGTGTGTGTGTGTTTTGTCCCTGAGGATGGTACACAGATATACAGCAATATTACGCTGATGCTTATTCGGGAGCTGGGTGAATTCTGAGCAAGAAAAGTATGCACAGTTCTATTTTTTAATTAAAAAAAGATGAGTGAACTCAAGGTATTGCAGTAAAACTGAGGCTTTTGTAAAAAAATCGGTGAATGCGTGCTTCAGGGCATGCAAGCATGCAGGTACAGTTGCCTGTGTCCGAGTAGAAGGTGAAGGTTTACTCCCCAGTGCAGGTTCAGGAGGCCATTCATGACCTCTAGTATCAGTCCCCAGTCAAACTTTATATTTCCTTTACATTAGAAGCAAATAGATCTGGAATCCGTCTCTGTACAGTTATTTATATTGTTAACAGCCATAGGTCATAAGATGAGTTGCCCTTATGAAAAAGATGTATGCAAATCTATGTAAAATTGTGATAATACATGCAGAAATATGAATCTAAAATATATGGCATATTCGGGGCTCATCATTGTCAATCTGCCATTAAAATTGTGTCTGAATGGCAAAGCGATAGACAATATATAGTTTGGTTTGTCCTGTAATCAGATGGAAGGGTGGTTGTGATATTTCACAATACTAAACACACTGATGAGCCAAAACATTAGAACAGCTCAAAGATGCTGGGAATAATGATGATTGTCTCATAACAATGGCACATGGTAAGGCCTGCAGACAGATCTTAAAAGGTAAGCAAACAGTTCTTGTATTCAGCATGTTGGATGAAGGAGAAATGGGAACTGAACAACAAATTCTTAAGGCCTGATGAGTGGGTAAGAACATCTCTGAAGTGGAAAGACTTCTGGGGTGATCCCTGTCCACAGATGTGAGTACTAGAGGTCCAAAACCAAATATTTTCCGTCATTGACAAATTTTTTTTTAACAGTAATGGAAAATTTTGAAGGTCGTCCGTCATTTTGACAGAATCTAATTCACACCCCTGTCCATTTGGTGGGGGGTGTCATATTGTATCGAGCATTAGTCTTTGATTTGTATGACAGATGCCAAGTCTCACGCATTCAGCGTAGGTCTAATGCATTTTTTAGGCTTATTCACCGTAGTCCGCAATCATTCAATGAACGTTTATTAATGAGATTCTAATGCGGAATTTCACCTGCATGTAAGTGGACCTCGCCATGGAAAGCGATTATGACTCCGGACTTCCCGTGCTTCTCTTTACTCAGGGATTGGAAAATAATGCATGTGTTTCATGATCGTTTAAATTGTTTAAATGCAATAAGGCCATTTGAAACATCCCTCAGTAAAGACCAGCCAGAGAATTCCCAAGTCATAATCAATTTCCGTGTCACTAGTTGGGAAATCCACCGTAATGCACGTGAAACTGGTTAACTTAATGCGCAATGACTTGAATTCCACGAGTGAATTTATTCAGTTCGCGTTGATTGAATAATTGCTGACTATGGCACAGGAACGTGAATGCCACTAAGAGGCGAGAGATTCTAGCCGAAAAAGCGTGAGACTTGGCATCTCTGGACTATGATCCTGTATTCCTCACATTTTTGTAATATGATCATTTGCTCTTCATTTGTAAAATATGGTGCTCAGTTGCTGGTAGACGATTGGTCATATGCTACAAATGCCGTCTCTGTTATGCAAACACGCAAATATCGAAGTCGAGAAAGCCCCGGTTGATATAATGAGTTGATAAGCAGCTTCGTAGGCTTAGGGAAGCCCAGCAATAACTGAAAACATTGTTCATTTGCGCACTGTTTCTGTGTGGGGGGAGAAATCATTTATGATGTTTTATAAAGTTCATACAGTGGTAAGTTCGAAAATCCACGCGGTGCTGTATTTAACACAGAGCACAATGTGTGTCAAAATGAATCACTGTTGGCATCAGCTAATGCGCATTCTATAAATTATTCTGTTTATTTTATAAAAAAATAAACGATTATCATTTTAAAAAATTAAATTACAATGACGGATAATAATTGATTATGACTGAATTTTTATGCCCCTGTCCATCACAATGACGGACAATCAGTAATGCGACCTCTGTACTGACAGTGGGCTACGGAGGGACAAACTATGAACCGGCAACAAGGTTTTGGGTGCCCGAGGCTCATCGATGCACAAGGCTATCCCGTGTGGTCCAAACCAACAGTAGGGCAACTGTGGCACAAGTTGCTGTGAATTTAAAAGATATTTACATAAGGAATGTCTCACAACATGCAGTGTATCATACCCTGCTGCATATTGCACTTTTTAGCTTGCAGATTGGTCAAGGTGCCCACATGTTGGTCTACCTCTGAAAGTGCCCCCCGTGGTCACCTGAGCTTCAGAACTGGACCTTGGAGCAGTTGAAGAAGATTGCTTGCTCCAGTGCATCCAATGTTCTTTGGCATCATATGGTTTGCCTGAGTCTGAGTGCACCATTTCCCTCGGAAGAGATGGCATCAGGATACGATGAGAAGAGGTCAAGCTGGTGGAAGGACTCTGGGAACTGTTCAGCTGGGACACCTTCAGTTTGGGAATTCAAGTGACGTCAGTTTGATGGATCTGTGCTGGCAACATCAGAGGACCGTCTCTGTATTAGGCGGGTGGTTTTAATGTTGTGGCTGATCGGTGTATATTCAACAATAGAGTATTTAGAAGAGATAATTATTAGCATGTTATAGAAGAAGCTAGATGTGAGGAACCACTGTGAAAAGAGGGAAATGGCTGACATGTATTCCAGCCCTGGATCAATTCATTTTATTAATTCCATTGAAGAAGCCTCCAGCACAAAACCTATATTGTGCTTGTACATATGTTGTTACTATGCAGGGGAATGAGGGAATTCATCATCCATTTTAATATAATCAATTGATGGTACAAATCCTAATATAAACAAATGACTGCTGCTGTACACTATATTGCCTTTTACATCTGAGAATACATTTTTTGCCCATGATTAAATCAATTACCGCCATTTATATTTATAATCCTTGGGGAATATTTCCTCACAATCTCAGCTATCTCAACACTCTGGTATTGTCACTGCTATTGCGCTCCTCTCAATAAATTAGGGAGGGAGAATGCAGCGTATAAGCTTTCATGGAGCTACATGTTATTAACAATGGTATGAGGCAGCAAATGCTAAATAAGCAGATGCCCAATTTAATAATACAGTTTAGGCAGAGCAATATTCCTGACCATTTATCTTTTTTAATACAAAGTTTACCTTGCATAAAGAAACTACTGATTAAATTCTATGGCCTGCAAAGTTGTTAGGAAGAGTTATATTTGAGGACAGTTGAAGTTTTGTCCTCTGTGTAGCATTCATCCAGAAGCTGATTTGAGGGTTTTTCATCAGCTGAAAATGGGATACGTCCGTTGCCGTGAATGGTATTCCATCACATATAGAGGGTGTGAGTGCGCTCCAGACACTAGGATGACTGGAAGCGATTTTCTTTTTTTTTTACTATGGGGAATAATGTTTGCACGGCTGTCTCAGGAATTGGCACTTACGGTCTGCTATCAGCAGCCAGAGAAAAGCTGGGCTTTTTTCTCCTGGAGTGGAGGGACTCAGCGTCTGTCACCCTGTCACCACGCACAAGCCGGAACTCATACGTCACATTGCCAAAAAAGCAGCCGAGATTCAAGTGGACTGAAAAAATACGTCAATGTTCCCGCTTGAATAAAAATAACTTGTGTGGGACTTTATTCCTTCTCTAAAGAGGCTAACACTCTTGTGGGTAATATTATGACAGGGGTTTCCGCAATGCTGTTTCCAAAAGTCTTCAAAGCCCCACTTCTCTCCAATATCTTATGAGAGCTCTTCTCATATACTATAGCCATATGCAGGCAGCAGTGTCGGTTGAGTGAGTGCTGCTGTTCTCTACCTGCACCTATGAATGAATGAGTGCCCTCAAGGAAGAGCTTCCATACTTTCATCTGCGTTCAATCTCATGTTATAGGTCCGTATGCAGGGCAGCTAGTGATGGCTATATGGTATTTATTGGGGGGACTGCGGGGGCATGGGTAATGGAGTATTGGTGCTACTGTAACTTTCAATTCAAACCATTAGCCAATGGCCTAGCAGGAGTGAAATAGTACCAACACCCCTCTGAAAACATTGTACTGCAACAGTGCTCTTGTTTATCCTTAGCTTGTGTCACCATTGTAGAATCATGGGTTTTGCGAATTAGTCAAAAAAATGAAAGCAAACAGTATATCTAGATGGCTGTGTAGTTTGTCTGAGGATCAAAAAGATTTTGTAAAGAAAAGGGAATCCAAACTCTCATTTTTAAAAGTACAAAACAAACAAAAAAAGCAATTTCATACATGGTAATATGTAGTCAAGTGTGAAGAAAATAGTTGAAAATCCCTGCCGCCCAGTGGCGGCACCAGAACTGGAAATTGGGGGGCCACAGAGCATCTCATTAAAACAATTATTAGTCCTGACTTGTTCTCAATAATTTTCGAAATGAACAATACATTCACTACAAAAATACTCCAAGCTATCAGACGTTGCTTGTTTTCCCCGTTAGTGAGACAACAATCATTCATTCGGACGCGCACGTTGGTTCACTTAAATTAGCATTATTCAAAATTGCATGAAGGTGTTTCAAATGGTCTTTTTTTTTGTTTCAACAATTTAAACGATCATGAACTGCAGGTCTGATTGCTTGATGTGCAGAAAAGGTATCGTAGAAGTTCCAGAACAGTTTGCTCTTCATAAAGCATAGGTCTATTTACAAGAACATTATTTTTCTGTCCTGAATTTAGCCATTATCTCGTAGCTGTTAGATCGCATGAGGAGAGATGCTGTGTCTTCAATTGCAAATGGGTTATTACTACAGGGTGTCTTAAAAAAAGTATACCCAATTTTAATCATCAATTATACTGTACAAAAACTACTGAATTTTATTTTAAGTGCGATATGTCATTAGAAAGAGCTGGTTTTACTCTTTTAAATATTACCCCAACCATGTTTTTATTTTCGCGGGTTTTTGTACAGTATAATCTACGGAAGCTTATAGCTGCCAATGGAAAGAAAAATTACATTTTATTTTTTCTCCACAGCTTTTTTCTGCCAACAGGGGGGGGGGAAATTCCACAAAATATTCTCCTGACTTACTTAACATCCAATTTTGCAAACCCTCGCTTTGCACTGAATTCACCCAGTGACTGGAAAACAAAAGATTCAGTTGCCATCTCCTGCCACAGCTGAAAGCTCCATCTCACTGGAACTGCATGTGCAGGGAACCACGAGTAACTAGCTGGGGTTAGTTTCAGTAATGGAAAACTTTTATTACTTCCGTAAAATAGAATACATGTAGCCTTTATTTCTTTTCTCATTGCTTGCCACACATCCAACATATTGGACGGTTCATGGTCAAACATAATGAATAATGAGGATCAATCAACAGCACTGCTTTCTTATGGTAGGGAAGTACAGTACCATAAATGGGATAATAAGGGTAACAAGAGACAATTTTCTTGGAAAGTTTTCAAATGCAAATTCTAATTTTTTTTTCAACACTCCCTGTCATGATAACATTATTTCTAAGATTCCTTGGTAGGTACAAAAGTATTTGAAAATTGCAAGGTGAGTTGGATATGATTCTATTGTTCTTTTATGATTGACAGCAGTAAACAGATTTCGCCAGGATGCTTTGGGATGAATTTTAAAAAAAAATCTCATTAGTGCCTCTTAGTACCCCATTTTACGGTATGTTGCCAAATGTTTGTGGTGACTATTTGGTCTGGGCATCTTTTTCATGAAGGCTAGACCTCTTAATTCTGCTGAAGGAAAATCTGAATGCTGTATCAATCAATCAATCAATCAATCAGATACCAGATTATTTTAAGTTTTGAGCTGCTTGGGGAAGGCCTTTTCTTGTCATAACATTACTGCAGTGCTCAGAATGAGGTGCATGTGTGGTTTGCTGCCATCCCTATGCAAACTCTTAAATGCTTTTGCGGATGGAATGGTTACAAATATCCAGCGATGCTTTAACATCTAGTGGGAAAGACTTCCCAGAAGAGTCTGTCGTGGCAGCAAATGGGGGACCAACTCCTTCTTAATGCCCACATTTTTAGAATGAGACGTTGCATGAGCAGATTTCCCCATTCTTTTGTCAATTCAGTGTATTAATACACTGGTGGTTTCAAATCGAATGCCACGGGCCAGAAAATGAGGTGCACATTTCTCTTCTTACTCAGCGCTAACACACAAGATGCGCTGATCACCTAATGACAAAGCCCCTGATTACCAAAATCAGGCAGCTCTCAGATAGTCCTAATGAACATTGTTCATTGCTTGGGTCCCAGCATTGAAAACCATGGTTCTAGATTTACTCCTCCTTTCTAAGTACAAAAATCAATGCATAACAATAATCACTGAGACGTGCAAAAAGACAGGGATGACTCAATGGCAACATGAATATCAAAATATTCCTTTCGGAACATAAACTTTTCTTCAAGACATTGTATTACTAATTACGTCATGTCTCTGTGACATGCGTACCAATATACCAACATACATGAGTATAAGAACCTGCAGATAGTGTGGCATGCATAATGTGCGACCATATTTGGCCACCAGGTGAACCTTTTTTTTTTTTTTTTAAATCATGAATGTTGCTGCCAGGTGTAAGGTAATTTTACTTGATGGCACAATGCAGAGTCATTCCAATGGTGCGCAAAAGTAAGTTCAAAAAGCAGTATCCTCAATGGATAACCACAGGTATTCGTATGAGTTTGATGGAAAAGAGGAATCTTTATAATAAGTACATAAAGGACAGTAATGAGACTACTAAGGCTGAATACTGTAAAATGCATTTTAAGGTAAAAAAAGAACTGAGGATTGCAGAAAGACTGTATGAAAGGCAAATTGGGGAAGGGGAAAAAACTAATCCTAAGTGCTTTATTCAGTACTATAGTACAAAAAGTAAAGTCAAAGAGGAGCTTATCTGTATAAAGAATAAAGTTGAATCAATGCTGTATGAGAATAAGGATATTGCTGACACTGTAAACAGTTACTTTTTTCAGAATTCTGCCTCTGAGCGGATTTTTATTAGGCCAGAGGGCGTTTCCAATGCTCAAAATTATTTAGAAGAAATTAAGGTCAGGGATACTGAAGTATTAGACAGGTTGCATAAGGCGGCAGGCCCTGATGGCTCACCCCCTGGAGTGCTCAGGCACGTTAGTGAGATCATTTTTTAACCTCTGACAGTTATTTTCATGTCTATAGAAACTGGAGAAATACCAAATTATTGGAAGCAGGCAATATAATACTACAAACCCCACTTCCAATGAAGTTGGGACATTGTGTAAAACGTGAATAAAAATAGAATACAATGATGTGCAAATCTCATAAACCCATATTTTATTCTCAATGGAACACAGACAACATATCAGGTGTTGAAAGTGAGACATTTTACCCTTTCATGAAAAACATTAGGTTATTTTGAATTTGATGGCAGAAGCTCATCTTAAAATGTGCTGTTTTTTTTTGTTTTAGTTTTGGGAGAGGAATGTTGTCCCACTCCTGTCAGATGTAGGATTCTAGCTGCTCAACAGTCCTGGGTCTTCTTTGCCAGATTTTCCGTTTTATGATGCGCCAAATGTTTTCTATTGATGAGTAGTCTGGACTGCTGGTAGGCCATTTTAACACCCGGACTCTTCTACTGTGAAGCCATGCTGTTGTGATGGATGCAGTATGTGGGTTAGCATTTTCTTGCTGAAATATGCAAGGCCTTCTCTGAAAGAGACATTGTCTGGATGGGAGCATATGTTGTTGTAAATCCTCTATATATTTTTCAGCATTGATAATGCCTTTCCAGATGTGTATGCTCCCAAGCCATAGGCACCAATGCTACCCAATACCATTAGGGATGTAGCCTTTTGAACTGTGCGCTGATTACCTTCTGGATTGTCCTTCTCCTCTTTAAACTGCATGACATGGCATTTGTGGTTTCCAAAAAGAATTTCAAATTTGGATTCATCTGACCACAGAACTGTTTTACATTCTGCCACTGTCCGTTTTGAATGAGCTTTGACCCAGAGAACATGGCGGCATTTCTGGATCGTGTTCACATATGGCTTCTTTGCATGATACAGCTTTAACTTGCATTTGTAGGTTGCACGGCGAACTGTGTTCGCAGAAAATGATTTCTAGAAATGTTCCTGTGCCCATGCACTGAATTTCAGTGCAGAATCATGTCAGTTTTTAATGCAATGCCTCCTGAGGGCCCGAAGATCACAAGCACCCAATATTGACCATTGGCTTTTTCCCTTGTGCACCGGGATTTTGCCAGATTTTCTGAATCTTTTGATGATAATTATATACCGTAGATGATATGACATTCAAAGTTTTTTCATTGAAGAACATTTTTCTGAAATTGTTCCACAATTTTTAGATGCATTTTTTCACAGATTTGTGAACCTCTTCCAATCTTTACTTCTGAGAGACTCTCTAAAATGCTCTTTTTATACGCAGTCATGTTATTGACCTGTCGCCAATTAACTTAATTAGTTGCGAAATGCTTCTCCAGCTGTTTTTCATTAGTACCACATACTTTTCCAGCCTTTTGTTGCCCTTGTCCCAATTTTTTTGAGACGTGTTGCTGCCATCAAATTCTTCATTGGAATTGGGGTTTGCAGTAGACGAGAAAGGGGACCGTACTGAGCCAGTAAATTCCAGGCCAGTCAGTTTAACTTGCTTTGCATGCGAAATACTGGAAAAGACGAGCTGGAATGATTTCTTGAACAGAATTATATCTGGAAAGATACCTTACGGAAACCATGTTGGCTAAGGTCAAACCTTTTGGAATTCTTTGACGATGGCATCAAGACTTCTGATCCGAGCAAGGCTTATAACATCATATACTTAGATTTTCAGAAAGCATTCAATACAGTAACACATGAGAGATCAGGTCCAATGGAGTTATATAAGGTATTCTGAGTGGATTCCGAACAGTTACAGTACAGAACCCAAAGCCGTGTGGTTAGAGTGATCAAATCTGAGCTACGCAATGTGGGGAGTGGGGTCCCTCAGGGATCGATGTTGGGACCTCTGCTCTTCCTCATATACATTTATGACCTTGATATAAATATTGAAAGCAAATTAGTTAAATTAGCGGATGATACTAATTTGGGAGGTTTGGCAAACGGTTTAGAGCAGAGATGGGCAACGAGGGCCGTATCTGTCCCTGGTTTTCACACCAACCTCTGGCCTTTAATTAGTTAATTATCTAAATTACCCAAACTATTCATGAAATCTGATATCCCTTAAAATTATCACAAAGCACCACCAAAGACTGTTCTTGTCTCCCTACATAAAACATTTTTCTTTGATCAAACCTTTGCAAAAATCTATATTTTTTATGCAGCCAATTAACTCCATTAGTCAGGGTAATTGATTGAAATAAAAACCTGCACACACTGGCCCTCCAGGACTGGAGTTGCCCATCCCTGGTTTAGAGTTCACTATAGTGATTCAGGATGATTACGATAGAAATCATAAATGGGTGGAAATGAAATTAAATGTTTCTAAATGACAAGTTTTGCATGTAGGTGATAAGAAAAGGATTACTTCATGGGGGGTTTAAAAATGAAATGTGCTTCACATGAAAAAGATCTGGGGTTGATTCTTGACCAAACCCACAGGGTTTCGTCATTGTGCCCGAGCAGTTAAAAACGCCAGCAGTATGCCGGGATATTCAGTCAGATGTATGGAGTATAAATCCAAAGGGGTTATACTTTACTTGTACAACACATTCATAAGACCAAATCTGGAGTACTGTGTGCAGCTCTGGGCACAATACTTTAAGAAAGATATAGAGGCTCCAGAAAAAGTTCAGAGAAGAGCGACAAAATTAATTCCGGGTATAAAGCATGAGAGCTATGGGAACAGGCTGAACATCCTTAATCTCTTCAGTCTTAGGAGAGGGAGACTTATGCGTGACCTGATCAAGGTCTTTAAATATGCTATAGGGATTAACAAAGTTAATTATGTAGGATTACTTAGGCCAAGTTTTGTTAGTGGAACTCGGGGTCACAAATGGAAGTTGGCCGAGAGTAAATGCAGCACTGATATTAGGAAATATTTTCTTTCACACACACGGCAATCTCAGAGTGGAAAAGCTTGCTTGACCAAATTGTTCGCCAGAAACCTTGGGAATTTTCAAGAGCAGGCTTGAGTTAGTGCTACATACCACATAATCATTAAGTATCTGAAGCATTAGATTCACCACAGTAATAGGAAAATTCCAAGCCTAGTTGGACTGAACAGCCTGCTCTCGCCACTCATGTTATGTTATGTTTGTTTTTATCCATAAAGCTATTCTTGGTAGAATCCCGTTATTTATCATGTTACATTTACATTAGTGGTTCCTATGGGTTGAGGTCTCAGGATATTGCGCTTATGACTGTTCCTAAAACTTGGACTGAGTTAGACAAGAAGGTGTTTAGGTTCTCTGCACCCTTAACCTGGAATAGTTTACAGAGGGAGAACTAAATTTTGAAATTAAGAGACAACTTTAGGTTGATATAAAGATGTATGGAAGCAGAGTCTATCAAAACCTGTAAATGTTCATTCTAATTGTGATAAATAAATAAATAAATAAATAAATAAATAGTAATATTGAACAAATGGCAAAACTTTTCTTAATGTGTTACTTAATTACATGATTTTGCAATATAAGCTTATATTACAAACATTACAATGTAATTTATAACCTAGCAAGCTATCTTGTGATCTAACTATGGTCTGATGTCAGCCACACAATAACTCTCGTACAAATCACAGACATAGAAATTCTCGCAGCCAGCTAGCAAGGTTTCTGTGTAATCAAACATCCCACATAGTTCCCATATAGACAACTGCTCTTAATTCTAACACTTAATATTTTTTAAAGAAGATCCCAGATTTAGTGTTTTCATATACATCTCAATTTAATAAGTTAAGCACTTTTTTACTGTCTTGAGTGGTCACAATGGCCAAGCAGACAATGAACCAGAAACATGCAAAAAAGTCTGATGCCAGGGTGAGTGCAGGCAAGGAGCTGGTATTGGTAGCCAGTTAATTAGCTTGGTGGGAATATAGCACCATGGTTTGCTAAGGTAATGTCATCTCTTCTTCTTCAAGTGGTTTACTGTTGCACATTGCAAGAGAAGACAAGAACTGGAATCTAATCCTTGTCTTCTGTTCCTCTCCACTTTCTTCTTTTTTTGCTTCCATTCTTGTGTTTGTTCACTGATGCCTCATTTTCAGTGAAGTCGCTGAGAAAGAATAGCCACCTAATGAAAATAGCGTACGCCAACTACATTGGGAAAGTTCATCGCATAGCATGCATTTAAAATAATTTAAAATGCAGGTCATGCTCCGAACTTTCATGGTAGCAAAATCATGGATGAGGTCTTCGTGGTCGAGCTTCTGGGAAAGTCGTAGAAAGACTACAATGGATTGAATGAATGACAAGTATTTAATTAATAAATTCGAAATAAAAATCAAAAATTTTTCGAAAACTAAATCTTATCATCAGTGTCATCAATTATATGAAATTATACTTCAAAATGGAATTTAGAGAAACAGTTAATTGCTGTCATGCAACCTCATATTGTCGTTTTCCTCTCTGATGCAAAGCTACTGGATGTGTTAATCATTAATGGAAACAAAACAAAAATCGGTAGCCTTTTTGCTCAGTAAATTAATCAAATTAATTGTCTGATTCTTAATTGGAAACAAGTTCAGAGTTAATCATGGTAATGTAACTGGTTGCGGACAAAGTTTTTTTTACATCAGCAAACTTAACACGTGGACCGAAGTCGGCAAAACCGCTTTTTTAAGAACATTTTCTTGAGCTACAAGAATTCAGGAGCTTCAAAAGACATTGACGTTTTATGTCACCATTAATGTGGATAGGAAAATGCTTGACCATTGCAATGAACAATATTGCCAGCTGAGAGCAATGGTCTGCACAGTAATTCTACTGATTGATCCTTGAACATATTAACAGTTGTTCATTAGGCAATGCACAAATGGGAATGTGTTTGGAGAAGTAGCGTGCTTTAAGGCGTGGTGAAAGGAGGGCTATGATCCCACCTATGGCAAGTCCAGGGAGGAAGAGGTTAAAGGGAAAGACAACCTTCACAAACAAATCTATGCCTATGGTGAGGAGGGCCAGAATAGTGCTTGTTTGTTAACAGAGAGGGTGTAATTTGCTGGCCACTCTAGATACACAATTCTGTCTATAAAGAACAACATGGAACAAGATAGTAAACACTTCCCTGTGCTCATTTGAATGATAAGGTCTAAGAATGGTGTGAGATAGTATGAGTCCCTGAAGACTGAACAGGGGTTAATAACTCTCCTGACCCAGCAGGGGATGCTGTGACGTTAGACACTATAAAGGAGGTGGGGAAAGATTCAGCTCCTAAAGAAATTGCCCCAATAACCCTTCATCCAGAAACTGATGGCATCTGGTAAGCCAGATTCAGTGATTTCTGGTGCTTAATTCTACTGCTTACAGCGCAGACAAGACATATTAGGTTTAATTGTACTATTCGATTTAAGCTTTTACTGAGGTCTTCTAAACTATATAGCTCAAGAAGAGATTGAAACATGGGCTCCCGTTTATATTTAAGAGCCACCATATAAACCATGGACATTTTACACCTTCTGGTTTACATTTTTTTGTGTAATAGCTGCATTCTTTATTTTTAAATTGTTACTTCTGAAAGGATTGATTGTGCTGTGTCTCATGTTATGGTCCACTACAGCCTCTTGTTCCTCGATTGGCTCAACTACTAAAAGCTGTAATCTAGAGGGAAATCTCATGAAAGCAGCGAGAATTCCATTTGTGACTGCAGCGTTAAATCTTCTCATTTATGTGCTAGATGCCCGAGGCTTGTAATTGCAGCAGATAACAGGTACACCTTTATTTTGATCATGTGTTGTAGCTATAGTAAGAACTGCAGCATGGGAAAATGGGCTCGGAGGTGATTATGCCAGATTACTCAAGATATGGTTGCAAATTAAGGTGCAAGAAAGTGAAATTCACTTTATCTCATCATGTGGCTTCCTGGTCCTTGGTGCCTGTGTAATGAGACATAAATTGTATAGAGATCTGTAAAGTTACTGCTCGTCTTGCGTGATGCACTTTAGATTGAGTTGTATGAGTGGAGGCTAGGGTTGGGAATCCACACAGTGGTCCCATTGGCTACCTTGGTTTCATGGTCGCTGTCAATTCAGTCCTTGTGTATCTGCTGAGAGAAGTGGAATGACATTTTCTATTTTGACAGAGACAGGATGCACTGACACCAAGTGACATTTCCCATTAAGGGAAGATAAGAGAGAGGTTTGAGCGGTGGGGTGTCGGGGCTAATCAGTGCGACTGACAATGTTAATGAGCCTCTATGATCAACAATGGCATCCTCCACACTCACTTCAAATTTCTGAGCAGTGCTTATCCATCACAACACACCCACATGCGTTGGGATGCCTGTGTCAGATGGGAATACCACCACAGATAAATCATGAAAAGCCTCAAGGATGCCTAGACAAAAGGAAACAAAGGAAAAGAACTTAAAAAACATCAAGTAAAATGAAGGACTGTTAAATGCATCATTTTGTGCTTTAATGAGATTATGCATGCACTGCTGCATAGTTGATCCCAAAGTGAACTAGCCGGACCAGGATCATACAAGTTGCACAGCGGTTAGTGCTCTGATGCTGAGGTCCAGTCTGTTCCCATTGAGTTTCACACTGTGGCGTATGTCAGTACACTAAGCACAATACTGCTCAACAAAAATGCGGATAAGAGCATTTGTTAAGGAGGCCCTATTGCAAATAACAAGAAAGAAGGTATAAGATACTTAAAGCATTATTACACGCGAGGGTGCGCTTGACTGTCATTATTGTCACGACTGAGATGCTAACGGAACGAGATGCTTGCGCCAAGTTCCATTAGCATCGCTGAAGTGATACACTCTCTAGTGTAATAATTTGATTATACAACTATTACCAACAAAATAAAATGTAAAATCAAAATGTATTCACACTGTGGGCATTTCGCTCTCAAATCAAGTGATTTCCCAAAACGGAATGAATACCGCACATAGCAACACAAAACTGCTTTGCTAGCTCAATCGTGTTGTAACTAGAATATCCACTGGAAAAAATATTTTTTTCATGGACTGATAGTTATACTTCTGCCGACATCTCAGTCATTTTTAAGCTTACTAGTGCGTGACAATGACTCGCCAGCACAGCTGATCTTTGTGTACAACAAACGTATTTTAACGTTTATATTTAAATATAGGCAACAGCTTTCCAGCAGCGGCACCAGATAAAAAACATCTATATTTTGATAAACTCACCAGCAGATGTTTCATTTCAGCTGGGATGTGTCACTCCAATTTAACGTTAGCTCCGATTAATGAGGCTAAGCAGCAAAAGAAAAAAAAAGAGTAACCTGTAACATGAACCCTGAAATGAGTTATATAATTTCAACCTCACCTTTTGAAGGCTGTAGCTAATCAACTTTTCAGGCCATTACCAATTTACCTCTGAAATAAAGACGACAGTTTTCACAGATGTGTTGATTTATTAAATGATCCTTTCAATGTACAAATGCAAATTGATTAAATCAATGGCCTAGGCAACTAAGATAGGCAAAGTCATATTTTCAGTGATGGGGTATTTTTCATTTGAGGATAGATTACCCGTACTGTCTTGCTCATTTGAGAACATTCTAAACTTCTGACTGACGAATCAGATTGCTCGGTCGGATCTACATGTTGTATAATTGAGATTATGAAAATGTGCAGTACAGCATTATGTATAATAGCAAATATGTTATCAAACCACCCTGAGACCTTACTGGAAGATACTGCTCTCTTTACCCTCTTTAACCCATTTAATCCCAAATTCTTCCTTGCAATATAAGTGCTTGAATTTTATTCCTTAGACCTCCATAACATGTAAACTGTATGTATTTTTTTGATTTCATGATGGCTAAGTAAAGTTCAAAGTTTCATTTTTTGCCCAAAGCCAACAACAACACTTTTAGAGCTTCTAGAAGTAAAAAAAAAAAAAAATGTAAAAATTGGTCTCAAATGTGACCAGTGGGACTTAACAGGTTAATCCTTGCAGCCTTCCCCCCAAAGAAGCACTAACACGTTTAATGAACCAGCTTCCCAAGGTGCTTTTGGCAGCACGTACCAAAAAGGGCTCATTCATTTAAAGGAGGCTTGCATAAAGAAGAGCCTTTTGAAAAAAGATTTTTAAAGAAAGAAGTTGGGGAAATGTGGAGTGAAAAAAAGAAAAAGATTGCAATGGAGGGGAAAAAGAGAAGACGACAAGAGACAAAGTGAATACTGAGCAAGGGCCCTTAGTCCCTGTGGCTCACAGGATGAAAGAGATATAATTGAACAAATGGCAGCAATCTGCTACATCAAGAATGGAGTGAGAGTGAACTCAAGTACGATGCAGATTACCGAAGCTGCAGGCTCCAGCAGGTAATTCAACCGTGACTTAAACATCATCAGGCCATGATGAATCTCTGATAAAGATAAGGGGAGGAGAAATAGGCGAGAAGCCTTTCACTACCAGCCCACATCAGGGTGCTGCCAAGAGCAGTTGTGTATTTTTAGTTTGTATCCTTTTTCATGGTGTTTTTTATATTTGTATAGGCAGGAGGCAGATCACTGTGATATGGAAACTTGAAAAGGCATAACACTAATTGTAAGGTGCCACCATGGTGTTCAGCGCTCTGCCTAAATGAGGTATCGCCAATTGAGATGCGTGAAAGGCTGCCAAGATGCACTGCTGAGTGTGGATTTTTATCAAGGGAGATAAAAAGTGGATAACAGACAGGAGATGTTCTCCTCTCTTTTGTTTAGAAACTCAGAAAAATGTTTTCATCCCATTTCCGAAGTGGCCAAGTAAATACCAATTTGCTTCCGTAACATAACAGACATGCTACATCATTCCCTCACTGGCACTTATCGCTACACCAATTGATTGTGAATAATGGGTTTTTTTAATAGATGAGGGTCCTGATTTAGACCATCAAAACATGAATCCACCATGATGTTTCAATGAAATAAATGAGTTTATATCCTATGTTATCTTTTGGAAATCATTACAGGGACCATGTCTGAGAGGCAAAGAGAGACCGCTCAGTTACAGCTTGAATATAGGTAACTGCAGCTTAGCTCAAAGGCTGAGACTGATCATCAGTGCGGTAATAGGTAATTTTTCATTAAATCCTCCCCCGACACCATTAAAAGTGCAATTTTCAAGTGCATAAACACGAAAATCCACAACGTTCTGACTCCACATAGCAGTTTTTCAGGAGCAATCTCATCGCATTCTTTCATTTACTATAGTGTTGGGACTAGGAAAGAATCTGTATGTCTCTATTTGAACAGCACTTTCTGAATGGTTGCTTATGAATTTCACGAGGAATAAGAGTGCTTTATATCGTGGTAGATTTTTGCAGAGTTAAAATGGCGATACAGCATACAAGCTGCTTATTCCCCCTTGGCATGTCTCTGTGTGGACCTATATGTACTGTTTTCTCTGATCGTTTGGTCCAGTTATCACTCTGTGGTGCACTTTGCTGCCCCGTGCAACCCACCCACCAAGAAAAAAGCACACCGTCTCTCTCACTCTCTAATGCGTCATCACCCCTAAATGCCATTTATTTCTCATCAGAGCAGTTTAGTACTGAGCTCCCTGACTGATTTCAGTCTCTCAGAAGATAGAAAGGAAAAGTTAATGCCTGAACTGGCAGCCCCCTCGCTCAATTACAACTAATCTGCGGTCGACAACCACTTGGAAAATACTTCTAGACTATTTTCAGAAAATTTTATGAAAATGACAAAGAAATAAGCATCAATTCACAGTTTTTGCCACTCAGACTATGTTCAGCATGTGAAACTGGCAATTTGTGTGGTTGAAGCATGAGCGCAAAGAGCTTTGTGATTTTTTGCTCTCTGTTGTTAACATGATCTGACTGTTGAAACCAAATTTTTTTGCTTTAGACTGCACCTCAGTCATGGGATATTTATATGGAGGAGGTCCATTCTTGGACATGGATGAGTCTCAGTGTTCTTCTGTCATTTGCATTGGGTTTATGGCATGATGTGCATCACAAGCATGCATGTAGGGGTCTATTCTCTGTATTCTTTCCTACTCGCTTTGATCACGCCCACAGCGCTTAACTTCAGAATGTAGGCGGCCTTATGAAAGAGGTGTGACTGATCCTAAAGAGAGGCAGATTCTGTACAAAGCTCATTAATTATGGCTATCAGGAAAACATGGAAATAGGATTTTCTGATTAACCATGAAAATGCAGTTGTGGCCCATGGAAAACGCAAACCAGACTTCAAAACTTGAAAATCGTGGGCCGCTGATAAAACCTCGTATCTCCAAACTGATAAGAAACAAAAACTCATATGTCCACTATTCTTACACGCAGAATTATACATGTTTTATTTTATTTATATTTTCAATTAGATTTATCTATATATATATATATATATATA
The DNA here is from genome assembly GCA_029721435.1 of Gymnothorax reevesii. Taxonomy (NCBI): domain Eukaryota; kingdom Metazoa; phylum Chordata; class Actinopteri; order Anguilliformes; family Muraenidae; genus Gymnothorax; species Gymnothorax reevesii. Next base: position 37,887,479 of record CM056579.1, on the reverse strand, counting down.
TATATACTTATATTTATTTATCTTCCTGTGAAGTATATCATTTTGAAGATACAAGGTTTTATCAGCAGGCCCACAATATGCAGCTGTAATAGTAGGCCTATGTATGTCTGTACCAATTACAAGAAGTATTGCAGACATCTCTTTTTTATTTCTTACTCCAGCCACCATGGCATTAAAGTCATGCAAACAAAGAAATTGGCGCGATAATGAAATAAAAAATTAAGAATTCAGCGCTTCTCAACCAGATCATTGAAAATGTGCCCCTCCTACACCAGCCTGTTTCTTCCGTGGAAGAAGACAAATAAAGGGAACATTCTAGTCACACAAAAATGACAATCAAAGACAGTTTATATGATTTTATCTAAAAATTGTGCACTTGAAATCACAAACTACTCCGATGTCAGGTTTGCAACTAAAGGACACAGAAACGTATAATAAGGATTCTTACCCCGCACGCTGTCATCCCCCCGCCCCGAGACCGCCTCAGCAATCACGCAATTCCATATCCATAGCCTATTATGTCCCATTTGATTTGAGTGACACATTCACTTGAACTTGCGCCTAATACTTTATTATAATCAATTATCCCATTTACTGATAATGATTCTTCCCATGTCGGCTATTCTTTATAGCAGAGATGGGCAACGAGGGCCGTATTTGTCCCTGGTTTTCACACCAACCTCTGGCCTTTAATTAGTTAATTATCTAAATTAGCCTAAATATTCATGAAATCTGACATTTTATTGAATTATCATGAATTACCACCAAAGATTGTTCTTGTCTCCCTACATAAAACATTATTCTTTGATCAAACCTTTGCAAAAATCTATATTTGTGTATGCAGCCAATTAACTCAATTAGTCAGGGTAATTGATAGAAATAAAAACTTGCATACACACCGGCCCTCCAGGACTGGAGTTGCCCATCCCTGCTTTATAGGCTATAATTGATTAACAAATGGGTAGTGCTTTGGTATTGGCCAGGGTAGGGCTCAATCTAGAGTAGCCTATTTAATCATTTCTTTATTCACACATTAGAATACACAGTATTATCAATGGTAAAAAAACTACAAAGACACGAGTTAGTTAATACAGAAATCCTCAATTAGAAAATCAATCTCTTCACTCGTGAGAATATCACAACTTTGTACATTATTACAAACATATAGGGCAGTCGCATTTGTTAATAGAACATGAAGACAATGATGGCCACGTCAAGCCAAAACCGAAAACCGAATTTCACAGATGTTGGTGTTGTATGGCAAACGAGCACTCAAGGCTGATCCGAGGAATTAAGCTGCGAATCGTCCTGGATGTGGCTTCGGTGGGGAGATGTAAGCGCAGTATTTAAATCCCCGATTTAAAGCATAAATGGAGAGATCTGCGGGGCGCTGTAAACGACAGGTTCTCTGCACACCGGAGAAGTGTACACGCAACAGGTGGTGGGCAACCATCATCCCCTGTGCATTTCACTGCACAGGAGGAGGGGATGGCATCGACTCTTTCTGCAGTGGAAGTGCATAGAGAAGAACTTGGAGCGTCAACGAATTGCGCCAGACACCTTGACACAGACGCCTGTGATATGTGTGTGACATCACCTGCCCCTCTCTGGAACGACCCAGATGCCAGAAGCGACAGCGCAGTTCTGACGTTGATGACCACAGGCACGTTTTGTGGATAATTGCTGCGGCTGGATGGCTGTTCATCCAGAAGTCAGCAAAGATAGATGATTGCCTCATGCATGGTCCAGACGAAAGCGCTGGATGCACTCGACGTTTGTTAGTCCCAGGATGTCCAAACAAAGCCGATATATGCGTGTTCGTCTTTGAGTTCTGGAGCCGTATGTTTGTTATAGGAATGTCTCGTGTTCCCTGTCCCTGTTATGTGATTAGGCTTTTCCTCATGTGCCTTCCCCTTGTAATCAGTCTAAATTTCTGCACCTGTGATTCTCCCCTTGTGATCTTCCCAGAAGTGCATATTAGGTGTCTTTTCACAGCCACTCTTCGTCAGATCGTTTTCCCTCAGTCTTCTTGTGCTACGTTTCATTTCGCCTCGATTACTCAGTGTTTATCTTTCTGACTGGACCGACTTTCGATTTTTGCCTTTGTGATTTTTGGATTATTGTTGCATCTGTGCATTTCACCTTTTTCTGCCCGACCACGAGATCTATGTTTGCTGCCCGACCACGAGATCTATGTTTGCTGCCCTGGTTACGATTCGGATTACGCCCACTGGATTCTGGTTTTGCTTCTTTGACATTCCTGTACCTGTGAACCAGACCCATTTCTGTCCGACTACGTTTATTGCGATTGCTGCCCTGGTTTTCAATTCTATTTTTGCCCAACTGGGCTTTGATTTTTGGAGTGTGGACTTTGTACTTTTGCCTCCTGCCTTGTGAGGGTCCTCCCCCTTCATTAATAAAGCAAGTTCTACTGCATTGCCTGGTTCTTGCGACTGGTTCCTGATCGCACCATTACATTTTCAGGGCATTGTACAAAACCCAAAACCAGTGAAGCTGGCACATTATGTAAATCGTAGATAAAAACAGAATACAATGACTTGCAAATCCTTTTCAACATATATTCAGTTGAATACACTGCAAAGACAAGATGTTTAATGTTCAAACTGAGAAACTTTATTCCTTTTTTTGCAAATAATCATTAACTTAGAATTTAAAGGCAGCAACATATTGCAAAAAAGTTGGCACAGGAGCCTTTTTACCACTGTGTTACATCGCCTTTCCTTTTAACGACACTCGGTTAACTTTTGGGAACTTAGGAGACCAATTTTTGAAGCTTTTCAGGTGGAACTCTTTCCCATTCTTGCTTGATGTACAGCTTAAGTTATTCAACAGTCCGGGGTCTCCGTTGTCGTATTTTACGCTTCATAATGCGCCACACATTTTCAATGGGAGACAGGTCTGGACTACAGGCAGGCCAGTCTAGTAACCGCACTCTCTTACTACGGAGCCATGCTGTTGTAACACGTGCAGAATGTGGCTTGGCATTGTCTTGCTGAAATAAGCAGGGGCGTCCATGAAAAAGACGGTGCTTGGATGGCAACATATGTTGCTCCAAAACCTGTATGTACCTTTCAGCATTAAAGGTGCCTTCACATATGTGTAAATTGCCCATGCCTTGGGCACTAATACACCCCCATACCATCACAGATGCTGGCTTTTGAACTTTGCGCCTATAACAGTCTGAATGGTTCTTTTCCTCTTTGGTCCGGAGGACACGACGTCCACAGTTTCCAAAAACAATTTGAAATGTGGACTCGTCAGACCACAGAACACTTTTCCACTTTGCATCAGTCCATCTTAGATGAGCTTGGGCCCAGCGAAGCCAGCGGCGTTTCTGGGCACTGTTGATAAATGGCTTTCGCTTTGCATTGTAGAGTTTTAACTTGCACTTGCAGATGTAGCGACGAACAGTAGTTACTGACAGTGGTTTTCCGAAGTGTTCCTGAGCCCATGTGGTGATGTTCTTTACACACTGACGTTGGTTTTTGATGCAGTACCGCCTAAGGGATCGAAGGTCACGGGCATTCAATATTGGTTTTCGGCCTGGTCACCTACGTGCAGTGATTTCTCCAGATTCTCTGAACCTTTTGACGATATTACAGACCATAGATGATGAAATCCCTAAATTTCTTGCAATAGCTCGTTGAGGAATGTTGTTTTTAAACTGTTTGACAATCAGCTCACGCAATTGTTCACTAAGTGGTGACCCTCGCCCCATCCTTGTTTGTGAATGACTGAGCATTTCAGGGAAGCTGCTTTTATACCCAATCATGGCACCTACCTGTTCCCAGTTAGCCCGTTCACCTGTGGGATGTTCCAAATAAGTGTTTGATGAGCATTCCTCAACTCTCTCAGTCTTTTTTGCCACTTGTGCCAGCTTTTTTGAAACACGTTGCAGGCATCAGATTCCAAATGAGCTAATATTTGCAAAAAATTACAAAGTTTGCCTGTTCGAACATTAAGTAACTTGTCTTTGCAGTGTATTCAATTGAATATAGGTTGAAAAGGATTTGCAAATCATTGTATTCTGTTTTTATTTACGATTTACACAATGTGCCGACTTCACTGGTTTTGGGTTTTGTAGAATGATGGTCTTATGTATTCTCATATTAATTGTTTTCCGTTTGTAACTGAACTGATTGGAGAAGAGGCTGATGCGTAATATCATGTGATGATTTTGTTTGATAAATTATTATGGCTATGAGAAATGTACTTAAGAAATAAGGAAGAACAATTGAATATTAAATGTCTCAACCTTTATCATGTTAAATAAAATTAACGTTAATTCGGCCTATAACCGACATCAAACACAATATTCTATTTCGCCTTATGTTGGCACTTGACCTTAATACAGCCCTCAAAAGCGCTTAACAGAAAAAGCGCGTAAGCCAGGGGGAGAATGCGCGTAAGTGTTATTTGCCTGAGAAACGCCCGGAAACGGCCTGATTTTGGCCTTGCTCCGCCCCAAGCGCGTAAATGCCTTAGAGGCACGTAATGCACAGACTTAAGTCGAGGGGAGAATACGCGTAGGCTGAAAAGCGCGTAGCTACGCGCTTTTATCGACTTACGCACATGGGAGAATAGACCCCGTAATGTCAAATTTAAGGTTGGAAATATGGGGTCCTTGAGTTCTACGGCTTAAGATCTGTCTTGATGATAGTATGCACACTGTAAAATATGCCTGCAATACTCCCACCAAACCTTGGCAAATTAAGTTTAACCAGCTCTTGAATGAATTAATTATGACTTGGTCTCTGCAAGAGTCAAAAAGCATCATAATAGAGATATTGAGAAACAGAGGTAACTTTCCATTTGTTGTGTGTCCACTATTAAATTGTGCGTGGGTTGATTTAAAATGTACAACCATTTATTGCATGGACCAGACGTGGTTGTTCTACAGGTGTGTGCTCAGGTAAACAGCTCTCATGTTTATATTCTTACCAACTGGCTGGTGCTCGACCCCACACAGCAACCTTTTCTTTCCTCCGTAGAGATATTCATCAAAACCAGCAACTTGTGGCAAATAAAGCAGCCAATCAATCAGTCAATATTACATAGCTCTTGCATCAGTCTTAGAGATTTATGAAGGACACATCAGGATTTTCCGTCAGGAATCTCCGACAAATGACAACTCTTGCTTGTGTGTGTGTGTGTGTGTGTGTGAGTTGTGTGCATGAAAGGTATTTCCTGCATTGAGGTAAACAAAAGATTTGAGATTTTTTTGCAATCGCAAAGGCATAGGAGGGAAAAAAACAGGGAGGACAAGATGATCATTAGGTGCATCAGATTTCTCTTAAACAGGCCTCTCTCCACTTTTCCTTGACCTTAATTGTAAAGTTCTCACGGATCAAGGCAGAGTTGAAAAAAAATCTGATGTCCTTTCCATCAATACTTCATGAACTGCACAGCATTTAATAATGACTTGATTGATCTAACGGGAAAAGTACTACAGATGAATCACTGCGATCACTACAGCGGCAAATCGTTGTGGTACAAAATCTATAATTCCTCTATTGTGAGGTTGGTCCTCTGTTTTTTTGCTGAAAGGAAGCAACAATGGAGCTAATTGACATCTTTTCTTCATGAAATGGAAAATGCGGCACACCCAGTCTTTACTACCAGCCAAACTATTTTTGGTTCATATTCATCATCACGTTAGGTTCTCTGCTATTTAGGGAATATGGATGCACCCATTATCTCAAGGTCACTCTCACGACCTTTAATCATGCTGACAATAAGTGCAATAAGTATTTGGACAGTAACGCAATTTCCAATTTCTGTTTCAGTTTTTAATTTTTGTGATGGAACAATGAAAACGAGGTTAAAGGGCAGACAGTCCACTTATTTTTCAGGGTATTTACGATAAATTCAATTTAAACGAGGAGACAGCACCTCGGCAAAGTATATTTCAGAGGAAAGTAGATTTCTTTATGTGTCTGAAACGCAATTGTATCAATTTCAATTTAGAAATGCAGTGCAATGCATTTTCAAACCGGAAAGTCTTCAAATCGGCATCAATACCAGGGGGCACACATTTTTACTTGGGGAATCTAAGGGTGCGTTCAGAATGCACACTTGCCCACTGGTTCATTCACTCTCTATATTTTTTTCAATGTAGAACATTCATGACACAGTGCTCGATATAATGGGTGAGTGTGCATTTTGAATACATTATCCAATCAACTACCAGTACCGCGGTGCTTGTGCGTCAGTTATTCTCTTACGTGACGTCAGTTGTTTTCTTTCCTTTCATCCGAGCCATGGAGTAGTTGAAAGGGCCTTCAGTAAGCTCTCACTTTATGGGTTAGCAGCCCGCAAGCTGTTTTTATTTAAGCTGGCCGGATTAACAATCAAATAATTTATCAACTGAGCGACCAAGACCAATACATGACCTATAATTAGAAATGGTAATGAAAGGTGACTTCCCATTGCCTATATTGATATAATTGATGTGGCATTGTAAATCCAAAACTTTCACTGACTTTGCAGCAATTATTTTCACCGTCCTTGGGATTGTCACACAGCTGTGCAACCTTACAGTGCCCTTTAGCCGTGACAACATTCAAAATAAAGAACGGATTCCCACTGCCTCACAAACTAATTTCCGCAAATCTGTGCTCCTTAATAAGCGCTGAAATTATGAAGACATATTGATATTTTATGTTGTCATTTATGTGCCGAAGACGCCTCATAATTTTGGTGCAATGCATGACAATGCTATCAAAAGTAAATTAGACTTTTGTCGGTTTTTACCCATTAGTCTGAGCAACTCTGGCTAATTGGGAGATGTAAACTGCAAAAGGTTAAGATTATTCAGCATTTTTAAAGGTGAGGGTTCTCAAGATCAAATTCAAAATCAGAAAAAAATGTCTGCCCCCTGGTATTGAAGCCAATTTGAAGACTCGCTGGTTTAAACGTGTCGCACTGGGTCATTACCGAATTAAAATTTATAAAACTATGCGTTTTAGACACTTCAAGTATTCTACTTTCCGCTGAAATATACTCTGCCGAGGTGCTGTCTCCTGCTTAAAATATATAAGAATTCCTTCTGATGTGTTTTTTTAGTGGTACAGGACAAAATACATGTACAGTTAGTCGCTCAGTTCTCTCTTTGCCAGTTTTGAAGACATCAGCAGAGCAAAATGATGAGGTGATTTTATAATTGATCAAATGTACAGACAAGGGCGTAGGTTTAATGTGAGAATTGGTAGGGAACAGATGTGATGGAAAATTTTGTAAATCTGAATACTGTAATGTGGGGGGGGGGAAGCCACTAGATGGCAGTATTGACATTTTTTTGTTAAGCCTGTCTGGAGCTGGTTTTTGGGCATGTCCTGGGCATGCCTCAGAGGGGAAAGTCCCAGAGAATTGAAAAAAGTCTGGAAGGTGGGAGGGGCCTGAAAAAGAGTATATAAGGAGAGAAATTGAGAGGGTGCAGAAGTAAGAGAAATTGTGAGAAATTGCAAACAGTAATTGTAGAAGGATACTTTTGACCAGACCTGTCACTCTTTTCAAGACTTTCAAGACAAGCTTTTTGTGGATTTTTGCCTGTGTTGGAGCATTTTCCTTTCCCAGAACATCACAAAATAGCAACTCTCATCTCAATTACCAAAGGAACTATAACTATCTCATTCTTTTTTTAAATATTTTAATCTTGGTCAGTGCTTTGTTTAATTAAAAGTTTGTCTGTCATCCCTTGCTGTCCGATATGTCATAACAAATTGGGGCCATAACAGTACCGATACTTTACTGCATAGAGACTATCCGAATGAGTGTTTCTCTCTCTTTTTTAATTATGCTACGCAAGGTGCCTCCAAAATTTTTATACAAGGATGCCACATACATAAACTTGCCACAACCCACAAACTGACAGCTGCAAACCATCTCAGTGCACTCATGAAACCCGCTCAGATCTTGTAACCTGGACATTGATACCAAGTGAGTGGATATAAAACTACGTTAGCAAGCCAGCTCACAATCCGCTTCATTAAGCATCTTAATATGCATTAACGCAATTGCAGCCGCCACAAACACCTCAAAATGGACCACCCATTATGAATTGGACAAGCCACAAACCAAGTGTTAATCGGACTGGATCGTGTTAGATTTACGATTACGTGTTTCTTTCATTTCCCCCACTGAGCCAAAGTTAGTTGGGACATTTTGTCTTTCAAAGGTTATATTTACTTAACATCATGTGACTAACTTAAATGCTTCCCCTATAATTCCACAGAACAAGGCATAATTACCTCATCTGAAGCCCTGATACACCTGTATCCCCAACAGCTTGCTCTGTTTCTCTAGCTTGCTGCTGTGGTTCCTGCATATAAGATAATTAATTAATAATGGCACCTTCCTGGGATTTCTCCGCCGAAATTCACCTCATAATTTGACATATGCAACTGGCTTATATTTACTACTGCTAGCAACCTGATTACTAACCAACATGTGACAGAAACCAGGTTTAGTTCGCTAACTGAAACTAGCGAACATGTTTAATTAACATTTGTTGACATTACTTTCAGATAAAGACTAACTTAAGGTAGTTACTTAAAGTGAAAACTTGATCTGTTTCTGACTAGTTAATTCACTTATTTAACCAACATTACACCTGGCATTCAGTTTGGAGAAATATTAGCAGCATGACTAAACATGGTGTGACTTTTTTTTCCTCGTGCTCTGAGACAATGAAATTTCCGCTGAAGTGATATGTACCTAAGGTAATATCAGTGCATGTCATGAGTTGGGCCATGGGAAAAGTGCTATAGTTACACAATGAAGAAAAATCTGGATCTATTGCCAAATTAGGGTTCTCTTCTATGTGCAAGCCATTGCAAACACATGTAATCAAAGCAGGCGATCCAGTTGTGCGTCACTTTGGACAAAAATGAATATTCATGACCTGAATAGCATAGTCATTTTACCCCTTACTTTTGGCCTTCAGATAGCCCCACCCTTTCAACCAGTCAAATGCTAGAATGCATAAGTAGGTTGTCTTGGAGATGTAGCCTCCACAACTGTGTCTTATATGGCTTCTCTGGAAAGACGATAAGAGCGAGTTCACTGAAATGTGGGTAAGGACAATCTGGCTTGTCAAACTATTGGTAGATACATGTCCCGACCTTCCATATACAAACCTATGCCCTTGTGTACAGACCAAGAACTTTTTCCAGGGTGAAGGCATTGATGTCGGGACCTTAGAATTGCAGGATTCTTACTAACAACTAGATGATGCGCACTCTATAGAGATGCTAACCCATGCCTTTTGTTGACCTTGACCTTTGACATTTTGACCTCAAAATGCAAACAGGGTACCCTAGGATCACCTACCCCACAAAGTTTGGTCACCCTAGCTTCACTAGTGGTCGAGCTGTCGCACGGACAGACACACACACACACACGGACGGTGCTAAACTGCAGACCCATGCCGCCTCGTCGGGCGTGGGTAATTAAAAAGTTTTGAGGAATTGGTTGCTAAGTTTGGGCACTCATACCCCTTTTCCATCAAAAAGAACCTAATGCTAGTGCCGTGCTGGTGCTAGTGCCAGTGCTTAGAAGGTGCGCAGGTTGAACAAACTAAGAACCTGTGTGCTTTTCCATCACGTAGGAGCCAACTCTGAACCATGCAATTACATCACTGTATAATGTCAGTACATCAAAATATACTTGTGGGCTCACCAGACTCGCTACGGCCTGATTTGTTAGGCAACGAAAGTGTGAGCGGTGTTTGTCGTGGATGTAAACTTTGAAGCCGAGTCAACCTTTGTATTTGTATGATGTCTTGTTGATTGAAATGTTTTGGTGGGGAACAAAAACATTCTTGCAATTCTGCAGCATAACATCCTGTACCTGCATTATTTTCTAAAAAAGAGAGAGATATGTGTCTGATTGAATTACAAAGCAATGTTTAAAAAAAGAATGAAAAATTGATACGTGTCAGATCCAATTACACACCAGTGTTAAGTTTTTCTAAAAAAATAGGCATCTCTTGTATCCTCGTAAACTAGTTTCCCGACTTGGCAGCGGTCATGATAAGACACTTGTTATCAAGGTTCCCGGCATTTGCAAAGATAAATTATCCTTTGAGTTCACAAGTGCCTGTCATGCTGCTGGAGAACATAAACCTGGCTTGACAGAACAAGATAGATCATACCGTACTGCCCGTGATGTAATCGGTGCTTGGCACCAGACCAGCAAGGACTTGGTGCTTCAGCTGTGGAAAAGCAAAGAACCGGTGCTAAGTCAGGCTCTGGCTCCAAACTAGCACTGGAACCAGCTCGGTGGAAAAGGGGTACCACTGTACAATCAGGGAACTGGAACTTTGTAATTCTGATCGGAATTCAATTAAACAAATAGCAGTTTAACTAATACCCATTCTTAATCATTAGATAGAACAATTTATTACCAATTATATACAATAGTTAACTCAGTTTTGACCAAAATGTCACTTACAACCTTGTAATTCTAAGGTCGCAATGTGTTGAAGGCTATAATAGAGTGCAAAAAAATAATATCATTTCAATGGACTGTCAAGCATTGTCAGGAAAAAATGGAATGTGTGTAGAGGGATATGAGTGCCTAAGTGTGCTTGTTGATACAGGCTATGACACTTTTTGAAGTATTGTAACCATATTTCAATGGGAAAAGCAGTTATCAGTATTTTAAAGTCGCATGAAAATGACATATGCCGAGCTATTTAGGGAAAAGTAAGAATGATGTATTTGAGGTTAGGAATGGTTCATTCTTTGGTTCAGGTGTATTGATTGATGTTTGTGCTTTATTTCAATTACACTTTGGGTTGCAACTCTGAAATACACAGTGAAGATAAGCAACCATTCCTTTGGTAAAATACATTAGACTTTCCTCAAATAAACACATATATACAGTGCCCTCAATAATTATTGGCACCCCTGGTTAAGGTGTGTTAAAAGCTTTAAAATAAATTAAATTTTTAAGAGCATACTCTCACACTGAAAATTGAAGAAAAAATGTAATATTTAAATCAAGTGAATTTTAAGGGGAAAAAAAATCCCTGACTAAGAATTTATTTTTTTTTTCATGAAATCACCTGTTCCACAATTATTGGCACCCCTAACAATTCCTAGGAATTAAATGTAATTGAAGTATTTCTTTCATTTCTACAGTAGTTTACAAACTTGATCAGAGCATCTGGGAAAATTTAATTAGTAAATCATCACTTCCTGTTTCCCTGGGGTATAAACATGACATGACAGAGGCCATTTCTCTTTTCCACTCTTCAACATGGGAATGACAAAGGAACACACCATTCAAGTAAAGCAAATGTGTGTCAACCTTCACAAGTCAGGCAATGGCTACAAGAAAATAGCCACTCGCCTGCACCTGTCCATATCTAATGTCGGAGGAATCTGGAACTGGAACAGTGGTAAACAAGCCTGGAGGAGGACACAAGGTCATTTTGCCACCACGCACAGTTAGGAGGATGGTGTTTTGGTCAGATGAGACCAAGATGGCAAAAACTTTTTTGCAACAAACACTCTAAGTGAGTCTGGTGGAACACAAAAGATGAGTATGCAGAACAGCACCTCATGCCCACTGTGAAGTATGGGGAAGGATCGGTGATGCTTTGGGCCTGTTTCTCCTCCAGAGGCCCTGGGAACATTGTTGGGGTGCATGGCATCATGAACGCTTTGAAATACCAGGACATTTTAAATCAAAATCTGGTGGCCTCTGCCCGAAAGCTGAAGTTGGGTCGTCACTGGGTCTTTCAGCAAAATAATGACCGTAAACATGTGGCCTAATCTACACAGAAATGGTTCACCAGACACAGAATCAAGCTCTTTGATTCTGTGGTCCTATATTATTTTGAAAAAAACTGAATTTATTAGAAGCTAAAGAACACGGGCTCTAATTTCGTAGACCAGGCACAGGCGCGACGAATGGGGGGTGCGCGCAAGTACTCCTCTGTCCCGCCTCTGCCCCTCCTTCCAGCGCAAGTTCGCTAAGAAGGCGTGTTTGGGTATAACAAAGCCGAGTCAAATATTGCTCATTGGCAAGAGAAACAATGGATAGCGTGCTCCTATCATTACAGCCTGTTGCTGCTTAAAATTTTGGGATTAACACGCATGGACAACAATGCAAGATACGTTACACATTTATTTTCAATATTTGACCTTAACTTAGTACGAGATCATAGCAATCAGGCTGTATTCCTTTCCCCCACTAAAAACGATAAAACCTAAGTGACAATAATAGTAGCCTTGGATAAGCCGCTTGCACACTGGACGCGAAACAAATTTTTCGCTCGACAGATTGCGTTGAAAGCAATGTCTTGTGTCCGAAAGTCTGACAGGATTTTTATATATCTCCGTGTCCGACAGTCTATTATTGTTTTTCATTTCTTCAAATCTACTGACTCTTTTTGATATTAAACTTGAATGTTTTGATAAGAGGGCTCAGTTCTTCAAGATGAGTGCCGAGAATTTCAATCAATGTTTCTGTTTAAGCTCTGCTCAATAATGTGAGTCGACATTGGCGCAAGACAATGTACAATGCCTCCTTGTCTGACAGCCAAAAAAAAAAGAGGACAAATAGATCAGATTGATAACAAAATAAAGAATAAAAGAAACATTTTAACAACAGAACATCCAACGTACACTGCGATTAATTTATTTGCGGGTCATCTTTTTCGGATGTTCTGTTGGTTGGTGATGTATATGTATTTTTATTCGTTATTCCGTTATAAATCAGTTCTCATATCAATACTTTTATTTTTTGCTGGGTGCCGGACATGGAGTATTTTGCATTACGCTTCGGTCAGTCTTGAATTGATTTGCTCCTGATTGCAAGCACTATTTTAAATAAAGCGTGAATCTGTTCGATCCATCTGATTAATTTTCAAATGAAAGACCGAATAAAGACTATTGTCTATCTTCAAAGGAAGAACAAAGACGAATAAAAAGACCAAGAATAGTCGATAGCTCTTTGCATTGAAAGATGTGAAGTCGTTAATTTGTATCGTTGATTCAGTTGCGTTGATTAAGTCAGGTCGAGTTTCCATCACACGTGCCTACCGCCTTTGATCTGACGTCGGGACAATCAATATAGATACTATAATTTTTGTTCTGATTCAGATAGTTACATTAAACAGTGGTTGCTGTAATTATTTACTGTATTGAAATGTGCCTGACATTCTGGAAACCTGCCTGTGAGGTTTCGGTGACGTGTGCGCACTGCGTGCCGGTCAGCCAGATTACCACTGCACAGAAAGTGAACCAGGTTGGAGCTGGCGAGCTTTCTGCGCAACTGCAGCGTAGACTTTTTCTACGAAATTGTCACTGCGTCTTGATGAATAAGTGACACCTCCCCCTACTACGCCACCACACCCATCTTGGCGCACGTTCGTCTGCGCACGGTGTTGCACCTCATGAAATTACCACTGCGCGGGCTGCGCCGGATGAAATTACCACTGCGTGGGCTGCGCCACACTTCGCCACCTGCGCTGCGCCAGGAAGTTAGAGCCCCACATCTTAACCAGGGGTGCCAATAATTATGGAGGGCGCAGTATATTTATATGTATATTATGCACACTAATTTTTGGCTATTTTAAAAACCAATGCAAGGCAAGCCTGGGTGAACACCTCTGTTCCCACAGACGTAGTCTAGACGTAGTCAACGTTAACCCTACCCAAAAAATAAATGGTTTATTACATAAAACTTAATACACAAGCTAGATAGTAAACTAACTTAATACCCAGCAAATATTTCTAAATCATGTATTCAGTGTGTTACATTCAGACTAACAGAAAACGTGCCAGCTATTCTGGAGAACCTGAGGACTTTTCACTTATACTTAAAAAATTTGCGTTTCAATTTCAAAACCAACAACGCTAACCACAGTATTAAATTGCTTTTCTTGCTCTCTTGATCTAAATGTAATGTAGAGGATGCTCCGACAGAAAATTGTTGCAAGTTTTTCATTCAGAGCTGTATGAATGTCAAATAAATGAACTGAGGATAGGAAGATGACCACATTATTTTCTCAGTCATGGACAACAAAGCAAAGCAGTTCCATGCAGACACTGTACGTTATTGTGATCTGCCACACTGAAAATATATGGTGATCAGAACACTGATATGCATGCATGCGAGAACATGTTTCTGCCGAGGGGTCCTGCAAGGTAAATTGGGGTGTCATCATTTATCAATAGAAACTTCCATAAAGTGATTGGTCTCGTGTTCCAGCAAGAGACAAGCGATAATGTAAAAAGTATTATTATTATTATTATTTAGCAAATAACGTTAGATGGTGTCATTGATCCATTTATGGAAAGCCGAACTACTAGGTGTTACTGCGCTGTTATCAATGGATTGCATTTATCAGTTAAATTAACACACTGTTATGACTTCATCCCACGGAGTGAGCGTGAAGCACTGTTTTTAGCGGCTCTTTGTGTGTGTGTGTTGGTTTGTTTGTGTTTCCGCACTCGCCAATATTTGCGTGAATGGGGTGAAGTCTGCCATCTCTGATTGCATTGTTTGAACTGTAAGCTCAGTCCTGCGCTCATGTAACTGTGGCTTACAGTTGTCATTCTCAGAACCTCTATTATGAACTGATCATAAAATTACAGTTAAAATAACTGGCAAAAAGGTGCGAGTTTATAACAGTGATGCTTACTCCAGCCTTAAACCCAGCTATTTTAAAACTCAGTATAAAGTCATATCAATCGATGAACCAATAGCGACTGGCAACCTCACTTTTCTTTCTTTGTACCTAACTAGCTCTATTTTGACCAGTGGTGGTTCAACGGCTGTAACAAAGGGAAGCCAAAACCTGGGCCTTCAAAACTTAATAACTTAAACCTTTCAGTTTACTTTTCTTGATTAGCAGTTACTCATATGAATTGGTGGAAAGACAGTCATGTTTATTTTCGAAAGGATTGTTATACATTGCACTACGAAGTTATGAGGGGTTTTCTTTCACACACAAATTACGACGTAAATTACCATAGGCGTATGTCTTTATAAATTCCGGACTCATGTGGCTCGTAAAATGGCATAGGTTTGCAAATTGATTTGTGAGGCTCATTAAGCAATAAGCTGTGCAACATCGTATTCTTTGCTATTATATTAAGATTGTAGAAAATGGATTCTCGTGGCCTCTTGCGAAAGAGGCCTCGCAAACTAATTTATAAAGATTGTCATTTGCTATCGAAAATAAATTTGACTGGCCTCCTTCTAATTTCTATGACCAGCAGCAGATCAAGAAAAGTAAACTATGAAAGTCATTAAGCTTTGAAAGGCGAGGTCTTGGCTTCCCTTTGTAATGGCTGACGAACCGCCTCTGATTTCGATTCCAATATTTTGCCTATTGTAGATACGATAATAAATCTATTTAGCTAATGCAGTTTCTGGTGGCTATATGCTGGAATGGGATCTCGAGCAATTTTTTCTGCTTTGCCATTTTTACGGGAACTTGTTCTCTTGGACACACCTGGCAAAAAAGACCATTCTTTCTGGCGCTCAATGTGCTGTCCTGGAGCTGGTTTGAGCGACAGTACCGACTACATTACCGTTAATTCTCTCACTGAGTTTGATGAAGAATTATTCTTTATTAATTTATTTATATTATATTGAATAAAATAATATTTAGGCTACGTTTGAATACCTTCTTACAGGAATTGTATTACAAATTGTTGTAAAGAGGCTGCATATTTATATCCCTGAACGCCAAACGGCGTTTCGGGGATATGATATTTTTGGTCCGACCGCCGCCGCCGCGCAGCCCTAAGTGTCAACACGATAACTTCAGTAATATTTAAATTAGAAATTTCATCTTTTGCATATAAGCAAGTCTTATAAAGAGGAAGAACTGACTCGATTCTGGACAATTTACAAAGTCGAGATTGGTCACCAGGGGCCAAAAACTGAAAAAATCACTGTTTTTATCATATCTCTGGAAATATTCGTCTTATTGACCTCAAATTAAGTGCGAATGAAAGGTCATGACCTGAGGATCTGTACCATGATGACATTATACCTGTTTGGTTCAAAATTTTGACACGAGATGGAGCTTTGTTACATAAAATTCACCATTTTTGCCATATCTTTGGAACCATTTGTCCAATTGACATATAACTATGTGCAACTGCAAGCTCATGACTTCACAACGTGTCACATGATGACATCAAACCTGTATAGTTCAATATTTTGCCACCAGGTGGCGCTTTGTGATGGAAAATTACCATTTTGGCCATATCTTCAGAACCATTTGTCCGATTGACCTGAAATTAAGCTCAAATGAAAGTCTATTTAAGGTCTATGCAAGGATTGGGGAATTGGAGGATCGGGGGCATTCGGGGATATACCCAAGCCGTTGCCTCCGACGGCATAAGCTTTGTTATATCCCCGAATGCCAAATGGCGTCTCACCTCAAATCAAGTGCAAATAAAAGGTCATGACCTGAAGATGTGTCCCATGATGACGTAATACCTGTTTGGTTCAAAATTTTGTCACAAGGTGGGGCTTTGTCACATAAAATTCACCATTTTTGCCATGTCTTTGGAACCATTTGTCCAATTGACATGAAACTATGTGCTACTGCAAGGTCATGATGACATCATACCTGTATAATTCAATATTTTGCCACTAGGTGGCGCTTTGTGATGGAAAATTACAATTTTCTTCTCGCGCCCATGCTTATATAGTACAGTGGTTAAGTAGTCCCCCCAGGAATCTGCGGAGAAAAGGTGTTGATTCCGCGGAGAACATTCCTGATTCTGCGGAGAGCAATTCTTGATTCCGCGGCTTGAAAGTTGATTTTCCGCGGGCATTAAAAAAAAACCTAAAATGGTTCAAAAATTCTCTTATGAAATTATTTGCAATACCTAAACACTGCAAAACATTGTGGTTATAAAATAAGCAGCATCAATATTCTTTTTGTCCCTCTGGAGCAGATTTATTTGCATTACTTATAAAGTGCAAAACATTTCACCAAACTATGGGTGAACAAGGCTTAGTAACTGAACAAGTGCCAAAGATCAAAGTAAAGATTTAAACAAAGTGTACACTATTCACTGTATCCTCAGGATATTGTAAACGTTACTGCATACCATAGACTGTATAAAAAGATGGATGAAGCTACCGTGAGGTCACCCGCTGGTTCGAAGATGAAGAAGTGAATCGAATATTCGGGGAGGAACGTGGCTCTGGATATGACCGTATCGGTCGAGGACCAGAGGATAGCGACGCCCTAGAAGCATATTCTGGCTTTATACTTTATTCTAGTTTATATGGGACCATAATTCACGAAAATGAATGTCATGATATATCGAAGGAGACATGAAACTTGCTATAGCTAACATAAAATGATGTGAAAAATCATTACTTAAATTAAAAATCAGGTTGGAAAGTAGGATCATTTTCTCATTGACTTCTATTCCATTGAACTTCTTTCTGCAGCCACTGACGTCGCCATCTGCTGGCCATTAAATAGAATGCCATTGTACGGTACTTCCACATTGTTGTGTTCTGGCCTTTGGCCAGGACAGCATTTATGGTTTTAACAGTTTCATGTTTCAAGATTTCATAGTTCAGTTTCATGTTCCATAGTCATGTTCATAGTCATAGTTTTAACAGTTTCTTGTATCAGGTTTTTGCATTTCATGTTTTACATTCCATGTCCATGTTTTTACTTTTCCATGTTTTTGTTTTCGCCAGGTCTGCCATGCCACTCCACCGCTTGTCTGCGTTCCGCCCCGTGCCTTCGTTGTTGCACATTTCTGAGCTCTGGTTGGCTTTGGTATTTCCCCTTCCTTCCATGCTGTGCTGGATTCGGGCCTCTCTAAGCTTAATTGACAATTAACTGTTTTTAAGTTACTAACATTTACTAACTCTCACTGGGTTGGTGTAATTCTTAGATAGGCACATTACTAATACTACTAATTTAGAAAGGGAGTTTATTGTCATGATTCCTGCTTTGCTATTTCAAGATCTTGCTGTGCCTTTCTGTTCTTAACATTCATGCTTGCTTCCAAACTGCATACTTAATTGGTACTTAAGCTGAGCACGCTCATTCTCTTAATGAGCAGGTCATGTCATCCAATCTCTGTCCATGTCTTGATCTTGCCATGCCTCTTGTTTCTGCTTCTCCAGGTGTTGCCCCTCATGTGTCCTTGATTACTTACCCTTTATCTGGATGCGGTGGAAGTTGGCTGGCAGACGTGTCTCAAGTTTTGCCAAGTTCTTGTTGTCAAGTTCCCTTGCATTTCTAGTTTCAAGTCTTGTTCTAGCCTCTTGCCTTGTGTATATATATATATAGTCTCGTTATTTATTTTTCTTCATCTTCTTGCCTGGAGTTTCCAGTGCCGTTTGTTTTTTGTCATTTGCATTCTTTGTTTATAGCTCTGTTTAGCATACCTTAGTTTGTTTTTTGCAACCCTTTGGGCCAAGTTTTTTGTTGGCCCTCGTGCCTGTTTTGTTTTGTTTGGAAATAAATCCTCATTCCCTTCTCCCCGCATCTGGTGTCTTACTGATCCCATATCACACACGGGCTTCTTTTTTCAAATCTGGGTGCTGCGTCCATCTTTTTATATAGTTTAAGCTGCATACAGCAGAAAAAAATCAGTTTCCGTAACCGGCAGCACCAGCTGTGAGTCTTAGATCCCGTTTATCTGACCGCAAAATCTAGCGGCCGGGATGAAAAATACATGTAAAATATAAAATTCTGCACCTCGCCCTATATTCCGCGGACTGCTTTGATTTCCGCGGAGGGCTTTGAAATCTGCGGTAAATTCCGCAATCGCGGAATCGCGCATTCCTGGGGGGACTAGTTAAGTAGCCCAACTCAGCTTGATATTTGATATGTGATATTGTGCTATTTGTACAGTGACTATTGTTAAAGTTCAGTGGTGGGCACAGTTCCGTTAATCCGCTAATTAGCAAGGCTAAATTTTCTTTAGGGGATTGGTGTTTATGCTAATTTTGAAAACCCTTGGCTTACCAATTAACTTCCTCAGACTACTTCCACTAACTTTAAAAGTCCACAAATTTTTTTTCATCAACCAAGAAAATTAAGTTTGATGCTCAAAAGTATATGTAAACCCAAAAATCATTCATGCTTGTTCCTCTCAGTTGTGAGCACATCTGCAACCATCTTGCTCGCTGAAGGGTGGCAGCGTGGTTCGCAAGGCAGCAGCCCTGTAGCATAATGTAATTTTGCATTTCAGTTCACTTCCTGTGGTGTTGCCAGAACTGAAAATTGAGTTGGCACAGGAAATCCCTCTACGGCAGTAAATAGTGCTGGCTATTTCTCGCCCATTTTCTTTTAATAACATGTTTTCCAATTATAAGAATAATTCATTTGCAATTAAAGACAGCTTCTTTCTTAATATGATCCAAGGGCGATTAAATAATAGGCTAAATTCAATTCAGAAAAATAAGCTACTCATAAATGCGCCAATACCTTACAAAAGGTACACTGATCTGTCGCACACCTTAAGTCTTACTGGAAAGATGGGAGCAAAATTATGCCTGAAACACTTATTCAGTTGGTGTCTTTATTTATTTTATCCCTTATTTAACCAGGGCAGTCCCGTTGAGATTGAAATCTCTTTTTCAAGGGAGCCCTGGGGGCTGGGGGTAGAGGAGGAATTGCACAGCCAATTAGATCAGGGGATGATTAGGTGGTAGGTTGATCTATGACACCAGGGAACTCCCAACTCTTATCGAAGAGTGTCATAGGATTTTTAATGACTACTGTGAGTCAGGACCTCAGTGTAACATCTCATCCGAAAGATGGCGTATCCTTCAGTACAGTGTCTCTTCCAGCTGCAACCTGGTTTTCCTCGGTGGTCTCCCATCCAAGTACTGGCCAAGCCCACACCTACTTAGCTTCAGCCACACAGCTGGAGCAGATTGAATTGTGGTATGGCTGCTGGCTATTGGTCTTCAGTCATATTTAACATATGTTAAGTGTTGTGAAAATCAATAGCAACAATAGTGTTTCCCAACTTAAAAGAAATGTGCAAGAATTGAATCATTGAATTTCCAAAGGGCCCAACTCCAAGGAACACTTTTTTTCAAAAAAGGTAAAAAAAAAAATTTTCCCATATGCTATGAACCATATATTTTTTCAGTTTATTTCTTTACAAGAGAGTGTCATTGGGATACTTTTAGCTGAAATTCCAAGAAAGTTCCCCTTTTTGTTCTTAGATATGCAGACTTCTAATTTATTGGAGTTGGGCCCTTTAGAAACACTGATTCAATTAAAATTTTTCATTTTGAAAAATCAATAAAATTCATGTGTGCAACATCAAATCATGCTCCGTTGTATTGTTTTCAACCAAATACAGGTGGAAGATCATTTACAGGTCACTGATTTCTGTTTTACTATGAAGTTAACATTCAATACCAACTTTTCTGATTTGTGGTTATATTTAAAAAGTAGAGTGATATGTAAAGTAACATTGTGTTGTGATATTATGCAGATACGATCACTTACATAAGGCTTCTTGTCCAATCAGACTGCTTGGTCAGAGCTAACTGTTTGTAATTAAAAATATACACTAGAGGGTAAAAAGATGGATCAAACACAGAATGGCAATGTACTAAGCTTTTAATGGTCTTAAGAGCAAATCATTGGACAGAAAATTAGTAAGGATTAAACAAGTGCACTCCTGAGACCTTTTATGCCACCACTTGCTCTTTAACTTTTGTTGGCAGTAAACTAAGCTGGATGCTGCCTCACTGTGAAGCTGAGCTGCTTCTCAGAAAAATATGAAGTAATGCTTTGGAGTATAAGAGAATATTAAAAGGCAGAAAAGTATGCATAATTTCTTTCCTGAAAAGGAACAATCAGGTGTTATTTTTCTGTAAAAAGCTGTCTGCTGCTGTACCCCTTTATGCGTTTTAAAAAAATTAAGGAAAGAAGTTATCCCTTACAAAGTCACCTTATCTGTTTGTTTGATTCCTGCTAATGTTATGTGCTTGTTCTGTCTGCCTTATGTCCCTTTAGTTTTACCTTAGTCTTGCCTTGTGTCTGTTTCTAGATCTTGTCCCGTACTGCCAAATGGAATCCTCCTCATGTCTGCGCTCCAGTCCACGTTTTTTTTTACTAGAGTGCATGCACCTCTTCTTTGCTATTGGCTGACTGCGGTATTTCCATTTTCCTTCAGTGCTGTTCTGGTTTCGGGCCCTTCTAAGCTTAATGTCAATCAACTGTTTTCAGCAACTAACATTCACGGTAGGCGTTTTTCTTAGACAGGCACTTTACTAATATTGCTAATTTAGGTAGGGTATTAAATGTCATGATTTCCGGCTTCGATATTATTTCAGATCTTTCTTTACTTTGCTGCGTAACTTTCTCACACTTCCTTCAATCTGCATACCTCAGAGACCCGACCGGCACATGTGGGTACTTCACCAAACGTCAAGGCCGTGCCTCTTTTTGGGGGATAGAAAACCTCAGATCCCATTGACCATAATGTAATTTGATGTATTTTTAGGTGTAAAATTTATCAGATTTATTTTACATTCATTTCTTGGTTCATTGATATGTTTAGCGATTACTTTGCTACCTTGCCCGAACCTGAGCTTTTGCATTATCTTAATAAATTAAGGTTGATCGGTCAACCCTCTTTCCCTTTCAGCATCCCTCCGTCCGAGTGGATCCCAGCATAGGCGCAGCATAGGCATTCGTGATATTACATATTAACTTATAAACCCCCTTCTCACTAATATCCCCCACACAGAATATACTGGCACCCCCATCTAGAATCCCTCTGGAAAATAAATAGCCGAAAAAAGTGGAGGTTGGATATGGCATTCATTCCATTTGTTGGATATTGGAAATATTATACTGGACACTCAGACTTGTTTGAGGACAAGTGCACAAGTCCGCCATAATTTTACTGGTGTGCGGATTAGCGGGCTACCACGAATTTCGAACCCTGTTTCAGTTTCAGGTTAAGAATAACCAACAAATCCACATAACTTCTTCTCAAGAAGAAGTGCACCGCATTGAAGAAGGGCAATGCTCTATTAGCTGATAAGGTGGATGACTTGGCGAATCGCCTGCGCAGAGCCAACTTGCGAGTTGTCAGCATTCCCGAGAAGATGGAGGGCACCGGGCCAGTTAAATTTATGACTGAATTTTTTTTTTGGAACTGTACGGTGCCGATTTTTTCCCTGTACCACTCATGCTGGCCCGCGCATACAGGCTAGGAAGAGGGAATGCAGCGGGAGGTAACAACGCCAGACCCAGGGTCTTTATCGTGCATTTCCATAACTATCATGATAAAGAGCGTTTCTTTGGGGAGAGACGAGAGGATCTACGCTTCCGTGGGCACAAGATTTCACTCTACCCCGATTTCAGCGTCGATCTTTCCCAAAAGCGAGCAGCCTTCAACAAAGTAAAAGCCAAACTGTACAAGAAGGACGTTCGTTTTGGTCTGCGATACCCGGCTCGCCTGTGTGTTGATTTTAACGGGAAAACTTTGTATTTTGACTCTCCCAACGCAGCCAAAATGTTCTACGATTCTCAGTGGCACGACTAAGGTAACGTTAATTACACCGCTCTACAGGTTATGATAATGGCATACTGGTTCGGCCGTTATTGTTTTGGACGGTAAGCTCATGGCCTGTATGGAAGTTTTAATGCCAGAAATGCCCACCAAGTCTCTTTTGCCAGTGTGCCGATGACATCTCTGGATATATAACTTGTTCTTTGGCTATAGCTTACTGTGCTACTCGTCGTTGCATAATGATTTAAAAAAAAAAAAAAATGTATATATTTTGTTCTGACAATGTGAATTGGGAGTCCAAGCTCTTCTATTTAGGGTAAGTTAATTGCTCTAGTTTAAATTTGTGATTATGCACCGGTGTTTTGTTTTCTATTGCCCGCGGTTCTCTGTGTATGGAGAGGGGAACCAAGGAAGGGATGGGAACGATATAATTTTGGGGATTGTTTTTTGTCTTATTAAATTTATGTGTTTTCTGGGCAATTTGTGCTTAAAGGAGTGTTTAATGATTCTCATTTGCTTTATTCATGGGACTAGTGTCTGGTTCGACAAATTTACATTTTATTTCTATTTCATTTTCACACATGGCTTCCTTACCTAATCAGTTTGGCTGGAGGAGAGAAAATTCTGTTAGATTAATATCATGGAATGTTAAGTCAATGAATGGACCAGTCAAACGTACTAGAATTTTTGCTCATTCAAAAAGCCTAAAACCAGATATTATATTTTTACAAAAGACGCATCTAAAGAAAACTGAACAGAATAGACTACAGAAACCTTTGATTGGACAAGTGTATCATTCTAATTTTGATACAAGGGCAATATTAGTGAGTAAGAAGATTCCATTTATATCTTTGAATGTTATTTCTGATCCGGGGGGCAGATATGTGATTGTGACAGGCACTTTATTTCAATGCCCAGAATGTCTACGCTCCAAACTGGGATGATATTAATTTTATGAATAACGTTTTTTCCTCACTCCCAAACCTGAATACTCACCAGCGGTGATCTGAATTACGTTGTGGACCCATTGTTGGATCGTTCCTCTTG
This sequence comes from Gymnothorax reevesii, assembly GCA_029721435.1. Classification (NCBI taxonomy): domain Eukaryota; kingdom Metazoa; phylum Chordata; class Actinopteri; order Anguilliformes; family Muraenidae; genus Gymnothorax; species Gymnothorax reevesii. The sequence goes on along the minus strand of CM056579.1, from coordinate 37,863,912 downwards.
AAGGCCCTCGCCACTATCTAAGATGGCGAAATCGTTATCATCTTTCATGGCAGACAATGGATGCGTAGACCCTTGGAGACATAAAAATCGATCTTCAAAAGTATTTTCTTTTTCCTCGCACGTACACCATTCGTATTCTCGTATAGACTATTTTTTTATTGGTAGAACATTTTTGAATTCCTTAGGTTCAATTGAATATTTGGCCATAGGGATCTCTGATGATGCACTTGTGCAAATGGATATTTCCTTTACTTTAAATAGGAAGGACAAAATTTTGAATTCTATTGATACGTTTTTGCTTATAAATATATCTGAATTGATATCTCAGTCATTACTGTGGGAGACATTGGAAGTTGTTTTGCGGGGTGAAATTATCTCCTATGTAGCTTACGCGAATAAGATCTGAAAAAACTGACTGCAAGACATTACTGACGCAATTTCAACAATTAGATAATGATATTTCCTCAGACCCCTCACCTGAATTATATAAACGGAAACTACAGTTGCAATCTGAGTTTGACTTGCTGACCACAAGGTCAGCAAACGCTTACTGCTCCACTCTCGCGGCCTGGCGTATGAATATGGGGACAAGAACAGCCAGCTACTTGCACATCAGCTCAAACACCACGCTGCATCGCAGTTGATTCCTCAGATAAGAGACAACTCTAATAATAACATTGTTTCTAACCCTCAAGACATTAATATCTTTGAGTCTTTTTACTCTTCTCCTTACTCATCTGATCGCCTTAATGATGAAGCGTCTATGGACGGTTTTTTGAACCATCTTAACTTCCCATCTATTGACCAGGAGCTTTCTACTAATTTAGATAGACCACTGGATCTCAATGAGATCACAGAGGCTATTAGATCTATGCAAAGTGGCAACGTGCCTGGACCAGATGGCTATGGGGCAGGCTTTTATATGAAGTTTTGTGATAAGCAAAGAATTTCCTAGAATCAGGTGGTCTCGTGCTTCCTAATTTCATGCGTTATTACTGGTCCGCCAACATTCAAAAGTTAATTTTTGGCTGAAGTCCCCTGCTATCTGGTGTAACCTAAAGGCACAGTCGTGCCATCCTCTCTTGCGGCTGTGGTTAATTCTTCTCTCCCTTTCTCTCCATCCCGATATTCCTCTACTCCTATTGTTTTGTCCACTTTAAAGATCTAGATACAGTTTGGCCGCCATTACAAATTCTGTTTGGCATCTCTTTTGGGGCCTATAAGCAATAATCACCTATTTACCCCCTCCACTCTGGACTCAACCTTTACATAGTGGAACAGACTGGGTATAATTTGTTTTAAAGATTTATATGAAGATAACACTTTCTCCAGTTTTGACTCCCTATATCTTAAATTTAACTTGCCACGTTCAAATCTGTTTCGATATTTGCAGATTTGTCACTTTGTACGGACACAGTTTGACTCGTTCCCCGCCTCCCCTCAACAATTAGTATGGGAAGGATTCTTTAAACTATCACCAAATCAGAAGGGGCTTATTTCTACTATTTATCAAAATATCTTGAGTCTGACAGAGGATGGTGTTGCTAAGACGAGATTTAGATGGGAGGATGAACTGGAGATGGAGTTGACGGAGCACTGGTGGACAGGAGCGCTAGACAGGGTAAATTCCTCCTAGTTGTGCTCGAATCAGCTTAAGGTGGTTCACAGAGTGCCTTACAGCAAAGCCAAGCTGGGTGAGATTTATCCTGACTTAGACCCCAGTTGTAATCGCTGTGGCAGCTTGCAAGCTGATCTTTCTCATATGTTTTGGTCCTGCCTAAAGCTCTTTTTGGTCCTCAATCTTCTGTATTTTTTTCTACAGTTCCAATTATTACAGTGCAGCCCTGCCCATTGCTCACCATTTTTGGAGTGCCAGCTGACCCTCTCCCTATTAATTCTACTGAGTCCGATATCTTGGCTTTTGCCACACTTTTAGCAAGACGGAGAATACTGCTAACCTGGAAACAGTCTGTACTGATTAAATTTACACTAAGGGGGGATGGTGGAAGGTTCTCCAAAAAATGGCAGCCCTTTATTATCCCCCGCCAACACAAAGTGTGAGGGGGATATAGGTTTGACCTCCGTGCGTGTGTCCGTCTGTCTGTCCGTCCGAGAGAAATGGGACAACTTTTCTCAGAAACTATTACAGATAAGACAACCAAATTTGGTGTTTAGCTTAAAACCATAAAGGCCTTGATGGATTTCGAAAATAAGAAGCACACGATTGGTGGGGGATGTTGTTGACCATGTCGACTTGTTTTCTATTTTAACAGTTTGTCAGCTCTCCCTTTCGACTGAATGTCTTCCGTCTCATGAATGGTCCTTGACTTGGGTCCCTGTTATTATTACTATATGTATGTATGTATGTATGTATGTATATGTATATATGTGTATAAGTGTATTTGTTTGTATAAAATTGTATTTTAAAAAAATTGTTTTTTTCTCTTATAATATGTCCCCCCCTGGCTAAGTAGCCTGTGTCTTTTGAATGGTTTTGACCAATGTAACTAACATGCCTGGAAGCAACAAAAGAATAAACAATGAGATGAGGCAAAGAAATCATAACAAACAAACCTGTTAAAGTATAGTACCAAGTCTTGCATATTAAAGGCTACTTATTGCACTTTTTTTTAATTTAGAGAGTGACTGTACCTGTTATGAAGTGTTTCGCACACACATAAACTGGGAAGATATAGGACCCCATAGTTTCCTCTCCTTATCCTCTCTTGGAATAGCCTGGAGCCATAAAGCTCTCCTTTTTGGATTTTTCCCTTTTCCAGGTAGGAGAAGGAACCTCAGGTTCGGACTGGTCATGACCAATGATCTATTTTTTGAAGTGCAATATTGTGGATAGTGAGATTTACATTTCTTTTTCGATTATAACAGATGAAGGCGCTATAAATACATATAAATAGGTCATTGCAATTAAAATTATGCTCATTGACTGTCCTCTCTAGCTTAGACCACAGAATTTTGATGAGATCATCCAAGACACTGAGATTGTCATAGCAGAACATAATGTATATGTTAATACCAGGACGCTATCTCGTGTTCAGAAAGTCCAAAATGGCAAAATATTAATAGTCTTAGCAATAAATAATTGGTCAGAGAATCAGCAAGGATTAAACAAATGCACTCCAGAATAAAATATAGAACTACGAGAATTTTTAGCTGGTAATTACTTGGCATGTGTATGTATCTTGTCAAACTCTCATCAAAAGCTTGGATCAAAAATTTACAAAATACATTAATATTTCTGCTATTTCTGACCTGCATGGGTGAGAGAGGTGGTGGAAAATGAGAGATGAAATCTGAGTTATTTCCTTTCTCAAAACAAAGTACTGTATCGTGTTCTGCTGTACGCAGTCAAGGCTGGAGTGAAAATGAAAAAAAAAAAAAGTACTTAAAATGAATATTTAGTACATTTTACTTAATATGAATATTTACTCAACAAGAAGACAATGTTTCCCATTTACACACTACTTGAGAGATTCTGGTTATAGCCTGTCTTGCTTTCATTGTCTTGTAGTCCTCTGGTAAAACTGGAGCTGACATTCTGTGCAGATACGATGAGGTAAAATAAGGCCTGTCTGCATTCTCACTGTCGCCACTCCTTTTAAGCCTAGACTCACATAATATTTAAGTGCTCATGAATGATTCAGTCACCCCACAGAAAGTAGCCAGAGAGGAATGGTGTTTGGATCAGGGAATAAACTTCAGCATTTGCTATTTTACTCGAATTTGGAAACAGTGTAGCCGCGGTTGTCTGGCGGTTCAGCAGCTTCGGCAAAGGCTTTGGTTTTCCTCAGTTTGAGGAGAACAGGTCTAAAAATATAAAACAATGGTGTGAGAGAGCACAGCGAAGTAGGTGGAACTAACAGCAAAAACAGAATATGTGTATGATGAAATCAGTATTTTAATTCCCCATGCTCTGGATTTGATGGAGGAATGTGCATCTGCATGTGCATCATTGGTCCTTTTTTGAAATGCAGTTTGGTCATAGAAGGAGCAAGATTCTGATATATTTCTTTTACTATTTATGCTCATATTAATATTTTATCCACAGGTAGATAAATACATCTACATTTATCTACAGGTTGATACAAGCAAGCTCCGCATTTATGAAATTTTCTCAATTATGCTTGAATTATGGTATTGAATACTTGTCTAAGTTTTACTGCGCATTTTGTGTTCCCTATGTTGCCTATATATAAAGTGAATCAAGTAACATAGGTTTTTGTTGGCAGAATGAATGTGGGGAGTTAATATGTTGGACAGGAAGCACAGGCTCATGATTAATTTAAAAAGACGGATGGAAATAATTTCCCTGGCTGGCTGTACCTTTGGAATAATTTGAGCACAGTGGAGCATTTGGGTTGCGTGGTGGTTCATAATTGCATATGTCTCATGCTGATTCAGTCTTCAGAGCGCGTTGCTTTTTTTTTGGATATCTATAGTATGAAGTTATGCTAATGCACACTCCCTGAGGTTTGCAACACTGCCAGCGATTAAAAGCACCAGTGAGTGGCACTTTAGCATTCATTGGTCTGCTGGGGAGAGGGTTGAGAGAAGGTGTCACTCACAGCCCAGATCCTACACTGAAGAGCCCCCACCCCCATGACAGCTTGTCAATTTTTACAGCCTTGTGTGCAGCAGTTCGCACCATCGGACATTATTCTAGCTTCTCTCTCCGCTGTTTGCTCACTGATGTGTGGTCTGAAAGGATAAATACTCCATAATTCTTTTTTTTAATGTTGCTTGGTGTCTTGGTTGCCATCTGCACCCTTACGCAGCATGGACTGTGCCTCTGTCTCACACTCTGACCTGCACTCTATTCTGGGTTGGCTGCCGATTCCCCAGCGACAGCACAAGTCAGGGTACCCTCGCTAGCTGGAGTTATCTACTGTACTGAATTAAAACATTCTTCGGTTTGTTTACTCTGCCCTTTTCCCAGCATGCAAAGCCTACAGTACTGGATGATGGCAGTAGTAATGGCCTCCCTGGTCCTGACAGCAACTGCCATCGAGGGAGAAAAGCCTGAGAAGCAAGGTGAGTATTAACGGGAAAGAGGGTCATTACTGCAGGTGATTGATGGTTGAAGCCGGGAAAACAGTTTCAGTATTATCGCTCCTCGCCACAAAGTGGAGCGGGGGATATTACAGTAGGGGTTGTCCATCCCGCCGTCCATTCGGATAGTGGGGACAAGTACTTTACCATGAATAAAATTTTAATTCTGTTTGTTACTACAAATGGCTATGATTGGGTTTCATGGTGGCAGGACATATTGATGACAGCATCGTCTTGACCTTGTGATTATATTGAAACTGGCCAAAATTGTACTGTATCGCCTGCCCATTTCATACCCAAATTACTGTATGATCAACACCATGAATTGCATGAAGAGTCCAGAGTACAATTCAATGTTAGGGTTTATTGATAGTAAGACAGTAAGACAGAGAGAAGAAGCCTAGAGCAGAATGACACAGGTCAGTTCTGATGGGGTAGATGGGATAAAGTCTCCCATGGGTTAGATGTGTGTTGTTTTCAGGAAAGAAAGAGCGGAAGTCGGACTGTGGGGAGTGGCAGTGGAGTGTGTGTGTGGCCAATGAGGGAGACTGCGGCTTGGGCACGCGTGAGGGCACAAGAGGCGGCGCTGACTGCAAACAGACAATCAAGACCCAACGCTGCAAAATCCCTTGCAACTGGAAGAAACAGTTTGGGGGTAAGACCACCAGGGGGCAGCCTGTAGCCTTGTGGTTTAGATGTTCAACTAGTATTCTGAGGGTTGGTGTTTCAAGTCCCTGTGGAGCTGTTAGCTGTTGATCCTTGGCCCCTGCTTAATTTATTTTCAAATGTTAGTTGCTTTGGAGAGAATATGTTCGCTTTAAAATAGCGCTGCAATGTAATTTTTTCAATTGAGCTCCATAGGTTTAACACATTTGTGCATGAAGATGCGTGCGTGTGTGTGTGTGTGTGTGTGTGTGAGTAAGCATGTGTAAACTTCTGATACCTTCTCTCAGGTGATTTGTACCGCAGGTGGATCTGCATATTTGTGGCAAAAAGTCTTCCACAACAGATGCTGTTGAACTCCTAGAGTTAAACGATTCCTTAAACAAAGCCAGTGTCCTCATCTTCAGCCATCTGATTTGAGATGATACACCCAGATAGCAAGGAATGAGGTGGATACCCTAATGGAGTATGGAAAGATAGCTCATACATTTAGCTCTGGAGAGAGGGCAATAACTACTAAATGGGAAGTAGCGAGATGGAATTCTCTTTTCTTTTTTGGGAATGAGAGGAGAGAGGATGGGAAAAACAGAAGAACTTGAGAGACAGACTGGATTACAGACGATCCAGTAATATTGCAAATTATACCAGCTCAGAGACTGCGAGTCCATACGAAACAGGAAGCAGCTGTGTCTGAGTCCTCAGTGAGCCACACCGAGTCCTCGCAGACACAGAAATAAAAGAGAAAATGGAGGAAAACACAACCAATCATCTGAGTTTTCACAGTTTCCTGAGAGCAAGATGCTTTGAAATAAACGCTATGCACACTGATTTTATGAGTGAGTTGAACGCTTTGGTGCAGCTGACGCCTACAGTGGGACAGGGAAGGTGATATCTTTTATTTGCTTTGATGCATCTTTAATGTGTGCTTCTCAGCGACGGCTCCTCAGCTGCTAAGGTCTATTGTTTGCCTTGTATCTAAAGCATTGACTAGCAAAGCTCATCGACGGAAATGTATGTTTCCTATTAACCATGTAATTCAGGTAGTTTTAGATAATAGAGTCTCCAGAGTCTCTCTTTCTCCCTCTCTTTCTGGCTCACAGACAAAAACCCCTTTCTTAATTGAGCATTGGTAAGCGGCCTCACAAAATATTCCTCTAGCCACGACACATTCAGTGCTCCTTTTGTAGTCACGGCATCCAATTAAAATGTGCCTTTTTTGCCTTAATTATGTTTCAATTATTGTGCAATTAAAATGATAGAGATATTCACAACACTGATAATGGCATTTAAAAAAGTGAATGGATTCAAGTGGAGTTTCTGCTTTCCCGCAGGGGAATGCAAGTATGATTTCCAGGCTTGGGGCGAGTGCGATATGGCTACTGGGAAGAAGAACCGCACAGGGGTGCTGAAGAAGGCTCTGATGGATGCCACTTGCCCAACCACTGTTAGCGCCACCAAGCCATGTGGAAAAATCACCAAGACTAAGCTTACAGGTAGGGGGCGGGCTGTGGCAATGAGGGTTTATGTGGTTGGTTGTGGGGCCAGACCGTGAGTGCAAAAAGGAAGAGGGCTGAAACGGCTGTAGAAGATGAACAAGGTTGCTGAAGATTACCTGGACATTCATGGAAATGCTACATTCACCCTGTCCAACCATTTCTCTTCTTTGGTCTGCATTGAACCCATCACTCCATCAACTTGGCATTGGATGCTAAAGTAAATGCTAAAATATGTTAATATTTAATTTTAATATGATGCTAAAATACTGTTAAGATGAGGCATAACATTCGTATTGAATGTGTTTTTGTTCAATCTGTCAAGAGCTTATTTTAATGTGAACACTGGCATGACATTGAGTGGTTGCTGTCATGGTTTTGCCCCCGCCGGCAGAAGACAACAAGCCGGCGGGCACTGGGACCATGTACCCGAAAGAAGGTGAAGGGACCCACACGCACAGGCTGAGTAAAAATATAAAAATCTTTACTTCAAAAAAGATTTAAAAACACCGGCAAAAACAGAAACAATCAGGGCTCCAGACACAAAATGCAGCTGCACTGGCAAACTGGCAGTGCAGTGCTTAAATACTCTTGCCTGCACCTCCACCTCAACGAGCAACAGGTGTGGCTCGTTGAAGTGGAGGTACAGACAGCAGGAGGGGGGAGGGACTGCACGGCACGACCATCACAGGTTTCTAGTCGATGAAGTGAATGTTTCAGGGTTATGGATCTCACGAAGTTATACATTTTTTAGTTGGTCTTACAAAATTTCATAGTGAGAATTAGTGTGAGTCCTGGCAGGGCGCACTGAAAAGTGACATCTTTTCTATGAATTCTGTTCACTGACAATGACATTAAAATTCAGATTTCTCCTGCGGACATAAACTAGTTTAATACCCGTCTGGGATCTCAATAGCGTCTATGACTAAATTATTTTTCTCTGAAGAAAAGTAATAAAATATGATCTAGATGTATTTTGTACTTAGTTTCACAAATGATTTATACACAGAGGCAACCTAAGCTGGGAATGAAAATAGATTACTAACTGAAAGCAGCACTAAATCTGCAATTAAATTAAACAATTTGAACACTTTTGATCAAGGGAAATGGCATAATTGGTTTTATTTGTAATCAGGTTTTTTTTACCGCCTCTTTAAATCATACTTAACCTTGATTACTTTGATCAGTCAGGTGAGAAAATGAACCATTGCAGAGCCATGGCTGAATAATTACACTTTTTAAATGCCAAATCAATAAGGATTCATGTTCAAATGAATTAGAATCTTTTTACATCGTCAATATAAGGCCTGTGACCCAGAAATATTGGAAATGAACCTTTAATACGCTTATTTAACTGTCTAAAAATATGTGCAGCTATTCTTGATCTATGCGTAGGGAGATGAAAATGGCTGCCAAATGCCCATCAGATTTACAGGGCATGAAAAAAGCATAAAATCCCAGATTTCTCAGATTCCAGCCAAAGTGGATCAGGCTTTTTCTGACTCAGGCTGCTATTTGCCAGACAGCTGGGCAGGAGGATGAGTCCAAGTGGCTGCTTCCATCAATGTTTGGGGTCAAGATGGCACTATGTCAACCATGAATAATTATAATTTTTGTCCCTGAATTCAGCAACTAATGACATAGATTCTGGTGTACAAAAATTGTAATGTTCATACCAAAGAAGAGTGCTTAAAGAACACACTCAGGTTGTTTGATTGTCAGTTTTTCCTCCATCAAGACATTTGTTAAAAAGCCTCCACTGCACAGATACCTATGAAGTGTGCACATCTTGTGTGAGGCAGACACAAAATGGCACCGACATTGCAAACAAACAGAAATAAACAGCATTTCTGCGCTAGTTCTTCCCAATTAAAGGTGTATCAAGCAGCCAATATACGTTGTAGAAAGCGACAAAAGATGATGCGTTTGATGCCATATCTTCTTGCTGGCTAAAAAATCCGTAAACAGGAGAAGTTGGGCAGTGCTAAAAGAGTAACATCCAGGCACCGTGGCAGACAGGAAGAGTGACATTAATCCACTGTCAGCATTAACAAAAGTTAGGCTTTGAAAGGAAGTGCCCAACCAGTGTCCCCAGGAGTGACTGGACTCTATCGGCTGTTTTCAGGGGCGAACAGAATGCCAAAACCATGAGGATGGATTAAATGGTGTGTCTTCCTCCTTTTCTGTAGTAAGGATTTTTAAGTTAATCTGCAGCTCTATTGCGAATGCCCATTGATTGACAAGAGCAGGGGCTGGCAGGCTGAATCCACTGGGAGCATGCATAATGGTGTCTCAGCATGCACACCTCATTATGGAGGTAGACGGGTATCAGCAATGCACTGTATTCATTGTCACAATGCAGCCTCACATTGTATCTGAACGAGGATGGCAAATCTGATGGGCATCCCTGCCAGAAATCACTAGAGCAAATAATGCTGAATATTTTTACTGTTGTCAATAAAACGCACTGCAGGACATAGATTTAAATACATATGACGGGGTTCGGAGTTAATGCAGATACAGTGCTTTACTGTTAATGTCAGGCCCATTCATTGACTTGTGATATAATTGACCTGTATGACTGTTTGTGTGTGCTTGTGTGAGCAGGTTCATGAACGTGTGTGTTTGTGTATGCGTCCGTCAGTGAGAGCAAGCGAAAGGAATATTACTGAGCAGTGACACAAACGTATGAAATACCGTGGATTAGTCTTAATGCAAGAGGGGAGGAGCAAACAAATAAACGAAAAGCCTTGTGTTCAAAGAAGGTTTGATTTGAAAGGTCAAGGGTAACTGAGGGTGTGTGGGATTAGGGGGCTGGTCTTACCAGGGTATATCTGGTACTTGGGAGCCCACCAAACACCCCATAAAACAGCCTGTCAGGACTGCCTCTGTACCACTGAAACACCAGGATTTACAGGTCAGGATTTACAATTCTAAACAGTCGAAATGCTGTGTCTCCTCAGACTCAACAACTATCTGAATGCTCTAAATGTTTATTGCTTCTCAAGCAAAAACAGACAACGGGCAATGGGACTTCAAGTCAAATGGCAGATATGCACACATTCTTCCATATCTATTCATGTGCCAAACAATGGTACAAAAGGGAATTAAAAAGAAATAATAAGTGATATAAAACTAGAACCACCTGCAGAGCCCTCATAATCCCTTGCCCTGCTCCCGATCAAAATAGTGAAAGCCAGAAGGTATTTTATGGAAAATAAACTGAAATATCGGAGCCAGAGCTGTTAGGGGAAATGAATGAGCCTTTAAGGAGGATGCCAAAGTGCCGCAAACCATCAATGGCATGAGGCAACAGCCCGGCTTGCCCTCCGCCGGGCAGAGGAGGCGAATTGGATAATAAACAAGCATCGATACAAGAAATACAGAGTGACAGGTCCAAGAGGAGAGTGCATATGCTGCTGAAGCACAGTGCCAGTCTTCTCCAGTTTACCGTTGAGATGAGGAAATTGAGAGAATACGCTGACGGAGCTTGGCTGAGGTGGTCAAGCAATTTCACACGAACAAAAGCAAAGAACTCGGGAAAACAATTTCTCATAAGATGACAGAATTTGTCTGAAGTGCATATTGCGTAATTCCCTCTTTCCTTTGAGCTATTTCAGGTTCTTGAAGGGACTGATTCAAATTCAGAGGCTTCATTCTGCTGGATACAAACCACTATGCTGCACTGTACCACTGTACTAGATCGTATCATTGTTTAGGGGACATCAACATGCGTTTCGCTGATAAAAATTACTCATCCTATTGCTCATTGTAATCCCAAATTCACGGCACCTTAGACAATGAACTCCACGTTCCATGCAGTCTAGGATGTGGTTTCATCCCTTAGGCCTTATGTTCTATGCGCTGACCACACAATTGACCAACAACTTACAAAGACACCTTCAAACTCTAAGGGTATTATGGCCAATGATGTTATGAGGGGAAGACTCCAAGTGCCACTTAGGTATGGCTTACTTTCCCTGTTAATTTATCAAAAATGCCAGAGTTACATGCATAAAAGACTGACATGAATACAAATGCGTGGGTTTTGACTTAAGTTTGACAGTCAGGCCTTTCACCCTCCATGGATGGTGAAAATATTGGATATTCTGAGCTGTCTCTGAATGAAATCCACCTGCAGTTTGGAACAGAGTTAAATAACAGAACAGAGAAAGATTAGTCCCCTGAGACCAGAAGTTCAGACCATGCGCACTGCAGGCAGTTATGAGTACTGGCCTCTGTGCATTGCTGCTGATGAATTATTGATATAAGAGGGCCCATAGTTCTTCCCTATGCACCCTGTGAGAATGTATTATGGCCATTCTAATGAGTGGTTGGAAAATCATTGCCTTAATTGTGCCCTCAATTATGAAAAACCGTATTGTTTTAAACTTTGACATGCACCTCTTAAGGGGCCACATACTGTGATTTGGTCGCCCAGATTCGAGAAATCAATTCATTCTCCATGAAGCTGAGCAACAGCCAGTGATCGTTTGACTGTGAGAATGAGTAACAAAATATTGCCTTAAATTCACTAAGGCTAGCAAATATGGTATTACCAATGGAACTTTTAATTTACATTTTTCTTTTCTCTCCGGAATCAAAATTTACGACTCTCATTATTGGCCTATCTGATTATCTCAGTAAATTAATGAAATAGGCTCATACACACAGCTGTTGGTTCTTTTCATACTGCCATTCACTTGCAGAGCCAAGCAACCAAGATATACAGCTCTGACGACACAGAATTCCATTAGCAATGAGTCAGAAAAAGTCTACAGAATAAAAGTTTTCATCCCTGGGCAAATCCTTGGAAGTTTTATGGCCAAAATGAATTCAGATAACATTTGTACGTTTTGGAATTATATGTCACTGCAGAAGATGGAACATTTTAGTCGGCATGTGCTGTACGGTGCAGTTGATTGAAAAGACACTGTTTATTTGAATTTAATTAGTGTAGGAATAAAACTAGAGTTATTCAGCACAGTGGGTTAGCATCAGAAACATGCTGTCAGGGGAGGTAGTGACCTCCCCTTTTATCACTGGATTTTGTCAACATGTTTCCATCTATTATGCCTGATTGATAATCTATCAATTTTTACGTTTTTTTTTACCTAACAATTAAGACGAAGCGTATGTAATGCCTAAGAGGTGATGAGAGGAAGATTCTTTGAGGTATATCCTTTAATTTGAGACTGCAGGGATGGAAATCTTAATGATAAATTTCTCGATGAGAAAAAAACTCAACTCTCGGTAATTCTGTGTATCGTTTTATCCTTTTGTTTATCACATTATGAAAGAAGACTGAAAATAGACTCCTTTTATTAATGAAATTCAATAGTTCGTAATTAGGGAGGGAAACATGATCGTAAACATATTGATTAAACATTGAGCGTGGCATAAGAAAGGTTTTAACTTTATTAATGGCATTGCGTTAAGTTGCTGTAAGTAAATAGAAAATTTGCTGCCTGGTGAGTTAAAGTTTTATGCGCTCCGCAATAATGCCGTGGAAACTGAAGTAAGCCAGTCGTTCTGCCAGTTAGTCTTAGTAAATTAGTAAATTAGTTAATCAATCATTTGATTGTTAATCAAGCAAAGTCATAGGGAGTAATCATTTCTTTTAACGGTGAGGATTCTGCTACACCTTACTTACCTCCGATGGCACGTCACTGGTTAGCATCTAGGGCTGGCCCAGAGCTTACAGGTGCTGAATACGGAATTTTACCACAACAACCCCCCCAAACTCCCTTTTCCTTTCGGCAGAATGGTGGTAGAAGTGTTTGCAGATGAAAGGCCTCAAATGTAGAATGGTTTAAGGAGGCAAAAGCGGCTGGAGGACAAATTTTGATCTTAGAGCGGGGTGGGCTGAGGGGGAGAGGAAAACCGTGGCCAACCGTTCAGCAATGGCGTTGGACAACTGTGGTCCACCCTTAGGCCAGTTACAGGGGTCTTTCTTTATTAATAGTAAAAACATACCCGCTATTTCTGAATACATTTACATGTTAGCTTGTTGTGGAAGACACACACAACCATCTGCTTGTTATTTCTGCTTGTCCTAGTACTGAGTTCCACTGACTATATAAAACAGTGTGACCTGCTTGTATTTACGTATGTTTAATATATGCATATACATTCAAGTATATATTTATAGAAGGAAACCGAAAGGGTTATAATTGAGGCTGACATGGCAAGCATCAACAGCAAAAGTTAAACAATGGGAAACAGAAGTCAAACACAGAGAACAAAGAGAAGAAGCAGATTTAGATTAATCCACTGTCACGTCTCTGTGAACCACCCACTGTTGCTTCTCTAAAAATAGGTGTGTGTGGATGTGTTCAGCACATCAGCACATTCAAATTAGTACTTGCTTCTTCACTGGTCAAACTCACTCTGTGATAAGCTACTTTGTGATATAATTTATACCTTTATTTTTATTTTTCTTTCACTGTGACACACACACACACGCGCACGCGCACACACACACACACACACGAACACATACACAGAGCCATCGCTAAACAGGTAATAGGAGATGATGTTTCTCTGGGCCCGAGGCCTGGGGGGCTCTCGGCTGGAGGCCCATATGTTTTATTAAAAAGAGTGGCCCTAAGTAATTCATTCTTGGAGCCCTGAATTCCTAGCTCCAGTCCACCCCACACACACAATAGTATAGATTGCAAAGCAGGCTATTATTGTGAAGGAGTCACCAGGAGAGAGCAGTGTAGCCATACTCAAATGCCGTTTTCTCAAATGGATACAAAAATTGTTGAGTCTATTTACTTCTAAAAATCTGCCAATGACTTTCGGGAGAGGAAACTTTATATTAGGCTTTCTCTCACAGTTCAATTACGTTTTGTGGGAAAAGTTAGCATTCAATAGAAGACCAGAAATTTGTTTTACTCTATAAGAAATCCACAAGAATGCACTTCTTGCCACATTGACATACATTTATCATACAATTCACAAGTGACACAGGCTGCCTTGTGATGGGTGGTGAGTTTGAGATGCCAAACGCAGTGGCCAGAACTTTAGGAGGACACGCAGAAGGGAGAGAGACAAACAAAAAAACAGGAGAGCGAGAATCGTGCTTTCAACAGACCAAGATGTAGTCCGAGGCAAGGAAGCAAAGCAAGCTCGGCAGGACCAACAGAAAGAGGAACACACAGGACGATTCCCTTACTAACTAGAACTCTTCCTCAAATATGCAGCTAAACCCTAAGAGCTCTCTTACTAAAGACCTTACCGGCTAAAGTGCGAAACATAGCACTGACACTGTAGCAAGGGAACTGAGGCGGAACTAGGGCTCAAAGTCCAGGCGACGCCCCCAATCAATGCCAGCTGGCCTGAGAACCCGACTGAGAGCAAAACAACGTCGTCTCGAACGAGAGCAGCAATGAAAGCTCTCAAAGCCACCAAACCATGACACTTCCTTCACCCAAAGTGACATTTTTTCTGCGTCCAAACTTCAAACCCCAATTCCAATGAAGTTGGGATGTTGTGTAAAATGTGAATAAAAACAGAATATAATGATTTGCAAATCATTTTCGATCTGTATTGAAATGAGTACAGTACAAAGGCAAGATATTTAATGTTCAAACAGATAAAATGTATTGTTTTCTGGAAATATTCACTCATTTTGAATTTGATGCCTGCAACACTTTCCAAAAAAGCCGGGACAGGGGCATGTTTACCACTGTGTTACATCACCTTTCCTTTTAACAGCACTCAATAAGTGTTTTGGAACTTAGGACACTAATTGTAAAAGCTTTGAAGGTGGAATTCTTTCCCATTCTTGCTTGATGTACGACTTCAGTTGCTCAACAGTCCGGGGTCTCTGTTGTTGTATTTTGTGCTTCATAATGCGCCATACATTTTCAATGGGAGACCGGTCTGGACTGCAGGCAGGTCAGTCTATTACCCGCATTCTTTTACTAGGAAACCACGCTGTTGTAACACGAATGTGGCTTGGCATTTTCTTGCTGAAATAAGCGGGGACGTCCCCGATGTGCAAGTTACCCATGCCATGGGCATTAACCATCACAGATGCTGGCTTTTGAACTTTGTGCTGATAACAATCTCGACGGTCCTTTTTCTCTTTAGCCCAGAGGAAACGACGTCCATAATTTCCAAAAACAATTTGAAATGTGGACTCGCCAGACGACAGCACACTTTTCCACTTTGCGTCAGTCCATCTCAGATGAGCTTGGCCCATAGAAGCCAGCATCGTTTCTGGGTGTTGTTGATATATCGTTTTCGCTTTGCATGGTAGAGTTTTAACTTGCACTTGTAGATGTAGCGACGAACTGTGTTAACTGACAATGGTTTTCCATTGTGTTCCTGTGTTCCTGAGGTCACGCGGTAATATCCTTTACAGAATAATGTTGGTTTTTAATGCAATGCCGCCTGAGGGACCGATGGTCACGGGCATTCAATGTTGGTTTTCAGCCTTGCCGCTTACGTGTAGAGATTTTTTCAGATTCTCTGAATCTTCTGATGATATTATGGACTGTAGATGATAAAATCCCAAAATTCCTTGCGATTGCATGTTGAGAAACATTGTTCTTAAACTGTTGGACTGTTTGCTCACGCGGTTGTTCACAAAGTGGTGAACCTCACCCCATCCTTGCTTGTGAATGACTGAGCCTTTCGGGGATGCTCCTTTTACACCTAATCATGACACTCACCTGTTTCCAATTCAACTGTGCACCGGTGGAATGGTCCAAACAGATGTTTTTTGAGCATTCCTCAACTTTCCCAATCTCTTGTTGCCCCTGTCCCAGCTTTTTTGGTACATGTTGCAGGCATCAAATTCAAAATGAGTGATTATTTATAAAAAACAATTAAGTTTATCAATTTGAACATTAAATATCTTGTCTTTGAAGTGTACTCAATTGCATAAAGGTCAAAAAGGTTTAGCAAATCATTGTATTCTGCTTTTATTTACATTTTATACAACATCCCAACTTCATTGGAATTGAGGTTTCTAGCAGACCTACTATACATATACTGTAATGTTATCTTTGCATACCAATGCAAAGAGGCCAAGTAAAACTGGCGAACTGTACCTGGGTTGATATATCTGGGACTGAACTTGATACAGAGTTATGAAACAGAATTATAGTCCAGTACCATCAAAACTGTTTATTGACTTCTATTTGCTACATGCTATTTTGAGAGAATATTTCCTATGCTGCACTGCTCATAAGCACATTCTTGTTTAAAGTGTAGAATCAAAATGGGAGAGCCGTACTGGCTGCTCAAAAAGTGGCAAAAATGAACAAACTAGAAAGACTGAGGTGAGAATAGAGTGAAAAATCAAAGATATGAGTGTTTTTTTTATGAGAGATCAGCGCAAGGCATAACTAAATCCACATGCTGCACATAAAAAGACAGGAAAGGAACAATCAGTCAATGTCTTATCAACTTGCTCTAACAATAAAATGCACATGACTGGTCTGGCCTTCCTCAGACATTGCTTTCCTGACTTTAAACAGGTATGTCTCTTTTCAAACAACTTATCATTAATGCAAGATTTTCTGTCTTGACTGCACTTTAACTATAAGTGCTGCATTTTAACTATTTTTTTTCCCTCGGTTGGCCATATGCCTGTATTTGACTGTCAAATACAATCATGGATAATAAAATCTGAACCATCATGCAGCCACTTCACATTTTGAAAAAGCATCTCCTGTATAAATTGAATCCAGAGTTCCATTCTGGCAGGCTCGGACAAAAATGTGGTTTTTTATCTCCTCTCAAAGTAGCGGTATTGCTCACATCGCGGTTGAGCCTCTGCATGAAACAACTGTACCCTGTAATTATCTGAAGGACCCTCCAATGATTGTGAATTGTCCTCCAAACCTGGGGTGAGGTCTCCATTTGAGCTCATGCTGGGACCAACAAATTAGCATTCATGCTCACAATTTTACAAGTAAAGCCCATCAAATATTGAAAGCTTCACTGACACCTATTTAGCTCACCCATTCTGGGTCTAGAGTCACTGAGCTGCATTGACAAAACAACTGAAACAAAAACATACATAAAAATATTCATACAGCAAGTACAGATATATAGAACATAGTGATTGTGCTAAGTGAAAGAGGCTGATTGAATGTAAAGAGGTGTTTGATTATTGACAGGTTTTTAAGAGCACAAATAAAAGTGAGATTTATGATTCTCCGTCACTTTGAGAAAATACATGCATGTTATATTAAATGCAGTCTGATTCTTGCCTAATAATTTTTCTTTTTAATCACTGCCATATCATTAGTATTACTTGCTGTTCTTGCCTACAAAATCCTTGAAGTCTCTTATGAAACATATTAACATCATCTTATGGAAATAAGGATCTGTGATTTACCTAATTACACATTTAAAGAACCTTACATGGATTTCTAATGCCTGATTATACCTAAATATATTGCTTTTATTGCTCCCTCTATTGTACCAAAAGTTGGATTGATGTCACATTGTCATATTATTTGGAAATCATGAGCTGATAATGCATTTGATAATTAAAGATGGCTACAATCACCAAGCCTCTGTTTCATACCAAATGTACGCCAACTAAATTCTGGTCACATTTTCAAACGAACATACAAGATAAAATATAAATGTATCTGCACTGTCATTTGTGGTAATTTCTAATTTAGCATTTTTTTGTGTTGTGATATTGGCCTTTTAAGGTGGCGCATACACACCATGTTTAAATGATGGTATATTGGTCAAACGACTACATTTCTTCATATCGACAAATTTGATGAGACCAATAAAACATTTTATAAATGTGAGAGCTTGACCCCGCCATGGTTAAAAAAAGAAAAAAAAAAACTAGAAATGATGTCCCTTCCCTTGCAGATTCAAAGAAGCCGAAGCGGGAGGGGAAAAAGAAGGATCGAGCTGTGGTGGACTAAAGAGATGACAGAGAAGAAGAGAATGGGAGCACACATTGAGGCCCATCCCACCCCTCTCTCCACTTGTAAGGCCTCACCTCATTGTTGGAACAGCTACTATAGCAGCTGTACGACAGCTGAGCAGAGATATTATGAACAAAATGTTATGATGTTTTCCTCTCTTAACCTCTGATAGTATATGGCCGTAGTATTTTTTGTATACAATAGGGCCTTTAATTCATAATACAATGAGCATAAAGGGCTTTTTACAAAGGAAATATTTCTGTTCCTTAATGTTATTCTGAGACTTAACCCTTGTTTTGATTATCCTGTTTTGTCATAATCTTTTCTTCTATCATTTGTTGTTGCTAAGTGAATACGTCTGTTCTTGAATTATGCCTTGTACTGTACCCATCTTAACGATGATGGTTTTCTGAAACCTGTCTTAATATGGTAACAAGCTTGTCCTAAATGCCACTGTATCCAAATATGAAGAGATAGGGCTCTGACAACAAAATAATACGATCTGACACTAGCAAATGATAGAGAGCAAACAGGAGATCATGGTTGGCTTTTGGCTTCATTTTAGGGCCATTCTCATTGAGACACCTGATTTCAGTTAGCCTCCAAATGTTATTTTGCTGTAACTGCCAGCATTTTTGACTTTCCTCTCAAAATTTTCAAGTCACTGCATTGCTTGCGGCCTCATGGGAGTTTTAAATGTATTTGAGATATTTACACAATCAACCCACAAATTAGAATTTTTTTCAGATTTGTCACTGTGATGGATCACGTCCAAAACCTTAAAACACAAGTCCTGAACTATACATGTGGCCTGTGCTAATCATCAGAACAAAATTTTTTTTACGATTTATTTGGACCAAGGGTAGATACAAACAGCGATGATGACCTTTATTCTATACACAGTTGGCCACTGGGGATATTTGGCCAAAAAAAAAGAAGCTGAATTTTGGCCTCAGTGAGATTGCTTTAACTCTAAGTTAATGATTAATTGACTCTGATTGGCAGACAGTGGTCCATATAACACAATACTTTGGCTGTGAGCCCATAAAGGGTTCCCAAGTGCCCATGGCAAAGGTGAATTGAATTGTGTTCTCAGAGTAGGAGAGCCTTAAACTAAAGCATTAAGTTTTGGTAGAAGTTTGGGGGTTGTCTCCTAAAAATCATGGGGGTAGTTGAACTCTGCAAAAAAAAAAAAAAGTGACAAAAAAAAAAACAAAAAATGAAGATTGGACTGCTATGGCTTCTGGAATTTTTGGGTGAGCCCTTTTGCCTGGCTGAGTTTGAAGGATATTGATCAGATGGCATGTGTCGCCCCTGCCTGGTCCTCCCATGAACATGCTCATAAAACTGTATTTTCCCCTTGGCAGATTTCAAAGCATTGAAGTTTATTCTGTCAAATAAATGATTTGCGTCTGCTTAGCGGGTAATAGAAGATGAAGTACTTTTGCAAAATTTCTGCTCATTAATTGGGATAAATTTCATGCTCACACCCAAAATTCTGTAATGTGCTTCACATATGTCCTAGACGTCTGTGCTGCAAAAAATATTCTGAGGGCTGTCGTCTTCCATCAGACTTATGCAAACGTATTAAGAATGTATCCTGCAACATACTACAAATATCCTCTTTGTTTGGCCACAATGCATGCTTTCACTGTCCCAAAATTGGCCAGATGGGTACACAGTCTGTTGCTGTTTTGGAGGGAAAGCACTCGATGACGGAGGAAGTATATTGCCTCTTTGACATGGGCAGTGACACTCAGTATTGGTTACCAATGTCTTGCGCTGCATCCAAGATAGTGAATCATACACAGTCTGTTCATGTCAGCATTATCTGGCCTTTTTGGGCTGGGTTTGGGTCTCTAAGTCTGAAATCATTTTAAAAATAACGCAACTGCCTGATTTAACTTTGTCTATCGGGTCTCCTCAACACTGTTGAAGCCACAGTACCTCAGTTGTGCAATGGAATATAGACAATTGAAGCTTGATAAATTAATACACAATTCTTTTAATAATATGGAATATAGTGGCATTTCTTAAACTTAAAGGTCCCCTATTATGCAACCAGGTGTACAGCTAATTAGCCATTATGAGCCAGCGCAAATTCTCCCCTTTCTGACATCACAAGGGGGAGTGACCACCCAGAATGATGAATCTGGTCAACTTGGCTCAGTTCTTTTTGCCTCTGGTTGGTTATTTCCCCAAGTGATGTCAAGAGGGGAAATATTTTGAAATGGCTTTCTAATAACTAATTGCCTATGCAGCTGGTGACATAATGGACGACCTAAAGTTCTTTTTTACATCTTCCTTAACTGCTTTTTTGCGTAACAGGGAGCAATATGAACTTTTTCTGGAAAAAAAATCTAATACTTTTCTAAATAATACTTGTTAGGGAATCTCTTGAGTGCGCTGATTTGATTAGCACACAAATTCACAAATCTTCACTGCCTGTAAATTACAATGAGTAGCAGCACATTGCTGTGCCCAGTAGGAAGTATTTTAACTTGAATTATGGATCTTTTCTTTGCTTGCTGAAGTATGTGCAGTGCAGTGCATGGTTTCCTGCAGTCTTTTTCCTCTTGAACAATATCTTTTTTTTTATTTTTATTTCAAATAAAGTTGGAGTTGAAAGCCACAGAGCACGTTTTTGAATCAATGTACTTATATATTTCTGGCATTGTTTTGTGAATAAAATATTTTAACAAACACCAAGTGGGTCAGTTTTTCATTCCCATGATACAACCCCTGAAAAAAATTATGGAGTCACCGCACATAGAGGATGTGTATCCAGCTTTTTACTTCATAGCAAATAAACATTTTGGGGATTTGACACAGAACAATTTTTATTAGAGTATTAGCTTGACATTCAGGATTCATAAAACACACCTCAAACAAATTAGATTCAATTATTTTAATTAATGGAATATTTTCTCATAGTCAAGTAGAGGAGAAAATTATGGAATCATCTTGCACTTGGCATTTCAAAAAGAAATACAAACACAAATCTGAATTTGCAAATTAGTCTGTGGGTAAAAGTGAGAGGAAGCATGGCACCAAAAAGAGAGCTGGCAATTGAATCAATGGAAAGGATTATAAAACTTCTCCAAGAGGGAAATTCAACAAGGAAAGTGTAAAACAGTGTTGGTTGTTCCCAGTCAGATGTGTCTAAAATTTTGTGCAAGTATAAACAGAATGAGAAGGTTGGATTAGAACAACACAGGAGTAGACCACAGAGAATGTCAGAGCATCCGGACAGAAATCTCAAAGCAATACGCCTTGAACATAGGAAATGCACAAAAAAAAAACACATGGACAGAAACAGGAGTCAATGTTTGTGACAGACCTGCGAGAAATCGGCTGAATGAAATAGGATTTACATGCAGAAGCCAAATAATAACCAGCACTGACACCTAAACAGCAGAAAGTGAGGTTACACTGGGCTAAAGAAAAGCTATCATGGGCAGTGAATGATTGGATGAAAGTGATATTCAGTGATGAATCATGAATCTATATTGCGTCTACTGAGAATTAACTAGAGCTATTTCCACTAAATGGAGAAAATTCTGCTGGATTATAATTTGTCACTCCAAGTGTACTTTTCAAATATTTATATCCAGAGGAGTTCTTGGGGCTGAAAGGTAAAATAGGCAGTTCTACCTTTAGTAGAATGATGTTTGATGGGGGATCTAAGAACCGTCGGAAAAATGTGTTGCTCAATCTCGTCTCTTGAGATGAATTTGAGCTTCTCATATTTGTATCATTCTGTGATCATTTTTTTCTGAGTTACTTCTCCTCAAGGTCCCTTAGGAGCAAGAGATAAGCTAAAAAGATGCAAGACATCACTGAGACAAAGGCGGTTGAGTTGAGATAACCATTTGAGCAATACTTGAGAAGTGGGATAAACAGAGGAGATCTCATAATTGTATGCCCCTGATCTCAATTATGTCTTGGTTATTTTGAAGGAGAATTAAAGAGAACAATTCAAAAAAAAAAAAAAACCTTCAAAATTCTCGAAGCAGTGGGATGCAGAATTATGTTTTTTGGGGAGACTTTTATTCAGTTTTGCCTGTGATTACCGTAGAAATCTTTTTTTCAAACTGTTCTCTTTAATTTTCCTTCAAAATCACCAAGACATAATTTTATGCCCCTGATCTCAATTATGAGATCTCCTCTGTTTATCCCACTTCTCAAGTATTGCTCAAATGGTTATCTCAAATCAACTTCCTCTGTTTCAGTGATGTCTTGTCTCTTTTTATCTTATCTCTTGCTCCTAAGGGACCTTTAGGAGAAGTAACTCAGAAACAAATGATCACAGAATGATACAAATATGAGAAGCTCAAATTCATCTCAAGAGACCGGATTGCAACAGATGAGCAAGACACTTTTCCTATGGGAAAATGTGAATGGAGATGAACCTTTGGAATTTGCAAAATGTCATAAATTTTGCGGCTTTATGGTTTCATCTTCGAGATAGCTCCTTGTAATTCCACAACTGTTGAGCCACAAAGTGTCCAGCTTTGTGGTTTTAAAAAAAAGAACACAACAATGGAATTCTACCCAAATCTGCAGATTACATGTTCATGGTAAAAGGTTTTCAAAATTTGAAAGAAAAACAGAGTATCTGACAATAATAACAGAAAATGGGCAGCTACCTGCTTTTTCAGTTCACAACTTCTCGTGGCTTTGGAGTTAAAACATCTACCATAAAACAAATAATGAACTGGTTCTAAATCAAACAATTTTGAGTGCTATCAAGAAAATGATGATGCAAACAAACTCTCTATTGAACAACTAGTCTCAACTAATCTCTCTGACAACCTTAACACTGATAGCATTCAACAAACAACTGATACAACTGTGTGGTCTGGAAACTGTTCCCAACAGATGCTCCCCTCAAGACTTGAGTTGGAATAGATTAGGTTGACTTATTTTCATCAATAAACCTCATACATGGCCTAATGCAGAGATGATGCACACTACAAAGAATACAAACTCTGACCTTGGTTTCAACTGGTACTATGTCCATCAATTTGTACTTGTTCATGTGCATACACATGCACCTTGTAATGCATAAAATATGAGATTGAAAACCATGTGGTACTATCTTAAATGCTCCCCCTGGAATAAGACAAATTAAGGGTTTTAAGACAGATAGATGCTTCATACAAGAGCTATAGTTCCTACCAATCTAAAATATCCCAGATTTCATCATCTGACAGCCTTCTATTTCGTATATTATAGGGTTTTTGCTTTGAAATGGTAGAGTGATGAGGCCTCTGTTCAGCCATCTTGTTATCCTGATCATGTGACCCTATATCCAACTCCCTGACTCTAAAAAGTTCTGTGTCCACTTTGTAGAAACGTTCAGTCCATTTCAGTTGACAAAGTACTATGCATTATCTGGATGTTTCCCCTAGCTGCCCTCCATTATTGAAAAATGACATCAGGATATAGTTCCTCTTGACACTGAGATTATTTCTATGGTAGAGCATAATTTGAGATGAAAAGTGAAGATTGGCCTGTTTAATCATCAGCCCACGATTGACCAAGGCAATGATGAACTTTTGTCAGGTGTCATTCTAATGAAACATAAAGACGGCTTAAAGAAAACAAGCAAATTTCCACATTCATTTATGATATGGGGTTGCAAATCAGGTAAAGAACTAGGGGAAATGGCAGTCATTACCTCAACAGTCAATGTGCAGATTTGTAACACCACGCCTCCAGCATTTCAGATCACTGGTCTATTAAGACCCGGCCCAAATTCCACATTCCATCCAATCTGCATGTGTTACTCATTACCGTTGTCTCATTGAACCCTCAATATAAGCCAGCGCTTTGCGCTTAGTTGGAGCGAAGTCTCGTAAGCCTGTTGTTATGCTCTAGTTTGTTGCAGACATTGTACCGTTTACTCACGTATTTCCAAAACTACATTTATTAAGCGCTGTAGTGATTGTTTAAGCACACTGCCTTAAAAATTTTTTTGAACATCATTTCATGTGTTTTGCATATTTCTTTTTCTGCCATTTCAATAATACAGGAAAGGCATAATAAGACCAGCTTCATCTTTGAATCTGAATCCAGTCCCACGTTTTCCATTTTTCAGTGCACTTTGCCCAGTGCACCAAAAGGTCATTACAGGGTGTACAATGAAATTTTGGACCAATTCCTGATTCCATTTATAGAAAATACTGTAGGTTTGGTGATGACAAAATAACTTTTAAACATGACAATCTTGCCACAGAGCAAAGAGTGTTGAAGCTTTTCTTCAGGAAAAGCACATCAACTCAATGACGGTCTGCATCTCAATCTATTTGAAAGGTTATGGTGGAAATTTTAAGAAATGGAAAGACCCATCCAGCAAAGCTGATCTGTCAACCCCTATTGGAAAAAGTTGGAACCACCTTGATGGAGAATATTGTTTTTCATTAGTGAAGTCGATGTCTTAAAGAATTCACGCCGCCATAAAAGCTTGAAAAAGAGCAATAAAAGCGCTAACTCAATTTTTTTGTTGATGACTTCATAATTTTTTCCTCGACATTGGGTGATTCAAATTTTTTTCCTTTACTTGATTATGGAAAAAAAATGCCATTAATGAACATAATCTTATCTTTCAGACGTGTTTCATGAATTTTAAAGTAATAAATAAAATTAAATGAAAGGAACAGGTTTCGACTCCAAATGCAGTTCAGCACCGGCAGGGCGTTTATTTGGATTAGCAAAGCTCATGGTCAAATACAGAAACAGATCGATAGCCAGGCAAACAGGATAATGCAGAATAGTCAGAATCAAAGTCAGGAGACAGGCAGAGAATAATCGGTAACCAGGAATTCAGTCCGCGCAAAGACAGTAACAAAGGGGGTAGATCTAGGGGAATGGAAGGGGAAGGAAAAAGGGAGTTGGATGGGATAAGGGAGAACACAGGAGAATCTAAACAGATGGGTACAAAATGGGAATAAGGGAGAAGGAAGTACTAATCAATCAACTTGCAATCAAACAACGTAAAACAATCAATAACTAGACTTTCGTGAGAATACACAAGAAACGAACAATTAACAATCGAAACTAGAAAGCGCAGAAACGAGACTTAACCAAGACGAGCTATGTGAAGAAACGAGTCGACAAGAAGCAGAGGAAAAAGTGGGTCTTTTAAACGCAAACTAATTAAGTGGAATCCCAGCTAAACACAGGACAGCTGTAGAGAGAGGTGGAACTAGAAAAGCAAGGAAGGTGATAGGAGAGAGAGGGGAAAACAGGTGGAGTTCTAACTCTGATCTAACTAATCACCCGTGCCTCGCTAAACTATTCTCAGGTGCGGATAGTCAATGAGAACAGCCAGAGAGAAGGAAGTGGAATTACCTCACCAAAATGCAGGGAAGAGAGTGTGATGAAACTGAAAAGACACCACGAGACAGAATCGAGAGGAAAACATTCAAGACCAAAGACAGCGCAATCTTACAGAAACATACATCTAAAAGAATAAATATGATAAATAAATAAATAGTAACTAAAATTACTAAAACATACTAAAAACAAACATATAAATCAGCGATTCCCAACATAAAAATTGTTTTGTGTCACATCTATGATTTGTTTATTAGCCACAAAGTAAAAAAAGCTGCATAACCATCCCTAATTTTTGCAAGGGGTTGTATAGCACTTTCTGCCAGACAGAATATCTTTTTCATGTATCCGTGCGCACACGCAGTCAAGCAAGCAAAATGATAAAGATGCACATGCCAGTACATGTGCATGTACTCATACAAATGGTGAAACCCAAACCAGGCCGTTTCTGTCAAACTTGAGCAATAAATCAATACTAGCCATTGTATAAACCTTTCCTGCCATGTATTTCGACTTGCACATTTGGTGTCACGACCTTCTGACAACTGAGCAGGCAACGTATATAAATGCCAGCAGATTTTTATGATATTTACAAAACCACTGCCAAGATTGTTTTAATGACCGAATACAGACGTTTATTAGAGCCAAAGAGCTAACGCAGCAACATGAAAAGAATAAAAGGATCTTTTTCACTCTAGGGATGGAAGATCTTCGGGGAATACATATACGCTGTGTGGTCAAAAAAAAGTTGCCATTTGGCTTTTTTTTTTGATAAAAAGTTTAAGAGTTATGATTGAATCATTTAGGAGTTATTAATATATTTCAACTTGTGACCATTCTTTAAAACCTGAGTGATGCACTGTGTATCTTCTCACTTCTTATAATCATGTTGGGAAGGTGTATCCTGTGCTCATGGCAAAGATGTTACTGTATTTCAATAGGTAAAAATTATTGGCCGGCATCTAGAAAAGATATAAACAACCCAGATTGCTGAAATTTCAGGAATGGGGTTAAGAACTGTCCTATGCATTTTTAAAACCTGGAAAACTGTCGACTTTGTGGAGAAAGCAGGTTGGAAAAAAATCTTGAATGATTGTGATCGGAGACAACTGGAGCGCTTGGTGAAACCTCATTGTAACAAAATGGATTGTAACTTTTGCAATTGACGACTGAAACGGACACTATACTGGCCACATTGGCAGGTAGCCAATGAGCACTGCGCAATCCATCAGTCATTGTTTGTTTGTCACTCACTCTCGACTAACTTTCAGACAAAGCCAAAATGTGCCAATCAACTACAGGCCAAACAAAGAAAACGGCCAAGCTGTCACAACATTTTCCTTTTTTAAATAACCAGCAACACTACATCAAAAACTTTCGCCCAAAACTTTGCACCAAAACACTTTAAAGTGTTACATTTTCACTGAAAATTCGGCGGTGAAGATAGATCCATTTATGACAACAATCAGTCCCAGCCAGTTCTCAATCATCTTCCTTTATTAACACATTTTCCAATTACAATAATAATCAAGTGACAATTGAAGACACGGCCTCTCTCCAACATGCAATCTAACAGCGACAAAAATGTGGACTACATTCACTTGTGATAAGGTCTATCCACTGGCACTCATGAAGTGCCATGAAGGTAATTTTGGTGACAAGTACTACACCTGTTTTTGCAGCACGGTCACCGCAACTACTTGTAAAAAAAAAAAATAGACAGCTGGCTAAAACGTAAACGGCAATGTACTTGTCACCAAAATGAGTAAATTCTTACTTTACCATTACAACCGAACCTATATTCTGTATCGGCATAAGGTCATCTGTTGACATAGGGTAGGGGAAATGTTCAGAGACAGTGACAACAGACACCGTTAGCAAATAAATTGAAGGCAATAGATATTATGTTAAAGGGTAAAGATGATATAACGGGACTAATTAAATATATAAATTAATGCAAAGTATATTCCGCAAAATGTTACTAAAAGCACAATAATTTTAATAAATAAGACACCTTTAGTGTACTGTTTAATTATGAAAAGTGGAAACTTAATCCGAGTCAATTGTTGAAACCCAACTCAGTAAGATCCCACAACCAAGAATACAATAATCATAAGGAAGTGGCTATTTGCCCTGCAGTGGGGTAAATTGGGGGAAAGAGATCAGCTATCAGCAATGCAGCGGGGCGGACAAGAGAAGTAGTTCCGCTATTTGCACCGCGGCGGGGCAGATAAGAGAAGCACTGGTGCTATTTGCCCTGCAGTGGGGCGAATAAGAGAAGCACTTCTGCTATTTGTCCTGCAGCTGGGCAAATAAAGAGATTTTCTGTTATAATCCGCCCCTCTCTTTTAACTTTCCTGCCGAAGCGCTGCATGGCGAATAGCCTTTTCCTAATAATAAACAAAGGTAAATAAACCAAAGAGAAAAAAATTGTGGGATTTTAAGCTAAGTGAATACATTTTTTTTACATCAGGAGCTATGACTGATTCCTATATACCAGCTGAATACTTTTATACCATTTTACAACTTGAAACCTTTATACACTTAACAAATTTCAATTACAATCAACAACATGAAAATGGAAGAAAATAATTTAACAGCACCAAATATTTAATGTAACATGTTTTTCCATGTCGATTTATATACATCAACTTCCCCGGCATACATTTTAGAAAATTTGTTGATAAAGAACAAGGACATTTTTTCCTAAACTGCCGAGGTAGAAGATCCATATTCACGGAACTGTCATCGACAACACTGAACTCTTTTAGCAAGGTATGGGGACAGATTATATCGGGCATGTCCTGTTATGCTTACTGTTACACTAATGTACAGGCAGATACCAACTGATATTCTTGTCCGATTTCGAGTAATTTTTAAAGTAAATCACTAGCTGCGGTGAAATCGCACATGGGAGTCAACGTAGTGGAGCGCGAATACTAAGGCAGATTGGGGCAGTTCTCCAGGAAAAAAAAACGGTGCCTTCCCGTCACAAACATCACGTCATAGATACTTTTAAGGAGTAATTCCAGCGAATGAATGCAGCTGAAATACCATTCTATTCATGTTTAGACATAAATCAATCTCAGATGAAAAATATGTGGCATTCAGCTGGCCAACTGAGGCACTAAAACCATCCGCAGCCATTTCAGACTATCAGGCCGGTGAAAAGCCTGTGCGGCTAATGGATTTTGAAATCCACCTGCCACAGTGGCTGGTGGCTGAAAAAACTTAATTTTAGGCCCTGTGGTTATGTCTAGTTATGAAAGTAAGAGCATATCTGCAGGCACAATGTGAGGAGAACTAGAAAGATTGGGACTAAACAGCTGTATGGCCACAAAAGGCCACTTGTTAGTGATGCTTCTAAGGAAAAGACAACTTCAATTTGCAAGAGAGCATAAAGAGTGGACCGGTGGAGCAATGGGAAAGGTCATGTGATCTAATTTTCCCTATTCTAGAGTGATGGATGCCAGAAGGCAAGTTAATGAATTCCAGACCATGCCTTACACAGTAGCTTATGATATTTATTGAATTGAATAAGCATGGGAATTTGTACTGATGAAGGACAGAAAAGAGTCGAGAAGGTGGAGTGATAGAGTAGTCAGAAAGAAAATTCCCTGGTTTGTTTTCCATGATTTGCCTGCAATGAATACTTTTGAGGCTGAAGGAGCCAAAGGAGCCGTGTTTGATTATTTAATACGGTGAAGGAAGGGGAGAGGAAGGGATGAAGGGATGACAGGAAATATGTGCTTATGGTATTATTGCAGCCTGCAGAGACATGTCAGAGACATGTCATGGTTGATGCGGGCCAATGTTTGGGTTAGGATCCAAAGCTAGTGGCCCTGTCACTGTGGGCATCTGTTTCAGGATCAGCGGCATTGGATGTTGGGTAAGATAATATGCTTGATGCAGGCCAATGTTAAGACGAGGACCCAAAGCTGCTCTTGTGCATTTGTGATGGTTTTGGCGGGTAAAAGGAATGAGGGAGGGGGACAAGAAGGCATGTGATTTTATTACGACACTGTCCTTGCTAGTAGAGCATATGTTAATGGAAATGCATTGGAAAAAAACATGCATGGCAAAAAATACTCTGGAATTTTAGCAAAAGGGAGGGGTGGGGCTGGGGTAGAGCGGTGGGGTTGGGGTAGGGAAGAGGTGTAAAAGATAGAATAGTCAGAAAGAGAATAGCCAGATATGTTCCTCCATGTTTTGCATTGACTGCAATAAATATGTCAAAGGCTGGAGGAGCTTAAGTAGCCGTGTTTGACGATGTAATATGGTGAAGGAAGAGGAAGGGAAGGGATGAGGGGATGACAGGACGTGTGTGCTCAGGGATATTACTGCAGCCTGCAGAGAGAAAAAGGGGGGATGTAAGAGGCTGAAAACCAAGAGTGCAGGCACAGAGAATACAACCTGGCCTGCTAATTGTGGGCAACTGCAGCACAATCAGTGTCGTAGGCTATTGAGCGTGATGACATTGTTCAAGTAGTTAGTGCACGTAACGTGAGGAATGTGAAGATGTGCGGATGAATGGAGTGACCTTTTTAGGCATAGTCTGGTTCAATAACCTATGTTTAGAACTCCATAAGGAGGTCCTTTAAGTGATGCATCTGACGTGCAAAGTTCCTACTGTACAAGCTTCTGGAGACAGAGTTATGATCTGGCGTTGCTTCAGTTAGTCAAATCCTGGCTCAGCAATTTTCTACCGCAATAGAACGAAGTCAGCAGACTACCTGAATGTATGGAATGACTAGGTAATGCCACCAATGGATTTTTTAGTCCCTAATCCCAGAAGGCCCAGGCATATTCCGGCATGACAATGCCAAGATTCACTGGGCTCAAATAATGAGAGTGGTTCAGTGAGTATAAGGAATCATTTTCATGTGTGAATTACCCACCACAGAGTCCAGACCTTGGCTAAGTGAAAGTGTTTGGGATGTGCTGGAAAAGGTTTTGTAGAGTGGTTTAACTCTGCTGTCATCAATACCAGATCTTGGCCAAAAATGGTCGGAATTCTGGTCAGAAATAAATGTAACATAAGATTGTCAAAACAGTGACGCAACGAATTCATGTCGTGATCCAAGCGATAGGCAATCCAGCAAAATATTAGTGCGCTATGCTACTTTCTTTGCCCAGGCAGTGTACATTCATAGATGACCAGCTGGTCTTACATAGCAATCTGGGCTGCGCTAACTGGTCTAATCTTCATTTGCATTAAAATTCTGAATAAATACCATGATATGATGCCCTTAAAATGTTTACGGGGTTTGTTTTTTATTTTATATTCAAGGTTCCATGACACCCAAAACTTCAAAAAACATACTTTTAAAGGTACATTGTGTAGGGATTTCTCTCATCAAGCAGTGAAATTGTATTTTGCATTGAAACGAATAGTGCTCTCTCTCGCCTCGCTTTTTCAAAGGCGTGTTGCAACTATGGTAGATGTTATGTTTCAAAAAGCTATGACATCATGTCATCCAATACCACTTCATCGAGTATTCCTTCGGGTGATGAGGTTTGTTATTTCAAACAAGGAAGTGGCTATATTTATGGCGCCATAAAGTGTGATTCGGGGCTATATTTACGGCGCTCATGCGCACTGATGTTTCTTCACTTGTGTTGGCAGTTTCCAAACTCAGCACGCTGAACTGCGGTGTGCAACGGAGTGTTTCTTTTTAATACTAACTCTCAGACCACTTTCGTACAAGGTATGATTATTCAGTACCGTGCCACAGTGCTCTCCCTGCTGGTCAGCTTTCTCTGTAGTAATATCGTACCATACCTGAGTATGCCAAAATTCCAATACAGCACGTTGAACCATGCGCCTTGGTAGTTTTAAATGGGGAAATATACAGAAAGAAGGAGTAGTTGACTCTTGCGATTTTAAAAGGAGGCGTCAATATGTTTTGGGGGATTTGATTATTGAGAGGGGGCTTTAGAATATTGATATTGTGAATGCTTGCTGCGCGTGTCCGAGCAACCCGGTGTGTCATCAGTAACATGGATTACCACGTAGAGCAGCACAAGAAATTAAAACCTGAAATTTTCTTGACTGAATTTCAGTGGGTAAATCATCAAAATTGCTTAAAATTGCTCCCTACATCTGTCAAACGGGAGTCTATCATCTTGAATTTGCCCAGAGACGCCTGTCAAAAAATAACATTACTACTTGATGACAGGCATGAGACCATCATTTACCTTCGTTGTCTATTTTCCTAAGAAACCTACTGATGGAGGTAGTAGGCATGATGAAATGCACCCCTAATTCCATCAAACTTGGCCTATGCTGCTATTCACCAATGACATTGTTTACCTACACATGTTCCACTGTTATGCTGCCTATATAACGAATTACACAACCAAGCAATTAAAAAAGCTTGTAATTTAGACAGTAACATTTACTTACCTGTTGAGAAGAAAGCAGGCAACTTCAGCGTCCATTCGAAAGTCTTTCTCCTTCATTCGGTCTTTCCACCCGGAAAAAGCTACCCTGACGTTTACCCTCATTTTTTTTTAATTCACTGGTCACGTTGCCCTCTTAATTCCCTTTTTTGCTTTTTTTTTTTTTACGATGAGGATTCCTTCTCCTGTGGCTCGGCATAAGTCTGATCCTTCATTATGCACTAAAGTGCAGTGCAGGCTCTAAAATTGTCCGGGGCAGTGACAAGCGTCTCTCGCTGATCTCCCTCTCTGTTTCAGTCAGGCTGGCTCCAAACAAAAATGCGTTGTGGCTAATTAGCTAATACCAGGTAGTGCTTTATGTCTCTCTCGGCGATAGTAGTTTTTCAAAATGGCGGAACAACTTGGAAGCATCCTTGGACTTATCCGTGCAAAGATAAGGAATTAAGGAAAGGAAGTCAGATTATTGGCAGAGATAATATTACACCAAAAACGACATATAAATGAATGAAGACAATGATTTCAACATAAAAATTACTTAAAACACTGCACGGTGTCCCTTTGAACCCATCTACAGTACTTTAACCACGTGGATTTGAATCTGACACAAGTTTTCGTACTTCTATTCATGAGAAGTGTAAAATGCAAATTTAAGCCTTGCTCGGGAAAATTGCTAAAAGATTACATAAGGAAAAAACAGAGAGCTATTATGATGTCCAACGACATGTTGTCCCTCTGTTTGATGAAATGCAAGTGATAGGGAATGTTTTCCTTGATAAGGCTACAGGGGAACTGATCGGCTTCACAGATCTTAGATACTCAAATATTACTTTTGGAGTGTTAAAGAGCCCCTTTAAGAAGCTGAGAATAAAGAACAGAAGTAACCCCTGGTTTTCTTCTGATATTGCAAATATGCTGCATTCAAGGGATGTTGCTTGGATTAATGCTCGTGCTTCTGAATCGAGCAATGATTGGTAGCATTTTCTCTATCTCCGAAATAAGTGCCTTGCAGCTCTTCGTAAAGCTAAATCTTCTTACAATGTATCATCCTTATCTGACTGCTGTGGAAATCCAGCTAAATTCTGGAGAACTATTAAGACCCTCTCACATAGCCCCTCCTCATCCGCACCCAATCAGATCATCCAGGATTCTGTCACTATTTCTAATATGAATGACATTTGTAATACTTTAAATAACACTTTATTGCTTCAGGTCGTATTTTTCAGAATTCAGGCCTGAATGTCTTGGTCAGTCCTAGTTTACCTACCATGTCAAATCCTAGACCGCATAGTTATTCCGGTCACACTTTAGATGAAGTATCGCTCATACAGGCTTTATACAGCATAAATAATGCCTTCATAAATGGGACATAATGTCTTCATAAATCATGCAGAAGCAAATGTCATGCTTTGTAAAAGATGAAATAATGAATCCTTATTCAGCATGCGATGCCAGATGTGACAATGAGAATGTCACTTGGCTGACAATGTCACCCTTAAAGCTATAGTTGGTAATGTTGAAGAGCTGGCAAGATTTGAAAGTGGCACTTCCTATAAGCTCCACCCCCTCCAGTCAGTGCTTCGTCCAAAGCTTCGTCCACACATTTTGGACTTCAACCAAACTACCTCATGTCTCATTCACCTGTCAGTAAACTATATTATTTTAGTAGCTTTCAAGCTAGCATGTCATGTTTAGCAATACTAACCTCCGACATTTTGTATTGTATGCAGTAATTCTGTGTGAGAATCTCATTAATAAGCTTTCATTGAATAATTGCGGACTATGGTGAATAAGCCTAAAAAATGCATAGGACCTACGTCGAATGCGTGAGACTTGGCATCTCTGAGATCCGTTCTCGTGCTTACTTCCCACTTGGTCAGCTGTTACCCTGCCGGGCCCGGCGCGGGTAGCCCACGGCCCAGCCCCGCTGTACGGCTTTGGTGTAAATTTCTATGTAAGAGTGCTGTGAAGACGAACTGACAAGTGAGCTTGTGTTTACATTGCTTTGCTGTTGTTGTTGTCATTAGTAACTTAGTATCGATGATGATCGATGATTGTTGTTGTTGTTGATGACATTCTAATTTTGCATTTGTCTTTGTTTCTGGAACACTGGCCATATCACGATCCTAGTTACTGGGGACTACTAGGACTTCTATACGGCACATATCCGAAAGCGAAACTCAAACATAAACACAAGCGGTCCATGCGAGTATGAAGTTGCTGTGTTTCTAAGTCGCTTCTATTTTCGAAGTCCAAGATTTGCACTCATTTTGTGTAGTACACAATGCAAGAACGCGTAAAACGATTGTACATGCGTTTACGACCAATGTAAACTTTTAATTTTGCAATCCCAGATAAGATCAGAGATTTATTCACGGAAAAGTTAAAAACCCACAAAATCTGGACATTTTGTGTGAAATCATTTCACTGAGTATGTAGAACACGTATTGATAAGAATATTCCCAAATAAGATAAATATAACTTTTCCTTCTTTCATAAATTGGCTGTTGAAATGAGTCAAACAAATCATTTTGTGTACAAGCTCCGGTGCAACTTACTTCTTATAAAGTGGGATGAATTAATGAAATCAGATAATCTGGACTTTACTAGCCAGTATTTTGTGGATGAATTGCATAAACTTATGAAAGAATTTTCAAAAATGTTTAGAAATAAAAATAAAAGGGTTTATCTTCCATGGATAAATGAAAGTATACTTCAAATGATGAAAGAACGAGATCAGATCCTAAAAGCATCACTGAAGTCCAAATTGAATACTGACAGGCTTAAATTTACGTCAGCTAGGAATAAGGTGACAAAAGAGCTTAGAAAAGCCAAGGCAAACTACTTTTTGGAGATAATAGTAAATAATAAGGGAAACTCCAAAATGTCATGGCAGCAAATAAAGAAACTATCTGGACAAAACAATTCTAGAAAACAGATCAAACTGAGGCTAAATGACATGCTAATAAATGAGGCAATAGAAGCATTGTAGCTGAAGCATTAAATAATTATTTTGTAGATTCTGTAGCTACCATTGCAAACAGTTTTTCCTTGCACCAGCAATATGATGTAAAGGAACCAATGTCAGGACCCATTTTTAATTTTGAAAGAGTCTCTGAAGAGCAAGTACTAAAAGTGATTGATTCACTCAAACCTTAATTTTCAAAAGATGTTTATGAAATCGACTCTGCTATGATCAGGGAGTGTGCCAGCTCATTGATTAAACCTATCCCTCATATTGTAAATATCTCTCTGACTCAGGGTCAAGGGAGCTTCCCCCAATACTGGAAGCCTGCAGTTGTTGTTCCGATCTTTAAGAATGATGACCCTCAGCTAGTTTCAAATTATAGACCAATAAGTATCCTCCCTGTCATGTCCAAAGTTATGGAGAAATTAGTGGCTGACCAACTAATTCTTCATCTGAATACTCGCCAACTCCTACATCCGATGCAACATGGATTTAGGGCATACCACTCAACAGAAACGGCAACTGTTTATTTTATAGAAAGAGTTAAGTCTTTAATAGACAGAGGGGGTGTGGTTGGGGCAATATTTTTGGATTTACGAAAAGCATTTGATACAGTTAATCATAACATTCTTCAGTCAAAATTTGTTCAGCTTAATTTTTCTCAATATGCATCGAATTGGTTTAAATCATATCTCACTAACCGCTGTCAATGTGTTAAAATACAAGATCGTCCTTTAAAGATCTAGTAGCAGGGGTACCCCAAGGCTCAATTTTGGGTCCAATTCTCTTCAGTCTTTATTTAAATGATCTTCCATCTGTATGTTAAGGTAGTGAGATGCTACTGTCCTTTTTATCAAAGGTAATAATCATTCCGAGGTTGCAGTACAGCTTACAAAAGTTATGATTGACGTTTCTAATTGGTTGAATAATTGTCATTTACAACTTAACACTTCTAAAACTGTTGCCGTGTTCTTTGCTAAAATAAAAAAATCTTACTCAGAGCCTGCTGTTTTCTTTTCCAGGCAGAAAATTCAAATTGTAAATGAATACAAATATTTAGGCATTATTTTGGATAGTAACTTGTCTTTCAAGCAGCACGTTAAAAAGGTGAGTAGGATCATAAATTTTACACTTGCAAATTTTAGGCACCTCAGAAATTATATGTCAACAGAGGCTGCAAAAATGTACATGTTTTCTCTCATAATATCACATATTAACTACTGTCTACCAACATGGGGCACTGCAAACTCCATCACATTAAAGCCGATAATATCTTTATATAAACAAGCTGTCAAAATTCTAGATAAAAAACCAAGATCTTTTCATCATTGTATAATACTTAACAAAAAAAGGCTTCTAAGCTGGAATAATCTTGTTATGTTTAAAAATTGCTGTCTTGTATATAAAATCCGACACCGCTTAGCCCCACCACCACTTTGCAGCCTCATGCAATTTAGATCATCTGTAACCAGTGTTACCAGAGGTGCTGCTAGAGGTGATTGTGCAGTGTCTTACAAGAAATCAACTTTTGGTCAGTCAGTTTTCTCTTAAAAAGCAGCTGGTGAGTGGAATACAATCCCACAAAATATAAGAGAGTCCAGTTCCTATAGCTCATTTAAACTAAAATTAAAGAAATGGCTAATAGACAACCAAGCATGTCAGCATTAATTTATGAGATCAGAAGAGTGTGAGTGTTGGGGTGTGTGTGCGCGTACCTCTGGCGTGTGTGTGTGTGTGTGTGTGTGTGTGCGTGTGTGCGTGCGTGTGTGTGTGTGTGTGTGTGTGTCTGTGTGTTTGTTGTGGGGGGGGAGAGAGAGAGCATGCCTACTTCAGGCCTGTGTGTGTGTGCACTTGTGTGTGTCTGTGCCTCTAGTGTGGGGATGTGTGTGTGTGAGCATGTGTGTGCCTATGGTGTGTGGATGTGTGTGTCTGGGGTTGGGGGGGTTGCTGACTGATTTGTAACGCATCTGTTTTATACAAATTTGTAATTGTTCTATTTTTTTGTTTGCTCTTTTGCTTGTAATCTATTTTTTTAATTAATAGGTAACTTTGCCATGCTCCTTCTGGCAGGGGGACTACCAATGGAAACTAGCCTTTTGGCTAAAATTGGGTGCATTTACATTTTCTTTGTAAAATGTTAATTAATGTACACTGTCCCTCTATAACAAATAAAAAGAAAAGAAAAGAAAGATACGTCACAGCCGATGAGCCAATTGCTCTCAGAGGTCTCAAAATGTCTAATTTTTTTTTTTCATTTTTTTGCCATTATGACATGCAATTAAATGCTGCATTTGTGAATAAAATATATGTCTACATCAGTTTATTTCCTCTAATTTAGTACATCTTAAACAACTTGTAAGTCAGTAAACTCATTTAACTATGGCACTGTGCTCAAAATCCCTTGGCTCTTAATATTCCACATGTTGGGACAGAGGTTGGAAAAATTGCTATTAGTTACTATGCTCTGTGTGAATGAAATAATATGCTGACAGAGCTCAAACTGAATGCGTTGATTCCTTTTAATCATTTTAAGCATATCATTAATAATTTTATGCAGTCTGAATGTGTATGTAACGTTAGTCTATGAGTTACACCTTTAGTATGTATTATGTTATATTATTGTTATGCTATTATTGATTGCATTGCATTGACTGGAGTAATCAGGGCGTCATTGGAAGAGAGCTTGCTCTCAATTGGCCTTCCCTGAGTAGATAAAGGTGAAATGAAGGTTGACATAATCGCTACACAAGCTCTTACATTCTTCGTGCATGGAGAGTGTTCTTAACTTAAGTTTGGTCTCACTGTCTTTGCTATTACTGGCATCACTGCAGCCCAACTGATGCCCTTATTCTGGGAGGCCATCTGCATTCTTGAAATGACTTGCACTTCGCGGGTCATTGCAGCCACATCAGATGGTGCATCTCCCAACTGGTGATTTTTTTTTTTTCCATCTTCCGAAGTCTTTGGATGTGTGCCACCTCACATTTAACCCTTAAATGCCCCCTGTGACAAATTTGTCACATGATTTTGGGGGTTGTCAAAACCACTGACCCCACATAAATTTTGCAACCTAATGCCCACTGTGACGTAAGCTTCTCATTACTTCATATATTCCTTTGCGGATGCTCCACACCTTGTCAAAACCACAAGGATCTATCTAAAAAACTCAGGGAAATGCACAAGATAACATGTGGAACAATAGAATGTATGTGCTGTGACCGCATATTGCAGACATTATCAAGATGTAGACAATGGTCTGAAATTGCTACCAAAGCCAACATACGAATATATTAATCTAAATGCTTATTCTGTCATGAGGTAGAATCTCGCTACCCAAGTACTGAGGGCATCATTGGGTTCAGGTCTTAAAGCATTTGGATCTCCCGAGCCTGCAGCGACTGCTTAACTGTGTGAAATGATGGAAAGCTTCTTTAATTATCTCAATACTCAAAGCACCACAGAGCACCAGAAGCCATTCTTTGCACCCTACACATCTGATGAAGATAGAAGGTACATTTATGTCTGACCTCCCAGTAAATAATTTTTGCTTAGCCAAAATTTATTTCGGCATTGGTTCTAAGAATATGGCTGTTTTGGACCTGGATTTGTTGCAGCAAGGAAATTAGAACTGAAAGTCATGGGCTAATACCCATTGTTCTTCTGCTCTTTATGACAGTGCAACTCTTCAAAGTTTTAGATAACTAAAGTGACTGAATTGTTCGGTAGAAAACGCCTCATAATTTTGTGGTGCAATGTATAACAATGCTATCTAAAATAAATTGTACTGTCACTGGTCCTACCAATTAATTAACTGTTGCTGATCGGGAAAAGTAAACTGCGAGAGGTTTGGGTTAATGAGCGAGGTTTTCAAAGGCCTTTGTTACTGCTGACTGCCACTGCTTGATAGTGATATTGAATGGATGGGAAAAAAACAAATCATAATAATAAAAAAAAATAATAATTAACCCAGTGCTTTTCCTGAATTCCATCTCCCATTCTAAGATTTTTTCAGCAGTGCAACCTAATTCATTTTAAGATTATACTTAATCATAATGTTTTCAACATTTCAAAGAATAGGTTGCATTTGCAGAGAAGCTTAGTTGCACACCGGTTGTCGCACCAAGCGATAATAATTTATTAAATTACCAACGCTACTTACGTAAAAGCGTTGGTGATCAAATAATTTATTAAATTGGTTATTAGTGCATTGTAAAAATTTAATATGCATGCCATGCTTCAAACTTTCAAGGAACAAAGCCATTGTGACGTAGTGCTCTGAAACCACATGCAAGAGATGGAATTCAAAAAACAGGACAGGCAGGGGTCAGAACCAGAAAAACAGATGAACAAAGGTACATAGACGTAGGCAAAAAGTCCTAGTCAATGAACAAAGCCAAGGGTCATACACAGGGCATCCAAATACAGAAATCATGGTCATACAAAAATAGGTCGGAATCCAAAAAGACAAAAACAATACAAGAAAGGCTATGGCAAGAATCTAAGTCGAACGAAACAGTTGAAAGAAAACAATACTCAATGGCATACAAGGCG
Source organism: Gymnothorax reevesii (assembly GCA_029721435.1). Classification (NCBI taxonomy): domain Eukaryota; kingdom Metazoa; phylum Chordata; class Actinopteri; order Anguilliformes; family Muraenidae; genus Gymnothorax; species Gymnothorax reevesii. The sequence continues at coordinate 37,824,514 of CM056579.1, read as the reverse complement.
CTCTGCACAAAGAAATATTGATCAAAGTTCTGAAAAAGTGAGATCTGCAGTGAGGACTCTAAAATAGACGGGAGGGAAGTCACATTCTATGCAAGGAACAGGTGAGCTGGATCAGACTAATTACAATGGGAGGAACACATGAGGGATACCCTAACCACAAAAATTGGCGAAGGCCAAGACACGGATGGGAATCACACAAACAGCCTATGACATTTAAACAGCTCTGGTCAAGGGAGTTCTAAGTGCACAGATAATGAGTGCAGGAAAGTAATTAGGCATTTGCGAGAGATCTCGCAGAAACGCAGGGGGAGACAGGTAAAGCTGAGCAAGAGGCGGAGACTAGAACAGGGCGATTGCTGAGAGGGAATTAGTATTAATTAGTAGCGGTGCAACTTTACAGATTTAACTAGAGTGCTCGTTAGTAAGTTAGTAATATATTGTAAGAAAAAAAGAGGAGGAAGGAAGGGACAATTCCAATCTTCATATGAAAAATGGTGTTTATTTCCAGTAAAAACAGCAGTGAACAGAAATACAGGTAACGTACTCTGGGTTCAGCGGAGTCAAAGCGAACCCTGAGCCTCCTCAATGTACATTTCTTATACAAGAAAAAACCTTTGAAGTTGGCCATCCATTTTAAGTATATTCATTACTTAAACAATGCAGATTACAGTCTCTTTGGATGAAATGGCTCTCCAATTGCTCACTCCTGGTCGTAACAATATAATTGATGGCAGTCTCTTTGGGTGAAACCGGTCTTCAATGTATAATGGTGAGGTGTATCATGATTAAGTTAAATGGTCAGAAGATCCTTGTTTCTTCAGCTGTTCAGCCATGTGGGTGCTAATTGTGTTTGGATGGTCTCTGATTGACTTAGGATGGCTCTCAGTACGTCTCCTCCGACAGTTGATGGCCGTTGTTGGCTTTTCCTGTTTTCAGGTGTGGGCCAGGGTGTGGGCCTTCTCTTTATTATATTGACAATATTACCATTTCAGAGCATGTGGCGGTTCCATGCTTGTTGATTGCCGGGGCTAACTAAATTATGAGTCTCCCGCTCTCCAGCAGAATGATTCACAAGTCCTTACAGTCCCCCCTTTTGATGCTATTAAGCCACGAATAGCATCGCACAAACTGCCTTAATCACGCCACAGAGGTGTTCAGTAGCGGTAATGTCCTGCCTTAGGTTGCCCCCGTCTATGGCCATAAGGGAGACTTACCCGTCGTGGGACTCATTACCATCAATCACACTGGATCTCTCCCCCTTCAATGGCATCTCGTCATTAGGGATGAAGGAGTATCAACTGAGAACCACTATAGCCAACAGGACCGTTCCAGAGTTTCGGCAATCTGTCATCTCAATGTCATCTCAACACAACATTGTTTGTTTGTGTGTGTGTGTGTGTGTGTGTGTGTATATGAGATGCGACCAAATGATTGTCTCTCAGTCTCTTCTTGAAATTCTTCTCTCCCAGCCCCACCCTGTCAGGAGGGCTCCACTCAGACAAGGGTCTTGCCAGTCCGCTCGCATCTCTGTGCTGTCCACATCTTTGTTGGTCTTAAATTTTTAACGGCTTGTGTCTGAGCTAAAATCTGTTTCACCTAGCTGTGATGGCCTCACGTGAATGGCCTCCTCGTTTAGTCTTTTGTCATGAGACAAAGCCAATTGCGTCTCTAAACTTTGAACTTTCTTAAGCAGGTCTTGATAGCTTTTTACTCTTAATGGTGAAGAGTAACACTTTCTGGCTTCGTGTCCTCTTTTACTACATGAAAAACAAACAAGTACCTGGTCTCCTTTTCTCCTCCCTCTGCAGTTCCTGGCGATGTGTCCCTCTTTTCCACATGCATAGCAAACCATGTTTCTGACAATCATTTGATCACATCTCATACACACACACACACACACACACACACACACACAAACAAGGAGGCATGATAAAATTATGAAAATTTTTCCTGTATGGATTCTGTGTTGTGATGCGAAGACAATTGTTTTCCAAAGTTTCATGTTATCCTGAATGTTGTGTTGATATGACAGATTGCAAACTCTTCCAGAATAACTCATTGAAATTACCCAAAGCGTGTGGGCACACAGACCGGGAAGACGGACTGAACCAACTAGATCACAAGACAGGGGATACAAGTGCAATGGAACTGAATGGACTGAACTAAAAACCTGAGCAATACAATAACTAAAAATAATAAATAAAAGACAAAATCATAAACCATGAACTTGAACATAAACATGACAAAAACCATAAGCATGACAGTACCCCCCCCCAAGGAAACGCCTCCTGGCGTTTAACAGCTGGGTCTGGGGTGTTGGGCATAATAGTCCTTAATCCGATCCTTGTGTAGGATGAAGCATGAAGGGACCCAACTCCGATGCTCAGGACCGTAGCCCTCCCAGTCGATAGGGTATTGGAGGCCACAGCCCCAACGAAGCATGGGAAATGGCAGTCTAAGGTGAACAGCAGTAGGGTTAATAATACGGTCTATCATGAATGGGCCAATGAATCTGGGGAACAATTTACAATTACCTCCCCTGACGAGAATGTCCTTGGAGGACAACCATACCCTCTGTCCCGCCCGCTAGTTCGGGGCCGGAGTACGCCTCCTGTCCACCAGGCGCTTCATTCTGGCCGCAGATTTCAGCAGGGCGATGTGTGTAGTTTTTCAGGTGCTTCTACATCAGCATATGAAAGCCTGGGCGGACAGAATGGTCACCTCCTCCTCCTGGCTTAGGAACAGTGGCGGTTGGTATCCCATGCAACACTCAAAAGGAGACAGCTTGGAGGAGGAGGAGGTGTCACTGTTGATGGCGTACTCGGCCCACGGTTATCGGTGACTCTAGGATGCTGGATTTTTAGAACAGAGACATCTGAGAACTGATTCAATGCATTGATTTGCCCGCTCAGTCTGGCCATTGGATTGGGGATGGAAACCTGATGTGTGACTGACTGGAAGTGCCAAGTGAGGTGCAGAAGGCTTTCCAAAATCAGGCAGTGAATTGGGGACCTCGATCAGACACAATGTTACTGAGGATGCTCAGGAGACGGACGACGTGTTGAATGAGTAAAGTGGCAGTTTCTTGTGCAGTGGGGAGTTTGGTGAGGGGAATGAAGTGAACAGCTTTGGAAAATCGATCAACATTAGTGAGGATGTTTTTATAGTGATTGACGGAGGGTAAGCCAGTGATGAAATCTAGTGAAATGTGAGACTAAGGGTGCTGGGGTGAGGGTAAGGGTTGAAGAGGGCCTCGAGGGGGCTGATGAGAGACTCTGGATTGGGCATAGACCGAGCAGGCAGAGATGTAGTCCCGAATATCTTTCCGCATATCTGGCTACTAGAAATGACGTACAATAAAGTCTATGATGCTATTGACACCGGGGTGACAGGCTAGATGAGACGCATGGGCCCGTTCCAAAACTTGGGGGCTTTCGGAGATGGGGACGAACAGGCAATTAGTTGGGCATGAACTGGGAGCAGCAGAGTCACTGAGAGTGTCTCTCACCTTTTTCTCGATGTCCATGGTGATTGCGTTAGCAAACAATTCCTGCGGAAGGATGGTCTCAGTGCAGGGTTCCTTGTCAGGGGGCTCAAAAATCAGAGAGAGTGCATCGGGCTTGACGTTCTTGTTGCCTGGGTGATATTCAAGATGGAAATTAAATTGTGAAAAGAACAAGGCCCACCTGGCTTGATGATGTTCAGTCTCTTTGCTGTTTGCAAATACTCAAGGTCCTTATGGTCAGTCCGGATGAGAAACGGGAGTTTGGCGCCCTCTAGCCACTGCCTCCACTCCTCCAGCACCAGTTTAATGGCCAGCAGCTCCCAATTGCCAATGTCACAATTTTCGCTCTGCGGGACTTAAACGGTGGGAATAGAAAACACAAGGGCGAATCTTGATATCTTTCCCAGACCTCTGGGACAAAACGGTTCCAATGCCAATATTAGAAGCGTCAACTTCTGTAATGAATTGGGCCTCCGGGTTAGGGATAGAAAGAATGGGGGCTGTGGTGAAACGTGACTTGAGATTGATAAAAGCATTTTCCGCTTCATCATTCCACTGGAATTTGAGTTTACTTGATGTTAAAGACTTGAGGGGGGCGGCAACAGAACTATAATTACGAATGAATCTACGGTAGACGATGATGGCCGCAGTAGAAGCAGGCCCACTCCCTGAACCTGCGTTCCTCCACCTCTAGCTCGGTCTATCTGCATAGGTTTCCCCTCAGGTGCCGTCTTGGGGGCCGCAGAGGCTTGGGGAGCGCGTTGCCGTCTCACTTGGGAAATGATAGGGAGGTCAGATGAAGCACTGGGTTGCTTCGCCCATCTGCGCTCCTCTAAACATGCGTCCACACGAATTGCAAAGTCAATAAGAGCCTCCAGCTCTTCAGGCAGCTCACAGGTAAGGAGTTTAACCTTGATTCTCTCCGCCAAACCATTCCTAAAAAGCATTGTATAGTGCCCTCTAGGGCTGTAACGATACACCTAACTCACGATTCGGTACGCATCACGATATTTGACCCACGGTTCGATACACCCCACGATATATATTCTTTTTAAACCCATGATTTTATTTTTTATTTTATTAATTCATATTAGAATAATTATGAGCTGTAGCAAAAATGAAAACCAATATATAAATTTAAATAATAAGTTTTTATTACTCAAAGCAATACTGTTGAAAAAACAATCAAAAACTCCTGAAAAGGTAGGCTTGAATATAGCCTAAAGTGATTAGGAAAACTAGATGCATAACCAAATAAATTTGTCTGAGCTAGCAGACGTGCCCTACTGCTGTAAAAGTAAATAAATATATAACATTTCTCTAGAGCAAAAGTATAACTCCATTGAGTTGGTTGATAAACAAATAAAATCAAAATTCCTTTACAATCTTAGGTACCAGGTTGCACTAGGACATTGCACAAATCAAGCCAAATGAACGAACTGCTGCCACCTAACCAGATAGTTTGATTTAAGACATTTCAAAATTCTTTTTCAAAAACACCATAATGTCCACATTATCAGGTGAGAGGCTTGCTCTTTGGGCTGTGACAATGTCTCCTGCAGTGGAGAAGACTCGTTCACTGGGAACAGATGTGGCAGGTATTCCAAAAGAAAACGCTTCGCTAGATTAGATAAGTGAGGAAATAGTTTTTCATTGTCTCTCCACCACACAAGTGGATCTGACTCCACGGAGAGGATATATATAGCATGCTTGCGCTCTGTGCTCAGTAAAGCCGCTTGCACACTGGACACGAAACAAATTTTTTCGCACGACTGATTACAGACAAAGTCAATGCAAAGACGCGATAGTCGGACAGTGTTTTAATATAGCTCCGAGTCCGAAAGTCATAAAAGTTCTAATTTTTCCGAGTATTCCAGGAATTATTAGACGTGCAAACTTGGCCATGTTTGTGTTCGACCTTCACAGAATGCAAATTGATAGCTATCGACTTTTCTTGGTCTTTTTAGCCTATTCGTCTGTTTTCTTCCGTTGAAGATAGACAGCAGTCTTTATTCGGTCTTTTGAAAATTATCCAGATGGATCGAACAGATTCACGCTTTATTTCCACACCAGAGATAAAACAGTAGGCCTACTTGTAGTCAGTGAGCAAATCAATTCCATGACCATTGACAGTGTGACTAAATTATCGCATGCACGATCAAGACTGTCAAGTAAAAGTATTGATATGAGAACAGATTTAGCCTATAACGAGATAAAGAATAAAATATATCACCAACACACGGAACATCCGAAAAGATGACCCGCAAATAAATAAATCGCGGTGTTCATTGGATGTTCTGTTGTTAAAATGTTTATTTGTATTCTGTATTTCGTTATCAATCTGTTCTAATCGTCCTCTTTTTCTTTTTTTTTTTTTTTTGGCTGTCAGACACGGAGGCATTGTACATTGTCTCGCGCCAATGTCGACTTGCTTTATTGAGCAGAGCTTAAACAGAAACATTGATTGAAATTCTCGGTACTCATCTTGAAGAACTGAGCCCTCTTATCAAAACATTCACGTTAAATATCTAAAAGAGTCAGTAGATTTGAAGAAATTAAAAACAGTAATAGTGTGTCGGACACGGAGTTTATTAAAACCCTGTCAGACTTATGAAGGCAAGACGCAATCTGTCGAGCGAAAAATTCGTTTCGCGTCCAGTGTGCAAGCGGCTTAATACTAGGCTACTATTATTGTCACTTAGGTTTCATCGTCTTTAGTGGGGGAAAGGAATACAGCCTGATGGCTGTGATCTCGTACTGAATTAAGATCACATGTTGAAAATAAATGTGTAACGTATCTTGCATTGTTGTCCATGCATGTTAATCCCAAAATTTAAAGCATCAACAGTTTATAATAATAGGAACACGATATCCATCGTTTCTCTTGCCAATGAGCAAGATATGACTCGGCTGTGTCACCTTCTTTGCCAACTTGCGCTGGAAGGCGGGGCAGAGGCAGGACTGAGGAGTACTTGCGCCAGGCTACGCCGGGCACGAAATTGCCACATACGCCTGGACACACCCCTTTGGCGCGGCGCACCCCCCATTCGCCGCGCCTGCGCCTGGTCTACGAAATTAGAGCCCTTAATATCATGTTTGCTGAACTAAAGGGTAAAAGAGCTTTGAAGGAAGTAAAGTTAAAAAAAAAAGAGCTTTGAAGGGCTTGTCGTGGTTCTGTCTTGTCTGTCGCGATACAACGTCGTGGGCCTGCGCATCGCGGTGTCTCGATTCGATGCAATATCGTTACAGGCCTAGTGCCCTCTTCTGCCACCCGCTGTGGAGTAGTAAAGGTCTGAAGATCAATGGCATAATTGGAAACAGAGTGGCTTCCATGGTGGATGCGCAGGAGTTCACGAACCGCCTCGTGCCCGTGCCTGGAACGGTCGAATATGTGTCTCAACTCCTCCTCAAGAAGTTTAGAGGACTGTACGCAGGGCAGACCAGCTTCCCAGGCAGCAGTAGCCCACTGCTTGGCTCTTCCGGTGATCTGAGTAATAATATAAGCCACTCGGGCTTGCTCAGTCGGGAAGGTATCTGGTTGGAGGCTGAAGATGAGTTTGCATTGGGTTAAGAACGCACGACACATGCCAGGCTCACCATCATAATTTTTCGAAAGAGGGAGGCGGGGCTCATGGCTGAGAGCAGGGATGGGCGGCGGTGCAGGAGTGGGGGCAGCTGAAGAGCAGGTGGCGAGTGCAGGTTGGTTAGCTCTCACGGCGGAAGCCAGGTCCGACATCTGGTGCGTCACGGTCTGGAGGTGTTGCATGACGGCTAATAGCTGTTGCTGTTGAGACTCCAGCACGACGGCCTGCTTCGCCACCGTTTCTAGCAGTTTGGATTCCCTTGCTGGTTCCATGGTGGTCAGAACGTAGCATTCAGGAACCACACGCAAGAGATGGAAATCCAAAAAATGTATGCCTTTAATGAAGACTGGGTCAAAGCCAAAAAACACAAGAATTGCCAAGCCACAATACGAAATACAAAAACAGAGTCGACGAGACAGGCAGGGGTCAGAACCAGAAAAACAGATGAGCAAAGATACATAGCTGGTAGGCAAAAAATCATAGTCGATGAACAAAGCCAAGGGTCATACACAGGGCATCCAAACACAGAAATCGTGGTCATACAAAAATAGGTTGGAATCCAAAAAGACAAAAACAATACAAGAAGGGCTAAAGCAAGAGTAGAAGTCGGACGAAGCAGTTGAAGGAAAACAATACTCAATGGCATACAAGGCGCTCTGCACAAAGAAATGTTGATCAACATTCTGACAAAGTCAGAACTGCAGTGAGGATTCTTAAATAGTCGGGAGGGAAGTCACATGCTATGCAGGGAACAGGTGAGCTGGATCAGACTAATTACAATGGGAGGAACACATGAGGGAAACCCTAACCACAAAAATTGGCGAGAGCCAAGACATGGACGGGAATTAAACAAACAGCCTATGACATTTAAACAGCTCTGGTCAAGGGAGTTCTAAGTGCACAGATAATGAGTGCAGGAAAGTAATTAAGCACGTGCGAGAGATCTTGCAGAAACTCAGGGGGAGACTGGTAAAGCTGAGCAAGAGGAGGAGACTAGAACAGGGCGATTGTTGAGAGGGAATTAGTAGCGGTGCATTATTACAGATTAGAACTAGAGTGTTCGTTACTAAGTTAGTAATATACATACAGTAGACATGGATTAGTTGGGTTAGTAGACTTTGATACAAAATACAAAAGTTAGTCTTGTTAGTAATCAGAACAGGTGAAAAGAGTAAACGAAGATTGAAGGAATATTATTAAACACCAGAAACCATTGAAATCACCCGAAGCGTGTGAGCACACAGACCGGGAAGATGGGCTGAACCAACTAGATCACGAGACAGGGGAGACAAGTGCAATGGAACTGAATGGACTGAACTAAAAACCAGAGCAATGCAATAACCAAAAAGAATAAATAAAAGACAAAGTCATAAACCATGAACGTGAACATCAACATGAACATAAACATGACAAAAACCATAACCATGACAGTCATTCACAAGGTTTAGACAGTCCAGCTTCTGGAACAGCAATTATCCTATCAAATGAAATCTAAATGTTATCTTAACACCAGCTCCAGCAGCATTTACTACTTTACATTCTGATTCAAGTTGGAATTTCAAGAAATTTCATTTATACACCTTCCGTTCAATCACATTTTGTAGCCATCCTCGTTGACACAAAGCTGCATGTCTTAATTGTTAATGGCAACACTGCTTATTGGAAGCCCATTTGCTCGGTAAATTAAATCAATCTATAACACGACTCTTACTGGGAATTAGGTTGTGTTAACCTGCATTAGTGTAATTTCAATGGTTGTAGACAGAGTTTGATTTTGTCAGGAGCAGCCTTAAAACGCAGACCTGAGTCGGCAAATCCACAGTTTTAGAGATGTTTTCTTGGGCATATCAAGCTGATCGGATGCAAACACAGAAAAAAATAGCATTTTGTGAGCTGCAGGAATTCAGAAGCTTTGTAAGACATTGATGTCTTATGTTAGGTCTGTGGATTGGAAAATGCTTGATTATAATTTTTTATTCTTTGCAATAAAGAATAATGCAAGCTGAGGAGAAATGGATTTGCTGTGAAATTAACAAATTAACACTTTAATACATTATTATGATCATTATTTACATATGAACATATTGTTATGACTTGAAAATCAACACAGAAAACCAGCTATGACAACGTAAACAAATTTATTCTTCCCTGAAAAAAAAACTTCTACAAATAATCTACTGTTCAATCTTGTAATAACACTTTTATGCCACTATGTACCCTCCAGGCAAGAAGAAGCCAGAAACTTCTTGAAAGCACTAGCCTATTTCTTTACAAAGAAGTGGTATTGCATCAGATCATGTTTTTCTACAGACATACCACCAGAGGGTGCTAACTGATGAACAAAATAAACAAATAGCTGACCAGTAAGTCAGCACAAATAGTATGTAGCAAATCTCCACTTACAAATTATATACAGTGCTTTACATAAAACACTCATACATGACACCTCCCCTCTTTAAGAAAAGACAGGTTTGCAAAAAGCTTTCTTTGGTTAAAATTAACAGTTTTATAATCAGAATAATCTTGAACTTTACACAAAAGTATCTTTGATCATTATAACAATCATATACATATCGACCAGGGAAATTTTCACAATCAAATAGAAAATTTAAATTACATGCGAGAATGTGTTTCAGATTTTCAGATTTCAGATGCACTATATATATTTTCCCCAAATGTGAGAAATATCCAAATCATACTTTTGCAAAAGTAAACTCCATCTCAGTAATCTTTGATTCTTGTTTTTGATCTCATGCAACAATGGGAGGGGATTGTGATCACTAAAGACCTTGATGGAAGTAGCTGAACAAGTCAAATGGACTTCAAAATGTTGTAATCCAAAACAAGTGCCAAACATTCTTTTTCAATTATTAACTAGTTTCTCTGATGTTTATCAAAGATTTTGGAAAAGTAACAAACAGGATGATCTACTCCATCAGTGTCTCCTTTCAGTAAAACTGCACCTGCACCAATATCACTGGCATCAACAGCCAACTTACTCCTTTTCGAAATTAAGAGATAAGAGAACTGGTGCATTTCTGGGGATAGCTTTTAGTTGGTCAAATGAATTTTGAAATTTTTCATCCCAAACAAATTTCACATTTTTCATCAGTAAATTTGTCAAAGGTTCAGAAATGATGGAGAAATTTTTACAGAATTTTCTGTAGTAGCCAGTCATCCCTAGAATTCTCATTAGTTGTCTTTTAGTTGTAGGCTCAGGAAATTCAGTGATAACTCTTACTTTTACATCAGTTGGTTTGACTTGACCCTGTCCTACAATATGACCTAAGTAAACAACTGTAGCTTTACAAAAGTCGCTTTTAACAAGGTTGGTAGTCAGCTTGGCATCACTCACTCTCTGACAGAAGTTGCTGATGTAGGTGAGAATATTGGAAGCTGTCGCTGGTGGTGATATTTTCATCAATGCAGGCCTCACATCCTGGTAGTCCAGCGCTCACTTTATTTACCAGACGTTGGAGGTTGGAGGGTGGTCGGAGAATTTTTCATTCTAAAGGCCTTGACCTTGTTTTGGTATAATCCATCCGGTGTGATGAAGGCAGAGATCTCCTTTGCTGTGTCTGTTAGAGGGATCTTTCAGAAGCCCTTGAGGAGATCGAATTTGGTGGCATACTTTGACTGTCCAACTTTGTCAATGCGGTCATCAATCCTGGGAATAGGATATGAGTCTGTTTTTAATAGAGCGTTCGCTTTCCTGTAGTCTGTCACCATTCTATATGTTCCATTGGGTTTCAGAACTAGGATGCTTGGAGAACGCCAGTCACTGTTACTTGATTCAACAAAGTCATTTTCAAGCAGGTATTTGACTTCTTGTTTAAGTTATTTCTGCTTCTCTGGATTCATTCAGTAAGGATGCTGTTTTACAGGCCTGGCATTATCTTGTAGGATCATGGTAAACTATATTAGTCCTTGATGGAACGTCAGGGAATATGTGACTATATTTCAATATGAGCTGCTTTAGCTGTTGTTGTTGAAAAGGGTCCAGGTGGGACAACTTGCTGTCAATATTTTGAAGAATGTCTGAATTTTCAAGTTTGGCTGGACCAGGTTCATTTTCCAAGGGGCAGTCACACTCTTCTTCAGAATTTTCCTGTTCAATTGTATTTACCACATTGAATGGCTTTTGCCGAGTGTCTCTGTCAATGTATTCTTTCAGCAAGTTAATGTGACTCAAGGGGTAAAATGACGTGATTTAGATCACTGACCTTTTTGAGGACCGAAATAAAGGCCGAAATATTAGGCTCGGAGAGGGTTTCCAGGAACTGGCAAAAGTGCAAGGACTTTGTCACCAGCTTTAAAACTTTTGTCTTGGGAATGAAGGTCATATCTGGCTTTCATTTTGCCCTGAGCTTCTTTTAGATTAGACTTAGCAAAGTCACAAGCCATAGAGAGATGATTACGGAAGTCAGAAACATACTGCAAGTTCATAAGCAAGTTAATTGGGACATCATCTTCGGCCAGCAACTTTTCCTTCAGAAGCTTCAGAGGTCCACTGACTGTATGCTCAAAAACAACCTCAAAAGGACTGAACCCAAGAGATTCGTGAACAGCTTCACAGGCAGCAAACTGAAGAAGATGGACACCTTCATCCCAGTCTTTCTCTGTGTCAAGCCAGTAGGTCCTTACGTTCTTCAGGGTTTGATGGAACTTCTCCAAAGCACCTTGACTCTCGGGATGGTAAGCTGATGACCTGTATTGTTTAATACCAAGCTCATGTATAACTTGTTGAAATATGCCAGGCATGAAATTTGACCCTTGATCAGACTGAAATGACTTAGGAGGACCAACAAAGTAGAAAAACTTGGTAACAGCCTTGATGATAGTCTTCGCCTTGATATTACAAAGTGGAATTACCTCAGGAAACTGGGTGGCAGCACACATGATAGTCAGCAGGTACTCACAACCAGATCTAGTCTTTGACAATGGTCCAACACAGTCAATGATGATCCGACTGAAAGGTTCTTCAAAAGCGGGAATGGGCTTAAGTCGAGCCTTTGGAATATTCTGGTTCGGCTTCCCGACCATTTGACATGTTTGACAGGATTTGCAGTACTCCTGTACATCGGACTTCATGGAAGGCCAGAGGAAGTGGTTCCTGACACATTGAAGGGTCTTCTTGATACCTAAATGACCTGACAAAGGATTTTCATGGGCCAGAATAAGAGTTTCTTGACGATAAGACGGAAGACGGAAGAACAATTTGATGGGTGCTAATGGATCACGAGCTTGTTGTTGCTCCTGAATAACTTGTTTCTGAGACAGAATGTCATTAGAATGACCTAAAGAGGACAAGTCTGAAGATTTCCCAGACATCTCAGAACTGGAAGGTTCCTGATGAAAAGACTGCCCAATGAAGGTGTCAGCTAGGTTGAAGTCCAGGTCATCATCATCTTGAATAGACTTTTTGGCCATAGAACGAGTAACTGCACATGAAGGATAGAGGTCTGGAATTTCCTCCTCTATAGAGTCAGATTCTTGATCAGTCGAAGGAGTGTCAATTACAACAGGGTAGGGCACAACCTTATCCCCAGTGAGATCATTACCAAGAAGCAAATGAACACCTTTAAAAGGAAGAGAAGACCTAACAGTAACAGGCCCAGAGACCAAGTCTGATTTGAGATGAACATTATGGAGAGGTACACTTGTAAAACCACATTCTACTCCTTGAATAAGGACATTAGCCTGAGTAGGCGATTTTTCCGAAAAGGGCAGAATATCTGAAAGAATAAAAGATTGGGAAGACCCAGTATCCCTTAAAATTCTAAAAGGGGCAGATGAGGAAAAATCATGTGAAAGTGAGACAAAACCATCGGTGATGAAAGGCTCAAAACCCTCCATAACAGAATCAGACACAGAAGGTAGAAGATCAGACGAACTGACCTTTGAAACAAGAGATTCCCTCTTAGTGAAAGCAGTTGGCTTGGTTTCTTCACGCTGTTTTTGTTTTTTTCTTGAGAGTATGACACTCAGAAACAAGGTGACCTTGCTTTTTGTAGTATTGGCAAGACATAGAAGGTGATGAATCAGAGGATTGCTTCTCACTGGAAGCTTTCCTCTCAGAAGTGGCCTTAGAATCATTAGAAGTGTTATTAGAAGAAGTCTTGGACTGACACTTGCCTTGAAATTTAGAAAAAGTGGATTTTTGGACAAAAGAATGAGTCAATGCATACATGAGACTAGACTATATACAATGGATACACCTTTTGAATTCCTCAACCAAAATAAGTTGCCTCAATCTGTCAAAATCTTTCTCAATTTTCATGGAATTACACCACTGATCAAGCAACTGTTCCTTCAACCTGCCAAATTCAACATGAGTGTTATGGAATCCGGAGGGAATGCTCGGAAGACTAGACTCGGAACTTGGAAACACTCGGAAAACTCAGAGCAAGGACTTGGAACAAGAAAAAAAGGGGGAGTGAGACGCCAGATGCAGGGATAACCAAAAATATTTAATAAAACTAAAAACTCGAAAGGGAAAAAATAACGTGGCGCACAAGCCAAAAGAATAACCGTGCAACAGCACTGAACCAAAGAACTCAAAAATCTTGGGAACACTAGGGGGCACTCAAGAACAGACTGCGGAACTCGGGAACAGACTGAGGCAACCCGGGAACACCAGGAGGCAACTCAAGAACAGACAGGAGGCAACTCGGGACATCAGGAGGCTCATTAGACAACAGGCGGGGGGGGGGCAGACACAGAACACGGCGACGGGCACAGCTGGCAGGTGGCTGACTCTGGAGGCTCAGCTGGCAGGGAGCAGGCTCGGGAACACAGCAGGCAGGGGGGCAGACTCGGACAGGGCTGGCTCGGGAACACATCAGGCAGGGCTGGATCGGGAACACATCAGGCAGGGGGCAGACTCGGATGGGGCTGGTAGGCAAATGGCATGAACAGAGAGAGGGCGAAGGGGAACAGAGGGAGCGTGATGCGAAGTGAGGAGTGGTGAGTAAAGTCAGATCTGAACTGCGCTGCTGGCAGGGAACATACATGGGGCGGGGGCATGGACAACACAGGTGCTGAAAATAAAATAATTAACAAGGGGTGGAACACGAGGGAAACTTCATTACATGAAACAGAAAAACATTAACACACAGACGAGGATCACAAGACTCTCCCAGAGACGGGATAAAATAAACTGAATAAATATTTCACAGTGCAAAGTGTGAGAAGCAGGACAGGTAAGATAAATGCAGAGCATCTGCAGGAAAGAAAGCAAAGCAAGTTAAACGAAAGCAAGAGGCAAAGACTAGAACAGGGCGAATGCGGAGAGGTCGTTAGTCAATTAGTAAGTGCAGCTGTACAATCCCGGGTGCTCGTTAGTGCGTTAGTCTAATATACAATGTTAGTTTGGTTAGTAAATTCTAGAAAACAACAAACTGTTAGTACGGGATAGTAATATAGAAAAGCAAGGGGAAATTAGCAAACGAGAACGGAAGGAAGACTGAAACCCAGAATCAATTAAATCACTCGAATTAGTGTCACAATCAATTAAGACAAAAACTGCAACGATCTGATGACGCGCCCGGGGAGAAAGCAAAGACCGTACATGGGTAAGACGTGGACTGGAATAACACGGGAGATACGAAATGTGAAAGACTTAAGACTAAAAACAGACATCACAAAAATAATAAAAACCTAAAATTCACTAACCAAACACATAGAGACACACAGAACACAACAATGAGTTTGACTGGCTTCCTTGCGAGAATTCCACAATTTTTGCCTGTAAACCTTGGAGACCAATTCATAACCCTTCAGAACCACAGATTTGACAAAATCATAATCAGAACACTGTTGGACAGATAACTGGTAATAGATTTTCCTAGCTTTGCCAGTAAGGACACTTTGTAACATCATTGTCCAATGCTCTTTTAGCCTTTTTCAAATTTTCAGCAATTTTTTCAAAATGGGTAAAATATTGGTCTACATCATTTTGTAGGAAGGGAGGAACAAGTCGGATGTGTTTAACTACATCAAAATGATCAGAAAGTCCAAAAGATTTTGTAACAGTACCTGCTTCCATTTTCTTCATTTCCTATTTGTACTGCAAGTGCATCTTTCTTTCTTCCAGTTCTCACTCCAACCTTCTTTCTTCCGGTTCTCTCTGTTTCTCTAACCTTCTGTCTTCCAGCTCTTGTTGTTTTTCGCGTGGCTGAATCTCGAGTCTTTGCAGCTCCGTTGCAGACACTTCCACATCTTTAATCAATTCTGCTACTTCTTCCCCAAAGATACCTTCATCGATGAAATGTTCAATATTTCTTGTTTCTTCATTGATGATTTCACATTAGATAATCCAAGGGTTGAGGCTATTTGCAGCAAGTCCTTCTTCTTTGCCAGCACAATTGATTCCTGGGTTGGAGTTTTCAAAAAATGTTCAACATCAAAAGTCATGATTTTTCAAATAGTCAGAAGATTTAAAATAATAATTCAGCTTTACTCTTTGGTGAATCCAACCGTTGATCTAATGAATAGTTTATCTTGGTGGAACCTCCAATTTGTTATGACTTGAAAATCACAACAAAGAAAACCAGCAATGACAACTTCAATTTATTCCTCACTGAAAAAATCACATTCTACTAATAATCCACGGTTCAATCCTATAATAACACTCCAATGTAGTGGTTCTCAAATTCGGTCCTGGCACCCCACTGTGTATGTTGGTGTTTGTTCCAACCACAATTGAAATCTTAGGATTTTAACAAGCTCTTGATTTGTTTTAATTAGGTGCATCTATGCAAATATCCACATTGAGATATACTGTAAATATTGGCAGAGGGAAACAATTTAACCAAAAATTTAATCAACATAAAAAATCAAAAGGTTCCTCATTACACCTGTTGTGTTTTCTGTTGATTTTTTTGGTTCAGGCAGGATTTGGGAAAAACTCAAAACACCTGTGTTCAGAAACCTAAATTGGAGCTTATTGATTTTCTCAGAGTCTAAGGCCCAGTTTACACGAAGACGCTTGCGAGTAAAGACGACAAAATATTTTAACGGAAGTGCCTTTCGTTTATATGGTGACGGCGTTTTTGGGGCTTGAAGATGCAAAAATCTCAAACCACCCTCGAAAGTGGAAAACTTGAATACGCTCCGGCGTAGCGTTTCCGTCTAAACTGGCCAAGACGCAAAACTGGCTCAGATCTGCTGTTCTGCTCACGTCGCTTAGGCGTTTACGTCACGCAGTTAACAAACATGTCGGATTACATCCATGCTTCGGACCTTCAGGCTACTCTGGCAGCCATAATAAATGTACAGGAATCGTTACTACAAATTGCCTTGCTGAGCCTTAGAGGTTTTATAATCTGGAGTAATAGCACGACGTCTTCATCTGACCAGACGAAGTTCTTCTTGTTACCGGTGTCCATAATTTGTGATTTTGCGGCACAGTGACGAGAAGAAGGAAGATTCTACGCGTGCGCGTAGGCATGGCGGCGTTTGTGTTAGTGTATCACAGCACCACCTAGCCGTCTGGCATGCATACCCAATCGATTTCTACACACATTTTGCGTCACCGTATGCACACAGATTTCCTCCCGAGAATGCTCGTCTGAACGCAAAATAAAAAGTGAAGACGCGTCTTCTGTTCACACCGTCATTATGTAAACCTAGCCTAATTTGATCTGTTTTAAAATGTTTTCACCTGAAAATCCTAGCAATATTGAAAATTAAGCACAATATGTTCAAGGGTTTTTATTCCTCATAGCAGAATGGATATGTCCATCCAAATGTGACTTAAATAACTACTCTAAAAATGGAATGCTGCTAATTGCGACAGAGAAACAGCTTTTTAAATCCTAGTATTGCAGTTGTGGATGGAACAAAAACCAGCATACACAGGGGGGCGCCAGGACCGAGTTTGAGAACCACTGGTCTAATGCCACTATGTAAATCTGTTGCCAAAATAAAAACTCTGCCCCTGGTGACCAAAATCACAGCATTTTGGCTATATAGAAGCCAAGAAGAAGCCAGAAATCAGGCAGCCAATATGCCAAAATTTTTGGACAGGTGTATTCCGCGCTTCATCTGATCTCACATCATTGGGCTGCACAGTGTGTAAATCAGCTTGACATTCTCATGTGTTGCCCAGTGCCGATAATTTAAAATAGCAAAGTCGGCACTGATTAATCGGCATGTCGATCAATCTTTCAACCTTCAATTACAATTCATTTGCAAAGAACAAACACATATTATGCGCGTTTATCACTTGTAAGACTATGCAATTCGGGCATTGATCATGCATGTGTCAATGTGTAAACAACGATTTTGATCATCAGTGTTGTTGCTCAAATCGTTACAGTTGTGGTCACAAAACCTAACAAGGAAAAAAAACCCCCACTGGAGTCAGCATCGCTTACATGCACAGCTGCTACTAACCCTAGCCCTAACTGGAATCAATTTCATATTTGCTCTGCTAAGAAGTGAGTGGACGTCGCTAACATGCGCAGTCGCTGTTCAAATAGCTAGTCCCTTTATTGAATCCGACCACAAAGTCATTATGCACAGACCCAATTAGCTTTTGCAATATTACAAGAGAGCAGTGGGGAGTTGACAGAAAATCCCTGAAACGACATGAGTACATGCCAACTCAGATCATTACCTTATCCTTCCAAAATAAAACACGACAAATCTTCTACCTTCAGTACTCTGTACAGGAGTGAAGTACATGCCTATGATCAAACATTTCGACCGGCTATTAGTTTAGCAATGTTTGCCAGCTAGCGATAGCGTGACAACTTGCTAGCATGTCAGATACCAGCTAGCTAGATAAATCGCTGTAGACGATTATTTGACTGAGCATAAATCGGGTACTAGATGATTTCAATGACACAGCCTGACTCAAAGCAAGTTCAAACGCACTAGATCTAGATCTAGAATGACGGATTAAGGTAACAATTTGTACTTACTTGTCCAAAAGTAACAATGCCAATTCGCCATGGCTCGGACATCCGTCCTCCTCTTTCAGCTCTAGCCAGCGAGTGAAAGCCGGTCCAGTGTTGTCCCTAGTCCTGGCTCTTATTTTATCGCTTTCTCGTTTTCTGTTAAATGCCTCCTCGGACAACACCTTTGCCTTCTTCTGTTTTCTCGCCGGTTCAACCATAACAACCACTTCCCACTCCGCTGCATTCTACATTCGCTCGCTGGTCTTGAGAGACGTGGGGGAGGAGGATTGCGTGACGTATGCCATAAAGAAGTAAGTTTTGTAGTTCTTTTTGGACGTGAGTTCCTACCCGAAACCCGAAGCTACATAGTGCCAGTGAAGGCGATGCAGACGCGATTGAGCTGTGCTAAAGGTGTCATTCAACCTATTGAGAGTTGATGTATCACCAGAATGATCTTAGAAATATAGTTTGGGAATGAAAAAAAACATCATAGGGTTGCTTTAAACTGTCAGCTTCAGCTGACAACGATTTATGATATTCATAGAATAATACTCCACTGTATTGTAGCTGCTAACAGCAATTAAGAGATCTGTGTCCATTGCTTGACAACGCTCTAGATAAATTGAACAAATAATGTCTCGATAAATTCCAAACAATACAGAAATCTCTCCCTGGAAAAGGAACCCCTCATCTGTCAATTCGGAAAACGGAAATAGAAAAGGCCTGATTAACGTACTTACCTTGTAGTACTTGAAAAGAAAGAGGACAAATGCATGTAGCTTGGAAAATATGGCCTACCGCTCGATGTCAGGACTTGTGGAATCCGATGAAAAATAGGAAGATGCATGGAAACACTGGCATAGTTCCACTGCTATTGCGATGGAACGAGCCAGCCAAATAGTATAGCCTCCACAGCCGTGCCCGCTTGTAGTGTTTCCTATGATTTTGACGAAGGTTTGGACCAGTCACAACAGGGAGGGGATGTTTTCTGAGAGGGGCCGCTGGACTGTTTTCATATCCAGCCACCATTGAGGTAGCGAGAGGAATCGTGCTGGCATTAGTGAGAGGGTGAGTCGCACCAGTAACTCCACGCGTGGGATTTCAAGGTTAATCGGAACAGCATATTGCTGTCATTTAAAACTATATTTTTCAGTTACAGTATCTTCAAAATCACTTGGGATATGCCTAAAATCAATGGTCTGGAGATGCTTCATGAACTCTTCATCATTTAACTTCTTTTGCAAGAAGAATTAACAGAAATGTTTGTGAATGAGGCCGAGTGCTAGCAGTATGCCGTACTGAAACAAAAAATTACAGGTCCAAGCAGAGCAGAATCAGAAAAAAGTAGAGGGGAATGGAGAAAAGTATGCTACTTACAGGGGGTAATTAAACCTTCTGAAATGCAGTCAGGTTCATGAGGCACTGTTTTTGTAGAGATTAATTCAGACATGGATTGAGTCAATATTTTCTAATTTCCCAAGCTTTACCTTTGTGGTTACCACCAATCTGCTGGTTGCACAAACTGCAGTTCTAAAGTCACTTCCTTGGTCAGGCACGCGGGTAAGAGTGTTCCTACAATGAATGTTTTTTCCAGGAGGAGGAAATTAAAGTACCTGGAGATTACCCAAGCAAACACTGGGGAAACAAGCAAACTTCACTCAATGAGGCCCTGATCAGCCGGGACTCCATCCCAGAGTTTCCTTTTTTTCAATGCAACAGTGCTTACCACTGCACTACAGAGAGAGAGACACTGATGCTCTGTCTGAATAAACAATACTTGGAAGGTCTTGCATGTAACACAGTATACAACACAGAAGACAGGCGTCACACAGCAAAAGCAAAAATATCTGCTGGTGCTGGGGAAATTAAAGTATACACACCCAAGGGAGTCAGTCTCCCACTTCTCAATACGTCCTGTGAAGTTTTCATTTCTTATCATTGAACATCACTGACATTGTTTTGGGGCAAGTGCCTCGGTATTTAACTGCCAGTAGATGCTAAAATTAAAACTTAATCCAGTGCTATTTCGGCTTTGCTACAATTTAAAATAAAATTTGCTAGAGACTTCAAGAAAAAATTGAGTTCTTGGCTGCTTTTATATATATATATATATATATATATATATATATATATAAACAAGTTTTTAAACAAAATGCCAGCAAAGTTTAATTTACAAAGGGAAGAAATTTCAGATATCCCACTTATTTTTGTAGTTTCAAATTATAATGGCAATTATATACAGCTAAACTAAATGTTTGCACAAAGAAATGAACACAAAAGGAAAAATCCTCACAAATACATGATTTTATTTTTTTTATTTAATTTAATCCTTTTCCCAAGAATATGGCACAACATTTTCATTGAATTTATTTCATAATACAGGTTCATGAGAAGTCTGTGACATTGATACCCAAATCATCCTCAAGAATTTCCTAATTATAACCAATACGCCTTAAAAGAACTCAAAACAAGTACTGTACATTGGAAAATATATTTTGGAAGTGGGGCTCAGGATATGGGTAAGGGCACATTCAAATAGCTATCAAACACAAATATGTACACTTCAACTGTACTGTATAATTATTACATATACTGTATGCTATATACACAATGCAAACAATATGCCATCAACAAACAATTATTTACGGCATGAGGAGTCACGCATCACAGTGGATAAGGGCACAAAGATGATAGACAGATCATTAGGCAACTCAAACTGAATATACTGTACATCGGTCTGTCATGGAAAACCTGTTTAATTTTTAGATTCCAGTTCCAAAAAAATGCCTGCTTAATTGAATTGAAATGGAAAAGGAAGAAGTCCGTCTCCTCCCACAAAAATGTCATCTCTCCTAAAAAACTGTAAACATTCACGTCTTTCTTGGAGACAAGCTGTGGTTGTTTTTCCGTTATTATGCTCTTATGCTCCGGTCTTCTACAGAGGTGATTGGATTATTTCCAGATGCTTTGGTAAATGTTTAATACACTTGCGTTATTGAAACTTGTAGAACTCATTTGTGCGTACAAATATGCTATTAATTTGTGGTCCTGCCATTAATTTTTCATTTACACCTGACCACCATCCAAATACATTTAAATGATCAGAAACTGTAGAGAATCCAAAAACCATCCAGAAACCAAAAGAAACAAATGAAAGTGTAAAAAATAGCTATAGTCTCATTGATAATTTCCAAGTCAACCTTGGTCTTGACTCCAACTGGAGCCTGAAACAAACTTATTGCTCCTTCACAGTACTCCTCATTCTTTTCTGCTCTCCGGTCTCTGTGCCAACCTTAATTTTCTTGGAATATAAACCTTCTGAGTTACTTTGTGGTGCCATTTTTATTTAAGAATTACAGTAAGCACTTTAATTCTTTCTGGCCAAAGGCACTCTTAACTCCCTGGCCCACAACTCAGACACGAGCAGTTCCATATGTGCTCATTAGTTCATCTGTCAATATGGTTTTACTGTACATTTTTTTTACAACACACTAGAACAGACATGGATATATATATATATGAAATTATTTCTTAAAATTAATTTATTTTCATTTGTGTTGCTAATTATGTTATTTCTGAGTATATATTTCTGAAGTACTTATATATCATCAAATTTTTGACCATCTGATTTCACACAATGAGCATTTTGGCCTCCTGGAATACAGCTATTGTTTGCCAGATGTTTGAGAAATTTGAAATGCATATTCCATAATATGACAACATAAGGAAATATACTTCACTTCTCTGAGGTATAAGAGCCGTTTTCTTTTGTTCAACTTTGTGTGATTCCATGGTCTGTAATGCTCCATGCATTAGCAATGTTTCTTATCTTTTTATTAAGTTGTTGCATCCTGAGAGATGCCTTCACACACACATCCACCCACCCACCCACAAACACACACACACACACACTCGCACGCATGTCAGCTACGTGGATTAGATAGAGTGATCTATCACCTTCAGAGATGACCCAAACAGTCAAAAGGCTACTGATGTTTTAAAAGAACAATTTGAGCAATTTTGGTTGAAATTATAGACATTAACATCTTAACTGAACCCAAATAATACAACAAAAATATTTGCTTGAAAGAAGTAGTCTATTTTTAGAATTCATGGGTTTTGAATTGCAATACGATTCCATTTCACATTTTTTTTACATCACAGAAAGGAAAGTTATATAAATACAATAGGAAGGATCAGGCAAATAGATCAAGGAAAACATTGACATGTATAAATGCAAACATTTTCTTTTGTGCATGATCTAAATATACTGTATTATTACATTTATTGTAACCGCAAGTGCTGTTACTGAAGACAAACACATATTAAATCACTGAACTAAACACACTGAAAGTTAACATTAAGCCAGCATGCAGTCAAAATTACAAGGCACTTGAGTCAGTGGAATGGAGTGACATGCCTTTTTCTAAGACATGCTATCACCATCACTGATTAAATTTTACATCAAAAGTTTTAAGCCCTTCGGAATTGTCAAAAAAAAGAGTGCTGTCCCAGGTAACAACATGTAATTATGAACATGCATGTCTTGATGTTCCTTATTTTGACTGGAAGATGGAGAGTGTTAATGAGTGAATAAATAAATTCTTTGTTGACAAGTCCATCTCAACTAACATTTGAGGGAATGATAACTAAAGCCAGCCACGTCTGTTTGCACTGTATGTGCGCTTATACTAGTGTACAAGTGAATATGACACTAATACTTTTCAGAGGTTCACGCATTCACAAAACAAATTCAGATAGAAGTGGCAATATTTCTTTTCTTTCCACCAATCCAGCAAAGATGATGCAAAGTATCTCAGACACCCTTTCACTGAGCATCCAAGAATACCACCTGCTGGCAAACACGTCACTTTCTGAGCAATCTGAAGAGATGTACAATACTGTGCATTTCAGAATCATGAAATGGTTTCCCTTTGTTTTGATAACTAGAAAGGCTGAGCTTATCAGGACTGTGTTCTGCTTCGGGGGTGACTTCCAGGAAACGAAAATTGAACAAACAAAGTCTGTTTTACCTTCAGCTCACTACTGCCTGGTGTGCTCCCTTCTGTTTCATTTAATTGTTTAATTGTGATAAAATTCAAAGGGCTGAACGACATAGGGTCTAACAGGCTGCTACCCCTCTACTAAGCCTTTACTTTGGTATCCACCACGGTCATGGCCTCTAATGATTCATTATTGTGCACCTCATCATGTCAATTCTGAAGAGTATGTCTCTGCAGGTGATTAAGCCCACTGAACTATCATCTACTTTAAAGTGGCTGTCAGTTTTCACCAAACACCCAGCTAACAATGGTAAATCTCCACCTGACTCCAAACTGTGTTAGAGACCCATACCATTATCACTCATGTGACAGCTTTGTCAAAGATTAATCAAACATTTTCAAAAGCGAGCTGTCTGCAACCAACATTCATAGACGTATGAAAGATGATATCCAGAACCAGGTTGCTTATCACAGTGACAAATGTACGGCATACTTAGATAACTGCTTCTCCAGAGCTGGGGTTCTGTGCTCTAACTGACGGACTGAATTACACGCTTCCATAAGATGGTACATTTAAGTCCACTGGCTTCCTATTCAACACTGGCAGCTGCAATAGAATTGATGTGCATTGGAAGGCTTTAGCAGAAAGATTCTTAAAATAGAGGCCAAAAATTTCAGTAAATATGTTTTCTATGCCAATCCCTTTTATTGCTCATATACATGATTCCCCAATTTTTGGATACTGAAATTGACTAAGCTGATGTGCTGAAAGACAAGGTAAAAAAGACAGTGTCCTGAGCCAAGTGGCTCAACAGGCCAGTGCTTAACCCTGCGTTCTGTAGCATGAAGCAACAAGGAGTACTGCTACTCCCCTTGGTTAGGATGCTAGTCCATCAAATGTTTACCCCCAGCTCTTGGGCAGGTTTCCCAAACCATTTGCTTGTTCCTAATTAAACACATGGGGCCATGGAAAGGACTCGAAATCAGAACCTTTCGATGCCATGTCAAGCACACTTATCTACTGCACCACCGTGTCCCTGAAAGATAAGGTAATGTACAGAAAATGGTATGGTTGTGGATTGAACCCCTTTCAACACATATTGCTTCAGAGCCACCTGGGGATCATTGAGGCATGTTATGTTATTGTCAATGGGGCACTAGTGCACAATTGTAATCAAATAACACCACAGTTTGTGCAAAAATGCCTACTCATACGCAATGGCGAGTTTACATTTGAAGGAGTATTCAGCAATTTTAGCTGTTTTTCATACAAACTCCCTGTTAGACCTGCCACAAAGAAGTTAATGCCCAGAAGAACCCCTTCCCTCTCTCTCAACCCCCTTCTCTCCCCTCTGGTAAGCATTAGATTTCATCCACCAAAAGCACCTTGGTTGAGAGAGTAAGGTTTTGGGTGAGGGTTAGGGGATAATAATCAGGGGATTATTTTCATGATCTATCTTCGGTGTGGTGATCCGTAAAATTTCTGATAATCTCTAGTTTATCTCAGACTGTGTCAACTGTGGTAGTTATGGTGGATGGAATCTAATACCAACCTCTCCCTCTCAACCCCCTCCCATCTCAGTTTTCCCTCCTCCCCAGAAAACAATGAACTCTAACATTCTCCCAGCAGTTTACAGGTCAGAGAGTTCTAAGTCAAGATGGAGGCTTGACTCATAACTAAGTCGAGTCTGTTTGATTAACTCATTGAAGACATTTGGAGCATGCGGTGTTCAGTCTAGCATGTAAACCGTAAGGTTGTTGTTCATTTTTAACCACTTATGCTGTGGTTAGATACCTTTGTGGTGGTCTGTCGTGCATCTGTGCGTCCGTAAACCTTTTGCCATGTCAGCGCTCCAGTGCCTTTCATTTTTCACTAATCCTTTTCATATTTTATGTGCGTGTATATGGGATGAAAATCGAGACCAAGTTTGATTTTGGCCATTTTTGGCCAAACGAGTGCATTGGTTTTGCCACAATTTTTTTTAAAACGGCAGTGGGGACCTGTGATTTGATTAAAAAATGAATTCCTTAACGAGATGAGCGTGAGCTTGAGTTAGGAATACTTTCTGTACTGTCAGAGACTAATTTTAGCAGAGTGGGTGACACCGGGAACTACATTTTTAATAAATGAGTCTGGTTGACTAACTTATTTTGTGGAGTTAAACAAATGGGGACCCGCCCAGATGACATCACGAAAAACGTGAATAATTGTCACATGGTGCGGATGTCAGGCAAGCATCAGGTATCTGCCATAGAGAACTATTGAAAACGAGATGCACTAAACTGCTAGTTAATTGTTTTTTTTTACTCCATGGAATGAAGCCGAAATGTGTGCTCAAAAGTAGTTTAAAAATATAATTACTCCTCCAAATAACAAATATTAACAAATAACAATGAATATTAACTGGTGTCACTAAATTAATGGGCGAATGAAGAGCGGTGAATTTAGTCACACACCTCCCTTTCTCCCCCGTCCCGGGCTGCGACTTACTCCCTTGTAACCTGGATAACCTGCTGCCGTATGATACTTGTGTAGACCCACCAGCAGCAATAGGTGTACAAACCTCCTTTAGTAGTCTTCACAAGCTTTGTGCCCTTACCTAACATTATTCTTGAACATCAATATATTTCACATACACTGAAAGGTTTGAAATAAGCGGTATCGCATCACATTTGCGATGCCTACTTTAGAACCTAAAATGAAAAATACCAGACAAATGAATCGCAGCCGCTGCGAAAGAAAATCCTAAAAACATAGGTGGAATAACTTCAAATTCTAGCATAGAATCATACAACTAGTGTATTATAAAGTAGTTAAACGAACTGTTACTAAGCTAGCTTGCTGTTACAAACCTGTCACAGGGGTCACAAATTAAAGTATGAATACTTTATCCTGCCATGATTCGAGCATTGAACACATTGGTTTTGCATTTCTGTATCTGGCAAAGCACAAACGAATAAAAGTTGTTATTGTCGCGATTTGTTTTATGTGGCCTCCCCCTATCTGTGTCCTTGTTAGCTGTCGATGGTGAAGTGAATTTTTTTCAGAGCCATTTTTGCTATTGCACGGTCTGCTCTGTCGAGCCAGGAATGCGTTTCTTGAAAGAACAGGTGCGAACTTACATAGTTGGAACCATTGACAGTGAATGGACGAACTATGTAAGTTGCTAGCGTAGTTTAAAAAAAACTATGCTTTTGGGAAAGGCACCCCAGGACCCCATTGTCAACTCAAGTTAGATCTAAAATAAAAGTTGATTTATCGCCTAAAAATTTAATTTTTCTAACTCGCCACATTGCCTCCTGTTATTCGCTTGCCTGACTTCCGGGTTCAGAGAATGACGTTAACCTTACGTACAGGCTATTTTTAAATATCGGTCGGGTCCTCATTAAACCCGATCGTAGATGAAGAAAACAACAAAATATGGGCTGTAAAATAACTCATATGCATTGAATGTAATTTTATTTGCATAAAAAGTCTATCATTCTGCTTTAAATATTTAACAGCAGTCAGTCCCATCTATGATCACAATGGCATCCATAGCAACGCAGTCTGCCAATCAAAAATTACAGACTGTCAAATTTCATGATTGACTAATTCAAAGCAAGTAGTAGTAAACCACTGAAAATTGACAGAGTAAACTTCATGGATGGTGACTGTCTGTGCCATGCAACTTGTAGGCGAGTGAACAAATGATTCATGCAAACCAATCTGATCTTTCGCTCAGGGCAGGGAGGGAGCAGGCTTGGGGCTGGGAGAGCAAGTAGTGGTGATGTGTGGGTCAAGATTTTTAAAACGCCAACCTATCCGACCCATTATGAAAGCCAATTCACATCGCTTAACTCATGAAAATGTGTTAATCAACCAGCCAAACTTGACCAGGAAACCACTAAAATTCTAAGTGCTAACTATTAAGGTTGAACCAAATTTGAAGAAAAAGTTTGAAGTAAAAATGTTAAGTCTGCATGACACTCTTGTGGTTGCAAGTGCATTTGCCCCTATCAGAATGGAAGGGAAAGGGAGGGGTGGAACTTTAGGGCTGAAATGGAGTTTTAACACAAAAGTTCACTCATCGCAACATTTCTTGAAAGGTTAAATGAAAAGTGGCCATCTTTCTCTCAAGTTACCTCTGCTTAGGTTGTCAGGTACTTGCACAATTGAATGTACTGTAATGTGAATATAGGCCACTAGATGGCAGTATTTACCTTTTTTTTGTTAAGCTCAGACTGGAGTCATGTTTGGACATGTTTCCAGACATGTCTGGGGCAAGTCCCCGAAAATAAAAAAAAAAGAGGTCTAAATGTGGGTGGGGTCTG
The DNA here is from genome assembly GCA_029721435.1 of Gymnothorax reevesii. NCBI lineage: Eukaryota > Metazoa > Chordata > Actinopteri > Anguilliformes > Muraenidae > Gymnothorax > Gymnothorax reevesii. The sequence continues at coordinate 37,797,204 of CM056579.1, read as the reverse complement.
CAAAAGAGTATATAAAGAAAAGATTTGAGACAGTAAAGAGTAGGAGAAATTGCAAGAAGATGACCAGACCTGCCATTCTGTTCAAGACCTGTGACGTTTCTTTTGTGGATTTCTTTGCCTGTGTTTGAGCATTTTCTTTATCCAGGACATTACCAAGCCACCCCACCAAAAAGGGACTGTAATTATTTCTGTTTTTTCTTATTTATCAATCTTGGTCTTTAGTTGTAGGTTGTTATTAGTCTTTGTCTTTGTTAAAAATTAAATGTGTTTTAGTTGTTAAAACTGTGTTTGTCATCCCTTGCTGTTGCTGTTGTGTTATAAATGTAATAACAAATTGGGGCCATAACAAATTGGGGGCTCAAGGTCCGGGATAGACCATTGTGTGAGTAATTTATTAAAAATCTAACATTCCAAATTGTGAAATTGTTTTTGTGAATTTTCCTAGATATATATTGACAACAGCAATGGATGATTTCTTGGCATCACCAACCGTAGGGGTTTTGAAGTCTTTTAAAAAGACAGAACTGCTAGAAATTTGCAGACAGTTGGAGTTGACAGAGGTAAAACCAGCCATGCGAAAAGCAAGACTGGCTAGAGAGATAGTTGAATATTACATTGATGAAAATGTGTTTGCACCAGGAGATCTGGAACAGTTTCCAGTGGAAAATCCAAATATAGAAATGGAACTTAAATTAAAAATGCTGGAGATTGAAAGGGAGGAAAGAGAAAAAGAAAGGGAATTTGAGAGGGAAGAAAAAGAAAAACAAAGGCAGTTTGAGTTAGAAAAATTAGCAAGAGAAGAAAAACAAAGAGAATTTGAGTTAGAAAAATTTGCAAGACAGAGAGATTTTGAATTAGAGAAATTCGATAGAGAAGAAAGACTCCAAATGGAGCAACTAAAAATAAAAATTCAAACTGAAAATAAATTTCGGGCTAGCCAGGAGGTAAAACTGGTGCCTCCATTTTCGGAAAAGGATGTTGACAACTATTTCCAGTGTTTTGAAAAGGTAGCAAAGAGTTGCCAGTGGCCAAAGGAACACTGGCCTCTGATGTTGCAAACTGTCCTCAAGGGTAAAGCTCAACAAGCCTATTCGGCTTTGTCTGCAGATGATTCCTCTGATTATGAGGTTGTCAAAAAGGTTATTATGAGAGCTTATGAGTTGGTTCCAGAGGCTTACCGACAGAAATTCAGAGGTCTGAAGAAATCTGAAAATCAGACTTATGTTGAATTTGCTAATGAAAAGCAGGTTTGCTTTGAGCGCTGGTGTACTTCTATGGAGGTCAAGGATGATTTCAACTCACTAAAAGAGATGGTGTTAGTTGAAGAATTCAAGAACTGTGTTAAGGATGATGTTAAGACCTACCTTAATGAGAAGCAAGCACTGAACTTGCAATCAGCTGCCAAATTTGCAGATGAATATGTTCTCACTCATAAGTCCAAATTTCAGTCTAGCAGTAACAATAAATGGTCCCAATTTCAGAAAAAGGGTTACGGTGATACCCAAGATTCCTCACCCAAAGACAAAGACAAATCTGGTGATGGTGCTCAGAAATCCAGTAACAGGTCTGATCAAAGTGTGAAAGCTGACAGTGACAGAAGTGGTCTAGTTTGCAGATATTGCAAGAAATCTGGTCATGTTACAACTAACTGTTGGTTCCTTAAAGCTAAGAAAGAAAAAGAAAAGGATACCAAACCAAATGCCTTTGTGAAAACAAGGTTAGAAACCCCTGTAGTAGATAACCAATCTGCTAAATTGCCTGCTTCTTGTGGGGCTAAAAAGCCTAATATAGCTGACTTTGTGAGGGAGGAATTTCTTCCATTTGTGTCAGAGGGATTTGTGGCTCTGAATGAGCATACTACTCCTGTCCCCATATATATCCTAAGGGATACCGGAGCTTCTCAGTCACTTTTGTTGATGGACTCTTTGGAGTTACGTGATGAGGCCGCTTCAGGGGATTTCATACTTGTACAAGGTATTGAAGGGAGGACTGTATCTGTACCCCTGCGCTCTATATTCTTGAAGTCAGATTTAGTTACAGGACAGGTAAAGGTGGGACTTATGTCAAGTCTACCTATAAAGGGTGTTTCTCTGTTGCTAGGCAATGACCTGGCTGGGGGCAAAGTAGTTCCCCCTGTACATCTTACTTCACAGCCGAGCACTGAAAATGGGGATGAGGACCCATCTCTGTATCCTTCTTGCGCAGTGACTCGTGCTATGGCCAAGAAGGCTAAAGAAGATGATGTTGTGGTGCCGTCCAGTACATTGAATAGTCAGGACTCAGGTGGTTCGCCTCATGACTCTGATTGGCCTATTATGGTTTCTCCGTTTGAGGACTTATCAGATACTTTTATCAGTTCTCTATTCAGCCAGCCGGATGGGTCTGGTGATTCTGATGTGTCTGGAGACTTGTCTCTGTCCAGAAAGCGGTTGATTGAGGAGCAAACTAATGATCCTGAAATTGGTGTACTAAAGAGGAGAGCCCTTCCTGAAAAAGAAATAGATGCAGTTCCAGTTGGGTATTATCTCAAGGATGGTGTGTTGATGCGGAAGTGGCGCCCTCCTGATATCCCTGCCAATGCAGATTGGGCAGTGGTCAGGCAAATTGTTGTTCCGAAGGTCTACAGGAATGAGATCTTAACAATGGCTCATAGTTTACCTTTAGGAGGTCATCTTGGTGTTAACAAGACTGTTGATAAGATCATGAAACACTTCTTTTGGCCTGGGCTTCGGAAAGACGTTTCCAACTTTTGCAAAACCTGTCACACTTGTCAGGTAGTTGGAAAACACCAGTTAGACCCACCTGTAGCTCCATTGCAGCCTATCCCAGCATTTGGGGAGCCATTCTCTAGGGTCATTGTTGATTGCGTTGGTCCATTACCCAAGACTAGATCTGGAAATCAGTACTTGTTGACAATCATGTGTGCATCTACCAGATTCCCCGAAGCCATACCTCTACGTAACATCAAGGCAGCTGCAATCTCGAAGGCTTTGATAAAGTTCTTCACGTTGTTTGGCCTTCCCAGGGAAATTCAGTCAGACCAGGGTAGCAATTTCACTTCAGGATTGTTTCAGCAGGTTGTGTATGAACTAGGTGCAAAGCAGATTCTCTCTAGTGCCTATCATCCAGAAAGTCAGGGTGCCTTAGAGCGGTTTCATTCCACTCTCAAGACAATGATGAGGACTTATTGTTATGACCATGAGAAAGACTGGGATGAAGGGGTTCATTTGCTGTTGTTTGCAGCTAGAGAAGCAGTGCAGGAGTCTACTGGATTCAGTCCATTTGAGCTAGTGTTTGGTCATGAAGTGAGAGGACCTTTGCTATTATTGAGTGAACAATGGCAAGAGAAAGAGCCGCATATCAGTCTGTTAGACTATGTTGGCAAGTTCAAGGAAAGATTGCGTGCAGCTTGTGACCTTGCCAAAGAGAACTTGAAATCAAGTCAGGGAAAAATGAAAACTTGGTATGATCATAAGGCTAGAAGCCGTGAGTTTAAACCAGGAGAAATGGTCCTTGTGTTGTTTCCCTTGCAGTCCAATCCATTGCAGGCTAGATTTCATGGTCCTTATGAAATTCTGACAAAACTCAATGATCTCAATTACATTGTGAAGACTCCAGATAGGAGAAAACCAAAACAATTGTGTCATATTAACATGCTAAAGCCTTATCATGACAGAAATGCTAGGGTTGCAGCTGTCACTTCAGATTCTCCAATGGTCGAAACGTGTGAAGATGAGGGGGAGTTTCAAGATGATGAACCAAGAATTAAAGCTGAAGTTCTTTCATGTAAATTATCAAACACTGAAGTGTTGCAAAATCTTGATGTAAAACTCCAGCACTTAGAACCCTCACAGAGAGATCAGTTTGAAAGGTTGATCAAGAAATATGAGGATTTGTTTCCTGATGTTCCAAAGAGAGTTACTATAGCCTCTCATGATGTAGATGTTGGTGATGCCAAACCAATAAAACAGCATCCATACCGGATGAATCCTGAAAAGAGAAAGATTGCTGAGAAAGAGGTTGAGTACATGTTAAAACATGATATTATCAGACCCTCCAACTCAGATTGGAGTTCACCCTGTGTGCTAGTTCCAAAACCTGATGGAAGTACTAGATTCTGTACAGATTATCGCAAAGTCAATGCTGTAACTAGAACTGATGTGTTTCCAATACCTAGGATTGATGATTGTATTGATAGTGTAGGGCAAGCAAAGTTTCTGACCAAGATTGATTTATTGAAGGGTTATTGGTGTGTGCCTTTAACTGAGAGGGCCAAGAGCATCTCTGCTTTTGCCACACTATCTGGATTGTACCAGTATGAAGTCCTACCCTTTGGCATGAAAAATGCCCCAGCCACGTTCCAAAGGATGATACAGTCTACAATCGCCGGATTGCCACACACGGGTGCGTACATCGATGACCTGATCACATGGAGTGACTCCTGGGAAGAACATCTAAAAGATGTAGAGACGTTGTTCCAGCGCCTGACCCAGGCTAACCTGACTGTTAACCTGAGCAAGAGTGACTTTGGTTGTGCTACTGTCACCTATCTTGGCTACGTCATAGGCCAGGGTAAGGTGGCACCCATAAATGCTAAAGTCCAAGCCATCATGGACTTTCCAGTTCCTGACAACAAAAAAGCTTTGCGCCGCTTCCTTGGAATGATCGGGTACTACCGCAAGTTCTGCAAGAACTTTGCTGAGATTGCTCTCAGTCTAACTAACCAACTGAAGAAAGGCGTAAAGTTCACCTGGGATGATGCATGCCAGAGAGCCTTCGATCACCTGAAGTCTCTGCTGTGTCACTTCCCCGTGCTCAAATCTCCTGACTTCAACAAACCGTTCTCCATTGCGGTCGATGCTAGCGACCAAGCTTGTGGATCTGTGCTCCTACAGAGAAGTGACTCTGATGACATTGAGCATCCCGTGGCATACTTCTCCAGGAAGTTCAATCGCCACCAAAGGAACTATTCCACAATAGAGAAGGAACTGTTGGCTCTGGTCCTTTCTTTACAACACTTTGAGGTTTATGTTTGTACAGGACAAAAGCCAATGATTGTGTACACTGACCACAATCCGTTAATTTTTTTGAGTAAGATGAAAAACAAGAATCGGAGATTGTTGAATTGGAGTTTGATTTTACAGGAGTTTGACTTGGAAATTAAGCATGTGAAGGGTACAGACAATGTAATTGCTGATTGCTTATCCCGTGTTTGAATGTGTATATATATATCATGTGTTTGAATATTGTATGATATGTATATATAGACAAGTGTTCACTTAACCATTTTGTATTGAAAAGAAAAATTTTGCCTTTGTGAGTCAAAATTTTTCCCTTTTGGAATGGAGGTGTAATGTGAATATAGGCCACTAGATGGCAGTATTTACCTTTTTTTTGTTAAGCTCAGACTGGAGTCATGTTTGGACATGTTTCCAGACATGTCTGGGGCAAGTCCCCGAAAATAAAAAAAAAAGAGGTCTAAATGTGGGTGGGGTCTGCAAAAGAGTATATAAAGAAAAGATTTGAGACAGTAAAGAGTAGGAGAAATTGCAAGAAGATGACCAGACCTGCCATTCTGTTCAAGACCTGTGACGTTTCTTTTGTGGATTTCTTTGCCTGTGTTTGAGCATTTTCTTTATCCAGGACATTACCAAGCCACCCCACCAAAAAGGGACTGTAATTATTTCTGTTTTTTCTTATTTATCAATCTTGGTCTTTAGTTGTAGGTTGTTATTAGTCTTTGTCTTTGTTAAAAATTAAATGTGTTTTAGTTGTTAAAACTGTGTTTGTCATCCCTTGCTGTTGCTGTTGTGTTATAAATGTAATAACAAATTGGGGCCATAACAGTACCCATAGTTATTTTGAATATTGACAAAAATTAACATTTAAATGCTCCCTACTCTGAATATAGCGTTATCTAATAGTACCAGCCAAGTTAACCTTCGAAAGTTAAATCAGATAGGTAGCGAGATTTGATAGCAGATCACCTTAGCTAAGTAGTTATAATTAACATTTAAACGCATGATGGCTCTAACACACGGACCTGAGTTGGAAAAACCAAATTTTTAGAATTTTTGAAACTTTTTCTTAGGTATATCCAGCTTATTGGACGCAGAAGCAGAAAAAATGTATACTGTTTTGAGAGCTGCAGGAATAGGTTTAGAATAGATAATTATGTTTTATGTTACCATTAATATGGATTGGAAAATGCTTGATAATCGGATTATTGCAAAGCACAATAATGCAAGCTGAAAGGAAATGAATACAGATTGACCCTTGCAACTGAACAAATTACAACTTAGTTGCTAATTAGGAAACCTAAATGGGAATGGGTTTGGAGATGTAATGCCTTTTAAGGCAAGGTTTAAGCAGCACCAAGGTCCCTCTGATAGCAAGTCCCCTGTGGAAGAGGTCAAATTCTTTATTTTAGGCCCCTCTTCATTGAGAAGAACAACATTAAGGGGACCTATAGCAAAGAAAATGCCAATTTTGGTTCAAAATTTTAGTTTTGAGGTGAGAACATGAAGTAATCCTTCAAAAAGTCTACTTTCAGGACATAAATGCACTTTCTGCCAAATTGGTCTTAAACTTTCCCTAAAATTGCTCTGATATTACTAATTACACTAAAAAACCCTTTAAAACCTTAATAAAATTGATCAGGAAAAAAATACAGATTTCTCAGCAACTGTACATCCACTTAACTTCATATTTGGCAGTTTTCTTCATTTTGTGATGATCTATGTCTGTACAAGCTCTTTTTGCAATATGTAACTCTGAATATGAGTAAATCAAAATATTCCTATTTAATTAGCTGTTTCCCACCAAAATTGATTTAGGGGGGTCAAAAAATACTAGAACATAGAAACCTGTATCAGACAAAAGGATGCTTTGCTTCTGGGACATTCTTGCTGGGATATAAAGTCGCGGACAGAGCAAAATAGCTCGTAGATATGCACCTGGTGGAATCTAGGGTTTACTTCTCAGTGCAAGGATTTTATACTGTGAAGAACTTAAAAGCCAATGGGTTTGGTTTCTGAAATGAAAATGAAATGCAACAGCTTTAAATCTGGTGCGTGTAATGGGGTCTCATGTACAAGTGTAAATGACATTTTTAAATACAAAACTGCAGTTTGAATGTACAGTATAATGAAGGATTTGATTAAAAAATAAAGATTTTTTAGACTTACAACTATTTATGCAACAATACATAGTAGCCCTTTTTATTCGCAAGACTATTGTCTGCCAATAAGAATTAACCCATTACTTGGGTACGTCAACACACACACACACCCACACACATGCATTCACATTGCTTTTAAGATTGGTGACATATGAGCATATGATATTCTGTCTGAACATATTCTCCTGATTGCTGCATTTGCTTCTGATATTTTTATTGAGCTGTAATCGAGCAAACAGTATTCCATTACACCTCTCCTTCGCAGTGGCAAAATGCATGTACAATACATATTGCATATAATTAGTAGGTTCTTCACATCCATCTTGCAAGTGAACTGAATATTGTCATTATCATTATCACTATCTAAATTACTGTTCAGTTACAAAATTAACTGATCAAGAGCCAAGTCTTATGGAGCTGCATGACTGCAATCTGATAGAGCGACCATCTTCTCATTAAGACCTGACTCTAATGACGGGCTAACTTTGTTACGATGACCTAGCTCTCTGATAAATCACCATGCGAGAAAATCCCGAAACACAGTAGAAGACTAACCTTTAAAGAAGGGCCCACTCTTTGCTGAAGAAGTGGCTCTCTATGTTTCTGATGAATCAACTCCGGTGAAGCGAAAGCACTATCAAGCTTAATTTTATGAAAGGAAGGCTAAGCATCCAAAGAAAACACTTTTCACTCAAGCAAATAAAGAAATGGTTTTATGGATAAACACTTCTGCCACTAATGCACAATGTAATGCACAAATACAATAATGCGCAGTGATGATTATACACCACCACTTTTGTCTAAAAGGGGTCCAAATATATTAATTATCTGTACTAACTGATTGAGAAATACTATTGTAGGCACAATAACACAAAAATCATTCCCACAAGTATTTTTTGGTAAAAAATATGACAAAAACAATTTTTTTTGACTCTTGCATAACCTGAATGCATGTTTGGAGACTTATTCCATGATTATTGATACAAAAAAATAGTAAAAACTAATTTGACGCCACATATTTTGCAAAATTACCTTTGATGGTCAGTTGTTCCTGTAAATAAGGTGACATGAACTTTGAACAACATGTTGAACTCATTGACACCATGGAAGGAGATTGTTTGTGGCACATTGTGGCCTTACGTGATGTTGAAAACATCAAATGCTGCCATGGCACTGTAAGAAACACCATCAAGTGTTTCAGAGACTGGTTTACTGAAAAGTAGTGGCACCAGAGGTGCAAAATGGAAGTAAAGTGCCGATGATCCTTGTTATCTGTGTATGACAAGTTAAAAAAAAACAGTTGTTGACTGCACGACCACTCTGTGATGATATTAATAGTGCCGGAGGTGAAGAGATGAAAGTATGAAGATCTAATATTTCCAAACACTTGTGTGAAAATAGTCTGATTAGTCATGTTGCTGCCAAGAGCTGACACCATCAAAAAAGACTTGAATTTGAGAAGAAATTCAAGGATTGGACACCAATGGCCCGGGAACAAGTCCTTTGGTCCAATAAATAAAAATTTGAAATGTTCTAACCCAAACGCAGAACTTATGTGTGCTATAGCATTGGGGAATATTTCAAAAATGAGTGTGAGACCCCCCTCAGTAAAACATGTAGGTGGTAATGTTATGGTTTTGGGTTCAGTTTGCTCGAAAGGAGCTAATGATCTCATAAAAATGGAGGGAATCATGGATCAAAAGCAGTATTACAGCATCCTTGTAAGGCAGGCATTACCATCTGGTTAAGAGACTGATTGCTCGGGGATTTTGTTTTCACCAAGATAATGACCCTAAACACACTTCAAAATTGTGTAAGAATTATCTCAGTTGGAAAGAAACATCTGGTGACAGAATAATTATGACGAGGCCTGGAGAAAGTCCAGACCTTAGTCCACTATAGAAAATCTGCTGTAAAATTGACAGAATCTGTTTGGAATGAACCTCAATCCATGTTTGTTGTTTTTACTATATATACTTCTTTGTATCTGTATGATCCAGCATTACATGAAATAAATACATGCACAGTACTTGGTAACTGATTTATCTTCATTTTCTTTAGTGTATAATCATCACTGCAAACTACTGTATTACACCAGGTAAAACAAGTCTACAGCATCAATAGTACAATTTGAGATAAAATTTGCTTAGGACATTAGGACTAAGCACAAATTTTGATTAATTCATATCAATAAAGAATAGCATCATAGCCTAACTGCGAGATATTGATTTTTGCAATGTTTGCTTGGTTTTAAATAAAAGTTGACAGTATTGATATCGATTTTTTTAGTTGCCCTTGTTAAATTCATGCCTGCATGAAAACCATAATGTTACATTGAGTTATCCCTATAATTTACTCATTTCTGAACAGCAGAGTCTTTTCCTGTAGGGGTCATTTTTTAATTGGAACCGTAATTTCTGACAAATTGAAGAACTACCTTAGACAATCGCTCTACTGATATACTAGTACAGTTCAAGCCTTTCAGCCACCCTAGATAGTCCAAGGGTTGTTGTACTCGGCTGCAGTCAAAAAAAAAAAAATTTTTGTCAGGAGTGTAACACATTTTCTGTAAAAGTTGATGATAAATTCAAAGAGCAGTATTTGGACAGAGTGCAGTTTGTCTATATTTATACTGATAGATCTTTACTGGATATACATGGCATGTTTGTTATCATATAAAACAAAAATAATGCCAAAAATCAAATGTTGTGCAATGTCACAAAAAGGCCTCTTTTTTTACCCTGCCACATAAAATGTTGACCCATTTGACATATCTTCAAATGGATGATGTTTTAAAAATCCAATCAGGCTTCCGTCTAGCTCTATGTGGACTACACAGGATGATGGCCATAATATGCAAAATGGTTGTGATAAATTACAATAGCAGAAGAGTCTTGAATCCCACAATTGGTGTGGCTAAACAACCCAATAGTATCAATTTGTGATTTACAGAGACAAAAAAAGCATTTTCTGCATGTAATGTTTCAATCAGTGATTTTCACTATTTGCAGTGCCTCATTCCTTCATCATTATGCCCCTCAAGGGAAATGTCTTCAGGTTGTTAACCTCTTTAATGCAGATTATCATCATCTCCCACTGTTATACATTACTGTATAAATCATGATACAGACAAAATTTAACTGATTAAATATGCTTGTGAAGAAAAGAGAGAGGAAGAGGGCTACATACCATAGACTCTGGTGTATGGTGTAGATTTTCTAATTGAATTTAAAAAAATGTTGTTTAATCCCTGTTGTTTTATCCATTATCACCAGCTGTTCCAATGTGGAAACTGGATGAGTCATCCCTGGAGGTCTGTTACCATAACAAGTGCCTACATATTACTACACTACACCGGGTCCAAGAAGCGTACTGGCCAGCTCTTTGATTGGAAGGCATGTCAGCACACAGTTCGGCTAAGCTGGCAGCCACGTTCACCTGTACATTATTTCTTCAGTTTTCTAATTATACAGTCTCAATGGTTTTAGACACTATTGTGCCGTTTCTCCGTACCTGTTTCTATCTCTGTCCTATAGGCACACAAACACACCCACATAGACAGACACAGGCGCACTCGCACACATGCACAATATGTTTTTGAGATATGTACATATATATACAGGGTTTCGTTTTATACTGAATAACAAACACAAGGGGTGTGTTTGGATATTCAGTCAGCCCTATTTTCCCTTTGAATTTTGTGTTGTGTGTAGCAGTGCAGAAGCTTCCTGTTTGAGAGCGTCTTCTTATTCAGACCTTTCAGATTGCATCATAGTGCTCCTTACTTTTCTGTACACTCACCCATCTCTGCTTCTCTCTCAGCTGTATTCCTGTAGACACGTTTTGCGGCTGCTGCAGAATTCCAGTTCACAGGAGAGCATAAACCATTCACCTCTAATTAATTATAAACAAATTATCCTGGAGCTTCATATTCTTCAGTTCTTTTTTCTTTTATTCGTGCCATTTTGTAAGATTAAGCTTGCTTCTCCTGTTTTGATGTACTTTTTTGGTCTTGCCTAACCCAGTTTGTTAAACTACTGTTCTGTCCATCTTCTATGCACTGTGGTAAAAAAAAAAAAGTCTGCAACAACCCACCTCTCCACACATGGCTGCAGCTGCATTTGTGTAAAGTGCTACAACGGGATATTAAAATGACAAATAAAGAAGAAAAGAAAAGAGACAGGAAAAGAGAATTGTAAATTTATATTCATCTGGTAGATCTAATGTTCTTGTATTGGCAGAGTAGGAGGTGTTTGAAAGTCTTTTTGAAGGTGACATTGCAGAGGGCATAGCAAGCAGGGTTGACAGTGCTGTTGATGTAGCAAAGCCAGTAGCCAATGGTCCAAACAGTGTTGGGGATGCAACTGGAGCAGAAGGTGTTGATGAGCACCATGACGTTGTAAGGTGTCCAGGTGACCACAAAGGCCACCAGGATGGCCATGATGGTGCGGGTAACTTTCTTCTCACGAGATGGTGCCGATTTCTTTTTCTTTGGTGGCTGTTTGGTCATCTTAACAATCTTGCGAGTCACCAAGTTCTGCTTCTCCGCCCCTGGAACAATCTCCACTGTGGTGGCAGAAGTGTTGTAGCAGTCGCCTTTGGGTGATTTGGTCACAATCTTGATGCAGGTCAGCTTAGATCCTCCTGCCTTGGCCCGGGAGTGAGTGGGCAGTGGGCTGGGGTTGGCATTGGTGTGGCAGTTTTTTCTGGCCTGAGCAGGCTCTCCGTCTTTCAGATTAGAGGCCGCTGCACTGCCAGAGGTGGAGTCGTTGGAGCTTTCCTTCTCCTCGGCCAACATGCAATTCTCCGTCACCCCTTCCTCCCCCTCCCCTTCCCCTTCCCCACTTGCATTGGAAGGGCCCTTGCCATTCTGTAACTTGCCATCATGTTGGTTAGAAAGGTTCTCTGTGAGCTGGGACTGGCTCCTCTCTGTGTCCTCCACGGCCACATTGTTATTGTTAGGTTTGCTGATGTGGCTTCTCACATGACTTGGTGACAGAGCCTCCTGGTTGGCACCAGAGGGTTTCCTGTTGTCCTTCTTTACTCGGCTCTTGCTGGCTCTGGAGATCTGCCAATACAAGACTGACATGGTGATGACAGGCAGATAGAAGGCAGCGATTGCTGTGCCAAAAGTGACTGCAGCATTGGAGAAGAACTGAATGTAGCATTCCCTTTCTGGTACAGTCCGGCCGCCAACAATGAACTGCCAGAAGAGGATGGCAGGGGCCCATAAGATAAAAGACAGAACCCAAGCTGCGGCAATCATGATGCCAGCCATCTTGGTGGTCCTTTTGACTGGGTAGCTGAGCGGTTTGGTAACGCAAAAGTAACGATCAAAGCTGATGATGAGTAGGTTCATGACTGAGGCATTGCTGACAACGTAGTCCAGGGCAAGCCATAGGTCACAAACCACTGGCCCTAGGGGCCAATAGCCAATGACAATATACACTGTATACAGGTTCATGGAGCAAAGGCCAATGATCAAATCTGCACATGCTAGGCTGAAGAGGAAGTAGTTATTGACAGTCTGCAGGTTTCTGTTGACCTTTATGGAAAGCATGACAAGGATGTTTCCAATGACCGTGACCAGACTGAGGGAGCCTGCCACCAGGACAATGAACACTACCTCCACAGTCTTATACGGGCTTTCAGGCAGTGGCGGCTCGGTGTCATTCCCTTCAGAGCCATTGAGGAAGGTGAAGTTAGAAAACTCAGTTTCATTCATTGTGGGTTGATGTCCTGCAGCTTACCCACAACACCTAGGAAGAACAGAGGAAAAAGGGGAAAAATATGAGATTCTGCATTAGGATATTCCTCCTTAAAATGACTTTCAGTAACCGTTTATTATTCATTTTTTAACACTATCCATATTATGAGTAGTCTGTGGGCAGCCTACTACAGAGATAGCCCCATACTGCAGGTAGTTTGTAGGCTGCATACCAGAGTATTTTCCGGTTGCTCAGGGGACTTGGCAGCTCTAGGCATTAGTCCGTATATTGGCAAAGTTTTTTGATTAATAGTCCCAGTGAGGTGCCTTCCGACTGGTTGATTCTTGAACAGGATTATCCCATATATGAACCAATCGTAAGTTGTTTGATATAGGGCTGGGCTATTATCTGAATTGCAATGATTTTAAGCGCAATAAAAGTAACTGTCACTCTGAGGAAGACAGACGAGCTTGCATATTACCATTTCTATGACACATACCTAAAGTGGCATTGAACAAACAGCAGAGGCCATTTGAAATGCTTTCGGGAGCAAAACTGTGATTTGAAGTCTGCTAATTACCAGTGAGGTTGGGCAGTCTCCATCATCTTAGCATAATTAGCTTACCTGAAGTCAATTCTGGTGTACTTTGCCTAACTTACAATCAAGCTATTCATTCAGCCAACTGACTAACCAAAATGTGGCCTATAGTGATTAGGAAGAGATCATGAGAAGCAGACAGACCTAACTAGGCTACTGCGTTAGATTGAAAGAATGTAAGTGATCTGAATAAATAGCCAACCTCGGAATTGCACCTCTCATGTTAGAATTTTTACATATTATTAAAACGATTTCTTAAAAATAAAATCATTTTAAGATGGCCCTGGATTGTAAGCATTTAAAAATATACGCTAAATGGAAAACATTTTGTGAAGAATATCGAATGTGATTATTTTTAATAAAATTATTTTTGCATTTAACGCAAAAATACTCAAATGCACGTAAGATTTTGCAAACACATTCAGGCGAATCTGTGCCATAAATTTTGTTGCATTTTTTATTTGATAATTGAACAAGATTCATTTAAAATAAAATAGTTCTTGATTTTGGTTACTTCAGCGCTTCTAAAAAGCCTAGAGTGAAGGTGGAAAACAGTTAGTTTAAGTGCATCAAACATGACATGTAAACAGTTAATGCATTCGCACGCAGCGCGGCCAAATGTAAAACTAGCATTAATCTAGCAAACACGTTTGCCAAGTCTTCGCTGTGTTTGTCCATTGAGTGTAATGCAAAAATATTTTCTTTCTCACATTCACGTTTGATATGCTTCACAAAATGTTTTCCACTTTGCTTATATTTTTAAAAACTTAAAAACCAGGGCTATCTTTAAATGATTTAATTTGTAAGAAATCTTTTTTAATGATAAGTAAAAATTCTACAATGAGAGGTGGAATTCAGAGGTCTGCTATTCAGATTATTGAAATTCTTTCAATCTTACACCTTAACTTGGTTAGGTCTGCCTGCTTCTCATTATCTCTTCTTAATCATTATCGGCCATTTTTTGGTTTTGATTGGTCAGTTGGCTGAATAAAAGGCTTGACTGCAAGTTAGGCAAAGTACACCGAAATTGATTTAAGGTAAACTAATTATGCCAAGGCGATGGAAGCTGTCCGACCTCGCTAGGAATTAGCGGACTTCAAATCACAATTTTTTTTCCCGGAAACATGTCAAATTACCTGTGCTGTTTGTTCAACACCACTCTAGGTATGAGTCAGAGAAAAGGTAATAAGCAAGCTTGTCTGTCTGCCTAATAGTGGCAGTTACTTATATTGTGCTTAAAATGATTGCGATTTTGTTAATCGCCCTGAAAAACCCTGGATTTACGCATATATGCGCCACTGGGTTTTCCCACATACGCGGCTGTGGGATTTCGCCGCATGGCAAATTCAACGCATATATGCATCAGTGGTATGGTTAATGTTAACCTTACATTTTTAACCTTTATTTAACCTGGAAAAGTTAGTTAAGAATATGTTTCTCTTTTTCATGGTTACCATGAGAGAAATGCCAGATCAAATGATTGCAAGGGAGGAGGGATGGAGAGAAAAAAGCGTGAAGCACCTCGAGCAATTTTGAGGTTAAGGCCCTTGTTCAAGGGCCCAACAACAGAGATCATCTCAACTTCATCTCTCCAAATCACGGCGGAATTCCAAGCCCTACTTGGGGCGTGGACCAGTCATCAGTCAAGCAACCTACTACTAGGAAACCCAGCTGCCCTATTGATCTATTTTATGCGTATTCGAGTATTTAAACAAGAAACTAAAATGAACTAAATCCTACAAAGATTTACCAAGAAATATTTCATTTTGTTATAATTATTAGGTCTCGATGTTCATTACATTGTGAAACACAGAAAAAAAGATTATGACAATGTATTCCATCTGCTTTTCCCTCTTGCAAGTTGCAGTGTATGCCATACTGACAGCATAATTACGTGAGGCAATAGACAATCTCAGATGACTCATTTGAATTTTGATGCTTTAAATCTTTCAACACTTTCAAATGCCAAGTGGATAAAATGGAGAGAGTGAATTTAGGCTGGCATTAAATCCTGAAAGACCTTTCCTTGCTTTAATATCTATTTAGAATTCAGTGAGCACATTCTCCTTTGATTTTACACAGCCTACACACTCTTGCATTTAACCTCAACTATCGCAGTTCATGTACTGCAAAGCATCTTCAATCAATAGAGAGAGTGTTCATCTGGATAAACATCTGACTTACATGCTGTCATTAAAAAAAAAATTCTCTGATAGGAATGGACTGGAAGACAGAAACAGTCTTCTCATTAGAGATGAAAGGTAACATTCAGCCCACTTAAGAGTATGGCTAGAGGATTCAATGAAAAGACAAAAACCAAGGGCGGTTCAACTGACTGAACAGTTAGAAAAATCAAATCACAGGGTAAAAACAAGTCAAATTAATCCAATAATTGTACAGTGTAAGACAGAAAAATATGGACTTACATAAACTATGCTGAAAGTCCAACCTATCTATCTTATGGAACTCCTTGATTTTTTTAATTGCCAGAAAATCAATCTATGAATTGCAAACAGAAGACACACCTTTTTGTGCATTTCTGAGCGCATGATTGTGTGTGTGTGTGTGTGTGTGTGTGTGTGTGTGTGTGTGTGTGTGTGTGTATATATATATACATACACACACACACACACACACACACACACATTTATACGTCTGTTACTGTCAGATTGTGAAAACACATACCTGTAAACTCTCATGCATTCAATGTTAGTTTAAGATGCATATTTACATTCCTCTGCTGTAGTCAGCAATTATTCAGTCAATGCGTTGGCTATGTAAGAGATTCTTGTGCGGATTTGAAGTCCTGGTCACATTTTAGCTGAAGTATTGCTCATAAAGGCTTTATACAGCATGCAAAATGCCTTCATAAATGAGACATCATTTCTTTATAAATCATACATAAGCAAATGTCAATGCTTTGTAACGGGGGAAATAACACATCCTTATTCGGGATCTGATGCCAAATGTGATTTAACTGACAATGTCACTTAGCTAGTGGCTAAATGTTATTAAGGGTGACATTGTCAGCTAAGTGACATTGTCATTGTCACATCTCGCATCGCATGCTGAATAAGGATGAATTATTTCACCTTTTACGAAGCATGACATTTACGTCTGCATGATTTATGAAGACATTATGTGTCACTAATGAAGGCATTATACATGCTGTATAAGGCCTTTATGAGCAATACTTCATCGAAAGTGTGAGTGAAGTCCTTGTGCATGGAGGGGTTGGAAGCAATGTAATTGCAAAAAAAATTGCAATTGTTTCAAATGATCTAATTTAATTTAAACAATCGCAAAACACATACATTGCTTCCAACCGCTAAGTAAAGAAAAGCGTGAGAGGTCTGGAGTCGTAATCGGTATGCATTATAAATGAAAACTGGCCACATCTGATAATGTTGAGAGTTTTCGGAGCTTCTGTAATGGTAATTTAAATGAATGATTGAAAACAGGTTGTGACCAATCATTTATTTTAAGGCATTGTTTTGAGCCTCCCCAATCGCCAGTTCACCAGCCGCCACTATATATATATATATATATATATATATATATATATATATATATATATATATATATATATATATATATATATATATACACACACACACACACATACACACAAACACACCATGGAAATGTCACACAAGGACAGGTTTAACTGCAGGGATTCAGTCATTGCTTCTCAGCCCCTCCTTCTCCAGTGGGAGCTGAGTGCAGGTTTATAGCATGAAGATGTTCGCTTGGAAAATGTGGGCGATTAGGGAGCTTTCTTTTTCTCCTTCCAATAGAGCTAAGTGTTATCAGTGACAGATACAACAGCACTTGTGAAACTAATCTGGGAAAAGAACTGGTGCAACAGACGTGCCAACACAGCAGGCCTTTCTTCTCTTCCCAGGATGCCTGCCACCAGGATTAGAGCGGGAAAAATTGCTGGCAAATGCCATATCTTGCTGTGAGAAATCTCTATTCAACTGCTCGAGAACATACCACTCGACCCCAGCCTCACTTTGAGCAGTGTCATTCAAGAGAATGTTTGCCAAACATGTTATCTTACACTGGGAGCATGATTCCTGATAGTCCTTCTTATTGCAACAAGAATACTTGCATTAACACTGCAAACACATCAGCCATTGAAATGACTGCAATATGAACCACTCTATTCTTGACAGAAATCCCATCGCATTACTCGAAAAACAACATCTCCTATCCGAAGACCACGTCTCTGTTTTGATGTCATATCTTTGCACCTTCTCAGTGACACACAAACTGTTTCTGGCTCGTCAGACTTGTCATTTGGGTAAATGACTGTATCTGAGGGCTTGCCTCGATGAGAGAGCGAGTGAGAGAATCAAAAATGATCTTCAGCTTCCACTGCACCCAGTTCGTTCAACGCAACCTGAGACCCAGCTGTGAGTACTATCCTGCCCCCAGGAATGCAGTTAGCCTCCAATCGTGGTCTTGATGGCAGCATTATCAAAGCTGACACTGACGGCCAGTATGGCCAGTGGATAATGACTGCCAAGTGTTCTGTGAGAAGTCATGAATCATTACTCTATGACTGGAACCATGAGTCAGTGTACAATGGAGTGCTCTGCCTCCATTTTTTTATCTTATTATTATTATGTTTTTTTTTTTTAACTTAATGGTACGTAATGTATGAGTTAGTATGTTGTATGGCTTGACTCTGAGACATGAATTGGATACAATCAAACCAAGATCCATTGCAAGATCAACCAGTATGTCACATCCTGAGTGTTTTTTTCAATGGTTTTCTCCACAATCCAGCTGTCCTAGTGAGTTTCTCCTTCACTTTCCAATGTTGGTTCTTATTATTTATTGTCTCCTGCTTCGCCCCTCACTGAGTATTCTCTCTTTCATCCATTCTCTGCCGTCAATTGTCATCTTGTGTATTTAGATTCCTGGTCTATGTCTCCCCTTTGATAGGTTGTTCTTTTGCGTCTTTGGTATTAAAACTAGACAAAAGCGAGTTACTCCTTTTTAGGGAATTCCTTATCAGTGTTTTCGGTCCTGGCTAGTGGTTTCTTCCAGTCTTCCCATGCCCTGGTCTGTTCGGCTGGCCATTCCAGTTACTGACCTGGGACCAGTCCCTTTGCCTAAGCCGTGCCTGAACCCTAGTGATCCTGTTCACTCCTGCCTGACAATGAGCATCTTCTGATCAACCCCTTCTAAAGTGCCTTTGAGTAATTTTTCTGATGTTAGTAAAAGAGGTCATTTCTGAGTAATTTGTGATCTGAGCCTGGCTCCTTGATCTGAAATTTGTGACACAGTTACTGCAGAGTTGTTTGCATACCATCATGCAATGCTGCAGTGCTGTGACTTTTATCTAGCAGAACTATGCAATGATTCTTTCAGAAGGAAAAATTCTGACCTTGAGTCATTTTTATTGTAATTGTCAGACTGATCTGTGTAATTCCTCAATGGTTCTCTTGACCAAAGTACTCTACATTATTGACTGGGATGGGCAGGGGACTGATGTTTATTCCCAACATATTGGTGGTTCTGCCCCAACCAGATTAAAGCCATCCCCGCATAACAACAGAAAATCCTGTTATCATCTTCGCCAGAAAACCCTAATCACAGCATTAGGGATGGCACCCCATTCAAATAATCCCCATAAAAATTGTAAGTGTCCAACAAGTGACATCAGAAAAAGCTGTGGAGAGAAGGATTACGACATCATTGTAGTTTCAGTCAGCCTTGATCTCCAGCTGTGTGGTTGCACATCTGCCCTGGTATAGCAATGATCCTTCCACTTCTTAACATGACCCCTGAGTTGGAGGAACCAGCCTCTCCCCCTACAGGCCCCAGTGAGACGAATACATAAATGTGCTGTGATAATTATATACCAAACAAAATGAAGATAAATCAGAAACTAAGTACTATTTAAGTATTTATTGCATGTTATATTGGATCATATAGATGAAAATAAAAAGTAGAAAGAAAGAAAATGAAAGTAAAAACAAAAAAGTCTTTTTGAGGGAAAAGGTCGATATCTAGTGTGGCCACCCTATGCTTTGATTGAAGCATTTAATCTTTCAGGCATAATTTTCTTAAATTTTTCATTTCCTCACTCACTTAACTATTCCATATGATTTGAAGTTCATCCCAAAGAGATTCTTTTGATGTAACAACAGATTTGCTCAATCGAATGAAGGTCTGGACTTTGAGCAGGCCAAGTAATAACTTTTATGTCACCAGATGTTTCTTTCCAACTGAGACAATTCTTGCAGAACTTCTTGCAGTGTCATTATCTAGTTCATATCGTCATTATCTCTGACATCACGTAAGGCCATAATGCGGCTACAAACAGGCTGAGTTCCTTCAGTTGTGCCATTGAGTTTAACACTGTAATGCTGCTCAAAGTTCATGTCACCTTATACACTGGAGCAACTGCCCATCAGAGATAATTCAGGAGAATAATATTGCCTAAAACGAGTTTAAACTAAAAAAATTTTTTTTGCATCAGTAATCATGGAATGAGCCTTCAAACGTGCATTCAGGCTATGCAAGAGTCAAAAACATTTAATTTGCGACAACTTTCAATTGATATCAAAAATGGATGTTTTCAGTATTTTTGTTTAATACCCTTATTTTTACCTCAATATACTTTTTTTTAAACCCGCCACAACCCCCCACTCTGGAGGACAACTTTGTTAATTCAGTCAGTTATATAATTGTGTACGAGTTCTCCTACCATCACCTGACGAAACAAAACACGCAATCAAAAAAAAAAAAAGATCCAATACAGCACAATAAGGATTACATTCACAATGCTTTTCTACCTTTGCATTTGTAATTATTAGCTCATCTATTCCATCTCTTCTTATTCCCAGCCTTCTGTATCCCATTTTTTGCCGTACTTTGTCCTGTCTCATGGGCCATTACAAACTCAATTCCACTGAAATACTTGACAAATTCTTGAATTTCTCAATTCTTAATGCCTCAACAGATGTCAATCTGAAAATAAATATTTTTGCCAAATATGTAATTATATTACAGATTAGGCGTGTTCCTTTTGTTACATTACCCAATAATACTTTTAATAAATCTAATTGTATTCTATTATACTGCGATATCCAATCTTGGACCTTTATCCAAAATAAGGCTTTTATAGGACAGTACCAAAATAAATGGTCTACTGACTCCACTTCTTCCTGGCAGAATCGACAAAGGGGTGATGAATTTATTCCCCATATATTTAGCATCATTTTAATTGCTAAAAACTTATATATGAAGTTATATTGAAAATATGTTACCTTTGGATCAAGTGAGGTTTTGTAAAGGATTTTAAAAACTTTGTTCCAAGGGACTCCGGTTTCCTCCCACAGTCCAAAGACATGCATATCAGGTTAATTGGAAACACTAAATTGCCCATAGGTGTGAGTGTGAGAGTGAATGGTCTGTGAATGGTGTGTGCACCCTGCAATGGATTGGCAACCTGTCCAGGGTGGGTCCCTGACTTTGCCTGTAGCCAGCTGGGATAGGCTCCAGCTCGCCCCGTGACCCTAGTGAGGAATAAGCGGGTATAGAAGATGAATGAATGAATGAATGTTCCAAGGGACTGGTGTATTTAAAATATTTTCCCAACTATCTAGAATTCTGTCTGGTATACCTCAATATACTTGTGGGAATGATTTTTTTAAAAAATCTAATTTCCATGAATAGTATTTTTAAATACATTTTAACCAAAAAATTACAGAGAAGTAGTATATTAGGACCCCTTTCAGACAAAAGAGGTGGCGCATAATCATCACTGCACACTACTGTAACTCAGCCTCGCAATGGCATGGATTTAATGCTTAGATCAATGAATCGATCTTCCAGAACCTTTGAGCTGTTGAGGTCAAACTGCACATCACAATGGACCAGTAGGCAGATTTATAAAGCATCCTGTAGACCATGTGCAGCAGGGCTAGGAACTAGAGCAAGTCTCATCGCTCAATGAAATAACCCCAATCCTCAGTGAAAGGCCCACTTTCCACCTCAACTGGAAAATTTCTTCTCATTTCAGGATGCAAAAGATAGCTTTCTGGGTTTATTCTCACCTTGTCATTAAGTTGTGATCAAAAGTTTGCTGAATTTGTAAAATAGGTAACATTTTTTTAAAGAAAACACGAATGGCCAGGCAAAACACATTTCTTTTATGTCTCATTGGGTTCATATCCAACTGTAGGTCATGTAGAATGGCACAATCATCGAATGAAACAAGGCCATTAGGGGGAAAAAAGTGTGCATACCCTGAATATTGCCCCCTTTAGCATCAATAACAGTGTGCAGTCTCTTGTGATAGTTGTCACTGAGGCCCCTAATTCTCTCAGGTGGTATAGTTGTCCATTCTTCCTTGCAAAATGCCTCCAGCTCCTGCAAATTCTTTGGTCATCTTGCATGAACTGCATGTTTGAGATCTCCCCAAAGCGGCTCAATGATATTGAGGTCAGGAGACTGTGATGGCCACTCCAGAACCTTCAACTTTCTCTTCTATATCCACTGGAGAGTCAACTTGGCCTTGTGCTTTGGATCATTGTCAAGCTGGAAAGTCCAAGTGCGTCCCATGAACAGCTTTCCTGCTGAAGAATGCAAATTGTCTGCCAGTATTTTCTGATAGCATGCTGCATTTATCTTGCCATCAATTTTTGCGAGATTTCTTGTGCCTGTAGAGCTCACACAACCCCAATGCATCAGTGAGCCACCACCATGCTTTACAGTGGAAATGGTATATTTTTCACCATAGGCTTTGCTGACTGCTCTCCAAACATAGCGCTCATGGTTGTGACCATGGACTGTATATGAAGATGGACAGCCCAACAGCACCTGAAAAGTGAAGCCAAAACGTCGCGATTGCCATCCAGTGGCTGGCTGCAGTACAATTTATAAGCCTGCCCCCTCCATAATAGTGAATAGGACACAGGCAACACAAAAATAATTCAAGTAAATTTTTCTGAAGATGGTTTCTGCCTTTTTAAGAAGTTTATACCATACTGATATATGATCAAGCGTTCATTTTTCTGATAGGTTTGCAGTTAACAATTTATTTGATATTATAGAAAACGAATGGGGCACATGTGATTGACAGCAGCTGTACGTCACGGAGTCTTGTTGGCCCCCGCCCGGTAAAAACTTTTGTTTTCAGAATAGTATCTTTAGGCAGCTGCCGTAAGAAAGATGACAGGAGATTTGCGTTCACTGAAAATTTTTGAGAGGGCTAGTTGAGGGCATTAAGACCTAGAGCACCTCATGGTGCACTTCTTTCACATTCTTAAAAATTATATATATGATATTCATGCCCCTTCCGTTTTTAAAGCGAGTGCGACGCAGACATTGCATCAGGTCTTAATGGGTTAATTCAAAATTCGAACTACCTTTCCAACTAGTTATAAGTCTGAGCATGCACAAACAAAATGACTTTCACTTTGAAATGTGATTTAAAAAATTCAACAAAAGTCAGTGTTAAAATGCTCGCAGCTCGCAAAATGGGGTAAGTTACACTTGAAAACACTGACTGCAGCTATGGACGAGAAATTGCTAATATCTGTTGCGTAATGTAGTTAGCTACCTAGCTAGCATGTTAAGCAAGATTAACTGACTAGACATCATCTCTGGCGAGTTACATAGTCAGAACTATCTGCGAAACAGATGGCAGCAGGGGTCTCTTTACCCAAAGACTGCATTACCTTATTTATTGAGCCTACAACTGCAATGCTACAGGCAGTTGGAGGGTCTGTTCCCTTATATAGGGTGGACTGTGTCTATGTATAAACTATTACAGGCACTTATGTTAATTGCCTAGCACCCAGTCCAGGTGAAAAGTTCAGGGGGGGGTGTTCGGGTGGGTGCATGGACGGGATCTCGATACCGCGGCTCCACCCCTGATCACTACTGCACATACTCTGGCTCCAAATGTGCAAGAAAGCAGCGCCCGTATCCGGGATATTTTGGCTCCATTTTTGATCAATGGGAGTGAATGGGGGCGTGTCGTCCATCTTTATATATCTATTTTGGTCTGTTTTGGTTGTGAGGTGTGTCAAGGTGTTGTCTAGTATATTTTAAGCAGGATTTTTTTTGTGGGATTGGCGCAATGATGGCTCGACCATGCTGATCATTGTTATTGTAAGTACCCCTTATTGTGCTCCTTGAAACAAACACACCATCTTTTTCCACAGCATCCTGTACTTCTTCTGAGGTAGCTTGTCGATTTTTCTTTGTGTCCGGAACAGTTTGTTCTCCTGGCAGTTTGGGCTGAACTCTTTCTTAGCCTACCTGATCTTGGCTTGGTATCAACATATCCCTTAATTTTCCACCTCTTAATCATGGACTGAACAGTAGTGACTGGCATTATCTTTTTATATCCTTCCCTACTTTTGAAAAGCTTAATTACATTGTTACGAAGTTCCTTAGACAGTTCTTTCTGCTCCCCGTGGCTCAGTGTCTAGTCAGATGAGGGCATCCACTCGGGAGCTAACAAACTGAATATCTACACACAGGCAATTTAAAAAGCCACCGGTGTGGAACTCTCAATAACCATTTAAACCTGAGTCTGTCACTTTGTGTCTAAATAACAAGGTCATACATTCAAGGGTATGTGAACTCATGATCAGGGCCATTTGGGTGATTTCAGTTATCAAAATGATTTAAAAAGGAGCCAAACACTGTGATAAATGACATCACTATCCTTCAATAAAACACAAGTTTTTAGCACGATGAGTCATATTTTCAAAATAAATGGCAACTTTTCTCAAATTCAGCCAGGGTATACACACTTCTGAGCACAACTGCACCATAAACCACCTGAGCCAGGGTTGGACTGGGACAAAAAAATGGCCCTGGCATTTTCGGCCATGGCGGCCCACCAAGATTTTGTTGTGACTGCTTGCCATATGTGCGCACTATGCTGTTACCAAAAGTTAAAATTAAGCTCAGTCGTAGCCTACATGCCCTGGAACTCCACACAGAAAGGCCCCAGGCCGGATTCAAACCCACAACCTTCATGTTGTGTCGTGGAAGTGCCAATCACTGCACCACCATGACAAAGAAGAAGTTGACATACACTTGTGCAGTGCTTTGTTGCTGACAGCTCCACGACTGGATCCAGCACCTTACCATCATCAGGAGGAACCACTTCACAGTTTCAGCCCTTCTTCCTCAACTAATCCCCTGAAGTGGCGCAGCCCCTCCATCTGGAGGTTGTATTGTGGTGCTGGTGTCAACTACTAGCTCTCAAGCCAAGTCTGGTCGTCTCTCTTCAGCCAGATCCTGCATGATGTTTTTTCTAATGTTTCTTGCAGTTCGCTGATGAGTTTTTTGATTTCCATCTTTGTACAGCAGAAGCGGTGGCGGAGAATGTTGACTAGCTTCCCTTCAACATATCCACGGGCAACAATAGTGAAACTGGAATTAGCCATGTAGGCGGACCCTGTGGCTTTAGGATTGACGCACATGTGTGCTCACAGACAACAAAATCTGACATCTTATTAACCAAGTACGGGCATGACAACACAAATGACAAATTGAAAAACAGATAAACTTGAACTACCCCAGTGATTCAACTTAACACTTTAATAAATGAATGAAATCATGATGAGATTAACTCGAGAACAAAGTATCCAAAACGTGAGGTAATTCATATAAAGGAAAAAAAAAAGATGTAAAGAGAATGCCAGGGCATCAATGTGAAGCTGTCTGATTGCGCCACCCTTTTGAAAATACAGTATGTCGGCTTCCTCCTCTTTCCTTTACTCATTTTGTTCATTTGGCCTATCTCTGAAACTTTGAAATAGAAAGGACATATATCTATGCAACTTCTATCAGAGCTGCCAACTTTCGAGGCATACTTCGCGTCAGATTGACAAAGATTAGCCAAAGCTGGCGCACTTTCAGATGTGAGATACATTGAAGTAAGCAGAATTTATTTTTCACTGACGTGACACGGGACATACTAACATCTCACATCAAATACGCAAGAATCTGAAACCCTGCAATATGCACACCTTTAATTAAGTGTTGTTTTTGAGAGGCCAGACAAAAATCATTATCTAGCTCCTTTTCATTAATTGATTTCATAGCTAGGAAAGATAAAACTTGCCCGCATTACATATATCCATAGTTTAATTTGAGCCACTTCGATATTCTGCTCAAGCTACAAAGTCCTGAAAAGGTCAGCGATGATTGCCAATTTGCCACACGAGCTAGCTAGCTTTATTTACCAGTTACGATAATGGTTAACTTAAATTTGTAACCGGAACATTGTTTAAACAGAATATCCACTCATTTTACGTCCTGTTATCAAACATGCCAGTTTCTAAACTATTTCTCCCTGCCTTGCTATCTGCCTATTACTACCCACCTGCACTGTCTCTGGCGACGAGTAACTGGTCTGATATGATGACATATAGGCCCCTTTACACCTGGTATAAAAATGTGTTTTTTGTGATCGGATAGCAATCATTTATCGCTTGACCACATGAAAGTACAGGTGTAAATGCACTCAAAATGCAGTCAGGACTAATTGTGATCCTATCGAATAAACCATTTCTGAATGTGGTCAGCGGCGGATTCTGACCACATTGAGAACAAGAGTAAATGCAATTCTGTCTCCAATCCGCCATGAATTTTTTTGCAGCTTTATTGCTCTTTCTAGAAGTTTTCGCTATGTTGCCGTGGGCAAGAACTGGCCTTGTGCACATTGTTGTTGGGTGCTGCTACTGCTTCTGCACTGGATGTTGACAGATCACCACCAGCAGTAGATGGCTGCATCCACCTGCAGACTCCTCTCCCGTGGCTTCTCAGCGCCTCCTTTGCGCTTTAGTCAGTAGAAAATGAACCAATGGGCCGGTTTCCGTGTTTTAAAGGCCGGAACGGTCATTAAAAATGATCTACAGTATAGTATTACAATTCTATAAACTATGATTGCATCAGCCCAAAATGTGCGTCCATGGCATTGCCCCTTACACCAGATTACCAGTCCAGCCCTGACCTGAAGTCTGTACGGTCCCCATACTGCATACCAGGATAGCAAATGAAAAGACAGCTAGTCTTCAGAAAGTGGGAGGTGGCACCAAGTCAGACGAGGCTTTTGATAAAAAATGTTGAAACATGCTCCCCAACAAAGGAGTGTTTCCCTGGTGAGCAGATTTGATGCTGGTTTCATTATTTGCTTTCACTTTGAGCTACGGCGGTGGACCTCAGCACCTGCTGCTGATGTTGACTCTTGTAGCGGGCGTTGAGTGCAGGGCCCAGCTTGCCAAAGGTGAGGTGGGACAGCCTGGTGCCAGGTTTCAATCACAACAGCAAGAGGGGAGAGCTTGTGCTGCTTAGGCAGACTCCTTCCTCAGGTCAGTATCCCAATTCTGTACTGTTAGGGACTCAGCAGTAATCATGCTCTTTCCTGTGCCACTAAACACATTATGGTCTGCACTGACAAGTAGGTACTGGCTGCGGATTCTTTCCTATACATAGTATGCGTTTTAACCACAGTATCCACTCTCTAACTCATACTTAACCAAATGGCTAGCAGGTCAGTTGTCCCTTCCCTATTTTAAATATACAATCATTATGAGTGAGTAGGTGTGGGGTATAGTTTTGTTTCCTACTCAGGTGAGTGCATATACGCATTTTTGTGTGTTTGAGAGCAAAAACTTGAAAATGTAGCGTGAGGAACAGAATGTGTGTGCATATTTGTATGGGAGAGATGGGGTAAATGCCTGAATGTGTGGTTTTGATTTCATTCAAAAGATGCCTCCATTCTGTTTTTTTTTTTTGCACGATAGAAGAACACAGAGAACTGAGCTTGGGGCTGAAATGAATTCTGTTTTAGCTTTGGACCTCACCATCCATGGGCCTGGATCACCAGAGCTGAAAATTGTCTCTGCCCCTCTAGAAGGAGGATAGATACTCTACACATACCTCCTCCACCCTCTTCATCTTACTGTCACTAAATTTAATGCAGGACTCAAATTCAGTTGTCAGTCCCCCTCCTGCTCCCCCTTACTGAAAATTACACAGTTGGTTTTGAATAAAAAGCAGAATTCAGCTAATATAAAAACATAATAAAAATAATAATACCACAGCAACATTTCCGTTCTTGTGCAATTCCCACATGGTTAAGGTTGTTAGTTAATTACATACTTATCAGTTCATTACAAGAATGTGCTGGGATGTAATCGAACATGCAAAACTGCACAACACATTTTGTGATATGTCTCCAGTAGACCATACAGCACAGACACCCAGATCTCATAGGCCGCATAAATCCCCACGATTTTGCTTTGCAGATTAAGTAATGGCTGTATTATTGCCAAGCTTGCAATATAATTCCAGGGGTTAATGCCTGCATTTGTTCCGTTTGTGCTGAAACCTGCCTGGAATACATAATCTTAATCTCTGCACTGCAGTCTGTTTGCAGAGGGACCAGCTCTGCTCAACACTTTCGCATTACTCCACGCAGGATAGTTTGTGTTCTTGCCTGAGGGTGTGTCTACAAGGCTAGTCCACTCAGTGGTACATCTTACACGACAGGCTTTAAGTGATTTACTGAAGCGGGTGTGCTCAAATTAAATAATGAAATAACAACTATTCTGGTCATGGAATAGCCATGTGTTGATGGTAATGCTCTTACTGCCTGCTGACGATCATCTGCTGTGGCTCAAGAGCTGTAGACTGGCTTGGGTAAATATCGCTTTTGTCTCCTACTGGGCTAAAGTGTGTACTGAGCACTCAACTGGAAGAGGTGGTTAGCTGCAGAGCCTTTTGAGCCCAAATGCTGTCCACTACTGGAGGCCATAACTGCAAGGTGCACAGTTTTCTTCCTTTTCAATCATGTGGTTAAAAGAGTTGATGTCACTTATCACCGTTGATATATGAAGGATACAAAGCATTTAACTTACAGCAAGTCTACACAGACCGCACTGCTATGTTGTGACGATGTACGCACAACTTCGTGTGGAGATAGTTTGCCCATTGGTAAGTCATTGTGGAGATATCGCTCCTGTATGGCTCATTTTAGTTTTTTTTCCCGGAACATAAGCAAGCCTTTCCTTTTTCACACCTGGTTACTGAAATAAGTGGTTAGTTGAACAAACAAGGCAAAGGGACCCACTAAACAAACACAGGCTCATTCTTTTGATTTAAAGATTGAATATTTATCTGCCAATCTCCACCCTACATTCCTTCTACTTTTGAAAATGAAACGCAATTAAAAGCCGATCCTCCTTGATACCGTTGTCTATGTGATGTAGGGTGCTTAGACCACAGCCATATAGACAGCGCATAAAACAGGCATTATTTCAACACAGTACTGTAAGCCATGTAGCGTGACTTGGGGTCAAGAGTGTTTTTACATCAGCCAACAAGATGGAATGCCATATTTTGGCTAATTTGCATATTGTTGTGACGGAGATTGAAAACTAAGAATACTCACGCTGACTATAAGCAGGAATGTGCAGCTTGCACACTGTGGTGATTGAAGGTACAATCTGGAGCATACTACAGAATACAACATATACTAAGTCAAAAAAGAAACTTCACACACATAAATTTGTAAATATTTTCTTGAAACTTTTAATAAAAGAGTTTTTATTATCACTAGGGGTAAATGCGTTGTCAAAGACATCATGACACACGTCAACTCTGACGTGCACAGGTACGTAGCACGTGCGACCGAACTTTAAGCTAAAACTACGTTTTCTCGTGTTCCTAGTCACGTGACCATATGAGAGATGTGCAACTGAGCACACGTTAGAGTGACATCTCGGGAAAACAAGTTTTTACAGTTAATTATTCGTTGATTTTCAAAGCCATTGCTGTCAAACATTCAGCGTGAACGTGCCATTGGCATGCTGAATGCGGAAACGTCCATCACTGATGTTGCAAGGGTTATGGGATGCAGTTGACAGACTTTCCATGATCTTCGGACACGTCTCCCACAAACTGGCACTACAGCTGACCGACCTCGTTCTGGTAGCCCACGTGTGACTTCAAAAGCAGAAGACCGACAAATTGTCTTACGTCATTTGCATAATCGATTGGTCACTGCAACGTCCACTAGGAATGCATTGTTTAGAGGTCGTGTGACTGCCCACACCAAACGTAATCGCCTGCGCACTGCTCTTATTCAAGTTGTAACATACCATTTTTACGCTTGGACATTTCCGTAGCATTTCCCGTGGAACTGGTTACATTATGGACATTATTTTTATGATACACCATCTTTAATGAGTACAGAATTAAATAAAATCATTATTTCAAATCTCATTTCTTGTATGTTCAACTTATCAACCTCCAAATGAGTGTGAAGTTTTTATTTTGGCTGAGTATAGGACAGTTATGAGTAGGAGGGCAAAGTGTGCTTGTAATACTCAGGAAGGCTGTTCGCTGTAGTGTCGATGTAACTGTTATATAGGCTGTGAGCAGAAGGGTGCAGCCAGAATATTACACTGACCAGCAGTTGGTAATACACACACTACAGCAGTGCTCTCCAACCCTGTACCTGGAGTGCTACCACCCTGAATCACCCTATCAGAGGCTGCGAGCAGGAGTTGTTTGTTAGCACACGACATACTAATGATGTTCTAATGTGTTCAGCCTATGGGCTCCATTGACAGATGTCTGAGAGTGAGCTGAAAAAAACAGTGCATCCTCCTCAGAGGATGGAGTTACTTCCGAATAATATGCTGCAAAACTCCTAAATGTACTTCAAAAGAGACAGTTTGAAATATGGAGGGGCAGAGAAGCAGAGACAGATATGCAAAGATTAAAAGATGATAAAGTGTGGAGAGCACTTTGATAAAGTATTTTAACTCTGTTTCATTTGGCTTAAAACTGACATTTTTTTTCCTCTGCAGAGAACTATAGACGTGGTCTGGCATAATGAATGTTTGCCTGTGTTTCCAACAAAGCAAATTGAAATTGGATAAGAAGAGAACTTGGAGAGACAGTGAAATAGTGGGCTCGAGTGAATGAACAACAACGCGAGAGGAATGAGAGAGGAAGTGATAAGATACAAAATGAAAGGGTATAAACAAAGTAATGGAATTTAAGGACATGGAAAAAGGTGAATGGAGATAAATTCTTCATGAAAATGATTTTAAGAAGGGTTGCTTTTGATGCAATGGCAGCAGATATGCGATATACCCGTGAGAATGCTAATTATTTCGATACCAAATGCTCTTCTCGTGTTGAAGCTGACGCAGGTGTCCGGAATTTGGGTCTGAGTGGACACTCCAGTGTGACCTCAAAGGAAAGTTTAAGTCCTTATTTGAGTGTCCAGCTGCATTTGAAAAAAAAGCAGATTGGCTTTTTAAATTAAAAATTTGAACACCAACCACCCAGTGCAATAGGAAATGAAAATGTCTTGATGGGGGGAAGTGACAACAATCTGTCACTTCCCGCATTTGCATCTGTGGTGATAAATTGCATTTGCTTATTTGCTTATCAGGAGCCTCGGCTTCAAAGAAACGCACGTTTGCTTCAGTCCGATGCATGCACACACCTTTTAATTTCCCTTTCATCTGTCAGACAACAAGCAGTTGGAATGTGTGGTAAGCTGTTACTTCCTGTAAAAATGAGGCTTTCTCTGACCTAGCTTTGATCTTGTTTTGAGTAATATCATGATCGACACCTGTCATTGGGAATTGGTTAAGCCCTCTGCCCCTCTGCTGCTGATCATCAGACACACAACGTTTCTGAGACAGTCAGCAGATGAGCTTTCATTGCCAAAATTCTTCCATGGATATGCACTGTGCTTCTTTGATGGATGTGACTTTGGCGTGACAAGCGGGCAGATTAATGGGGCAGTAATGAGCAGTAAATTACTGTCAAGTCGATGGAAAAACATGTCGACATGAGGTGAGCAAACAGTGACCGCCAGACAGTGCTAAAAACGTCAGCAAACTGTTAGCGGTAGAGTAATTTGCTTTTAATGAGTAGATGACAATAGATAAACATACTGTGGGGGCAGTAATAATACAAGGGGGCTGAAATGTGTGCTGAAAACAGATGGTGGCATGATTACACTCACAGGCATGAAAGCAGACCCTGGTTTGAAATACAGACACTGTATTGAACAACAACAGGATGTTAAAAGTGCATGTCATGTACACAGCTCATTGTCTGATACCTCAGCATATGTCTTTTAATAAAACATGAGCCTTCTTCAGAAAGGTAAAGAACAGATTTTGCCCAAGGTATTCAGCTGGTAGGTATGATCTTTGATGCACAGTCACCGTAATCTGCACTGACGTGATGGAATAGAGTTGATGACACTCCCCCCACCTCCCAGTTAATCTTCACTGCCACAGCAACAATTAACCTACACACACACCCTGTCCTTCCTTCCCATGATCCCACCCCACCCCCGCACAGGCACACCGGTATTGCAGATATTCAAGGTTAATTTAAACTCTATACACAGCCAGTCCTGATGAACTTACTGAACTATGATTCAACTGTGTTATGCCCATAAGTGCCAGTTAACCCCCTGACCTAGAATCATACCACTAAATTGTCTTTATCTTAACTTCGAATAAACAACGGCAATTTTAATAAGGTACCTGACACTACTTCTCCACAGCTTGGAGGCTGGGTCCAAAGATCGACTGCTTAGCTCAGTGATTCTCAGTGTTGGTCCCAAGGACCTTCTGTGCATACCGGGTTTTGTTCTGACCTCAATTGCAACTGTAGGATTTTATCAAGCTGTTCATTTGTCTTAATTAGTTGTGTTTCATGTTCAGAGCAGTTATTTACACTCTTTAGCTGCATTTTGACAGAACTAGGATCATCCGTGCAAGCCAGGTAGATAAAAAGACCTAAAAAAGTAAATTCAGGTGGTAACACATCTATACTGATCAAATTGGAAGCTGAGAAAATCATAAAGCTCCAAATTAGGTCGCAGAATGTATGTTTTTTTTTTTTTTTTTACTTATTTCAAAATGCTTTGCTTCAGCTTGATTACATAAGCATGACTCGAGGGCTGATCTCATTTAGTTGGCTGGTCAGTTGTTTGGTTGATTGGCTGTTGGTCAACAAAAATTTGTTTTGGTCGAGCAGTCACACATAATACACATCCATAGAATAGTCCATTTTAGATTCTGCTGGTCTGACACCGACTGTCCTTCCCTCTTAAATGAGTGTGACTAGTTCAGACAGGAAACTTGAGAAGAGCTACATCAGCTGACAGCAGCCTGGTAAGCTACCAGCACGTCAGCATCAGCAGGCGAACAATTGGAGGATACACATCACGAGGTCATACAGCGGTCTATTTGAAAGACGTCAAGCTCACTTACTTCTGCTGCAATAACTTTTCATGCTATGCAACATGCTGTTTGGTTTTTTGCTTGCCTCCTCCACCCCAGCCTCCACCTGTTTGGTTCTGCTCACATTGGGGGGATTTTTATTTCTGTTCATGACTATGTTTGTATGTTTGCTGTGCCAAGGTAGGATATTCCAGAGCAGAACCGCCGCCAAAATACAATGTAATGCTTATACCCATGAATAAATTGTTCTATTTTATTGAAACGTTGAGTTTTCCTGACTGAACTGGGTCTATGCTCTCTTCAAATTAAACAGTTAAGGTGATATTAATGTTGTGAATAATGCTGCAAAACTATGAAAAGCAAAATTTTATAACAATTATTTTTATACATGTAAAACTAATATGTGTAACCCCCCACCCCCCTTTCATGCCAACATTGTATCTTTCTTATTGGGACACAAATGTCCATTTTAATTGTAGCCTGAGATTTGCTCTACAGTTAAGATTAGGCATACTACATGCACTAATTGCTCGCTTTGATAAAACATGAGAATATAATGATAAAGGAGAAATTTGAAGCATCGCAGCATTTTTTTTGGTAAAAAAAAAAGACTGGAATGTGGACTTTGCGAGCAAAATTTTGCTTACCTTAGTTCAACAACGAACATTACCTGCCAGGCTTAGCTGATGTCATTGTTCACATAAATTTTATTCACCATCTGTGAAAAATTCCACAGCCACTGGGACCTTTTGTACCTCTGTCTACAGTAACACAAGCACCTAATACCATTAAAGCTCTCAGCCTTTGTCACCAACTCCAGTCCAGTTGTGACAAACAACATCCTTTTGTACAGTAGGCAAAATCAATGAGGTAGCAGTAAGATGCAGAAAAGCTTTTCTAATTCCAAATAGCTTCAGCCTTGTTCTTGTGAAGTTATGACAACAGGTCCTACGGCTTCATTAAAAATAGATACGTCTAATGATTTGTTACAATTGCCAGTACATCTCTCCAGCCTGAATTTCACAAGTGCGCATATTTTTTAATTACCCTTTCACAGGTTTGACAGTATAGCATATTTCTTGATAAGTACAGTGCTCCACCAGGAGTTTAGGTTCTTAATGACACTTACCATCACCACTTTGCCTTCAGTATTTGTTTTGTTACTGCGCTTAGTCAAAGGTTAAATGTACAGGTTTTACCCACAACAAAATTAGGAAGCAGGGTGGTGCAAACTGATTTTTAAGCATGAAATTTCACTCTAATACATTCTGGTAAAGAAGTAACTTGGCACATTTTGCTTATTCATCACCCTTTCAAAAGTTCAAACTTTTTCCCAGACCCCTGCGGAGACTATCGCTGCCTGACGACACAGGCGTCAAACTGAGACTCGAGGAGAACAGACTGAACAGAGCTTCTTACTCTTAGTCTTCTGTCACACTTTGACATCACTAAAAATTGATGGT
Organism: Gymnothorax reevesii; assembly: GCA_029721435.1. Taxonomy (NCBI): domain Eukaryota; kingdom Metazoa; phylum Chordata; class Actinopteri; order Anguilliformes; family Muraenidae; genus Gymnothorax; species Gymnothorax reevesii. The sequence goes on along the minus strand of CM056579.1, from coordinate 37,762,981 downwards.
TTTTATCTGCATCATAAATTTAAAAATCTAAAATTCTTTTAATTACATCATCTGTATTTGTTTTGGTTTTTTTTTTCCAAAGGTGGTGTTGCGTCAGTATGGGGAAATTGCCCATGAAAGCTTTTGATTCCTTACCATATTGACTGTGTGGAGAGATGTATGTGGGCCTACAAAATGCATTTGTTTTTTGTATCATATGTGCAAGGACAGATGTGGGACAGATGTGTGTACATGCAGTCGTCCTACTTAATTGTTACCGGTGAAAGAATTTCTTGAAAGTTTGTGCAAACGAACTTGGCATACTGCACTTACTTTCTACCAAATATTTAGGGTGGATCAGTTTGGGAACTATATTAATTTTAATGCTATACTTTCCATTTGTGATGAAAATTGTAGCCAAATTAGGCTTTTTACAGCTTCAATTCCTCCTGGGTCTCATATTTTCAAAGCAATTAAGCCATGTTTGGAGTCAAATTGTTCCTTGGGATGGCAGTAACAATATCAGTTACAAATTTTAGAACTAGCAATGTGAAAATTGGGAGTTATTCATTGATTTATCCCCATATGTTGGTTTTAGGGGTGTGCTCATTTAAATTTGGCCCACTTCTCTCCCAGCATATATGATGCAAAAAAACAAATGCATTTTCTTGGCCCACATACATCTCTCCACACAGTCAATATGGTAAGGAATCAAAAGCTTTTATGGGAAATTTTCCCATACTGAAGTAACACCACCTTTGTGTTGTACACAATACAGGCTGTTGGCCTACATTCTTAGGAAAACTTCTCAGTTCTGCTAACAGTTAAACAACAAATTGAAATGCCGGGAAATAATAATTAATATTTTTTTAAAACCTTTTGAAATCTAAGTCCAAATTGTCGTAGTCATTTATTTAACAAATTTTACTCAGTTTTTGATCACTGCGTGCATCAGGAACATTTTCACAGTTGTGAAAGACAGGCACGCATTCGTAGTCTTCCTGGATATGAACATGAACTCTGCATTGAATGATCAGTTTGGCTGGAGGTCACGTTGATGTATAGGGTAGTATATAATAAAAGTGATAAAGATAATAAAAATAATTTATAATTAATACTGCACAATAAGCATTCAAAAATGATTTATTGCAAATTACAACATGCAGTCTAGAATCTGATTATTAAAATAATAAAAAAATAAATGAGAATCAAAAATCATCCATGTAGGTTATTGTACCATATAATAGTACAGTTGAATGCATAGAACAGTAGTATCCACTAAAATATGTATTAAAAGTAATATAATAGCCTATGAGTAACGATGTAATATCATTGAAACCATCAGGAGCAAAATGCAAGACTATAGAAATGTGTCTTGAAGTGGTTCTTAAATTCATTAAGGCTGTCGTGCTTGCGCAAGTCCGCATGTTACACAGCTTTGGTGCAGAGACCGCAAATATCCTGTCTCCTTGCCTCCATTTAGTGACTTTCCTTGGCAATTTGAGCAAATGTTGGTTGGATGACCTGAGATTGAAAGTACTCACCTTAAGTGAAATTTAATTATCTAGATAAGCAAGCGCAAGGCCATGCAAGTCTTCGAAAGCAAGCAAGTAAATCTTAAAATTTACATGGCACTTTAAAGGCAGCTAATGCAATCGAAAAAGCTTGAGAGTAATATGAGTAACATGCCAGGTGATTTATGTACGTATACATGCATCCACCTCAAGTAGGTTTCTGTATGCAACAGATCCACCCTACTGCGAGATAGAGATGATTGGGCGGTTGCATTCTCATGGCATGGGGAAGATTTCTTTTCAGAGGAGCTGGCTTGGCAAATATTTGATGCGAGTGATGTCTGAAGTGTTGCCACCTGGCGGCTGAATACATGAAAACCCAAAATCAGACCGAGATCAGAAAAGCATGCAAATGGGTTTTTTTTTTTGTTTTGTTTTCTTTGATCCAAATAACAGTCAGTGAAATAACTTTTTTGGCAGCTTGATAGACATGTATGCCTTCACCTGGACGCATGATCTTTAAAAAGTCAGAGACCTGTAAATTTAACCTTAAACATGAATTTGCTCTGGTGTTATTAATGACCAAAGTTGTCTGTACTTCAAATATGTTCTCACAATAAAAATGTAATGGTGTTAATTTATTGCAAGAAAAAAGACAAGCAGTGCCCTTGTTTTCAGTGGAGACGTAACTCACTGAGGTCCGCAGGTGCCTGGCTGGAACCTAATATTACAAGAAAAGTCAATACATGGCATGGACACAGATCACGTGAAGATCTGCCTGTGGCCTTGGAAGTAGTACAAATACCAATTAGTAGTTTAGATGAAGTGTCCCTGTGAAAGGATAATCAAACAAGTCCATTTCCTCACAACAAGTGTTGCCACATCCACTGGACAAACTCATCCATGCTGTTTAGCCAAATGCTTTTGATGTCACATTATTGTGATGATAGTTTAATACCAATTGAAATCTGCCACATTGTGCTGCCATTAAATAGACTGTAATGCTGGTAATAATTGACACTCTACTAAAGTGAGTCTAGCCTGGGCATCTCTTTGTAGTTGTGTCGGCTATTAGCCTTGTCTTCAGAAGTGAGGGTGTGCACATCCGCGAACGGAGCGTACCATGATTTTTATTTTTACGCAATACAATCGCGGTCCTGTTAATGACTCCCTAAAGTGACATCGTATGTCTGTAATAAAGGGCAACAAGTCTGAATCAGGTTTAAAGTAACTTAGCAGTGTTGATATAAGGACAAATACAGTTATTCTAGGATTTATGTATTGAATTTCACAACATGATCATTCATTGTCAATGAAAAATGACCCAGTCTAGAAAGGGTAAATTGTAATGATAAGGAGATTAGCACGTTTCAATGATTAATTTTACATTTTGTTGAACAGCTGCTTTTGCAAATATGCACTGTTATGTGCAATTTCCTCCTGAATTCCTCAGGCAGCCTGGGCCTGCTCTGTGCTCAGCAACCCTCAGGCTCATTCTTTGTCACATCAGCACAGGTACCATGGCGTCTCTGCAATAATAAGTGTACACGGAAACTGGCCATTATTAACACAAAAATGTATTACTTAACATCTCCATTTGGCATCGTACTGGCAGAGTGCCATGATCCTGAGCCAAGATAGACATGTCTGTGAGAATATAATGGTGAAGATACACTGGTCCTAAAAGCATTAACTCAAATCATTGCCTGCATTCTCCCGTAGAACTGTGACGATTGCCAGGTGTTATCGTTGTCTCTGATTCACATTAATACACCCATTCCACAGACTTCATAATGTCCACAAATTGCAGGGTACATGGATTGTGAGGGCCGTGGTAATTTGTGCTTAAGTGGTAATTCAAGATGCATCACTGTCCATCATTGGAGACAAACTGGGAACCACTGAAACTGAAAAAAGTAGCCACCATGTTTCCTCCAAACCTGTGTCATATAATTACATTTCGAAAAACGGCTTGATACTGATAGCTGTGATGTGGATTTGATTTATTCGGGTGATGAAACAGAAAGCCACACAGACAAACAAACACACATGTGCACACGCCCTCACACATCCTCGTACTTCTATCCATCTGAAGACATTATGTTGACATCCATTCATTCTTTGTGTCTCTGCTTACCTAATCCAAACCCTTACCCTGCCCTTAACATATCCCTAACTCTAACCTTACCCCAACCTTAAATAATAACTCACAATTTGCTCTTGTAGTTGAGAGGACACATGAAAATGTCCTCACTTCCCAAAAATGTCCCCTCTGTAGGAAAAAAAATGTTTTTTGGCGCTTGCTTTGCAGCAAGTACAAACGCACACACATACCCACGTACACACACACACACACACACACACACACACACGCAATATTTGAATGAACAACATGAACCACAAACACGCGGGAGCAAATGTAAGCTGTAGCCTCCTGCAGCTAGCTCATAGGAGAGATAACAAAACAATAAAACACTATCCACCTTCAAAATGCATAACCTTGCAGCTTGTGAAATTTCACACGCACAGCAAGCAGCTAGTCCATCTGACGAAATCCTCATATAACGCTTAAAATGAAATAGTTGACACATCTCATTGCCATTGCATTCACGCAAACTAATAGAAATTCAAATTGTCTGTGTGTGTGTGTATATATATATATATATATATATATATATATACTGTATATATATACACATTTACCATGAGCCTCTCATTCTCTATGAGTATCTCAAAGTTTAATTTGTGTCAATGAATAGGCCAGGCTACAATCACTAGGATCTGATTGAGTTGCTATTTTACAGGTATAGGTAAATGGCCTTCATTCTTACCTTTGAAAAAGGCTGCAGATTAAGTATTCTGGTTCTCCTGAGCTCCTGTTCTATTTAGTCTTCAAATGAATGATGAATGATGCACAATTTCAGTGGTAACCTTTCCGTGAAAGGTCTGAGTAGTTATGTTTTTCCAGGTTGGTGTCAGTTGAAGACAAAGGTTTTGCAAAGCAGTTGTAAAAAGGCCCTTTTTGAAATCCGCACTGTATGGTGTCAAGGGTCTTTTAATTTACACTGTCACTCTATACGGACTAGTAAAATACTTTGAGGATGGCCAGTGAATGTGGCTCATGAAAAAAAAGGAAATTTTAACATTGTTTTATTTTTCATTTCTATTATTATCAAAAACATCTTACAATAAACAATGGCAATTATGAAATTTAGTACAATTTCATATGACTTGTGAAAAAAATATATGTCAAAATAGTATTGCGTTCTGGAGCAATAGTTACTCTGCCAAACAAACAAACACACAAAATAACACATCAGCTATGCTAATAAGCAAAAAATGGTCTTCATACCAAAGAAATGCTTTTTTTTAATGCAGTGAGGTGCAGTCAAAAAAAGAGATAACTTTTTCAAATATCTGCTAGTCAGAATATTCCATATTGAGCTGAAATGGATTCAGCAGTTTGTTTCCTGTCAATGTGAATAGGTAAATGCAAGACTATTTGCACTTGGTGATGTATCACTTCAAGGCAATTAATGAGGCTATGGATCCAGATGTTGTTTGGGGTGTTGAATTAATGGTCTTTTTATCAAGAGTTTATAAGCCCATCAAGATAAAATGGGAGACATGGTGGAAACTGTATGTTTGAAAAAAGAGGAGGGAGTACTTAAACAGAGATAAGTGAGCACTCAATCCACTCGACAGTGGGAATGCATTTGCTTTGCCCTCCTGTTTATAGTTGATGATGGAGAGATGCAAGCTGGTGGTTAGCTTCCTGTACATAGCATTCTTGTAGCAGTTTAAAGGAAAGAGAATGAACCTATTCACAGTGGTGGCATTCAAATTAAATGTCAAACCAGATAAAGACAGTAACTTCACATCAAAGGCCTAAATGTAGGATGAGGGATCTGCTCAGCTGCAATTTTGTATAAACTGGAGCTCTTGTTTCCCCTTGCTTTTAAATATGTATTGCAGAGCAGCGGACCAATTATGACTGGCCCTTACTCAACACTTCAGTCCAAGGCTATATTTTAAAGATTAAAGGAAATGGATCCATAAATACAAGCCTGTATAAATACAGTACAAAGAGAATATGCATAATGTATAAACACATGGCAAATGAGGAATAGCACTATTCTCCGACAGGGCACACATTAAGCAGGCTAATGAGGTTAAATGTGCAAGTGCTCCATTTTGAATACGCCTGCCACTAATTGGAACAGAAAGTGATTTATAACCCATTTTATTGGAACTGCACACTGTTTATTGTGGAGTGAAATTGGTGTCCCTGTGAAGTGAAAAATCGAGGCGATTCTCAGTTAAAATCCGCTGGATTGATGAAAGAGCCAAAATTCAGTACTAAAGAGAACAGAACGCAGAGGATCCCATTTTCTTCCCAAATGCCATAACCCTGGCCTCAAGCCAATGTTTAAATTACTGACAGCTTTCCAGCTACAGAAAAGTAAACAGTGAGTGCAAGCCACTACCATTCACAGCTGCAGTAACTGACATTTTCTACTACCAAAATTAGCAACCCTGTGTCTGTCTGTCTGTCTTGGGTTGCAAGGTACATCATTGCTCTTATTGCCTCCAAACTTCACCCAGACGCTGCACAGGGGTCTGGCATAAGTTTGGTTGACAAAAAAATCTCCAAAATTTAAATTTTAAATGCCATAATTTATTGAAAATTTCAAATGAACAACCAAGCTGTTTTTCATATTCTGTTACCCTTGTAAGATGCATTTGCAGGAGGTTGAGGAAAGCATAGCTGGCTAAATAAAGTACCTGGCAATGCTATGTCCCATAATTTATTTTAACAAAGACAAAGCAACAATCTTGTAAACTATTCAGTATAACAACATTGCATGACAACATCACTGGAGTACACATTAATATATATATATATATATATATAGAATTTTTTTTTTTGTAGAGCAGTCCAAAAAGTCTATAATTACACTGTTTAAATTTTATTATAAAATATATAACATGACATTGCTGGCCATATTACATTTTCCATGATGTACTGCATCAGGCAGCATTATGGTGCACATAATAAAGCATGAAATTCATGCAAGTATGACTTCCACAGGCAATATGTCACATTTAATAGGACATTCTATGACATTAAAGTAGTTATTTGAATCAATAAAGGTGTTTGTATGAAAGTAAATTGAAGCAAACACCATAATATACGAATAGTTAATCAAAACGCATATGTACTTATTGTCCATAATTATTGTATGTATTTATTGCTTTTCCAGTGAGATACGAATGGAAATAAAGAAAAGGGCACGGTAGTGTTATCCCAATGTGTGGCATGCAGACATTGAGTTGTTTGTGTTGTGTACAGTGATGCTTGACTTGTTCTTTTAGGTGTGGTCATTGGCCTGCATAAAGCATTAAAAAATTCTATGGCATCAAGAAAATGGAACGGCTTGCGAAACAGGATAGAGAAAAAGAGCCATTGGAATGTTACGGGCAGTTCTCAGCCGCCGAGAGGTTGTCGCGTCATCTGCACTGCCTCTGGTCAACAATTAGTCGGCTGTCTGTCTGTTTAGGGCAGCCACAAGTGACTATGGTAGCTCAAGAGCGCCGTATCCGGGTACAGCCTGTATGTGACAGATTTTGGATAGTAACCCAATCCAGTCATGAACCGAGGGGTCTGAGACGTCATAGGATGAGTGTGAGCACCATTCCACGCTGTCTACTGGTGCAACGCAAGCATGCACACATCCTCTACAGAACACCCATTTTTTGCCCTTGGACGCATGGGTAACAAATGGGTTTTCTGTAGGGTATGCGTGCACATACGTGTTGTTCATATATATGGTGCTGAACCGTACTTGCACTCACCCTCAGACATCTCACACCGCTCGTCTCATGACCAGTTTGTGTTAATATTGTCTAAAGAAACCTTGCTTAAGGGTTAGAAATTATGCCCCGCCACACTTGATTGTTTAGGTGAGACTGTGCCAACTAGTTAACTACTCTTAGACCCAGACTACTTAGTTTGTCTTATATACTTAGATATCCACTTTTGCAGCAAGTACGAATATACATTAATCACAAGTATCTTTAGCCAACATTATGAAGCGTAAAAAGTAGATAGCGAATTAGCCAATCAACCTCATCAATGCGTAACTGACCTAGCTACACAGCTAATTCATGAAATTGGACTCATCCAATACAAGTTAAGTAGTGAAATAATTGTGATTTACTGTTTTACTGATTTACCTGCACCTCAATTAGCTAGTTTAGCAGGCGAACTCGCTTGCCAGCCTTGTGTGAGCTAGTTTGTTGGTTTCTTTAGTCAATGTTAGCTGACAAACTTTATATTTGGAGCTCATTAATGCCAGCTATCAAGCCAAATGCTCGTAGTTCAACTCTAGCTAAGTTAGCTAGCAATATAATGGAAAATTTTTATTCACTTATTTTCTACTGACTTACATGCACCAGATATGACTGTCAGCTAGCTAGGCTAGCGAACAGCTAGCTAAGCAAACAAACTAACATTAGCTAGCTAGCTTTGCTGTCTTCAGTGGTTATATTTTGTGCAAGTAAATGTTAGCAAGGTAACTAAAAGGCAAAGATTTAACAATTCATTACTATTTATTGATTTCTTTGCATAACATGTACAGCTGTGATTGTGAGTGAACCCTTTGAGCATACTGACAAGGTCACAATCCCGAGGGAACCTTTCGCTGTAGTCTAAAAACAAAATACGCCAGCTGGTCTTGTTCAGGTTAAAAATTAAAGGTGGTCTAGTGGCTTGGAGCACTTCTGTTGTGTTGACGATGATATGCAGCTCTTTTCTCTTGCATTTGTTTTTGAGGTTCGTGTGTTTTTGACTTTGCATTGTTTCTGTTTTTGCAGCATGTTTCTCTGATCTGACAATGTTTTAGGCCGCTGTGAGGCATTTGCGTTGACATGGATGTTCAGTGTTTTTCCCTTGCATTTTTTTTTTTTTTTTAAATAAATTTGGCATCTCCAATCCCACCCGAATCTGGAATGCCCAATTGGTGAACTATGTACAAGGCTTGCTCGTTTGCGACCCATTGTTGCCAATTCAGGAGAGTGTTGACAGTTTGCGACTCTCCTCCAAAGTAAGTTCTTCTTCTTATACACTCATTGGTTGAATCTTCGCAAGTTCAGAACGAGGACGGAGGATACCCGGACATGACCAGGCTTAGAGTCTTCCTGACGAGCGCCTGTCTGGCCAACAGGAGGCTCTTGAGCAATGAACAAAGCTATTTACTTTATTTCCCTTTCCCGGCAGTCCCTTCCCAATTTGACACCCTGTAGCACTATGGCCAATTGTGTGCTATTCTGAAAAAGCTGCCGACCACTACCGGATGGTACGACTGGGGCTCGAACCCGCGATGTGATAGACACTTCTGCACTGCAACGCAGTGCTTTAACCGAGTGAGCTATTCGAGCTATGTTTATAATCCCGGAAATCTATTGTTTTAACTGTCAGCCATATTCAATTCCCAATATTTTTTTTTTTACTATTTGAATTTTCAGATTTTTTTTTGTGTTTGCAGCCCTTATTCTGTATTAAAATAATGAGAATAAAGTGACATAAGATGGTTTACTAACTGCTACAGATGTCATGTTTCATTTAGGCTATTTCCCCCATCTCTGAGAGGCTCCTATCTTGAAGTATAAAGCCTTAAATTGGGTACTGCATAAATCAACAGATCTGGCTTCTGTGCAAAGGGGTTAAAGGAAATTATAGGGTGCATTTTTGTTGTTAAGAACAGTAAACAAAATCACAGTCTACATAGTCTCACCTGGGTATCAACAGTGCACAATTTATTGCACTTCATTACGTAACTCAAACACTGCTAAGAAAGTGATGGGTTTGTAGATTAATATGAATTTTGCCTATGGTATTATGTCATCTGAGTACGTTTGAAGTACTGGAACTGATAAATTTCATGTGGTCGCATGCTGTATAGCTTACCAGTTGCCTTGAACATTCATTTACTGCCAAAATGCAGTTCCAAAATTAAAATAAATTACTTTTAAATAGCTGAATTATTTAATAATGGATATATAAGAGCACCACAATTTATGTATATTTTGACTGCAACATCAATGTAATTTGGATCACTTGAATCACAAATGTCCTCCACCTTAAGGGAAAGATGTAGCTGACACTCCTTGTCACTTAAATTTAGGACACTCGTACACTGTTCATGCGTCTCTGCCTTCAAGCAATCATCTATTCAACAGGCTTCTCTGTCAATTGAAGCAAATGCAGTCTAGAGGGTGCACATTCCTAATATCAAAAATTAGGCCTACTATTCCAAATGAAATCAAATAAAATCCAGAAAACACATGGACTGACTTGTTTTGAATAGGCTATCATTTAGTGTTCAAGTGCCCTCAAATACACTTGGTTGTGAGAAATAGGCTCCACTGTTATAATCTCTGTGAAATGTATGCCTGTGATGTAAGTGACTAATTATTCTGTTTATTCATAGTAAGTGACATTATTCTGTTTGTCAAGTCAATTTGGTAAAACTAGAAACATTCTTCGCTCCAGTTTAGATGTGGTTCGCGCAGATCATACCCAGTTGTGTGTTACCCTCAGAGAAAAATTAAAATTTGTCCTTGCAATCAGAGGAAAATAGGAGTAAAACCAATGATTGGTTTGTGCGTCTATCGTGAAATGTAGCACATGCAAACAAACAAAAAAAAAATCATCTTTTCATCTATTGTCTTCCATTTAATAAGTGAAAATCACTTGTGATTCCGAACTTTTGAGTGGCAGTGTACATAGAGTATGTACTATGGTACAAGTTTAAAAACTTTTCCCACTACTTTTATATTTTGGGAAATTGAAAGACAGTGACTGCTGGTTTCGTTAAAGGTTAACGTGAATTTAAAAGTTGGGTGAAGTGCACTAAAATTAAGTCTCTCAAGGTTCACTGTACATCTCAACAAAGAAAAAAAAAATTCCAAGGGAAAATTTTGATGTCAGGATACTGTAGACCTGTTTCCAAGTTACATGTTATGTTTTTCCCTGTTTCTGAATAGTTTTGGTTTTTGTGTTTTCATTTCTTTCTTGCGCTTTCTAGTACTTGTACTTCACGTGTTTGTGTACTTTTCTCTTTGTGTGTCCTTTGTAATTCTTTCCTCGTGTCTCGTTTCTTGCCTACTCTCATTGCAGTCCTCATGTCTTCCCTAACCTGTTTTGTGTTGGTTCATTTATCTTGTGCGTTTCCTTGCTCTGTGCTCATTCTTCCCATTTGCTATTGCCTGTGTTGTACTAATCTGCTTTTGCTACCTGTTTCCCGGGTTTATTCTGTTACCAAGCCAGTCTCACCCCTATCTATTTCATGCTTCCTGACTTGACTCTGCATGCTCAGCAGACCGCGATTCTCAGATCACAACTTATTGCAGTTTGCCTGCCTGGCTTCCAAACCCAGCTAGTTGACTACACGTCTGATTACGGACTTGAACCGCATTCTGCCTGCCTGGTTATTGGACACGGCCCCCTCAACTACGATTCTAGATGCCGCATCTGCCTGATTGATTGTGCCTGTCTTACTTCTCCTCTGTTCAAAAATAAACTTTGGTTTATTATTCATTCTGCTGTCTGTGCCTGAGTCCTCTGTTTGCTGTGACTGTGGAGCTTAATGAACTGAACCCATGCACATGCATCATTCACACACTAATCACTCACACACTCATACCAATCAGCCTGGCATGCATATCTTTGGACTTTAGGAGTGTGATGGAATGCGCTGTCACTGGCAGTCAACTTGCTGTAATTCACAGAGTACAGTACACGCGGCCAAAGAGAGTAAGGGTGTGGGAAGGGGGAAAAATGGTTGGGTTTCACAGCCGCTCTGTGAGTACACACACTGCAAAACAACATGCAGTTGCACACGACTCAGCTCCCCAAAATTTTGTAAAACCCCCCAAAACAATCCCTACAACAGATATTGCAGAGGGCGAAGGCTCAACATGATCTTTGGGCTGGTGTTACAAGCGCGATCTTTCAGCTGGTGCGAATCACAATAAAATGAATCAATTTTCTCCGTTCGAAGAACGGAGCACAAAAGCACAGTGGTAACAATTAATCTGACTCCATAGTAAATTTAGAATGCCAAATTTAGTTATACTCTCGTTAAATATCTGACTCAAAATTAAAATTAGAATTTATAATTTAGCGAAAACATGCATGGACCTCGGGGTGATTACACCTCATACTCTTAGGAGACACCTGCAGTCACTCAATATATGCTCCCGGAAATTAGCATTATTTCCGAATCTTAGGTTCGTTGGTAATACAAGGGGATGGAAGTCAATCATCACAGCAACAGCATCTTTTGGCATGAATACTGCGAACCCAGATCTATGCACACCCATGGGCTCCTTCAGGGAATTATAACAGATAACCGACTTTTCGTCCATGGGTTTCCTTAAGGTTAAAATCCCAGAACCGGCAATACATAAACCCTTTAAAGTAAGTAGATCATGACACCCTCTCTAACTTAATAAAACCAATTCCCATACCAGGCCGCTGGCCAGTCAGTCCTCGGTTGGGATTGAACCCTTAAGTATCCGCCGCAATGTGGCTAGAAAGAATGTAAAAAGATTACAGTCACGGAGACCACGCAAGTTAAAGGGATAACAAGAATTTATTCACCAGGCAGGCAAGAGCATAAATCAACAGACCGAACATCAGTTATCACAAATTTAGAAAAATACAAAAGTCATACCTGGCGAAAGCTGCCCACACAGAGTTGTGTGAGGGCGAGATCAGAGAGAAGATCTGCCGTAACTATAGAGGCTACACACGGCATAGAGATGCACATGTGGGAAGTCGGCTACGATCTTCCATAATTAAAAGAGGCTACACACGCACTTGCATATGCTGGGAGAGATCGGATACGATCTTCCCAGAATTTATTGTTTCTCTTTGCTTTAAGCCAAATCACGTCTTTGATCCAGGCGGATGGCCATAAATTACCTGGAAGGGGGGTCGAATCTGATTTTTGGGTTTCCACCATTTGGAGGATGTAATAAAACAATTTAGCAGAGAGAGAAGAACAGAATGATTACCCGAGAGGTTTCTGACCAATTTTCAGGAGTCTCCAAAAGGGAATGAACCATAATTTCAATGGGAATGAAACATGCTCCATTCAACTCCTTGGATTCCCCCGAGAATTACAAGACCAAAGATGATATAAATATGTACTAATATGATGCAGTTGTCATGAAAAGCTCTTAAACTGGATTATGGTATAAGCCAATTTTGGTTATGAGCATATAAGTATGGCATAGTAATATATGGAATATATAAGAAAGGTTTGTTATTACTGTAGTGTCAGAAAATGTAAGGTCCAGTTTCATGAAAGACATAGCCAGGGGAGAAAAATATTGTTAACAGGGTGGGGGTTTATTGTTGATTGTTCCCTGCCGTCATCAAGCCCCAGTCACTCACAGACACAGCACCAGCTGGATTTCCCGTCTTACAATTCCATACATGCACAGAATTCACAAAACTATGAAGTTAATTAGCATTATCGATTTAATTTCGATAAAGCCTTGCTTTACTGGTAGCAGAAGAGCAGGTAGCTTCCATGTTATAATTTGCTGGTTCTAAACTGAGATGAAGCAATTTGGTGGCTTTTCACCAGCCTGTTGCAATGACGAGCAGGCGCAATTAATGGGACGCATGGTTTGCAATGCAATAACATTGTAATTTCTTCATGAATACTACTGAGAGCTTTACTGAGTACACTGTGAAATACGTAGTTAATTACAGGCAAAATGAAGATGGACTACTGTACCAGTATGTGCTTGTGTCATCAAGATTGGTAAGCAGAACACCCCTCCGACTGATAACGGTAAGAGCTGGGAACTGATTACGAGGGGATAAAAGTGGCACTCAAGAAGTGATGTATGTGCTGAGAGTGTCAGTGGTTGGTGCTATGTGTAGTCTATTGTATATTTTCTGTTCTGTTTAAAGTGTCCTGTGTAATATGGTCTTGTTGGGTTTTTTTTACAAAAGTGTAAAATCTTTTTTTAATGTTAATTTTATTTTTTACATCTGTTCTACTTGTACAGTCACTGTAAATAGTCACGGGGGCGTTGGGAAGGGCTTGACAGGGAGGTATCTTGAGTACCCAGAGGTAATCCACACAAAAACAGGGAGTTTATGCTGACTCCACACTGTAAACACTCAGGCCAGACTCAAACCCAAGACCTTGCTTTGAGGCGGCAGTGCTACCCAACACATTTTAAAAGACATACAAAAATTATATGTAGGGTAATTTCACATCACACAAATGTTAAGGAATCACATGCAGATGACTAATTTGCTCATTTTCAATAGTGAATAAAACAGTTGTATTGAGAAGAAAAATCCATTCATTCACAAGACCGCTTGGGGTGCTTTCACAGCAGGTACGATTGTTCTGTACCATGCCAAAGTATTACTGTCCCCACTCCCCTCTCCCCCCGCTGGTCAACTTTCACACCAGCAATATCATTCAATGCCCAAGTATGGTTGCTTTTTCCGACACATTGGGTGGCACTATGCACCCAGGTGGTTTTGAAATAGGGAAATATACACAATGAAGAAGCAGCCATGGAAATTCATCTTTTTCATCACTTGAGCTGCCAGACTTCCGCACTGCTTTCCGCACTTTTAAGATATTGCTGCATTTTCTTTGGTTTGTCACAGCACTGTTCTGTTGTTGAGCGATAACCACGCAGATGTAAAAGCTCGCAAATTTTTCCATAAATCTCCACGTTTATGTATGTAGTATCCGATGCTTGCTCAAAATTTGGGGAGACAAAAAAACATACAATCACAACTGGATACTACACACAGAAATTCTGAGATTTATGGAATAATTACCGAGTATTTACATTTGATTGGTTAGTGCAGAACAATAGTACAGTGCTGTGACAAACAAGAGAAAATGCAGTTGCAATATCTTAAGTGCGGAACGCGGTGTGAAAGTCTTGCAGTTTAAGTGATGAAAAAGAAAAATCACTGTAGCTTCTTCTTCATTGTGAAAATTTCTCCATTTCAAAGCCACCTAGGTGCATGCTGCCGCCTACTGTACTGGAATTTTGACAAAATCAACCAAACTCCTACTCCTATTGTATCCGAAAAAGCAAAGCAACCATACTTGGGCACGGAACGACATTGCCAGTGTGGAAACTGACCTGCAGTGGGAGAGAGGAGAGGGGACAATCATACCTATTGTGAAAGCGCCCTATAAAAGGTTTTCTATTGTGAATGGGGATGTTCCACAATCTTTGCTTCCAACTTTCCTTCCCTTCTTCCATCCTTTCCTCCTTCCTTCCTTCCTTCAAAGTGGGAGAGCAGTTCCCTTTGCAATTTTTATCGTGCCTCTGCAGCAGCGTTCTGCCACAATTACAAACACTACATGACTGTCCTATCATTGCCTTCTCCTCATAACACTTCCATGAAGTATGGCTTCCATGGTCTGAAGAGGTGGAATACCAAGATATTAATTAAGATGTAGGAAGATAGCAAAAGTAAAAAGGGAGAAAATAATGACAGGTAAATAAAACCTTTACCTGCTGAATCTTCTCCACTTAATTGTTTTGGTGTTTTCAGCCCTTTCAGTCTTCAGAAACTGGAGAAATACCAAATGATTGGAAACAGGGCAATATAATATCAATATATAAGAAAAGGGACCATACCGAGCCGGGAAATTACAGGCTATTCAATTTAACTTGCATCGCTTGCAAAATATTGGAATATATCATAAAAGATGTGCTGGGCTTATTTCTTGAATGTAACAGTATCTTGAGGGATAGCCAACATGGTTTCCGTAAGGGAAGGTCATGCCTGACAAACCTTCTGGAATTTTTTGAAGAGGCCACCAAGACTTATGACCAGACCAGGGCTTATGACATCATATACTTGGATTTTCAGAAAGCATTTGATACAGTACGACATAAGAGGCTAATTTTTAAAATGAGCTCCATTGGAGTTACAGGAGGTATTCTGGAGTGGATTCAAAACTGGTTACAGGACAGAACACAAAGAGTGGTGGTCAGTGGCGTCCCCCAGGGATCAGTGTTGGGACCCCTGCTGTTCCTCATCTACTTTAATGACCTTGATAGGAATATTGATAGCAGATTAGTTTAATTTGCAGATGATACTAAATTAGGGGGTTTGGTAAATAGGTTAGAGTCGACTAGAGTGATTCACGATGATTTGGATAGAATCCAGAATTGGGCAGAAATGTGGCAAATGAAATTTAATGTAGCGAAATGTAAAGTTGTACATGTAGGTAATAAAAACATTAGACGGGATTACTTCATGGGAGGTTGAAAACTGGAATGTGCTCCTCACGAGAAAGATCTGGAGTGATTGTTGACCAAACCCTCACAGGCTCTTGCCATTGTGCTGTAGCAGTTTAAAAAACCAATTGGATGCTGGGATACATTGCCTAAAGTATTGAGGACAATTCTAAGGAGGTGATGCTTCTTTTGCACAACACATTTGTCAGACCACATCTGCAGTATTGTGTACAGTTTTGGGGACCATACTTTAAGGAAGATATAGAGGGTCTTGAGAAAGTTCAGAGAAGAGCCACTAAGCTAATTCCAGGTATAAAAGGTAAAAGCTATCAGAAGAGGCTGAAGATCCTTAATCTCTTTTGTCTAAGGAAAAGGAGACTAAGGGGTGATTTGATTGAGGTCTTTTAATATGTTAAAGGTATTGACAAAGTGAATTATGTAGGATTCCTTCAACCAAGTGTTGTGAGTAGAATTCGGGTTCACAAAAGGAAGTTGACCAAAGGTAAATTTAGCACTGATATTCAGAAATATTTCTTTACCCAAAGAGTAATTTCAATGTGGAATCGCTTGCCTAACCATATTGTTGAGGCAGAGACCTTGGGAGTTTTCAAGAGCAGGCTTGACTTAAAGCTAGATACCATTGAGTCATTGAGTATCTTAAGGGATATATTCACAATAGTATAAATAAACTGGCGAGCGTAGTTGGGCTGAACGGCCTGTTCTCACCATTCATGTTATGTTATGTTTTTTTATGTTAATCAGCTCTGCCCTTCTGCCCTTATTCAAGTTCTGTGAGTCACGCTTCATGGCAAAGGGAGTCCATCATTTTTTTCTAAATAGGGAAACTCACAACTCAAGTATTTTCTCAGTCACCTTTTCCTTGAAACAGAACAACTAACAAACTGGCAAATGCAAGACATCCATAAAGGTGTGAGAACAGGTGGAAAGAATCTAGGAGAAACAAACAGCAAAAGCATTACGCACATCCAGATATGATTATATGATTAATAATATGATTATTATGCATGATTATGAAGAAAAAAACAGAGGAGGTTTCTCTTCAGAAATTCCTCTGGATAAGTTAAACTCATTTGCTTCTTCAACCCTCACCTTGGTGGCATTTAAGGACATGCTTTCTGGCTGCCTGTCCATCTTCAAAGAAATCTGTACCTCACCAGCAGAACTACACATCGGCTTTGCCAGTGAGGAGCAGGAATGGAGGTGGGGAGATGAAGCCACCTGTCTTATGATGGATCACCACTGTCCCTCAAAAATGACATCAAACACCCATGGTGACGCAAGACCAGCGACCTGTTTGCTGCTAATCCATCAAATTCAACTTTGATCCCAACCACAGATACATGCTGTGCACCAGGAAGGTTATACAATTATGACAGGTGCTATTAATTAATAGGATGCTAACAAAAACTTCCTAAGAAGTTTTCCCTTGCATTATCTTACTGTCACTGCCAATGATCCCTCCTTGAATAAAATAGCCTTTGTGCGGCTCAACACCAGACAGATCGTCTTAAATGCAGTAATTCTCTTTACTGGTCACAAACAGATGGGATCTGCGGACAGCATACCGGTGCTATTTCTGACCAGGTACACCTGTGTCTCAGTTTCTGACCCTTAGGTTAGACAGGCTTTGGCACATTTCACTTTTTTGTCACTGACTTATTACAGATATGAAGAGTGTGTGAGAGAGAATAAGCAGGATTGAGAAAAATAGAGAACTGAACTTGAACAGTACCTTTAATGTGTTTCTTTTTTCACCATTTCATCAGAATAATCAGGTCTCATTGTTCTTCACCCCTATACACAAAAACACAAAATAAAAAATAGGTAAAAGAGAGAGGGACAAAAGATGAGAATAGAGGGAGAGATATACAAATGCCATTTAACAACTAGTAAATAATGCTAGGGCCACAACCCCACCCTGTTCCCCTATAAATATATAAAACTCTGCTGAAAATAAAGATGCTTTTGGAAAAAAGAAAAAAAAGTGTTATTAGCACATCTCTTTTAAAACATGATTTATGCAGCCCAAAGCAGTTCTGGCTCATAGCGGTGGGTAAATGAAGACCCTCCCAATTCGAATCCTCTGTTTACATGGCACTACATTTGTCCACATGTCTGTGTGGCCATAAGACAAGCGAAGTTAGCTTTTTGTTCCCAATCACTACAAACGACTTCACTTCATTTTCAGGCTCAATCAAAACACTTCAGTATTCTGCCAGCATATGCCGCTGACATTAATTATGCATGTCATGGATTAAATAAGGCAGCTTTGCCCCATCACATTTGCATAAATCTCAGAGACGTGTCCCTGCAGGAATGCCATTCAAAACTGTGGCTGCTTAGTTCGAAAGAGATTGCAGTTTATTTCATAAAATGCAATAAGTCGCACAGGAACTCCATTCTAGCAGACAGCAAACTTCCAATGGCGACTATCAAGAGAGGCCGAGTAGTCCTTTCAGTTAATTCACAGATGCAATCAAAACGAAGTCAATAAAAAGCTGAAACATCTAAAAGGAAAGCAGTATTTAAACCAAATCCACTGTGTCACCTTAACGAAAAACACAAAAAAATGAAAACTTTTTTCATTTTTACATTTTGAAAACTTTGCTCACAATATTTCTTGATTTTTACTTGTTTTTTTTTTACTTCCACTAGGGGGTACAGATAACAATGGTCTTTCGGACTCCAACAGACAAATACTGGGCTCATTAAAGGTCAAATGCGAAGGTTCTCTTCACATTTACCTGTTTATGGTTTGGAATGTTTGTCTTAATATCAATAAACATGTAATAAAGTTATTTTTTGGACTGACACTGACCCTACCATGAAATACAGCAAAAGTACGCTCGTAGTTGTCTTTTTCATTCAGCCATGCACAGAAAACACTCAGTGCGCTTTGAAAGTGACATCCATGGTATTATTGTAGCTAGGTTGGTGACTGACTCAAAGTCATGGGTCTGCAAAGAAAAAGTGTTATTTACCTCAAACAATTACCAAGTTCAATTCGGCAAGACTCAGGGCATTAGATGTCCGTTTTTTCATTTTCCCTCCGAGCGAGCGAGCACTTTTTGCATATTAATGCAGTGTTCCTCAATATAAATACACACAAAGTGAAGATTGTTGCCTAGCAGTATTCAAATATAACTCAGAATGTACAAATATTTTTACGAACACGGTTGCTAACAAGTTAGCTTGCTATGGATAATGCCAATATCAAAAGAGAGGAAAATTAATTTTACCTATGACGAGGTTAGAAAACCTCTGGATATGTTTGTAGAAAATAGAAATGTTCTCACAACTAAATTAGCAAGGCCAATATAAAGAAAAAATATTGACATGAAAATTGATCACCAGTGGTTTCTGTTTGATACATGCTGAAGCTGAGGGCACAACACATTCGTGAAATCAAACTGCTTACCAAAGTGAAACCTCTGAATCAGCTCACCGGCTGAAAAGAAGCACTGTGGATTTTTGCAATTCTGGGATGATTCTTGTCGTAATACCTTTTTGTTGTTCGTTTTAAAATAGATGCACTGCCATTGCTGTTTTTCTTTTCTGGTTGTGTCAATACATTTTTTAATTTTCCATTTATTTTGACCATCTCAACCAACAACATAAATGATATCTATAGATGCTGCCAGTGTAATTCATACAGACAATACTGCAACTCCAATGAAATTTCCAATAGGTGACACCTGCCAGAAGTACCAACCCAGTTTCAGTGAAGAATGTCCACTCAGATTCATTTTATAAAGGGCTGCCTTTCCAAATTGGGGTCTTTCTTCATTTCTGCTAATATTACGGTAAACATATGAAACACTTTTATCAAGCAAATGAGTAAAGATATCTGAAACCTTTGCATGTGGCCTTTAAATCATTAATTTTCACTCCTCTCCTTCCTCGTGCCTTATATTCATCGAGGTCTGCCATCATGCAGGAAATCCCACTCCATTAACCTCATAAAATCTAATTTTTCAAGACAGTTTTCCCTTTAGTCAGTTCATAGTCAGAAAAGGCCTTTTTTCATATTGTAGGACAATATCACATGCATATTCTGCATCTGTCAGTTGCAATGCCTCACAGAGGCTACATCCTACATATATTGGGAGGAAGATTTAAATCCAGGACACCGTCTTTTTATACCACAATATTGCGTCAAACAGAAAATATGTAGATCTTGTACACCATTTTATTCGCATTTCCCTGAATGTCAACAGGACATATATGGGATCCCAGGAAACCTTGGAATCTCATCCATCATTTAAATACATTTGAGGTTCACGGGAATCAAAGCAGCAGCTGCATTTGACAGACCCATATATGTGGTTAAATGAGCTAAAAAAAAAATTTAAAAAAAGGTATTCCTGAGGTGGCTTCACACGTGGAAGCTTGGACGTTTCCTCCACAATCAGAACAAATAAATGACCGGTGAATCAACTGCACCTGCAATGCCTGCCGAATTGACATATTTGGGAAACTAGTAAAATAAAACACATTACATATTACTATTCATAAAAAGTAATAAGATAGGTAACAACATTACTCTGTAATGGAGTAACTAATTCCTTTTAAGTTACTTTTAAATTAATTAACAATTAGGTCCATACATGCATGCATAAAATGCAGCTTTTGTAGCTTCAGCTTATAATTACACCAGTTTAATTTTGCAGATCAAACTCTAGTAGGCCTGCTCCTTTCTGTAATTCTTTGTTTTCATTTAGAGAGAAACATAAAACAATGAAGTTTACAAAGATTATCACTTCAGCGACAAATGAACAAAATCCAATGCTTCACAAGGGATCACACTGTAGTCTCTAATGTGAATAAATTGTATAATAAAAATGATCCATTGTGGGTGTTAGGAAGTTAAAAGAGTAATATATATTACCTTTCATTAAACAAAATAAGCAACTTTACAGTATTACTTTGTATTGCAGTAACTACATACTTCTTGCATTAATTTTAATTAACTTTCAAACAAAACTCCGTTTCAGGCCACGCATGCGTGCATAACAGATAAGATGCGAGATATGGCTTTAATACTTATAGCCTATATTTATTCCAGTTTCATTTTGTGAAGCAAAATTAATTAGGCTTTGTGTTGCCTTTAATCTTTTGTTTTTCATTAAAGGAACAAAATCCACTGAGCAACATAAGATCACACTGTAGCCTTTTGCTGAAATATATTCCATGCAAACAATTGAAGCACCTATTACTAAAACCCAATAAGTCACACTTGACTTGACTTGTGGGGTTTTAGTAATCAGTGCTTCAATTATCCATAGTCAGTGTTGGGGATGTTACTTTCAAGGAATAATATCACCATCAAATAAACATGGGTTAGCATTGCTTTCTAGTCTTAGTAAAATGCTACATTGTATTCAGTTACTATCCTCCGACCTTCACAGAACAGTCTAAAAAAGAGAACACAACGGAACTTGGAAGGTGTGGCTGATTGGAACAGAACTAAACTGTCACATGAATATTGCCTTAATAGAGAAAGTTTATTGCCATAGGTTTGATACCTTGACAGATGAATGTAGTCAGGCATGAATATGAAATTATATTTGTAAAATAAATTCAGATGCATTCACTGCAGCATAATTGTTGCAGTTTCGTACTGAGTTGAAGTCCAGCGTTATTGGGAACCTCCTCATGTTTTTTTGAAGCTAGATTAAGAGTTTCTGATTATAAAAAAAATCAATGGTTGTGCCATTTTCAATGGTAAAATTAAGAGACATGTTTCCTCTAAGAGAATGTACCAATATTTTCCATTTCTCCAATCTGATAACCGTAAATGACTGTTCATTGAGGTGTTACGCTTTCCGGTGTGCTATGGGTGGTACACCAAAATTAATCATACATATTAGAGAAAATGAAAAGTTGCTGAAGAAAGAGTATAATATTATTAAATGTAGTAACTGAATCAATATTTCCTGAATTTTAATACAAACTATACTAATTAATTCAAAAAAGTTTAAATACCACTGTAATTACTCAGTTAAGTAACACATTACCCCCAGCTGTGCAGTTTGTCATACTGATTCCAATATCATGTTTTAAGCAGCAAGAACATTCTATTTTGCTATTTCATGTTTTTGACCCTGTTGGCTGATACTAAGAGCGATATAAGGCTGGGAAAAAGGAGGAAGCCTGTGGAAAATGGGAGTTTGTGATGAGCCCACAGTCCTACTGCCTTGAGACACAGTTAATTGATTCAGCATGTCTGAGGGTGTCTCTGCAGAACATGGATTACAAACTTAAAGCCAAACCCAAATTAAAACTACATTCTAGTAGCAAAGCATACCGTTAAGATGTTGATGCTGTTTTAAAGTAAAACTAAATAATAAATAAAAAATAAATAAATAAAAATTCCACAGACAGTGCCACCGGGAATCTACCCTCATATCTGATCACGTAATTGGTGACTGCTGTGTCAGGGGTTTCGTTCAACTTAGCCTCTGGTCAAAACAAATGGTTTGACAAAGCTAAGCCCACTTGCTCATCTTGGTTATGCAGGAAAACTCCTGATGACAGTGCTACTGCATTTAATGACTGCAGAATTCCTGCTGTAAATACAGCGAGGATAGATGCAGTGACACGGGGCTATAGTTTCTGATTAGCATGCAGACCACAAGCAGGATCTGGCCCATTTGTAGCTACCAAGTCAATTTTGGAGCCAAAAGCGGGAACTTTTTTTTATTTCTGCAAGAAATAAAAAATAAATATGCAGAGATATTAAAAAGAGCTCTTGATTCTGGACCCAGCATTGACGACAGTGCACAGTAGGAAAGATTGGTCATGGATGGCAACCCATAGTCCTCTGCATTTCTTGAATAGGTAAGATGGACCCAGCCAATGCTAAGCTTCATTCCACCACATTAATGCTGGGTTCCTGGCTTCCTTGATGAATTTCTCTTCAGCTTTGCATATTGCCCTGAGCTGTTCTACCAGTGGCACGTCTGATGTAACATGACCTGACCGGTTACGTGACCACAGAAGGGGCACAAAGCCACAGGGGTCCGCATGTATTTCTCGTACAGTTCCTGGGATTCGCCAGGGGATTCGGCGAATTGCTTTGCAAGCTTCGAAATGCCAGGTGAAATCATGTGAGATGACAGCTCCCTGTGGAAGCTGAGTGGCCCCCTTTGGATTCCTAACCGGCAATGTTTAGGCGATGCAAAGACTGCACTTTCTCAAAGTCTTAAAGCCCTGCCTTTTAGTAAATCATGAAGAACCCCGACTGTTTTTTGCATAGTTAAAGAAAAAAATTTTAAAAATCTGAACAAAGCCTTCATTTGTGTGTACAAACTGTGATAAGATAAGATAATACTTTATTGCCCGTTAGGGAATTTGGTGTACATCGAAGTTATTTACACGATAAGATATGTAGAACCTGAAAGTTTGATTTGGCTGGATTTTACTCAAAATACGTGTCAATTCATATTGTTGGAACACAGGCACATTCCATGTGTAAAATTTGGTTGATTTAACAGCAAGCTTATACGACCTGGATGCTCTGTTGCCTGCCTCGAATCTCCTTTGTTCTGCCCAGCAGGGGGTTTGGAGCCATTTGCTCTGGCCCTCTGAAACTCACCGACCTGTTCTCAATTAAAGTCAGGATCAGTTACTTTTAAGCTGCTTAAAACGATCTTAACCTCTATCAAATTCATAATATATTTCTGTTCAATATCCTAGGAAGGAACCTCTTATATATTGATAACGCAATTGGGCTATAATATTCCATTTTAAGGCTTTTCCATGACAACTGCATCATTTTAATACATATTCATATCATGTTTGGTCTCTTTACTCTCGGGGGAGTCCAAGGAGTTGAATGGAACATGTTTCATTTCCCTTGGAAATATGGTTCGTTTGTAAGATTCATTCAAGCAACTACCTTGGTCTCCCTGTGCAAATTATCTTATCACCTAGGCCAGTAAAACTCTGATTCGGCCAACCTTCCCTCTACCTTGTTCGGAGGTGTGGTTTGGAGTCTTTAAAGGTACGAGATCCTGAGGGGGGCGGCTCTTCTTTCTTGGCTTCTTTTTCTGTCTCTTCTTGGGGTAAGTCACCTGTTGCCTTGCTCTGCGGAGCGGGGGAATATTTGAGTTCTCCCCGACCACGTGGAGCGACTTTAGCTCCGCGTGGTCATTCATCTTTTCCAGGTATGAAAATATTCTAAATCCTTCTAAATTATATGTAACGGTAATTGGCTTATCATTGATTTGTTTGATTCAAGTTGTGCCTACCTGGTAAATTAAATTATTGTTATTCCTTTTCCAGCCTGCGTGTTCTCATTGTAAATTCTTTCTGGCCTTGTTGCGATTGGGACTTAAGGGGAGACTCCTACCAAGACATGTGTAGGTAGCGATACTTCTAAGTTAGATTGAGATTGGGTTCTACCTATTAAGGGGATATGAAATTACCGGCTCTTAAGATTTAGCTATTGGTTAATCTTTCTAAGGGGCCCTTTGATATGCATAAACCTAGGTTCGTGGTACGTTCATACTCAGAGCCATTTGCCTGATGTTGCTACCATGACAGTCTCTTCTATCCAATGGATTTATCGTCGAATTAGACCAGGCAGAGACGCCTATTTTAACCCTAGGGGGTGTTCTGCTTAGTGACAATGGTTTTCGCAGACAGAGTTTGGGTGCGTAACTGCCCTGAGATTCACGCATGCTGTTTCAAAATTATCAATTCTAATTCTAATTTGGAGTCAGATTTTTAACGAGGATTATAGCTAAATTTTGTATTCTAACTGTTATATGGAGTCAGATATCGTAACCATTGCGCTTTCATGCCCCGTCCTCGGACGGTGAATAAATATCCATTATATTGTGATTCACACCAGCCAGAAGAATGCTCTAATTCAAGTTAGACTAAGAGAACACGTAAGGCCTTCACCCCGGCAACATCCGCCTTTTGGTTATTGCTCTTTTGGGGTTTTACAGCTACACAACATAAAGTTTAAGAACATTTTAAGAACATTTCAACAATGATATTTAAGACATGGACAATAGTGATATTCGTAAGAGCAAAATGAAGAGTTTAACATCTAATAACTTAATTATGATGATACAAGTATCTGCAAGTTTTTATGGGCCCTAGTCCAGGCAAATTCTGTTAAAGTGCCTCTCAAAGACATGAGCAGCCATTTAGCATGAGGGGCAGCAGCTAAATGAGAACTCACATATATATCCAAAACACAAACAGAGCACAACAATGCTATGCCAAATTTATTCAGTAATGCTACGCTGAGAATTACCAGACCTGTAAATTCAAATGAAACTCTCCTTTTCAGGCTTAAGCGATTAAAGTGGCCAATATCATATTGGGTGACAATTGAGCGCAGCTGAAAGGAATGCATAGAGGACAGAGACTCTGGCACTTTCTTGCGCATAGAAACATATTGCCTCACAATGTGAAGACACCAATCCCTTCCTTTCAGAGAGGCTGTGTGGGTGTGTGAAACCTCTCTCAAGCACCCTCTCTCTTTTCTGAAATCACAAAGAGCAGCTGGTGGCATCAAGTCTGCCCAAACATTCAGCTAATCCTTTCCGGGATTCTTGGTATCTTAAACTACAGAAGTAATTGACTCTCCTTTAGACCGTCCTCAGACTTCCACCATGCAAAGTCGATATAGGGGGAAAAAAATTCCAACCCTCTGCCAGTGAATGGTGCCTGTCAATACTCATAACAATGTACACATTCCCTCTGCAATAAGAAGAGGAGGCTCGCTGGACAATAAACACTTTCATTTTTTTTTTCCAAGTTTCAAAATGGTATTTCCTAAAGGAAGAAAAAAGAAAAGAAAACACATTGGTGACCAAAGGAAAAAACCTCTTATCTGCAGAATTATTCTGATTGGCGGATCCATGAGCAGCCTTCCTTGTTCTCATCATCCAAAGTGAAATCCGTCAATCAGAAAAATTCTGCAGACAGGAGGTTTTGTGCTTTGGCCATCGACATTTGGAGTCTGCTAAGCAGCATGTGGGAGAATCCCCAAACACATCAAGGAAGATTCTCTGGTCAGACAAGACTTAAATTGAACTTTATTGCCAACATGGGAAACGCTATGTAAGGCACAACCCCAACACTTCTCATTGCCCGCACAAACATAATCCCCACAGTGATGCGTGGTGGTGGTACCATTATGCTGAGGGGGATGCTTTTCAGTAGCAGGGTCTGGAAAACTGGTCAGGATTGAAGGAAACATGGATGGTGCTCAATACAGGGCAACTGTTGAGAGAAAACCTGTTCAATTCTGCCTGAGATTCGAGACTGGGACAAAGGTTCACCTTCTAGCAAGACAGTGACCCTAAACTTACTGGTAAAGTGTCATGGTTTGGTCCCGCCGGCAGAAGGCAATAAGCCGGCGGGCACTGGGACCATGTACCCAAACCAAACAAAAGGGACCCAAATGCACAGGTTGAGTAAAAATATAAATAAAGATTTCAATTAAAACAAAAACAGAGGAGCGCAACGGCTACAAACAGGGCTCCATCAGACACAAGAAAAACAGAATGCAGCTGCACTGCCAAACTGGCAGTGCAGCCCTTATATACTCTTAACAGCACCTCCACCTCAGTGAGCAGCAGCTGTGGCTCGTTGAGGTGGAGGTGCAGACAGCAGGAGGGGGGAGGGCCTGCAGGGCAGGACCATCACATTAAGCTACTCAGGTGTGGCCAAAAGGGAAAATTTTTAATGTCTACAGCAAAGCACGGCTCTCAATGCAGTTGAGAGTTGCATGAATTGAAGATTGTGAGACACCAGTGCAACCCGCCTAATTTGAAGGAGCTGGTGCAGTTTTGCCTGGAAGAATGGGTAAAAATCGCAAAGGCTAAATGTGCCAAGCTGGAAGAGATATACAGCAAGAGACAATGCAGCTGCAAGGAGTTGGGTGGGAATGGATATTTACATTATCACACGAAGATCTCTGTTTATTTTGACTTAATTATTGTTTGTGTCACAGTAAAAATATTTTGCACATTGAAGTGTCCTGAAAATCCATGAAATACATTTTTATCCAAGATTGTTTGGCAATAAAACAGGATAAAACACCAAAGAAAAGAATACTTTCACGAGGCACTGCACACCATAAAACAGTAACCATAAAGGCATGAAGGTAGACATTAAAAAACACAAATTTATATCAAAATTGCAAATAGCTGCGACTACACCAATGAAGACTGACATTTCACTTTATTGACTGTTTCTGCAATTGATCTGCAGTTTGGCATATACAATAGTTCTGCTGTAAAACTCCTCTCGTTACCCATCTCTCAGGCCAGTAGCTGCTCTTTTTCACTGGGGGGGGGGGATGGGTAGGCAGGGGCGTGTCGAGGTTTTAAAAAAAAAAAATCAAGAAATTGTATGAACATGGTTTCATTTTGGCAGTTCTTGTCTCTGATGTATAATTCATTTGACGACTGGACGCGCTCCAGTACCGTCTCCTGCTCTCTCTCTCTCTCTCTCTCTCTCTCTCTCTCTCTCTCTCTCTCTTCCTTGCCCTCAGAAGCTCAGAAAAATCAATCAAAGTGCAAAAAGTGCAAGTGCAGAACGTGCACTGAGACAAAGGAGCCAGTCCAGCCCCAACATAAAGAGATTTTGTGGCTCCTGATCCGAGTGTTTTCCGTATCCCGCGCAGAGTCTAAACTGAGTGTGGCGCAGTTGCTGATGACAACTCCCTTGGAAATCCAGGTTTCAAGACCACTTTGGGTTTTCCCTGCAAGTTGCCTGTCATGACAGTTCAATTTCACTGTTCTCCTTCAGAAATAACCTGTGTGAGAGGAGAGGCTCGTAAGTCCATCTGAGGAATCAATAACCATGTAGTATTGGTGTCTTTGTGCCTCTTGCAGAAGAGATTTATGTATTTTGTGAATTTTATAGCCATTATCTTGCATACACTGTTCAATAAAGTATCATCAAGCTATAGCTGTTATTTGAACTGGAAGGATGGAAAAATTTGGAAAATACTGGATTTTTCTATTGCACAATTTTCAATGACCTATTTAAATCAGATACAAGCTGATTTTATGAAAGTGCACTCAGCGTTGCTCAGACAGGACCTGATATGCACTGCTGAATATGAAACCCACTGCCAGAATAAGCCTGACTGTATTAAGGTCAGTCCTTAAAATTAAATTACAAATTAAGCAAGCATGACTTTTCACACCCGCACTCACTCAATAATATGCTTTTGTTCATTTCTGGGACACAAGAACTTGATTAATTTTGGCTGACATCATTCTGCTAAGAGGTGAGGATCCAAGTGTGGGTGGTCTGAATCCCGGGACCAATTTGGAGAGAATTTCACAAAGTGAGAATTATCTTTTTATCTGACTAACATTGTCTCTGTAGCTCGTTTGCAGCCGCTGAGGTGGGCTGCTGGATACAGCTTAATCCATGTGGGTATTTACACCGCTCATTCCTCATAGCACCTCATGCACTGACTGTCAGTGGAGGAACATACCCTTATCCTCGGCAAAGATAAGGACTGTATTCTCAGCAAACCAGCAAAATCAGCAAGGAAAACCAACTAATCCCGCCACTCCATTATGATTTTTGAATTTTTAAACAAATACAGCCATGGAAACATAAACAAAAAAACCCCAATAACTATTTTAAGCACCAGCCCCAAAAACTTTAATAATGTTTTACCATGATTACTTGTATGTGGCAGTCATTGTAACACAGAGGTTACATAAGTTGCAAGTAACACTTAAAAGCTGTGCAGCAAAGGACACTGAGTGAGCATTTCACTACGCTGAAAGCAGGAATATTATATAAAACAGTCGTGAATCATTCTCTCTCTTTCTGAAAAAAGTAAATAACACGTTCCTTTCCTCAAATTCATAGACTGTGCTGTTGAGACAGCCTATTTCAAAAACAATGGAACACTTACAGAATTTGCATTTACAACTGAAAGAACCTGCCAGTCTTCTGTCAGTATATTGACCAGCCACTTCAAATGAGTCATTAAAGGAGCATCTCATTTAGAGCTTGTGCCACTTGGTCAATGCATCTTCCTTTGAGAAGCAATTATGATAAATAGTCATACGGGATAAAAGCTATTGCACTTGAGTGTTGCAGAATGTCTGTGTGATCTTGACAATTTTAGTACTGCACCTCCTGTTTTCCATTTACGTTACAGGATCTTTTGCTCCAGCTGAAATATCCTTACAGATAAAATGAAAGATTTCACAACCCTCATGTGAATCCATTCCATTTCTCCTCCTATCTAGCAGCTTGCATGTCTTTTTGATATACTGTCTTATTCGATTGGTTTTACATTCTGCATGCCTCCTTCACCAGCTGTTAAACATTCGTTTTCCCCATTTTTTTTTTTTTACGTGTGTTGGTGGATATATATCCCTTTATTTGAGGGGTGTAAGTTGCTGGTTTGTCACTTGCTATATGCCTCTTAGCCACCAGTCCGGAATTTCCGAGTAAAAGTTTATTGGCTATGTAAATATTTGTAACCTTTAATGATAGTTAAATACGAAAGAATGCTTCTGTGTCTAACTGAAAGGAACAAACTCTAAAGCCTGTCTATCAGTCCCCAAAAAAAGGAACCTATTCTTTTTAGTCATCCTTCAGTATGGTCCTCTGCCTAGTTAATTAGGAACACATCCAAAATCTTCTGCGTTCATCAGGATTAGGACTATGTTCCTGCTAAAGTCTCCAGTCCAGCCATCTGACAGTTCTGCTCCGGCAAACGTGTTCCCCATCTGGCTGCTGTCCCAGGAAGCCACTGGCCAGGTACAGACACGCCCCCACACTCAAACCAGCAACATTTGAACTGAGCTGTGCCATTCTGCTCAAAGCTTCATCCTTCAGTCATTACCGTATGACTATCAATAAACCCCACTATTGGATTGTATTCTGCATTTAATTCCTGGTCTGGATCATTGAGAAATAGCATGCCAGATAAAAGAAATATCTCAGCGTGAGAAATATGGTAATCCAGTTTTACTCCTTATCACCATCCCAGTTTGTTTTAACACCCCATGGATTGAAAACAACAAGCCATTTGTAAAGATGATATTTAAATTGCCTGACTTGGCTCATGATTGAAAGATTAGGATGTCTAAATCCCTTGGTAGCATTTGCTGTGTTTGTACACTTTTCATTTGTTTGTTTATTGGCTCATTAGGGCTTGGCGCTGTCTCATCCCCGCCCCTGTGGGGATCTGCCAAATTAAGTGTACTTGCCTACAGATTTATATTGGTTGCATTCCATCCAACGTCTCAGATATCATTCAATGACTGCTCCTGTCCAGTTCCTCTATGTTTGCAGGGCCTGAAAATTCAGATAGTACTTTAATTCATTGCCCAATGGCATATTTTTTATTATTTTCGTTCTGCTGGTGCAGTCAATCAGTGGATCTGATTCCAATTTAACATGTATTTTACATGCTCAAATGGAGACTGATGGAAAAAAGTCCCCTAAACAAGCAGGAATTGAAGACCGCCGTAGGACAGCATTAAAATGAAAGCTACCTAGTGTTTGTAGTATAGCAACTACAAACCTAAAACAGTTAGATTTCAATGCAGGGACATGCCACCAAATGCTTAGTTCCACATTGCGTTGAACTGTCCAGTAGTTTTTGCTACATTTAAAAATGGGGGGAATTATGAACAACAAGTCCTGTAATTTCAAAACTGCTCTTTCAATATGGATGAAAACACCCAAAAATTGCAGTCGTCACTTTGACATTTTATCATTTCAAGCTCAAGGCGCTAGATAAAAAATGTGTTACAGTCCAATGTGCTCAGTGTATGTCTGCGGTGTTTATGTACTCGCTGGGGTCACAAATCTTGAGCAGTCCCAGATTTTTCAACAATGAGGTGCAAAGTACCACCAGTTACAGGATAAGAATACAGATTTTGGCTGAGTCTGACTGCTACATGCCGGTCACAGTGCTGTGGAAGCACAGAAGCCATCATTCATCACTACAGCGCTGTGCTTGCCTCAGAGGCCACAACATGCATGACTGTGCTACAAACCATGCATATGCGCATCCGAGTGTGTTTGTGTGTGAGTGTGTGTGGGCGTGTATGCGTGTACGTGCCCGTGTGTGAGAAAGAGTGAGAGTCTCTGTTTGCGAGTGTGAGTATTTTCTAATATGTGGGCACCCTGTGATTGCTATTCAGTGCTTTTGGGGAAAGTATTGAATGTTACACAGTTAAGCATCAGGGAAATACCAATGCTCTGAATAATTCTGTAATTAAACGTTAGTTGCATATTGATAGCTTGATTGCTGTCTCTTATCACGTATTGACATTAATATGTGAAAACTTACTTATAAGAAGATACACTTCAGTATCAAATTAATTTTTTTCTGCCATAGCCTAGAATTGATTTTTGTCTTTTCCTTGAACATCTGATCTGAGAGTGAGGCGCTGGGTAGTTCTGTGCACCTAGCTAGCAACTACAACATGTTTAGAATTTGCTGAAGACTGTAATAGGTTTTTTATTCAGACTAATCACAGTGATACCATTCAGGGACCATTTCCGCTATTTTATAGAATATTTGGATTCTCTGACATTTCACTGATCCACCGGTGAGGTAGATGTTGCTGACTGACACATTCTAATCAGCTATTTTAATTAATTGCAGGCTTCAAGCAACCGGCAAAACAGACCCCAAAATCAGTATTGCGTGACACCATCATCTGATTTGGAAAAATGTAGAAATAAGGTTAAAAAAATAACTATTACTTCAAGTGCATTGTTCAAACTATTGAATGTGTGCATTGGGTAGGGTTAAGGGGGCATTGTCACGACAAGCGTGAACTCTGATAGGATGCAGAGATTAGCAAAGGTCACAAACTCAAAGATTTACAGGGAGAATCGTGTGGATATTCTAAACTTTGAGTTTGAAAAGTTTTGAGTTTTGAAAGTGTTTCGCTGCCCTGTTTTTGCCAATCATAATAATAAGAAGAAGAAGAAAAGGAGGAGGCCAGGATGCCTGATTTATGCCAAAGAATTTGTCGAGGTCACATGACTGAGAAGAATAGTTTTTATGGTGTAGAACTGATGGATAAGAAGATAATATTTCTGGATTCTCATGTCCTTTGGTTGAACAGTGGTAAAAAAAAAAAAGTGAATTTGCTTGGTGCTCATCAAGCTCTTTCCGTACACATCGATTGTAACGAACATTTATGTCAGGCAACAGACTTTATCCATTAATGACTTTCATAATTTTTTATGGAAGTCAATGATTTTCTCAAACATGATAGTTTGTGTTTCTCTCTGAGGGTATTTTAAGTCATTGCTTGTCTCGTTCCCGCACACTGCTGCATTTGGCCTCCCTACTTCCTTGGCCATTACAGATAGAGCTTACCACTATCCATATGTTTGCAACATTCCAACTTGATTGGTTCACTGGTTCGGAGAAGAAGATTATCAAGCACCCAGGACAAAATCCAATATGGCGGCCAAACTGTTGGACCAAACAAAAAACTGTTACCATACCCCAGAATCGCCATGACCTTGCCTTTCCAATGCTGCATCTTTCTATCTTATATTCAGACTGAGATATGACTTAACAAAAAACCGACAAATTCAATACGCCCACCTAGTGTCATGGTGCTGGCCTGCAGGCCCTTCCCCCCCTGCTGCATTCTTCGCCTCCACCTTAACGGGCAACAGGTGTGGCTCGTTAAGGTGGAGGTGAAGACTCCCTATTTAAGGGCTGGTTGCAGTTTTGTTCTTTCCAGCAGTATCCTGTGTGCTGGAGTCCTGATGGTTTCTTGTGTGCTGCTGCTCCCCTGCGGGAATGTATTTTATAATTTAAATTAAAGATTTTATATTTTTATTCAGCTTGTGCATTTGGGTCCCTAATCCTGCCTTTGGGTACATGGCCCCTGTGCCCGCCGGCTTCATTCCTTTTGCCGGCGGGGGCAAAACCATGACACCTGCTCAGGTGACTTAACGCAGGAAACTCCTACTTTGTGTGCTTGTCATAAGGACACAGCACATCCAAATTTCATGAGCTTCCGTCCAACAGTTTTCATGTAATTTGCATTTTTTTTTAAAAATTTGTCATGTATCCAAATAGACTAATAACTAATTTGCACAGTTTTTAACCAGAAATTAATAATTTTCTCAAACTTGAGTTCTCAAGTTCTTCTAGACCTGTGTCAAGTCTAAGCTTGATCGGCTCAATGGTTCTGGACAAAAAGATTGTCAAAGGTTTTGAACATAATCCAATATGGCAGATGAACTATGGAACAAATCAAAAATCAGAGAATAGGAGCACTGAAGAGCAGTGACGGCTCGTGAATTGGCAACAGGGGAAGCTCAAACAATCCCTTAAAGTTAATGGTTGTTCATGACCTGTTTTCAATCATTCATTTAAATTACAATAACAGAAATTCCGAAAACTCAACATTATCTGATGCGGCCAGTTTTCATTAATAACGCATACCTGTCAACTCTCACGCATTCGGCATGAGTTTAAGTGGCATTTTTACGTCCCTCTGCTGTAGACAGCAATTATTCTATCAACGCGTATGTAAGAGATTTTCGCGTGGAATTTAAGTACTTGTGCATGGAGGGGTTTGAAGCAATGGAATTGCATAAAGACGTTTCAAATTATCTAATGTCATTTAAACAATCATGAAACAAATGCATTGCTTCCAACCCCAACCCCTGAGTAAATAAAAGCATGAGAAGTCTGGAGTCGTAATCAGTATGCGTTATAAATGAAAACTGGCCACATCTGGTAATGTAGAGAGTTTTCGGAGTTTCTGTTATGGTAATTTAAATGAATGATTGAAAACAGGTCATGACCAGTCATTAATTTTAAGGGATTGTTTGAGCTTCCTCTGTTGCCAGTTCACGAGCCGCCGCTGTTGAAGAGATTGTTCATGTGAAAAATCTGAGCACTACCAAGAATGGTGTCCAAGAAAGCTCTATCACAAAATCGTGAGAATAATAATAATAATAATAAGCACATACAAAAGGATAGGTATCATCTGCAGGAGAGACCGAAATAATATTCATTACTAGGCTGCTTTAATGATCTTTTTCCCCTGCTTTAACTACAACAGGGCACTGTTTCCCCTGCAACCACTACCTCTTTGCTGTTTACCTTTAAAGTCTATATCTCAAATATGCAACCATCACCAACTGAGACTTATTATCTCCCGCTAACCGAAGTTGGGGGGGATATTGAAATGGGCTCCGTCCATCTGTGCGTCCGTCCGTGTGTGCGTGCGTCCGTCCCACTTGGTTTCCGGAGCAGAACTCAAAAACTACTGAACCTAGCTCAACGAAACTTTATGTGTGGAATAATCACCATGCCTAGATGTGCCTTTTAGCCGGGTTTGCACCTTTCTCAGAATTTTATTTTTGCCCGTTTCCATGGAAACGCAACTTAAAATCAGCATAGACATTGTTTCCGGAGCAGAACTCAAAAACTACTGAACCCAGCTCAACGAAACTTTATGTGTGGAACAATCAACATGCCTAGATGTGCCTTTTAGGGTTTGCACCTTTCTCAGAATAGAATAGTAGGCGGGGGATATAGCCGACTCTGTCTGCTTGTTTATTTCATTTTTTGGGTTTTTTTCCTTTCCCCAAACGCAGCCAAACTGTTTAGTCCATCGCAAAGCAACCTGCTCCCATCAACTTGGGGGGGGGGAGATTCCATGGCACGTGACACCACCAACTCCTGTGACGACTAGCCCTCACTTCTTCACATGGCGCAGTCACACTGCCGACTGCACACTGTCTATGCGATCAGGGGAGTCACGTAGTAAGTATATAATTTACCTCGTACAGCTACATGTATCAGGGCAATCAGAAGCAGGCGCTACACAGCAATGAACTAATAAATTCTTAACCGGCGTAACCCCTACCATTTATGGCAAGACTGCGTCAATCATTGCCATGTCCATGCTGACCTCCGGCCATGGCCAGGCGTTGATGGCGTGGCTGGGATTTGAACACTGGACCGTAGGGCTTGCAGCCAAATGTCTGAGCTTTGAACCATCAGAAGGCCCAGATTTTTAAAACCTGCAGTGGATCGGAATAGTAATGAGAAAACACTGATTGGTGAAAACCATGCCTTCAAAAAGAGTTGAGCAGAAAATGGGCTGGTTAAAAAATTCTTGGAGGCCATTTAGTTTTTGGCAACTCTGCCATCAGTCAATTGATTTCCTTTGGTGGAGAATATTTTTCCCAACAGTGTTTTGGATGTCTGCTGCTAGTTTTGATTTCCGATAGCTTTGAAGACGTAATTCTGTGCTGCAATGACAGCACTCGAACTCAGAGGCTGTTATTCTTGACAGATCCTGTCTGAGTGAGTCTTTCTTTATTCCTGCTGGCCTCCCTGTCTCTCTCAATGAGTGATATCATTCCCATGAAGCAGCGAGGAAATTATGGTTCAACTTTGACTAATCAGGCTTTTAGCTCACCGTCAGGAGGTCTGTACCACCGAGCCGCTGTGTGGGGGTGTCACGTGGACATGGCATTACGCTCCCCGTCATGCAGGCTGACAAGCTTTCACATGATATTTCAGGCTGACTTGTTTACTTTTGCAGGTGGCTTGCCAGTATAGACCTGATGCCCGGCCCTCAAGGCAAATTGGGCTGGTGAGACCGGCAAAATTTACCACTACAGGTTTTCATAACCATAACAGGTTTTCATGACTATTTTCATAAATACTGCCATATTCTGTCGAGCAAGAGTATAAGCAGTGATACAACAAAAAGCATATAAATCGATGGGCCTTGCACTGTCACGCAGTGACAAGTCTGAAAATCTAGTCTAAGGTCATGAACAACAAGGTGGATGGAGGACCTGAATTTTGATTCAGCCACCACCTGGGACCTAATGGGAGAAAACTGCTAAATTTTCTGAGGCCAGGGTCTCTGCTCCTTTTATTTGCACACACAAGTATTTCAGTGTAGACAGACTCTGCACCTTTGGCGGAACTGTGCACACTCAATGCCACTGAAGGATTGGAACAGACTAAACACCATTAAAGTTATAATACACACTCAATGCCTCGGAATGTATACCACAGACTCAACAGAATCTAAAGCTTGGAATGCCCTCAACAGCATAAAAGTTTTGTACAAACTCAGTGCCACTGACGGTAGAGAACAGACTAAATTCCATCGAAGGTTTGGAAAAGACCCAACATCATTAAAGATATGATTCAAACTCAATGCCATTGATGGTATAGTTCAAACTCACTGGCAGGGGAGCTATAGTATGCACTCAACTCAACATTAAAGCAACGCTGTAAAGATAGCGTAAGCTGGTGTTATGTGGACTGCCTGTATTAAAACATAAAACCTGCTGACCCATGCAGTAATAAAAGCTGTGAGCTGTGTGTCGAGGGATTGGAGAAACAGAGGAGCAAACACAAAGGTTGGCTCCTGTAGCTGGTTCTTCTTTCTGTACCTTTGTCCAGATTCTTTCTAATTGGAGTCACTGCAAAAGCACAGAAGTGCAGGTTCTGCAGGTTACAACAAAGGCATTTCAAAAAGAATGGCAAGCGGCTCGATTTCTCTCTCTGCTTCGACGGGTCTCAAATTTTCATTTTCAACTTCTTCCAAAGATAGAAGCCATGAAATGAAATTTGAAATGGTTCTGAAGGTTTAGGAGGTATCCTCTTCTGAGTATAACTGAGCTGAGCAGATGGGTAAAGAGCAGTCTTTCCTATCTTTCAAGTAAAAAAATAATATAAAGTATTTTGCAATCACATATAATGAGTGCCTGAATGTGTCTGTGTGAGAGCCAAAACTTTAAATAATATGTATGCCATGTGTGTCGGACAGCATATAGGCACCATGCGTGTGTCTTTGCATTGTGGGTGTATTTGTGGATGTACGTGTGCATGTGTGTATGCTTGGGGGGGTGCGTTCAGATAGAGTGAGTGAGCAGATGTACATAGTGCCGTGAGACTGTGCTGCCATGCACAGATAAGGGGGATGAACAAACTCAGGAAGGTTGCTGCATCCGGTCCCGACACTGTAACAGCATATACCACACAGTCAAGCAAGTCGCACGTAATCCTCAATGTGACGTTTGCATAAGGTATCTACTTACAGTGCCATGTAAAACTATTTGCTCCCTTCCTGATTTCTTTTTTTTTTTTGCATATTTCTCACACTTAAAAGTTAAAGGTCATCAAACAAATTTTAATACTGGCAAAAGATAACCAGAGTAAATACAAAACCCATTTTATAAATGATGATTTCATTTATTAAGAAAAAAAAATATCTAAACCTACCTGGCCCTATGTGAAAAATTAATTGCTCCCCCTTGTTAAATCATGAATTAACGATAATGAGCCACATTTCTTTAGTTCAATTTCACGAGCCACAACCAGCCTTGGTTACTGCCAGATCTGCTGAATCAGGAAATCTATTAAATGAACAAAGTGAAGTAGGCTAAAAGATCTTAAACAGCAACACATCATGTCGCAATCAAAAGAAATTCTAGTACAGACGAGAAACAAAGTCATTGACATCTATCAGTCTTGAAAGGGTTACAAAGCCATTTCAAAGGCTTTGGGACTCCAGCGAACCACGGTGAGAGCCATTATCCACAAAAGCAGAAAACTTGGAACAGTGTTGAACCTTCCTAGGAGTGGTCGGCCAACCAAAATTACTCCAAGAGTGCATCTATAACTCATCCAGGAGGTCACAACAGACCCCAGAACAACATGTAAACAAGTACAGGCCTCACTTGCCTCAGCTAAAGTCAGTGTTCATGATTCAACAATAAGACAGAGACTGGGCAAAAATGGCATCCATGGGAGAACCACTGCTGAACAAAAAAAAACAAAAAAAAAACACAAAGCCACGTCTTACATTTGCCAAAAAACGTCTTGATGATCCCCAAGACATTTGGTAAAATATGCTGTGGACTGAGGACACAAAAGTTGAACTTTTTGGAAGGTGTGCATTCTGTTAAATCTGGTGTAAAACTAACACAGCATTTCATAAAAGAACATCATACCAACAGTCAGACATGGTGGTGGTACTGTGATGGTCTGGGGACCTGCTGCTTCAGGACCTGGACCACTTGCCGTAATTGATGGAACCATGAATTCTGCTCTGCCAGAAAATCCTGAAGGAGAATGTCTGACCATCAGTCTGTGACCTCAGGCTCAGGCGCTCATGGGTTATGCAGTTAATTATCCAAAACACACCAGCATGTCCACCTCCTAATGGCTTAAAAAAACAATATGAAGATTTTAGAGTGGCCTAGTCAAAGTCCGGACTTAAATCCAATTGAGATGCTGTGGCATGACCTTAAACAGAACGTTCATGCTCGAAAACCCTCCAATGCGGCTGAATTAAAACAATGCTGCAAAGAAGAGTGGGCCAAAACTCCTCCACAGTGAAGTGAAAAACTCATTGTTAGCTTTCGCAAATGCTTTATTGCAGTTTTTGTCACTGAGGGCAGCACAATCAATTATTAGATTGAGGGGAAAATTACTTTTTCACACAGGGCGAGGCAGGTTTGGATAGCTTTTTCCCCTTTAAATAATGATTTCTTTTTTTAAAACTGCATTTTGTATTTACTCGGGTTATCTTTGTCTAATATCAAAGTTTATTTGATGATATGAAACATTTAAGTGTGACAAATATGCAAAAATTAAGAAATCAAGAAGGGGGAAAATACTTTTTCATGGCACTGTATCGATCTATCTACCTATCTATCTAATTGCAGAAGCATACTCTCACACTGAAAATTGTAGAAAAATGTAACCTCCAACTCAAGTGAATTTTAAGGGAATTAAAATCCTGAAGAAATAATTATTTTTCATAAAATCACCTGTTCCACAATTATTGGCACCCTTAACAGTTCCTAGGAAATAAATGAAATGTAAGTATTTCTGTCATTTCTACAGTAGTTTAAAAAGTAGATCAGAGTATCAAGGAACATTTAATTAGTAATTAGTCACTTCTCGTTTCCCTTGGGGTATAAATATGATGTGACAAACGGCCATTTCTCTTATCCACTCTTCAATATGGGAAAGACAAAGGAACACA
Source organism: Gymnothorax reevesii (assembly GCA_029721435.1). Classification (NCBI taxonomy): domain Eukaryota; kingdom Metazoa; phylum Chordata; class Actinopteri; order Anguilliformes; family Muraenidae; genus Gymnothorax; species Gymnothorax reevesii. The sequence continues at coordinate 37,724,127 of CM056579.1, read as the reverse complement.
CAATTCAATTGTGGCAGATGTGTGTCGACCTTCACAAGTCAGGCAATGGCTACAAGAAAATAGCCACTCACCTGCACCTGCCCATATCTACTGTCAGAGGAATCATTAAGAAGTTCAAAACAACTGGAACAGTGGTAAACAAGCCTGGACAAGAACGCAAGGTTATTTGGCCACCACACAGAGGGAGGAGGATAATAAGAGAAATAAAAAGTTCTCCAAAGCTCACTGTTAAAAAATTGCAACAAATGGTAGCATCTTGACGTCACAAAGTCTCTGAAACAACCATCAGGCACTATCTACATGCCAACAAGCTGTTTGGGAGGCATGCACGGAAAAAACCTTTTCTCACTCACAATCATGAACGCAAACGTCTGGAGTTCGCTAAGCGGTACTGGGACTTCATCTGGGACTGTATGCTTTAATTGTGGCACACATAATTTGATGTAAAAGAATTATCTCTTAATCTGGGATTTTTTTCCCCCACTGAATAAATGCACTTGAATTAAAGGTTGGATTTTCCTCTTTTTTCATTGTGGTCCAATATCATTGAGAAAAAAACTGAATTTATTAGAAGCTAAAGAACTCATCTTAACCAGGGGTGCCAATAATTATGGAGGCGCATGTGTGTAATAACACCCATACACACATATGCAGAAGTGTATGCGTGCGTACCAGTGTGAGTGTGTGTGTGTGCGTGTGTGTGCACGCGCATTTCTGTATACACACGTGCAGAAATATGCGCGCGCACACACACACACACACACACGCACAGACGCGCGCACACAAAAGCACACAGTTGGGAATAAATGTCTGGCTTTCTCCATCTTAACAAAGGACTTGCAACAATAAAAGTTGTTCCCGCACAATAATCAGTGAACAGTCACTGTCCATTTGACATTATTACCATCTACCATCATAAGTCAGATTCTTCTTCTCTGAATGACCAGCCCTACACTGGAAGCATAACTGTCCTGCCAGTGAAGTGTGCAAGTACGCCTGTGCATGGTAGACTTTCCTTTGCAATATTTTCCTTTTTAACATGTTTTTTTGTTGTTGTTGCTGTTTTCAAAAATAAGACAATGCCAGGTGTTTGGTCATTTGTTGCATTTGCCATGAAGCGCTTTTGTTTTGTGCCAATGTCAGAAGCCTTCACTAGCTGCTCACTAGCTACCCTCTTCAGAGAAAGATTACAGTCTGCTATTGATTTCTTATTTTAATTGTTGCCCAGAGCAGGCAACTGAAGACAAATGAAAAGAAAGGGAATTACAAATGTCCGGGAGATTGCTGTTTGCTGTATCCAATCCAAAAAATGTCTTTCAGGCAACAAGCTTTGTGGAAGAATTTTAGGAGGCAATGAAAAGTGCAAAAGTGAAATCAGTTCTGGTGCACGTATTTTCCAATCTGCTCGGAGAAACTTCCATGCTATGCATTGAGGCATCCATTCAGTGACAGGATTACCGAACACAATTAAGAGAGCCACCAAATCAGCCGCAATGAATACAGCAAATAATTACAGCCAAGAGATTAAAAGGTGTTTGACAGAGATTAGTGCAGGTAAACTGCAGCTGTTCAGGGCTACACAGCAGAGAGAAGCTTCCGGAGCATTGGCAGAGAGCATTATACGCTTCCTCGTATCACGCAGACCTGAGTAGGAACTTGTCACAGTGAATTTTCTGCTAAAGCAGCCATCATAGCAATTGTTCCCAGCAGCAGTGAGGAAGAGGAACATAAGAGTACATAAAAATAGGGTGCCATTAACCAAAAAACACCAGCGTGTCCGACACTGAGCCAAGCTTGACATACTTAACTATGATCCCTTTTCATTTCAATATCAAGCTTTTACTTCAATCAGTTAAATTTTCCTTATCATTTAAGCTTCAATTTTCCTAAAGTGTGTGAAGATAAATTAAGATTCAACATAGAAAAATGGCCTAAACTGTTGGTAATGGAAATGTGAATTTAAAGGGGACCTAACATGCTGATCCTTCTTTTAATACATATTAGTAATGCTTAAATGTTGGTTGTCCATGCTCAACCTCTGAAAAATTTCTAAACATAAAATACAGGGATTTTGCCGTAATCCAAGAACGTGATTTCATGATCGTGATTTCCTCTCTGAACAGCTCCTCCCGAGATCTTCACGAAATCTGGGTAAAACCTGACGTCAGGTTGTGCCATCCAATTAGTACAGACCTATCCAGAGCCAACCACTGCCCTGGACCTGCCCACACCGGAAACTATTCTAGCAGGCACTAACAACGGCAGATCATACTATGCCTGAGTAGCGTCTACACTTTTAGAAATACAAAAGAAGAACCGCAGATCATTTGAGGTGCAATTTTGTCAGTATCTCTCCCAAAACTACTTATCCGTTTACATTTGGACGTAAAAAAAACCCCAAATATTTCTCTTCCAAAGGAACATGCCACCAAAAATCAGTGGGTAGCTTTTTTTTTTTGCTGGCAGCAAACAGCCACGGCCAAAGGGAACGATAGCTGTTTGTGCTCAGGATTTCACCAAAGACAGCTTTGTCAATAAAGGATAATTCGACTCAGGATAAGCGTTTCAGCTGCTTCTCAAACCCAAAGCAGTTGCATCGATCAAGTGCTTGGAGCCACAAGCTGTAAGTAACCACATAACGGCAAATAATGCAAGTGAAGCAAACATGTTAGGGGTGGCTAGCAGGACAGCTAACGATAGTTGGCACTAAAAACTGGCCTCAAACGCAGGCTTTGTAAAATATCTGAAGATAAAGCCTGTATCTGTTGTGACTGTCCGTGACTCACAGACACAGAAGCTGCAAGTTGCTTTTACTGCATAAGCCAACCTGACATGATAGCCAGTTGATTGTGGCTGTAGCGCAGCGGCTAACATCGCCAAGTTACTGTTACGAATGTTCGTGTCCTAATTATCTTCAGGCGGTCTTTAGAAACTGGAGAAATACCAAATGATTGTAAACAGGGCAATATAATACCAATATATAAGAAAGGGGACCGTACCGAGCCAGGAAATTACAGGCCAGTGAATTTAACTTGCATTGTGTGTAAAATATTGGAATCTATCTTAGAAGATGAGCTGGACTTATTTCTTAAACGTGACAGTATCTTGAGGGATAGCCAATATGGTTTTCGTAAGGGAAGGTCATGCCTGACAACCTTCTGGAATTTTTTGAAGAGGCCACCAAGACTTATGACCAGAGCAGGGCTTATGACATCATATACTTGGATTTTCAGAAAGCATTCCATACAGTAGCGCATAAGAGACTAATTTCTAAATTGAGCACCATTGGAGTTGCAGGAGGTATTCTGGAGTGGATTCAAAACTGTTTATAGGACAGAACACAAAGAGTGGTGGTCAGTGGCGTCCCCCAGGGATCAGTGTTGGGACCCCTGCTGTTCCTCATCTACTTTAATGACCTTGATAGTAATATTGAGAGCAAATTGGTTAAATTTGCAGATGATTCTGAATTGAGGGGTTTGGCAAATAGTTTAGGGTCCACTAAAGTGATTCAGGATGATTTGGATAGAATCCAGAATTAAGCAGAAATGGGGCAAATGAAATTTAATGCAGCAAAATGTGAAGTTGTACATGTAGGTAATAAAAACATTAGACGGGATTAGTTAATGGGAGGTTTGAAACTGGAATGTGCTGCACAAGAGAAAGATCTGAGAGTGATTGTTGACCAAACTCTCACAGGTTCTAGCCATTGTGCCGTAGCAGTTAAAAAAGCGAATCGGATGCTGGGATACATTGCCAAAAGTATTGAGTATTGAGAAAAGTATTGAATCTAAGGGGGTGATGCTCCTTTTGTACAACACATTCGTCAGACCACATCTGGAGTGTTGGGGGGACCAGGCCCGGACTGGCCAACGGGAGATATGGGAGTTTTCACGAAGCGCCGGTATGTGCTTGGCATGCTGGCCTGCTGTTTGCCGCCTGCATCTCGGGGTTTTTTTTTTTTCCCCTTCTACAGACTGCAGGTTGGCCGGCGTCTCGTGACTCGCAGCTGTCTGACTTTTTTTCCAGGCCAATCAGAGGCCACTCAGGCCAGAAGCATGTGAGGAGGACAACAAGACGATCGGTTTGTTTTGATTAACACCCACCACAACATAGGCCATGTGCTAAGGCTGAAAATATGCCTAGAAAATGGTTTTTCGTTCCAACGACTGGGTAATACTTTATTTTTGCATAATTATAACCAGAAAAACATGCTATCAAAGTAACCAAAAGTTCTCCGCTGAAAAGTTTGCAATTTTTGCAGAAATAACTACCATTTCAGGGGCAAAGGGAAATATAGTAGGGGTCAAAAATCTGATGTCATCGGATTGTAACAAGTTTGGTATCAAACTGTAGGTCTATGAATGTGCTTCAAGGAAATATGTGTCCCAATCCGCTGGTCAGCCCCTGTGCCTCTGTAGAAGGGGTTGAAATCTGAGAAAATGAGATTTTGGCCCCTTACCATGGGGCACACTTTTCAGAGGAGAAGTTTTGTTTACTTAAATAGTATGTGCTTCTGGTTAGAATTATGCAAAAATAGGGCTCTCAAGTCTCACGCATTTCAATAAGTTCACACACTCTCACACCACACTTGACATTTCTCACGCTGAGAAGTGATAAAACTCGCCGCACATTAGTAACATAAACTGTAAAAGAGATTACTAATCTATGTATGGATGAGGCGAAAGCCTGATTCATGCTTCTTGCGGTCCGCGCGGTTTCAGCGGTGCGGCGGCGCGCGCGGTCCCCACGAACGTCGAGTCGTTTCATGCTTGATGCGGTCAAAGCGGCTCTAAGAACGGACCTGCTGTACAGTTGCGCTACTGAATCTTATTTCTGTGATAAATACATTCAAAATACGATAAATACGGAAAACCTTGGGTTCAACAGAGCGCTGCATAGACATTTAATTTTGTCTCCCTTCAGCACGGGCCAGGACAATGATGTAGCCTAAATATTGCCGATACACTGATTTCGCCAGCCTCTCCTCTCCTCCCCTTCATTTTTTTCGTGCTTTCAGCATACAGTTGCGAAAGGTTTTCCATTTTATCTTAAACGCGTCTGATGAAAATTTCTGATCTCCTTTCATGTGTTGGAAGTCATATGTATTTTCAGCTGTTTGTATGTTCAGCTGGTCTTTCTTTAAAGCTAATTAGAAATGCTCCTGGTTAACGAATATGCAGTAATTCTGATCGGTATGCTTGTGTTACTTCGGTAAGCATCAATGTGGCAGTTTCATCATTACGTTGCCTGATTGTAGCCACTACAGTAAGTGATCGCTTCACTTATCCATGACCGGGATCAGCCGGATACTTCACAAATGTATGAGCAAGCTCTCTGGTGCTACCATGAAAGTAATGCGAAACGCAGAAGCTCTGCCGGTTTACAAATGATTTCTCTGCACTACCTTGACATAATTTCATCCCCCTTTAGAAATTGCTGTGGCCAATAAAAAGCCAAAAAAGGCGGAGATTAAATAGGTAATTCTTTCCTGTAGAAGTGATCAATTTGCTTGCTCCACATAAGCAACTTGTCAGCACTAACGGAACTTACGGTCTGCAAAACCTGTATTATATTGATAACATAACCGAGCTCTCTCTAGCTGTCGCATACTATCCACAAAGCTGCTTTCACATCAGACACTAAACAAATTTTTTGCAGGAAAGATTAGCTACATTCAAAGTCAATGCAAAGACGCAAATACAGGCTTTGTGTGCACGTTAAGCAGCTTTCACACCGGACGCGAAACGAATTTTTCGCGCGACTGATTATATTCAAAGTCATGACCGATTATCAGCTACTGCATGTTAGTTTGCGTGCTCTGCTAATTTAAAATACTCCTGGTTCCTGGATCGCTTTACTTATCCATGACCGGGGTCAGCCTAATACATCTTTAGTGTCTGGGCAAGCTCTCTGATGCTACCGGTGAAAGAAATAGAGAAGCGCACAGGCTATAAAGTGTCTGGTGTAACAAACGTTTTATTGCCATCGATTAAATATTAAATTCTTTCCTGTAGAGGTGATCAATTCGCTAGCTCCACATAAGCAACGGTTCACGCAGACGGAACTTACCGTCTGTAAAACCTGTATAATGTTCATGACATAACTGGAGCTCTATCTAGCTCTCGCGCACTCTCCATAATTCACCCATTTTCTATGAGGACAAGCTGGTCATTTCGAAGCAATAACTAAACCATTACCACGGGCAATTTCCGAAAAGGCCGTTTAGCTTGGAGCTTTCGCCCCTCCGTCATATACCAGCGCGGAAGCTGTTCGTTCCTCCAAGGTAATGCTGAATTCCAGAAAAGTGGGAAGTCGAACTTATCCCACTCGGATGGTACCAGTTGCGAAAAAAAAAAAGATGCAATTCATGCAAGCGACACTGCTGCACTAGAGAACTAATCTACTAGCGCACCTCAGGGCCGGTGTTCTGACAAATTTTGCTACCCATCAAAATATGCTACCTCGTGGTTCAGCGCTTGTGCAAACCTGAAATCTCGGGATATTTCCTCGCTCATATCTTAACTATCCTCCAAAATCATAAAAATAGATTTATTTTCAGTGTGCATTTCGACCTGTAAGCGTACATATATTTGCATGTACACGCTGGGTTTTCCTGAAAATTCAGAAATTAAATGATAATGCCGTATATGGGCAAATATCTTCAAACAAATTAATCCAACTCATTATAACATCTGCTTTTGTTATATTAAGCTGACAGATAACCAGTGGCGGCTCGTCGGCCGTAAAGGGAAGCCAAAACCTCGCCCTTCAAAGCTTAATGACTTCAACATTTCGCAGTTCACTTTTCTTTATCAGCAGTTGCTCATACAAATTGGTAGAAGGACAATAAAATTTTTCGATAGCAAATGACGACGCAAATTATCATACGTCTTTATAAATTCGTTTGCGAGGCTTCTTTCGCAAGAAGCCACGACAGTCCATTTTCTTCATTCTTTATATAAAAGAAAAGAATGCGATGTTGCACAGCTTATTGCTTTAAGAGCCTCAATAATCAATTTGTGAGCCCCCCCGCCCATAAAAAAAAAAAAGCTGGAAGTGAAATTAAACAGCGACATCGTCGCAAAGAGGTGAGCAAAGTTATTAAAATACTCGCATAAAGATATAACGTCAAGGATGATTTATGATATACAGACTAAAGAATAAATCATAAACCCCGTTTGTTCCCAATGCAGCCTGAGCTACGACTCGGTGAGATCTGCTCCGAAAGCAAAGGCGGGCATTTTAGGCGTGCATATAAACGTACACCAACTAGTAACAACTAGAATAATTAAAAGGCCAATAATGTTTAATTGTTAATGATTAATTTTAACCAGTCTCATTCAGTTGGCGAGGGATGTTTTAATGTTAATTTCCAGTTGTGATGGCCGGTTGCGGAGAGAAGGCAAAGCAGCGCAAGATCTCCTCGTTCTTTACGACCGGCGGGGTGACCCAAAAATAAACAGTTTGTATTTTCCAACATCATGTTTGTGGGTTTGTTCTTAAGCAACTTCTCTCATATTTTGAGAGCCAAAATTAATAATTGATTAAGCATATTCTCTTTAATTTTGAGGGCAAAAATAATACTTGAACAATCTAATAAATTTATCTTTTTATTTATTTTTGTCGGCAACCGTTCTCGGGTTGAATCCCCCCCCAAAAACAAAAACCAAAAACACAGGGCTCCAGGAACAGAACCAGAATACTGCTGCATCAAAGTACGGCGCAGCCAACCAAAAACAAACACTTCACCTCCACGCCAACGAGCCACACCTGTTGCCTGTTAAGGTGGAGGCGAAGAATGCAGCTGGGGAAAGGGCCTACAGGCCAACACAATGACACATAAATAGTGCAGTTATAATCATAGTGACCAGGAAATGACTAAGAAACCACCAATAGGCTACATTGAAAATGCACAACTAATACACATAGTATTGCAGGGAGGAAAAATATGCAAGTAATTAATCCAAAACCGCTTCTTGAAAGAATTCAATTTTCAAGCTCTCCCACTATTGAATGAAATTAGTATTTTTCGGTTTCCATTGACATTTGGGTACCTTGAGAAACACTGGGGTAGGCCTTATATTATCATAAACCTTACATCCACTCAGGAAAATGTAATTTAATGTCTAATGCCTCTACATGTGGTAATAGCATATGGGCACCAGCCACATAACTGATTACACACCGGGGGCTGTTTCAATAAACTTCACTTGTCCGACCGGGTCAGACCATGTGCCAAGTGAAAAGTGGACCTTCGACAGACCATGTCCGTCAGGTGTTTAAATAAAACTAAATTAGGATGTCCAACCATGGTCCGATGCGGACTGACGGTTCGTCACGGTCTGTTCGAAGTTGCATGAGAATTTACACCTCAGCAATGCACTGCTTTGCTATTTGGCGTTCAAATATTCAAAATAACTTAACGATAAATGAAAAAAAAAGAAAAAACCAAATTCTGATTAAGTAGATCATTAACTACTATTCAGACATAAATTCACGGCGCACATCGCTGTAAGATGCCACGTTTATTTTCAGTAGAATATAGCCACTTCCGAACTGAATACCGTCTAGATAATTAAAAACAGTTTTGTGCACTCTGAGCTGAAACTACGACTGGCAACATAACAAAGCTATTCATCACAGAAAAGACATTAAAACATTCATATCGTCACGATGGCTCATTTTACAGAATTGAGTTAAACAGACTGGCGATAAGCAGAGGTCCACTCTTGGTCACACATAAGCACCACGAATACGATGTTTCGTAAACTCTGAGAACCATACCGAGACCATTCCTTAGGCAATGTCCCATTGGTGTTCACATAGCATGCATAAAAACACAACTTTGTCGCACTTGAGGATAACTGTACCAACGATTTAAAAGTGAAATATTCATGTGTTGTTAATAAATAATGAGTAGTTGTTAGAAAAATTCATTCATGGTTTTAACAAAGGCCCGTTTCTGGGTGTAGGCTATATTGGTTTCCCGGGCAGTGCTTATACTCTCTTTCCATTCTCGAAATATTTTGGGCTGTCTGCGCTTCCAGACAACATCAAACAATAACGCCATATTTTGGTGTATATTTTTGGGAATTTTAGGACAGCTCTTGAGTGGTCCCAGAAATTTTGACAGACCGACCAGAACAGAGGATGACGGGCCATTTATGGCAACACCCAGAAAAAATTTTATCCCCAAGCGGGGATAGTCCATCCCAGATAGCAAGCACCTCCAGCTGATCCGGCCCAGAGCCGGGCCAGATCCTGAGCGGAGGTGCATTGCTATCTGGCGTCGCTGGGTCAGACGGTCTGTCTTGTTTTTTGAACAGCACCCGAGCTGCTAGGGCATACGCAGCGTATGCATTGATGATATTAAATATTTATCTGAAATTATAAACGTCTGCTCTCCCTCCTAAAAGGGCGCCCCATTTTAAAATCATTCTGGCAAGTAAAAAGCCGAAAAAAGTAGAGGTTTGATACGGAATTCTTTCCCTTTGTCAGAATCCCATCTCCCATTTCAGCAGTTTTTACATTTAAAACAGAAACATATTCCTGTCCCACCCTATGAAACATTGTTGCAGAAGGACGTGACTTCGTAAGCCTAACCATCATGCGCCGTTTTATATGAGTAACTCAAGGTCTGCAATCCCAAAAATAAACAAACAATCTTCGGACAAAATCCTGAGTTTGAATAAAGTGATTCATCGCATTATAAAGGACTTACTTTTTTAATTCAATCAACTATCTTTAATGAATATAACTTGTGACCAACAGAAATCCATCCAGGCAGCAGGCTAATCCCACAAAAGGCATAAAATAATGACAGCCTGATAATCTTTCCCTTTGGGCTCATCAGCATTCTTAAAATTCTCCGAATCCGGCGACTTTTTTGAAACATCTTTTTGCAGCGGGTACGTGAAAGCCATTCTCCAGCTTTCGGTAATGAGTGCATTCTCTCACACAAGCTGCTGCGGTACCTGTCGCGTTGACCGTGCCCTCTGAGCGGTATTCCTTCATGGCCCAGGAATTTAGCCGATCTGTATAAATGTTAAAACACAGTTCTAGCAGCATGCTGATTGTTCGCTGGAAACTCCTAAAACATAGCACTGACTGGATTTACTTAAAGCATTGCTAACACAAGCAATGAATCAGAGTGCAGGTCTGACAATTCATGCTTACCAAGTTCTTTCTTTTCCCCGTAGCTCAATCCCCCTTTAGCAAACAAATTGTCACTGTGGTCGTGCAGATACAGCAAAGAATACCGTCGGTTTCCTTAACACTATGCAACTTCTGCCATTTTCCAAACAAACCTCATTGACAGGATCTGTCAAATCTCACCATGCCCAATTCCCTTCTAGGAAATGCAATGCTTGGTTTGAAGGATCCCAAGAGCATCAGCAGCGCTTAAGTTTTGATCCGCTGCTGATGCTCTTCACCAGAGCGACAAGATAACTAGTGCCTGGTGCAAGGTATTGTGGTGATACAAAAGTATTTTTGCCTCTATCATCTCTAATGCTATTTTCATCACTGTCCTTGCGTCCACGAGTAATGCAAGTGTTTGTAACAGTTACAATAGTTTTCTTTCAAATATTGTTTGGTGCAGAAAAACAGATATTCCTCTCTGCTTGCTGTCGTTCACTGTTTTTGCTTCCCACTGCATTTGTGTCAGCGCCTTCCGCTTCCTTGAGAAAGCGTTCCCTCAGCCGACCAGTCGCTGAACTTCTTCCCCGCCGGCCAGCCAATCGTTGAACTTGATCACTCATGCACCAATCGTTGAAGTTCTTCCCCGCCAGCCGACCAATCGCTGAACTTCTTCCCCGGCAGCGAGCCAATCGTTGAACTTGATCACTCAGGCAGCTAGTCAGGCAGTCAGTCACTCATTCACTCACTCACTCAGCAACATTCGCGTTCATATTGGCCGGGCCGCTGCTCGGCCCAGCCCAAAAACTGAACCAACCCTTCCATCATTGTAGGGGTGAGTAGATGATGGGTGAATTTTCATTTTTGGGTGAACTATCGCTTTAACTGCCAGAATTTATACCATTCAAGCGGTGGTGGATATATGTGTGTTATAAATTATAGCTAATTTTTTTTCCACTGGAAGACCTTTGGGTAGACAGGAAAATCACAAATTTTCAGGTTCCAAAAGTGAATGGTTTGGTTGCTTGGGCCTCCAGAAGGGTCACCCTCTGGAGGGCCGAAATTGAACTTTTAAGGAAAAATAGGTTTTTGAGTTGAAATATTTCAGTGCGCCCTCAATAGCCTACTGATGTCAATCTGTGTTGGGAGAAGTTTTGGTGGGCTGTTGAGGGCGCCACCTAAAGGGGGCACATGAAAACACCACTTAGAGCCAATGTAGCACTTACGTTTGAGACATTCCTTGCTTGCGCCCTAAATAACCCAAGCTTGCTTATGCAAGATATGATTTGGTATAGTACCTTTTACTATTTCACTTAAAATTTTTGTGGGATGGTGAGGGCACAAAACTATAGATGGCGCTCAACTTGGTGAAAATGCAAAAATAGGGGTATTCAGCAGCTGTAAATCATGCGCCCCCTTCAGATTGGAATGAAATCTATTTTAGCCTTACATGTCTTTTATATGAACCAAAATGATTGATGTGGGTTTGAACTGTTATAACCCTTTTTGACCATTTCAGTAAGGCAAGGTTTCAAACATGAATTAGTACAATATATGGTCTATAGATTGAATAGAGGGATGAACGCAACAAGACATGATGGAAAGGTAACCAACTGAAGGTGCACACATCTGGCCCTTGGCCAAGGGTTATTTCATTAGCTGGAGGGCCTGAAATAAAAATCTATTCATCCAGTTGAGCAGCAGTGAGACTGGGACAGGAAAAGCAATACATGTAACTGTACACGTGGGTGGGCCTAGGACGGGGGACCAGATAGAACCCTCTGCTGAGCAGAAGGTGAAAAAGATCATCAAAAAGCAGTCACCACATTTTCTCATTCACATCTGTATACATCAAGCTGTTGCACTGTGTACTTTCAGTTTCACCTGACAATGTGCACCATTTTTACTTTCTAACTCTCGGCTCGTTTCATGTTTTCCGTCATTATCTCCTATGAATAACAGACTCGGGGGGGGGGACCTAGTGTCTGACATCATTCTTTCACCTGAGAATTCATTAACAAAGTCGGGATGATGGAGATAACAAGTGATTTATTTTCCTGAAATTAGCATGACGAAAAGAAGTAAACAATTTCTTCTCAACATTCCAAAGGAAGTCAGCAGAAGGCCGGGCCCTATCCATTGGTTCAGAAGAGAGCTTTAAATTGCTGATTGCTCCACTAAAAATCATCCATTGGCATTGAATTCAAATTGACACCTATGCTGACTTATGTACCGTAACAGCACTACATAGACCAGCGTATGGAATGGTCACGTCACACCTTTCAGTATGATGGTCAAAAAGGGTTAAAACGGTTCAAACCCACTTCAGTCTTTGGTACAAATGGTGGACATGTAAGGCTATCAAGTCAAACAGATTTCACATAAATCTGATGTGGACGCATGGAGATTTACAGCCGTGGAATACCCCTATTTTTGCATTTTCACTGACTTGAGCGCCACCAATAGTTCCCCGCCCTCACCATCCCACTACAATTTCAAGTGGAATAGTACAAGGCACTGTTATAGAATATCATGCATAAACAAGCTTGGGCTAATGAGGGCGCAAGCAAGGAATGCCTCAAACGTGACTGCTACTTTGGTCCAAGATGGCGTCTTCAAACTTATCCTATAGGTGGCGCCCTCAACAGTTCACCAAAATTTCATAATTTTTTAAAACTCCTCCTAATATAGACTGAGAAAAGTAAAAATAAAGCTGGGCTGTTGAGGGCGCACTGAGATATTTCAACTCTAATACCTATTTTTCTTAAATGTTAAATTTTGGCCCTCTGGAGAGTGACCCTTCTCGAGACCATAAAAACCAAACCGTCCACTTCTGGAACCTGAAAACCTGGAATTTTGCTATTTACTAATAGATCTTACACCAAAAGAAATTTCAGGCCATTTACTATCACACATATATCAACCCCTAATAGAAATCCACCTGACCTTTATAAATTCTGGCAGTTAAGGTGTCTTTTCAGTTGTTTAGCACTGTTACATTCTATACCATTGTTAAATTTTGCCCCTAGTAGCTTATCACTTGTTTGTGACAAAGGATATTTAATAGGATCGCTCACTGCTGATAAACAGTGATTGCAATAAAGCTGCTACTGATATTTGAGTTCTAGGTCGATGGGAGAAACGCAACGTCATGCGCAACATTCTCACTGCGTAGCACTATTAAGAAGTTCCACAGGAGCAATTAGTGGAGGGCACTGTATTTTAATATATAGCCATGACATAAACTGGCAACTCCTAGAAATATGCATGTTTTAAGTCATTAAATTAAAGGCCTGATAAGGTCTGACAATAATGGCCAGATTGATTAGAAGTATTCTCGCAGCCATTTGTTTTGAACATTATTTTCTCACAAAAAAAGACTGATGAAATCTTAGTTTCTTTCTCAAGTCTATTAGAGTGTAAATCAATCATATTTTTCCATATTTTAGAAATAGAGATTGAAGGAAAGTGAAAAGAACTGTGAAAAAGCATAAATAACAAGAAGTTCACACAGCAGCAGTGTATACCATCAGACATCATATTTAATTCAACACGAATAAAACCATTCAATGCCACAGAGTATGTGCAGTATAATAACAGCCAGCATGGCATTCACTACCAAATTAGGTCAAATACACTTGCACTGCTTTGGTTTATATTCAAGTTGATGTCCTTCAGTGCTCCTTTCAATGATATTCTCAATTTGCTTCCAATTTATTTTAGAAATACTGCTTTGCCTTTAAAGAATAATGAAAAATACGATCTACCAAGATCACAGTTATTGGCCCGAATATGACCAGCTCAGCCTGCTAGGACGCCAGCCAGCCAGCCAAATAAAAAGACTTGACTGAATTATCCTTCAGTAGACATGACAGTAGCCCCCCCATAAGAAATGGAGAAATGGCATTTAACCTTTTGCTCCCCTTCCCCCTTTCATATTTCTTTTGACAGTTTATTTGCTGTATTGAACGGAATTGCCTCATTCATCTGATGTAAAATATGGACATATATCCTCTCAGTTGAGAAGGCCTCTGGAGTAAACTGTGATGAATATCCAGCATTTTCAGTGGCAGCATCAACGGGCGTCTTTGAAAATGAACAATATGAAACATGTATGCCGGCAATACGTTCATTTACTTGATCTCAATCTAAAAGAACGAGGTATTCCATTGCGATTTGCAGGGCGGTGCAGTAAGCTATGATGCACTTTCTGGATATGATCAAATCTTACAGTCTCGAGGACATCTGCAGCTACATATTCCACTGAGTATCACTTAATTGGCCTTTGTTACATCATCATCACCAAAGGAGGGAGAGTTTAATGGAAAGGTGTTCAGTGCTCCTGTACGAAACAACTATTCCACTGTTATACTGCAAGCTTCTGTGATCTGCCAGAAGCTTACTGATCACACACCCCACCCCCAATCCCTATGTTCTTCGCTAAGTTGATGGAGGATGTTTCAGTCATAATGGACCTGCAATTATGTCAGGGTATTGCACAAGGAAATTTTATCTCATTATGAAGGTCACAGCCGCTGCAGTTTTAAAATGACAGACTAAAAGGAAGAATTAAGATGCGTGCTTTTACTTCATATGACATAACGTATCATATCATAGCAGTTCATGCAGTATGAGGTCTAATAACAATTTTGGAATACAATTCTCCATATTGCACTGTTGGATCTTTGTTATTTCTATCCTGTTTTTGTGGTACATTTCAGTTCAGTTTGAGCTTCAGTTGGGACTCTTTGCTGGTTTTAATTTCATGTTTAAAATATTTAAAAATATTTAGCTCTAGTTTCTGAGTTGGATTTCAGTTTTACTGATGCCCCATAAGGACCAATAACCTTTGCCTTGATAGGAAGAGACTGGCAATAAATGGACCCATTAAGCAATGAAATTTGGTATATAAATTTTCTAAAATGACAAGTCATTTATCTGGTGCTTTTCACACATGAAAATTTACAGCAGAGCCTACAGTGGTATTATCAATCTTTCAAAAACATATTTTGATTTCAGAAAGGGAAAGATAAAAAGCAGTAACAATCAAATGGTGATACCATGCACAAAGCATAAAAGGTGGTGGATAAGGCCAGCAATCATTTGTTATAACACTGCAAGAAACTGAATCCTGAAATGGTGTTTTCTTTAATTTGGAAGCGTTTCAGATTCAAAGATTTTAGACTCAGTTGAGTTCAAGCATCACAGACAGGCATAGTATAGTTTCACCAAATTTTCATCACTGTGACTAAATTTTGTCAGAGTGAAGGAGGAGGCAATGTTTTATTTGTTTGGCTGCTTCTTATTATTGAATCAACTGAATGGCCATGTTCACAATTTTTACAAAGATGACACCTGTAAATGGGTCTTAAGCGATGTAGTATGCTTTAGAGCGACTGCCGTATCTTCAAGTGGAAGTTTAATCTTTGTGTGTAAATTTTGGATAGCTCAAGACAAAAAGAGGTGAATTCTTCAGGAAAAATTTTGACTTATCAATTCTCTTATAATGCTTTGCTGTTGTCTTCAAATTGTTATGATGGCAGTTGTTATGCTTGAGAGAGAAAACTAATTCCAAACCGTGCAAACATACTTATTGTGGAATATGAACTAGGCTACATCAGCACAGAACATTTATAACAAAATAATTTAGTTCTAACAGTCTTAGGATACAGAGGAGCACCAAAATGAAGCAATAGAGGAAGCTAAATGGAATGCATTAATGCATTCAATTGCAGAAAATAAAAAAATAATGATAACATTTTCATCCCAAGTTCCAATGCATCAAAATGAGTGTCACTGAGTAATGCAATTCTCACAGATTATGTCCCAATCGCTATTCAGACTTACTGTGATCATTCAGTTATCTGGTCAAATACTGCAATCTTGTAGCAACTGTTTGAGCACAAGAAGAGCATGGCGTTTTTAAACTTTCCCCATCTGTTGGAACCTTACTGTAAATGGTCTTGCCCTGAAATCTTTTAATTTAATAATTTGTATACTCCTATTTATAATATACTTCACAGAACCCTTACTGTAGACAAAATGGCTAAATCGCTGATCTGGTTCTACTCATTTACAGCTGTCTTCTTATCTTCATAAAATGAGATAAATTTTGCATTAGAGTAGCATGTGGCAAAAGTAAGATGTCACTTGTACTATACATTAACAAGACCTGACTACCCCATGGTTACTATATCCTGCATGCCAGATCATAACATTTTTATGCCTCAATGTACGTATGTCACTTTGCTGGTCAACAGTGCCAAGTCTCAACCCACTGAGGCTTTCCTTGTCCTCAGATGGCTGTTCAGGGTATTAAAGTGCATGATTTTGAAGCCAACGCAGGCAGTGTGCTCCTAGGTTCCTTTGGCCCGGCAACGAGTACTGAAATGGGCATCTGCATAAAGCCATTAAGCACACGCTTAACATATCTCCAAACAACCACAAAAACAAAATCCCGATGAAAAACAAGGAAAATTGAATCCCAGGGGAGAGGCAGACGAGATGGAAATTATAATGGAGCAACAGGAAAGAGAAAAGCCGCAAAGTCACTCCCACAAGGTCCCTGATAGTATCTGTCATTCCTGCATCTGCAGCATTGAGAAAAGAAATGAGGCTTATCATTGGAGCAGTCAGCAATCCATCAATAATTTATTTTGGTTTATCAGTCTGCTCGAAGATGATACATGCGGGACGATGTCTGGCATTAATCAAACACTGTCACTTTCCATTCAGGGGCTTTGAAAGCCTGCCCTCTTCCTGCCCGGATTCACTGCTTGTCCCTTATTCGGGCTTTGATATGAAATTTAGCCCCTCGAACGAGATGCCCTCAGTTGGACTTATCGTAGAATCTACAAATGGGGTGCTGCCTGAAAGTCACATGCTTGTTGACAGAGAGGTGCTGTCACTTCACAAGGTGAAAGACATCCATTTTAGCATCTATGGGGGCTTCCACCTGAAAGATTATCACCGTTCCCACTGGGCACATATGCCCAACACTGTCAGTTACCTTTCCTGATATGAGCACAGTGATCGCACTTCAAAGTATTCACAGCAGCAGTAGTGGTGGTGGCGGTACTAGAACTACTATCTTGGTCCTCTCAATTATTAAGCGTAACCATCATGATTATTATTTAATCAGCATCCTTCTTGTAATTGTTTGTAGCAATTTGCTGGTCTTGGGGGAATTTAGAATGAAGGCATTTATCTCAGCTGCATTCCTGAGGTGCATCAGAATTCTCTAAAGAGCAAGGAACCTTCCTCACAAATGAACACGAACCAGTAATACATTGGCTAGTAGCCAGGATAAAGACAGGCCGAATTGCAGCGGCGGCTCGTCGGCCGTAACAAAGGGAAGCCATAACCTCGCCCTTCAAAGCTTAATGACTTCAACATTTCGTAGTTCACTTTTCCTTATCAGTAGTTGCTCTTATGAATTGGTTGAATGACAATCAAATTTATTTTCGATAGCAAATGACGACGCAAATTATCAACACGTCTTTATAAATTAGTTTGCGAGGCTTCTTTCACAAGAAGCCACGACAGTCCATTTTCTACAATCTTAATATAGAAGAAAAGAATGCAATGTTGCACAGCTTATTGCTTAATGTGCCTCACTTATCAATTTGCGCATCTATGCCGTGAGCTTCTTGAGCGCGGAATTTATAGCGTAGGCCTATGGTAATTTATGTCGTAATTTATGTGTGAAAGAAAACCCCTCATAATTTCGTGGTGCAATGTACAACGATGCTATCGAAAATAAATTTGACTCAACTGACTGTTCCTCTAACAATTCTTACGAGCAACTGCTGATCAAGAAAAGTAAACTGCGAAAGGTTTAAGTCATTAAGCTTTGAAGGGCGAGGTTTTGGCTTAACTTTGTTACGGCCGACGACCCTCCGCTGTTAAAATGAATGATTGAAAACCGGTGATGAATAATCATTAACATTAAGGGATTGTTTGGGCTTCCCCTGTTGCCAATTCACGAGCCACCACTGCCGAATTTTCTATTTCATGAAAGAAAGAATGCAATTCGCTCTTTTGTTGCTTCCTCCTAGCAAAGAAACAATATACCACTCTTGGAAGAAAAAATAGATGAATATAGATCACAGTCTTTTGCAGCTGTAGTAACTGGATAAGTCATTTTTCCCATAGTTTGCCGATTAATTGTGAAGACTATCTTCACTGTTGAGCTCATGGTGTAAAGGATATCTTTTTTTCTCAAACATGTCCCAAAACCTTTCAAATCTCCCCGCAACTGTCTCTTCACCTATGAGATGTTTCCTTGCAAGCACAAATAAAAGTGGAGAGGAAAGAAAAAAAAGAATTTGAATGCAGCCTGGATTTCTGGCAGTTCCTTCTAGAACTGATGCTATTGGATGAATACAGGACTTTGGCCAAAAGCCTGAAAATGACGGGAAATGGATTCCAGCTCAATGCAAAGCTAGGCGCAATGACCTTGTTAAATTGAATTTTTGCATGCAAGAGAAAAATTAGAAACATATTGGTAGCATTAAAGCTTAACCAGAATCCTGCTGGGCTCAGGACAGAGATGAAAGATAAACTCTGCTCTATTCTCCATAACTCAGTAATAACGTCAATAGCTGTGACAACAAAAGTAGGTTGCTGTTCCTCTCTGAAGAAACCCTGCTTTGCCGACAGAAGTGATGCGTATGTGACAATTTTTTTCTGGGTAATTATTTCCAGGCTCCCTGCTGATCACTCACTTTCTGTACTTATAAATTACCCAAACTATTGCACTACTGATGTGCTGAACTAGATATTTTTTTTCTGACAAGCAAGGTTAATCATAAATTTGCATCATGGACAGGCTGCTTAACGTTCTCTATGGGGACAATTTACATAAGGACATGATTGGATCTGTGAAATTCAAGGTTTCCCTGATTAACATCTGCAAAGTGAGTGTACAAAATCATTGTTTCCTGCTGTTTGAGAGAGAGAGAGAGAGAATGGGAGAGAGTGCATGGGGGGGATAAGCGAATCACGACTGATGAATGACGAGCGACAGAATGCACCAGGAGTAGAGAAGGAGAGAATCCATCCATAGCAAATTGCTTTTACAGAAAATCTGAGTCATACTGCTGTAAAGAATTTGGGCATACTGATAAATTATTAAGCTAGACTGGTCCTAATAAAAAAGGTGAGAAATGGATGTTTCCATCCAGTCCCTGAAGCCAGGACACAGAGTGTTTTGTCTCTCGAGATGGTGCAGCAACGTCCATTCCTCCCTGAGAGGGCTGTTTCTGAAAGAGGGTCTTCTAAACATTGCCATGTCTTTCCATGAACCTCACTCTGGAAGATGGTGAGAAATACGCAGCGGTCATAAATCTAAATGCTCTCATGCCTTGCTGACCCCAAAAGGTCATCATCACTTGTAACAGTTTCTTTTCTATCCGCTTATTTTACTCACTGGTCAGAGTAGCTCTCCTGGGGTAGACCTGATTCTTTGGTCGTGCCTGTTGTTAATATCAACAAGCTATATTTGTTAAATAGCCTGGGACTAGTCCTGCATTTCAGTGTTTCAGTGATCCCTCCCTCGATACTCGCATGGTACAGTATTGTGCAGTGATGATTATACATTTCACAAAATGAAGATACATAAGAAAACAAGCACTATTCAAGTATTTATTTCAAGTGGTATTGGATCATATAGATGAAAATAAGTGAATAAATAATAGTATATAGTAAAAACAAAAATAATAATGTATTTTTGAGAGTGGAGTCAATATCTTTTGTGGCCACGCTTGGTTTGATTAAAGCATATACAGCTTCATCCTTAATCATTGGCATCCCTGCTTAAGGTGTGTTCTTTAGCTTCTAATAAATTCAGTTTTTTTCTAAATATTACTGGACCAAAAATTTAAAAAAGAGGAAATTCCGACCTTTAATTCAAGTGCATTTATTCAGTGGGAAAAAAAAATCCCACATTAAGAAATAATTCTTTTACATCAAATAATTTGAGCCACAATTATTAGCACCCCTGATGTTAATACTTTGTACAACCCCCTTTTGCCAACAAAACGGCACCTAATCTTCTCCTATAATGTTTCACAAGATAGGAGAATACAGAAAGAGGGATCTTCAACCATTCCTCTATGCACAATCTCTATGCGACCTGGGTCCTCTCCTCTGCACTCTCCTCTTCAGAATCAGAATCACCTTTATTATCATTGTGTTTCTACAACTAAATTTGAGTTGCACTCCAGTTGGCAAAAATATACAAATATGAAATATAATAAATAGAAAAATATAAAGTATTCACATAAAGTATTCACATTTAAATATAAAACCAATACACAACTTCCGAAATAGGGTATTTACATGAGTACTGAATTGCCAAGAGTAGGATATATACATGGAGTACTGAAATTGTCACGACATTTCTATGCGTAATTACTAAATATAACAGACTATGGGATTTACAGGATATGATTTCACTTCTGAAAAAGTATTGCACGTATAGCCGCGCAATACTCAAGTACTCATGATATTGCACTTAAAACTGTATTCCACGTGTCCTATGTGTGCTTGTGGTTTAGTGAGTTTATAGCTCTGGGGAAGAAGCTATCTCTCAGTCTGCTCGTTCGGACCTTGTGGGATCTGAACCGTCGGCCCAATGGTAACAGTTCGAAAAAGCGGTTGCTGGGGTGTAAGGAGTCCTTCAGGATGTGTTCAGCTCTGCTGAGGTAGCGAGAGCTAGCAATGTCCTCCAGGCTGGGCAGGGGGCAGCCGGTGATCTTTTGGGCCGTGTTTATGATCCTCTGTAGGGCTTTCCTGTCCGCTGCAGAGCATCCTGCGTACCACGCCGTGATGCAGTACGTTAGGATACTCTCTATGGTGGCGCTGTAGAATTTCACCAGCAGCTTCTCCTTCAGGTTGTTCCTCCTGAGCACTCTCAGGAAGTGGAGTCGCTGCTGGGCCTTGTTTATCACCACCGCGGTGTTGGCCGACCAGGAGAGGTCCTCGGAGATCTGCACGCCCAGGAATCGGATGGAGTGGACTCTTTCCAGGCAGTCCCCGTTGATGTGAAGCGGGGCTGGGTCTGCACTGCCCTTCCTGAAGTCCAGTATTATCTCCTTCGTTTTTTGCTCACTCCACAGGTTTTCAATGGGGTTGAGGTCTGGGGACTGAGATGGCCATGGGAGGAGCTTGATTCTGTGTCTGGTTAACCCTTTCTGTGTAGATTTGGCCACATGTTTAGGGTCATTATCTTGCTGAAAGACCCAGTGACTACCCATCTTCAGCTTTCGGGCAGAGGCCACCAGATTTTGATTTAAAATGTCTTGGTATTTCAAAGCATTCATGTTGCCATAGGCCCTAACAAGGTTCCCAGGGCCTCAGGAAGAGAAACAGGCCCACAGCATCAGCAATCCTACCCCATGCTTTGCAATGGGCATGAGGTGCTGTTCTGCATACTCATCTTTTGTGTTCCGCAGTCCGACTTAGAGTGTTTGTTGCCAAAAAGCTCTATCTTGGTCTCATCTGACTAAAGAGTACGGTCCAAGTTGAACTCCGAGTACTGCTTAGCGAACTCTATACATTTGCGTTTATGATTGTGAGTAAGAAAAGGTTTTTTCCGTGCATGCCTCCCAAACAGCTTGTTGGCATGTAGATAGTGCCTGATGGTTGTTTCGGAGACTTTGTGACCCCAAGATGCTACCATTTGTTGCAATTCTTTAAAAGTTAACTTTGGAGAACTTTTTATTTCTCTTACCATCCTCCTCACTGTGCGTGGTGGCAAAATAACCCTGCATCCTCGTCCAGGCTTGTTTACCACTGTTCCAGTTGTTTTAAACTTCTTAATGATTCCTCTGACAGTAGATGTGGGCAGGTGCAGGCGAGTGGCTATTTTCTTGTGGCCATTGCCTGACCTGTGAAGGTCGACACACATCTGCCTTATTTGAATGGTGCGTTACTTTGTCTTTCCCATGCTGAAGAGTGGATAAGAGAAATGGCCTCTGTGTCACGTCTTATTTATACCCCAAGGAAACAGGAAGTGATGATTTACTAATCAAATGTTCCTAGATACTCTGATCAACTTTGTAAACCACTGAAGAAATGACAGAAATACTTCAATTACATTTAATTCATAGGAATTGTTTGGGGTGCCAATAATTGTGGAACAGGTGATTTTATGAAAAATAATTATTTCATACTCAGGGATTTTTTTCCCTTAAAATTCTCTTGAGTTGGAGGTTACATTTTTCCACAATTTTCAGTGTGAGAGAATGCTTCTACAATAAAAACTGAATTTATTTTAAGGCTTTTAACACATCTTAACCAGGGGTGACAATAATTTTGGAGGGCGCTGCAATCTTTCAGGCATAGTTTTCACATAGTGTTTTATTTCCTTATTCCCTGAACCATTCTACATAAATACATAAATTCTGCATTTGGATGAGAAAATGTAGAATTTTGATTAATCAGCCCAAAGACTTGCTCCCAGTCCTGTAGTGTCAAATCGTTCAATTTCTTTGCAGACTCTTGGGCTTCACCGAATGTCATTTTTTAACATCCGATGCTCTGATAGAGATATTTGAATTAAGCCTCGAATTGTAAATTGTGAATAAAATTAAAATGCAATTTCAGGTCACATGAGCCAATATGTTATTTACAATAGAACATAAATAACAATCCAAATGTTGAAACTGAGACATTTTACATTTATTTCCACAAAATGAGCTCATTTCAAATTTTCTGGCTGCAACAGGTCTCAAAAAAGTTTGGATACAGGCAAAAAAGGCATCAGGCATCAGGTGTGTAACATAAAAGGGCAATAAAAGGGATGTCTTAGAGAGGCTGTGTCTCTCAGAAGTAAAGATGGCCAGAGGCTCTCCAACCTGTGAAGGCTTGCATTAAAAAATTGTGGAATACTTTAAAAACAAAGTTTTGTTGTCAAATTGCAAAGGCTTTGAAGGCCTCATCATCGACAGTGCATAACATCATCAAAAGATTCAGAGAAACCAGAAAAATCTCTGTGCGTTAGGGACAAGGCCAAAGACCTTTACTGGATCCCCTTGATCTTCGGGCCTTCAGACGCCACTGCATCACTCACCAGCCTGATTCTGTCATTGACATTACTAAATGGGCCCAGGAATACTTCAAGAAACCACTGTCAGAAAACACAGTTCGCCGTGCCATCCACAGATGCCACATAAAACTCTATCATGCAAGAAGAAAGTCATTGTTGAGCATGATCCAGAAGTGCCGCCGTGTTCTGTGGGCCAAGGCTCATTTAAAATAGACTGTAGGAAAGTGGAAAAGTGTCCTGTGGTCAGACAAGTCCAAATTTGACATTCTTGTTGGAAATGATGGACGTCGTGTCCTCCGGGCTAAAGAGGAGAAAGACCACCCCCCCTGTTATCAGCGTTCAGTTCAAAAGTCAGCATCTCTGATGGTATGGGGATGCATTAGTGCATATGGTGTGGGATACTTGCTTGTTGTAAAAAGCCCTATGAATGCTGAGAGGTATATAAAGGTTCTAGAGCAACATATGCTCCCCTCCAGAGGACATCTATTCCATGGAAGGCCTTGTGTATTTCAGCAGGACAATGCAAAACTACATACTGCAGCTATTACTACAGCATGGCTTCTTAGTAGAAGAGTCTGTGTACTGAATTGGTCTGCCCGCAGTCCTGATCTTTCACCGATTGAGAACATTTGGCGCATAATTAAACGAAAAGTCCATCAAAGGAGAGCCAAAACTCTCTAGCAGCTGAAAACCTGTATTTAACAAGAGTGAGATCAAATTCCAATGGCTAAACTCAAGAAACTTGATTCCTCAATGCCCAGACAGGGGCGGACTGGCCATCTGTGTGTTCAGGAGAATCACAGAACGGCCGGTACTCTAGGATGACCGGCGGCCACCACGTAGTCATTGCCAGTTTTTTTTCCCCCTGCTTCACACTACAGTGCAGTGGCGGACTGGCCAGAGAGACAGCGAAAAAATCCACCATAAACTCAGAAGTAGCCTACCTAGACAGTACACAGGGTAGTGATCACTGGCCCCTAAAGAGTTGCGTACGAGCGCGTTGGATCAGACCTTCAACAATTTACTTCAAACATAGTGGACGTCTGGTAGAGGGATAGTCTGCCACATTACTGCCTTAGATATAACCAGTCTATCTACGGCGATTTACTAACTTTTTTTTTTTTATTGGTTTGTCATAGTCAGGTATAACACTTTTACTGGTTCTATTATACTATTCTGGTTGTTTTAAGTTTTGGCCTTTTTTTGTATTTATTTATTCATTTGTTTTTTGCTACGGGAATGACCAAAAAACTGTTTTCTTGCAAATCAAAACGATTTACGGGCTTTGGCTATTCCTAATTAATTTTATTTATGATAATGATCAGAAGTTAATGGAAAAAGTTTGGATTAAAATCACATAATAGCGTACTAAAAATAGGCTAGTGCAATTTGACTGGCATTATTAGGATTACTATGTAGCTAAATCTTCATCTCCAATTGTGCAGAAAAAAATAACTGGTTTAAACGGAATGAATTATTGACGTGGGATAAAAGTTGCATGACTCATACCGCATTCGAGCAATGGCGTTTCCTCAGGTCCTCAGGGACGTCAAGGGAATTTTATGGGAACATAGCTGTCACGTCAATAGAAGCTTTTTTTCCCCCCAGTAATTCTGGGCTCTGTTGCTGCCATTTCTCCTCTATTTCTCAAGGAGTATTTACAGTTAGTGAGCCCCTCTAAATGTTATGTGGTAAATTTGTGGCAAAACACTGTATCGCACTAAGACTATCGACTAATGTCTTGTCCCCAAGGAAGCCAAATTAAGTTTGCATACCCTACTAAAGGATTAAACAATCAGACAAGGCTATGGTCTTGCCACTGCCAGAGTGACCGAAGTCAGTCCAGGGAAGCTAGCAGCCCTTTGGCTTCGCACCAATCAAATAGAAGCGTGTCATCAACATCATTGAAATGAAATAGCAGTGGGAAACTTAAAAAAAAATTATAGCTATTGTTATCTCCGTTTGCAACATTAGCAAGTGCAGTTATGGAGGTTAATTATAAAATTGATTTTTTAGTGTTTTTTAAATTTATTATTTTACATTTACACAGTTCTCAGATTGATGTAATCATCTTCCCATACTGGTAAGTTAACGTTACTTCCATTTTTCTTTCAGACGTGAGAGAGTTTGTCTTGGATCTTGGTTAAGTTGACTGTACAGCCCAATTGATTATTCAGCTCACTAGGAAATTGATTTATTTAAATTTCAAAGAAGTATGGTGCATTTGGATTGGTGTGCTTTTAGCTATGAAGAAATTGTTTCGGACTTGCTAATGAAACCAACTAGGTTAGCCAGTGGCCTAACTATAAGGAGAATATAACTTTGCCTACTCTAACCTACTAGTTTGGAATTGTCCGTATTGGGTGAACACAGGAATTTGTTCATGCTACAAAACATGTACTGTTGACTTACATATACAAAATTTAATGTATTGGGTGGTCACAGGAATCCGTAAATGGAAGAGAAAATGTGCTACAAATGTAGAGTCAGATTTGCAGAAGTATCCTAAATTAATATGCGATTCTAAGCTGTCCACTTTATGATCAACGGAGGTATCTGTAAAATTGAACAGAAGATACACGGTTGATGAACAGAATTTTCTGTTTTTTAATTGAAGGAACTGTCTGTAAGCATTACTGAAAGGAGCTGGCTGAAAATGCCTTGGTATTTTGTTTTGCCAATACATTAGGGCTGTCCATTCTTTTTTACCAAATTTTTTCATACTGAGCATCAGATTTGCCTCGCAAGCTGTAGGCAATAGGCATAAAGATTATATCGTTTAAAATAGATGATTATTTCCGAAGATAATACATTGATAATAAATTGATGTAGATATTATTTTGCTACCAAGATGGCATTATAATCTTAAGGATAATTTTATGGGTGACACAATTGCATAGCCTACATATAGCTTTGTGACTCAGTCCAGCCACCATGTCCTGATTGAGTCTGTGAATTAATGCTTCATTAATTTATTATCAAATCCATAAAGTGCATTATATTGGGTGCTAAATTGGAGTAAATTGGATGCGTACCCCCCCCCCCCCCCAAAAAAAAGTCCATGGATTACAGGTTTTCTGTCCCTTGGCTTCCTCAAAAAATTTCCCCTCGCCACACCACAGTATTCCAGTCAAAATTTTGAATTTCATTGTGAATGTCAGGATCAATGTTTTGATACATTCACTGGAGCCCAAGCAGACTCAAGTCTTTTTTGATGTTGCCAGCTCTTGGCAGCCACATGACCAATCAGATCATTTTCACACAGGCATCTGGAAATAGTAGATCTTGATACTTTCATCTCTTCACCTCTGGCACTATTGATATCATCACAGAGTCGTCACGCTTTTTTTTTCCTTGTCATTCAGAGGTAATGAACATCAGACTTCCATGTTTCACCTCTATTGCCACTAGTTTTCATCAAACAAGTCTCTTTGAAACGCTTGATGATGTTTCCACAATGCGGCTACGAACAATCTCAGAGAGCTCCTTCCGTCGTGCCATCATGTTTAACGCTATGACTCTGCTCGAAGTTCATGTCACCTCATATACTAGGACAACTGACCAGCTGAAGTAACTTTGCAGAATAATTTTGCCTCAAACCACTTTAGACAATTTGTTTGTATCAGTAGTCATGGAATGACTATAAAATTTGCGACACCTTTCAGTAATAAAAATTGATGCTTTCAGTGTTTGTTTATTCCCCATATTTTTACCTCAGTATACTTGTGGGGAATGATTTCTTTCTTTTTGTTCTCATTGCCAACAATAGTATTTTTCAATACATTTTCACCAAAACATAGAGAAGTAATACAATTAGGAACCCTTTTAGACAAAAGTGGTGGTGTATAATCTTTTCTGCACACAACTGTATTTATTCAGTGTTCATGGCAAAATAGATATGATGCACCGCACTGGAGGGAACTACAAATTGCTACACTACCTCTCCCTTCCTTGGCATGAAACTGCTTTGAGATTGTGGGGATGAAAGGTACTATATAAATGTGATGCAATTTTGCCCACTTTGCCTTACACATTGCCCACTGAAAGCCTCTAGGTATCTTTTAATGTGCTGAACTTCACAGTCAAATCACTCACAACATTTTCTCTCCTCCCCCCCACCCCCTCGCGCATAAAGGTAAGGTTCTGAATTCATGTGAACCACAATAAAAACTCGTTTCAGAGCATGCACTTGAGATATTCAAAATGGTATCATTTGACCTAGGGGAACACTCAGTGATGACCACAGCAACAGTGATGGGTTGTGATTGAATGTGAGTCCCGGTTTCGTGTGTTAGCGCATAAACTGCTCTCACATCATGACCTCAAGCAGGAGGGCGACCCATGTTACACAGAAAAAGGTTTCTCAGGACAGCACCAGAGTCACAATAAAGCCGATGCTAAGCTTGTACAGTTATTCTGTCATGCATTTGTGCACTTGTACCATTTGCATGCCTTGAGGAACTGTTTTCTCTGTCCAAGGTACAGCCATTTCCTATAATGGCTTGAACATTAATATTAAGAACAAAAAAAAAAATCTAAAGCATACTCTGGAAATAATGTATTTTTCAAACAGAGTTGCCCCCCTGGGAACAAAGGCATAATGTTCAGGTGTCCAAGTCCAATGCTATGTGCTCAGTATGGAGGAAATCCCTCTACTCTTTTTTTCAGCCCTTCAGGTGGTCTGGAGAATCTCCCAGATACATAGCGTATCAGATCCTTTATCCAATATTTAAAGGAAAGACGATTCTCTCCGTTTCCACGGTGACATCCCTCCCATTACCCATCTGCAACCTAAATCACTTTCATATGCACAAGCTGTGATGTAATAATCTTTTTAAAATTAATGAAAGGAGGCTTTTAAGACCTGTTAGGCAGCCTGGATATTTTTGATGCAGCCCACGAAGCCCTTGGGATGCTGCGCACTCGCACGTCTCACCCATTCCTTCACAACGCGAGACAGAGAAAACTGAAACATGCCCTGATAATTCAATCAGCGTTTTAAAAATTATATTTACCTTAATGTGATCGATAAACACTCATGCTTGGCAGCATACTGAATTATGAAGAGCACCAATGCAAGCATGTCTGTCAATCTTAATTTGCCAGTCGGAGAAGAATTTACATTTAGCTCAGTTGTCGAGGAAATATGTGAAATAATTGAGTGGTGCATGTTGAAAACTGCTCTCTCACACAATTAAATATTATTTTAGTAAATTAGTGTTTACTTCAAAAGAAAGACTGACAAAATCACTACACATTCACTGCATGTTCAATTAGCCTGGGCATTCAACAATAAAAATCAGCTTCCAGCTACTAGTAATTATCACTTTTCAGGCATATCTGCTTTGAAATGTTATGAACATTATTTTCCAAGTGAGAGTGAAGAAATCTGCTCCTAATTGACTACTGCCTAAACACAAATATCTTATTTATCTTGGAATACCTAATGCAGATGAAAGTGTGTCATAAAAGGGGCTGTTGTCTTTGTTCCATTTCCCCCTCAAAACCTAAAAAATTTAATCTGAATTTAGCCTTTAATTGTCAGGTGACGCCAAGGATAACATTAAAAAAAAGACACTTCTCTGCCAGCCTACATTATGGGGGATTATACACGCATAGCGACTTGGAGAAAAGAGCAGAAGACATTCCTGACAGTCAGAGCTTAATTAAATGTGAGGAGGGATACGAAACAGGGTTACTCTCTGTTTCTCTCCTCTCTTTCATACACACACAAACAGAACGCAGACACACAAACAACACAACCACGCACAAAAGCTTAGATGCACACATACCCACGCACCCACACACACACACACACACATACACACACACACGTGTTGGCCCACACATACACAAACACCCATTCGTACTCACATTTCTGCCACACTCTGAAGTGCCTGTCTGGCTTATCTACTGAGAACATGCCTCTCAGATTCTTGTTTAAGTGGTCAAATCCAACTCCAAAGAAGCACAGATTAGTTTTTTTTTTTCTTAATCGAGACCTGCACCACATATCCAATATGAGCGTACAGTGCCTTCATAAAGTCATCTCAGTATAGTTTCAGTGGCAAACTCAAGACACCGCGATAAGAGAACCCCCCAGAGGTGTACATTCTCCTGAGGATTAGGTAATACTGCACTAGCAAGGTGACTCAAGTCAATCCAACACATACTGAATAAGCTAGAGCGGGTGATTTACTGTAGGGAACAGCAATGTGGGCAAGAATAACAGGAAATGAATTAGTTTCAGCAATTTACATATCCTTTCATATGTTTGGAAGTGCAGATGCACTTTTGGTTGACTACTTCGCCACCTCCAAGACCTGTATCTGCAACCTCCTGAGAGTAGGCTGCTGACCCTCATGTGTAGTCAATACAGTCTTTCCACAGATCCACAAGGGAACGAGCATTGGTGAGGCACAAAGGGACATCTGTCAGCAGTTTTTTTTTTCCTTTTTGTGAGAGCAGTACCATGCAGAAACTGGCAAAATGAACGCAGAATGAACCCAGAATAGCTTATAGAGCCACAATATGCTATCACGACCACAATGACCTGAGCCATTTTCATATTTTGTGCAATATACAGCATTTCAGTAATACCGTGAAGATGTCAAGCCTCCACTGTCATAGGCTAAGAACCTGAAGGTCACCCGGTTGCCTACTGGGATATTAATTGAGACTAGCATTGGTATGTGAATCTGTATATCAGTGAATCTTAATCTGGCTTAAGCAAGCTCTTGATCCTTTCTGTAGTCTACAAGATAAACAACATCAGCTGCAACAAAAATATTTTTTTATTATTATGTTTTTAGAGTACTTAAAAAGGTTCAAAGTAGCGACTGTCAGCAAAGTTCTACATACCCCAACTGTTGGGAATTTGAGAAAAAGTTGGGAATTTGTGTAAAACATGAATAAAAACAGAATGCAATGATTTGCAAATCTAATAAACCCACATGTTAATGACAGTAGAACATATATGATGTTTAATTTTACCATTTCATGAAAAATAGTAGCTCATTTTAAATTTGATGGCAGCAATACACCACAAAAACGGGACAGGGGCAGCAAAAGGCTGGAAAACTAAAAAGTACTAATAAAAAAAAGCTGGAGGTGCATTTTAAAACTAAGTAGGTTAATTGGCAACAGGTCAGTGACACAACTGGGTATAAAAAGAGCATTTTAGAGAGGCAGAGTCTCTCAGAAGTAAAGATGGGCAGAGACTCACCAATCTGTGAAAAACTGAGTCCAAAAATTGTGGAACAATTTCAGAAAAATGTTCCTCAATGTAAAATTGCAAAGATTTTGAATATCCCACCATCTAAAATACAAAATATCATCAAAAGATTCAGAGAATCTGGAGAAATCTGTGTGCAATGGATAAGGCCAAAGTCACTACTGGATGCTCGTGATCTTGGGGCTCTGAGGCGGCACTGCGCTAAAAACAGGCATAATTCTGCACTGGAATTCACTGCAAGGGCTCAGGAACACTTCCAGAAATCATTGTCTGTGAACACAGTTTGACAAGCAATCCACAAATGCAAGTTTAATCTGTATCATGCAAAGAAGAAGCCACATGTGAACACGATCCGGAAATACCGTCATCTTCTCTGGGCCAAAGCTCATTATGTCTCCCCCTTCCTGGGGGGGGGGAGACATATTGTTTTTGCCTGATTTCCCATTGGCGTCGGCGTTCCCATTTGTTTCCGGAGCATAACTCTGAAACTGTTTGACCGATTCTCACCAAATTTGACATAGTGTCTCTCCATAACATGTAGATGTGCCTTTTGAGGGTTTGGACTGCTTTTGAATTTTATTTTTTCTGTTTCCATGGCAACAATTTGGACTTAGGCATATTGAAGGGTGGGACTTGTTTCCGGACCATAACTCTAAAATGTGAAATGGGGGAAGGGGGAGACATCTATTTTTACGTGTAAAAACCATTTCTAGTTTAAAATGGATTGAGACAAAATGGAAAACTGTTCTGTGGTCAGGTGGATCAAAATTTGAAAGTCTCTTTGGAAAACACGAACACCGTGTCATGCGTGTAAAGAGGAGTGGGACCGTCCAGCTTGTTATCAGCGCTCGTTCAAAAGCTTGCACCTCTGATTTTATGGGGCTGCATTAGTGCCTATGGTATGGGCAGCTTGCACATTTGCATAGGCATTATCAATGCTACAACAACGTCTTATTCAGGGAAGGCCTTGCATATAATAATGCTAACCCACATACTGCAACCATCACAAAAGCATGGCATCGCTGTAGAAGAGTCCGGGTGCTGAAATAGTCTGCCTGCAGTCCAGACCATTCACCAGCAGAAAACATTTGGTGCATCATAAAACAAAAACTCTGGCTAAGAAGACCCAGGACTGTTGAATAGCTAGAATCCTACATCAGACAAGAGAGGGACAACATCCCTTTTCCAAAAGTCCTCACTTCCCAGACGTTTACAGACTGTTGTTAAATGAAGAAGGGATGCTACACAATAGTAAACATGGCCCTGTCCCTACTGTTTTGAGATCTGTTGCCGCCATCAAATTCAAAATGAGTCAATATTTTTCATGAAATGGTAAAATGTCTCATTTTCGACACCTGACATGTTATCTATGTTCTATGATGAATAAAATGTGGGTTTATGAGATTTGCAAATCACTGCTAACTGTTTTTATTCATGTTTTACAGAATGTCCCAACTTCATTGGAATTGGGGTTTGTACATGAAGGTAATAAATAAAACCTTACAGGCAGCTGTGTGGCAAGAGCCCTTTAGTTGGTTACGGCAATTGGAGATACTATGGATTTTATTTCATTTTTTTCCCTAATTAAGGATGATTAAGCTGGCCTGCTTGCATTTTGATGAACAGTTTCTACCAAGCACTATATCACTAATAAATGGGCACAAGGGTCTCCAAGCTGTTTCCTAGCAACATTTGCTCTTTGCTCCCATAATGGAGGACTTGTGAATGTATGCAAGTGATAAACACGTATAAATTTGGATGTTTGCTCACTGTTATCATCTGCATAGTTTATACAGCCAATCTTAGAGGCTCCCCCTGACGGGGGATGCTGAGCCTTCTCCCCTTTGGGACCTTTGGCAAATGTGCAATATTTATGAGTAGATTTCAATTAGGCTGATTATAACATGCAGTAAAACATGCTCCTAATCTAAATGGAAGTGAGTTTAACATTGTGATGTAATTGATTTATAATTAAATCTGAGTTTTTCAGAAGAAAGGGTAATAAAAGCAGCTTGGCAGTTTGCGGCTGTGTCCCAGTTAGCACATTGCTATTATTCCTGTTTGTGAGCTAGCAACCTTTAATACAACACCTCATCTCATTGCAACAATGGGACTGAAATCCACTGAAAATCAGTTTGGACTGATGCAATTGTGCCCATCAATCTTCATCCTTCCGGAGCAAAGCAGCTTTTCTACCCAGAATGCTTCATAGTATTCTGTCTACCTCCAGCCTCAGTGGTAATATGAAGCATTATCCAGGGACAAGACTCGTTGGCTGGAGGGGTCACAGTTGTTTTAATACGAGAAATGCATCAGGCAACAAAACCATATTTAAGGTGAAAATTATGTGGCTGTATTAGATCAAGTACAGTGGTTCATTTCATTTTTCACATGAATAAAGTGTTTATATTTTGTGTGTGTGATACTTGTGTTGAAGCTTTATTATATTTTGTGAGTGTGATACTTGTGTTGAAGCTTGTGTTAAATTTCTCTGAAAAAACTAAATCTTGATCGAGTTTGATGGTTAGCATCTGGCTAATTTAAAAAGCACAACATAGATTAGAATTTTTTTTTTTTTAAATTCAAATGACACGTGCTGCGTTCAGTCATATTCCTTTAGCAGTCCGCAGAATCAGGTTTGCATTATTTCCATAGGCCGTGAGTTCTGAGAGAGGTTAGCTGAAGATTAATCAGTATTATGGATCATTACTGAGGACAGTGCACGCACAAGTATTCTTCCATTTTTATTGCTACTCTCCAGTTCCTGTGAGATGCATGCAAGTAATTTACAATGGTGGCCTTGATAGTCTGGCACATACACTTTGAAATAAATTCGCCTCAATTCACAGAGGAATAAAATCTACTGCATTTTTACTGTTATTTATTAGGTTAGCAATAATAATGTTGCTGTTCCATTTCCGGATATTGGTAATAAACCCACCAGAAAGTAATGATCTCATTCTGCTCTGCTTTGGATTTGTTGGTGTTTTTTTTTTTTTTTTTGTGAGGATCCAATTCAAACATACACAGTATTCGAAAGAGAAAAAAAAAACATAAATATTGCAAATGGACCTTATCTGGGCATAAAATTCTCCCTAGAGCATGGTTTCTTTTCCATTCCAGAGATACATGTTAGAGGAACAGTGGTTATCTCAGCACTATTCTGGTGATAGCCAACCTTGGCGTTCATTTTACTGGTAGTCGTCACTCAGGGCTGCATGGACTCAGACAGAGACAGCAAAAACTGAGGGCGCTACAGCCGATGATAACATAGATCTCACTGAGACAGATGACTGCAGCATGTCTGCGGTCTCGGAAAAAGCACAGAATTTAAAATCTTTCTCTCTCCCTATCTGCCTCATATACTGCATCTTTCTATCCTCATCTCCCTCTCTTTTCTCATTCTGTACATCTTTCTCTTCCCATCTCTCATCTTTCTCAGTCGCTACATCTTTCTTGGGCAGTTTTCTCTCCTCCTATTTCCTTGTACCCACCATCTCTCGACCTTCTTACTTTTGTATTTTGCTCCCCTCCTTTGACTCATTCTAGAAATTTCCCTCTTATTACCTTGCTCTTCCCAGTTGTAGAGTGAGAGGATGATTTTTCGCGCATAAAATGACAAAGAATGGCTCATTTGGCTTGATGCATTGAGCAGTTTCTAGCTAGGGCGAAAAGGCTTTATCGTTTCAACCAATGCACTTGTGAACCTCTTGAAGCGCCGCTGCAACAAATTTCAAAAAGCCCATTATCTTATAATCACCTCCACTGAGACCAAAAGCTCAGATCAATACAGAGTAATATTGGAATGTGACCTGGTAACTGGCAGAGCGGGCAAAATGAACTTACTTAGTTTGAGCTCTGTGTTACTATGGTCTGCTCATTAATCCCGATTCTCCAGGACCACAAGCTTCTTTCCTCTTGTACTGAGGTTCGTCGTCAGGGTCGAAATCTTACCCTTCCACTCCACCTCCCACAATTTATTAACTCCCAATCAAGCGTCTACTGAACTCCATTATTTTTAGCTGCCAGGATAATGTGAAGTGACAGCCATTTTGTCTGATGGATGATTATGAGATTGAGTGCTGGATGGTGGACGATCCAGACTCCTCCAAAGATTATGGTTGTACTGTTTGTTGAATATTTCAACTGCATCAGCGGCCCAGTCCTGTCCTAGAAAAGCTCAGCATTGTTTCCCCAAATATTATTGTTCGGGTAAAAATAATTTCTAGGGGGTTTCTGAAGATTCAAGTGAAGTGCTGGGCTTGTATCAACAGGATTGCAAGGGTAATGCATTCAGTGACATTTTAGTGTATTTGTGAATAGGTGAAGGATGTGAATTATCGCTGTGGAGTGCCTTGTGGTGAGTGTCTCACGGCTTGTTTAATTCGGGTGACAATGGGAAGAAAACGCCAATACTGGGCTCCTCCATCTTGTCTCCGCTGGTGTGATCAATACTGCTTTCCCTTTGACTGAATGCAATTGAATACATAACACCGAGCTTTTCACACGCTGGCCGGAGCATTTCAATCGATCCGGCTGGCAAACGAAAAGGCAATAAATAAAAGCTCTGTAAAATGTGAAATGAAGCGTCGTATAAACGTTTTCCTGGCCTCCACAGGCTGAGGGCTTGTTTGTGGGATGAAGAGGGGATCAGTAGGTCTTATTACTAGCAGTACGGATAAGACCTTCCTCCAGAGGTGGCAGACATTCACCCAACTCTCCAGACTCGTGCCCTTGAAAATAATCGTCCCTCACACTCATAACACACCTGCATACCAAGCGCAATTCACAAGATCTCCATCTCCAATGAAGTGTGTAAAGGCCCTGGCTAAAGGGGGGCGGGGGATTATGGCCTCGTGAGGACTGAGTGTGATGCCACGTTTTGATTTCCTCTTTGTACCTCTGAGTCTACAGCACTGTCTCAATCACAAGAGAAGGTTTGTTTGGTGTTAGTACCTAACTCGGCTCCCAAAGCCGCAGTCCACCGACAAAATACAAAGAGTCTCATTAAATATTTAGAGTGCTGTCAGTCAGGGGTAATGCGGAGAGGCTGGGCGGGATGAGTTTGGGCTGCAGCTGCTGGGGTGTTTGGACCTCACCAGGTGCCAACGTGCTGTGCGGAGTCTTGCTCAACTGCAGTATAGTGGGCTTATATTTCCTGAAGATATATTTGTATCAGTTACGCTGTAAGTATCGAGCATACAGTATGCATATGTAAGTGCATACTTCTGCTCAAATCTTCATATAATGTGCCAGAGATCTTATTCAAGAGATATATATCACTGTAATGGAAACATAATCCTAACATAACCTCAGAACACAGCCACATTAATCTGATAATGGCAAAGAATAAGAGACAATCCCTGCACAAATGCAAACAACACAGAATTAAGCATTAAAACACAAAGCACAAGTACACTCACGCAAACAACACATCCCAAATTCAGGCTCCATTACTCACACGCCCTCAAATTATGAAATGAGGCTAACAGACTCACGGAGACAGAAAACATGGATACTCCATCATTGTGGGTATAAATCATGCAGCAGCTCATCACTGCAAACATGAAATAAGACAGAGTAGGGACATGTTGCACAGGATGAAAGATAGCTCAGAATGTTGTTAGTGCTTTCCTGTTTGACGACAGGGTTATGCTCCTTTGCAATCCAGGCAAGCCTTGACGCAAGGGTCTGTTATAGGTCAATCGACTGGCATCCCTTGATGTCCGTGGATGGGGACTAACACCCTTTCATTTACTCGCCCCATGGAGAGTCAAGCTCACAGAGCTACTCCAAAGTGACCGACTCAGACAGAGAAATGCTCCACCCACGCCTTTCCTTTTCCCTAACACACTTCAGTGTACAGCCATTTTGAGACAGCAGGATAGTCCACAGCCATGCATGTGCGCTCCCTTTGTACCACACGTACCGCGACTCGGCTGTCAGTGTCACCTGAAATGAATCCCGTTATCTCTGAATAACCAGGCCAATCGGTATGTAGCCTGGTTTTAATTTCACCGCCACTCTGGCAGCGCACCCGAGCAAATGGATATGAGGGACAGGCATTCGTCTCAAGGTGTGCTGGAGCCTGGACGTCAGAGAGGGTCAGGGCTTATCCATGGCTGGATGCACACGGACAGGCCCGTAGAGTAGTGTCTGGCCCAGTTGGAGGAGATGAGCGCTCAGCGACATGTGCCAGTGCTGATACAGTATCTGTGCTCACAGCACAAGGCCAGAGGTCCCAGTGGCGTGGACCATCTCCTTTCTCACCAGCTCAGCCAGCACTCAAAACCCATTATCTATGGCAGAATTAGAACTGCCACAGGGGACAATTGGAAAGGATCCATGAAATTAATTTAAACAGCAGCCATCAAAGTGAGTGGGTATGTGTGCGTGTCTGTAGGTATGTGTGCGCGCTTGTGTGCGTGTGTGTGTGTATGATTTTGATGGTTGTTTGTTTACATTTGAATTAAATGTAATGTTCCACCTTTTGTATGGTCTGTAGAAATGTATTTGATTTCATTATGGCGAATGACTATACAATGCAGTTCCATAACTCAATATGTATACTAGACATGTATGTACAGTATGTCTGCGTGTATATTTATGGATATGTAAATGTCCCCATATTTTTGTGCATTTTTGTCAGTAACTGTGGGTTTGAATGAGAGTATGAAGGTAAAAGCAATCATCAAATACACATACTCACACACACAAACACACACACGCACACACACACACACACACTGTGAACTGAACCTATGATGTTCGGACTGAATGTTTTAAAAAACAATGCTTGGACATGAGCATTCATGAAACAAATGATTGGGGAAGTGTGTATTATCAAGATGCTAAGTAGGCCTGTTCTATTTGTTTCCAAGGCCAGAGAAGAACATCCCGGATCTCCATGAAATATCAGACAAACTGCAGAAGTACCACAATATCCCTCTAATGAGGAGAAGCAACAGAGATTCTAGTTTGGGAAAAATAATTTCTCGCTGTGCTGTGACGTGACTCAAACAGAGGAATCCCTGTTTTAGTTTTTATATGCTTACATGTTCACAGGATTTCCTGGTTCAGCTAATGTTCTATGGTGACCAATTAAAAAATTAATCATAAATTAACTCTTTAAGTGCTAATCACTGCTATAGTCATGCAAGAGAAAAATATACAAAGCAAAAGTTCAGATTTCAGCCTTCAAAAGGTCAACCATTTTGAAAATTTTCAGTTGGCAAATTAGTTTTCAATGACCTTCAGATGACTTCACAGGTACTGTGAGTCCTACTGAGGGACATTTGTCAACTAAATAATGAATTTGAGGGAAAGGATGACTAAAAATTATGCACTTTAAAGGTTAAAATTTCCCTCCTTTTCCTACCTCCTCACTGAAACATCAAGTTGTGACTGCAGAAAGCAGCCTCTTGTATCTAGTACCTTACATCATTTCCCTCTATCACTGTATCTAATACCTCACATTGTACTTAGGAATTGTAAAATTTCATATTCAGTGCTGAGTGTTATTTCATGTTTTTTTTGTTGTTGTTATGCAGCACTTAACAGTTATTACTGTGAAATAAACTGTGCCATTCAATGCTGTCCCAAATGCTGAGAGCACAGTGCCTTGCCCTCTGCGGGAGGTAACGCAATACTAAAGAGGTGCTATTGACAACTATAGGATCTTTATGAACAGATAAAGGACTTTGGGCTGCTGCTGGTAGGAGCAGCGATCCCACACTTAAAAAGGTGACTGGAAGGGGACCGCTCCATTTCACATGACTGTGAACTGGTTTGAAATGGGGGAGGGGGAGGAGGGGTGGAGATTATCAGTCATTTGATTGTCAGAATGGTAAGGAAAAAGAAAAGAGAGGAGGTGTGATGAGGAGAGGAAGCACCTGGGACTGCCAGTGGACTTGTTTTCTAACCTGACCAGCTGTCGGTTTCCTTCTTGTTTTCCCTCACCCGCAAAAAAATAAAAATTATTATGTGTAAACACGCAAGTTTTATATGTGTGTAAGGTTTTGCGTGAAATGTGTTGCATACACGTTTTTTAAGTACGAAGTGGAAACTCTAAAATGTGTAACATTTCACTTGTACAGTACCCTGAAAAAGTATTTGCCCCCGTCCTGATTTCTTACTTTTTTTGCATATTTTTCACACTTAAATGTTTCAAATCATCAAACAAATTTGAACATAAAAAAAGATAACCAGAGAAAATACAAAATGCAGTTTTTAAATGGTGATTTTATTTAGTAAGGGGAAAAAAAGCTATCCAAACCTACCTGGCCCTATGTGAAAAAGTAATCCCCCCCCTTGTTAAATCATGAATTAACTGTGATTTACCACATTTTTTGAGTCCAGTTTCACTAGCCACACCCAGGCCAGATTACTGACAAATCCTGACAAAGTGAAGTGGGCTAAAAGATTTCAAAAAGCAACATGTCATGCCGTGAACTAAAGAAGTTCAAGAACAGATGAGAAACAAAGAAATTGACATTATCAGTCTGGAAAGAGTTGCAAAGCCATTTCTAAGGCTTTGGGACTCCGGCGAATCACGGTGAGAGCCATTATCCACAAATGGAGAAAACTTGGAACAGAGGTGAACCTTCCCAGGAGTGGCTGGCCAACCAAAATTACTCCAAGAGCGCATCAACCACTCATCCAGGAGGTCACAAAAAAACTCAGAACAACATCTGAAGAACTGCAGGCCTCACTTGCCTCAGTTAAAGTCAGTGCTCATGATTCAACAATAAGACAGAAACTGGGCAAAAAATTGCATCCATGGGAGAGTTCCAAGCTGAAAACCACTGCTGACCAAAAAGAACACAAAGGCTCATCTCACATTTGCCA
This sequence comes from Gymnothorax reevesii, assembly GCA_029721435.1. Taxonomy (NCBI): domain Eukaryota; kingdom Metazoa; phylum Chordata; class Actinopteri; order Anguilliformes; family Muraenidae; genus Gymnothorax; species Gymnothorax reevesii. The sequence continues at coordinate 37,684,858 of CM056579.1, read as the reverse complement.
AAATACATCTTGATGATGCCCAAGACTTTTGGAAAAATATTCTGTGGACTGACGAGACAAAAGTTGAACTTTTTGGAAGGTGTGTGTCCAAGTGATTATTTTTTTTTAAAAGTGATAATTTTTTAATGAGGCATATTAAAACATGCAGAGGAGGGTTTCATAGTGTTGAAAGGGCTCTTTAATAATAATGTTGTTTAAATATGTAATGCAATGCATATATATAGTTGAATCAATGTTGATGCAATTCTACATTATTTCAATGTAGATCATATCATCGTTGAATAAAGGTTGATTCATTGTAAGAATTGATTGGAAATTCAACGTTATTTCCATGTTGATCATAGTGAGCACTTTCAATGTTTTTTTCAATATCTGACATCAACGTTGATTGCAATCTTCAGCCTAAAATATCACAATGTTGATTCAATCATTTTTTGCTATCTGGGTAGGATTTAGGGGGCAATTACTATTTCGCATGGAGCCAGGAAGTTTGGATAGCTTTTTTCCCTTAATAAATGAAATCAACATTTAAAAAATGGATTTTGTGTTTACCCGAGTTGTCTTTGTCTAATATTAAAATCTGTGACCAATATGCAAAGAAGAAGAAATCAGGAAGGGGGGAAATACTTTTTCATGGCACTGTACATTACACTTACTTAACACCAGGTTTACACTGATTTTTCATCCACTTTCTTTTTTTCTTTCCACCTGGGAAATCCCACTGACAACATGCGTCTCTTTTTTAAGAACGCCCTGGGAAAAAAATTCTTGGTAGAACAGATACGTTGTAGATCAAGTCAGCATTCCATGCACCATTAAAGACTTGAACCACCACCTTTATTGGTTAAGTCAAGCAATGTACCCTTAGGCTATCCTCCCATCCCAGAGGGCATACTGCAAAGGTTTCAATGTAAAGATGAAACTCAGGAATTCTGGTTTTCATTATAAAACTTTGTTTACCCCAGTGTATGTGTGGACAACATTTAGGCTATCATTCAGAAGAATGCAATGTAAAAGCCACAGAAAAGGCCTGTTGCTCACCGCGGTGTGGCGCATTTTAAAGTACAACTGCTATGTGTAATCAACATCTTTCATTCCTATGGTTTAGAACGTGCTTCATTTCACGTTCATTACACGTCAGTTACACGAACCTTATGACGTTTGAAAACCACCACCCAGCCGGCACACCACTGACCTTCAACGTTGAAATATGGTTGAAAATATGTCAGTTGTCATTTTAACATTGAAACGCTATTGAAACAATGTTTAACGCTGATGGTTGTAATAAGGTTAACAGAATGATTTCAAATCAACAGTAAAATTTGAACAAGATTTGTTTCAACATTGAAAAAACGTTGAAAAAATGGTGTGAAATCAATGTCGATTCATCTTTCAAAATCAAAACATAATTCAACAGTGATTCAACTATGATCCATGCTTTGATTCAACAGTGAAAAAAACGTTAAAATCCCAGCGGGGCATTTTCTCTCATGACTTATACTTGCAGGGTTGTTAAAAAACTCAGTGTTTTAAAAATGTGCCCCTAAAATTACACTATTTGAGTGCGGAGACGATGCTGAAGCTCGTGGCTGGAAGAACTGTTTTTTCAGCATCACCACTAAGGGCACAACACTACAGTCAAGTGAACTTATACAGCCCGTGTACAACAGAAATCCAGAACGCGGGCAATCAAAATGAGCACAGAAACTATAAACTAAACCAGTCTAATATTTACGGAAAAGTGCAGCTGTTGCCCTAAGACAACCATAGCCTTTGTTACAGATAATACAAAGGATAAGAGAACTTGTTTTACGGAGTTAATCATTTTGACTTCATGTGTAATTTAAGGTTTCTCTTTACTGGACTCCAACAAAGTAAATTCATATTCAAGTGTCATTCATATTTGTATAAATTAATCAAAAACCAACAGTTTCAGAAGTCCCTATAGATGATGTCACTGCTGGCAAGAGCTGTGGAATTAATCCCCCAGCATCATGCTTAGTCCATTTCAGGATGAGTCAGTCAACATCATTTCACATTTTGGTCCTGAAAAACTCATTGGTTGATTGGTAGAATTTTATATAGGTTTTCAAAGACAAAATGCGGAAGTCATTAACCCATCATGAATCAACTGAGAATGCATAATTGCTGGAGACCAGATTGTAGGCAAAATGCCCCAGATGAAAATAGGGAAATATATTCAGGCCAGTCTTCCTCAGTTTACATGATAGGTAGCATTTCATTATTTCACTTCACAGCTCTGTGGAGTAGCTTAAATTGAGGTTGAACTCTCAAAATATACTGGATAGCTAACATCACTGGATCAAAGTGAATATGGAGCTATAGTTATGTATTCAAGTACACATAGGAGTGCTAGCTTAATTTTTATGTCAAGGGCCACTTTTAGATAGAGGAGGTACTTGAGAAAGTAGTGAGAACATGGCTTCTACCCAGGGCTTTGTTCACTGTTAAATTCTACCCGTGCATGTTAAATACCGCACTATGGACTCAGAGACAGAGGTAGCCTTGTCATGGAGTCAGAGGGCTAATGTTGCATGAGGTGCAGAGCATGAATTTATGGGAGCTGCCCATTTGTCTGCCATACCACACTGCTCTACAGCCACATCCACTCAGGTTTATAGTATGTCATGTGCACATTTCGTTTTCACGGGTGATTAAGGTCAATGTTGCATTCAGGGTAATGTATTTCATTATTGTTCCAGAAACTTAATTTAATAGACAATTTTTTAACACAGTGGGACGGCTGGGCTGCTTCTTTTGTTGTTGTTGAAACAAAGCTAAAATGAAGGACTTGGCTCAAGGACAGCTAGCCCATCTGGAGAGCCGTGAACTGAATTTACAAATATTACCCCTTTGCTAACACTGGAGGAGCCCCTTTGCTCCTACAACACACGGTGCCATTAAAACAAATTATGATTCAAAATGCAGATCTTTCTGCTTGGTATGCAAATAAATATGGAGTCAATTCTTGTCACATTTCTTTCCCAGTGAGGTTCCATAAACCTGTGAGACCCCATCCTTTCTACGTTTACATGTCACTTTCTTTGAGGTGGTAATGGGAGGGCCACTGTTTTAAAACTAAATTTTCTCACTTATCTTGGAGGGCTCGAGGAGAGGTTTGAAACCAAACCTCCACGCTTGCTAAAACAGTCCTAACTGGCTATTTTTAACATTGCACTTCGAAGAAAGGCATTGCACCAATTTCGAATGTAAAAAAAAGACAAAAAAAACCTTTTCATAAACCACCTAGAAAACATAGTAAGTATTTCAGAACAGTTATTCGATAGACATATCCCTGAAGTCAGTGGGTTTTTTTTTTCCATAGTAGGTCCATAGCACAGAAATATTTCTTTTAGATATGGCACATTGTTACTCATCTCTACCGTTATGGTATAGTGAAGACTTCTACTTTTCTAACTGATCGCAAAGGGCATTAGAACCAAATCACGTGGTTTTATAAGATTATGAAGCTGATGGAAAAGGCTCATCTGAATTATAGCTCAGTAGAGAAAAGGTCCCTTAACCTAAGCATCAAGATATTCTGTGCCCCCCAAGCAATGTACTCTTTCAGTGTTTGGTCTTGTGATGATGCATAGCAAATGTCCTAGAAATGTGACCCACCAGGTGAAGGACAGCAAAATGACCTCCCATCTCCAAAGACATTTCCATCATTAATATGAAGGGTCATTGGACTATAACTCAGACCCACAAATTCATACTGCACATGCACGCACACACACCCACACACACAGGGCTCTCAACAATATTGTCCCACTGTCCCACTATTGTATTTCTCGGCGGAAAGATATTTCACGGAGAGACATGGTTTTGTTTTGTTGTCTGGGGGAAGTAGTCCTGCACATAAAACATATTTCTTTCTACGTTCAGTGGAACGTAGCATGAGGCAATGCACTTGAGCACTAGAGGACCGCAGATAATGCGTCTGGCTATCAATAACACAGAGAGACCTCTGCTTGCCTCTGTTAAGCAGCTTTGGCTAGGATTACCATCATTCATTAAATGAATTTTTGCCAGGGGTAAGGCCACAGACATCAGGAGAGTGATAATTCTAGGAGCCAAACAGAACTCATTTGTGCATTTTTGAGAATATGTGTGTATGGTCAACAGTGTTTCGAAATTTTTTGCCAGGTGTATTCTGATTAATAGCAGAAACTGCAATTAGGGAATAATGGTGATGTACGCGGCAAAAGTAAGTGGGAGTTTCTGCTTTTGATGACTTTGGAAAAGTTTGAGACTGTTTCCTGGAGATGCTACGGCTTTGGTGTGAGTTATAGAGAACAGCCTTGAGTAACACAAGTGTCAGTGCAAAAACCCACCAGGGTTGCTGCCTGGGCCTGCTCTGAACCTGGCCCAGTCAGAGGTGCTGTCTCCAACCACGCTCTGTCACATAAATTTCATCTTATGAATTACTCTGCCCATTGGTGGGCTTTTACTTAATAAAGCAGAAGACCTGTCCAACTGTCAGCTTATTATAAGTCATAGCTAATTGAGTTTATTGGCAGCGTGTGGTACCACTTATGTGTGTGTGTGCGTGTGTGTGTGTGTGAGAGAGAGAGAGAGAGAAAGAGAAAGAGAGAGAGAGAGAGAGGTAAGTAAACACAAATCTCACACACAAAAGTGTTATACAATAACAGCACTGGACACATTACTCCAAACAGGATTGAGAGGAAAAAGTAAGCAATGCCGACGAACATATGTCCTTTCATCTCTAATACGGTATTAATACTTAGCATACAAGCTGTCTTGTGATGATTTGAGTAAAAAGCTTAGCAAAAGAGGGCTAAAGAAGTTTAACTGAGAAAATCACTAAATTTGTCTCTTTTGAATTGATGATGAAATAAGCTGAGATAAAAGGATAAGTTCTTAATCAGATGCTGAAATTATAGATAATTCACCTCAGATTTTCACAGATTTTCATTCAGTTCATGCAGAAATAATTCTTTTATACGTTGTACTTTAAGTATGATGTAATTAAGAGTTATTTTGGCGGTTTATACTGTGCCTTTGCAAACAGAAACATGCATGTCAGTAATCACATTCACAATTTTCACAGTCACAAATGGCTCATTTATTGCCTTAACTTCGGAAGTTTTGTGGTCTGAATTAAGGGTGTTTGTATTACAATGGGCTAAACAGTACATTTAGAGGGTGCAATGAAATGAAAACAGCTGCTACTCCGCAAGCTCTGTGTCAGAGCTCATTTGCGTTTCATGCGCCCTAAACACTTTTCAATGTAAATGCTGTCACCCTGGTAGTTTCATGGGAATATTCCCAGCTAGTGGACCTGTTTGAAAATAAACGCATGTTAATCATATTGTTTTATTTCCCCTCTTAGTGTTAAATTTTGTGATGCATGTTTGGAGGGGAAGGTGATCGGGTATTTATATGCATGCATTTTCTTTATGTGGGGGTAAACACAAATAATTCACTTCAGTCTTGCCCCTGTTTAATTGGCCTACCATGAGTACAGTTCTGTATAAGGTTTAAATGGTCTTTTCATACAAAATCCATTGCCAGGTGAATCAACCTTTAACGTTTCCTCGCAGAACCTGTTAAAATTAAGTTCTTGTTCTTCACCTAATGTGATGAAATTTCCAGTTTGCTATGGCATTAGCACCTTGGTTTTAAATCGAATGACAGTGGCCAATCAGATTAATTGAACCAAACCTCCACCACAGCAACAGGTAATTCATTTATCTTAGAATAATTTTTCTTAGACCAGCACCACAGTTGCATTATTGCCTCAGGTCACAGAATTGCTGAAATGGAGCTTGATATGCCCATTTTTAATCTTTGATATAATTACCACATTTTTCCGGACTGCATTAAGGTTGTCAATTTAGGGCCTTGTTTTAATGATCCTGCATCTTTAGTGATGTTTATTCAGGATATACAGTATCAGACATTCCAGTCCATACATGTCCAGTAGCTAGTACCCTCAAGTTCTTATCATTTATTGAATTTTCTTTGCAATAGTTTGTCAGTTTGTTTTATTTTCCAAAATGTAAAACAAATGACATACATTCCGAATGACAGAATGACTGCAAACCATAATATTATTCCAGTGCTGCATGTCACCCCAGTATTTTCTGAAAGATACATGCAGTAAAAACACTAAAAAACAACTTACTTCTACGTATATCCACACAGCACGAATCAATATGCTTTTCTCCCCTAAGGTTGTATTGGGTTTGTATTAAGTGATGAATACTCTCAAGTGCACTTTTAAGACATACTCATTTTCTGCAGCAGAATGCCTGCATGCAGTCCTATACAGACCAGATTTTTTACTTATTGTTTTTAAGTTGGTGCACATTTATGTACTAGGAGCCCTTACAGGTTTCTTTACTTTCTTTTCATGTGCTTTGGCTAGACCACAGTCGTGCAGGTAAAAGGAGTACAGATAGACTTGGAATGCAGTCTAGGGACTCCTTTCACCGGGGTGAAGTGTCACAACAATGAGTGCTTTGAAAAGTATCCCGTCACCACTGGCGAGTGCCTGAAATGGGCGGGGCTGGCATCGGTAATGAATACCAGTGGCTGCTCTACAAACCACATCTCGTTAAAAGCCTGTTAACAACTACTCAATTGTAATTGTGTATGAATGTGCATACATGCACTCATTCCTTTTAGCTCATGGAAATTGTGTACCGAAGAGAAAAAAAGAACTACTGGACAGAACTATTGACATTTTGGCACTTTGTTTGTCTTCAATGATAGGAATAAATGCCATGAATATCAAACTATTGGACAAATATAAGGAAGGAGTAAGTCTTTTAAGTCAATTGTTTTCCAACAGATGGAATATCTAGATGATACAAGCGCTTAACTTCAGTCCAGTCCAACAATTTGCTAATCTCAGACTGAGGAGATTGAAGTACCATTAGGACTTACTGTGAAACGAAAATATGATGAAACAAGATGAAAATATAATGAAAGTTTGGTTGAGAGAATCTGCGTTCCCTCTTTGAAAAGAAGGACCACATTGAATACAGGAAAAATACTTGCAATATTCTCTTTCACTGCAAACTCTGCATATATTACACAGTCAACGTATGGTGGCAATATTATTGCAAAGAAGAGGCAGCATGAAGAAATCGATGATTGATCCCCCACAGAAAATAAGAAACGCTCTCCTTCAGTTTTTTTATCGATTAGGTTTTAGTATGAGGCAAAAGGTGTTCCTCAATTTGTAGTTCACAGACCTACGAGATTTGAATTGACTCTGGCGAGAGCTTCAAACTCACAAGCTTGACGTTCCAGTCAATGATCATGTATCATAATAAACAATGCGCAGTGCATCACGATAAGTGCTAATGGTTCTTCAATTGACCAAGTAATTATCTATATATTTTCAGCAGCCACTGCCCCTTTCAGATAACTTCTGTATTACATCTGTAATACGTTACTGCAGTCACTTGAAATACATTATAATTGCACTATACTCTGAAATTAATTCACAGTTTACTAGTGTCACATTTCAGACAGGCCACTTCACAACATGAAATGGGTCACAGCATACCCAAGGGCTGTGCATTCACAAATCCTGCAAGTGACCACCAGACAGCCTAGCCTGCATTGTCTGCTTTGTATTTACATCTAGCACCCTGGCTGGAAGTCAAGCAGAGCCACAAATGACCCATTTTATGCCATTGAGAATGTTCTGATTTTGTAGGTCAGGGTTATTTTGAGATACACAATGCATGTAAGCATATTCCTGGCAGTTTGCCACTTTACTTTTATTGTTTTTCTCAGGCAAGAAAAGCCGCTTCATTGATTAATAAATATGAAAGCATGTTTTCCTGTAAAGCATGACTATCTAAGTGGTATAAAAATACCTCTGAACCAAGTACAAATGATAAATAATCTTCACTGTGATTCAGAGTCTGAATACTCGAGAGGAGGCACTGTGTAATTCAATTTTCTGGTACAGTTTCACTCACCAGCAGCTGCTAGAATGTTCCATATGTGGGCAGTTGGTCTTGCGAAGTGAGGGATTACAAAAGAGAGAAGTTTCCTGACTCTTGGGATGCAACTGATTGATGCCTTAATAAGCCTCTGGCATGTTTCACAGCAGGGTCTATCATATAGTATCCCATGTAAAACGAAGGGATTTCAACGGCTTTTAAAATCTATTAATCCATCTAACAACAAAACTGGACTACCTTGGTCTCTGCTTTTTGCTTTAACTACAACAAAGCACAGCAGGATTTGCTGTTCGGGTTAATATATTGGTCCGCATTGTCATGATTTATATGCCTGTCTGCTAGATTATTTGCTTGCTGGAAGTGCTCTCCCATCTAGAGGGACTAGGTAATGTGTGAAGGCATGCATTCCCATTTTGCTCCTATCTTTAATTTGCAGTTTTGCAGTTCGGCTGCAGAATCAAGTGTCTATCTGTGTGAGAATACTCTATATGTTAATGTCTGTTTCCAAACTTCCAATGACTATGGGGCCAAGCCATGAAGAAAAGTTAAAGTTATTCAAAGTCCTCAGATATAGCAGATTTTAAAATGCAAGCTTGCAGCGATTTAGTTTACCTGCTTAGGTAGTAAAATTAAGGACAATGAGTGCCTAACTTCATATACAGTCAGGTTAAAAGATATTTGGACAGTTACACAATTTCATCAAATTGCCTCTGCGTGCCACCGCAGTAGACGACGAAACAATCAAGATGTACTTAAAGCACAGACTTTCACCTTTAAAGATTTTGTTCAAAATATTCTATTTAACATACCGGAATTACAAACATTTTTATGACTGCCAGAGGTTTGGAACCCAGGAACAACCCCGGACACTGGGTTTCTTCCCTTCTGATAGTCTGCCAGGCTTTCACTACAGCAGTTTTTCAGCAGTTTTACTACAGTAATTTTTTCACTGTGTTCTGCCTTCATTTTTCCCTTCAGCATGTGAAATATATGCTCAGTTGTACTCAGGTCAGGTGATTGACCTGGCCATTGAAGGATATTCTGCTTCTCTACTTTAAAAAGTCATGGGTTACGTCACGGTATACTTCATGCCACTGTCCATCTGAGCTGTGCATTGCTGTTGAATGAGTTATGATGCCTTTGATAAAATGATCTTTTACAATTCAGAATTTTTCTTACAACCTCTGACGGCAGTCACATCCTGACCAACTACGAGGGAACGCAGCTCTACTGAAAGCCATATATGCTCACACGATTGCACTACGTTCACAATGCTGCACAGCTGAGGTGCTTCAGATCATGAGCAATTATTTATTTTCCCCATTATCACAATAAAAACAATAAATTCCCATACTTTTAGTGCAAATTGTACCTGATTTGTCCACAGGATGTTGTTTGAGAATTGTACAGGCTTTTTTTGGCAAGCTTCCTGATTCAAAGGCTTTGCTTTACCACTTGTGGTGAATCTTCTGTATTTACTTTAGTGATGTCTTCTCTACACTCTTCACTCTGACACAAACAACCCTGCATCCTGGAAGGGCCTTGATCAGGCTAATTGTTGCAGGTTGCTTTTTCTTCACCGCAGTAATTCTTCTATCATCCATCACAGTTACATATGGCCTTCTAGGTCTTTTGGGGTTCTTTGTTTGTCTTTTTTTTAATGTAATCTCCAATTGAATCTGGAAAGCCCAATTTTGCAAACTATGTACACAACCTTGCTCTGTGCAACCCATGCCATCACGGGAGAGTGAAGACAGTTCAGGGCTCTCCTCCGAAGCATACACCTGTCAGCCGCTGCTTCATTTTACACTTATAGTAACTTCACAACCTCAGAACGCGTACAGAGTGCAAAGCAACTTTGGATCAGTGAGGAATGAAAGGAATGCAGAATAGTAAATCTGACATAATCCAGTTCAATGTAATGATTGGTTTGCGGCATTCTCCAATAAATTGATAGCCAGTAGTCCAATTTGAAGTTTTTATGTTGACTACAGTCGCGTTACTTACGTTGTTTTGAACAACACCACGCAAAAAGAAGCTTAGTGGACAGGATTGCAAACTGGCTTGCTATCGTCAGTGTCGGCTCGTGAATTGGCAACAGGAGAAGCCCAAACAATCCCTTAAAGTTAATGATTGTTCATGACCTGTTTTCAGTCATTCATTTAAACAGTGGCGGGTCGTCGGCGTAACAAAGGGAAGCCAAAACCTCGCCCTTCAAAGCTTAATGACTTGAACCTTTCGCAGTTTACTTTTCTTGATCAGCAGTTGCTCATACGAATTGTTAGAAGAACAGTCAATTGAGTCAAATTTATTTTCGATAGCATTGTTATACATTGCACCACGAAATTATGAGGGGTTTTCTTTCACACATAAATCACAACATAAATTACCATAGGCCTACGCTATAAATTCCGCGCTCAAGAAGCTCACGAAACGGCATAGATTCGCAAATTGATTACTGAGGCTCATTAAGCAATAAGCTGTGCAACATTGCATTCTTTACTTCTATATTAAGATTGTAGAAAATGGACTGTCGTGCCTTCTAGCGAAAGAAGCCTCGCAAACTAATTTATAAAGACGTATTGATAATTTGCGTCGTCATTTGCTATCGTAAATAAATTTGATTGTCCTTCTACCAATTCGTATGAGCAACTGCTGATAAAGAAAAGTGAACTGCGAAATGTTGAAGTCATTAAGCTTTGAAGGGCGAGGTTTTGGCTTCCCTTTGTTACGGCCGACGAGCCGCCGCTGGCTATCGTAGGTAATATTCATTCACTTCTAACCAATCTAACTGATGACTGAAGTACTCTGTCTGTTATGGCAGTCTATCAAAATTTTTCAGAATATTAGTATCCACCATGTTTATATTCTGCCATTCTGATGAATTTGCTTATAAAGGTTACTGCGATCTTTTAGTCATAAATTCGACAGTAAAAACAAATGAGTCTCAGTCGCAGCAAGTAGTATTCTTGAGATTTAAATTAATCAATATTTAATAATCAGGTAAATAATAAGCTAGATAATTAAATTTTTCATTGAAATTGATGGCATATAGGCTGCACATTTTCTGTTTATGTGGAGATTCATGGGTAATATGATGACCTGCGATGACTGATGATGACCAATCAAATTGATTCTCTGAAAATTAGGTAATCAAAGAACAAACACAAGGTGGGAGAAAGAAAGAAAGCGGATAAGAGGATGAGGCAAGTGGATGACCAAAGATTCTGCTCGGTCTTCGGTTATACTGCCGAAAGTAAATTCCTATATTTGTCTCCTTCTGTGATGTGCAACAGTAGAGCACCTGACGAAAATCAGATGGCATTACTTTAACTACCCATGATGCAATTTCCAGTCCACGTCTTACCCATGTACGGTTTTTGCCTTCTCCCCGGTTGCTTCATTAGTTCGTTCCCGTTTCTGTGGAAATGGATTGTGACACTATTTCTGGTGATTTAATGGATTCTAGGTTTCAGCCTTCCTTCCGTTTTTGTTTGCCAATTTCCCCTTGCTTTTCTATAGCATTGTTATACATTGCACCACGAAATTATGAGGGGTTTTCTTTCACACATAAATCACAACATAAATTACCATAGGCCTACGCTATAAATTCCGCGCTCAAGAAGCTCACGAAACGGCATAGATTCGCAAATTGATTACTGAGGCTCATTAAGCAATAAGCTGTGCAACATTGCATTCTTTACTTCTATATTAAGATTGTAGAAAATGGACTGTCGTGCCTTCTAGCGAAAGAAGCCTCGCAAACTAATTTATAAAGACGTATTGATAATTTGCGTCGTCATTTGCTATCGTAAATAAATTTGATTGTCCTTCTACCAATTCGTATGAGCAACTGCTGATAAAGAAAAGTGAACTGCGAAATGTTGAAGTCATTAAGCTTTGAAGGGCGAGGTTTTGGCTTCCCTTTGTTACGGCCGACGAGCCGCCGCTGGCTATCGTAGGTAATATTCATTCACTTCTAACCAATCTAACTGATGACTGAAGTACTCTGTCTGTTATGGCAGTCTATCAAAATTTTTCAGAATATTAGTATCCACCATGTTTATATTCTGCCATTCTGATGAATTTGCTTATAAAGGTTACTGCGATCTTTTAGTCATAAATTCGACAGTAAAAACAAATGAGTCTCAGTCGCAGCAAGTAGTATTCTTGAGATTTAAATTAATCAATATTTAATAATCAGGTAAATAATAAGCTAGATAATTAAATTTTTCATTGAAATTGATGGCATATAGGCTGCACATTTTCTGTTTATGTGGAGATTCATGGGTAATATGATGACCTGCGATGACTGATGATGACCAATCAAATTGATTCTCTGAAAATTAGGTAATCAAAGAACAAACACAAGGTGGGAGAAAGAAAGAATGCGGATAAGAGGATGAGGCAAGTGGATGACCAAAGATTCTGCTCGGTCTTCGGTTATACTGCCGAAAGTAAATTCCTATATTTGTCTCCTTCTGTGATGTGCAACAGTAGAGCACCTAACGAAAATCAGATGGCATTACTTTAACTACCCATGATGCAATTTGGCGAGGTAAATTAGTGAGGTAATTAACCTTATGTTACTCCTGTCCTTTGGTGTGGGACTTTATTTCATATGCAGTTGGCATTGCTTTCGGCTAGAGCTTTTCGCCTATACAAGAAAGACGGCAAGAAGATGTGAGTACCTGTGTTTTGTCTGAAGTTCAAGTGGACACTTAATTGAAGATTTAAGATCTAGGTTCCAAGAATACATTTAATAATGAAAATTGGGAAGTTCTGAAAACACCAAATAATGGTTCTTCAAAAATAAAAATAAAAAATTCTAGCGCTAGAACTTAATGCCGGGCCTGTGAGGTCAGCAAAAATCCTCTGCCTTGAGACAATATCTCAGTTGCCTGGGCCAGTTCTCTAGTGGAGCTGGACAGTAACTGCAATGGCAGCTCAGTGGCTCACGGTAGCAGTACATTACACAAAATTTTACGGCCCCCTCTCCACTTGGTTATGGAATAATTGAGCAGCCAATTGTCTGATTGCTTTTCTTCAATTAAAAGGGGGGGGGGGGGGGGCATATCCAATGTTGTGTAATTTCAAGATCGTTCATAGTCTATTTAAACCCATAACATCAAGTCTGATATGCTGTAGTTGACAGCAAAAATAGCAATCACAGTAATTTCTACATATTTGTAGACCTGACTGTATAGTGGGGGGAACAATTTCACATTCACAAATCCTGCGCGAGCACTCTGGCACAACTGTCTGTGCATGTCTGTTTGTTTTTTTTGCATGTACTCTAATGCTGCACATTTGCACCATTCTTCAGGATAGGATCTTAATGTTGTATGTCTGTATAGTCGCAATCTCTTCTTCTATTGCTCCTGGCATGAATACAAACAGTATAAAAGCCCAGCCAGTGATTGGCAAACTGTTTAAAGCCCCAACGGGGGTTGAAACCACAGTTTATTCCACTGTTTACTTACTGTTTCTCCCAGTGATCTGTTTGTGTAGCCCCAGCATGCCTTGATGCATTTCCTATTTTGCTAACAGGGCTAATTGAGGAGGGACTTCCCGTCCTGGTATTAATCAGTTGGGTTAAAAAGCCAAACGCCATGAACCAGGCATCCAGGCAGGACCAGATTTTTTTTTTTTGGGGGGCGTACTGGCTTGGCATTCAGGAATCTTGAATCTTCCAGAAGGGAGATATCAACTGGTGAGAAATACAAACTCCTTGATCTCATTGGTTGATATAAGTGGAATTTATTAGGATGCAGATTTTAAAAGAAGAATCATTGTATTCTCAGAATTTTCAACCCATTTCTGAAGCAACAGGGGATTAAAAAAAAAAAATTGAACACTTCCGATTTTTCCTGTTCCAAAGTAACATGACTTTCATCCCTATCCCCGACTCAGGAAAAAAGGGGATGGTATGCAGGGATCTCCCCAAAAAGAAAAGCGGGGGGAATGCTGCATTAATTTTAAATTAAATGCTGCATTCTGGTGCCTTTTTCAGTCACAACTAACATGCTGTAGTAAACTTATGTTTCCAGCATTGTAACCCTTTCTAGTCAATGTTGCTGATGAGGGTGGATGGAGAAAGAAAAGTGCTGAGCATATTCCTGATTCTAAATCTGAAGATCTGTAGTTGAAAGTCATTTTGTTAAAATAGCTTTTCTGGTCAAACTATGTAACTTAGCCATCTGACCATATAATAATTATAACTTTTGATGTCAATATCTGCCACATAAGTTTTTCGCGAGATGACTAAAATCCATAGAAATAACGCAAGGAAAAATTCAAGCAGTATTTACCGTTTCCCTATGCCTTGCCATTCATCCCTCACCCCATAATAATAAGCACTGAAATTCTTAATGATGCGGCAGTAGAAGTTGGTCATGCCCATGAATCTTCAGAGCTCCCTAATGGCCTGTGGGACTGGCCAATCAGCTACTGCCTGCACCCTTTTCGTTTCCATCACCACTCCCACTGGTCCGATGATGTAGCCTAGGAAGGAGATGGAGGATTGGTCGAATGAACATTTCTTGGCCTTGTCATAGAGTTGATGGTGTAGTAGGAGCTCGAGTGCAGCCCTCACGCGTCTCACGTGCGGCTCACTGGATATCGTCGAGATAGGCTACGATGTACAGTGCCATGAAAAAGTATTTGCCCCCTTCCTGATTTCTTGTTGTGTTCTGTGGGTTTTGGTTAGTCAATTTTAGGTTTTTATTATTTTTGTGATGTCCGATTTTAGTCAGTTGTCTTAGGGTTTCACATTTCGTATCTCTCCCGTGTTATTCCAGTCCACGTCTTACCCATGTACGGTCTTTGCCTTCTCCCCGGTTGCTTCATTAGTTCGTTCCCGTTTCTGTGGAAATGGATTGTGACACTATTTCTGGTGATTTAATGGATTCTAGGTTTCAGCCCTCCTTCCGTTTTTGTTTGCCAATTTCCCCTTGCTTTTCTATATTACTAACCCGGACTAACAGTTTGTTGTTTTCTAGAATTGACTAACCAAAACTAACATTGTATATTAGACTAACATACGAACGAGCACCTGGGATTGTACAGCTGCACTTACTAATTGACTACCGACCTCTTTGCATTCGCCCTGTTCTAGTCTCCGGCTCTTGCTTTCGTTTAACTTGCCTTTCTGTGTTTTTTGCAGACTCTGCATTTATCTCATCTGTCCTGCATCTCATTTTATGCACTTAGGAGTCTTTTATTCAGTTTATTTATCCCATCTTTGGGAGAGTCTTGTGATCCTCGTCCGTGTGTTAATGTTTTTCTGTTTCATGTAATTAGGTTTCCCTCGTGTTCCACCCCTTGTTAATTATATTAATTTTATGCACCTGTGTTTGTCCATGCCCCTGCCCAATATATGTTTCCAGCACAGCAGTGCACTTCAGATCTGACTTCATTGCGTTCACTCTGCTCACGCCCTCACTCTGTTTGCTCCCGCTCCCATTCTGGTCGCCCCATTCCTCATGACCCTTCTCTTCACGCTCTGCTTCTCCCCTCAGTTCCAGCTGTGTTTCCGAGCCTGCCCCATCCGAGTCTGCCCCCCCGCCAGCTGTGCTACCTGAGTTAGCCTCCTGCCAGCTGAGCCCGTCCCCGAGTCCTGTGCCTGCCCCCCCGCCTGTTGTCTTCCCGAGCCTCTCGATGTCCCGAGTTGCCCCCAGTCTGTTCCCGAGTTTCTCCCAGTCTGTTCCCGAGTCCCCCCCTGTCTGTTCCCGAGTCGCCCCCTGTCTGTACCCGAGTTGCCCCACTCTGTTCCCGAGTTTGCCCCGAGCCTCCTGGTGTTCCTGAGTTGCCCCAGTCTGTTCCCGAGTTTGGTCCCAGTCTGCCCCCTAGTGTTCCGAGTTTGGTTTTGGTATCTTCCGAGTTTTTATTAATTGTTTCCTGAGTTTCTCCCCCGTTCAGTGCTGGAGCATGGTGGTTGTTTAGGCCTGTGTGCCACGGTCCCCCCCCCCCCTTCCGAGATTTTTAGTTTATAATTAAATTCCCTGGTTTCCCTGCATATGGCATCTCATCCCCTTGTTTCCTTTCCCTTGTTTCCGAGTTTCCGAGTGTCCCGAGTCCTAGCTCCGTGTTTCCTAGTGTGTTTCCCTGCCACTTGTAACATTTCTTATTTTTTTGCTTATCTTTTTTCTTTACAGTGCCGTGAAAAAGTTCCCCCTTCCTGATTTTGTAATTTTTTTGCATATTTTTCACACTAAAATGTTTCAGATCATCAAATAAATTTTTATATTAGCCAAAGATAACCCGAGTAAATACAAAATGCAGTTCTTAAATGATGATTTAATTTAAAAAGGGAAAAAAGCTATCCATGTTGTCTAATATAAAAATTTGTTAGATGATACGAAACATTAAAATCCATGCATCGAAACCGCATTCTCTATAACTGCCTGAAACACAAAAAAAGTTGAGACGTGGGCAAATTAGGCCCTCTGCTAAAGTGAAAAAAATATATAAATGATGTTATTTAAAACTGCTTAATGTCAGCTGGTGTTTGTACTCATAGTCTGGCCATAAAGCAGCTGCCAGGACAGGCCCAGTCCTTCAGGAGCGAAGATGGACCAAACATTGCCAGGTGGCAAGCAATGTGTGCAAGAATCATTGTAAAAGGTTAAAAACACTCTTCATAAAAGAAATATATGAAGGGATTTGAACATTTCACCCTGTACTGTGTATAAGGTAATTAAAGTGCCAGTAAATACCTTGCATGTGTTTTTGAAAAAAAATTCCAAAAGTCAAGCTATCTGTAATATGGCCCAAAAAAAAATTATAAAAAATATTTGACCAAAAATAACCTTAGGAAATGCAATTTTTCAAAAAAGGGTTTCCCGGTCTAAAAATAGATCGGCTAGATTATTTACCGCGCAAAGCATTGTGGGTCGAAATCGCGCACTGTAAACAAAAATGGCATCACGCAGACGAAAAGGAAGGCAGACAGGAACGTTTTCGGAGAATGTGGAGGCAAACACGATAAGCAAAACATAATTCCCCCATTCGAGGCACACTACCATTTACGTTGTATACTTTTATGAACTCGAGTAGCACGAGAAATGTTGCTAAGAAAAACCAACAAGGTATTTCAACTTACTAATCCATCAAAGTTAGGGCCAACTCATCATTGTCAATGCCCAGTCGCTCTCTCAGACTCTTCCACCGATCAATAGCACTCCCAATATATACTCAGGATCGTCTTCTTTTGGCATCAAGGGTAATTTTCCGGCGTTTTCTCTCCGAGGCTGTCAACTTGATTCTTTCCGCCATTGCTGTTGTGTGTGCTACGTCACACGTCACGTGGTACACAAGAAAGGGAACTTACTCTAATGACATCACATTTTCGCTCGCACGACAGTTTGAGGGTTGAGTCAGTTTTTAACATCAAAATCCATATTTTTCGATGTCGTAAAAATTTGTATAACATATCGATGTGAAGATGAATGATTTCCCTACCTACTGATACAATTTTTATATGTTGTCACATTTGAGATATCATTGAAGACATGCAAGGTATTTACTGGCACTTTAAAAGATACAAAGACTCTGGAGGAAATTATCAGCGTAAAGGGCAAGAGTGCAAGATAAAGCTGAACGCCCATGATATTCTATCACTTAGCCGACCCAGCATCAAAAATCACCAATTATCGAAAAGTGAAATAACCACACTAGCTGAGGATTACTTTAGAGAACTTTTGACAGGCATTGCAATAGGAAGTTACATTGACAAATTCCAGTTAAAGCTCAACTGTGCAAAATGGAAGCCCTGGGTTTAAAAAGTGTCCAGAAGTGCCATCGACTTCTCTGGGCTCTGACACATCTGTGACGTACCATTATACAGTGAAAATATGTATTGTGGTCAGTCAAGTCAATATATCTGGTCTTTTTTTTTTTTTGAAGGAAATGGATCTCATATGCACTGGACCAAAGAAGAAAAGAACAATCCAGACTGTTACAAGCAAGTCCAAAAACCAAGCTCTATCATGGTATGAGGTTGCGTCAGTGCTGTTGGAGAAAGTAACTTGCACTTCTGTGCGAGCATCCTTAAAGCAGGAAAGAAAACAGATTTTATAGCAGATTTTGCCTTAAGGAGACATCTTCTCCAGGGATGCCCTGCATATATTTAAGAAAGACAACACTAAACCGCACTGTGCAGACATTACAAATGCATGGCTGTGTGAGGAGAGTGTGTAGGTGCTGGTCAGGCCTGGTCTTCAAAAAGGTTTACTAAAGGTTTATTAAGTATTAAGTGGCGAGAAAAGGAATTACAAAGTGTTACTTTAAGGTCCCATCTTCTGAAATATGTGGCAAAAATCAAAATTAAAATTAGTATTTATTTTCAAAATCTATAATATTCATGTCGTGAAATAAGAAATATTGTCTTGTATGGTTTTTAATGCAGTACAGATAAAAGATCATTCACAAATCACTGCGTTCAGTTTTAATCTTAATTTGACATACCATCCCAACCTTTCCTGATTTGCAGTTGAACAATCCTTTGCCATTATTCTGTAATACCATTTCTACATTTTGCAACTTCCTAAAGTTAGAATCTGCGACCACACACCACACACTGTGGCATTCACCAAGGAATTCCAGTGGTGGGATTGCAAGTGAAAATTGAGGTGAAATGCGGGGAGACCTGAAACTTACTCCTCTATTGTGCTGTTCTTGTCAAAGGTATTGAGCTGCTGTATAGAGTTTTTTTTTTTTTTTACTGGTGGGGTTCTCCGAATCATGGAAGGGTCTCAAGCCACATGTTGTTTTCATATGTACAGTACAAGGGCTCCCTTACTGCCCCTAGGTGCAAAGAAAAATTTCCTTTCAATTGCTGCACAGAGGAGGGAGGATACTCCAGTGAAATATGTTTATCCAGCAGTGAAATTTCATTTTATCTCAAGCCCTCTCACCCGCCGATTTATTGTCATTTGCAGAATGTGGCACGATGAGGAGAAACCATGCAGCAATCGCGTGGTTGAGGTGAATGTCATTTAGTATATGGAGATTATACGTCATTCTTAGGGTCACCGAATCTTGCCTCAGGACTGTCAAACAACCACCATTTGTACATTGCAAATGAGTGACTTAAACATCACTGAGACATTCTGTATGCAAAAGTATTGAGGTACATGGACCAGAATATTTAGGTTAATGCGAAAGCATTAAAAACATGCAAATGTCAGTGATTTCCATTATGCATTTTACGATTTATTAACATACGCAGTCATAAAGCATTCATGAATGCAATTTCAAAACCCTAGGGTGAATCGTAATTCAACATCCTGACATTGCATTTAAGATCTAAGCCTCCTATTCTCGAATGATCGGGAATTTCAGAGGGAAGCTTGAGGATCTGCCAGTGCTTCTCGGAGATGGTGACTGCAAAGCCAAGATAAATGGTCAGCATTTGTCTTCTGCAGTCCTCATTCTCTCTTCCTTTGTCTGGGAACCACAGTGGGCCTTGTGCAGGCATACAATCCCTTCAAATTGCACAGAAAATAAATGCCACGCCGCATTCCACAAACCCTGGCCTTAAAAAAAAAAATCAAAGCTGCCTTATTAAAAACCATGCTTTCTTATCCATTTTTTGACCAGATAAGCAGCACTGTTCACTAGGGGGGCATTCCATTCAAGCTAGCCTTTCGATGTTTATTCAGCATTTTTAACCCCCCCCATTACCTCCCCCAAAACGAATCTTTTAAATCCCCATTTATACAGTGTTGATCCACCCTCAGTGGAGAGCCTTTCTGCACCAGTTCCAGACTTTACACGGGGATGAAAGGATTCCTGCAGAAAGTTCAGGAAAAATGCCTCAGAGCCGGAATAGCTGGGGGATGTGCAAATGGAGCTTGGCTTAGAAGTCATGAATAAACACAGGAACTGCGGTCGATATGACAGGCGGAGACACTTAACTGCTCCCAACACCTGTTCACTTGGACAACATCAAATCCTCATCCTTTTGCAACCAGGTCAGGTCGATGCTAACCTCTCAGACATATTGTACTGATATTTTTTTAACCAATGCCCTAGACAAATAGAGGTCCTCAAACGAGAAAGAGAGGGCGCTATTTGGGACCAGGAGTTATGACAAGAGAGAAAATGATATGGCTATAGTTAACAGTGACAGAGATTTAGGATGCTGCTAACCTGCAAACAAGATTCATTCTCTGTCCCTGGGGAGTTGAATATCGGAGGAAGAAGAAAGATGCGGAATGCTAGAAAACAAAATTAAATGTATAATGGATGTATTATCAGGAAAAAGAATCAAGAAATTCAATTTGGATCCACAAGACACAGAATGGCCATTGTGATATCATTGAAACCCAAGCGAATCAGCCATTGGTAAAGCAAAGCAACACCCCATGATGTCAGATGGGTCAATGTCTGTAATATTTGTAACATAATTTAATTACTGTGTATTGACTATTCCAAACACTGGTGAAAAATTTATTCTAGGGTAATAGAAGATATTTGTATGTGAATTGCCATAATTAATAAATGTTGAGGCCAGTGACAATGATATCGAGGACTGACTGCAATAAACAGTTATGTCCAATATATAACATCTGCACATAACTGTTTATTGCAGCCAGCCCTCGATATATTGTGCATGTAATATTATGATCATACTACAGTAGTAGATTCCAACCCATGTTGGCTCTGGCCGTAAAAAATGAGAGATCGTGTCGAGATTTCCCTGGAAAACACACAAAGTACTTTTATACCCAATTTTTATTCACAACATGTTTGATAAAATAACATTTTGGCTACTATGGATGGCTACTAAAGATATTCATTTGAAGTGAATCTTCTCATTCAAAATCTAGGTTTAGTTCATGAACCTCTGAGGGAAGTCCGAATCACAGAATCAAACTGAAAGAGAACACTGACTGATCCAGTAAAATTTTTAAGGAAGACGGAGTCGGTCATTCAAACAGAGAAGTCTGAGCAAATCTATCGAGTGCAGTGAGAAGATCAATGTGGTTTATGAAACAAAACACAGACGTGGTTAAATGAAGGTATACATGAAGACTAAAGTTAATTAGTTAATCCTGTGGTAATTCTATCCCATGGGTCCACACCAGTGTACAATAATGGAAGTGCAAATAATGCAGAGATTTGTGTCAGTTCCTGAACAAATGCCCAGTGCGACTGCAAATGCTTTTATTAATCCAGTCATCCTACTCTCAATACCTTTTACTACTGTGTATAAGTGCCAGAATGAGTCACCTAAATGACCATTAGCAATTAATCTCCAGATTATGGCAGACAAATCTGCCGATTTATAATTTTTATCCCAGCACAACATTTAATCTCTTTGAGATCTTGATGCCTAATGGTGCTCTTTACCTGCAGTTTCATTTGATACACATTTAGCCACGAGAGTGTTCACTTCTGCTTCAAACATCCCTCATAAAGAAAGTTTTACATAGTTCTTGTAAAACATTAAGACAGCTTTGGAGTAAAGCAGCTTTCTCATCAGGCATGCCAAATTTGCATCGTGTATACATCATTCCTAATTTTTTAAAAATGCATGGATAGCATAAACATTCAGCAGAACTAAATAATGGAAAACACTTTAAAATGCCATTGCTGGCTATAATTTCCCATTTCAAAATTATTTTTGCGCATGGTTGTACTGCTCTCAGCCCAATTCTGGGATTGGCTCATCTGTGCATCATAACTCATAACTAATCTGCCAATTTCAGAGTTCATAAAGCTCGCCTATACAATTGCTGTCTGGAAACTAACCGCATATCATGTTCTGAATCTTCCGTTATTGTTTTTTTCCTGCCACAATCCAGCTGTGCTAGGCAGTTTCTCCTCCAATTTTGATAATTGGTTTTCATTATTTAATTATTGTCTCATGCGTCACCCTTCCTTTTGTGCTCCTGCTCTCACTTGTTTCCCACAGTTTGTTGTTGTGGAGTGCATTTAATTTCCTGGACTACATCTTCCCTTTGCTAGAATGTTCTCTTCCTTATTTGGTGTTAACTGCTTTTTAAAAACAAGTATCAAATGAAAACCTCTGTGCAAGGTACTTCTGAGATTTTGGGGGCCAAAGTTTTGAAAAAATGTTGCAGAAATTTTTTAATGGTAGCACACTATAATGAATAAGAAAATTAGTTTTAGACTTCAGTACTTCTTACCACTAAATGGCTGGACTTTTAACAGATGAAGCCAGCCGTCCAGCCTCCATGGTCACCATTTTCACAGCTAGTCATGTGACACATACTAGCGTTTTGATTGGACAATAATGAACTTAGGTATTTCTAGCAATAAAGTTTGGTGAATCTGACAATGGCAACACACCAATGGACAGGAGTTGAGTTCTTCTTCAGAGAAATCTTTGGCATCATGACGATGCTTCGGCCATTATGGCTTTTAATACTAGTCTCAGCTCATTTTTTTGCAAAACATGACTTGAGTACTTATTGTGCGCCCGTCTTCAATTTATTAAAGAATCTCTTCCTGGTTTTTCAGTCTTGGTGAGTGGCTTCTGTTGGTCTATCCTACTCCCCAGTTTGAGCATGTGTGCCAGCCTGCATGCCCTGGATCATTTGGCTTCTTCCCAATTACTGAACTCCTTCGTCTACATCTTGCCTACCCCAGCAGTTATCTAGTTTTCTTTCCCCATCAGTAATCTAGTTTGTCCCAACCTTACTTCAGACCGTTCCCTGACCTGACAAGCTAAAGTGTGTTTTAGTTTAGGTTCTCTTCAGAAAATGAAGTAAGCTATTTGGCATTTTCTGTGATCTGAGCCCGGCTCTTGTTACGAAAATTTTTGACAACACATTCATCATGTCACAGCGGCTAGCATACAAGTCCCACTTTCATTCACTCATGCCATCAGAAAAAAGCACAAATGATGCCGGATCAAGTCTGGAAGTAAATAACTGTTTTAACTACTCATAAATGTGGGTGCCAGACAGAAATTCACCAACTAAATCAGGATGCAGTCTACAGCACACTGTGCATAGTAAACAGGGCACTGTCCTCCAGCCACTCAACATTATTACACACTTAGTGCTTTGAAATTGATTTCTTTTTAATGATTGGAGTATAATGTTTATCTGGGCCTGGGCTAAACAGCCCTTCACTGTCACACAGGCTGAGGCAGAGAATTGAATCCCTGATCACAGGATTGGAAACGAGAGGAGTACAGACAGCGCTCCTCCTGCATGACAGTGATAACTTTTAAATTTTACCACGCATTGTGTGGAGGGAAACATATCCAGAGAGGGAAGGTGGCCACCAGAATGCTAATCTGATAGACCATTCAGGCTGAGGTCTTTTTTAATAATCCAGAAAAAAATTTGTGCTATTATGCTCTGATTACTTTTGGTTGTAACATTTTCCTGTCAGCTTATTTTTTATTTATTTTTTCAAATTTAAATTGAAAAACCTGAGTCCTTGCAAAAGCTGGGCAGAGGCAGAAATCCATAAAATTTTTTATACCCATGCATTGAAACAACAGAAGCATCCTTTAGTTAGCATCTTATTTTCAGGGAAAGAAAATATTTAAAAATATTAACAAACCACAATTTAAATGCCTGGGTTGCAAGGACATTAACTGAGCTTTCAGTAGGTCAACCTCTCAATCAATGCCATTTGATTCTTTGAGTTCTTTCTGACAACTTTTTTAGTATTTAACTCCAGTATTTCAGATTTGCCGGTTGTTTCCGGACAGAGAGGGACTCATGGCACTGTAAAAGATGAGCAACAGATAATCCCTGAGCAGTGAGCCAAACTGCCCCTAGCGCTGTAGAGGTTGAGGCATTTCTGAAATTGTGAATATTTTATGAAGGGCAATGTGAAAGAAATACTTTGCTAACATTCCAGTGTGGAACACACACTCTTGCTATCACTTACATGCGGCCGAAGGCTTAAAACAATGAGGCACTGACAATGGCATAACTGCCACGAATATCTGTTCACAATGGAGCATCTGTGCTAGAGCTGAATTGGCATCCCAAAAAATGGACTTGACTATTGAAAGGCAGAGATGGAGGACATTAGTGATGCGCGGGTCGGCCCGGAACCCGTGGGTCCCGCGGGTTTACCCGCGGGTCGGGTCAATATTTTAATAACATTTAGCGGGTGCGGGCGGGTTGGGCCATACAGTGGCGACATCTAATTCCCACGAAATTGCGAATAAAAAGTAAAATAGGCCATCGGCCACTTGAGGGCTCTAGACATACAGCATAGATAATACGCTCTTGTCGAACGATGTAACGCTACCTTAAGCAGAATAGAATGCCAATTGTACCTCTCCCTCTTCCTACTCTCTACTCTCGATGTACACGCACTCACTGGTGCGCGGCTTAATCCTCCATGGTTAGACTAAGGATCTAAAGGTTGAATGATAGCTCATCTTATAAATCGTTCTGCAGTCAGCACCGAAATATCATATAGTAGTAGTAATTTTATTGACCTGTGGGTCCAAGCAACACATAGACAAAACATTTTTTCGCCACTTCACAGTGAAAGGCATATCACGATTCTTATTCAAAAATAAAATCAAATTGTTGAGGTGCTTCCGTTTATCAGCTACGTGTTCTCTAACAGCAAAGCGTGTGCTGCCGTCAGCAGTAAAGACACTTCTTGGATAATCATTTCTATCAGTGGCGCTCGTGAATTGGCAACAGGGGAAGCTCAAACAATCCCTAAAAGTTAATGATTGTTCAATCCCTGTTTTCAATCATTCATTTAAATTACAATAACAGAAACTCCGAAAACTCAACATTATCTGATGCGGCCAGTTTTCAATAATAACACATACCTGTCAACTCTCACGCATTCGGCATGAGTTTAAGTGGCATTTTTATGTTCCTCTGCAGTAGACAGCAATTATTCTATCAACGCTTATGTAAGAGATTTTCGCGTGGAATTCAAGTACTTGTGCATGGAGGGGTTTGAAGCAACGAAATTGCATAAAGACGTTTCAAATTATCTTATTTCATTTAAACAATCATGAAACAAATGCATTGCTTCCAACCCCAAGCCCTGAGTAGCCTAAATAAAAGCGTGAGAAGTCTGGAGTCGTAATCAGTATGCGATAAAAATGAAAACTGGTCACATCTGAAAATGTAGAGAGTTTTCGGAGTTTCTGTTATGGTAATTTAAATGAATGATTGAAAACAGGTCATGACCAGTCATTAATTTTAAGGGATTGTTTGAGCTTCCCCTATTGCCAGTTCACAAGCCGCTGCTGCTGTCATGTTAATTTTGTTAATTTTTGTTTCAGTAAAACAGCCTGTTTGCAATATTTTGCCTGATGGCATTTTGTTTGGTTGCAAAGATCAGAAATCACGGTAAGGTTCAATTAATAGACAGAGCTCAAACTTTGTATTAAGAATTCCAGCCAAAAGCCAAATGTATGTTGTGCTCCACTCAAATCCATAGTGTAACAGAGGAATCGTTTTTTTTCCATTGCAAATCATGTCACACAGACCCACTGTATTCTTTTTCTCTTGCCTCCTTTTTGTGTCGGGTCGGGTCGGGTCGGGTTCAGGTTGAAAATCAGTGCGAGTTGTAGCGGGGCGGGCGAGGCGGGTTTGCTGTTACGTCGGGTCGGGTTGGTGCGGGTGTTTAAAAACCTCGACCCGCGCATCACTAGAGGACATACAGGAAAGCCATACAGCAATCTTTGTCCACTGTTGCCGTGACTTCTATGGATAATGGCTCTCACAAATCATCCAGTGGATGTTCAAGTAACAGAAAAATTGATGTCCCTTTATCTTCATTCATCAAACCAATGGCATTGCCTAACACAATACTCATGAAGTCATAACTCCAGAGGTTGACAGTCTTGTAGATTGGCACGCGGCCGACAGGCCAGATCACACAGTTGGATCAGGTCATGAGCAGAGTAAAACACCAACGAAGAATGAAAACTTACAGAAGCTTCTACATGGAATTTCAGGACAGCACATTTTTGTGGTTAAGATTGTATGTTGGATATCACTTTTGAAATTCCACATAAAGATGCAATTTCATGCTTTCCCCGGTTCTTCCCCATGGCTGCACCTTGTTCCTACGGGAGTTCATCGTGTTCACCCCAACATGGGAGCCACAACAGCATGTCCCTCAGTAATACTACATAATCAGAGCTTAGGGGTCACGTGCCAATGAGCAGTGGCCATTTATAGCAACTGGAAAGTCAATACAGAGCACACAGGGTTATAGGTACTACAGAGTGAAACCTAATTGAAACCTGCTGTTGCTCAGACCTCACTGAATATAAATAAGTAACTTAATAACAAAATAAATAAATAAATAAAACAAGCCCGAATGACCAAATCTCAATAAAACTTGACCAATTTTAAATAATTGTCCTCCAGGGCCTTGGAAGAGTCAAAGCAGATGCATGCAGCCATAGAACAAAGGCTGCGAAAATGTTGCAATGCTGCTTAATTTATTTTATTCAGCAAGATTTTACAGTGAAGAGCAGGCTATTAAAGGGAGGGCTGTTGATAGTTCTAAGAAGAGGGGGAGTTGCCAGAAATTCTTGGAGTCCACAGTCACTGGACTTGAGCTACCGCAGTAATAGACTTGAAACCTCGTTTGAAAAAAATAATAAAATATTTCTTCACGCTGTGCACCTGCCTTAATAGCGTATGAAGCAATTTTCTTTGAACTGTTTCCTCAACAATATCCATTCTCAGGTGCATCAAGAGATACTATGATGGAATTAAGCCAGTAGATTTCCTGCGAGTCAGTGACTGAATGTAGATTTTCCATCAAGATCAGATTAAGGTATCAAGCTTCGAGAAAAGTTTATTGTTGGGTAAATCTAGTCCAGCTAATCTGGGGGAACACTGTGTGCAATTTTCTCGCTTTTGATTGGTCACTTCACGTGTCATTACAGTCGCGTTAAACTCCCTAAATGAGCCTGATGGCAATCATACGCTGTAGTTACTTAAGCGGCAAGGTCACTAAAAATTTCTTTGCTGGAGCCACCTTACCAAGCCATATCCAAAACCATGACTATCTATGGGTGAGCATGATCCATTAATAAAATATAGCGCATGTTGCATTTCCTCTCTTGGGCTCACACTCACAATGCATGCAGCACATAGTTTCGTCCTGAAACCAATCCCATTAGCGGAATGCTACTCCTACATGTGGCCTCAGAGATGAATAAGGAAAATGGGGCCGCCGCTTGTAGGCGATGGATGGGATGCAACCTGCTTACAACTACAAATTGTACACTGTTAATATTAAAATGGGATGGGGGTTATAGCAGATTCAGGGTCATGGAACATATACAAGCACAAACGTAACAGATTTTATGGAGTTGGTGGGATAGGAATTTCAGGCGATTAGGTTATATGGAGGATATGTTAGCAAGTGGATGCTTATCAAATACTGTGTGTTTGTGCTTGTGCGTGCGTGGGGTGGTGTGAGGAGGGACAGTGGGGGACATTAACCATGTAGAAAAGTGTAACAGAAATGGAGCAAGGGCTGTGACTGCTCTGGTGACGTAGGGGCGATGGGGATTTTCCTCACGCTGTCAGGGAGGCACTGACACGCCTGGGTAGTTAATGAAAGAAACCACAATGGGCCATGACAAGGAACCTCTGCCAGTCTTTGTGCATCACTGAGCATCTCTCTCTCTCTCTCTCTCTCTCTGATGCACACATACTGCACATACAGAATTAGCACCTGCAGTTTACACTTGCATTTGCAAAATACAGTATTAATATAAACAAAGAATCTTAATCTTACGCATCCACACGCACACATACTGTACATCCATGCACAAAAGCGTATGCACACAGATACACACTCACAAATGCACACATACACAGATGCACAAACATATACGACCACTTATGCTCAAACACACACGCTCGTCCACACAGATGGATGTATACACAATCTCTCTCTCTCTTTCTCTCTCTCTCTCTCACACACACACACACACACAGTCATTCATACACTCAATCATGCATAAACATGCACATACACTCACAAATGCACAAAAATGTATACATACACATACACACATATACACTAAAGCACTTAAACACACGCACACACACACACACACACACACACACACGCACACACACACACACACTTTGCTCTCACAAAGTCAGACCTTTTCTCTATGCTTTCTGTCAGACAGGGTGTGCGATAGGTCAGAGTGCTGGTGCAAAAGCTGACAGGCTACTTGTCAAAATATTCGACAGCAAGACTGATGAACCAATCCTGAAGGAGCAGGAGGCGCTCAGCACCCTCTCGCCTGTTTATTAAACGTCCGTCCCGAGAGCCTGCTGTCCTCTCTGCTTTTTGTAACGCCACTATGTCACTGTGTCATTATCTCCTGTTACCAACGCACCTTTGTCACCATGAAGCCCCACTTGTACATGTCCAAACATATATAAAAGCTTCTCCGAGCCTGTGACCAACAAATACCCCCCATCCCCCGGCCCCCAAGCAAAGCAGTCTATTCCTCCATCAGGGGACAAAATCTATATCAGGTGTTATTGTAAATGCCAAAAGCAGGCAGCAAGCTCATTTGTTATAGGACTGCGCTCGAGGGGAGAGACTGTGATCTCAGACCTGAAATTAACATCAGCTTTCTGCAGCCAGGTCTTTGCCATTAGCACCTAACATGGGGAACCCCCCATTATAGTGCTCTAGAACACAACGGAACTTTGAAAAAGAGGGTATAATGGAGAGGTGGAGAGAGTGAGGGAGGCAAGAAAAATCAGAGAGAGAGAGAGAGAGAGAGAGAGAGAGAGAGAGAGAGATGAGACGAGACTCGAACACAAGTACAACAAGCACTCGGAGAGAGATGTGAGAGAGAAAGATGAGGGAGGGAGGGAGAAATAAGTGATTGCGAGAAAGAAAGATAAACGGAAAGAGGGAGTGAGAAAGAGGGAGAACACAAATGAGGGAGGGTGGCTTGAGTGGAAAAAGAAAAAAGGACCACAAATAAATCAAGACCAGATGCATAATAGGATGTGCATTCCCCAAGGACTCTGCCAACATAAGGAAATCACAAGGGTAATTTGCAGCAATTATTTGTTAAATATGAATAATAATCTCGTTCCCTGTAGATAAATCGTCAAAACATGACTCCTTGCAATAAGTACTAAGATGATATGGTATTTAAAAGCTCAAGAGAGACCTGGTAGAATTATGTAATTATCACACCTTTCAGTAAGAAAATATTAAAACAGACACTTCTGATGACCAACTCCCACACTGCATTGTTATGCGTAAGTAAACACTAACCAATGTGTGAGTAATCAACACATAATGGTCTTACTGAATACAGAACAATGAATGTCATGTGCATTTGGTAAGTAATAGCTTTCACACACACACACACACACACTTGCATGCACACACAATTACTCCTTTCCAAATTTCCCTTGGATTTTTACAGATAATTTTGAAAGCTCATAATGGGTTAAATTTAAAGTAATAAGAAAACTAGAGAAAAAATACTCTTACATGGCATTGCATATTTTCATTACTATTTGATTGCTTCTACTGTTGTTCATAGTAAAAATGACAGCCCACTACACATGCTTGAACCAATCACAAAAGTACTGAATTGAAATTGAAATTGAATTGCCTGGACTAAACAAATATTAATGAACATACAGTATATAAAGCTAACAGATAAATTAACTACCGGTCATTTTTGTTTAGAAATGATAAATTGAACTTATTGAACTATTGTAGTTACTCTGGACAATTCTGAGTATTCTAAAGAGCTTTTATGGAAATCCTCCTTAAAGGCTCATTTTATGCCCATTTCCCAGTTTCATATTTTCATTTTTGTGGTCTATTTACAAACATTTGTATGTTTTATGGTCAAAAAGCGGTTAGTTACTGCTGCACAGGCTGTGTGTGCAGCACCTCAGGATTGCTCAGCCTGAAACAGCCAAAAGCTGTTTTGGCTCCTGTCTCTTTAAGGCCCCTTCCTTTAAAGACCACTATGTTAGGCCAACCTCTTTTTAGGAAGCAGTGCTTGGTAAAACGAAGAGAACGCAATAAAACTTCAGGGTTGATGAGGTATAGCAGTAAACACTCATTTTCACCCTTAGTTGCATAGTGGTTACAAAAGTAACCAAACCAACCCACCCTTGGCAGAGAAAGAGGAAAACAAAATACAACAAAAGGCTAACTGCTGATTCTTTGCTTTACGTCCTTAGGAAGTCCACAGTGGAGGAATTAGCCTTTGCGCCAAAGAAAACTTTATATATACTCTGCAAAATGTTGATGAACACTAAGAAAGCTCCTCCCTGCCTCCACTCTACACAGTTTTGTTCAAAGACATTCAATTCTAGCTGCTAGCCAGGCATTATGCAAATGTATTATATTTTGATGCAGACATTATGGACGAAAATGCTAGACGACAAATGTGGCATTTCAGGCAGTTCACGAGCTGCATGATTAACAACCCTTCGCATGGACTGTGGGCTTTGTTACTTAGCAGACTTTTTACATGCACAAAAAACCATATAACATACTCAAGGAAATGAAAAAAGCAAAAAAAACAACACAATATGACTCCATAATAAATTCCCAGCAGCCAGTCTTCTTTACCTTTCCTGTAGTTAAGCCTGCAAGGTGAATACATGCATTTTAAAATGTGAAAGCCTTTTCGCACCTTCGCCACAGCTGAAATGGAAGAACGTGGTGAGTCACAGTCTGGTTTGAAGAATTTATACCTATTTCCACAGAAATCATTATTATGAAAATGTTCACAGTGAGTCAGTGGGACTGGAATTCAGCAAAGCAAGCCAACACCAGCCTCTGTTATGGTCCTGAACATGATTATCTACAAACCTGGAGCCATCTGCAAACACTTAGAAATACATGTACTACACTGTATGCACATGCCATATATATGCATGCAGGAATTCTGTTTGTTCATATATACAACATTGTGCATACATGGAATGCACTCTCTTGCATGCTGTCACATATGCTGGAAGCAAGTCTTACATGCTAACAAGGAATGATCAATTTTGCACAGAAGGATTTGCATTGCAATTGGGTGGTTGTTTTTCTTTTAACCCTCTTCCTTTCTCATGGCTGGCAGAATATAGTGTATTCAAGGACTTACGTGGTTATTTTAGGAGACGACGGACAGATTATTCAGCAGTGAGATCCCTCCAGGTTTCAAATATGTCTCACTTCACTGAGGAATGGAGAATACATCCCCTTCTTTTTTATTGCACAGTTTTTTAAATGAAAGACGGTGATATTCAAGAGTTAACAAAGCAAGCAACGAGAATACTGAGTGTCGTAAATAAAACTGTGACTTGCACTTATGAATGTCGCCAATGACCATGTCCTCCTGTCTTCCCCCACAACCAACCTTAACTCCTACCCAGACACATACACACACGTATGCACGCACACATTCGGCATTCGCTGATAAAAAAAAATGTAACAGAATAAATATCATTCAAACCAAAAATATCTCAGCTCAAAACAAGATATACACTGCAACAAATGCGAGAGAGAAGCACAAAAAGATGGATAGGCAGGAGGGCATAACATAAAAAGATAGGGCACAAACAGAAGCAGGGAGATAAGAGGAAGATGGGAGAATAATAATATGCAGGAGATGTAAACTGCTAGAAAGATATAAACATAAATGTCCAAGAGACATCAAAGGCACGCTTTGACAACACTATTATTGCTTTTCTCAGTGTGGCACCAGTATGATTGGTTCCTGTTATTGTGTATTGATTTGCCTTTGTTAGTGTAGCAGTTGGGGGTAGTCGGGGAGGCAGAGGGTAGCTAGGCTAATTTTTGCACCCTCAGAAGTACCGTCTTAGCTAGCATGCACATACTCTACAAACGGTCCTGTATCAGGCTGCGTCACAGGAACCAGCCATTTACCTTTACCTTCCTTTCATGAATTTCCTCTAGGAAAATTATATCTGTTGCTAAACACTTGTGTTGCTTAATCAGAACTATAAAGTTTACCCACTTTCAACCATGATTGGGTGAGTGAAATCATGTAATGTGAGAAAAGGATTCTACTCTTCACAGGATATACAGTATGAGAAGTTACGCAATAGCGTGCACACAAAATGTTTTTTTTCAGCATGCAAGAAATATTTCTGAGGTGCCACATGTAAAACTACTAAACAATAAATACAAAGAAAAATACACCAAAACAGATTGTGTGCGCACCTTTCTCAGCGATTCTCTCTGCAGGTTTGTTTTCAGTTGGCCTCAGTGTTGTGTTCTTTGTGCTCGAGCGAGTGAGGTGAGCATTTTTGACTTGGTGTGTTATTGCTCATAGGAGCACAAGATGTTCCAACAGAGTTCTGAAATGGAGATGGTTGCCTCACAGCAGTGTGTTATGGATGTGAGATGGTGGGATGGGGTCCTGGGGGGGGGGCTTTGGGTTCAGCTCTGTGAATCCTTTTCAGAACTGCCGAAGTAACACTGACAGACTCTTTTCTCACTGTGCCTTCCTCCCTCCACTTTCTGTCACGGCACATTCATCCAGCAGATGGATTGACGTGTCCAGCCAGCACAGCTTCGGCAAACAATTACAAAATGACAGTACACACACACAAAAAAAAAAAAATGTAGCAAATAAATAAAGCATGTGCGCGAGGAGGATGGCTCCGTGGAAAGGCCAGGTGAAAACAACGCCTTCACAGAGAATGCTCGGCCGGTATTTCTCCGTTGAGTGAGGGATAGCAGTCCATTCACACAGGATCTTCAAATAAATGTCAAGTCATTCACCATGGAAAACATTTCGTGGTCAACCGATCGCAGAACTGGACATTTGTAAATGTCAGAAATCGCCACTAAACTGTGCCTGTTGGGCTTACACAATCAGACCCCTCGCCCCCACGCCCTCATGGTGAGACCGCAGAGTACAGCATTCAAATGCAGCCTCTGCGCTCCCCTGCAGTCCAGGCCAGGTCAATACGGCCTTTTCTGAATGCCTCCAAACCTCGCGGTCTGCCTCACTGTCCGCTGGATGAGCGTCAGCGGAGCCCTATTCTTTCTGAGAGACACAAAGCCCACAGCAAACCTTTTAAAAATATACCATCTAATAAATGCTCTTTTCACATTTCATGGTCTGGGAGCAGTCCTTCCCAAACAGGCCAAACTCCATTTCATGTGAGATGACACTCGAGTAGCGAAGATGTGGGGGGAATGTATAACTAAGATACACATTCTGAAGCCACTCAACAGGGCGGTAGGTGATTCAGACAACACAAAAACTATTGTGAGAATGTTCCGGCCAGTTGATTCAGACCAGTGGCTGTTGGCACATTTATGATACGGCAGATGAAGACTCAGTCCCATAACTCTGTACTTAACCTCGCCATGTTGCTTCCATGCAAAGCCAGAGGCAGTCAATGTTGGTGTTATGAAATCTGAGTCCTCCAGGGAAATACCCGTACAAAATCAATAGTTGGGTTTTGGTCATCATGTTCACTTCTTACAAGACAATTCTGACCCCATAGCAGAGCCTCACCCAGGTCGATATCACAACTGCTTAATCACGCAAAGCGTTTGCGCGACACAACAGGTAAACAGAAAAAAATGAAACAACTTTTACCCTTCAGAAAAATTTGCAATGCTTACAAAAGATTGTCTGGATGTTGCTGTGGCTTCTTACACCGGGCAAAGAAAAAGTGCCTCTCCAGAACTCCCATTAAGCCTAAACGACTGAAGTGAAAATGCGACCAAAATAAATTAATGCTATAATCACCAATGATAGCACAGTGTCTGCAGGCGATTTTAAATGAACAAAGCTGTGACTAATTCTGCTGGAGGGAGGGCAGAGGGAGGTCTCTACTGGTGTTAGTGGGATTGAGGATTGGATAGGAGGGGGCTGCCCCAGAATTATGATGGATTAATGGAATAGGATTAGTGATCAAGAATTTGAGCTTTTTAGCGATGCAATCAAAATTAAATTGTCAAAACAATCCCATAAATCCAGTAAGGTTTTAAAATGGTTGTTCCAAGCTGCTAAGGCTTGCTTGAGTTACTTGCATAATGGTGGGATCCACTGAGAACACAGAAACATCTATTCTCTGTGCAAGTCTTCAGTCTACCAAAAGTTACTTGACACAAACAACAGGATGTTTAGCTTTTAACATTTTTTTAAATAACCATAATCTAGTCTTTCTTATCCGCTGCTCGAGAAAAATTATCCCCATCCCCTCCAAGACATAAAATAAAACTTCAGTTGGAAAGGTTCACTAAAACTGAAACACAACCAATCAACAATGAAACAACCCTCCTTCATCCATCTTTGATGTGTGAGGTTTTCACTGAAAAGGTATTTTCAGATCACTCATGCAATACCAAAAGTGTCCTGAGGGTGACACGGTTTTGGAAATCCACAGAGTTACTGCATGCTGTGAAGAAGTTCTAACATGTCTTCCTCAGGTTGTAAGTAGCTTCACAATTGCTCAATTTAAAGGCTTTTTAAAATATTTATGGTGACTGTTTTTCCAGCCCCATTTAGACAATAATACTTTAAAAATTCACAAACATATCCAAATATCCATAGATTACTGCACAAAGTAACGTCTGCCCTTCAAGGGCCATTGGCATGTTGCGATTAAGCTGGTGAATGCACGAATTTAGAAGAATGACCAGAGTAAGAGAGTGAGAGATGGGATGGTTGAAACTTGAGGGTCTCGAAAAAGACAACAGCACAGCTGACAATGAAGGTAGAAAAACCTAGAAAATGAAAAATGGAAAAAATCTAATGCAGAAGAATAGTTACAATGAGGGAGGCTATACGCACATGTATGTGTGTGTGAGACAGTGTTTGAGCCTGTGAGTGTTTGTGTGCATGTGCATGTTTATACATCTCCTATGGAATCTTCC
Source organism: Gymnothorax reevesii (assembly GCA_029721435.1). NCBI lineage: Eukaryota > Metazoa > Chordata > Actinopteri > Anguilliformes > Muraenidae > Gymnothorax > Gymnothorax reevesii. Next base: position 37,650,029 of record CM056579.1, on the reverse strand, counting down.
CAAATTAATGCAAATCCATTTAGACTGTCTCAGTGGTGCTGTTAGGGCATCTGAATGATTCAAAATGACGACTGTTAGCTGCATAAGATAGAGCATTGTAGTTCACCGGGGTTCTTCTGAAACACTTTCTTCAATGCAAAATTTGTGTGATAATCTTGCAGTACCTCATCCCATGTGTGATGTATTCATTGCTCACTGATAAAACATGGATGATACGGATCAGTGCCACCAGTCGGCTAATATCACTCGTCAGTGATGTCAGCGGTGCAATGGCAGGAACACCGTTTAAATCAAACTGACATTGAGCCTGTGCATCTCTGACCACATGTACAGGAGCAGCAAACTCAAAAACTGCTTGTATACTGCGGCACCTACCCATAGCGTCACAGGAGCCATGCTGTTAGTGGGTACTGGTATTTATTTAGCCAGGGGGCTGTGTGAAATTAAGAGCCAGGAATTACACTGCACCAGTTGAGGTTGAGCAGCGGAATTCCACTGTAAAACAGTTTGTCAGAAAGTGACAATAATGCACTAATATTCAGGCAAAGAAATAGTTTACTGTACTAGTAATTCCTCAGCATAATATTAAGAAGGACCACAAAAATAGCACACTGTATTGTGGTTCTATTTCTCATGTTAATATATGCAGATATACACGCAGGATTGTTCTTTTGATTTGTCTTCTAGTCAATTAATGGACAAGCAAGCTGTAAGACAGACACCAAGGAAGAGTGAATTCAGCAAACCAAATGTCTTCAGAAATCTTTTGCTTCATATGTGCTTCCTCACTCACATGAAATACACTTCCATACAGTATATGGTCACAATAAATCTATAAATGCCTTGATTAATACAACCTTCTTGTATTAATACTAATAATGCTACTAGTAATAATAATAAGAACAACAACTTGTTTTGCCATTGCCTTCAACAGTATATACGATAAGCTAAGCATGTGAGAGTACACTGCACCATCTGGGTGATGAATGGCAGCCATTTCATATCACAAAACCCTCCTGACATCAGCTGAGTGGAGAGGAAGGAAACTGAGAAAATCAAACTCAGTCATTTGGAGGCAAGTTAAAAATATGCTGGGGAACTCTTCAGCAACAAACACGATTCTAGGGATCTTTACCAACAGGAGCAAGTTAGAATGTCTTTTTACCCTTCCATCTGGGTGACTAACAGCCCAAAGTCTCCATCACAGCACTGAGACATTTTGTTTTATTAGTTAGCCAAAGGAAAGACTACTCTATACTGATTCAAAAACAGCCCTTCCAATGGCAATGTTCTGCAAAGAGTTACCCATTAAAGTAAAAGCCATATCCAGCCTTGCTTAACATTAAGCAGGTATGAGCAAGACAGGCAACAACAATGACATTAATGAGACCAATGCACCCTCCATGATATGCAGTAGACTACGGATATAAGGGTTTGCTTCATTGCACTGTCAAACTGTGACAATTGTACTTTAGTTGGTTCAAAGCATTTTAAATTCACATTTATGTTTTCGCAATCTATGTTGCCTGAAGCGGAATTTTGCGTTGAAGGCGCAAATTCTTAAACCAATCACAAGTGATGATCCTTTATAGATATTCATATATTAATATGTGCTGAAAACTTGCTGTCTGGGTCTAGAATCTCTAAGTATTGCATCTTCAGTTTTAAAAGCAATTACTCATCTTTATTATGCCCTTCCTCTTTCTGATTTGAATCAAAGCTTGAAGAAAGCAAGGCTAATCTTCATTACTCAGATATGACTTCAACAGAGAGCATTTCACACATTTTCCCATCTCAAATTCTTCTGAAAATAATTACTTTTCCTTGGTAGGGCAGCCGCTGTCATTAACTTCATAGAATGATTTGCATTTGACAGTTTCAGAGCTATATTACCTATTGACTCAGGTCTGCAAGAAAAAGCGTAATACCATTTATGCGGTTACACACTATTACATTTCAGTCAGAGTTAACACCGAAGTAGATTAGATATCTACGAGGGTCTGCAAATACTTCACTTATTATATTTTCCCCAACTTATTTTGAACAAAAAATGATTATTTAGATAGAATTTTAGGCAATCAGAAGTTCATTAACAAGCAAACACTGTCCTGTCTAAAGCATAACACAAAATTTGAGAATCCTCCCAAGGGACAGCCCAGATTGGTTGTAAATGCTAGCGGCAAAAACAACCTACGTTTACGATGAAGTGGCAGATGTCCTCTAGTGGCTATGGTATTTATGACCACAGCAACAGACAATATGATATGACATCAGCAGGTAGCATTCATAAACATCACAGATCTTTGCTTTGTTTTTCACAATATGCAGGGCACAACAGTTTAGCTTCTCTATTCCCCTGCACAGCTGTAACACAAAACCATGTATTGTAGCTGCAACAGCAAATATGCACAACAAATTATTTGCTGGCCTTTGTCCTTCAGCTACTGCATTTTACCACCATGCAGTTTTGAATATGGACTAGGCTACTTTGATTTTCACAGCAACATGGAAAAATTGGTCAGCCAATATGCAATAGGTGTAGTTCTTTCCTGAAGCTAGCTCATACTTGCACACATTTCTTTCCCTATCTCCCGCTGGATCCAGGGTCATGACTCCTAGCATATGAAGGCAGCCTTTGCTGTTTGTTGAAGGTTAAAGACAAACATTCTCATGGCAAACGTTCAATATAGTTTGCTAAGGTTTTCCGCTGAATGGCAAGGTGATAATATGATCTACATCTATCAGCAAACGGGCAAATTATGAAAGAAAAGGAGGAATTGCAATGATACCATAAGACGACTGGCTCATAAAAGTGATACTGTCCCAATTTTATCTGGAGGTCTGATCACTGTACACGGTGCTGTACTGTCCGACCCTATTGTTTGGGACCTACTTTCACAACCAAAATGCAGTTGGGAAATGCTATTGCAAATTAAAACTGGGCACATTTAGCTCCATTCCAGTAATTTTGTGACAAGAGGTGATAGCCCAGACATGGTTCTGTTATCAAAAGCGTCGGACTGAGACAAATTAATTGCCTGTGGATGTGGTAGAGGTTTAGTCCCTTGAAGGCCAATCAGATTTGCTGTTGTCATTTTTTTTTAAATCAGTGCATTAATGCCAGGCAAACTCTACAAGCACCTAACTTTCATTACCACCGCATCATTTGGTCCTCTGAGAACCGCGCTTCAATTTAGCAGGCTACGTAATGGAGGTTTTTAGGGTGATTGATGTCAATTTATTAGGTAATACCTTTTATATGAAAAGATGTGGGCAATTTAAACCATAGACAAAAATGGCACTCATAGCAATATTGAAGTCAATAAATAGTACCCCCCCGCCCCCCCGCAAGGAGAATATTTGCATGCAGGGCTCCAGACTAACTTTTTTTACTAGGAGCACTGTAGCACCTTGCATAAAATTTTAGGAGCACGAGCTCAAAATTTAGGGGCATAACTTAAATCGACCTGCAATGCAATTATTCACATTTTCGCCCATTTTAACTGTATTGCAGGTAAATGATTTGGTAATAAAAAGACAACTTACAGAAATGACAAAGTGCTGGTTTATTTTAAGTTCACAATGTCTCAAATTCAATAAATGTACTTTCATAAATACATATAAAAGGTGTGTAAACAAAGTATGAAGTCAGAACCCTTCCTAACCTACCTGTTGTTATTACCATAGAAAAAAACTAAACAAACTAAATATATACATTACATTTTAACATGAGGCAAGTGGTCTTACTCTCCCTTAAAGCAGACACTCCCAAACCCTCCCCCTCTCACACACATTGCCCTACGGAGACAATTAGCGTTTTCATCACTTCTGCTGCAGTGCAATGTCACATAGTAGAAACAATACTCAAACTGGAACAAAAAAAAATGCAGAAGGCTGCCCGTTAGCCTATTCGGTACTTTCATTCTTTTCAGAGGAGCCGCAGTGAAAACAGTCAGATCCGGATACACTCTTCAGATTATATAGCCATCTTACTAGTGTTATGGCCCCAATTTGTTATTACATTTATAACACAACAGCAACAGCAAGGGATGACACACAGTTTTTAAAACTCAAACACATTTAATTATACACACAAAGACAATAACAACTAACTAACAGCTAATGACCAAGATTGATAAAAAAAAACAGAAATATTTACAGTCCCTGGTGATGTGCTGGGTGAGGAAAAAATGCTGTTACAAAGGCAAAGAAATCCTCAAAAGAAATGTCACAGATCTTGAACAGAATGGCAGGTCTGGTCATCTTCTTGCAATTTCTCCTACTACTTTACTGTCTCAATTCTTTTCCTTATATACTCTTTTGCAGACCCCACCCACATTTAGACCTCTTTTTTTTAATTTTTTGAGACTTGCCCCAGACATGTCCAGGACATGTCTAAACATGACTCCAGTCTGAGCTTAACAAAAAAAAGGTAAATACTGCCATCTAGTGGCCTATATTCACATTACACCTCCATTCCAAAAGGGAAAAATTTTGACTCACAAAGGCAAAATTTTTCTTTTCAATACAAAATGGTTAAGTGAACACTTGTCTATATATACATATCATACAATATTCAAACACATGATATATATATACACATTCAAACACGGGATAAGCAATCAGCAATTACATTGTCTGTACCCTTCACATGCTTAATTTCCAAGTCAAACTCCTGTAAAATCAAACTCCAATTCAACAATCTCCGATTCTTGTTTTTCATCTTACTCAAAAACGTTAACGGATTGTGGTCAGTGTACACAATCATTGGCTTTTCCCCTGTACAAACATAAACCTCAAAGTGTTGTAAAGAAAGGACGAGAGCCAACAGTTCCTTCTCTATTGTGGAATAGTTTGTTTGGTGGCGATTGAACTTCCTGGAGAAGTATGCCACGGGATGCTCAATGTCATCAGAGTCACTTCTCTGTAGGAGCACAGATCCACAAGCTTGGTCGCTAGCATCGACCGCGATGGAGAACGGTTTGTTGAAGTCAGGAGATTTGAGCACGGGGAAGTGACACAGCAGAGACTTCAGGTGATCGAAGGCTCTCTGGCATGCATCATCCCAGGTGAACTTTACGCCTTTCTTCAGTTGGTTAGTTAGACTGAGAGCAATCTCAGCAAAGTTCTTGCAGAACTTGCGGTAGTACCCGATCATTCCAAGGAAGCGGCGCAAAGCTTTTTTGTTGTCAGGAACTGGAAAGTCCATGATGGCTTGGACTTTAGCATTTATGGGTGCCACCTTACCCTGGCCTATGACGTAGCCAAGATAGGTGACAGTAGCACAACCAAAGTCACTCTTGTTCAGGTTAACAGTCAGGTTAGCCTGGGTCAGGCGCTGGAACAACGTCTCTACATCTTTTAGATGTTCTTCCCAGGAGTCACTCCATGTGATCAGGTCATCGATGTACGCACCCGTGTGTGGCAATCCGGCGATTGTAGACTGTATCATCCTTTGGAACGTGGCTGGGGCATTTTTCATGCCAAAGGGTAGGACTTCATACTGGTACAATCCAGATGGTGTGGCAAAAGCAGAGATGCTCTTGGCCCTCTCAGTTAAAGGCACACACCAATAACCCTTCAATAAATCAATCTTGGTCAGAAACTTTGCTTGCCCTACACTATCAATACAATCATCAATCCTAGGTATTGGAAACACATCAGTTCTAGTTACAGCATTGACTTTGCGATAATCTGTACAGAATCTAGTACTTCCATCAGGTTTTGGAACTAGCACACAGGGTGAACTCCAATCGGAGTTGGAGGGTCTGATAATATCATGTTTTAACATGTACTCAACCTCTTTCTCAGCAATCTTTCTCTTTTCAGGATTCATCCGGTATGGATGCTGTTTTATTGGTTTGGCATCACCAACATCTACATCATGTGAGGCTATAGTAACTCTCTTTGGAACATCAGGAAACAAATCCTCATATTTCTTGATCAACCTTTCAAACTGATCTCTCTGTGAGGGTTCTAAGTGCTGGAGTTTTACATCAAGATTTTGCAACACTTCAGTGTTTGACAATTTACATGAAAGAACTTCAGCTTTAATTCTTGGTTCATCATCTTGAAACTCCCCCTCATCTTCACACGTTTCGACCATTGGAGAATCTGAAGTGACAGCTGCAACCCTAGCATTTCTGTCATGATAAGGCTTTAGCATGTTAATATGACACAATTGTTTTGGTTTTCTCCTATCTGGAGTCTTCACAATGTAATTGAGATCATTGAGTTTTGTCAGAATTTCATAAGGACCATGAAATCTAGCCTGCAATGGATTGGACTGCAAGGGAAACAACACAAGGACCTTGTCTCCTGGTTTAAACTCACGGCTTCTAGCCTTATGATCATACCAAGTTTTCATTTTTCCCTGACTTGATTTCAAGTTCTCTTTGGCAAGGTCACAAGCTGCACGCAATCTTTCCTTGAACTTGCTAACATAGTCTAACAGAATGATTTGCGGCTCTTCCTCTTGCCATTGTTCACTCAATAATAGCAAAGGTCCTCTCACTTCATGACCAAACACTAGCTCAAATGGACTGAATCCAGTAGACTCCTGCACTGCTTCTCTAGCTGCAAACAACAGCAAATGAACCCCTTCATCCCAGTCTTTCTCATGGTCATAACAATAAGTCCTCATCATTGTCTTGAGAGTGGAATGAAACCGCTCTAAGGCACCCTGACTTTCTGGATGATAGGCACTAGAAAGAATCTGTTTTGCACCTAGTTCATACACAACCTGCTGAAACAATCCTGAAGTGAAATTGCTACCTTGGTCTGACTGAATTTCCCTGGGAAGACCAAACAACGTGAAGAACTTTATCAAAGCCTTCGAGATTGCAGTTGCCTTGATGTTACGTAGAGGTATGGCTTCGGGGAATCTGGTAGATGCACACATGATTGTCAACAAGTACTGATTTCCAGATCTAGTCTTGGGTAATGGACCAACGCAATCAACAATGACCCTAGAGAATGGCTCCCCAAATGCTGGGATAGGCTGCAATGGAGCTACAGGTGGGTCTAACTGGTGTTTTCCAACTACCTGACAAGTGTGACAGGTTTTGCAAAAGTTGGAAACGTCTTTCCGAAGCCCAGGCCAAAAGAAGTGTTTCATGATCTTATCAACAGTCTTGTTAACACCAAGATGACCTCCTAAAGGTAAACTATGAGCCATTGTTAAGATCTCATTCCTATAGACCTTCGGAACAACAATTTGCCTGACCACTGCCCAATCTGCATTGGCAGGGATATCAGGAGGGCGCCACTTCCGCATCAACACACCATCCTTGAGATAATACCCAACTGGAACTGCGTCTATTTCTTTATCAGGAAGGGCTCTCCTCTTTAGTACACAAATTTCAGGATCATTAGTTTGCTCCTCAATCAACCGCTTTCTGGACAGAGACAAGTCTCCAGACACATCAGAATCACCAGACCCATCTGGCTGGCTGAATAGAGAACTGATAAAAGTATCTGATAAGTCCTCAAACGGAGAAACCATAGTAGGCCAATCAGAGTCATGAGGCGAACCACCTGAGTCCTGACTAGTCAATGTACTGGACGGCACCACAACATCATCTTCTTTAGCCTTCTTAGCCATAGCACGAGTCACTGCGCAAGAAGGATACAGAGATGGGTCCTCATCCCCATCTTCAGTGCTCGGCTGTGAAGTAAGATGTACAGGGGGAACTACTTTGCCCCCAGCCAGGTCATTGCCTAGCAACAGAGAAACACCCTTTATAGGTAGACTTGACATAAGTCCCACCTTTACCTGTCCTGTAACTAAATCTGACTTCAAGAATATAGAGCGCAGGGGTACAGATACAGTCCTCCCTTCAATACCTTGTACAAGTATGAAATCCCCTGAAGCGGTCTCATCACGTAACTCCAAGGAGTCCATCAACAAAAGTGACTGAGAAGCTCCGGTATCCCTTAGGATATATATGGGGACAGGAGTAGTATGCTCATTCAGAGCTACAAATCCCTCTGACACAAATGGAAGAAATTCCTCCCTCACAAAGTCAGCTGTATTAGGCTTTTTAGCCCCACAAGAAGCAGGCAATTTAGCAGATTGGTTATCCACTACAGGGGTTTCTAACCTTGTTTTCACAAAGGCATTTGGTTTGGTATCCTTTTCTTTTTCTTTCTTAGCTTTAAGGAACCAACAGTTAGTTGTAACATGACCAGATTTCTTGCAATAACTGCAAACTAGACCACTTCTGTCACTGTCAGCTTTCACACTTTGATCAGACCTGTTACTGGATTTCTGAGCACCATCACCAGTTTTGTCTTTGTCTTTGGGTGAGGAATCTTGGGTATCACCGTAACCCTTTTTCTGAAATTGGGACCATTTATTGTTACTGCTAGACTGAAATTTGGACTTATGAGTGAGAACATATTCATCTGCAAATTTGGCAGCTGATTGCAAATTCAGTGCTTGCTTCTCATTAAGGTAGGTCTTAACATCATCCTTAACACAGTTCTTGAATTCTTCAACTAACACCATCTCTTTTAGTGAGTTGAAATCATCCTTGACCTCCATAGAAGTACACCAGCGCTCAAAGCAAACCTGCTTCTCATTAGCAAATTCAACATAAGTCTGATTTTCAGATATCTTCAGACCTCTGAATTTCTGTCGGTAAGCCTCTGGAACCAACTCATAAGCTCTCAAAATAACCTTTTTGACAACCTCATAATCAGAGGAATCATCTGCAGACAAAGCCGAATAGGCTTGTTGAGCTTTACCCTTGAGGACAGTTTGCAACATCAGAGGCCAGTGTTCCTTTGGCCACTGGCAACTCTTTGCTACCTTTTCAAAACACTGGAAATAGTTGTCAACATCCTTTTCTGAAAATGGAGGCACCAGTTTTACCTCCTGGCTAGCCCGAAATTTATTTTCTGTTGCTATTTTTATTTTTAGTTGCTCCATTTGGAGTCTTTCTTCTCTATCGAATTTCTCTAATTCAAAATCTCTCTGTCTTGCAAATTTTTCTAACTCAAATTCTCTTTGTTTTTCTTTTTCTTCCCTCTCAAATTCTCTTTGTTTCTCTTCTCTTGCTAATTTTTCCAACTCAAACTGCCTTTGTTTTTCTTTTTCCTCCCTTTCAATCTCTAGCATTTTTAATTTAAGTTCCATTTCTATATTTGGATTTTCCACTGGAAACTGTTCCAGATCTCCTGGTGCAAACACATTTTCATCAATGTAATATTCAACTATCTCTCTAGCCAGTCTTGCTTTTCGCATGGCTGGTTTCACCTCTGTCAGCTCTAAATGTCTGCAAATTTCTAGCAGTTCTGTCTTTTTAAAAGACTTCAAAACCCCTACGGTTGGTGATGCCAAGAAATCATCCATTGCTGTTGTCAATATATATGTATTCAATTAAAAAAAAATTTTTACAATTTGAAATGTTAGATTTTTAATAAATGACTCACAAAATGGTCTATCCCGGACCTTGAGCCCCCAATTTGTTAATGCCCCAATTTGTTATTACATTTATAACACAACAGCAACAGCAAGGGATGACACACAGTTTTTAAAACTCAAACACATTTAATTATACACACAAAGACAATAACAACTAACTAACAGCTAATGACCAAGATTGATAAAAAAAACAGAAATATTTACAGTCCCTGGTGATGTGCTGGGTGAGGAAAAAATGCTGTTACAAAGGCAAAGAAATCCTCAAAAGAAATGTCACAGATCTTGAACAGAATGGCAGGTCTGGTCATCTTCTTGCAATTTCTCCTACTACTTTACTGTCTCAATTCTTTTCCTTATATACTCTTTTGCAGACCCCACCCACATTTAGACCTCTTTTTTTTAATTTTTTGAGACTTGCCCCAGACATGTCCAGGACATGTCTAAACATGACTCCAGTCTGAGCTTAACAAAAAAAAGGTAAATACTGCCATCTAGTGGCCTATATTCACATTACACTAGCTAGCTAACATTATTTATAAAGATTTCCCGTAACTAATCATCATATTTAAGCGATGTCATTTGGTTTATGTCCTCACTTCACTAGCCAGCTGTATCAGCCATCGCATTTGAGCTAACTAGCTAATGTAACAAAAATCAGAGAGCACAGTTAGGATGCACAAAATCATGAACATACAACACCACTAGGAACTCTCAACATTAAAATCTCAAACCTCACATTTTTATCTAAGATCCTTGAAAAATGTGTTGCCTAACAGCTGTCTTCTTTCCTGCAAACTAATGAGGTATTTGACAGTTTTCACTCTGCCTATAGAAAGCATCACAGCACTGAAACAGCTCTCACTGTTGTAGTAAATGATCTACTTCTCTCTATGGATAGTGGCCGCATGTCTGTTCTCGTCCTACTCGATTTAAGTGCTGCCTTGGATACTGTAGACCACCATATTCTTCTTCGTTGGTTGTAAAAATTAGTTGGTATTTCTGGACTTGCCCTTTCATGGTTTAAGTCTTATCTGTCTGATAGATCTCAGTTTGTCCGGGTAAATAACAAGTGTTCAGAGTATTCCAAGGTTAACTTTGGAATACCTCAAGGATCTGTTCTGGGCCCTTTGTGTTTTTCTCTATAAATGCTTCCCCTTGGAAAAATCATAAGTGGACTTGATGTTAAATACCATTGTTATGCAATACGACACTCTATATATCCTTAAGCCGGGTGAAAATGATCCAGTTACTAGATTAGAGATGTGTCTTAAACCTGTTAAAGCTTGGATGACGCAAAATTTTCTTTATCTAAACCCAGATGAGACTGAAATATCCCAAATCTCTTAGAGACTCATTCATTAAGTTCTCTTAACTTAGATGGCCTCTCTGTTTCTGCCAAAGCTGTCGTTAAAAACCTTGGGGTGACCCTTGATTCAGAACTCTTTCCAGGCTCACATCAACAATATCATTCAAGTGGCTTTTTTCCATCTTCAAAACATATCTAAACTCAGAAAAATGTTGTCCCTTCAAGACACGGAAAAATTGGTTCACGCATTTGCGTCCTCTCGGCTGGACCATTGCAATGTGTTACTGTCTGGTTGCACTAACTCGGCCCTGAAACGTCTTCAATTAGTGCAGAATGTTGCAGCTAGGGTTCTGACTAGAACTAAGAAATACGATCACATTAGCCCGATGCTCAAAAATCTTCATTGGCTGCCTGTAAAATTCATAATTGAGTACAAAATACTATGACTAACTTACAAAACTTTAAATGACTTGGCCCCGAAATATCTCTGCAGTCTTCTCATTCCTTACTCCCCACCAAGATTACTTCGTTCCCAAGGTGCTGACTATTTGAAAATACCAAATATATCTAAAATTACAATAGGAGGCAGAGCATTCTCTTACAAAGCACCAATTTTATGGAACAATCTCCCAAGACAATTTCGGGCTTCAGACACACTCTCTATCTTCAAGAGTTGGCTGAAGACTTATCTTTTTAGTGAAGCCTATGATTAGTTCATGATTACTTATGTATTGGCTCTGATGGGACTGACTACAACCTTGTTTTATGACATGTTCACAAGATACTGGAAGCCACTGTTAAGTAAATCCATGTGGAACCGGTGGCACTGAGCACACATTAACAGTGCCGGTGGGGCTTGCTACAGCCTTAGTCACTGGGGAGTTCCATATGGTACTGGTGTAGTGTTAAGCAAATCCATGTGGACCGGTGGCACTCAGCATGCATTAACGGTGCCAGTGGGGCTTGCTACAGCCTTAGTCACCGGGGAGGTCCATATGGTACTAGTGTTCAGAAAATCTAAAGTGATCTTCCAGCCTGGAGTAAGTGTCGAGCCTCTGTGCTGCAGGAAGTGGATGGAGGGGTGTTGACTGTTTCCTGACCAGTCAGCTCCTAAATTCTCACTTGGCACATGACACAGGACTGTATTTTTAATAATACGCAGTAGTTTTATCCAGTGCCTCTCCCCACTTTTTTCTGTCTCTTTCCGAGGATCTTTCCCTCCACAACCCTGAGTCCTGGACTATCCAAGCCCTGTGCGTCACCACGAGCGCTGGCTGCTGCTGCCCTGATCTGGTCCTGATCCAGTTCTGCACCATCCTCGGCATTCTACTTCCTCGAGCAACTGATGCCACTGTTTAGATGGACTTTAATGGAACTGTATTGTCATTTTATCCTATTTGCTTTATCTTGTTATTAACTAGCTAGCCCGCGGAGGACGGGCTTCCCCACTATAGCCGGGTTCCTCCTGAAATTTCTTCCCACTGGGGAGTTTTTTCTCGCCACTGTTCGAGGATTTTTCTCCTTACTGGGAGTTTTTTGCCTCATCTGCTGTAGTGGGGAATAGGCTGGGCACTGCCCTTTCAGTAACTCCATCTTTCACAGTAAAGCGTCATTGTGACAGTTTATCAGTGAAAAGCACTATACCAATAAATTCAAATTGAAATTGAAAATGTCACCCTTTGTAGTATTTAGCCACTAGCTAAGTGACATTGTCAGTCATATGACATCAGGCATCACATGCCGAGTAATGATGTGTTATTTCACCCTTCACAAAGAATGACATTTGCTTATGTATGATTTATGAACACTTTATGTATCATTTATGAAGGCATTATACATGCTGTATAAAACCTTTATGAACAATACTTCATCAAAAGTGTGACCCCCCCAATCATGTCACTGACCTATTGCTAATTAACATTTTTTTTGGCATCATTCAACTTTTCCAGTCTTTTGTAGCCCTAGTCCCAACTTTTTTGAAATGCATTGCTGACATATTCAAAATGAAATGTTTTTTTAAAAACAGAAAGATTTCTCAGTTTCAACATTCGCTTTATTGTCTTTGCACTATTTTTACTTAAATATAGGGTTTAAATGATTCACAAATCATTGCTTTTACATATTACTGCGTCCCAACTTTTCTGGAGATTGAGCTGTAAAATACTCATTGCAAATTATTGCAACGTTTGATTGCTGATATTGCTGTGAAAGGCGACACAAATCCTCACTAGGTTTTGGGGGGGGTAATCATTTTTTCACAAGGTCAAAATAGGTTTTGAATAACTCTTTACCTTCAAATAATAAAATCAGCATTTAAAAGCAGCATTTTCCATTTATTCTTACTGTTATTCTTCATTAGAATTAGTGTGGTGATCTGAAACAATTAAATTTGACTAACAAGCAAAAACAGAAGAAATTAGGAAGAGGATAAATGCTTTTTCACAGCATCATATGGACACCTCTTTATACAGAATCTCACTCCACAATACAAGGAATTATTGTGCAGTTGACAGTTTCCACCCTACTGTGAAGACCTTCCACCTGATGAAAAACACTACCTGAATTCCAGCTGCTAAAGCAGAAAGTGAGGTTGGGCTATGATTTTGGATGTTTAAACCATAGACTGTATAAAAAGATGGATGAAGCCACCATGACATCACCCATTGGTTTCAGCATACCATAAAGGAAGCCTCGACTTTGGCAATTTGAATTGCGCCATGTTGTCATTTTGAAATCGGATGTGATTTCTATTGGACGAGAGAGTGTATTGAAGATCAGGGGAGGACCGTGGCTCTGGATCTGACCGTATCCGACGAGGACCAGAGGATAGCCACGCCCCTTAAGCATATTCTGGCTTTATCCTTTATTCTAGTCTATATGGGACCATAATTTACAAAACTGAACATCATGATATATTGGAGACTTGAAAATTGCTATAGCTACCATAAAATAATGTGAAAAATCATTATTTAAATGAAAAATTGGGAAAGAAGGGTCATTTTCTCATAGACTTCTATAGCATTGAACTTCTTCCTGCATCCACCGACGTCGCCATCTGCTGGCCATTAAATAGAATGCCATTTTACGGTACTTCCGCATGGACTTCTTTTTTCAGACCAGGGTGCTTTTCATACAGTTTATAGTTTAAACCACGCTTTCTGGGTGATCAAAACAGTGTTTGATAGGGTTGCAGTCAGTACTTTGTTCTGGCCAGTCATGTTAATCCACTGTATACTACACTTAAGCAACTGTTTTGCTGAAAATTGAAAAAAAAAAGTCCTGCGGTAAGACAGAATCATCTGGAATATCAGTATATGCTGCAGCAGCAACATTTCTTTTTCCCGGTGGAACCTGAGTGATGAAAAACAAATTTGGAAAAAGGAGTGCCCTTATAATTTAGGCCATCCAGTGTTTATAATTTATCGGATGTACTTTGCTAGAGTCAGTTTAATTTACACCTTCCAGTAAGGTTATCAAATCTTGATAGTTGTTGTAATTGTTTTTCCCTTCAATCCAGCTCTGCGTCCTTTTCCATGCATCATTCCTTAAGAGTTAATTATTGTCTCATCTCCTACCCTGCCCTCCATGTTTTTTAGCGTGCTTATGTGCATTACCTCCCAGTAATGTAGATAAACTCATTCTCTATGGAACACTTTCATATAAAATTGTCACATTAGCACGGAATACTTTTCTCGAAAATTACGGAATATAAAGTACAGGTGGCCCATCACGACTGTCAACTGATTTCGTGTTTTCATCAGACAGCGAATGGTCATCCACGCCACTGGCACCAGCTTACTGTAGGGAACGGTAGAATTCGCTACGCAGTTGGCAGCGGCTTGCTATAGGGAATGAGTAAAGTTCTGTTACCGTGCTTCCCTTTCACTGGATTGTCTCATTCCTTCCTTTGTTCTTCAGGCAGTTTGCCATTCTGTAAGCCTCTCTACACTTTGCGAGCAGTCAGGAGCTACCACTGAAAATGGCCAGTTCATGAAGGGATAGCAATCTGATTGCCCAAATTTATTTCAGGCTTTGTGAAATCACGCTAAAATCTAGTGGGGGCTTGTCGATGCGATTGTAAATTTCTGATTTCAGCGAGCTCTTTGCGACCTGTGAGCGAGGCGTGGTCTTCGTGAATTACAAAACTAGCAATGAGAGAACTTAACGTGTTTGCAAAATTTGCGAGGTCGTTGTGAAACCGGTCCCTGGACAAGCCGACTACGTGCTATTTGCCCCCAATCTCAATGGCCTCATCACTATGGCATTGCAAGTGGACTCATATCTGCTGGGGCAAAGGGTGGACCGTTAAATTTGCCCTCATGCACCCCATCCTAACTGGTCTCACCAGAACTCCACCCAGACCTACTTTCTGTCATGCTGTCATGGAAACTATGCAGGCTTTACCGCCTCAGTCCTGCGAAACACCAATAACAAGAGAGCTCTGGGTTATGCATCTTCTGCGGCAACACTGACCTCTTGCGTCTTCTTCTTGCACTGGCTGCCCCCTGTAGAGCGCAATTACAGTACAGAGCATTGGTTTGACGGGGCCAGCATACCCTTCCTTAAGTGAACGGACAACTGCAACCTTAAGTATCTCAGCTCCACTAAGAGGTTAAATCCCAGGCAGGCCCGAAGGTCGCTCTTCTACACCTGCTTCAACTTCTCTTTCTCCAACCATCCTGGTAACAAGGCTATCAAGCCTGATGTCCTGTCTCGCCTCAACCTCTCCTCCCCAAACACTGAGCCTACCACTGTGGTCCCTGATTGTTACCTCCTAGCTGCCACTAAGCTGGAGGTAGAATACATCATTGTTAAAGCTCATTACTCTCGCCTAATTCCGCAAAGATGACCATCCAACTGCCTCTTTGTCTCAGAGGGAGTAAGGGTCAAAGTTCTCACATGCACCCACGCTTCTACCTTGGCATGCCATCCCTAAGCCTCCCATACCCTGTCCCTGGTCTGCCGGCACTTCTGTACTGTTCAGAAGTACACCATGGAATACATCACTGCCTGTGATATCTATATCCTTGCCCCAGTAAAATCAAGTGATCAGCCTCCCAGTGACCTCCTCCAGCTGCTCAAAGTTCCCCATTGGCTCTGGGTAAGCATCACCATTGACTTGGTCACTGGGCAGCTTGAGTCAAAAGGTTTCATGACAGTCTTGACATAATCTACATGTGATATGACTCCTTGGCATTCCTCAGGGGATGGTCTCCTGTCACAGGTTGCAATTTGTCAGCATCTTCTGGAAGGCCGTCAGCACTCTGGCAGGCACCACCCCTCACCTCTCCTCTGGATTTTACAGGGTTCTAACCATGCTGGTCGGCGCCGAACAGCACTCGGAATGCACTGACCACCACTCAGTTCAGTGCTTTTCCCGACCGGCACATTTTTTCAAAGATGAGTTAAAACAAATGCATCCAGTGTCCAATAAAATCGCAAGAAGCAACACATAAATGACAGTAAATATGCTCCCCCTCTTCTTGTTATTGTCAGAATAGCGAACATTAGTTTTCGACCCTCGCCCTGTCTGCGCTGGTCGTAGTTGAAATTGAAAAACCTGCCCAACAGTGATGGAAACACTGAGTGCCATCCGAGCCAGCATGCGCTGGGTATTCATGGGCGAATTGAAACTGAGGCCGTGAGGAAATGACCGCAGAGAAAGACAGGCGATTATAATCCGGGCAGGGTGATTGATTTCTGTAGCGCTGTACTTTGCATATTGAGAGAAATTTTTTCTTGTTATATAAACCATAACAAAAAAAAAGGACAGTGACACTCCTTACATGCTGATCTATCATCTTTTAATATTGCGGTTGGAAGACAAAAACCGAGGTGGCCGGAACATAGGCTACCTTGACACGGATGAGATTATTGACCCCATTTTAATTATTTTTCTTGGTTATCAAGTTCTCCAACAGTATGAATAATCCATTTGCAGTTAAGTACACAGTTTCCCTTGGTATGAAAGCAAAGTCAAGGTGAGTAAATAATAAATTCAATAAAAATGTTTGATTCATATGCCTCATTCACGAAAGAAACTGGATTTTCCACATTAACTTATGCTCATCTTACAAAGCAAGCCATCAAACCTCCGCTTCATGATTGTCGTTTAATTGAAAACAAAGATTTAAATGCGCAGTTTTGCCTTCAGTTGACGCGTTCTCTCGTCTTAACAAATTAATTTTAGCTACACCTGAGAAGGGAGAGTTTAACTATCTTCTATCAAGGAAAATGACTGAAACAGATCAGTTTAAAGATGTATATCGCCCTCCTTGTTCTCTGTCAAACGGGCGCCACTGAAGAAATGTTTGAAAAACAAATGACTGTTGTTATGCCGCATTCAGAAATTTAATCAAAAGTTTCCTATTTGGAATCAAAAAAGAAAAACAAGTTTATGAATATGGCATCTATCTATGAAAATTAGAGGCATCTCGCTACACACCAAGGAGCACATTGAAGAAACAGTAATCTCTGGTGCCTCAGAGGCAATATTTGCTTTCGAATTGACGCAAAAAATTTTCCAGCTCACGCGCTGCACGCGGTCACATACCAAAAATTCCCCGACCAGCACTTCGAGCATCCTGGGTTGAACCCTGATGTTATTCTCAAACCAATGGCTGGAGAGCGTGAACCAGGAGCTGGGCAAAACATTCCATTGCAAGTCTGAAGATAACCTCTCTAATTAGTCTCTACTTCTTCTTTGGGTTGAACTCACTCACAACTCCCTCCCTATCGCTGGTCTAAAAATGTCTCCTTTTGACTGTAGTTAGAGCTACCAATTCCCCCCCCACCCCCCCGCCAACTTTTCAGGCAGAACTGAGGAAAGTGATTCAGGTCCTAGTCCGTTGTCCTAGTCCAGCCCTGCCAAGATACGTCTCAGCTTTCTAGAAGCAAAGCAAACACCATCGCCACCTAACTCCAGGCTATTCAGTAGGCCAGAGGGTGTACTGTATGTCATAACTTGGGACATCCCCCTGAGGTTAGCCTTTAAGAACCTTGAATGCCACTTCATCAGGCCCTTCTCCATCTCATGGATCTTATCATCTGCCAAAGTCCAGCTAATCACATCCACCTGGTGTTTCATGTGTCCCGTATTAAGCCCAAAGTTATCATCTCTTTACAGTCCTGCTCCCTAACAACCCCCCCCCAGTGGCTTATTGATGGTGGCCTCCCCTTCACACTGTGTCACATCCTGGATCCCAAATGTCTGGGGTTTGGGGTGCAGCTGGCAGTTTCTGGTGGACTAGGAGGGGTACAGCCCTGAGGAGTGGTCTAGGGTGCCTGAGCAGAATATCCTAGACCCTTGCCTGGTCCGGGACTTCCTCCGTTGGCATCCAGGATCAGCCTCAGGGGAGTCCCTCGGTGGAAGCGGTGGGGGGTGGGGGGGTTCACTGGTACTGTCATGTCGTGTTGCCTAATTGTTTTTCCCTCAGTCCACCTGTCTTTTCTAGGTGTTCCCAAATTAGTTCATTATGACATTGCCTTTTCCCCAGCCCTCCAGCACCTGTTTCCTTCTCTGAAAATCATGACAGAGGTGTTTTCTATTGGAAAGACCTCTTGTGCAAGACATTGACAAAGGTAGAAATATCACAAAGAAACCCAAAGTAGAGAGAAAATGTAATCTCTAATCCTTTTTTCCTTACCATGATTTGTTACACTACTTCATTTTTTTTTTGGAAATTGGTCTTCACATAAAGAAGAACATTTGCAAAATTTTAATGAACAAATCGGTAAGAGTCCTTCAAACGTTTCCTGAGCACAGAGTAATTAGCACACTAACATTTTATTACATATTAGCTGTATAGTGCTTGCCATGTCTTTCAAGTAACTTGAAAATGCAAGTTTCTCACACATCCAATGGGGGGAAATATTTTAAGTAGAGGATAATGTTTGGAAAAAAAGAAAAAAAGATTATGCCTCTATGCTGTAAGTGTAAGAACCTACTGTGGCTGAAAGTGTGATTATTAGGCATTTCTTTCAACGAAAGCCAGCTCACACATCCACTGACACCAACAGTCTGGCTATACACTGTGCTTGGGCACACAGAATGAATCTCCAAGTAAGTGAAGTTTAGCTTAAAAAAAGTGTGAAATTTTGCTACTTTATTAGCAAGTACTGGCCATGTTAGCGTATTTCATTAGAGCCTGAGCTTGAAATAAAAAAGCCATTTGGAACCCGCAATGAAAAAAATAAAAGATTGGTACATTATTCCATTGCAGTAAAATTATTTTTCTTGGCAAGTAGCTCCGCCAAATTACTTTGATTGCCTGCAGTTCACACCAATAGATTCTTCAGCCTTGTTGTACCTGAAGCCTTTGAAAAACCTCTCACCAAATACATAACCAGCAGTGCTACTGGATATTACAGACCAAAGTTTCACTGCATGCCACATCTATTTGTTAATTTCCCTTGGTTATGCTACTTGGCATGTGCTTCTGAAATCCAGTTTAAAATGGAGGCTTTCCTGAGGGCCGTAATGACCAGGGGGAGTTAAAAATGTTGGCAACTCTTTTTGCTCCTCAGTCATATCTCATCTGACAAAAAATACTCTAGACTAGACAGGAATCAAACTTCTGTTCTCTGGATATCCAAAAAAGCCACTGTGTATTGAAACATAAAACAGCTTGTTTCAGTGTATAGTATGAAAGTACATGCTATGGCATTATTGCTATTGACCAAAAAAAGCTAAATTATATGTTGATCACAAATTTTTTTCTTCAATTGCAAAAAATATTACAAACAAACTGATTTGGAAAGCATCGAAATAAATACAAAAACATGTTTGGGACTACCTAGAGTCAAAAAAAGGACCAACTTCACCATCTGAATGTTTAATACATAATTATGATGACAAGAAAATTCATTATCTCTCTTGTCAGCTTTAGTTTGATGATTAAATCATGTCATTAGCATTATCATTACTTCTCACCATGAAGTGTACATCTCCTAAGCACATTTTCCTTTACACCTGTGAGAATGGGTTTGTGTGTGTGTGTGTGTGCGCGTGCGCGTCTGTGCCTGCTTATGTTTGTCTGTGTGTGTTTGTCTGTGTGTGTGTGTGTGTGTGCGCGTGTGTGAGTGAGAGAGAGAGAGAGAGAGTTATAAGTGACACTTGTTTTTAGAAAATGGATACAAGATACATGATTGAATCTATCTTGCTGGCCAACAATCTAATGCAAAGAGCTAATGATGCAGAAAACTGGAAAACAGCTAACATTAAAATGCTGCAAGTCCAGAAATATCCTACTTTCAGGTCAATGTTAGAATTACCTAGATGGCCATCCAACCAGCACAGAAATATTCATTGCCACTGGAATGTTTGCAGCAAGAACAGTTTTATAGACTGAAACAAACACTTTATCTTAAGAACAAATAGCCACGCACACTGTTTGCTAACTAAAGAGCCAACAGATACCCACTCACTAAGACATTTCTATTTTTCATTTCAACATCCCTTGGGTAAATGTTCTTTCTAATGATTACCATAAGAGCACATTATGTTACAAACCAAATGTTTATTACTCCCATCCCTTGTCTAATGAATGACATACTCAAGTCACTGGTGCAACCTAAAAACTCATGCATCAATTGCCTTAACCACAGAATGGCTTTAATGATTGGATAATTAATTAAATGAATTATTTCTGCACTGATGTGTAGTAATTGTTCTGTCAGATTATGATATAAACAAGGTCAACTCAACTATTATCCAAAGATGCACTTGTATTCAATTTCAGCACAGGCCTTTGACAGGCATATCCATTTATCAAGGTGTTACTTTCTGCCAGCGTCCTACATATCTTGCAGAGCGTGTAGAAAACCTCACTATATCTTGCATAGCAAGGGGAATTTCATTCCAGATGATGGAAGCAATATGCATCACATGCCCATTAAAGTGCAGTACAATACATATGCAATACAATACATATACAAATGCCTGCCTTATGCCCCAAACTGCAGGTCTATGGCTTTTTGCCAGAAATTTCCATAAGGGGCAATACGGGACTAACGATGTGACGTAAGGGTACCCCGTCAGGTCCCAGGAGGTGGACAGCTTCTCTCTTGAAGCAGTGCTTCCGCTGAATATGTATTGAGCGACTCTTAAGTCACTCTTTGTGGTTGGATCGATGGATCCTCAGGCATGGTCTTAATCCACAAATGATTCAAAACAAACCAATAAATCTTACTGGCCTGCAGCCCTATTGAGACTGTAGTGATACACCATTGAACTGGAGGACCCAATGTTTACGTTCTGTGGATTAACAGAGGCATTGTTCAAGAGCAAAACACTTTGAGCAGTCCATTCTTCCACATATTTCAATACAGGCTTGCCCTTGCATTTAGTTTAGCTCAAGAAATCCATGGAGAAATTGCAACAGCAGCCCATGCTGAGCTGTAAGCTCTGGAATCAAAACCAGAGGCCATCGTAAGAAGTTCCTTACTAACATCAATCAGTTTTTTTTCAGTCTCCAACTTCCCCAGACCATATATACACAGAAACTTTTGGATGGGCTGGAGAAGACTTCATGCAGCAGTCTGACTTTTCCATCATCGATACAAGATCTTCAATGCAACTGTGGACAAAAATGAATATTGTGACACTGTATAAGCTTATGGAAACAATGCCACGGTGAATGCTTGCCATAATCGAAGCTAAAGGTGGTCCAGTGAAATATTAGAGTGTGTGAATTTTTTTAGCCGGGCAGTGGTATTTATATACTGCACATATAAAACGTTACTGATATATTAGCTGTCTACCTCATGATAATAGAGATGAAACCAAACAATACATGAGCTCAAAAAGCTGACTTTCAGGTTTTATTTGAAAGTATTTACCTCCAAAACGGAAGAACGGTTTAGGAATTGCTGCATTTTTTAGCAGTCGGACCAAAAGAAATTGGACATGTGTTTGTGCAGCTATTCCTTGGTTAGATTGATGTTATTCCCTCATTATTTAATTTACAAGTACGCAGATAAAATGTATAGAATTGATTCCAAGTTTTGTATTTAAATTTGGAATCTTTAGCTGTTAACTCCCAAAATCAATTCCAAGCAGCTCCCACTGCCAGTGAAGCATGTTATCATTAGGCTAAAAAAATCAGAGCAGAAGTTCATTGAAATGCCACAACCATCAGGTGTGGCCAAATTAACTATGTCGTTCATTATTAAAGATGACGAAAACTCAGGTACACTGAAAGCCCGGGACAAGCACAGATAACAACTGTGGTGGATGACAGAATTATTTCCCAGGTGAAGAAAAATCCCGTTACAGCAGTTTGCCAGATCAAGAACCCTACCCAGGAAGTAAGCAAAGCCATGTCCATATCAACAATCAAAAGACTTCACCAGAGGTTTAAAACAATATTTAATTCACTAGTAAGTCTCAAAATCAGTGCAAAAAAAAAACAACTGAGAAAGCTTGTACAGTTGCGGAACAACATTCTGTTGGCAAATGAGACAAAGATAAACTTGCATCCAAATTATGGGAAGAGAGAAGTATGGCGAAGGCAAGGAACTGCTAATGCGATGCATGTCACCTCATTTGTGAAGCATAGTCATGAGTGAGCATGTATGGTTGCCAAGGGAATAAGTTCTGCTGTATTTATTGATGATGTGACTGCTAACAGAAGCACCAGCAAAATTCTGAATTTTATTGGGCTATTATATCCTCTCAGGTTCTGGTGAATGCTTCAAAACTAATTCTGTGATGCTTCACAGTACAGAGTACAATGGCTCAAAGAATGTTGCAAAACCAACCCACCAGTTTTTATGGCAAAGAAGAAGAATGTTCTACTATAGTCACGTGTAATTCCAGTCCTGAATCCAAAGGACCATGGTTTTCACTTGCTGAAGGAAAAACTAAAGGAAAATTGCCCCAAGAACAAGCAGCAACAGAAGACAGCTGCGACGAAAACCCAAAATCTGATCATGGCAATATAGGTTCAATACTTCAGGCAGCCATTGACTGTAAAGGATTTAGTACCAACCATTAAAAATAAAAAATAATTTATAATTATGTTATGTTATTTAGTCCAAATATGCACAAAAATTGTCATAATTCCCATAGAGTATGTACATTATTTCTGGAAAAAGCTCCAAAACAAAACCTCAAAGGCTACCCGTGCAGCACATCGCAACTAATTTTTATAAGTCCCCTACCGGAAACGGAGGGGTCTACAGGATTGCACTCCGTCCGTCTGCATTCGTGTCCACTCCATAACTTAAATACCGTATGACCTAGGAACATCAAAGTTGGTGTGTGGATGCATCTTGGGCAGAGGGTGTGTCATGTACCCTATTCAGGTCATTTTGACCTACTTTTTAGGAAAAATAATATGCATACACCGGTAGGGGTAATGCCCACGACATTCACCGATATGCGGTGCACTTGTTCATTTCAAATCGATTGTGGTGGCGTGAAAAACCAATATGATGAAAACTATGTCTTTGCCCAAATACTTCTGAAACTGTGTGTGTGTGTGTGTGTGTCTCCACATAACAAATAGCTATTCTGAATCATTGGAGGGACCCAGACACTTGGAGGTATTTTCAAATGCATTGGGGCATGCATTTTCTACAGTACAGCGGAAACGGCTCTATTATAAATCAAGAAACTCTGATCTGAACGTCCTCCTTTATCACCCCTCAATCGAATCTATTGATGGCGTGTTTGCGCACGCCGAGGTTCTATTCATAAGCGTTCATGCCCGTCCGAATCGGGAGTAACCAGAGAAATATTATAGAGAACTTGCGACTGAACCGTCAAACTCTGAATGGAATAATTTCCCAGTATGAGAACAAATTGTGTTAACTGAATGCATTCATATTTTCCACAGTATGTGCCAACCCCATCACTAAACCGGCGAATGTCTCCTCTGAAAATCCCCAAAAATGGTGACCAAACAGGTTATTTCTCTCTCAATACGATCCACATGGCACACGGGTCTCTAACCAGCTTATTTCGAGCTAGTGCATGTAGGATCGGTTATTTCGTCCATTTATTAACTTATGAACAACATGCTTAAGAAGAAAAAGCTTGTGGTAAACATGGTGCCGCGCACTAATTATTTTTTATCGATCTCAGTAGCTTCAAATCAAACGTTTCGAGTCATACTGCCGATTTTAAAAAGAAGGATAAAAGGAGAGCATACAGTTTAGCTTTAGAATCTTAACATTGGCATAAACTTCGAACGAGTAGCCTGAATTCAAATTCATACTTTGAATTTAAAATATATCAGGCGAAATAGGAGCTTTGCAGGCGCTCTTATAAAATCGAGGATGACTGTGGCTACTCTAGTTTCGATATGAGACCTGTCAGTAAAAATCGTTTGCGTCACTATAACCAGAATTCAAACTTGCACAAATTGTTTTTACCTGCAATAGGAAGAGGCGAGGACGCATCCTAACGGCTATCATGGTCAGGAACACAGAAAGTCATTGTTGTCGGCACTGTCGGGGACCCGGCAGGTGTGATTCGAGTAGGCGTGATCCGATCCTTACACTCCTCAGGAGACCCCCCCCCCCCAACTTAACTTCTAGGCTACGGGTTTGAGGCTTTTCTAAACGAGTGCAAGGTGTCAGCGTGACTGATGAGCACGTCTTGGCTGTGACATCATCGCCGTGATCTGCGAAAGTTAATCAGCAACCCGCATCTACCCCAACAAACTCCATTCCCCGCCCCTTTTCATTCAGTGCTGAGTTGTGGAAGAAAAATAATTTAGAGGAGGCCGTCAGTAATGTAGTGTATCAGAGCAAGAATGTGAAGAAACCACAGCTGACTAAGGCTGACGGACTGAAGCAGACTGCATCGAACCACTTCATGTCCCTTTCTTCCAGGATACTGAATAGGGCCACGTGGCCTTGCTAAAACACGGCATACATATATTTCCTCTCCACCCCAGCAATTATACTCGATGGTCTTTATTTTCCATAGAATTGCGTTAACTGTTGCCATAGGCTGAATGATACGAAGGTTCGGGGGCTGACACGATCCCAGGGGCTGCGAACACATCAAACGAAACATTAAATTATACACGCATTTGAAGGAGAATGATGCCAGTGGGTATACAATGATTCGTATTTTATTTACCGTGGATTTTTATTTTACTTACAGCAATAAGTTGGGTAACTGTAGGCTACGCATCGTTTTGGCCAGCCATTGCTGTTAGAATATTTCCACATCTGTCGGAATGGAAATGACCATCCCGCCATGACATTGTAGCCTATTGGAAAACAGGCGAGCAAGCGATGGTTGCCGATCTGCGAAGATGCTTAAATAAGCTGTTTCTTTGGGCAAGCATGCATTTCGATTATAGCGGCAAATATGAAGCAAGCGTTAGCCTATAAGCTATTTGACCAAATGTTGCTTGTTTATTATTATTATTGTTGTTGTTGTTGTTGTTGTTGTGATAAAAGTCTGTATTGTAGCAATTGCATATGAACGATCGCGATCATGAAGCACTACGAGGAAAAAAATAATAAATTTTACGTTAGTGCTTATTGCCTCGGACATGGTTTCACAATCCGAGCCATATTAATCTGAAGTGCTGACGGAGAACGGTGCTCAGTTTAAGGACAGGTTTTAACGCTCGCTGCCGCCCTCTGGCAAATGTCAACACACACCGAAGAGGCAGTACGTGATATCCATGGTGAGGCTTTTAAAGCGAGTAGCCCCCGTTGCTAGAAGGGCGTTTAATAGGAGTCAAACGTTAATCACGAAATTCAAATTAAGCCACGTAAAAGGGATTTCTGCACAAAGGGGCAAACGTTGTATTGTAAAATTCATGGTTTTTGCCACGCAGAGTCGCCATTGCACAGCACTGTACATTTCGAGTCTTCGTCTTCATTTTATTTTCCCTTTTCTCAAATATCTGCTCATAGGAATTGCTTGATTGCAGTTGTGATAGAGTACATTATTTAATTCGTATTTATTTTTTTATTTTCAAGGGAAAACGAGCGGTGTAATTAAATCATAATCTTACATATATTATTAGCTGTAGGCTGCGTCGTTGCCGTAGACTTGCCTAACCAAAGTTCCAATGTTTGCGAAATATGGTGCAGACGACCAATACTCATATCTTTGAGACAGGTATGAGATGAGGTGGGCGACACAACTTCCAAGACGAAGAGGAAGCAAGGACCACAAATCAGTATTTCTGATCTTTAATGTCAGTACGAGGGTGAGGGTGGAATTTTACATTAAAATAAACAGAATGACGTTGGATAACATATATCGGTAGCAGTTATGTTCAAACGCCCGGACCAGTGAAGTTTGAGGCGTTCTTTCTTGAGACTTCAGAAATTACGCACACTTTCGGTGAGCGGTAGGAAGCATCGTCAAACAGGACCACAATTTTTTTATTGTTATGCATGTAAAATGTGAATATCGGAAAAATCGGAGAAGTAAAAGTTTCTTTAATCGTGGCTGCAGCCTACCATGTTATCGGGAGGCCGCGAACAACAAGAACAATCTGGATAGAACTTCAATATCCAATGTGCGTGTGTGCGCGTGCGTGCGTGCGTGTGTTTTTAATCTAATTAGGTATCTGGAAGTGATTAAGGCATAATTAAAACACAAATTTGGACCATTTTCTTGCACGCAACAATGACCCATCTCAACAAGAAATATTAAGAATATCTTGGCTGAAACGACGCCGAAGTTGTGTAAGGAGAATAGTGATCGCGTAAACACGCACAGCAAGTGATTCTCTCGGTGTGAGCCGTGGCTGACCATTTCTGTTATAATTCCTAGAAAACCCGTAGGATTTCCGTAGATAAAGTAGTTAATGCATCCGAAAAGATTGATATATGACCCATGATGTACAGCCCACCAGACTATAGTGGAAAACAACATCTAATCTTACAATACAAACGATAAAGTTTCGTTTATTTATCAAGTTCAATAACCGAAGCAAAGACACATCATATTCTAAAATGAACTTAAACGAAATTAAGAGTTATTTAACTGGATTTGAAGGTTATGTTCAATTACAGATTATTGATCCAGTAGTTGGATAAGAGTGAAAAGAGCAAAAATTTTTGCATATATTAATTACAAGCTTTTAGCCTCACCATATAGGCTAGACAAAATATGAATGACACATAATGCAGTGAAAGAAATTGGCAGTGCTCCCGTTTGAAAGCATTGCATGGTTCAATTGTTTACAATTCATCTGTGTTCGATTTGAATTTCAAAACCAGAGCAACACACGCGGCATGAAAATTTCTGACCAGTACAACTCCAATATCCTATAACTTCGCGTGCATCAAGTGAACATCGTGGAAACTATATCCACAAAATAGTTTCAGTTTCAAATTACCTTTTCTCAGACTTCTACGGACAACCTCCGGTCGCTTTTTTCATCCAGTGGAAGCATACAGTAAACCGGCCCGCTTCGCAACAGAGCTGCTTGTCTGTGGGCATGTTTGTGGAGTAACGCTCAGCTGTGGTGAAGAACTCGTCGCATTCCCCCTACTAGGGAGCAGGCGAGAGAGAGAGAGAGAGAGAGAGAGAGAGAGAGAGAAGCCGTAATTGTTATTCGAGGTGTAAGATGTTTCCAACTTCATTGCTATTCAGAAGAATCGAAAAAGAGATTGCCATTGACATTCTACGTATACCGAACCTTCTCATGGAATATCCATATCGACTGGAAGGATTCGAATTAACGACAAAGGCATATGAAAACTTATGGCATATAAAACTTATTTGTTTGTCTATTTTGATTCTGCAGGCAGAAAGGTTGCCTGGATGTAAAATATCTTCAAAGTTATTAACATGTTTCTAGCATGGGTGTTCACTGTTGACACTAAGGAAAGTTAAAAAAAAATTGCACAAATACTGACGTTGGGTGATTGAATACCTCACAAATTTCAATCTGTTATTATTATTATTATTATTTAGTGGCGTAGTAGGGAGAGGTAGAACGACTTATAATAAGGGTGATTTAAGTACGAAGATGATAATGCTGATGATGATGATGATGATGATGATGATGATGACGGCAATAATGATGATGATCATCATCATAATAATAATCATCATCATCATCTTCAGGCATAGTGGTAGCGTCACCATGGGCGTTCCTGTATTTGTGGCATGTCAGTGTCGTCTTTGGAGCGCTTGTCCGCTAGCTTCTTTGGTTTCAGCACCACGGAGAGCACATGTTCAATTCCAGCGTGATTTGAAAAAAAGGAACCAGTAAGAAGAGTTCGGTCGATCAATTTTAAAACTCATCTTTGCAATGTGGGATTAACCTATCCATGACTGGTACGTGCGTCTTTGTATGTCTTTGAGAGAGGATGTTTTTCAACATATATTCTAAGAATCTGACAAATTCTTATGACATTATTTTTATTTTACATTTCCTATACTGCTAATTTGTTTTCAGTATTATTTCGCTATAATCTTAAAACAAGATTTGCAGAATATTACCAGTCTGTGTTCTTGTGTGCAGCAATAAGTTTAAAACATCCAATTCTCCAGTAAAGGAAAATAACTGTGGCAAAAGATGTAATTTAAAATGCTCATTTTACCAAATAAGGTAACATTCATTCAAAGGGAGAGACTTCGAGGCACATGAGTGATCCCAACATGGCCAAGGTCACCAATCTATCCTGTAATCAGATGAAAATAACTTTGGACAGGTTAGGGTACTAATCATGGAGCTGGGTGGCTGAAATGCATGCACAGCATACAGAAGACAATGACACATAGACGTAAACCACTGTAAAGATGGACATGTAAACATCATATCAAGCAGACCCAAATGATAGCCCATTAAAATTTAATCTCTCAAATATTGCTTCGATAATCTGCAAATTCTTCAAAAGCTGCAACAAGCAAGCACAGTTAATTTCTTCCAAATCTAGCACAGCAAAGAAATGTATAATCTCAAAAATTGCTAATGCAGTTATCATAATAAACATATTATAAAAGTCATTGCATATCTGCAGGAACTAAAAGTTTTGAAAAGGCTTCAGCGTGAACATCTGGCCTTATATGCTTAAAAATCACCATAAGACCTTCAAATTCAGCTCTAATCCAACTCATTCTCCCTAAAACTCCCTTGAGTTCTTATTTTATTTTATTTAAATACAATTCTCTCTCTCTTGTCCTATCATATATTTTAAAATGAGCCCTTATTTGCCAATAAACATCTTTGCAACTTATATTTTGAATTTGTCTGCCTTTGATTAGAACCTACCTTGCTAGCAGCAGTAAGGTACTTTCCTGAAGTTGAATCGGTTGCTGATATTAACATTTATCCATTTTTCTAAAATTAACTTCTGCTCCTGAACTCCTTGCTACACACTTTATTTGGAATACCATACCAATACTGCATACAGCTATTATTTGCTTTCAGAACAGCCTCAATATTTTATGCCATGGATTCAATAAGATCTTGGAAACATTCCTTTGAGATTTTACTCTATATCATGATTGATCTGGCACATCCAAACTTTGGTGGATTGGATTCTGTTTTGTTAACAAGGGAGACTATTGAAGTACACAGAGCTCGTTGCCATGGTCATAAATCCAACTGAAGATGACTTTCATTGTGTCATTTAAAATGATCATGCTGGAGGTAGGCGATTCAAGATGGGGAAATTATAACCATGAGGGCAGGCATGTGTTCAGTAGATGTACTTGTAAGGGCAGTCGCTTTCAAATGATGATTCATTGGTATAAGGAGGCCAAAAGTGAGCCGAGAAAACATTCCCCATACCATTGCACCACCAACAACAGACTGAACAATTTGTAAAATGCGGATTGGGTTCATGAATTCATATTGTTGATGCCAAATTCCGAGCCTCCCATCGGTGTATTTCAGCAGAAATCGAGAGTTATTGGACCAGGCTGCATTTTTACAATTTTCTAAAGTCCTGTTTTGTCCACACCCTTTTAATAAGCTCAGACAAGTCCCTTCTCCTTTGATCTTTCTCATTGCAGGCCTTGGTGACATCTTGGGTTCACCAGGTTTCATTAAGCACCATCAGGCGCCACCTCTACAACCTCAGGCTCTTCGGAAGGCTAGCCAGTAGAAAACCTTTTTTGACCTGAAGACACAGAAGCAAGCATTTTGACTTTGCCATACGTCATTTAAATCATGACTAGAACCAGGTTTTGTTGTTCAGAAGAGACAAAAATTGCACAGTAAGATACAGCATCGGCATGTGCACCTTATACCCATGGTGACATATGAAGGTGGGTAAGTCATGTTTTGGGGCTGTTTTAATTCAAGAGGTCCAGTGGCACTGGTTAAGATCAATGGCATAATGAATTTACCCCAAGTGTCAGGATATTTTGGCTTACAATCTGGTTGCCTCCATTAAAAGGCTGGGACTTTGCTCTTAGGTGGACTTTCCAGCAAGACAATGACCCAAAGCATCCCTCCAGATCCGCGCAGAAATGGTTCTGTGAGAACAAACTCGACATTCTACAATGGCCATCTCAATCGGCAGACCTCAGTTCAATTTAAAACTTGTGGACTGAGTTAAAGAGGGCAATCGGTAAATGCAAACCCAAGAATGTGAAGGATCCGGAAAGGATCTGCTTGGAGGAATGGTTAAAAATCCTCCCAATTGTGCGGCTTAACCTTATCAAAAGTTAAAGTAAAAGACTCATGCTGTTATACTTGCCAGAGGTGGTTGCACTAAATTCTAAATCAAAGGTGCCGAGCATTATGAAACATTGATTTTGTCAAAACTTATTTTGTGTGAAATTATTGTTATGATTTTGGTTGTTTCCTTCAATATATTAACCTCTTAAACCCAAACACCCAAGGCACCGAGGGCAGTCAATAAACGTCATAAATACAGCATGTTTCATAATAGCAACATCATCATGAGCCTATCCTCTTGAAGGGAAGAAACTCAGCAAAAAGCTAACAATGACCATTTTTACCTCAACTGAAAACAATTCTAGGGCAAATCAGGTAGATAAGCAAGTAACAAAACATAAGATAAAATAATATCTGTGCTCGACCACTAGCATTTCTAATGAATTTGTGCTATGCATACATACAAATCTATAATATATTTGAGGTTGATGTCTGTCTGTCTGTGTGTATGTACACACAGTACACATGTACACTGTGTGTATGTTTTTCTCCTACATTTCTCAACCGATTATCAGCAAATTTGGTGTGAATATCCATTTGGACACCGGGAGGGACTTGACGTCGCCCAATTTTTGAAAAAGGTCATGCATGCAAAAAAAATGGCAATTTCACTCCGGGTAGCGGGTAGCAGCCTGTGGGGGTATAAACAAAAGTTCAATCAGGAGACGTAGGATTCTCAAGCAATTGGGCTTACCCAATCGCACCTTCAGTCTTCTTTATAAATGCTTCTGTCATGTTCCTGTCTGCTGTTGCAGAGATTCTGTATCGCCCACCGCCTCCCCACCACCACAAACTCCTGACTCTGATGTCTTCAGCATCTACTTCATCCGCATGACCCTTCTGTCCAATGGGGGATGGCTTTGCCCCTGCCTGCTACCCAGGCAGATTAGCGCCCCACCTCGCTTGAGGGTCCTTGAGGACAGAGTCATCGCCAAATACTGAATTAATACCATATCATTGCATTGTAAATAAATCTTAAAAAATAAATCCTTTTCTTAAATATGAAATCTTGGTGATTAAAATGATAAATCAATGATATATGACATTTTATTGTAAACTGACACCTTACTAAAAGAACAGCAGAAATACACTTTACCTTCTGCAGTGATGAGCTTATATTCTTTCTTACCTTTGATATTTTGTAATAACAATCGGTCTTCGAGGGTAATTCTGCACGGGCTATTGTTAGGTCCATATGTCTGTTATATTGAAACAAGATCTTCCAGTCTCCATGCATGTTTATTTCCGGAGCACTGCTTCCAGTGAGATAGGCCCTGAGCATTCCGCTTGCACGCAATGTATTTACTTCTCTGTGATTGGATTGTGATGCTGTCAGTTTGACTTTGCGGGTGGCCATTTGATTCTATGGACTCAGACATTTCCCACAAGCTGTCAACCATCACATTTGCACAAATCTAGCCTGAGGTAGAGGCGTGCATTCCTGGTGCATCTAACTGGGAGTCTATGCGCCATTACACATATGCACTCTAAAGCGAAACAGTCTAAACACTAAACTGGTTTGTTTTTAGTATTTTTTCTAGGCTATTATCCACTTAATATTCAACAGTCATTTTCAAAGTAATTTTCTGACTGAGAATCCTTGCGCCATTACATGCTACTACTGATAGGGCAGCAATACAAGTGTCAAACTAGGGCACGTGACGTGTGTTGTTGTCTCGCTCTTCATATTTGCAATAAGACGGAAATGGGTCAGTCCACTGAGCAAGCTAGTGGCTAGGGCGATAGGCTCTAAGGTGTGAATCCCGGGTACAAACCTTAGGGAAGGGTGAATATTTTTGAGCAGTGGAAGCGTAGTTCTTGTATAAATAATTGGAGGGGTGTTTGTTCTTTTTACTTTTTACCATTTTTTTACCTTATCACTGCATTTACAATTTTGTTTATTAGCTTGCTTTATAAAAAATAAATCTGCTAAATCAACTAAATAATTTCAAAAGGGATAAAAGTGAAATTTGGTTAGGTGGAAATGAGATCTTTCATTTATGCTGTGTTCCATCTTCATTTATGCGGACTCGGTGACATATATTCTGATTTTTATGCCATGGCAAAAATCCCCAAAGTGTTACCTTTATTATGATACCAAGATTATTCAAATGGACAAAGTATTTGCAAACAAATAACATGCCCAAAATGGAATGAGTATTTTTGAGGTAGAGGCTCAGGGCTTAAGAAGGAAATAAAGTATTTCACACGTTTGTATATTCCATTTCCGTAAAATTATATTGTTTATATATTATATATATATATATATATATATATATGTTTTGTATTTTTTGTGCATTGCCAGTTACTTGCCCACGTACCAGTAATTTTGGAGCCCACTGCAGATAACAAGCTAAAAACAGATAAAGCTACAGAATCAATGCTATAATCTTGATTTCAGAAAAAAACTGGTTATTTAAAATTTGGCCTAGTTGGCCTTCTATCAATCAAAGTATTTGTGGCAAAATTTTTCATTGCAAAAATAATGTTATTAAGATTACCCAAGTGTCGAGTGGTTATTAAGATATACAGCCACAAATATTGCTGATCAGCCCCCAACCAGACCACTTCAGCACAGATACAGAATTCTTTCCATGCAAGAGTTTGCTTCTTCTTCTTTCTGTATAATTCCCCATTTAAAACCACCGCGCTGTATCAAAATTTTGACATACTGCAAGTGTACTTGGGTATGGAATGATTTGACAAGGGCGAAAGCACCCCAGGATAAATTTTTCATATCTTCTCACCTGTTGTACTATACTTCATTTAGCTCGCGTTAAAAATGGCCTCTGACATCCTTTTCTCAGGTGATATCTTTATATCTAAAAGATATATAAACACTACAGACCATAGGCACAGCATCTGGCTTGAAAGTCCTTTTTCTTCTGAAACTTATGCCCATCCCTGACGTCATTTCATGGGCAAAAGATTAAGTATCCTGCTGTAAACATTCCGTGGAAAAGTGCTAAGAACACAGCACACTGTATGTTGCGGGCCCCAACCACCTGGTGCAAGTCAGCTTGACAGCTCTAATCCATGCAGCATGAACCTTCTTGTCCGCAGGAAAAACATGTAAACTCACCTTTGCTGTCGCAGTATTACTGCAACCGCCAGCAATACACCTTTTTACCAAACGGTTTGTACTTTTCACTACAAGTTCGTTGTCATCACACCGCTTCATGTACCGCTTGGAAATAATGGTATTTATTCTTTAAAATTACAGGTTGATAGGTCATGTGAGTCACAATCACTTTAAAAATGCCTCTCTTAAGTTTTTCATCTGAAGTCCTCAAAGTCAATTAAGCAGAGACCTATTATTTCATTTGTGTAAACATTGGCTAATAAAGCTCGTGCAAGTTTTGTGTAAGAGACCAAAGTCACAGCTCTTCATTGTTGCATACATGCGGAACAGAGACAGACCACAAAAGACATTCTCACAGAGCAACTATATGAACCCCCATCCAGTTCGCCATTTAGATCACAAAGTGAAATAGGATGACAGGAACCACAGCTTGTACAGTATTTGCCTTCAAAAGATCGTAGCACTACTGAGACAAATGAATTAGAAGAGACGAGAACATCTGACTTGTGCGCAATGAAAAAGTACGTTGTCATTGAAGATAATTTAGAGGACTTGCACAAGGTCTGCAAGCAGTGTGGTAATCCTGTTGCTGAGTTATTTAAATTTACTCAGGGGACCAAGATTGGGTACATGATTATGTGCCAACTTTGTCATTCCTATGTCTGGCACTCACACCCACTAGTGCATAAACGGCCAGTTGGTACTTTTGATTACTGCTGCAATACTGGTAGCTGGTGGCACCTTTGCAAGAATTAACACATTTGCAGCTGCTTTAAAGCTGCAGTTTTACCAAGTGCAAAGACATCATATGCGGCCAGTCATTCAGGAAACCAGGTAGACTGAGAGAACGTGCTCAGTGTGATACTGCTCTCATCTGTGAACAGAATGGGTCGCCAATGGCGGACCTGCCAATTCTGGTGTTTTCTGGTGAATGCCAATTGAGCTGCAAGGTGCTGGGCTGTGAAAAAAGGTCACACCAGAGGACGTTGGGCTGTCATGCCAGCCTCACAGAGTCTGTTTCTGACAGTTTGGTCAGAAACATGCACAACATTTGTGCATTCCTCGTTATGTTTCCATTTACACTCTGACGAAACTCTCTCCTATCATTACAACTCTGAAGAAACATGATTCCGCAGCGAACAGGTTTATTGTCGTAGGACAGAGTGAAACTGAAGCATACAAATGGCATGGACTCAATCAGTCCGATGCTAAATTTAAAATACACTGCATTCTTAATTCCATACAAAGGTCATATTCTCCAGTGTCAATAAATCATGCATACTCATACAAGTTGTATTTTGTACGTACGCAAATCATAACATTACTATACAAGATTGTTTCATGTAAACAAATCTGTTCATTCATCAACGTTAGCTTATCCTTATAAGACATGTTCGTGACCTAGCGATAGCATGCATACGTAACTATGTACGTTTCTCACGTCGAACATCACAAAACGCTAAAACATAATAAATTGATGATATGCGATTTAAGATAATGCTATTAGATCGTGAATACATACCCACGATGCTGTATTAGGTGTGAGATGTGGACAGATGCAGTAAAAGTTGGAATCGCTGAACTGGTGAAATAAGAGTTCTCACTTCCTAAACTACGAGTCAAGCTACATGACCATTAGGACACTGGAATCTTAATGTTACCATGACGCAGAAATTAAGAACAACGTATTCATGAAACTGATAACTGATAATGAATTGATTGCTTTTAATGCCATACTTTTTTATCTTTCATATTTCTTGTTCATAACAAAACACTTCCAGCCTGGCATTGTTACACGTTACCCCACAGTCCATAGAGGCCAGGCAACAACCCCACAGTCCTGATGGGCTTGGCAACCCCCACAGTCCATTCATTTCTTGTCTGGAGGTAAAAGAAGCACCACCTCAGTGACTGGCCTAAGGTAAAGAATAATCCCTTCCGGCTTAATCACCTTTACCTCCACCTGGTGCACTTTCCCATCTTTGCTGGAAAAAGTCTGAGTAATCAGTCCAATGGGCCATTTATTTCTTCTTGTTTGGCTGTTCTCAAGAAAAGCAACTCTTCCCGGCTGAATGTTTTGAGGAGTGGATTACCAATTTTTGCAAGGCTGGAGTGTTGGGTGGAACTGCTTCCTCCAGCAGTCCTAGAAGGTGTTAGATAGGTGCTGTACCTGTCTCCACTGGGATTTGTAGAGGTCTTTGACTCCGAACTCAACAGCAGGAGCAGGAACAAATTCTCACTTTCTGAGTGAGAAGAGCAGTAAGAATGGAGTCGTCAGGGTCAGCAGTCACAGGAACAAGTGGTCTAGCATTGATGATCGCTGTGACCTCGGCCATAAAGGTCAACAGCACTCTGTGAGAGAGCTTATCTTTCAGCTGAAGAAACATTGAGTCAGGAATCCGTCTTTGCCGTTCCGATCATTCTTTCCCATGTTCCACCACAATGTGATGCATGTGGAGGATTAAAACTCCAACTGCAACCTTAGTCTGACAGGTAAGTCTTTACAGCAGTGCTGTCAATGTTTGCGGGTACCTTCAGTTCCTTGCAGGTTCATGCTGCGGTCTGAACATGTATTTGACAGGCCCACGCACAACAAAGAAGCGCCGGAGTTCGTTAATGAAACTAGAAGTGTCGAGGGATTCTGTGACTTCGATGTGCACAGCTCCAATGCTCATGCATGTGAAAATCACAGCCCACCTCTTGCTTTGTGCGAAGCCCCCTCTGGTTTTGCATGAGGAGGCATTCCATGAGCCGAACACATCAAGGCCCACGTTTGTGAATGGAGGGTCTGTTGACAGACGATTGGCTGGCAGGTCAGCCATTTTCTGAATGCTGAGTGGAGTTCTTAGCTTTCTGCAGGTAACGCATTGGTGAATAATGCTGCTCACCTTTTTTCCCGCCAACTATCCACAGGCTAGCTTAACGGTCCGCCCCCTCAGTGAATTTGCTCATGGTGGTGTCTGATGAGCAAGGTGGCGATATGGTACTGACCGGGGATAATCTCAGGAGTCTTTTCACCCTGATCAAGACTCAAATTATAAAGCCGGCCTCCGACTCTGAGAAGGCCGCGCACATCGATGAAGGGATCCAGATTTCTGAGAGGACTTGCTTTTGACAATGGCACTTGTTTTAGAATGCATTTTATCTCTTGACTGTAAACTTATCTCTTGGCTGTAGCAGTTGCACTGCTTGTATGATAATGACTGAAGCTTTCTCTGATTCTTCAGTGGTAGATTCTGCTTTGCAGTAATGCCAGCCTTTGCATGGACTGTTTTCTCCTTCACTTTTCTTGGACTGTCGGGCTATGTGAATGAGGCGAGTGACTGGTCTGATCACTGACTTCCAGGTGGAAAACTTAGCAAAGTGAGAATCAAGCTGCTTGGTTTTGGCTGTAGTACTTAAAGCAGACACTACATGGCGAATGTCTGGGTCTGAGTTCGGACTGACAAGTTTCAAGGTGCTCTCAGAGATTTTGGGCTCTGGTCTGCACTGGAACTTAGGCCCACTCAGCCAGTTAGTGTCTTTCAGGTGGCCTGCGGGAACAGAACGCGTCGCATGGTCTGCAGGGTTTGGCTCCGTTGGCACATAGCGCCACTGGTCTGGATGAGAGGATCTTCGGATGTGTAGCACCTGGTTGCTGACGCAGACATAAAAGCATTGCAGGTATAGCTCAGGACCACTTTGCTGTCTGAGAAGTAGGTTACTGCATCGACCTGGAGGTCTATTTCTGCTGAGAGTAGTCTGCCAACTCGACAGCAAGCACAGCTGTACACAGTTTGAGTCTCGGCACTGTGTGCTCAGGGTGGAGGGCCAGCTTGGCTTTCCCCATTACAAATCCAATGCGGTGGTTGCCATCAGTGTCTGTGACTTTTAAGTAGCACACGATACGATGGCTTTTACTGACACATCACAGAAAACGCACAACTCTCTTCCTGCAGCTGCGGACGGCGAGACCCTAGTGTAGCGTCTGGGAATGGAAAGCTCAGAGAGTTCGGACAGAGAAGGTCTCCATAATGTCCAGGCATCCTCCATTGCTTGAGTTAGAGAGGCGTCCCAGTCACCATTCTCGGCTGTGAGCACATGCAGGATGGCTTTGCCTTGGATTATGACTAGCGCGACGAATTCAAGCAGATCGTAGAGGCTATTGATTGTGGGAAAGATACCCCATCGGGTGTGGGATTTTGACTCGTTAGTGAAATCAGAGCGAAAACAGTTTGTTTGGAGGTTCCATTTGAGCCCTAGACTGCATTGCACTGGCAGCATGTCGGCATCGAGTTTCAAGTCTTTGAGGTCACTTGCGTGGTCACTGGATGGAAAGGCGTCCATGACCTCATTGCTGTTTGCTGTAGTCTTATGCAGTCATAGGTTTGACTTGGAGAGGACTTTAGCAGCAAGTTGACTGGCGCTTCAACTGTGGGCAGGGACTTCAACCCGTCATCAACATAAAAGTCCCGTATCACAAAGTGCCTCACGTCTCGCTCAATGTGAAAATTTTTAATTTGGACAGACTTGTGTAGGCTGTGGATGGCCACTGCTGGTGAGGGACTATTCCCAAAAACATGGACCCTCATGTGGTAATCTACGACAGCTTCGGAGAGGTCATTGTCTTGAAACCAAAGAAAACGCAAGAAGCTACGGTCTTTCTCTCTTACCAGGAAACAATAGAAAATCTGTTCCATGTCAACTGTGAAGGCAATGGCCTCTTTTCTGAACCGCATCAGTACCCCAAGCAGCGTGTTATTCAGGTCAGGTCCAGTTAACAGCACGTTGTTGAGTGACACGCTGTTATATTAGGCACAGAAGTTGAACACCACACAAATTTTCTTTGGTTTTTTTGGATGACATACCCCGAAGATGGGTAAGAATCACTGCTCTTCATCCTCTCGGAGCTGAGGGGTTGGCTCCTCGTGTCCATTTTCAAGCATTTTGTCCATGAAGCTGAGAAAGTTGTCTTTTATGCAGGCTTCTCTGTAGGATATGTGGGGGGCTGATGGGTGACCTGGGTGTCTGTGAATTTATCCTTCACGTTGAACACATTAGGGCACGGCTCAAACAGAGGGAGGAGTTTCCGTTCTGTTGTGTGCATTTGGAATGTGCTATTATCAATGGTTTGTGCACATTGCCTCGACACATTTCCAACAATGACCCACCCCAAGTGTAACTTTTGTGCATAGGGCAGGTTGTGAGAACCATTTACCTGTTTGTAAACTTTATGCACTGTGATAATGTCTTGTCCAAAGTGAAGCATGATAGGCGCTTTTGGGTCAATGTCTGGGATGAGGTGTTCTACCGCCCTTAGATGTGCGTAATGGCGAGCCACTTCAGGGGTTGGAATCTCCTCTCTGTTATTCGGTGTGTCGTTACATTCAATAAGGCTTGGTAATGGGATGCGGATGGCTTCATCCAAAGATTCCACTTCATAGCCACTGGCCCTTCAGCTGATTCTTTTACTCCAGCACACGTGTAAGGAGTCCTCAGACTGCGATCGTTGAAAACTTCAAAGAACTGTGAGCGCAAGAGAGACCTGTTACTCTGCTCGTCCAGGATGGCATACAGTTTCACTGCCTTTTTTCTGTGGCCAGCTGGATACACCTTGACAAGGCATATATTTGGGCATGAATGGTCAGACAGCTCTCTGCCACAGACCTTAGTGCACTTGGTGTTGACGCGAGACTGTGGTGGAGTTTCCTCCTCCTCCCCGCCGTGCTCAGGTGAAGGTCCCGTCTCTTGCACCCAGGGTGCGGGTCCAGGGTGGAGTGCAGTGTTGTGCCAGTCGCTCTTAAATTCAGAACACTGGACTTTGATTTTACAGTTCTTCGCTATGTGAGATGAGGAAGAGCAGCATTCAAAGCACACATTGTTCTCGTTGAGGACTGTTTCGCGCTATTCTATTCAATTTCCTTTTCTCTGAATGCCCAACATTTACGAAGGGGGTGTGGCTTTTTATGCAGCAGACACAGTTTGTCGCAGTCGTCTGACTTGGTTGAAGGCTGTCCGGTGTCAGATGGGGCTGTGTGGGATACCTTTGTTTTGTGGAGGGAGACATCTTGCTGTGTGCTCCCACATTACCTTCTCAGCTCTGGGGGCCATGTCTGTACGCGCCGTAAAGGTGAAGCTTGGATCATTAATAATCCGGGCCTGCTGGCAGACAAAATCAGCAAAGATGCCAAAGGGAGGATAAGATACCTGATTCTGGTGTTCGTAGGCAGCACTAGCCCACTTCCCTTGAAGACGAGATGGGAGATTCAGCACAATTAGGTTGACGCCCCTTGCTGTGTCAAGGAAAGAGAGGCCGTGCAGGTCTCCTTCAGCTTTGGTTGACGGCAGTTCCATAAGTAGATTGCCTAGCATTGTCAGCTTTGACCCGTCTGCTTGTTATTTTTGGAATGCCATGAATGCGTTTGAACAGAGTATTTTCTGTAGCCTCAGCTGAGCCATATATTTCTTCAAGCCAGCCCCATCCCATAGACAGTCCTGCTTCTGGGCGGTGAATGTGAAATGCTCTTATCTGTTCCACATGCTCTGCTGACACCTTGCAGAGCCACTTCGGCAAAAGATCCATCTCCTCATTCGCTGTTAGGTGTAGGCCACTGATTGCAGTCAGAAAAGAACATTTCCATGCTCTGTAATTTTCCAGTTTGTCATTGAACTGAAGTAAGCCTGTAGCTACAAGCTCAGGG
Source organism: Gymnothorax reevesii (assembly GCA_029721435.1). Lineage (NCBI taxonomy): Eukaryota > Metazoa > Chordata > Actinopteri > Anguilliformes > Muraenidae > Gymnothorax > Gymnothorax reevesii. The sequence goes on along the minus strand of CM056579.1, from coordinate 37,609,912 downwards.
AGGGCTAAATATCTTACAAAAGCATTAATGTGTGAGCTGGCATAATGAGAGTTCTGTGGCATGGGGTGTGAGGAAAAATGATCATCATAATGTTGTGGTCTGGTGTGGTGCGCAGGAATGGCATGCTCACCCTTTAATTTGACACAAGGCAGGTGTACATCTTGATGCACCCTGGTGGTTGACTCATGGGCAGCCTTAAATGCAGTGGCGTGAGGCTGCTGTGAGGTCGGGTGATGTGAAACAGTTTTGCTTTGATATGGATAGAAGGGTCTGGCATCAGATTTGAGATGTGGTGACACGTTGTGATGTGGAGCCGATGACGCAGTCGCTGGTATGTGATCACGGTCACAAAGAGTTAGTTTGGTTTCTTTTCCTTGGAGTTGATCCATTACATACAGCTCTGTGCGCTGTGAGGCAATCGAAGGAACAGAGTCATTAGCTGTGTTCTAAATCGTCCACTCATTCACTCACTCCCTATCCCCTACATCGTGTACATGATGTAGTGCACGACATAGGGAATGACCAAAGGAGATTTCGGACACTAACGATACAACAGAATTTTCTGAACAAGGTTGGGTCAGCAAATCCGCTGGATATTCGTGATGTGAGCGGACACGCCGAGCATCATGTAGTAGCTAAACAAACCAGTCACAAACGAATCTTTTGCACACCAGATTACATTCAAAATCGATGTAAAGACGTGAATACTCGCGAAACGCGTTCGGTGCGAAAGCAGCTTTACTGTTGGACCCCGTGATGGTTTTCTGGAATGTGCTTTACACGTAGTTATAATAGTTACTCTAGCTCAATCCGCTAGCTTAGTTAGCTAGCTACCTAACAAGCTTGGTAACATATCAAGGAAGATAATTAGCCGGTCAGCTAATTATTAGTCTTTGCATTGACTTTGAATTGCATTGACTTTTTTTTTTGCCGGGCAGAGTCATCTCGCTTTTCATTTTTTTCTTCTGTGTGAAAATATGACCGCAGTGCATTGTGGTATACAGCACTATAATGTAGTGTACATCGCTTGTTCACTTGATTCCGCTGTGCATTATGGGTATTTTATAGTCCACTGTTTAGTGGATGAAAAGATTTCGAACAACACTACAAAATGGCGGACACACTATATAGTGCACTATATCCGTGATAGGGGGCGATTTCGAACACAGCCAATGTTCAGCTCACAGCTGTAAGTGTCACTAATTGCCTAGGCAGTAGTTTCAAGTGTCTCTGCTTCAGCAATGGCAGCAGCCACCTCTTTTCTATGTTTAAGCATTTCCATGGATGCTTCCAACTTAGCTTGTTGTAGTTTCAGATTAGTTTCTTCTTCAGCATGGAACAGGCGGCTTCAGAATGTGTCCTTAATGATACGCTGTGTAGGTGCCCGTCCGGCAATACTGGTCACATAGCGTGTTCCGCTGATCGCCCACTGGAGGCGTGTGATGACGGCATGACGGTTACCTGTCGGCTAGCACTGTGTTATCTTGCCCGCTTGATAGCCGTGGTTTCACAATGCCATCCTTGGTATATTTCCCTTTACACTCCAACGACTAGCTAAACTCTCTCCTATCATCACAACTCTGAAGACACTTAATTCCACAGTTAACAGGTTTATTGACGTAGGACAGAGTGAAATTAAAACATACAAAAGGCATAGACTCACTCAGTGCTATGCTAAAATTAAAACACACCACATTCTTAATTCCATACAAGGGCCGTATTCCCCAGTGTCAATAAATGATTTATACTCATAAACGTTGTATTTTGTATGTAAGCAAATCATAACGTTACTATACAACAAGATTGTTACATGCAAACAAATCTCTGTTCAATCAGTAACATTAGCTTATCCTTATAAGACACGTAGTGACCTAGCGATAGCATGCACAGTCGCAACAACTATGTACGTTTCTCACCTCAAACATCATGAAACATAAAAACATAATAAATTGATGATAAACTATTACAGATAATACCATTAGACCCTGAATACATACCCACGAGGCTACATTAGGCGCGAGATGTGAACAGATGCAATAACAGTTTACTTGCATAAAACCTTGGAATCACTGATCTGGTGAAGTATGAGTTCTCACTTCCTAAACTACAGGTCACACAATATGACAATTAGGACACTGGAATCTTAATGTGGCCACAACGCAGAAATAAGGCACAATATATTCATGAAACTGATTGTCATGGTTTGTTAGGTGTGCTTGTTGTTTGAACTTTTCTTTGCGGCTGTTGTCCCGGAACGATATCGTTTTCCCTGAACTATCAAATTCTTTGCCCAGCTGGCTGATTGGGCTGGGGCAGCACTTTCCCAGACTTTATATAAGCAGGAAGTCCAGCACACCCCCTTCGCTAGAGTCTGCTTTTAGCTTTTTACTCGGAGCATAAACAATACGTCAGACAAGTGCTTGAGGCCTCAAGTTTTTTGTCCAGGCTAAGAAATGCGTTTCTAATGCTAAGACATTTTCGTTTCTTGGCTTCATTGTTTTGGAAGGGTCAGTCCACATGGATCCTGACAAGGTGGCAGCGGTCAGGGATTAGCCCACCCCTCAAAACATCAAGGAGGTGCAACGGTGTTTGTGGTTTGCTAATTTTTAAAGGAGGTTTATCCTTAATTTTAATGCGGTAGCTGCTCCCATTATCCCACTCACTAAGAAGAATACCTCTTCGTCATTTGCTTAGTCTCCTGCAGCTGAGGCTGCTTTTCAGGAGGTAAAGATTTTGCTCAGAACCCATTCTCATTTTGCCCGACCCCTCCATCCCATTTGTTGTGAAGGTCGATGCGTTGGAAGTCGGGTGGGCGCCATTTTGTTCCAACGCCAGCTTCGGGACAATAAGTTGCACTCACGCGCCTACTTCTCCCGGTCGTTGTTGGCGGCCGAACAGAATTACAGCATTGGTTGCTGTTAACTGTCAAGTTGGCGTGAGAAGAGGGGCGCCATTGCTTGGAGGGGGCTGAATATTCGATTGTGGTTTGGACGGATCATAAAAATCTCCAATACATCCAACAGATTAAACAACAATTCTCAGCAGGCGTGGTGGTCGTTTTTTTTCAACTGCTTTAACTTTATATTAACCTATCGCCCGGGTTCTAAAAACATCAAGCCCGACGCTTTGTTGTGGATTCATAACCACTCAGGTCGCGACCCCATTCCTGAGCCAGTTATCCTAGCAGCTCAGATTGTGGCTCCCATTCAGTGGGACGTTGAGTCTGTTGTGCGTGAGGCACTGAGAAATGATCCTGGTCCTGGTGGGGAGCCGCCTGGCTGTTTGTTTGTTATGTTGGCACTCCGGTCCCAAGTTCTCCATTGGGGCCACTCTTGCCACCTGGCGGGTCACCTGGGGGTTCATCGGACCAAGCAGTTCGTGGCCTGACGTTTTTGGTGGCTCTGGTCTGCTGCGGCCGTTGCCTGTCCCCAAGCACCCGTGGAGCCATATCGCTCTTGATTTTGTTATGGGGCTGCCTGTTTCTGAAGGCAACATGGTCGTCCTGGTCGTGGTTGACCGTTTGTCTAAGGCTGCCCACTTTATCGCGCCGCCCGAGCCGCCTTCGAAGCGGGAGATGACCCTTCTTGTTGTGGACCATGTTTTCCGGCAGCATGGCCTCCCTCAAGATGTGGTTTCTGACCGGGGCCCTCAATTTACAGCCAAAGTCTGGCGTGCGTTTTGCGACCAGTTGGGGGCCACCGTAAGCCTTTCTTCTGGTTTCCGCCTAGAGACTAACGGGCAGACAGAGCGAACCAACCAGTCCTTGGAGAATACTCTTCCATGTTTAGCAGCTGACAACCCATCTTCGTGGAGTCGATTTTTAGCATGGGCCGAATATTCTCACAATTCACTTGATAACTCCTTCTTGGCGTTGTCGGTCAGTTTGTGCCAGAGTCCGTTCCTCTTTGTTGCACTCTGGACGGAAACAAAAGACCTCTGCAGATAGAAGAAGTCACGAAAATTGGCTCCCCGCTTCCTTAGTCCTTCTAAGATGCGAAGGATTAATCCTGTCACAGTCTGGTTGAAGCTCCCTAGATCCTTACGGATCCACCCCTCTTTTCATGTCTCCAGGCTCAAACCGCTTAGCACTTGTGCCCTGGCTCCGATCGACAAACCCCCACCGCCGCTGCGGATGATTGAGGGGAGGCCTGTTTGCAATGCGCGTCATTCTTTAGCCGAGAGGCATGTGGGTCGTGGGGCTCAGTTTTTAGTCGACTTAGAAGGTTACGGTTCTGAGGAGCGGTGCTGGGTTCCTTCTCGGGATATCCTGGATCCTATCCTTATCTCAGAGTTCCATGCGTGGGGTTCTCTGGGAACTTCTGGAGCCGTTCCATAGAGGGGGTGTTCCTGTCATAGTTTGTGAGGTGTGCGTGTTGTTTGGATTTTTCTTTGCAGCTCTTGTCCCGGGACGATATCATATTCCTGGACTACTGACTTCTTTGCACAGCTGGCTGATTGGGCTGGGGCGGCGCTTTCCCAGACTCTTTATAAGCAGGAAGTCCGGCACGCCCCCTTCGCTGGAGTGTCTGTGTTTAGCTTCGCACTGTAGCCGAATATATCTTCTGTCAGGTTTTGTATGACTTTCTATCTTATAATTATTGGAGTTTCTTCTCCCTTTTTTATCTCGCTTTGCTTCCGTGGTTTGGATTATTATACGTCCTTTGCAAGCGCGAATAGTTTCATTTGGTCTGTATTATTCTCTGTGTTTGTACTGTGTCCATGCTACTCTTCCACTCGGCCTCCAAATTCTTCCGGCCATTACACTGATAAAAGCAATCTGTTGATTATCAGTTAACAACATACTTTTTGTTCAGAACAAAACAACAGTAGCCTGCTGGAGGTCATTTTGCAGGGCTCCATCAGTGCTACACCTATTCCTTCTTATGCAAAGGAGCAGATACCAGCCCTGCTGCTGGGCGGATTCCCTTCCATGGCCCTGTCCAGCTGTCCTCGTGTAATGGCCGGTCTCCTGGTATCATTTCCATGCTCTGAAGAGTGTGCCGAGAGACACAGCAAACCATCTTGCAAATGCATGAATGGATATGCCATCCTGGAGGAGCTGAAAACACAAGTTTTCAGGTCCTGTGCTCCATCTATTGTCAAGCAAATTTCAAGAAAATAAAAAATATATATATTAATTTTCCTTTTTCTCCCTCACCCCCACTGTTACATCAGACGGCATTCTGTCGGTTATCTCAAGAGTGGGCAACATGAGGGAAGAAGGGCTCCTCCTTTCTCCATGCCACCAACTACAAACTACTTCACACTTAACCAGCTGCTATGAATCATTCCCCTTCACCACAGGTGGGGGCGTGCTCTTGGATGGTCCGCCTTCGGCTATAGGCCTGTGGGCTTGCTTGCCCAAGTCTCCTGCCTGTGTGCAGTCTAAAGTGGACAGTCAACCAAACCTGGAGTGGGGCTGCAGAAGGAAACTTCTGAGTGAGGGGTCCACGTGAGGCCCACATGGGCTGGAACTGATCCCGCGAGCCTCATATTGGGCCGGGTATGAATCGGCCAACACTGCACAGGTCGGTGGTGAGCCCACGACCCTCATGTTCTGATGCGGCAGGGCCGCCTACTGCACCACCATCCCATGACAACAGTCCAACTTTCATATAAATAACCATCATAGAGAAACAATAACCTGACTGACCCTGCTGACCTGCTCTGGAACTCCCTGACAGTGCCCTGACCCTCACCTTATTTTTATTTATTCTTGCTACCATTATTTTTTTTCTATTCTCCCTTCTTTCTTCTACATTTGTTTCACCATTCTTTGCATTATTATTATTAAAATTAGTTGTTGTGTGGAGAGTGGTGAAATAAATGGTGAAATAAATAAATAAATAAAAACAAATTATTATGTTTCCTTTTTTTCTTTTTTCCCCTCTAAGAGTCTCAATTTCCTTTGTTTCCCTGTGGCTAATCTAACCACATCATTTTTCCTTTTTTCTTCCATCCCCTCCTTCTTTTCCATCCCAAATCAGTGGAAAACAAGCACACACACAATACTCAGACTACGAACATTCTCCCATCAATTCCGAGGTGTACCCCTACAAACTGTTGACTGGCCTGTACTCTCTGTTCTTGTCAATATTTATTCAGTCTCGCAATAAAAAATATATATATCTGATCTGTCCTGTGAGTTTAATGTTTACAAAATCAGAATTTATTTTGTTAGGTTTTTCACTAAACAGCAAAAAAAAGCCACCTCAAGCAAGTATAAAAACATTTTTTGCTATGAGAAAGAAGTTTTTTTTTATTTAGCTGTTTCCATAAACCTTTCCTAATGTGAATGTATGAAAATATGTTAACCTTAAAACTCCGGGAAAATTTGCCTAAAATGCCTATGAAAAGCGTACCCAAAGTAAATTGAACGCTGTTCTTGAACCGTTTGGACTATATGGATGGTTATGGTCTCATTTGAAAGGAAACACTCTGAAGTTTTTCCCCCAGCTAAAAGAAATACTCTAAGTGCTACTGTCATTGAGTAATCCAAGCTGGAACACACTGAAGTAGAAGGTTTTTACTCTCGCCAAAAATTTTTTTTGCAAACAGATGCCTGTAGATGAGAGCAGCTGGGACTTATTAGCTGACACAATGGGACCAACAGAACAATGGGACCACAGCATGAAGTCTTACTTAGTTCCAGTTCAAATTTGATAACAATCCTACAGAAAATGAGCATTTTACACATGTTTTTCTAAGGCCATGTCTAGGCATTTCCAAAAATGGCCATTTGGAGACCCCAAAAGGAACCTTGGATAACCATGGTCACATACCTAGGATAAAAGGGCATAACTCTTGAACGCTTCAACCTACAGTCATAATGTTGGGCTCTAATGAAAGGTGACACTTAGAGGAATCCAATCCCATATCCAGATTCACTATCAATATTGCTGAAAAAAAGTTACTGATGCATAAGCTCAAATTTGTGCACATAAGAGTCAAAACGAGTGCCTTTATGTTAAAAAAAATGCTTTTTTATATGAAAGGTAAACAAACAAATGACCTTTACGCAGCAAACTCACAGTAAAATATTTACAATATATGATCAATAAAAAAAAGTAAAAGTTACTGAAGCATAAACTCAAATTTGTGCATATAAAAGTCAAAACAAGTGCTGTCATGTAAAAAAATGTTTTTTACATGAAAGGTAAACAAACAAATAACCTTTCCATAGCAAACTATTTACAAAATATGATAAATAAAAAAATTAAAAGGTTACTGAGGCATAAACTCAAATTTGTGCATATAAACCCCAAGGGGAGGAGATTCTGACTTTGTGCTTTTACATATATCCAGAGCAAAGGAGAGATTCCTTTGTCTTCGTTCTTGCCTGTAACGAAGACCCTATGTGGCACATAGTAAAATGGATCCTATTTACTTACTTTGTCTCACTCTGATTTCTTACAGGGATGAAAATTTAAATTCCCACAACAACCAACGCCGGCGAAAAAATAACTTCCTTCCACCTTCGGTAACGGAGGTAATAATGCGTAATATGGTAATAATATAATCATCATAATATCAGCATCATATTATAATATCCTTTTCCCGTAATTATTTACACAGAATTACTCCGGTGAAAACATGACGGTGAACTCCAGTGAAAACATGACGTCCTTCCACTTTCCGTGACAGATGCAAATAATACGTAATGTAATTTTATAATAATAATAATAATAATAATAAATATAAATGTAATGTTATTATATAATGAAATATAAGTTATAATGTGATGCGTACTTGTCAAGAGTAATGTCATCTCCCCCGAGAAACATTTCCTCTGCTACGGAGCCATCAGGGTTTTGGTCGGATATTTCTTCCCCTGAGCTATCACTTGCACGCCGAGTGCACAGCTCTGCAGCTTCTGAACTGAAAATGATTTTTTTCACAACCTTTTGGCTATTTTTTCTTTCAAACTCCGTAAACAACCATCAAACATTCGCTGGAAATCTCTCTCTGCCTCGCTCTGTTTTGCGGAACGCACAGCACGCATTACGCACAGCTGAGCCATATTCTGTCCATTCTCTTACGCGAGCGATAGGCAGCGCCAGCCTTTTCGCCACCCCAACAACCTATATATGGGCATTTCCAGAATTTCGTTAATGTCATAATGCAACAATCGTTGTCTTGATTGGTTGCTGGTTGCTCGGGCTACACGCAAAAAAATGAGGCATGAGCTTCGTTTCAACACAGGCACTCGTTGGCTATAGCAGGCTGTAGACAGGGCAGGGAAGCTCGTAACTGGTCGAGTGAGGTGTCAATCGAAAGGTTAAAGTGCAGACTCCATTTTGGCTCAAATGGCTGTGTACTGTCTAAATCTGTTCCGAAGCAACGACCACTAATGCAGCGAACTTTGTGGATAACCACCGATTCATTTCAAACGATGCAGCAGCTGTTCATGGATATTTACCGGTATAATAGTGTGTTTTGGACTAAAAACTTTACTTGGTTGGATTTACTGGAACTTCGTGGATGTAACAAGACCATTTTTGAGGGGATATGTCGGACTGGAAGAGTACTAGGGGGCTTCATCGATGAGTCACATCAGTTTTGTAACTGTTCGTTTGTTTGTTTGTGGTCTGACATGGGCGTTGATTAAAGCTGCTGGGATGATTATACTTTGAAATGGTTGGCATCATTCGAATCTCAAGAATCTTAGCTTTCTGACGATATGTGGCATGAGTATCTCAGTTGCATACAAGCTGTGTAAATGACGTAGTATGTTTTCAACTTCCCTGACGGCCCGATTGCGGGCCGTCGGAGTGGTAACGGGTTAATAAAAACAGCGCTAGTGGTGGGTGAAGTCTTGACCAATACATGTGATCTCTGTCATGTGCAGTCAACATATCAAAATAGAACATTAAATGTCATGTTTGGCAATGTATTCAACATAGGCAGGCATGGTGTGGTCCATGACATATACAGTATTTTTTTTTACTGCAACTGACCAAGTGCAGCCATCCAAAACAACAAGGAACAGAGATCTACTAGCTGGCGCTTATCATGAAATTATAGGGACCCCTGGAAAATGTTATTTATGTTTTTGTGCCCTTTAGTAAAGGAATTTGGGTATTTGGATCAAGGCAAAATGTCCCTGATGCCAAAGGCTATTTCCACAAGTGAACTAATTGTTTCCCGACTGCCAGTGGTGAGTACATCAAAATCATTGTATTGACTTAGCTTACAACAGCCCCCCCCCACCCCATCAAAAAAATAAATAAACATACACCTCAGGGGAGTGGGGTAGGAATGCAGTTATTTGTTCAGGATTGGGAAGAAAGGAATATTTTTATACTCTGTCATGTGGTTAGGTACTCTGTATGCGGTATTTTTATGGGAGTGGGATTGGACAGTAGTGAAAATCCACTTCCAAATCACCCTCTAATCGTTGCCATCCGACCTTCTGCTCAAGCGCTGTCTGATCCTCACCATTGATGCCCTCTGTTTCATGGCACAACCCCAGTCAGACACCCAGCAGAGATGGATGAGCTTGCTTATCAAGGCTGGTTCCTCCCTAGGTTTCTTCCCTTCTGTTTCAGATTGGGAAATTTTCCCTGCTCCTGTTGCCATTGGCTTGATTTTGAGGGGTTCAGGTCTGGGTTTATTGTAAATTGTATTATGGCAAATGTTTTTGAAATGTGCTTCACAAAAAACAAAATATTGGCTTTAAGAGTAATTGTCAGCCGCTAAGCCTTCACTACACACAGAAAACTTGACATGGCATATTTCTCTAGTATTGGCTTTCAGAGAAATTATCCCACAGCCCTAGGCCTCATTTACCAAAAACATCTTAAGGCTAAATCGTAAAATTCATCTTATGACCCATTTTACGTATGTGGAGTGTTTTAAAACCATCGTAATTTTCGACCATGTCAGATTTCATCGTTAATCTATGAGTGCAGAATACTACTCATAGAAAGACCTGCATCATCGCACACTATTATAATTTTTTTTCTGTGTGCATGTTCTTATAATATTATCAAATTTGTATCTCTCAGAGAATTTCTGTTCCAGGCTCTGGAGGCTTCAAAGTTTCTAGGATTCTTCTCTAAATTTGCATAGTCAAAGATGTTTATTTGGCAAATGCTCAAGATCAATTCTCTGCAATTTCAAACATTCAATATGGCCGGCACTGGCCATTTTGTCAAAAAAAGTTTTTTTTGCAGATTTTTTGTTTTCCGCTCATTTTGAGCCACATATACATATGAGTCAGGTTTTCAATTAGCATCCACTTGGCCTTTTTCCAGCCTTTCCACCTTCTCAGTGCTACAGAACAAAAATGAATCCACAAATATGGCTGATCTTGGTTTCATTTAATACAGGACAGTTAGGGCTTTCAGGATACTGTAAGTTTGTGTGAATCCCATGGGTATTCCCTGAGAGATGGGCCTTCAAAGTTGAAAATTGCTTCAAAAATCTGTTTTTGGGACATTTTTTTAAATATTTAGGTGTGTGTAATTACCACTGTGGCACTTTTAGTATGCCCCAAACTTATTCCTCATGTGCCCTGGGGTGTTGGCTCCAAGATTCATTAGGTTGAACCGTTGGTTGTCTTACTTCTGGTGTGCCATGGCTTGTATCAGAAATTACCCTTACTTTGAACAGTGCCTAGGGCTAGTATGTTGTGGTAAATATTTTGGGTCTACTGTCATTTCACCGACATGCTACACATCAAAACACAATTTTAAACTGGATAAAAGTGTCTGACGTTACCTCAACGTTTGGCCTCCTCCTGTGTATTCTTCAAAGTTTTTCTGTGTTTTTTGCACCCTGACTCGTATTTATGATTATTTTCAACAATCCTGACCAGTTGTTGTATCAATACTTGTTTCTGTTAGGTCGCTGTGCGTGTACTTCGCTCGATGTAACGTCAGACACTTATTCGCTCTATTGAGGCGGGAAACTTTGAGAAGTGTAGATTAACCAGCGGAAGTGGTCTCGATCCCTTGGGCAAGTGCAGTTGTCAGAAGCACCTTGTTTAGGTTTTAGAAGAGTTATATACCCCCTGTAGTCGATCACAGAGGCATAGGTTATAGAAGAGTCTGACGTTACATTGTATTTATTTTATTTAGATTTCTGCTCATATAAGTGTAGATATCTAATAAAAGTCACTGCTTTTGTGTTTTTTGGGTAAAGATATTAAATTAAATAAAACAACATCTAAATAAAATATAAATTATAAAACATCCTGAGCTATAAAGGCATCATAAATTATCCCCCGGGGCTGTATTTTGGTTAAAATTGTAAAAGAGTCTGACGTTACATAATCAGTTTTTCTATTAAAAATACCACTTAAAATATGGAGACTAACATAAGATGCCCCTACGGTACTTTTATCAAATGCAACAGCCATTTGCTCAATACCACATACTTTATATTTCAAAGAAATTTTAGGTGGTATAATTTGTGACTTTAAAAGAGACGTGCAACCTGTTTTGTACATGCGTACTGAGTTTGGAGATGTTCTGGACATGTTTGGTGATGAAATGAGGGTTGGTCTTATCCACAGGGATAATAATGAGTGGATGATGCAGATCTACTGTGCTACATCAAGGTTAATATAGTGTTTGCAAAAAACGAAAAATATCGAAAATCCCCAAATTTTCATTTTGCCATATTTTCAAAACTTTTTAACTTAAGGGTTTGCAGACCAAAAAGCAAGTTCCTATCAATTGTCCCTGTTTGGAAATGAAATTTGGAGCTGATCCCAGCTTTTTAACTTACAATTTGTAACATTATAGTAATAAAAGTGTCTGACATGACATGATAAAGTTTTTTTTAATCAATATTGATTTTCATGATTTGTCTGTCCCTAGGGCTACAATTGCGGCAATTGACTGCAATTTCACCTATATATTGCTTAGAATTACATCAAATCAAAAACCCTTTTGAAATAAGATGGCCCCTTGCCATAGCTACCTTCCATAAAAATAGGAGTGTTCTAGCTCAAAGGATAAGAGACTTTGGGCCATTTTTGTGTTTTTCATTAAGCGCCCCCTATTGGCCAAACTAAGTCTAAGACACAAATCTGGTTGATTATCAAACTCAATCTGCGTCTTATGCCTATAAAGCCATGCACTGCCAAGCGGGCTAAAAATCTGAACAGTCTAGCTGAAACGGTAAGGGTCTTATGCCAATTTTTGTGTTTTATAATGGCCAAAGTAGTGGGCTGTTCGGGCCAGAAATCGAACTCAATCGAGAACTTATGGTCATACACTAATTTATAGAAACCAGAAGGCTACGTCAAAAACTGAAAGCACTAGAGCGCTGACTAGGTCAAAGGTAAAATTGCAGGGATTTCCCACTATTTGACCTATATATCTCTTAAAATGTGGTCAAATGAAAAACCCGTCTGATATCTGATGACCTCTTACTACCTTAAGTAAAAATCAGCAGCATTCTAGCTGAAACGGTAAAGGAATTATGACCATTTTGTGTTTTTCATAAAGCACCCCCTGTTGGCCAAAGTCGTGGGCCGTTCGGGCCAGAAATGGAGCTTGATTGAGATCTTATGGTCATACACCCATATATAAAAAAGCAAAACGCTATATCAAAAACAAAGCACTAGAGCGCTGACAAGATCAAAGGAAAAATTGTGGTGATTACCCGCCATTTCACCTACATATCCCTTACATTTTGGTCAAATGAAAAACCCGTCTGACATGATGACCCCTTACCATTACTACCTTCAATAAAAAGCGGAGCATTCCAGCTCAAATGATAAGGGAGTTATGGCTATTTTTGCGTTTTTCAAAAAGCGCCTCGTATTAGCCAAACTCAGAGGCAAACCTAGCCGATTATCGAACTCGATCTTCCTCCTTGACCTATTTAGCCACGCACAAGTTTCACTGAAAATTTCACTGAAAACCGTAGCTGCTATTGTGCTGACAATCAAATGTTAACGGACGTACGTACTAATGAACGGACGCATAACAGACCACCACTAAGCATGCCCGTCATGGCATTAGCCCTTTTGGACAAGCAGCCAAGCGGGCTAAAAAAAAAAGATGTGTTCTAAAAAATATGTCCAATAACTTAATGATGTCTCCGGAAACCAGCTATATACCCCGCATATCTTTTAGCTGATTCACGCCAGCCAATCTAGCACTAGCCTCCTCCTCCTTCTTCCTGGTCATGTAAGGGAGCTCTCGCCAGGGCAGCAATGTTGTGCAGCATGGCTGGTATAGTGATGACTGCACAGCACTTTGATGGAGAGAGGTGTAGGCCACCACTGGACTTGTGCATGCACCTCTGCCCTACAATGGAAGACTGCAGTATCTGCAATAGGTTAACATATACAGATAATGCAGTCTTCCAATGTAGGGCAGACCTGAACTGCAACCTCCCCCTCCCCACAATGTGCTCTACCATACTCCTAGCCCCTCTGATAGCCTCAGTAAATGCCAGCTCTTGAGCAGCTGTGGGATGTGCCCTAAGTTAAAGAGGTGTGGACAAGGTGCCGTACCAAAAGAAAAAGCAGCAATCGGGTTTTCTTGCTGTCTCCTGTCCATCACGTTTCACACCTCTTGCTGCAATAATATTTTTTAGCAATGTCTTACCGAGCGATGGCCTTATTTTTATCAGTCACTCTTTAAATCTTTAAATCTGTTGAACAAAGTAACTTTGTCTGCCTCCACTTCATCCAACATTATCCAACATTATTATTATGTTTTCTCAATTTCACAGAATTTCCTATTCTTGAGAAGAGACCTTTATATACTCAGGGGATTTTTTGACTGCAGATTGACACTGCCTGAATATATCACCAATGGTGCCGGAAACATGGGAAGATCCATGCGAGATGTGGTTCCTATTCTGTTGCTAACGGTCAATAGACAAATCAGCCAAAGCACACTGGTGACTAGGAAGCTGAGGAGGAAGAGAACATACCTTCAAACAAATAACTGGTTTTTACGTGTTGACAATCATTCATTAAAATTGAAATTACCAGAGTTCAACATTATCAGCTGTGGCCAGTTATCCTTGTTAAGGTAAGATGAAAAATAGAACTAATTGTATCGATGCTATGTCACATTTCAACTGACATTATTGAACTGTGGATTCTTGCTGCGAATCTCCACTTTTTCTGTTATATACTCAAAAGCATTCACAATGCGATCAGTTTTAGGTGACAAATTGTATAAATTTCCATTTAAAATATAATATTCTTCACTAAAGATTCATTTGTATTCATAATGGTGCATATTAGGAATTGAATTCAGTTGTCATTTGTGAATTGTGACTTCATTCATGACTGACCAAGGATTGTACAAATCTTAGAAATGCAACCACTCTCATGAAAGGCAATTTGCACCTGCTTCATATGCAACCCAGCGCTATAAAAGAACATGATATTTTAAATCTGATTCAGTGTGTAGAAATGCCACGTCAAACTAGCGCTCAGAGAAACCAGGCAATTAGGATGCTGAATTCGGGAACATTGTCACTGAACGTTGCACTGAACGCAGCTCTGTGATGGAAGCGTTGCATTAATCAGCTGAAGGATAATGCTCATCATTGGAAAATTTTTTTGGTGAAGGAGAATGATTGGGAAAGGTAAAGCCAACTTGTTACCTCAAGGGATTTTTTTTTTTGTCCTTTTCATTTCAGCCGAGCAGCCGTCACATCATTAAACACCATGCTTACACTGTGTAAATTGCCTCATTTATTCTTGCTATTTTTTTTTCTCATTTTGACTGTGGCCTAAAATCAATTAATCAACCTTCTTAACATCATTACAGTGGACAGCGCATGGCAAAGTTTTGACATACTTAACAGCCATGCTCAGACACAGACTTCTGTTCTGGGAAATTCAGGTAAAGAATGAAGAACTTTCATAAGATCGCTTGTAGCAAAGCCTCTTAGAGTTCTATGATCGAGCCATGTTGGGAAATGAGGCTCTGGTCTGTCACTACACACTGAACCATTCGTGTCGCATATGTCTGGTATTGGCCTCAAGAAAAATCATGCCAGCTGCCAGGATGTCATTAAACATAGCACTTCTCGCATTGCATATTTCTGATGAATAGGCCTTAAAAGAAATCATACCAGTCGCTGGGCTGTCACTGCGCACAGTGCACCATTTCACTCAAAAGAACAGTTAGCCTATACCCTGCATGGTTTTGTTTGGGGGGCTAGTTGTTAGTCCCTACCTTTGTTCCAGGCCTGGCCTAGTAGAAATCTCCCTGTAAATTGCCACATTCCCAACCTTGATGTATGCTCATACGCCGCAAATAAACTATTTTGACTCAGTGGTCCAGTTAGAATTGTGATACTGTAAAACCAAGTGCTAAAATTCATAATATTTCAGTGAGGACAGTTACGTCAGATTTAACCTGACCTGCATTTGAGGTTTAGTAGTGTCTCAGCTCGAGAGATGCTCTGGAACAATATGAGAAAGCATGATACGGACTGTCCCTAAGATCAGAACCCTCAGCAGAGCCTGAGATTCTTTTGAATCTCGTAAAAGTTTAAGTTACTGAACATGATATGAACAAGTGCTGCTTAGGATAAACAATGGTAATTATAAAGTAGGAGGCTGAGGAGGTGGAGGGAGATGACAAACAGATTTCTTAGTATCCCAAGTATGAGCGGTGCAGTGGGCACGGCACCAGAGAAATGACGGAGCACTGCCTCGATTCTAAAAGCTCACTAATTAGTTGTGCGGAGCTAAAGTTAAGAATGACTGGACAAAAAAAGGCTCGTAACCAGCCAGACTACCGTGCCAGACTTAACTAATAAAAGTCCATTAAGTTGACTAGTTGTAACTTAGAAACATAACTCAATCATTTACGACTGTAAAATATCTCTCAAAATCTTGTTCCAACCCTAAAAACATGCCGATTGTTATCTTAGGTAATTCTCTTGGTTACATTCCTAATCTAGCCATGTCAGTGTCACCATCCAATCATCCTCTCATATAAGTGGTTAATCTAAAAGTACAAACCTGACTTTACTGGCAAGATGGACATTATGGTAACAGTCTCATATTGACTGACTCTTCCATGCCCAGCATAACAAGAGCCTGTAGATAAAATAATGTTCATTACTGAGCAAAAGTATAACTCTTCCCAGGTACAGTGACACCAGTGTTCATTTAACCTGAAACAACCTCTTATCTCACAATAAGATTAGCAGCAGGGAGAGAGAATAAATTGAATTGCATAGGAATTGATGAAACTGGATATTGGTACTGGCAGGAACTGCTTTCTGATATTCATTGTGCCAAATAATTATGAATGTCCATCAATTTGAAATATTGCCTTGGAAAACTGCAGGAAGTTCAAGAGATGTTCTGCTGACATCTGCTGGAGGTGCGCCTTGGTCTATGGCAGCACCCCTCCATCTTCATTTTTTCTTTCTATAAACAAAAGTTATTTCATTTCCATAAAAACCCACTGTGCAGTACAGTGAAACAACATCACCATCAGTAAACTATAATCGAATTCTCTCATTTGATATTGTTAGAGGGAAAATATGTTCAATTTGATTTTCATGGTGCTAAATACTTTATGTCCTCAGGAGTCTTTAAGCATTATATTGTTAAGCATGACTATGTATTGCAATCTGCCTCAAGTGAATATTTGACTGACAAGACATTGTTTCCGATAATCTGCATAATTAATTGTGAGGAGAACACTATCTAGATCCATGTGGACTATGAGTTGGAGGAGGAGAGAATTGAATATTCCCTTATAGAACATAAAAAATAATTGAGTACAAACCTTGTAGACAAATAAGATGTTTTAAGCTTGACAAGATATGATTCAGTTGGAAATGCATACAGTCTTTCTAGACTTACATTTTGTTTTACCATAGCAGGCAATTACTTGAAATTCTCCAAAATCAGACAACTTAAAATAACTAATTTAAGTCTATGACATGAGCACACAAAAGCACAATGATTGCAGTCTGAAGAGTGATGATTATAGGATGTTTGGAGTGACAATGAAAAGAACATGAGAGTGTGCAAGGCTGGGCTTACCAGCACTTTTAGATCAATGGCAGATTCCTTGCTTGACTATAAAGAGGCTTTCTTCCAGCATCTATAATCATTTTTATACATTCAGTCTTTGGATTGCATATGTAAAAACTGAATGAGGAACAAGCAAAGCAAATAATGAATGGGAAGAGCTTCTTATAAGTGAAATACTGCTTGCAAACCAGTCTCCATTCTACCTGGCTCAGAGGACGCCAATTCTTTCTTAGCATAATGCTAACAGAATTCAACAAGAAAACCCACAGGAAAACAACAAAGCTAGCAGAATTAACATTACTCCTTTCAAAAAGTGTAATAAGAACCGATCATGAAAACAGACTCTCCCTGTGCTTCAGAGCTTCCTATAAGTCTAATACTGCTTGGAAACCGGTTTCCAGGTTATCTGGCTGTGAGGATGCCAATCCACGCTTAGCATAATGCTAAAAGAATTCTATGCGAAATCCCAATGGAACATGGCAAACATACTTTTAAAAAACTGAAATAAGAACCGAACAGGAAAACAGACTGTCCTGTGCTTCAGAGCTTCCTACAAGTCCAATGCTGTTTGCAAACTGCTTTCCGGTTTACCTGGCTCAATGGACGCAAAATCTTGGTTAGGATAATGCCAAAAAAATCCAGTGGGAAATCCCACAGGAAAAAACGGCAGAACTAACGAGTTATAAATACACTTTTTTCATTGAAATAAGTATAATAACGTAATGGGCATAAACTACCATAACTACCGAACATGAAACAAGCTATGGTAGCACCGCATTAGCATTGTGACTTCATTAGGCCTACATGACAAACTCCTAAACAACCTGAAACACCAGGTCCTGACACAGGGTTCAAACAGCACAGAGGCAACAAAATTCAGGGACTTTTCAAAGACCCCTCAAGTGCTCTCAAGCAATTTCTTTACGTGTAAATTATGCGCAAAATCATGAGGTACCAACTTAATTTGTTTATTGTTTCAGTGCGTCTATTGCCGCCACATTAGTTTGTTTGCTGGTGAGGTACCATTGGCTATCTACTCAGAAGACCAGAGGCATTCAACATTGTTCCTGAGGGCCCACTGTATATGCTGGTTTTTGTTCCTACCACAATTGTAATTGCAAGATTTCAGCAAGTTGTTAATAAGTCTTAGTTAAGTGTATTTCATGTGTAGAACCGTTTATTATTCTTTGGACACATTTTCATAGAAACATCCAAACATGCCATGAAGAATAAAATACCCTTGAAGATAGTGTGTTTATTTCCTCATTGCTAGCAATTTCATGTAATGTAACATTTTATACAGATCAAATTAGACACTAAGAAGATCAGTAAACCCCAAGTCAGGTTGTAAGACACAAGTATTTGAAGTTCTATCAAAAAAAAAACTTTGTGAACTTTATCAGATAAACATAACACAAAACTGGATTGACTTAATTACTTGTTGAATAAATTTGACATCATGTGCCAATTCTGATGGGACCACTTCGTCAAAAAAAGCAAATATTTATTGACAATATTCAGGGATACAATCATACATTAAGTTTGGCGACATGGCTCTGTTATGAGAGATCCCTGCCCGTCCGAACAAGGAACCGAAGGCAGGGAGCTGCTAGAAACCCCCCTCCAAGGAAACAGAGCCAAAGCAACAATGACCTCACGAAAGAGACATTGCTATAGAATGTAATTTAGACAAAGAGAACCGGGTTTAACGAATGCAATAGATCGGCATAGCAGGGGTGGAGGAGGGTTGTTGAGCTAGCGCACAGAGGAGCAGCTTCCTGAAGGCGAGCTTAAGTAGAATAGTATATTACCGGCCAAGCAATCATCAGGCGGCTAGATCAGATGACAGTCATGTGTTTCTCAGGTGACTCCCTAGCAGGTAGCTGCTCCTCTGATAGTAGGTTTGACTCCATGGCCTATCAGAACTTACGTCAAGTCTTCATTTCTGATAGGACCACTTCGTCAAAAAAAGCAAATATTTACTGACAATATTCAGGCATACAATCATACATTAAGTTTGGCGAGATGGCTCTGTTATGAGAGATCCCCGGCCGTCCGAACGAGGAACCGAAGGCAGGGAGCTGCTAGTAACCCCCCCAACAGAACCATGCCAGCAAGTCAGCTGAAATGCTGAAATGTTTAGAAGCAGTAGATGCATAGTAGTTACCCGGCGCTGACAATTTTTTTTGAAGCCGATACAAGAGAAATACACTAGAAGAGTGTGCTAGGTGTCGTGACAGCACGGCGGTTGCCACGATTTCTCTTGATGCCAATACAAGAGAAATATTCTATGTGAGAGTAGAAGTGACGTGACAGGCCAGCAGCTGGAACGATTTCTCCTGATGCTGATACAAGAGAAATATGAAATGTATTATGTGTCGTGACAGCCCGGCGGCTGGTACAATTTCTCTTGATGCCGATACAAGAGAAATATACTATACGAATGTTCTTCGAGTGTCAGCCCAGCGGCTGGTACTCATTTCTCTTGATGGCGATACAAGAGAAATATTCTATATGAATTGAAGTATGTGTAGTGACAACCTGCTGGTTGGCACGATTTCTCTTGATGCCGATACAAGAGAAATATTCTATATGAAGTGTATTACCTGTCGTGACAGCCCGGCGGCTGGCACAATTCTCTTGATGCCGATACAAGAGAAATTCTATATGCTGTGTAACATGTGTCGTGTCAGCCCCACATCTAGCACGATTCTCTTGATGCCGATACAAGAGAAATACTATATGGGTATACTATGTGTAGAGATAGCCCGGTGGCTACCTCAATTTCTCTTGAGCCATTTCAGGAGAAATATATAGTACAATACAATCTGGTGTGATAGTAAGCTAGTACAAGCATGATAAAACAGGACGCCCCTTTTTTTATATTAAATGAAGGTGTGAGTAGTGATGATTGAGATGGAGTAGAACAGTGTTGGGATGCTGATACCCTGACTACGTGAATGCGAGACGACGCGTGAGCAGGAGTGTGTTTAGGAGAGATATTAGGGTGTTGTGTTTGGACATGCAAACATTATAACAGTTAAAAACACACAAATCTTACATCATTTTGCTCACCGACTGAAATGCAGAAAGTTAAGAAGCAGTAGATGCATAGTAGTAGCCCGGCGGCTGACAATTTCTCTTGAAGCCACTACAAGAGAAATACTCTATGTGAGTGTGCTATGTGTCGTGACAGCCCGACGGATGCCACAATTTCCCTTGGTGCCGATACAAGAGAAATTTACTATGTGAGTACAATGTGTCGTGACAGCCCGGCGGTTGCCACGATTTTCCTTGATGCCGATACAAGAGAAATATACTATATGGGAATACGATGTGTCGTGACAGCCCGGCGGCTGGCACAATCTGTCTTGATGCCTATACAAGAGAAATATTCTATATGAATGTTCTAAGAGTAACAGCCCAGCGGCTGGTACTCATTTCTCTTGATGCCGATACAAGAGAAATATCCTACATGATGAGTATTATATGTCGTGACAGCCTGGCGGCTAGCACAATTTCTCTTGATGCCGATACAAGAGAAATATACTATATGAAGTGTACTATGTGTCATGACAGCCCGGCGGCTGGCACAATTCTCTTGATGCAGATACAAGAGAAATTCTATATGCTGTGTATTATGTGCCGTGACAGCTCGGCGGCTGGCACGATTTCTCTTGATGCGGATACAAGAGAAATATACTATATGAGGTATACTATGTGTAGAGATAGTCCGACAGCCACCTTAATTTCTCTTGAAGCCATTTCAAGAGAAATATGCTACGATAAAGATCTAGCGTGTCAGCAAGCTGGTACAAGTATGATGAAACAAGATGAGCTTTTTTTATATATTAATGAAGGTGAGAGTGGTGATGAATGAGATGCCGTAGTATAGTGTTGTGACGCTGATACCCTGGCTATGTGACTGGTAGAGGATAGACGTCGCTTGAGCAGAAATGTGTGTAGGAGTGGAGATTAGTGTGTAGTGTTCAGAGCATGCAAAACCTTGCAACAGCTAATTACCAGACAAATCTTACAACATTTGCTCATTAATTTTGCAGCTCATTGAATCCAGAGTGAAGGTGTTGATCATATGCCAAAGATGACCAATGTCGCATGGCCGTCAGTGTCTAGACAGACGCAACGGAAACGGCGGTTGTGCTGCTCCAACACGGAAGGAGTGAAGAGTGTGGAGTTGAGGGGAGAGGCCACAGCTAGCAAACTAGGGGAAGTCGTGCAGCAAACCAGGACCGAAGATGGGTCTCTTAGCTTCCATGAGGAACAGATGTAGTTCGCTGGATATACTCCATGGACCAGACTGTTCCGAAGGTGGAGACTGGGCAGCATTTAGCAGAGGGTCAGATGGCAATGATAGCGAAGACCAGCAGCATGCTCAGGGCAGGGCCCCACCGCAGACATGGAGGGAACACAAAACCAGGCAATTAGTGGAGAGCAGGAGGTGGAAGCAGTGCTAGGAATATACCATGAAATAATGTTGTGTACTTAAAGTTGATATGAAAATAAATCTCCATGATTGCAAAATATGAAGATCATTCATGAAAGATGCCAAAATCCACCCCCCCAAAAACAATGTCGTTGGCATAAACCAAAGACCAGAAGCTAATAACGAGCATAACCCAAAGACCAGATTGATGCCTTTACAGCCAGAGACCGTGTGGTCTTTATGACTTTTGGTTGTAATGTGAATATAGGCCACTAGATGGCAGTATTTACCTTTTTTTATTCAGACTGGAGGTTTAGACATGTCCTGGACATGTCTGGGGAAAGTCCCAGAAAATAAAAAAAGAGGTCTCAATGTGGGTGGGGTCTGCAAAAGAGTATATAGAGAGTAGAATTGAGACAGTAAAGTAGTAGGAAAAATTGCAAGAAGAAGGATTCGTGTGACCAGACTTGTCATTTCTGTTCAAGACCTGTGAAGTTTCTTTTGTGGATTTTTGCCTGTGTTAGAGCATTTTTCCTTACCCAGGACATCACCAAGCCACCCCAACAAAGAGGGACTGTAAATATTTCTGTTTTTGTTGTGTTCAATCTTGGTCATTAGTTGTAGGTTATTGTTAGTTGTTGTCTTTGTTAATTAAATGTGTTTAAGTTTTTAAAACTGTCTCTGTCATCCCTTGCTGTTGCTGTTATGTTGTAAATGTAATAACAAATTGGGGCCATAACATGGTAAACTAGCAAACTTAAAGGCCACAGTACTGTAGATTCTGCGCAGACAGAAACAAAGCCATTTCGAATGAAATGATAGGCAAGATGACCAAACCGCAAGCGATAGTGAATACCACGCACCTTGTTGAGCTAGCGCACGGAGGAGCAGCTTCCTGAAGGCGAGCTTAAGTAGCGGGTAGCTGCTGCTCTGATAGTAGGCTTGACTCCATGGCCTATCAGAACTTACATCAAGTCTTCATTTATTTTTTTTACAGGTTAGGAGCCAACTACTTCTTTGATTTGAGTGGTTACATTGTTTTCTCGCATTTTGTGTTTTTTCCCCATACACCACAATGTGGGTATAGTTTCTTTCATTCTTGACGGCATACATAGATATTTCTGTTAACATGAGTTAAGAGGGCAAATTACAAAACCCAAAACCAGTGAAGTAGGCACGTTGTGTAAATCGTAAATAAAAACTGAATACAATGATTTGCAAATCCTTTTCAACCTATATTCAATTGAATACACTGCAAAGACAAGTTACTTAATGTTCGAACAGGTAAACTTTGTAATTTTTTGCAAATATTAGCTCATTTGGAATTTGATGCCTGCAACATGTTTCAAGAAAGCTGGCACAAGTGGCAAAAAAGACAGAGAGTTGAGGAATGCTCATCAAACACTTATTTAGGGAACAAATGCGTGAGCTGATTGTCGAACAGTTTAAAAACAACATTCCTCAACGAGCAATTGCAAGAAATTTAGGGATTTTATCATCTACGGTGCGTAATATCGTCAAAAGGTTCAGAGAATCTGGAGAAATCACTGCACGTAAGCGGCAAGGCCGAAAACCAACATTGAATGCCCGTGACCTTCGATCCTTCAGGCGGTACTGCATCAAAAACCGACAACAGTGTGTAAAGGACATCACCACATGGGCTCAGGAACACTTCAGAAAACCACTGTCAGTAATTACAGTTCGTCGCTACATCTGCAAGTGCAAGTTAGAACTCTACAATGCAAAGCGAAAGCCATTTATCAACAGCACTCAGAAATGCCGCCGGCTTCGCTAGGCCCAAGCTCATCTACGATGGACTGATGCAAAGTGGAAAAGTGTTCTGTGGTTTGACGAGTCCACATTTCAAATCGTTTTTGGAAACTGTGGACGTTGTGTCCTCCGGACCAAAGAGGAAAAGAACCATCCGGACTGTTAAAGGCGCAAAGTTCGAAAGCCAGCATCTGTGATGGTATGGGGGTGTATTAGTGCCCAAGGCATAGGCAACTTACACATATGTGAAGGCACCATTAATGCTGAAAGGTACATACAGGTTTTGGAGCAACATATGTTGCCATCCAAGCAACGTCTTTTTTCATGGACGCCCCTGCTTATTTCAGCAAGACAATGCCAAGCCACATTCTGCACGTGTTACAACAGCATGGCTCCGTAGTAAAAGAGTGCGGGTACTAGACTGGCCTGCCTGTAGTCCAGACCTGTCTTCCATAGAAAATGTGAGGCGCATTATGGAGCATAAAATACGACAACGGACACCCCGGACTGTTGAACAGCTTAAGCTGTACATCAAGCAAGAATGGGAAAGAGTTCCACCTAAAAACTTCAAAAATTGGTCTCCTCAGTTCCCAAACGTTTGCTGAGGGTAATTAAAAGGAAAGGCAATGCAACACAGTGGTAAAAAGGCCCCTGTACCAACTTTTTTGCAATGTGTTGCTGCCTTTAAATTCTAAGATAATGATTATTTGCAAAAAAAAAAAAAAAAGTTTCTCAGTTTGAACATTAAACATCTTGTCTTTGCAGTGTATTCAATTGAATACACGTCGAAAAGGATTTCCAAATCATTGTATTCTGTTTTTATCTACGATTTACATAACGAGCCAACTTCACTGGTTTTGTGTTTGTAATGGTTCTTACCATTAAATGCACTTAATGAATAGAAATAATCAGATTGTTAAAATCCTGTGAAAACAATTGTCGTAAGAACAAAAACAAACATTCGCAGTGGGTTCCCAGGAATGGCACTGAATACCACTGCAGTGGACTGAATGAAAAAATCAAGGCTAGCTCAAACGTGACTGTCCATGACCCTGGGACTGACGGACTATCACAGTGCTACAGTTAACTCAGTGCTAACATAATGGGGAATAGCATTCAGGGGCAAATGGGAATTACATTTATTTTCCATTAAATTACGCGATTGAGTTGTGCTCACTAAAGCTTGCAACGAAAAAAAAATTTACTCAACTTGTTTTATAACTTAAATGATACATCCACTCGTGCAAGCTCCTCTGCATCGTAAGACTGATCTGAACAACTCAATTTAAAGATTATTGGATATGTCAGGCGCAGTTGTCCAATCTGAGTGTTTTACCAAATGCGCTGCGTGATTGATCAATCGGATATTAACGTGGCATTTGGAAAATCGACAAAAACACATTTCATTATGCAAAAATAAATTCTCAATGTATACTGCACTGAGACTGCTGAAATGAGGGAAAATTCCTCTTGTAGCTTGAGGCTGTTAAATTTGTTTCATCACCTGAAAATAATCATTGTGCTGTGCATGGATGCCACTCATGTAATATCAAATTAGACAGACGCTCAGGGGTGCATTTCCCAAATGCAAAGTTGCTAACTAAGTTGGCAACATATATAGTTCATTTACTCACAGTCAGTGCGCCCTGGGTCCAACTATCTAAGTTAGCACTGTGCTTTCGAGAAACACACCCCTGGGCTTCCTGTGCATCTTGGATGCGGGTCAGGAGTAAAGATTAGTGGGAGAGAGCCGTTATTCCGATGGCGAGTGCAAGAAAATTTTCGGATGAAGCGCAAGTGGTTCAATAAAACTTGCAGATAAATGGAAGAAGCTATGAGACCCCACGGCATGACTGAGTTTGAGCTGATGACTAGTGACTTGATTTGACTTGGACATGATGACTTGGTCACAACTCTGGCCCCAAATTCCTTACCCTGCTCAGAATCTAATGACTCTGTGGCTGATTTCGAATCGCTTAAGTCCTCTCAAAGGTAATCGTCTTCTGGCTTTCGCCAGTGAAACCGAGGATCCCATTCCAACCCCTACTCTGCCCCTTTTACTAGTCTAGGAGGGTATGGTGAGATAGCCTCCTCACACTCGCTTCAGGCATCAGTCTGCCCTGTGGCTTGATGTCTGGGAAAACAAGTTTCATTATCTCTACAATGAGAGCTGCAATTAGTACCCCAGCTGACGACAGGGTTGTTCTGTTCCCCCCAGCTGATGCAAGGTCTGTGTTCCCGTAACCAAGAATACCCTAAAACAATAGGAAAAGCAGGGGAACTGACAATAAAAAACCGAACCTCCTCCGAGTGGCCACCAAAGATGAACACACAGTATTTAGCGGTTCAGACACCTCGGTTATCACTCCCGATCCGAGCTGGCGACCGTCCAAAGTTCTGATCGAGCGTGACTGTAGAAGCGTAACAATGGGAACGGAGTGTACCCAATATCCATGAAACAATCTACTGCGCCCGAATCTACGAACGCTTTAATACTAAATCTCTTGCACCCCACAGTCAGTTCGGCAGGGTCCGTTTTCCCTGACGCTTAGGACAATGTGGACAGGTATGACCTGGCTTATAAAAATTAAAGCAGATTATTCTTCAGCTAGTAGGTTTATTAGTTCAACTGTCAAACGAACTGTCAATTTGCATGGGCTCAACCGGGGTACAACCTTCAGTGAGTGGAAGAGGAGCTGAACACTCGCCACTAGCAACTTTAGCCCCATTATCAGCTAGCGGCAAGCTGTTGAGCTTCTCCCTGTTGCGTTCGCGTATGCGGTTGTCAATTCTCACAGCTGTACGTGCTAAAGAGTCTAAAGTCAAACAGGGTTCTATAGAAGACAACGCGTCCTTTATTTCCTCAGTAACGGCATGGCTAAATACAGACATTAGAGGAGCCTTCGGCCAGCCTGCCTCTGTGGCCAGAGAGCGAAAAGCAATAGAAAATTCAGCTGCACTTTCTTTGCCCTGTTTAAGGTGTGTTACAACCCAAAACGTAACAAGTGCCAATAATGTAATAATTTGGGCCCATTGGAAACATAATAAAGCCAATAACGTAATAACTTGCCAATAACGTAGTAACATTTCCCTACCAATAACGTAATAACATTTTGCCAATAACATAATAAGGTATTACATTATTGGCAGGTTATTTTGTTATTGGCCTTACACTAAAAAAAAGTTTTGATAATGTAATAACCATGCCAATAACATAATAATTTTGGCCCATTTGAAACGTAATAAAGCCAATAACGTAATAACCTGCCAATAACGTAATAACATTTCTCTACCAATAACGTAATAACATTTTGCCAATAACGTAATAAGGTATTACCTTATTGTCAAGTTATTATGTTATTGGCCTTACACTAAAAAAAAAACTTTGATAATGTAATAACTATGGCAATAATGTAAGAATTTTTAAAAATGTTCTTTTGCTTACATTCCTGTTAGAATGTATAGATGATTGACCCAACCTACTGTCTGCTTACATTATTAGCCTACACTATTGGCTGATTTTTAAGTATGCTTGCTATGCTATGGATTTACCCCACCTCTTGTCGTTTATCCATTATTGTTTTTTTTTTCTACAACATTCTGACCCATTTAAATGAATGGTGGAATGTTCAGGCTGATGATGTTGCAATGACTTGTTCAACCCAGCCAGACTGCGCGGGAGAGAGGCAGAAGAGGACAGCTGAAGAAGTCCAAGGCTTCTTTTCTTCCATATTTTTTAGAATGGTAGCAAGGCAAATAATTTTCAGCAATTAGTAACAATGGTAATTGTGCTTAAATTATTATAATATTAAGTAGTCTAATAAACAGTGTTTTAAGTTAACATAAGCTAAGGTTGGTTGACAGGTATGCTAACCATGCTAATAATACTAAATTGTTACCAACTAAATGTGAATTCGGTATTAGTTAGCTAATGTTGTTCTTATGCCCTGGTGGAACAGACATCTAGGGGTTGTGACAACGTAGATTAGCGATGATGCTAAAATACTAATTATGGTAACATTTCTTATTATGTTAACGTGATATAATTAATTATATTTTTTATTGTTACTGAGCTGAAGTAGGTTAGCTGACGTGATAACTATGCTAACTATCTTAAAAATGCTAATTATGTTACAATGTTAACTGATTAGCTATGAATCTAGCCTTACTCAACAAAAGTAGGTTAACAAAGATGCTAATAATGTTAACAGACTGTATAATTAACATTATTAGCATAATTAAGTTATTGACTGTTTCCAGTGCTATATACAGTAGCTCAGGGTAGATTATTTATGCTAAATATGCTAACACTCATCACACACGGCACTTTTAGCATTTTCTGTGGGAATGCAGTCTAGTTATAGCCTGGGAAATCCCACGCTGCCTTGTCCGATCGTTCCCATCTGAAAGACAGCATGGAAACAATACACTTTTGTGCAGGTTGTGCCAGTTTACCAAATTAAATTAACACATGATCTTAACATCAAATGTTATCTTAATGGGATATATTGTAAAATACATTTCCTGTACATTTATTTCTTTGAAATATATTTTACAGTTGAGTTTGAAGTGGATTAAGAGGATAGATTCATTAGAATTGAGTGGGTTGTTTTCCAGCAGGGGCTATTTTACAATTTTGCTTGAAAATAAAAAAAGGAACACACTGAAAAGAAAAGAAGAAACGGAAGTGCTACAAGGACCCTTGACTCTTCATAGAAAACACAAGTGCTCTTTCAGTTTTTGTGTGGATCAAACATTAAAAGGAGGAAATCTGAGACACTCCGGTTTCAAATTTTTTACTTAAGGCAAGAAAAGTCTGATTGACGCATTTAGACCCTAATAGTAATAGTAGTCTGTAGTTTTTTTGTTTTTTTTAATGTTACAAACAAAAGGGACATTTTATTTACTATTTTTGTAGTTCATGTTTTAAATTTGCAGTTCAAATTCAAAGTTAAATTGAGCATACAGTATGTGTTTGTCATTATTATGATACTTTAGATAAAAACTTAGAAGTAAGACAATTTGTTTTCATATGTAGGAAATGCTGGAAATGCAGAGGATAACAGATTAAAGTATATCCAGTCATTGTAATGTGTTGCTACATTACTGGGAAGAGGTGAGAAGAAATATGAACAGTAAAACAATAAAGTAAATTGCAAATATTGAAGTCATCTGTGCTACATATCCCTCCGAATAACCTGCCAATAATGTAGGCAGACAGAAGATTTGGTCAACCCTCTTTTTAAGAGGCAATATTTAGACATTTTCTAACATGAATGTAAAAATAAAAGCTTTTTTTTAGTGTAAGGCTAATAACGCAATGACCTGCCAATAACGTAATACCTTATTACGTTATTGGCAAAATGTTATTACGTTATTGGTAGAGAAATGTTATTGGCAGGTTTTTACGGTATTGGCTTTATTACGTTTTAAATGGGCCCAAATTATTATGTTATTGGCAGTTATAATGTTAGGGGCAGTTATTACGTTTTGGGTTGTAACAAGGTGCATCGAACACGTGGCTGCGTCCTGACTACTAATGTCTTGATCGGAAACAGACACCATCTCCCTTACAAGGGCCTCTGCAGAATTTACGACCGGTGAATTAGATCGAATTAGTGGGCCGACCCAATTGAGCGCTGTGCCAGCCAACAGGGATAATAAAAATGCAACCTGAGAATCTTCATTAACAAAATGTGACAGCTGAGCCTTAAATAATATCTCACACTGGGCGATAAAATCCTTACACTTTCCAGCCTCGCCACTATAACTTTGGGGCAGTTGTAACTTAGGTTCTAGGGGAGGATGTATGGATGGTGCTTATGCAACTTTTTGTGAAGTTTGTGATGTTAGAAATTTAATACTCTCAGACAAGCCTAACAGAGAACTCTGCTGATTGTGAAGAGCGGTCTTTTGTCGGTGTAGTCTCTCAACAAGTTCAGATCACTGAATGCAAAAACCTGAAAGTGATTGAGCGAACCCAGCTAACATGTCTTGTTGGCTGGCAATAGCCCTCTTAATTTCAGCCACCGCTGGCGTCTCCATAGTGGTTAGAGTGTACTGTGATGGCTGCTGGAATAGGACGCCAAGAGCAGCGGTCGGAAATAAAAGGAAACACTCACTGCGCACTGAGAGACTAAAAATAGATAAAAATAATGAGACTCGCGCTACCAACGGACCTGACGCCACTTGTGGTAGCAAACAAGCGAGCTCGAGGAAAACAAAAGAAAACAGAAATAAACCCTTACTCACTAACACTATTCCTGATAAGCAACTACGAGCCTGACAATATCTCTCTAGAGACCTTACCGTCTAAAGCGCCAAAGAAGGACTGACACTCTAGCAATGGGAGCGAGGCGAAATGGGAGCTTAAATAGAGTCCGGGCCACGCCCCCAATCAATGCCAACTGGCCCAGGAATCCGATAGGGAGTAAACGATATCGTCCCGGACGAGAGCAACAAACAGCTCTCAAGGCTCCCAAACCATGGCAATACGCCACTTGAAAAACTGGTACTTGAAAAAAATTCATGAGCCAAAACATTTTAGATAAGGACTTATTCCAAGCAAATACTAGATCATGATAATTCTACAAATGTTGATCAAGTAACTGCAATAATTGTCCAACAGAAAGAAAACTTATACAAAAGTATTTTGACTGCAATAACACTAATTTGTTATTTTCATTGGGTTCGTGCTCACGAAGATCCCCTCCAACTACATTGTCAAATGCAGTTATAAGTTGTTAGGTCCAAAAGGTTTCAGTATCAGCTCAGGTGCTGCATTAAGTTCACAAAAGAATGTTTGGTGTTACTTTATATCTCAATAAGAGTACAGATGGGTCCAAGTGGGGCGATATATATTCTCAGTAAGAGTTGATTTTATTCTCACCATTTTGCTGCGTTTAGCGTTGAATTGAAGGTTCTTAATTGGAGCATGATTACAGGACGCTTCAGGGCACTTGTCTCTGGCTCTCTGTGTTTGCTGTCCTTAAAAATCCTGTGCTGTCTCAGTTCAAAAACCCTATTGCTAAAATGGATGCTGTCAACCAAATGAGCTGTACCACTGAGTTAGACACGCCATGAGCATACTTTTTCATATTTATAATCTGTTCTGGCATACAAGCAGTGATCCATTATATCAACACTATGATTTCATCACAGATGCGAGAAATCATGTCTACACATATAATTATGTTGCACTGAACTGCAAAATAAAATGTGTTTATTTATTTGAAACCAGATGCTTCATAATCAATTTACCCTTGTCTTTTCTAAACTGCAATTCTCTGCAGACCTTGCATCATAATATTTGCAGTTTATTTTGTTTTCATTATGCTGCGAGAGCACTCAAAAAGATGGGCTACTTCATATAATGTTTCAGCTGTCTCCTTTAATGAGCAAATTTTTGTGCAAGGCAGGTAATTTTAGGAATCAACCTCAGAATTTCAATTAAGAATTTTAAAGTGTCATTAGGATTTCATTTTCAATTCCTTAGGCTGTATACATATCATAATTGGCACTAATTAACCTGAGTGATTGCATAGCTGGATGGGACAAGTCAATGAAAGAGGCAAAATGAGTACAAATGTTTCTTTCACCAATGTAATGTCTCTGGAAATTTTTAACTTGGTATCTTGGTGTTATTTCTGAATACAGCAATATTTACGCCATCAGACACAGAAGGATTTTGACAACATTTATTATGGCCAAGAAACAGATAATGCATTTTGTAAGAAAAGATGAGAGCCTTTTCATCCTTATACAAAATGATACTCATGGTGAGGGACAGGGCTTTGACGGTCCAGGACTCAGGGTAGTGAACGGAAAGATCCTTAGAAAGAGACAGAAAAACGGGGTTGACGCACTGGATAAAACTACTGCATGTTAATAAAAAAACCCGTCCTGTGTCATGTGCCAAGTGAGAAATTATTAGCAGACTGGTCAGGAAACAGTCAACACTCCTCTATCCATTTCCTGCAGCACAGAGGCCCTACACTTACACCAGGCTGTAAGATCACTTGATTTTTTAAACACGAGTATACTATGGACCTCCTCGGTGACTCAGGCTGTAGCAAGCCCCACTGGCAACGTTAATGCATGCTCAGTGCCATTGGTTCCACATGGATTTGCTTAACACTACCACCGGTACCAAACGGACCTCCCCGGTGACTAAGGCTGTAGCAAGCCCCACTGGCAACGAGTCAATGAGTGTGCTTACACCGGACTCACTGCGTTGCATTTCTCCTCAACATCTGACAAATCACACCCTGCGCAGCAATTATGTAAAGCTTCCATTTTTGCCAAAATGCTAGAGTACAAACTCAACGCTTCACCACAGAGAAGATAGATCAGTACACGGACAAAACAATAAAACATCCAGTTGATATGAAATGAAACACCGCTGGTTCGCATTGCAGGCTAGACCAGCAAACGAAGTAAAAAATATGTAAACTTTATCAACAGAGCACTTTCCAAACAAATGACAAACCCAACACAACCAGGAAATTAAGTACATTTATTAATAAATGGGCAACTTATCCATGGTAGAAGCACAAAATCTGTAAACACTAATCAAATCAAAGTAAGCCCACCGTTTTTCAACCCTTTCAGTGGGGAACAAATGCTGTGGCCAATTTGTAGTTGCATTTAATACAACATGTTGTTCTCATGTCATGTTTAAGTTCTGTGCCTGGCTATGCCATGTTTGATTCTGTGCTTAGCGACCACTGCATATGTCTGACTATTCTTAGGATTGTGTTTTGTGTTTTGGTAGTTTAAATTTCTTGTTTATTATTTTTCATGTTGCGATCATTTAGTTTTCCATGCCATGTTTTCATTTCCATGCTTTGCACTTTGTCTCCCCTGTCTTGTCATGTGTGTATCTTTGCTCACGGTCCCTTGTCTTGCGTGCCACTCATTCGGGTGATTTATTGGTTTCTGGGTTTCAATCTTCTTTCATTATCTCGTGTTCTTCCTTCCTCTCTCTTTTACTGTCTTACAAACACATGGTAACAGTTTATTGTTTTTGCTAATTACTAACCACAATAATCTTGTATATTTTTACTAACTTTCTAACATGCACTCGGGATTGTATAGCTGCACATACTAATTGACTAACGATCTCTCAGCAGTCGCTCAATTCTAATCTCCGCCTCCTTGCCTAATTATCTCTGCTGCAAGTTTCTGTGGATTTCCACTTATACTTTGTGCTTTCCTTTTCTTTTATCTTGGCACTTTAGTACTCCTTACCTGGAGCTGTTGTTTTGTACTTAGGTTTGTCTTGTGATCCCTGTCTGCGTTTTGGCTACGGCCAAATTCATGTAATTAGTTTATTCCTCATGTTTCTCTCCCTGATCATTGTTACCATTGATTGCACCAGTTCTCCCTGGTCATGTGTTTACCCCGGATGTGTATATAAGATGTCTGTTTGGTTCACTTTCTTGTCAGATCGTTCTCCCTAGTTTTCTCGTGCCAAGTTTCTCGCCTTGATTTCTCAGTGTTTATCTTTCTGACTGGATTGCCCGACTTTCGATTCTTGCCTTTGTGATTTTGGATTATTGTTGCATCTGTGTGTTTTGACCATTTTTCTGCCCAACTACGAGATCTGTTTGCTGCCCTGGTAACGATTCAAATTACGTCCTGTGGATTCTGGCTTGGTTCTCTGATAGAACTATTCCTGTGTACCAGACCCATTTCTGTCCGACTAGATGACTGTGATTGCTACACTGGTTTTTGATTCTATTTTTGCCCAACTGGATTTTGACTTTTGGATTGTGGACTCTGTACTGTTGCTTTCGGCCCTGCGGGGGTCACCCCCCTTATCAATAAACCAAGCTCTACTGCATTTCCTGGTTCTCGCGACTGGTTCCTGATCGGTACATTACACACTAGCCATAGGGGAGACTGGGGTCCGATGAGCCATGGAGACCAATGAGTCATATCACTATTTTGCGGACAATCAATGACAGGGCTGCTAAAATTGGCACAATATTTGACCATCGACTGATGAGTCATGTGGATAAATGAGCCATATCACAATTTTGCATATTTTAAACACCTTTGGCATCGATTGATCGCAAAATAGTGATATAGCTCATTGGTCCCCATGGCTCATCGGACCCCAGTCTCCCCAGCTCGTGCTCTGCAGGGGGTGATTGTTACTAATCTAAAGGAACAGTGACTCGCCCGTCGTCATGGTAACGAAAGGCAAAGACAGAGAAAATGGCAAAAATTTCAGTAACAGGGCAAGTTGGTTAGATCCCTCCTGGCAAAAAACAGAGGCAGGCTCATCTGGAACGCACATGCCAGAGGGCGCAGGGATCCGTTGGGTGGTTTGTGAGGAGACACAGAACGTCCCAAACTGAGAATTAATATATAGATCATTTATCTCGGGGGATTGCGTGTGATACTGTAATTACCACGTGAGCTTATTGATCTCGCTTCTCAAACTGTCCAGACTTGGTGTGCGGTGAAAACGCACAGGTCAAATGCACAGCAATGCAGAGGCAGACCAAACACGCATCTGGCGTAATTTGGGGTTAGCCTGATGTATTGTGTTCTTCAGAAAGTAACCAAGCTTTAGGCCAATTGAAAACACTCTTCTTCTGTGTCTGAAAGCTTGTGAAAAGGTTAATTACATTGGATGTTTTACAGTACAGTAGTGTTATGGCCCCAATTTGTTATTACAATCTACAACACAACAGCAACAGCAAGGGATGACAGACACAGTTTTAAAAACTTAAACACATTTAATTTTTAAACAAAGACAAAGACTAATAACAACTAACTAACTGACCAAGATTGATTAGTAAAAAAAAAACAGAAATATTTACAGTCCCTTTGTTTGTTGGGGTGGCTTGGTGATGTCCTGGGTAAGGAAAATGCTCAAACACAGGCAAAAATCAACAAAAGAAACTTCACAGGTCTTGAACAGAAATGACAGGTCTGGTCGCATGTATCCTTCTTCTTGCAATTTCTCCGACTACTTTACTGTCTCAATTCTTTTCTTTATATACTCTTTTTCAGACCCCACCCACATTTAGACCTTTTTTTTTTATTTTCGGGGACTTGCCCCAGACATGTCTGAAACATGTTCAAACATAGCGCTAGTCTGAGCTGAATAAAAAAAAGGTAAATACTGCCATCTAGTGGCCTCTATTCTCATTACACCTCCATTCCAAAAGGGAAAAATTTTGACTTACAAAGGCAAAATTTTTCTTTTAAATACAAAATGGTTAAGTGGACACTTGTCTATATATACATATCATACGATATTCAAATAAACACGTGACATATATTTACATATTCAAACACGGGATGAGCAATCAGCAATTACATTGTCTGTACCCTTCACGTGCTTAATTTCCAAGTCAAACTCCTGTAAAATCAAACTCCAATTCAACAATCTCCGATTCTTGTTTTTCATCTTACTCAAAAACATTAACGGATTGTGGTCAGTGTACACAATCATTGGCTTTTGCCCTGTACAAACATAAACATCAAAGTGTTGTAAAGATAGAACCAGAGCCAACAGCTCCTTCTCTATTGTGGAATAGTTCCTTTGGTGGCGATTGAACTTCCTGGAGAGGTATGCCACAGGATGCTCAATGTCATCAGAGTCACTTCTCTGCAGGAGCACAGATCCACAAGCTTGGTCGCTAGCATCGACCGCGATGGAGAACGGTTTGTTGAAGTCAGGAGATTTGAGCACGGGGAAGTGACACAGCAGAGACTTCAGGCGATCGAAGGCTCTCTGGCATGCATCATCCCAACTGAACTTTACACCTTTCTTCAGTTGGTTAGTTAGACTGAGAGCAATCTCAGCAAAGTTCTTGCAGAACTTGCGATAGTACCCGATCATTCCAAGGAAGCGGCGCAAAGATTTTTTGTTGTCAGGAACTGGAAAGTCCATGATGGCTTGGACTTTAGCATTTATGGGTGCCACCTTACCCTGGCCTATGACGTAGCCAAGATAGGTGACAGTAGCACAACCAAAGTCACTCTTGCTCAGGTTAACAATCAGGTTAGCCTGGGTCAGGCGCTGGAACAACGTCTCTACATCTTTTAGATGTTCTTCCCAGGAGTCACTCCATGTGATCAGGTCATCGATGTATGCACCCGTGTGTGGAAATCCGGCGATTGTAGACTGTATCATCCTTTGGAACGTGGCTGGGGCATTTTTCATCCCAAAGGGTAGGACTTCACACTGGTACAACCCAGATGGTGCGGCAAAAGCAGAGATGCTCTTGGCCCTCTCAGTTAAAGGCACACACCAATAACCCTTCAATAAATCAATCTTGGTCAGAAACTTTGCTTGCCCCACTCCATCAACACAATCATCAATCCTAGGCATTGGAAACACATCAGTTCTAGTTACAGCATTGACTTTGCGATAATCCGCACAGAATCCAGCACCTCCATCAGGCCTTGGAACCAGCACACAGGGCGAACTCCAATCTGAGTTGGAGGGTCTGACAATATCATGTTGCAACATGTACTCAACCTCTTTCCCAGCAATCTTTCTCCTTTCAGGATTCATCCGGTACGGATGCTGTTTTATTGGTTTGGCATCACCAACATCTACATCACGAGAGGCCATAGAAACTCTTCCTGGAACATCAGGAAACAGATCCTCATATTTCTTGATCAACCTCTCAAACTGATCTCTCTGTGAGGGTTCTAAGTGCTGGAGTTTTACATCAAGATTTTGCAACACTTCAGAATTTGACAATTTACATGAAAGAACTTCAGCTTTAATTCTAGGTTCATCATCTTGAAACTCCCCCTCATCTTCACAAATCTCGGCCATAGGAGAATCTGAAGTGACAGCTGCAACCCTAGCATTTCTGTCATGATAAGGCTTCAGCATGTTAATGTGACACAATTGTTTTGGTTTTCTCCTATCTGGAGTCTTCACAATGTAATTGAGATCATTGAGTTTTGTCAGAATTTCATAAGGACGATGAAATCTAGCCTGCAATGGATTGGACTGCAAGGGAAACAACACAAGGACCTTGTCTCCTGGTTTAAACTCACGGCTTCTAGCCTTATGATCATACCAAGTTTTCATTTTTCCCTGACTTGATTTCAAGTTCTCTTTGGCTAGGTCACAAGCTGCACGCAATCTTTCCTTGAACTTGCTAACATAGTCTAACAGACTGATGTGCGGCTCTTTCTCTTGCCATTGTTCACTCAATAATAGCAAAGGTCCTCTCACTTCATGACCAAACACTAGCTCAAATGGACTGAATCCAGTAGACTCCTGCACTGCTTCTCTAGCTGCAAACAACAGCAAATGAACACCTTCATCCCAGTCTTTCTCATGGTCATAACAATAAGCCCTCATTATTGTCTTGAGAGTGGAATGAAACTGCTCTAAGGCACCCTGACTTTCTGGATGATAGGCACTAGAAAGAATCTGCTCTGCACCTAGTTCATACACAACCTGCTGAAACAATCCTGAAGTGAAATTGCTACCTTGGTCTGACTGAATTTCCCTGGGAAGGTCAAACAACGTGAAGAACTTTATCAAAGCCTTTGAGATTGCAGTTGCTTTGATGTTACGTAGAGGTATAGCTTCGGGGAATCTGGTAGATGCACACATGATTGTCAACAAGTACTGATTTCCAGATCTAGTCTTGGGTAATGGACCAACACAATCAACAATGACCTTAGAGAATGGCTCCCCAAATGCTGGGATAGGCTGCAATGGAGCTACAGGTGGGTCTAACTGGTGTTTTCCAACTACCTGACAAGTGTGACAGGTTTTGCAAAAGTTGGAAACGTCTTTCCGAAGCCCAGGCCAAAAGAAGTGTTTCATGATCTTATCAACAGTCTTGTTAACACCAAGATGACCTCCTAAAGGTAAACTATGAGCCATTGTCAAGATCTCATTCCTGTAGACCTTCGGAACAACAATTTGCCTAACCACTGCCCAATCTGCATTGGCAGGGATATCAGGAGGGCGCCACTTCCGCATCAACACACCATCCTTGAGATAATACCCAACTGGAACTGCGTCTATTTCTTTATCAGGAAGGGCTCTACTCTTTAGTACACAAATTTCAGAATCATTAGTTTGCTCCTCAATCAACCGCTTTCTGGACAGAGACAAGTCTCCAGACACATCAGAATCACCAGACCCTTCCGGCTGGCTGAATAGAGAACTGATAAAAGTATCTGATAAGTCCTCAAACGGAGAAACCATAGTAAGCCAATCAGAGTCATGAGGCGAACCACCTGAGTCCTGACTATTCAATGTGCTGGACGGCACCACAACATCTTCTTCTTTAGCCTTCTTGGCCATAGCATGAGTCACTGCGCAAGAAGGATACAGAGATGGGTCCTCATCCCCATCTTCAGTGCTCGGCTGTGAAGTAAGATGTACAGGGGGAACTACTTTGCCCCCAGCCAGGTCATTGCCTAGCAACAGAGAAACACCCTTTATAGGTAGACTTGACATAAGTCCCACCTTTACCTGTCCTGTAACTAAATCTGACTTCAAGAATATAGAGCGCAGGGGTACAGATACTGTCCTCCCTTCAATACCTTGTACAAGTATGAAATCCCCTGAAGCGGTCTCATCATGTAACTCCAAGGAGTCCATCAAAAAAAGTGACTGAGAAGCTCCGGTATCCCTTAGGATATATATGGGGACAGGAGTAGTATGCTCATTCAGAGCCACAAATCCCTCTGACACAAATGGAAGAAATTCCTCCCTCACGAAGTCAGCTGTATCAGGCTTTTTAGCCCCACAAGAAGCAGGCAATTTAGCAGATCGGTTATCTACTACAGGGGTTTCTAACCTTGTTTTCACAAAGGCATTTGGTTTGGTATACTTTTCTTTTTCTTTCTTAGCTTTAAGGAACCAACAGTTAGTTGTAACATGACCAGATTTCTTGCAATAACTGCAAACTAGACCACTTTTGTCACTGTCAGCTTTCACACTCTGATCAGACCTGTTACTGGATTTCTGAGCACCATCACCAGATTTGTCTTTGTCTTTGGGTGAGGAATCTTGGGTATCACCGAAACCTTTTTTCTGAAATTGGGACCATCTATTGTTACTGCTAGACTGAAATTTGGACTTATATGTGAGAACATATTCATCTGCAAATTTGGCAGCTGATTGCAAATTTAGTGCTTGCTTCTCATTAAGGTAGGTCTTAACATCATCCTTAACACAGTTCTTGAATTCTTCAACTAACACCATCTCTTTTAGTGAGTTGAAATCATCCTTGACCTCCATAGAAGTACACCAGCGCTCAAAGCAAACCTTCTTCTCATTAGCAAATTCCACATAAGTCTGATTTTCAGATTTCTTCAGACCTCTGAATTTCTGTCGGTAAGCCTCTGGAACCAACTCATAAGCTCTCAAAATAACCTATTTGACAACCTCATAATCAGAGGAATCATCTGCAGACAAAGCTGAATAGGCTTGTTGAGCTTTACCCTTGAGGACAGTTTGCAACATCAGAGGCCAGTGTTCCTTTGGCCACTGGCAACTCTTTGCTACCTTTTCAAAACACTGGGAATAGTTGTCTACGTCCTTTTCAGAAAATGGAGGCACCAGTTTTACCTCCTGACTGGCACAAAATTTATTTTTAGTTTCAATTTTAATTTTCAGTTTCTCCATTTGGAGTCTTTCTTCTCTATCCAACTTCTCAAATTCAAAATCTCTGTCTCTGTCTCTCTCTTTCTGCTCTTTCCTCTTTCTCTCTCTCAAATTCTCTTTGTTTTTCTTTTTCCTCCCTTTCAATCTCTTGCATTTTTAATTTAAGTTCCATTTCTATATTTGGATTTTCCATTGGAAACTGTTCCAGATCTCCTGGTGCAAACACATTTTCATCAATGTAATATTCAACTATCTCTCTAGCCAGTCTTGCTTTTCGCATGGCTGGTTTTACCTCTGTCAGCTCCAAATGTCTGCATATTTCCAACAGTTCGGCCTTTTTAAAAGACTTCAAAACCCCTACGGTTGGTGATGCCAAGAAATCATCCATTGCTGTTGTCAATATAATTATATAGGAAAATTCACAAAAACAATTTTACAATCTGAAATGTTAGATTTTTAATAAATGACTCACAAAATGGTCTATCCCGGACGAGCCCCCAATTTGTTATGGCCCCAATTTGTTATTACAATCTACGAAACAACAGCAACAGCAAGGGATGACAGACACAGTTTTAAAAACTTAAACACATTTAATTTTTAAACAAAGACAAAGACTAATAACAACTAACTAACTGACCAAGATTGATTAGTAAAAAAAAACAGAAATATTTACAGTCCCTTTGTTTGATGGGGTGGCTTGGTGATGTCCTGGGTAAGGAAAATGCTCAAACACAGGCAAAAATCAACAAAAGAAACTTCACAGGTCTTGAACAGAAATGACAGGTCTGGTCGCATGTATCCTTCTTCTTGCAATTTCTCCTACTACTTTACTGTCTCAATTCTTTTCTTTATATACTCTTTTTCAGACCCCACCCACATTTAGACATTTTTATTTTTATTTTCGGGGACTTGCCCCAGACATGTCTGAAACATGTCCAAACAAAGCTCCAGTCTGAACTGAATAAAAAAAAGGTAAATACTGCCATCTAGTGGCCTCTATTCTCATTACAGTAGTATGAGGCTAACTACTTTTGCCACTTTCCTTGTCCTTAGCAGTGCATTTCCTAGCTCTCATGCCAATGTCTAGTGTGCCAGCAAGCCCCTTCAAACTCGTGCCAGCTGCTACTTACCAGGTGGGAAGATAATATATTGACTATGGTGAAGTACCTCATATAAACCTTCTTCAAAAACCTGGGCCAACCCTGTAATTTTAGGTTAATAGCTTAATGGACTCCCCACTATAATGTGTTTTAACATTAGTTCTAACTACCTCGCCAGCTAGCTAACTACACGGGTGACCTGTTATGTAATTCTGAATTACGGGCTGGTTAGCTAGCTAGCTAAATGTTTTCTGTCTTCGGTCACTTAAATTAGCAATGGAAATAGATGGTGAGAAATATCTTTGCACTGAATAGCATTGCTGCTAATGGTACATAATGCTATATTCTGAGTAAACTGATTTCTATGGTTGATTTCGATTTCTACCTAACTTATTGTGACCAGTTACAGCATCTTGAAAAATTTGCTGGTTTGCTGGCTGGCAAACAGGTTTTGCTTTTCAGGAGTAGCATAACTGCTAACTGTGCATGATGATATGCTCAGAGTAAAGACATTTCAACTGTGAATTTTCATTCGACTTTCAAAATCACTATTAATCATATTCAAATATACTAGGACGTAGATAGCAACTTACGCATGTGTAATGTTAATATTTTATCTCTGCTTGACTTTGCATTCTATCTCCGAACAATTCCTGGAAATAAGCCAGCAAGCGACTTTTTTAGTCTGTGTCAATCACATCTGTCAATCATGACTTTACACCCCCTTTTTTATAGTTTCAAATAACTAAATAAAACAAAACTTATCAGAACACATTTATTAGCTAGATAAGAGCCACTTACAGCGTCCTCTATAATTATAGGCACCCCTGGTTAGGATGTGTTAAAAGCATTAAAATAAATTAAATTTTTATTGCAGACGCATACTCTCACGCTGAAAATTGTAGAAAAATGTAACCTTCAACTCAAGTGAATCTTTGGGGAAAACATCCCTAAGAAATAATTATTTTGCATAAAATCACCTGTTTCACAATTATTGGCACCCCTAACAATTCCTAGGAATTAAATGTAATTGAAGTATTTCCGTCATTTCTACAGTAGTTTGCAAAGTTGATCAGAGGAACATTTAATTAGTAAATCATCACTTCCTGTTTCCCTGGGGTATAAATATGATGTGACATAGAGCCCATTTCTCTTATCCACTCTTCAACATGGGAAAGACAAAGGAACAAACCATTCAAGTTAGGCAGCTGTGTGTCAACCTTCACAAGTCAGACAATGGCTACAAAAAATAGCCACTCGCCTGCACCTGCCCATATCTACTGCCTGAGGAATCATTAAGAAGTTTAAAACAACTGGAACAGCGGTAAACAAGCCTGGACAAGGACGCAAGGTTATTTTGCCACCATGCACAGTGAGGAGGATGGTAAGATAAATAAAAAGTCCTCCAAAGCTCACTGTTAAAGAATTGCAACAAATGGTAGCATCTTGGGGTCACAAAGTCTCCAAAACAACCATCAGGCGCTATCTACATGCCAACAAGCTGTTTGGGAGGCATGCACGGAAAAAATCTTTTCTCACTCACAATCATAAACGCAAACGTCTGGAGTTCGCTAAGGGGTACTGGGACTTCAACTGGGACCGTGTGCTTTGGTCAGATGAGACCAAGAGCTTTTTGGTAACAAACACTTTAGGTGGGTCCGGCGGAACACAAAAGATGAGTATGCAGAAAAGCACCTCATGCCCACTGTGAAGTATGGGGGAGGATCGGGGATGCTGTGGGCCTGTTTCTCTTCCAGAGGCCCTGGGAACCTTGTTAGGGTGCATGACTTCATGAACACTTTGAAATACCAGGACATTTCAAATCAAAATCTGGTGGCCTCTGCCCAAAAGCTGAAGATGTGTCGTCACTTGTTCTTTCAGCAAGATAATGACCCTAAACATGTGGCCAAATCTACACAGAAATGGTTCATCAGACACAGAATCAAGCTTCTCCCATGGCCATCTCAGTCCCCAGACCTCCTTCCAGAGGAGAGGACCCAGGTTGCTGGATGATTTAGAGATTGTGCAAAGAGGAATGGTCGAAGATCCCTCTTTCTGTATTCTCCCATCTTGTGAAACATTATAGGAGAGGATTAGGTGCTGTTTTGTTGGCAAAAGGTTGTACAAAGTATTAACATCAGGGGTGCTAATAATTGTGGCACACATTATTTGATGTAAAAGAATTATATTTTAATGTGGGATTTTTCCACACTGAATAAATGCACTTGAATTAAAATTTGGATTTTCCTTTTTTTCATTGAGATCCTATATTATTCAGAAAAAACTGAAATTATTAGAAGCTAATGAACACATTT
This sequence comes from Gymnothorax reevesii, assembly GCA_029721435.1. Taxonomy (NCBI): domain Eukaryota; kingdom Metazoa; phylum Chordata; class Actinopteri; order Anguilliformes; family Muraenidae; genus Gymnothorax; species Gymnothorax reevesii. The sequence goes on along the minus strand of CM056579.1, from coordinate 37,567,686 downwards.
TAACCAGGGGTGCCAATAATTATGGAGGGCACTGTAAAATGAAAAAAACCATCTTTAGAAAAAAATTATATGTCATGCACCTTTAAATGTCCCATCCTGTTCTGCCTCATGTGTGCGGTCTTTGTGCTTATTTGTGCTTGTGCTTTACTTTTGTTTTATTTTTCAGCTTTCATTCTGCCGTCTGATGATCGATTCCCTCTCTGCCAATCTCCAGTGATGTCGTGTGACAGCCTTCAGTTGCCTGCGCCTTGTTGTCCCATCACGTTTCCTCTTTCGGTTTCGACTGTGGTATTTCATTGCTTCCACCTGTGTTCAATTCTGGGTCTCGCTAAACTCTGAGTGAATGCATTCTCTGACTGCATAATTACTAACCGGTACTAACCAGCACTTATTTGAGGGTGATTGTAAATATTTTATCACGTAGTATTAACCTTCATTGACTCATTAGTGAGTGTGAGCATTTCTAGCTTTTGTATTCCTGCCTAAGCATTCCCTTATTAACTGCGTTTAACTGTCTAGTTTGATTGATGGTCTCAGCTTCTTGTATCGAGTCATTATGGTTCACCCGGTCCTTGTTAATTTGTTTATTAATCCCATGTGTTTCTGTTCCAATCGAGATTGCTTTTCGAGTCCCCGCCTCCTCTCGTGACTATAAATGTGGTAGAGATGGGAGGAGTCATCAGACAGAACTTTGTTCGACTCTGCCCTGCATGGTGAAATCTCAGCTCCTTGTGCCTTCTGAGTATTTCCTTTGTATGATTCCCGAATCTTGTATTTTGCTGCGCCCACGTCTTGTCTGCCCTTTGTTTTAGTCTCCCAATGTGTCGGTGAGTCTAGTTAGGTCCAGTTTTTGTTTTTCTAGTTTATCCACTCTTGGAGTGAGTATTTCTGTTTCCCCCTGCCCTGGACAGTGTACCTTAGTTTTCCCAATTGTTCACTGCATGTGCACGGTGTTTTGTTTCTGGCCTCTGTGTCTATTTTCTCCTAGTGTTTTGTGTTTCAATAAACACTTCAGTTCCTGCATCTCTTGTTCCCCTGCTTACTTCTTAACACATCCATTGATATAAAGGGGTCGGGTTCACAACCAGAACTGCAGCCAGCCACTAGGGGACAATCAAGATGTTTTAGGAAAACTTTTGGGGAGCTGTTAGGTTTTTTATCATTATATACCATAAGTAGTCGAAACGCAAGTGAGTTCTTGGACACGTAAATTGTTAAGTGTCAGCTTTATGTAAATGCTTTCATGTCAGAAAGTGGGCTAAGGCAATAACTATGCCTTTGTGATGGATGACAATGTGCTTAATGTTTTCTCCACCTGGATTTTCATTTGTGAGGGCACAAAAATTGACCCCATTGTGTGATAGCATGTATGTCTGTAATACTTCCTTTTTTCAAGGTAGACTATACATACTGTAATAACCTGTTAGCTTGTAGGAGCTCCTGCACTATAGCCAGCTACTACGGTGGCTGGGAAGCGTAAAACAAAATTACAAAGTGTGAAAAACTTTTACAAACTCGAAACAAATTTACATTTAGAAAACATTTTTGCATTTTAGGAAAACAAAATTACATTAGCAAAACACTTTTACCATGGACAAAGCAAATTTACATTTTTGGAAACAAATTTACAAGATACAAAACACTTTAACCAACTCTGAGACAAATGTACAAGCAGCCTAACACTTTTACAAGCTCTGAAACAAATTTACAAATGACTGAATTCTGAAGGAAAGGGATTGTGCCAAATGCCGCAGGTGATTACATAAGGAGCCCATCAGTTTGTAGCGGTGGGAACCAAACAGACACTCATTTGCATACGGCCAATCAGCGACCTTGTTCTGGACCACCGAAGTACGATGCTCGGAATACTGCAATTACATCTTAAATGCCTGCCTTACCCTCACCATTACTGTTGGCCAAATCATTTATATAGCTTCCCATTTTGATGACCACATTGTTGTGAATGTAATTGTTCAAAATATTTGAAGCCGGTAAAATGAGCTAGTTACAATCAATGTTGTCTTGCAGTGTGCAGCTCGTCGCTTTTTTATACTGCACTAATTTGGCATATTAATAAACTCGCTAGCGACACCTAAAAAATCCTGATTAATACGGAGTAAAAATAGCTGAGATTGCGTCAGTTTACTCTTGAAAATTTGAATGCTCTAAACCAGTGATTCCTAACCTGGCGCAAAGGTATTGCAAGTGGGCCGCCAAATCATTTCTGCAGAGAAAATGCAAAGTGTGCTTGCTCAAATGTTGCCAGCAACAGTGAATGAATGTCTATCCGTCTCTCTCACTCACACACGCACACCCTAGTGTGGCAGTCTGGCAGAGTGTAGGTAGTTAGTCTATCTGTGTCTCTCTCTTTCTCTCTCGCTCTCTCCCTTTCATACACTCACAAACACACACACAGGTATCACCTGACATTGTTTAATGGACAAATTTGTCTATACCGGCCTGTTTAATGACTGGCCCTGTATTTTTACCAGTAAGAAACACAGACAGATGTATGTGTGTGCGCTTTTGCGTGCGTGTGTGTGTGTGCGCTCGCGCGAGTCTGACACAGCAGCTCCGATATGTGTGTGCCTGTGTCTATGGACACAGCAGCACCCCTGTCTGCTTGTTGCCTCACAAGCGCTGTGATTCACACTGTCCAAACTACTGCCATTTCCTGGCAGACCGTAGGTCCTTTGGTGAAAACAAAAACATTGTGAGCGAGAGGAGAATCTGCCGAGCGTCCCCATGTATTTTTTTTCTTGTAGTTTCAAGTATGTGGTCAGGGTGGCGATTTCATCAAGGTTTCTTAACTGTCTGCTCCTGTTATAATGGCTGCCTATGGGGGAGTTGGTCAGGGACGCTGTCCAAACTACTGCCATTTTCTGGCAGAGCGTAGGTTCTGTGGTAAAAACAAAAACACTATGAGCGAGTGGAGACTCGGCTGAGCGTCCCCCTTTTTTTTTTTTCTCCTAGTGTGAAGTATGTGGTCAGGATGGCGATTTGTTTTTCAGCTCTGTTCCCAAACTTTTCTGCTACTGTTATAATGGCTGTCTATGGGGCAGTTGGTCTGCCCTCATTTTCAAAGAAGTGCTCTGAAATTTGGCTTTGGCTGCTGTGTGCTCTAAGCAAGCACACTAATTATGTTTTAAATGTTAAAACTCAGTTACTTTTAAAAGAATATTTAAAATGTTCAAATATTCTTTTCATTATTTTGTTTTGTTTTTCCTTCAAGAATTAGACATGTTACAAGCAAATGAGAGATAAGAACCTTTGTTGTTATCGGCCGGACCACTTTGCTGCAGGACTGCATTGCACTTGACTTCTTCAAGTTTGATGCTGATGGCTGAAACTGGAGTATAAAGATGGATCATTTATGAATCATTTGTTAATTAGCCTGTTACAGACAGCCCCTTGCTTGTCATTTCTTATATCTGTGTGTTGCTAATAGACAGCTCCTTGAATGATTGATGTGTGTGTGTGTCTGTGTGTGTGTGTGTGTGTGTGTGTGTGTGTGTGCGTGCGTGTGTGGAAAGCTCGTTGAAAACTGTAATAGTGAAGGTGTTGCAACATGTTACAGATGCTGTGTTTACGACTGTGGCACGTCCAACATGTTTCTTCTGTATTCATTTCATTCCTTTATGTTTAATCTTTAATTAAAAAAGTGCTCTGAGAACGCATTATATGGCCTCCGTATTAATGGGGTTGGAGGTGGGTCACAAATATTTTTTACACTTAAAAGCGGGCTCTGAGTTAGAAAAGGTAGGGAACCGCTGCTCTGAACAGGTTATTTTTAAGTAGCCCAGCTAGTATTGGCAGTGGTGTTGGCAGGTGGCCTTAATGAATTGTATTCATACTTTGCTGTCGTCTGTTAATCTCGGTTGATTATGGTGCTTTCTTTCTGCATCATAGAAACAAAATTTTAAGTAGACGGCTTTAGGCTTAGCTATCCTCAGGCAGAGGGATACAGCCTAATGATTTTATACTTTAAAACAGGTTTTGATTAAAGCTCTGTGTACTTCAATAGAAAATGCAGTGGCTGTTTCCTGGAAAATAAATAAGTAAATAAATAAATGAAAACAAGAGGTTGCTTGCTAGTAAGTATTATAAACTTGGTTGTAACAACAGTCACAGTATAAACACTGACCTGAGTAATTAATGGCTGATCTCGGCCAATGTTGCTACTGTACTAAGATCTGTGGTAAATCAGCTTACACAATTAAGACCTACAGTCACGGGGTGAATTCATAGTCCCATTTCTGCAGCGACAATAGCCCTCTGTATGGGTAAAACATCTATTCCCCTTAACAGTCTAAAAATTTTTATCTTTTGTTTGGAAGGATTGAATGGTAAAACCATGAAGTAATTTTGTAGTGTTATCTGTGAAGCCAAATTAGGCAACTTGTCACAAACAGCCACCACATTTTTGAATGAATTAAATGGAGCTGTAATCAAAACCTCATTTCAAGTATAAGATCATTTGGCTGAGGCTATCACAGCCAAATCTACCTATCTACCTCTGCCTGAGTATAGCAATGGTGTTTTATTTGAAATTATGTTTCTATAGTGCAGAAAGAAAGCACAATAATCAACTGAGATTAACAGCCGACAGCAATGTGTGAACAGTCTACAATTTATTAATACAATTTTCCAAACCTGCCAATGATTTTTAACGTTCTCCAGCTCGACTACATAAAAATAGGCTAATCTGTTCAGAGAGTTCATATTTTCGAGAATAAACTGACGCAATCTCGATTATTTTTACTTTATATATATATAATGAGTTTTCTTAGGTGTCACTAGCTAGTTTATTAAAGGGACACTCCAGTCATTGAATATACCTAATAAAAAATTATCTTTCAATGAAGTATTGTTTTCTAAGCCTACCATGAAAAAAATCAGTAACCTCCCCCCAGGCATTTTGATATTATGACACTTTTTCGCTGAACTGTCAAAGCTCTCCACGGAGGCCTCCATTTTACCCATTTTCTGCGAGTCACATGATCATAAATCATGGACTTGACGTCGCATGTGCGTATAGCACATTCAGTCACTTATCCTCGTTCATTTCATGTTGCTGTCTTGAGTGTCGAGTCGACTGGATTCAATTAATAATCGCAAATAAACTATAGTTTATTTTAATTGTCTGTTGATTGAGTGATAATATATCAGCGGGGACAATGAAACAGAAGACCGTAGCTACACATGCATTGTATGTATGCTCGGAACCTAATGAGCTGTTGGGAATTCTCTGGAGTCCCTGCAATGACAGAACCCAGGAATGTCAAAAAAAACTTATTCAGAGAAACAAATTATATAGCTTTATAAAGGCAGCAAACCCAGATTATTCTGATAACAGGCATGTTAATTTTGTAGGCATGAAAGGAAATGTGAATCATGCTGAAAACAGCCATGATTTTATTCAGGTGCGATTTTTCTGCTCTGCCTCCCAACTATGGCAATGATTACATTATTTCCCTGACAGATGGAATTAGCATGAAAGCTCTGTTGGCAACTCACGTGTTTTATGCTATTAATCGATCATTAATCTTGAAATGAAAATGATAAAGGCTTGGAGACTGACAAATGTTGCTATGTACCAGAGATCTGTGCTCTTACCCTGCCAGTGCGCATTCATACTGGGGGAGCGATAACGTGCTGCAACTTCGCTGCTGAACAGAAGTTACATTTTGGGCGTCTTAAAATGCAGCACTGCCAAGCAAAAATCGGCCCCATAATAATGCCAACTTTAGCTATTTAGCTAGAGACGTGAGCAGACACGTTCACCACAAGCATTTTTGTTACGAACAAACATTCCATTAAATATTAAAACATTGGTATTTTTTACCAAGGAATGAACGCGCAATACGAAGGGGTAGGGCCAAGTGGTAGGGCCAAGTGGTGAAATGGGATTCACCCTTAATTTAAGCAAATTGCGATGCAGCCCTCATCTGATCCCCGCTCGTTTGTTCATTTTTCTGCATTTTCAAGCAACTGCAGTACCGTACCATAGCAGCCGGTGAGCAGTACAAGTGGGCGAGTCTAACTGGTGGGGGAAGTTGAGGATTCACTTCAGTACTCGGACGTTTGACAGGCTGATCTGGTACATATCGTACACTAAAAAGAGTCATTAAAAAGAATGGTTCGTTCATTTTTGCCCATCACTAGCAAGTTAACACATCCACAATCATGGAGTAAGGTACAAGCCTTGGTACATACTCAGTAAGTCCTAGTGAATTAAGCCTGTTGCTGCAATGTCATTCAGTATCAGTTTACTTGCGAAACCCATGAAATGCTTTATCAGATTATTCGTGCAGTCCTCCGGGTATGTGAAGTGTTCACTACACACAAGGACCTGTTGATCTTTTGGTTCAGGACGTGCACATTCCGCAAGCCACTGCATCCGTAGACGCTTCCTTTTCTTGCCAGCTGGCAACTTGTGAAATCTAGCATTGCACGGACTGTTTCTATCTGAAACAATGCTGTGTTTAGCAATACAATATGGCCTTTCAAGATGAAATGATGGACAAAGGAAACCAAACGAACACAAGGTACAAACAATGATCTATAGAGAATAACTATATATTGTTATTCTATATAGATCAGTGGGTACAAAGCTGAGATTACTATCGTCAATACGCACACCAGACGTCACTTCTGTTGAGATTGGTCATGCGACTGAACAAAATGGCTGCGCCCATGAGAGTATCAAAAATTTACTAAGCAATCGGGTTAAGACCATGCAAAACACCATCGGATATCACAAAAATTTTGTACGTACCTTTTATATATGATCAACTATCAAGTGACATTATTTCATTTTTTAGCATGATGACAATAGTTTCCATTTAATATGCCAGATGAATGCCGAATGAAAAAGCGGTAAGCTGCATATTGCTAGACCACATTGATTGTAACTAGCTCATTTTACCAGCTTCAAGTGTTTTGAACAATTAAATTCATAACAATTTACTTATTAACTTAAAATGGCTGGTACATAAATGATTAGGCTAACAGTTATGGTCAGAGTAAGGCAGGCATTTGCAATGTTAATTGCTGTATTCCGAGCATGGACTGTGCAGTAACTGGTTCTGAGATTGTGCTTCGGTGCAAGGCCAGTAAAGACTACAAATTTGACTTCTTTTGTAATCACTTCGGGCATTTGGTACATTCCCTTACCGGTAGAATTCAGTCATTTGTAAATTTGTTTCAGGACTTGTATAAGTGTTACGCTATTTGTAAATTTGTCTCAGAGTTTGTTTAAGTGTTTCAGGTCTTGTAAATTTGGTTTCTAAAATGTAAATTTGTTTTGTCCTTGGTAAAAGTGTTTTGCAAATGTAATTTTGTTTTCTTAAAATGCAAAAATGTTTTCTAAAATGTTAATTTGTTCATTTGTAAGTTTGTAAAAGTTTTTGAGACTTTGTAATGTTGTTTTGCACTTCCCAGCCACCATACGGCAACAGAAAATTACTCAACAATGAACTTGCTCAGGTACTGGATAAAGAGCAAGATCTGAGCAAGCTGTCATTTCATTTGTGGTGGCATAGCATAAAAAAAGAAAGGAACACCCTTAGCCCCCGCTGCCTGCCAAAACTGTCTCCAAATAGGTGTTTCACAAATGTATATTGATGAAGATTTGGCCAAACACAAAATTTCTGAAGAGTGGACCGCATCATAAAGAGGTTTCATGCTTGGCTTTCGTGCCTGCATCATGGAATTCAATCCAAGAAATTCAATGCTGACATTTCTTTGGCAGGCTTTTTTTGTGCTGGGTGAGACATTCCATGATACAGGACACAGGGAGATCGAGGCTGTTGGGGTTCCACCTGTCTCAGTGGCATTTTTCATCTTCCGAATTCACCATACAGACAACGCACTGGTGAACAATGGTGGGGTTTCCCTTCCTATTTAAAGAATTCCCACAGGATTCACTGTTAAATTGGGTCATTTCTTTGTACCCAAGAGGCTTGTAAGACCTGGAAATTTCTGCTCGGTGAACATGTAGATTGTAAATCAGGAAACCAGTTAGAGACTTCAAAATTTTCCCATTTTCAGCATATGAGAAGGTCTGGCTAAGGTAAAATGGATTCATACGCTGCAAATGATTGCAAATGGCATTGGGTAGGTATTACTCCATGTTTCCTCACACGTGTTTGCCTCTAAAACCAAATCAAATAAAGAATACACAAATATAATATCGGAATTAGCCAGAAAATGTTCCAAATGCCTGAAGTATGAGAAATTAGTGTGGAAAATGAAACATTTCTGTTTTGAAAACAACTTTGCAAAGCTTCTTTGTGTCATTTGTTTTTCCCTGTTAGCAGTAAACATGTTTGTATGATTATCCTCCAATAAGCAACACAGTCCTACATGCCCTCCAGTTGTAAGGCTGCTGCTGTCTACAAAATATTCAAATTCTAAGCAGGATGCAGTTGAAAGGACAACCACAGACCGTAAAACTTAATTTAGCTTCCTGACAGTTTTCCAAACACTGTGGTTGGAAAGATCAGTTGACTCGTGCTTTACCCCAGAGCGAAGGCGAGATGCCATTGTGGATTGCTTCTGCCGCAGGCTATCAGAAAAGAAAAAAGTTTACAGTGTAAACATGCTCAGTCTAAGATGCATACACGCATGAGCTGTCAGAAACATGAGGGGACTGTTTATAAACATCTGGCTCACAAACCAAGCGCACAGTTAAATCACGGACCAGTTGAGTCTCCAAGAAGAAGGTCAATACCTGTAAGCCCTTGGGATTAAAATTAGATGGGGCATTTCACCAGAAACCTAAAGCTAGGCCACTGAATGCATTTGAGGATGTGCTTAACTACAGCAGAAGTTAATGTCCAACAGCTGATGTTCTTTGACTGAACTCCAGCCAAACGCAAGTTTTAATAGCTTATGAGCTAAATGAAATGACTGCTCAGAGCACATCAGTGCTATTTATTATTTATTGAAATGCCTCAGTGAAAGTCAGTTTGGAAACTTTATACATAACAGATATTTTCCATCCACGACTTTATTTTCAGTTTGGGTGAATTGCAAAATTAAATGTCATGCAGTGTCAGCAGTGACGGTCCGTCGGCAATGTAAAAAGCATTCAGAATCCTTGCCCTTCAATGCTTATTAACCCAAACCTCTCACAGTGTACTTTTCACAATCAGCAACAGTTGCCCAGACTAATTTATAGGACCAGCGACAGTATAATTTATTTTTGATAGCAGTGTTGTGCATTGCATCACAAAATTATGAGGCGTTTTCTACCATACAAAAATGATGACTTAAATATGATTGTCTTTATAATTCCTGCGCTCTTGTAGCTTGTGAAACAGCGCAGATTTGCTTCATTTGCAAGGTTCCTTAAACAATCAGCCAAGAGAATCCATTCTATATTCTGAATGTGGCTGTGTTAAAAGGCATTGTTAGGCACACTGCGCAGCTGAGTGATGGCGAAAATAAATGCTGCAAAGTCAGCGGAAGTTTCAGATTTTTTGCATTTCTGTTGCCGTTGCCATCCTAACAATGCCGTATCAATTATATAAATGTAGGCAATAGGCATTCGGTTTTTTCATTATCATTTCTTATTATAAGCTTGTTCTTGGTTGTTCAGTTGATAAATTGTTTAGTTGTTAATAAGGCAAATTTGAACAACAGCTTTGAATTTAAGAACAGCTTGAGCACAATTGAGCAGTAAAGGGTGATGTTACTGAACAACCTCTGTTTTTGAAGAAGGAAAGCCAACGCACACCAGAGGTTACGAGGTGCAGGTAGTGGGTAGTAGTTGAGTTTGAAGAGAAGGATACCGCACACTCTTGTCCTACTGCCAAGTTTTTAGTCAGACAACGTTTCGGCCTGTGTGGCCTTTCACAACGTTTCGGCCTGTGTGGCCTTTCTCAAGACTTGAGAAAGGCCACACAGGCCGAAACGTTGTCTGAATAAAAACTTGGCAGTAGGACAAGAGTGTGCGGTATCCTTCTCTTCAAACTGAACAACCTCTGAACATCTGATGGCACGTCAATGAGTGTCAGTATCACAAAAACCTGAGTTCTGTTCGGCCCCACCATTGTCATACAGTTATAACGTGGATTGAGGATTATACATATATATAATATGTATATATAAATTATACTGACAGTGTTTCATGATGTTTTGTGGTGCTTTTAAAAAGTCAAAATAGCGTCACATATTCCATGTGGAAAATGAGGTGTTTGTAAATTAATGACCTTGATAAGAATATTGAAATCAAATTACAGTTGAAGTTAAATTTGTAGATCACACTAGGGCCCTGATTTACCAAGACCTTTAGCACATGCAAAATCTTTTTGCCCGTGCAAAACCAACAACATTGCCCATGATTGGCCAGGGTACTTGCCTTGGACCAATCAGTAGCAAGATTTCTGGTTTCACGGAAATTTCACGGGCAAAAAAATTTTGCATGTGCTAAAGGTGTTAGTAAATCAGGCCCTAAATTGGGATGGTTGGTGAACAGTTTAGAGTTCGCTAAAGTGATTCAGGATAATTTAGATAGAATCCAGAAATAGGCAGAAATGTGGCAAATGAAATTTAAAGTAGCGAAATATGAAGTTCTACATGTAGGTAAGAAAAAAACATTAGACAGGATTACTTCATGGGAGGTTAAAACTGGAATGTGCACCACATGGAAAAGATCTGGTAGTGATTTTTGACCAAACTCTTATAGGTTCTAGCTATTGTGCCGTAGCAGTTAAAAAGGCCAACAGGATGCTGGGGTAGATAGCCAAAATCTGGAGTATTGTGTACAGTTCTGGGGACCATACTTTAAAAAAGATATAGAGGCGCTAGAAAAAGTTCAAAGAAACTAAACTAATTCGAGGTATAAAAGATGAAAGGTATGAGAAGAGGCTGAAGATGCTTAATCTCTTTAGTCTAAGGGAAAGGAGACTTAGGGGTGATCTGATTGAGGTCTTTAAATATGTTAAAGGGATTAACAAAGTGAATTATACAGGATTACTAAGGCCAAGTTTTGTTAGTAGAACTCAAGGTCACAAATAGATCAGTGTTTGTACCTCATGTTCATTTGGTTTCCTTTGTCCATCATTTCATCGTGAAAGGCCGCTTTGTATCGCAAAACACTGCATTGTTTCAGATAGAAACAGTCCGCGCAATGCGAGATTTCACAAGTTGCCAGCTGGCAAGGAAAGGAAGCGTCTACAGATGCAGTCGCTTGCGAAATGTGCACATCCTGAACCTAAAGATCAACAGGTCCGTGTGTGTAGTGAACACTTCACATACCCGGAGGACTGCTCGAATAATCTGATAAAGCATTCCATGGGTTTCGCAAGTAAACTGATACTGAATGACATTGCAGCAACAGGCTTAATTCACTAGGACTTACTGCATATGAAGTTCAAGGCTTGTACCTTACTCCATGATTGTGGATGTGTTAACAGGCTAGTGATGGGCAAAAATGAACGAACCATTCTTTTTAATGACTCTTTTTAGTGTACGATATGTACCAGATCAGCCTGTCAAACGTCCGAGTGCTGAAGTGAATCCTCGACTTCTCCCAGCAGTTAGACTGTACTGCTCACCGGCTCCCACCTGTACTGCTCACCGGCTGCTACCGTACGGTACTGCAGTCGCTTGAAAATGCAGAAAAAAACTTGGTTATTTTCAAGAGCAGGCTTGACTTAAAGCTAGATACCATTGATTCGTTGGGTATCTGAAGAGATAGATTCACGATAGTAATAAGAAACTGGTGTGCCTAGTTGGGCTTAATGACCTGTTCTCGCCATTCATATTATGTTTTCGCACAAAGAAATGATCTAGCTATGTGACAATTGCTTGTTGACATAATATCCACACGATATGGACCATATATTTTTTGCCTAGAGTCAGTGGAATTCTCAGGTTTCTGTATTGAAGACACAAGTCTCTCACTTCCAAATGAAAACTTAAAACACACAAAGCTAAAACAGAGTTTTTTTAATTGAATTTAAGTCTCTAATAATAACTAGAGCTGCGCTCAAAGAGCACAAGCGCCTCCGCCACTGTGATCAATGTTATTTTTGTCCTTGACCTTTGACCTTGACCGCCCAGAATCAAATCACCTCTTCCTTGAACAATACTTAATCATTCCACCAAATTTGAGGAAAATAACTTTTTGCGTAATCCTGCTCACGAACCAACCAACAGACCAACTAACAGACAAACAGTAATGATCACATAACCTCCTCCAACTTCGTTGGGCGAAGGTAATAAAAAAAAAAATAATAAAGCAGCATAGTCACGGAGTGGGTAGGTGCCGCCTCACAGCAAGACTGTTGCAAGATGGAGTCCAGCCTCAGACCTGTCTGTGTGGAATTTGCATGCTCTCCCCATGTTTGTGCAGGTTTTAACTGGATACTCGCGTTTCCTCCCACTGTCAAAATACACGCATCTCCGGCAAATTTTTAACATTAAATTACTTATTTGTTTTAGTGCGTGAGTGAATGGTGTGCGCGCCCAACAATAGATTAGTGAGCTGCCTGGGTTGTGTGTCTGCTTCTTTCCCATTGTCAGCTGGGATAGACTTGAAGTGTCCTGTGACCATCACTGAAAAAAATCAATCCGAGCACATGAACATACTTAAATCTGTGCTGCAAACTTAGTTTTTCACTGTTATTATCTTTACATGAAAGTGTTTAGTTTTGAATTACTCATTATTTGTTTAAAACATAAGACATTGTGTGTTATGATTCTGTTGCCTGACCATGTTTTTGTTATGACTCTCTGCTTCCATGCTATGTTTTGTATTTTGCCTGTCTTGTTTTGTCCTGCATTCCTTGCCATATTTCTTAGTCTCTGTTTATATTATCACTCCGGTTCATGTTCTTGCCATTGCCTTGCATTGCACATTGTTTCCCCTGTCTGGTCGTATGTGATGTGACAGTTTTGTTCCCCAGTATTGCGTGCCACGCTTTCAGGTGATTTCATGGTTTCTGGATTTTCAATTATTCCTTTCAGTCTCGTTTGTTTCCTTCGCCTTGCTGTTCTATCTTTACAAACAAATACTAACAGTTTATTATATTAGATTACTAACACTAACTAACATTGTTTATAGTACTAACTAACAAGCACTATTGATTGTATAGCTGCACATTACTGATTGACCAAGGAGCTCTCAGCACTCGCTCTGCTCTAGTCTCCGCCCCTTACCTTCACTCAATTTACTTTGGTGTGCTTCAGCGGATTCTCAACACCTTGTTAATCACTGTTCTGCCTCTCAGTCTGTGCACTTTATAACTCCCTAACTGGAGTCGTCTGTTTGTCATAGGCTGTCTGCGTAATCCCTGTCCGTGTTTTGGCTTTCGCCAATTTCATGTGGTTAGGTACTTCCTTGTGTTTGTTCCCTCCTTAATTAGTCTGATCCAGCTCACCTGTTCCCTATTATAGCATGTGACTTCCCGTATGTGTATTTAAGCAGTCATTTCACTACCAGCTTTTGTCAGAACGTTTTCCTTATGCTGTGTTGTTTATGCCTTGTACTCTTCGTGTTATACTTCTGATTGGAATGTCCCAGATTTTGGTTTTTGCTGCATCTTTGATATATCTGTGCCCGTGTAATGAACTAGCTTTGCCCGACCCTGAGTCTTGTATTTGCTGTCCTGTCTACAAACTGGATTACGTCTACTGGATTTTGTTTTTGGCTTCGTCTCTCATATACCTGTGCCCGTGTAACGAACCTGCTTTGCCCGACCCCGAGTCTTGTGTTTGCTGCCCTGTTTAGGAACTGGATTACGACTACTGGATTCTGATTTTGGATTGTGGGCTCTGTACCGCTGCTTACTCCCCTGCAGGGGTTTCCACCCCAGAGCTAATAAAGAACAAGTTTGCTAGATATTTTGGGTCTTGCTTCTGGTTCCTGAACGCACCCTCACATTATGCGGTTTTTTTTTACCTAACTCGATAAATTTGTGTAATCTCTAGCCATCTTACATACACGCACACAGCAAAGAATTAATTTGTTATATTTATGTACTCTTTTCCAGTAATATTAGCAAAAGCCAAACCGTGGAATTTGAAGCTAAGTGAGTGGCTGCAGCTTGGGGCTATGCATCATGGGATTTACAGTCGACTTATCTTCTGTTCTTTCATGAAGTATGTTGAACAATTCAGAACGACTATTTTCAGAACGACTATCCTGATTTGTACAGCCAGTAATTGTTTTACAGGCATCAGACTTAAAGTGAACTAGTTCCCTACTCCGCAAGCTATCTTGTTACCAAATAAATTACCATATAATGATTATTACAGTTGCTAATAATACAAAACACGCAACTACAAGGGCACTCAGTGGAGCGCATACCTGCCTCTTCATGACTGACTTATCTTTTTATTTAATTACAAAGAAAAACCTAATTACTCTTCAAAGTCTTTTTAATGTGAACAAGCTCCCAAGCCTTAATATTGGACTCCAGGATTGGGAGTGCATTCCATCTAAAACCCTTTGTTTCTGCAGTCTAGCAGTCCTGCCTTGACAAAGGAAATTCACCACCTGGCTTATGCCTTGGGACGGTCACTGGCCTGGGCTCGGACATGGCTCAACCCCCTCCATTCATCACCAACTTAGCTCAACTGCCCCATTCTCAGTTCTGGGCATTGCCCCATCCCTCTACTATTACCGTATTCCTATCAATAAATACTCAGCTGTGGGTTTACTGTGAATTTGAGTCTGGTTCCTTGTCTCGATCTTAACAGTTTTGCAGATATTCTTAATTATATTTTAGAGTTGTCCATTACTTGGAAAATGTCTGAAAAATGATGATTTATCCTGCACTCACCAGCAAATTCTACTTTTGCTTCCAATGAAAATGCTTTTTAGAATTTTTGTGAACCTCTCCCTTGACTATTAATTCTGCCAGTTACAGTCCAGTGCACTTGTAATGAGCTAGCTGGCAGTTATTTCTTATGGGTCTATTTCTGGTTTGACAAGCTCCTACAACCTTTCCCCTTTCCCCTGTAGTACTTGGTCAATTCCCATAGGAGCCCACAATAGTTTCGTGTTTTACCTGTATGTCTCACATTTTAATCCCTTTCTTTGTTGTCTGTGATGCAAATTTCCACAAAGTCAGGGAAAATGAAGGCGTGCGTCCTACTCGTAGTGCAATTATAAAGACGGAGCCCATCATCTGTCCTCAGAGGCACTGACAGTATTGTTAGCCAAACATTTAACCACAGTTGGCGACAGTGGAGAATTTTGGTCTGGTTTAACAGTGGTTCGCTGACTAAGAATCATGACCAGAGCTAAGAGCGTGGTAGCAGCCCGCAGAATTCAGTTATGCTGCTCTGCCTCATGCTGTCCAGGGTGATGCTGCCGACCGTTTCTATCACCATTCTGCAATTCCTTCACTATTAGTTATGTAGTTTATGGGCATTTTGAGACTCAGTTTGTAAAGTTTATAGTCTGTCCT
The DNA here is from genome assembly GCA_029721435.1 of Gymnothorax reevesii. Taxonomy (NCBI): domain Eukaryota; kingdom Metazoa; phylum Chordata; class Actinopteri; order Anguilliformes; family Muraenidae; genus Gymnothorax; species Gymnothorax reevesii. The sequence goes on along the minus strand of CM056579.1, from coordinate 37,552,261 downwards.
GCTTTATAACCCTGTGTACGATGACACAGCTAAAAGACGGAATTACATTGATTCTACTGACAAAATGCAAGTCGTTAAGCAGCTTGATAACTGTACAGAGTCGTACATGGAAGTATGAGGATTTAATTAAAATTTGGACCTAGCTCTGCACTCTTTTGAATGTTTATTTCTTAAGCACCCTTAACTGATGGCCCCTTACATTATTTTTGAGGCAAAAAGATTACATTCATTTTTCAGTGAGTTGTTCACTTTACCTTCATGCTAAAATAAAGACAGCAATGGATATGTATGGAGTGGCGCAAAGAAATCTAATTATTTTACACAAGCCATTTTCATGAAATGGAAATAATTTTTGGTATGTTTTCTGTTTCGCAGCCTAAAACATAAAGAATAAATTTATCACCACTATCAGCCCTAATGAGTTTGGATGCCCAAATCATTCCATACTAACCAGTTTAGCCGCTCTGCTCTGCTGCAACAGGAAGTCTACATCTTCCTGCCTTCCATTTGAATATCAGTCACTCGTGCAAACTGCCAAGCTTCTCACACCAAGCTTTCCAGGGGTGATATGTCCTTGCCACCTCGCTATGAACTGCTTTGTCTCTGCAGATCGTCTGTCGCGGTCTAAACACTCATCTGTCTAGACCGTGTCAGACCTTGTACTGGGACCCCCCCCCAAAAAAAAGGTTTCCACAGTCTATCCCTGCACTTGCATTGTGACATTTGTTTCATCAGTTTCTTTTTGCAATTGCTTGCCTTGCCATTTTGTAATGCTTGAATATAGCTTACATATTCCTACTATCAAGAGTAGGCATTCAATGACCTGACTGTACGTACTTACTTAAGTATGTACTTATGTGTTGCTTTGGATAGAAGCATCAGCCGAACTAGAGGCAATGCAAGAGTGCAAACCTCCACTAAGGCAGCACAGTCAAAATCTTGCTGAGTGAACATGGCTCTTAAGAAATTTCAGGTATCTGGAACATCGGATTTCAAGATTGCTCCCATGGCGGCCATATTGTTTGATGCAGCGCATTCCAAACGGATAATATCCGTCCCTAATGCGAGATCCATCAACCCATAGAATTTGAACAATATCACTGGGAGCGAAGTTCAGTTATTGCGTGTCATCGTATTTCAAGATGGCCGCTGTGGCGGTCATATTGTTTGACCGATTGGGGCCCATCCCTGATGTAACAGCAACCCACCCACAAAATTTCAGAGATATCTGTTCATTACTTTTGAGTAATCTTGTACACAAACAGACACACGGAGAAACCAATGCCGGAAAAAACATAGCCTCCTTGGCAGAGGTAATAAATGTCACTTAATGATATATTTCACTTAATACAGATAATCAGAAAAAGTGTAGTACAAAAAGACCTCAGCCCATTGTGCATGATCAGTGATGAACCCACTGCCCAGAAGGACAGCTATTAGCAGTGCTAAAAAAAAAAGTTCTTTGGATGTACAAACCCCTTTTCCAATTAAGTTGGAATGTTGTGTAAAACGTGAATAAAAACAGAATGTTATGATTTGCATATCCTTTTTGACCTATATTCAGTTGAGTACACTACAAAGACAAGATATTTAATGTTCAAACTGATAAACTTTATTATTTTTTTGGAAATATACATTCATTTCAAATTTTATGCCTGCAACACATTCCAAAAAAGCTAGGACAGGGGGAACGAAAGACTGGGAAAGTTGAGGAATGCTCAAAAAAAAACACCTGCTTGGAACACTGCACAGGTGAACAGGTTAATTGGAAACAAGAGAGTGTCGAGATTAGGAAGAAAAGGAGCATCTCCGAAAGGCTCGGTCATTCTCAAGCAAGGTCAGGGCGAGGTTCACCACTGTGTCAACAGCGGCATGATTGTCCAGAAATTTAGGAACACTGTCTCTCAACGTGCAATTGCAAGGAATTTAGGGATTACATCGTACGCAGCAAGGCTGAAAACCAAAACTGAATACCCATGACCATTGGTACCTCTGACGGCACTGCATGAAAAACTGACATCATTCTATAAAGGATTGTAAGGTATTTTTCCCTTACTCAACTTGGGGATGGCTGGGGTAATTGAGACATACAAAACAGGAAGGAACACAGCACCAAGGTTTGGCAGAGCTCTGTCATTTCACTAGTTTCATGGCATTGGTTAAAAAAAGAGGAGGGAGAGCCATGGATTCCCCTCTACAGCCAACCAAGCCCCCCCAAAAAAAAACCCTCGCACTGACAACCACCCAATATATAGACCCCCTACCCCTACCATTTGCTTATCATGAAGGGGTGCTATCCCCAATTAACACATATTCAATAATAGCGACATTCCAATAACATTGCACTCCTAGACAAGACAATATAAAGATCTTTACATATTATACAAACTCATTTATCTCAACTTAAACCATAACACAATATAGCAACACAACACAGTCCACAGTCAACCTCCCCCCTCTCTGCAGTCCATTTGGTTTGCCCCGCTGAGGCTGATTGAACACACCAGGCCCTCGTTAGCAACACTCTCATGGGCACATCTGCATGAAAATGTTGGTACCAGGAAATACCTCAGAAAAGAAAGAGAGATCAGACCCACGCTGCAGACTGTGTCAATTTACTGAATAGGATACTTATTAAGTAAATTGACACAAAGTAAACAAAACAGACAACACCTAAAAACCATAACCAAGTGCATGAATATAATATAAACACTGGAACTGTGCACCTGTTAGTGAGGGGATGCCTGCAGGTCCCTCACAAGTATATTACCATGTGGGCTCAGGAACACTTGGGAAAACCATTGTCAGTTAACACAGTTTGTCGCTACATCCACAAGTGCAAGTTAAAACTCTACCATGCAAAGCAAAAGCCATATTTCAACAACACCCAGAAACGCTGCCGGCTTCTCAGGGCCCAAGCTCATCTGAGATGGACTAACGCAAAGAGTGCTGCGGTGTGTTGAGTCCACATTTCAAATAGTTTCTGGAAATCTTGGATGTCGTGTCCTTCGGGCAAAAGAGGAAAAGGACCATCCAGATTTTTATGAGCGCAAAGTTCAAAAGCCAGCATCTGTGATGGTATGGAGATGTGTTAATGCCCATGGCATGGGTAACTTGCACATCTGTGAAGACACCATTAATTCTGAAAAGTACACACAGGTTTTGGAGCAACATACGCTGCCACCCAAGCAACGTCTTTTTCAGGGACGTCCCTGCTTACTTCAGCAAGACAATGCCAAGCCATGTTCTGCATGTGTTACAACAGCGTGCCTTCATAGTAAAAAAGTGCAGGCCTGCCTGCAGTCCAGTCCTGTCTCTCATTAAAAATGTGTGGTGTATTATGAAGCGCAAAATATGAAAATCGAGACCCCGGACTGTTCAGCTACTGAAGTCGTACATCAAGCAAGAATGGGAAAGAATTCCACCTACAAAGCTTCTGCAATTAGTGTCCTCAGTTCCCAAACACTTATTGAGTGTTGTTATAAAGAAAGGTGATGTAACACAGTGGTAAACATGCCATTGTCCCAGCTTTTTTGGAACTTGTTGCAAGCATCAAATTCAAAATCAATGAATATTTTCAAAAAACAATAAAGTCTATCAGTATGAACATTAAATATCTTGTCTTTGTGGTGTACTCAATTGAATATGAGTCGAAAAGGATTTGCGAATCATTGTTTTCTGTTTGTATTCACGTTTTACACGTCCCAACTTCATTGGCATTGGGGTTTGTATGTACAATTTTATTCAAAATTGTAAACCAGTTGTCTGCTAAAATGATTGCTATCTATAAGATGATTGCTATCTTTCCTGCGTGTTTCTCAGCAAGTTAAAGAAGGTGATACCCTTTGCAGCAGTAAATTATGTCGTCCTGGCAATTTTGCCTCTGCTCATTTAGGTTGCTTTCATTTTTCACTCCTGGGAGCACATGCTGTCCCAAACCATTATCTCAAAACTATATGGCATTGGTCATAGTAGTAAAAGTTTTTTAATGCAATGACACGAAGCAGGGCTGACACAGAAGGTTGATGCATTAAGTTCGCTCTTTGTTTACTGCTCGAAAAAGTTTTGAAACAGTTCTGTGCACTGAGGATTTTACAGCCTTCAGTGGAGAGATGCCAAGAGAATAACTCACTGAAAAATATATTTCAGGTAATGCAAAACATCCGGGAGAAGATTTTGTTTTGATGCACTAAATGCAATAAAAAAATTTTATTAGTAGTTACAAAAGGTCGATCCTCATGAAGTTAAATAATCTCTTTATGGCTGTGAAGTGAGAAATTGTGCAATATTCTGTACAAAACACACTTTTTTCTCTTTCTTTCTCATACTTTGGAATGTATTGAAAAGTTGTTAATGTGCAGAAATATCAGTCATCTCATTGTTTTTCCAAACTGAATTAATTGCTTCCCATTAATCCTAATCATTAGCGATAATCCTACGACTAAAATGGCACTGCTTAAGTTTATATGCAGTTAATTTGGAACAGATGGCCTACTGCAAATGTTATACTGCAATTCTGAGGAGAATTAACTCTTTTTACCAATTTTCTCCCAATACATTCAGGAACAAACAAAGTTTTCTTTAAACCTTCTCTTAGGAGAACAGTGAAAAAAGCAATAGAATCTGAGAAAATATACAGAATTTGCAGTTAAACAAGAAACAAAATTTGAGAGCGAATTACCAAAAAAGTTATATATTTATATTCACAGTGATCTAAATTACAACGTGATATCATTTGTAATGAACTCAGTTCCAGCGATGCAAGCTACAATGTTCCACTGTTGTATTAAATCAGAGGAGAAGCATCAACATATGCTTATGCTGGTGCCAATTAATTACCTAGTAGCTATTTATATGTGTGCAGAGGCTGTCATGGAAAATATAGAGACAGGCCGATAATGCTACTCATAAAAATGCTAATTTCAATCATTAGAAAATCTGCACTTCAGTCTCTCAACTTGTGCACAAATAGTATCATAAAATAGGACTGAGTATCTCAGCTCCAAAACATGTCAGTGTTTGGATATTCAACGGTACTGGGAAATTAGATTTTGAGTATTTGAAAGGTGCAAGCATGATGGGTACAAATTCAGGTCTACAGTTGCTGCCGGCGTCATGAACCCAAACGAGAGATGATTGGAACATGACACAAAATCAGGGGAAGATAGGAGAAAACAGCACATCTCAAAATGGACAGCAGTGAAGCCTCTGCCCATTTAATGAAAGCAAAAACAGGTAGTAAAGGGAAGCGTAGAGGGATCACAGATCTCCAGCCTTCCTGCGCCCCTTTGGTCTCTGACTAAATAAAGAATGGCAATCGATTGCAGCAAGCAGAGCAAGACAGGCGTAAGGAAATTGAAAATTATTCCTGATATGTGTAGGAGTCATTCACAAACGGGAAAACACATTTATCAGCACGTGGGCCAGCTCTGATCCTGCAGCCGGAAATCAAATATCTCTGTGTGAAGCACTGTGACCTGCTTTTCTCTGAATAGAAATTGCAGAAAGAATTGGGTTTGGGGCTCATGCCGCCTGAACAAAAAACTGCAGTAAATATGCAAGCCTTTATAAAAGGCAGGTGAGGGAAAAATTAGCAGTAAAAACTGATGTGTTTGGGCATCTGCTCCGTATTTCTGTCATGACACGCTGCCTTGGAAAATTATCACTGGCCAAGAGCTATATATTTTCAGATGAATAAAGAGTGGTCCTTGACTCAGAACCTCAAATGGGTCAAATTTCATTTTGACACAAGGCAACTGGTGAAGGATGGAGCATCTAGATTTTTCTTCATATTGACTGTGACATTCGTAAGCCATGGTCACTTTCACTTCCAGGCTAGCATCTACATCATACCACCAACTATATGTTTTGATCCACACAAGGAACCAGAAGCAGATCCAGGGTACAATCCTATGAGGGAGTTTACTGATAGGAAACTGTAACCTGGAAGGGCTGAAGCCCTGAACAAGATGAGTCCATCTTAGGTGGTATAAAGGGATGAGAGTAATGGAAGTGTCTGCACCCGGCCAATGGCGTCCCGGGGCAGAAGCCTGGTGGTGTTACGCTTTGCCAAAGCAAGACTTTCAAACAGTACATCCAGAGGGTTTGAAATGGATGCAGTCCCAATCCTGGAGACCGATGAAGGCTTGGGAGGTGTTCTTATTAAACTGGGCAGTTGAACAAACTTGAAAGGCAGGTTAACATGAATGCGATCCCACACCTGGAGACCAAAAATAAGGCCTAGGAGCTTGTTTCTAGTAAATAAGTACCAAAGAGTAGTGGTGTATTTCACAATCACAAAGGTTACGATAATTTCCATAGATGGGAATGCAATTCTTACTAGAAGGGATAAACTCAATGGTTTTCTTAGGGCGTAAAGCATGACAATCAAAAAACTCCGCAATACAGAACTTTATATACATTATGTAAATTTAGAGAATTTGGGTACAACTCTTACAGGTTCAACTCTTATTTAGCATGTGATGCCAGATGTGATATAACTGATAATGTCACTTAGCTAGTGGCTAAATGCTATAAAGGGTGACACTGTCAGTTCAGTGACATTGTCATGGTCACATCTGGCATCACATGCTGAATAAGGATGTGTTATGTCACCTTTTACAAAGCATGACATTTGCTTATTTATAATTTTTGAAGACATTATGTCTCATGTAGCCTTTATGATCAACAGTGTGACTCTTGAAAGATAGGGGTGTGGCGAGATCTCGCGTCACGAGATTAAAACGTGATTATGTTTCTCGTTTATGTGAAAAGCTGTCTCGCGGGCACACGGCAGAAGCCTGTCACTGACTGCCTGACTGTGAGCTATCCCAACTTCTTTACGTTAACGTTCTTATTTTTTGAACAGAAAAGGTTTTATCCTACCTTGACATGTTTCGACGGGATACTCCCGTCTTCTTCAGAAGAGTCACCGATGTTACGAGTGACGCGTCTTATCAGCTGATGTTAGCGAGGCGTGGCCGCCCTGTCAGATTTGACAGGGTGGCCACGCCTCGTGCTGTTTGGCCGCTCCTCCAGGATGGTACTCCAGGTGTGGGAAAGCGTGTATGCCCTCTCGTCCCGGTTCATGGTCCTGTGGGCCCGCTTCCTGATTTCAATTGCCTCCATGATCCAGCATTCATGTCGATTGTTCTGAGTGCGGATGACTTTGGCCTTGTCCCAGTCCATAATATGAATTTCCCTCTTGCAATGGTCTGTGATTGCTGATTTAAGGTTTACCTGTAGTGCTTGTTCCTTAACTGCGCGTGTCTGTCTTGCTGTTGTCTCTCTCGCATTCTTTTTGGTGTTCTTTTTTACGTGTATGAAAAGGTCTACCTGTTTCCCCAATGTATGTTTTATGGCAAGACCAGCATGGGATTTCGTATATGACGTCACATTTGTTGCAGTTGTCAATTTGGTCTTTCGGGTGTACCAGTAGTTGTCGTAATTTTATGTATGGTTTTACCGGGGTGTTGATGTGGAATTTTCTCATGGCCCGTTGAATCCGCTCTGTGACGCCTCTTATGTATGGTAACGTAACGACTCCTTTGGTTTCGGTATCATTTTTTCCTTTCTTTCTGAATGCCCCGGGGTTTTGTTTCTGCTGTACCTGTAGTTTGCCTGTGTTTATGGCCCATAGTGGGTACTGGCATTTCTTCAGTGCTTTAGTTATATGTTCCTCTTCCTTTTTCTTGTCTGTGTCTTCTGTAATGATGGATGCGCGATCAAACAGTGTTCTTACCATGGAAAGTTTGTGATTTATGGGGTGTTCAGATGACCAAAGCAGGTATTGATCAGTGTGGGTGGGCTTCCTGTATATTTTAATTTTAATGTCTCCTTCATTAGTGTGATGTATATTTATGTCCAGAAACGCTATGGTTTTGTCGGTCTCTTCTTCGTGTGTGAATTGTATTTTCCCAGTGCGGTCCATCTTTTTTTCCCAGTGCGGTATCTTTTCCAGAGCGTGGGACCATTACTTTCAGCACCCAAAAGTAATCGTCCCACGCTCTGGAAAAGATACGTGGACGACATCTTAGAAAAAATAAAATCCGGACATACGCAACAACTCACAGATCATTTAAACAGTATGGACCGCACTGGGAAACCTCGCTAACATCAGCTGATAAGACGCGTCACTCGTAACATTGGTGACTCTTCTGAAGAAGACGGGAGTATCCCGTTGAAACATGTCAAGGTAGGGTAAAACCTTTCCTGTTCGAAAAATAAGAACGTTAACGTAAATTAGTTACTAAAGACAGTATGAACCTTTTTGGATTATCCCAACTTCTATTCGTGGGGGGCAGTAATGTGCCTTTGCTATGTCAAGTATGCCAGAAACTGACAAGAAGAAGGAGAAAGAGGGGAAGCAGCCTATCAAGGGCAGCCAAAATGACGTCGGAGTCTGAAAATATTATCATTGAGGATGCCCCCGCCACTTTTAAATCGTTGTTGTGCCAGCATTTTGGGTACCCAGTAGAAATAATAAATGGCAAACGAGTGACAGACAAGACACGGACAATATGTAAGCACTGTGAGAAAATAGTGCCGTACACCGCGGCAAACACGAGCAAAATGCAAAGACATATACAGAAACACCACAGCTCGCTACTAAAATCAACTGCAACTGTGAAAAAAACAGCTCAAGGCCAGACCACCCTGACAGATGCATTTGCACCTCAACTTCCACAGTCAAGCGCCAGGAGCCACGGCAATAACGAGAGACGGTGGCGTTTTCATTCCAGCTGATGTGAGGCCATTTTCTGTGGTAGAAAATCAGGGATTTTGGCGACTCCTCCACACTGGAACCAAAGAACACCATCCCGTCACGCACATATTTTCGCAAGATGGTCTTGAACCTCTATAAAAGAGTCCAAGACGAAGGTTGTATCGATCCTGAAAGACACAGAAAGCATCGCCATAACAACAGACGGTTGGACATGAAGAGGTACGCAAAGCTATATCACAATTACTGGCCACACAATCGACAATGACTGGGAAATGAAAAGTGTTATACTGCAGACTCAGCCACTTTTCGAGTCGCACACAGGGGCAAACATTGCTGAGGTTTTACAACCAGCTGTCGCTCAATGGGAGCTTAAAAGACCATACTATGGCATCACTATTGTGACTGATAATACACGTAGTATGGAAGTGGCCGTGCGCGAGGCGGGATTGGAACCCCACATTAAGTGCTTTGCGCACTCTATAATCCTTGCAACCTAAGGAGGCCTCGGTGTTCCCCGCGTCATTCGTTTGCTCCGGCGGGTGAGACATGTGGCTGCTTTTTTTCCATTGGAGTTCAACAGCCAACGCGGTGTTTATGTCCAAGCAGAAGCAGCTACAACTGCCATCGCACAAGTTAATCATGGACGGTACGATGTGATGGAACAGCACTTTGAATATGCTGGCTCGTTACCTCAAGCAGCAAGCTGCAATAGCAGCAGCTCTCACCAGCCCAGAGATAAGACAAAATACCCAAATTATTGATACACTTGACAGCTGCGATATCAGAGTTGCCGAAGACCTTGTGAAGCTGCTGCATCCTTTGAAGACAGCCACCACAGTATTGTGCGAGGGAAAAAGTCCCACAGTGTCTCTAATTGTGCCACTAAAGAGAATGATTGAAAAGAACATGACACCAAATGATGGCGATTCCACCACTGTGGCCAACACAAAGACAGCAATCCTCAAGAAAATTGCAGACAGATACAGTGGAGATGCATACAACTATTGGCTAGAGTGCATAGCACTGGACCCAAGGTTCCGGACTCTACGTTAGCAAGACCATGACCAGTGTGAGGCTGCCTTCCTGAGGGTACAGAACAAGGCGAAGCAGTTGCTGCAAAATCAGGTATATATCACTTTAAATTGTTTTCTGTCTGTTGTGTATGTGTGTGTAACACTCAATTTATGTTCCCATTGAAGAAAATCTCTGTTGTATAGTTTCTTCTTTTACCGCTGATTCTGCGATTCCAAAGCAGGCTGTTTAATTCAGGGTTATTTCCGGAAGGAAATAACTTGTATACAGAGCCAATGTTAATGGTGAGACACGTGAAGAACTTTATAAAAAGTTCAGTTGTGATGGAAAATGATTGTGCCCTCGGGAAAGGTCAACATCACACACAGAACGAAGGAAAATAGGCAGTTTAAGTAGTGTGAAAGAGTGACAAATAACACCTGGCCAGGAAGTTGCCCCCACCAGCCCATCCAAAGGAGCCGTTTCTTGCTACAGGATGTCATAACACCTCACCCTAATTTAATAAGATAAATGGTGGCTGTCCACTGGCGCCCAGTTGATTAGCATGGATACGATAGTGCATGGCGGCAATCAAGGCACTGGCTGAAACCAACTGGCTCTCACAGCTCAGCATCTGTTCGGTAAGATGAAAGACAAATTAAGGGAACACGCTGAGAAAACCTGAAATCTAACACCATTAACAACGGAAAAATTCACAAAAAAGCAATTTATGCAGCGAGTGTGTGTTAGAAACATGAGAGCATCAGAGTGAGTGTGTGAGTTTGTGTGTTGAGAGGAAGAGGAGGGCTCTTTGCTGCTTATTAAATTTAATGCCACTGTGTCTTCTGTATAAAGACCACAGCTGAGGAGAGGGGAGAAGAGGCAGCAGGAGCTCACTGTCCCACACATGGAAGAGAGGAGGCTGGGAGAGCTGAGCCCGAAGTGGCAGAACCTGCGCCCAAAAAGACAGCACTTCAAGACCTGCTCGGGAACTCTCTCTCTACTGAGCCAGAGCAGTCCAACAGATCAGAAGAGGCTGAGAGGGAAATGCAAGGGAAAGAGCCCTCTATCCCCCTCAGTAGCTGCCCTCTGAAGTGGTGGCATGAAAACTGCTCCAAACATCATTTGCTGTCTCACCTTGCCAAAGCATACCTTTCTGTCCCTGCTACCTCTGTTCCAAGAGAGCGCGTCTTTTCAACTGCAGGAGACATAGTTGGTGCCCAAAGGTCTCAACTGCTGCCAGAAAATGTGGACATGCTCATATTCTTGAAAAAGAACATGACCATAGCTTAAGCTAGGCTGTGCAGTTGTAGCATGTTGTATCATGCTTGAAAAACAAGGTCAGTTTTTTGCACTCTGTGTTGGCAGAGTAGCACTTTGATTATAGTTTTGCACGAATTGTTTTTTAAACAATGTCTTTTAATGTCTTTTAAAAAATTACTATTTATATTATTTTAACTTTTATAATTTTTAGTTTTAGTTTCATTTTGTGGAAAGAAGTTTAACAGTTAAAAGCTCATGCTTAGGTCTTGCATGCAAAGTCATAAAACATTTCTAAGTGTACCTGCATTTCTTTGTGACTCAGTCAAATAAAAAAAGTCTTTTTATCCAGTCATGTATTTTGTTGTTGCAATTTTCTTAAAAGTTAGGTTAAAATATTGTCTCGTCTCGTTCTCCTATATCCAATATCGTGTATCGTCTCGTCTCGTGAGCTGAGTGTATCGTCACACCCCTACTTGAAGGTATTGATGTTCTGACCTGTCAGTTTGTCATAACCATTCAGTCTTCTCCAGCAAGTCAGCATATTTTGTGGTGAGGATGAGAAAAGATGATCTGCATAATCAAAATCTTGCAGCTGGGAAAAGATGATCCACTGGATGCCTCTGGCCTTGTCTGAAGTGGTCTTTCACTTGGTCCAGTCAACGGCCATCAGGAAAAGTATAGGTGACATGACTTATCCTTAGCACACACCAGACAATAACCCCGTGAAGTTGCCAGTGATGCAGCATTCAAACTGATGGCAAAACACTGTCTTCAGCAGCACTCCATAAGATTGCAAGAGATTTTAAGGGGTGTCTTTGTGGAAGGAGTCTTTCTTGAAGTTGAAGTTAGTGTGTAAGGGGGTGTTCTACACCAGACACTGCTCATTGATGTTTCTCAAGGTAAATATCTGATCTACACATCCTCGTCCTTTTCTGAATCATTATGTCTTAAACATGGACAGATTGCCTGACATTTTTACCATAGAGTTACTGGGAAGGTTTGAATAATACACTAATTTCAACTCTTGCTGCAGCCCTCTCTCTTTCACCAGCCACCATCTCAATGAAAGCACTTTTGTCATTCTTGTCACTCTTTTTGATCTCCTTATTTTTGATCTCACAGGCCTTCTGGACCTGCTTCTGGACAACATCTTGGCCTTTTGATGATTCCTTTGTTCTATTTTCTGCCTAGTGCCAGGTTCAGCCACACCTTGTTGTCTTTCTGCAGTAGCTGAGGACTTTAGTTGCTGTCTCAACATAAATGTTCTTGATGCCCTCCCATGTGGTATGGATATCAGGGTCTAATCACTTGAGCCGTACGGAGCCTTTTAAAATATTATTTCATATTAAAAAAAATAAAGGCAAAGCCACTGCGCCCGCTTGGCCAAACATGGCCAAAATCGAACTTGAACCAGATCGCATCACATATACATGCATCTAAAATGAAGACTACGATGGAAAAATTATCACATTTTCACGTTGTGATTAAATAATTAATTAAAAATTCAAAATGATCTTAGACACAAAGAACTGAAAAAATATGCAAAAAAAAAAAATATATATATATAGAATATTATAGTCATATATAATATTATTCTAAATATTTTAATATATGATATATAATATATAGAAAAAAGCCACATTTGGACTCGCTTTTACTTTGTCATCTTCAAATATGAAAAGGATTCATCAAAAATTGAAAGTGCTAGAGCGCTGACAAGGCAAAAATTTTATGGATACATGGACGAATGCACGACAGAACACCATGAAGGCATCTAACCATAGCTTAAGCCTGATTGGCTGAGAGGCCAAGCAGGCTACTGAATTGGTTTGTTTGGAGTGAATCAGATATAACTGTGCTGTGCATAATCCTAGAAAAGAGCTATTCAAAAAACCTACTGCTGGGTTAAAGTTGCTTCTCTAGGACAAAAATATTCAGAAATCCCACTGTATCTGACTCAAGTAGATAGTACAGTTAGTACATGTGCCCTATCTTGCACAGACTCTCTGGGGTAGTGTTGACATAATAAAATAGATTTCATATTGATTTTAGAGAGAGCTGTAAAATTTTGTGTGCTGTTCTGTCCTGCTGCCATGAGCCACTGAGCTGCTAGTGCAGTTACTGTCCTGCTCCACTTGGGTACTGGCCCAGGCCTTTGAGATAGTGTCTCAAGGCAGTGTAATTTTGCTGTCCTAATTGGCCTAGCAGGATGAGGAGACTGTCTGGAGACAACGGCAACCTAAAATCTCCATTGAACCATTGACTGTCGAGCCCCCATGCCTACCTTACAGGGCTGCCTAACCTGAATTCCACTGCCTAAGTGGAATTGTAGGCCGAATCACCCATCTAAATTTACATTAAGAATAGAGTCACTTTAGGCCTGTGAGATTTTTGGCAAATACAAACTTGAAATAAATCACTCTTAATGAAATTGTTCAAAATTCTTCAAGAGGACAAAATTAGCTAGTTAACGATCAATATGACAATACCACAACTCATTGCATTTACTTTACTAATATAGGCACATTTGTAGGCCAGTTAATGGCAGTTGATGAAATGAGATAAAATGACAAAAGCAATCTGTTCAGAAAAGATTTTTTTTTTTCTGCTGGTGAAGATTGGAAAAAAATAGTCGGCAGGTTATGACTGGGCCAGTAACGTTAATTAATTCTCTCTTTTTACTTCAGATTAGTTTAGCTCAGTAGCTGCTTTCTTCTGAACGGAAAAAATCATTTCTATGGAGCAGAATCCGGAAGACTGCCAGACAGACCTGGGAAGCCTAATGTGTTGTGAGGGTCGACTGGGAACGTTTGGAAGAGGACCCTGTCAGAACAATTTTCAACGCCCTCCTCCAGAAGAGCTTTTCCTAAATCCCGGGGGAGGCTGGGGACATGGAGTCTGAGTGGACCCTGTTCAAAGTCTCCATTGTGGAAGCGGCTGCGGCCTTAAGGCTGTCGGTGCTTGTCGTGGCAGCAACTCAAAGACCTGTTGGTGGACTCCAGTGGTGAGGGAGGTCGTCAGGCTGAAGGAGGTGGCCTTTTAGGCTTGGTTGACCCAAGGGACCCCGAACTCTGTTGACCCGTACCAGCAGGCTAGAAGAACTTCAGCTGTGGTAGTTGCAGAAGCAAAAACTCAGGTTTGGGAGGAGTTTGGAGAGTCCATGGAAAAGTTCAAAGAGGTTCTGGCAAACTGTCAGACGACTTAGGAATGGGAGGCAGGGCTTCGCCCAGGCTGTTTTCAGCAGGGGTGGGGAACTTCGACTGAGAATATTGTCTGGCAGTGGAAGGAGCACTTTGAGGGACTCCTGAATCCGGCAGACAAGCCCTCCATTTAGGAGGCAGGGACAGAGGACTTGGGTGTCCAATTTTGTGGCGTCAGAATTACATCTCAGCTGTTTGCAGATCACGCTGTGACCTCCAATGCGCACTGGAACAAAAAATTTGTAACTCTGTTACAAAGCCATTTAAATTGTAACTCTATCTTACTTAGTTTTGGAGACTCCATGACCACGTGACCTGGCCCAGCTGTATACAATTGATCCGTTCAGATCATACATATTTTAGCATACTAATGGTATTATTTTTATTTTATATCCTTCTGCTTTTGTTGGATGTAGCTAGCTAATTGATATGCCTGATTAATAGTCCACCACCCCTAATGAATGAAGGCAAAGCAAGGACGTTCACATCGCTCGGATTGGCATCACCGGGACCCCACCCTGGAGCCAGATCTGGGGTTGGGGCTGGCAGGCGAGTGCCTGGTGATCGGGTCTCCACCCACAGGAACCAGCCGGGCACAGCTCGAATGAGCGTCGTGGGCTTGCCTTCATGTAGGCCCATCACCCGTGGGAGGGTTCAAAAGGGGCTAATGCCTTGTGTCTTTGGTGGTAGTCATGGGCAGGGGCCCCGACGACCTAATCCCTGGACACTGAATCTGGTTATCGGGACATGGAATGTCACCTCACTAGGGGAGAAGGAGCCTGAGCTTGTGCGGGAGGTCGAGCAGTACTGGCTAGAGATAGTTGGGCTCACCTCCATGCAAAATCTGGGCTGTGGAACCCAACTCTTCGAGAGAGGCTGGACTCTCTTCTATTCTTGAGTTGCCTGTGGTGAGAGGCAGCGAGCTGGTGTGGGTTTGCTTATAGCCCCCCAGCTTAGCCACCATGTGCTGGAGTTTTCCCCGGTGAACGAGAGGGCCGCTGCCCTGGGCCTTCGGGTCGGGGACAGGTGCCTCACTGTCGTTTCGGCTTATGGGCTGAATGGCAGTGCCAAGTACCCAGCCTTCTTGGAGTCCCTGGGAGGGGTACTGGAAAGTGCTCCAACTGGGGACTCCATCGTTCTGCTGGGGGACTTCAACGCCTACGTGGGCAAGGACAGTGTTACCTGGAGGAGCGCGATTTGGAGGAACGGGCTCCCCGATCTGAACTAGAGTGGTGTTTTGTTATTGGACTTCTGTGCTAGTCACGGCTTGTCCATAACAAACACCATGTTCATACATAAGGGCGTTAATGAGTGCACGTGGCAGGAGGACGCCCGAGGCCGGAGGTCAATGATTGATTATGTGGGCGTGTCATCTGAACTTCGGCCGTATGTCTTGGACACTCAGGTGAAGAGAGGGGCTGAGCTGTCCACTGATCATCACCTGGTGGTGAGTTGGATCCGCCGGCGGAGGACGAAGCTGGACAGACTTGGCAGGCCCAAACGTGTTCTGAGGGTCTGTTGGGAACGTCTGGCAGAACCCTCTGTCAGAGGGGTTTTCAACTCTCACCTCCGGGAAAGCTTTGACTAGATCCCAAGGAAGGCTGGAGACATTGAGTCTGAATAGACCATGTTCTCCACCTCCATTGTTGATCCAGCGTTCGGAGCTGTGGCCATCAGGTTTTCAGCGCCTGTTGCGGCGGCAACCTCCAAATCAGATGGTGGACACCGGAAGTCAGGGATGCTGTCAAGCTGAAGAAAGAGTCCTATCAACCTTGGTTGGTTCATGGGACTCCTGAGGTAGCTGATAGGTACCGGCAGGCTAAACATGCTGCAGCCCGGACGGAGGCGGAAGCAAAAACTTAGGTATGGGAAAAGTTCGAAGAGGCCATGGAGGAGGATTATCGGTCAGCCCCGAAGAGATTCTGGCAAACCGTCCGAAGCCTCAGAAGGGGTAAGCAGTGCCCTGCCAACACTGTTTACAGTGGAGGTGGGGAGCTGTTGACTTTGACTGGGGATATTGTTGGCCATTGGAAGGAATACTTCGAGGATCTCCTCAATCCGACTGACACGACTTCCATAGAGGAAGCAGAGGCTGGGGACCCAGAGGCCGATTCATCCATCACTCAGGCTGAAGTCACTAAGGTAGTTTGGAAGCTCCTCGATGGCAAGGCACCGGGGTTGTGTGAGATCCGCCCAGAGTACCTCAAGTCTCTGGATGTTGTAGGGCTCTCTTAGTTGACACCCCTCTGCAGCATTGCGTGGTAGTCAGGGACAGTGCCTCTGGACTGGCAGACCGGGGTGGCGGTCCCTCTTTTTAAGAAGGTGGACCGGAGGGTGTGCTCCAATTATAGGGGGATCACACTTCTCAGCCTCCTGGGTAAAGTCTATTCCAGGGTGCTGGAGAGGAGAATTCGGTTGATAGTCGAACCTCGGATTCAGGAGGAACAATGCGGTATTCGTCCTGGTCGTGGAAGACTGGACCAGCTCTATACCCTCCACAGGGTGCTTGAGAGTTCATGGGAGTTTGTCCAACCAGTTCACATGTCTTTTGTGGACTTGGAGAAGGCATTAGACTATGTCCCTCATTGTATTCTGTGGTGCTTCGGGAGTCCTTTACTAAGGGCCTGCGGTCTCTGAACGACCGGAGCAGGAGCTTGGTTCGCATTGCCGGTAGTAAGTCAGACCTGTTTCTGGTGCATGTTGGACTCTGGCAGGGCTGCCCTTTGTCACCGGTTCTGTTCATTACTTTTATGGACGGAATTCCTAGGTGCAGCCAAGGGCCAGAGGGAGTCAGATTTGGGGATCAGAGGATCTTATCTCTGCTTTTTTTGCGGATGATGTTGTCCTGTTGGCTCCTTCTAACCAGGACCTCCAGCATGTACTGGGGCGGTTTGCAGCCGAGTGCAAAGTGGCTGGGATGAGAATCAGCACCTCTAAGTCCGAGGCTATGGTTCTCGACCGAAAAAAGGTGGCTAGCCACCTCCGAGGGGTTTAAGTATCTTAGGGTATTGTTTACGTTTGAGGGAAGGATGGAGCATGAGATTGACAGATGGATCGGTGCAGTGGCAGCAGTAATGCAATCATTGTATCGATCTATTGTGGTGAAGAAGGAGCTGAGCCAAACGGCAAAGCTCTCAATTTACCATTCAATCTACGTTCCTACCCTCACCTATGGTCAGGAACTTTGGGTCATGACCAAAAGAACGAGATCTCGGATACAAGCGGCTGAAATGGGTTTCCTCCACAGGGTGGCGGGGCGCTCCCTTAGAGATAGGGTGAGAAGCTCTGTCACCCGGGAGGAGCTCACAGTAGAGTCGCTGCTCCGCCACGTCGAGAGGAGCCAGCTGGGGTGGCTCGGGCATCTATATTGGATGCCCCCTGGATGACCTTCCTGGGAAGATGTTCCGGGCATGCCCCACCAGGAGGAAGACCCAGGACACGCTGGAGGGACCACGTCACTCGGCTGGCCTGGGAACGCCTCGGGATACCCCCGGAAGAACTGGAGGAAGTGTCCAGGAAGAGGGACGTCTGGGCATCCTTGCTTAGACTGCTGCCCCTGCAACCCGGCCCCGGATAAGCGGAAGAGGATGGATGGATGGATGGATGGATTAATACAGTAAAAAGCACCAAGCTGTGGGCATTGTCACATTGATTGTTACAAGCTCATTTTACCCATTTAAAATATTTTGGACAATTAAATTGTGGATGATTTATTTATCAAAATGGAGGGCTAGATGACTTAAGTTGGCCCACAGTTCTGCTGCTGATTAGGCAGGAATTTACTATGTAATTTCAGTATTCCGAGCATGAACTCTACAGTCAGTGGCTCTGAGACTGTAGGCTACCGCTGTCTTGAGCATAGACTGTATAGAAATATGGACAAAGCAACCGTGTCGTCACCCATCGGTTTCAGCATACCATTTAGGAAGCCTCTATTTTGGCAATTTGAATTGCGCCATTTTGTCATTTTGAAATTCCTATTAGACGAGTGCGTGAATTGAATATCCAGGGAGGAGCGAGAGCTGGATCTACGTGTGGATCTGACTATATCAGACAAGGACCAGAGGATAGCCACGCCCCTATAGCAGATTCTGGCTTTATCCTTTATTCTAGTCTATTTGGGACCTCAATTTACAAAAATTAACATCATGATATATCAAAGGAGACTTGAAACTTGCGATAGATACAATAAAGTGATGTGGAAAATCATTATTTAAATAACAAGGCAATCAGATATAGCAGACCTGGCCCCAGCCACGGGCTGACAGACAGAGTGACAGAAACACACACACACAGACATGATCATTGCTTAATCTGGCCCCCTAGGGGAGGGGCCAGGTAATAAATCAGGTGAGAAAGTAGGGTCATTTTCTCATATAGCTCTATAGGATTGAACTTCTTTCTGCAACCACCGACGTTGCCATCTGCTGGCCATTAATTAGAATGCAAATTTTGGACATTTCCGCATCAGCCTCAGACCTGAGTGCTGCGTCCATCTTTTTATACAGGCTATGGTCTCGAGCCAGTCTCCTTATGTAGCAGGACAGTTACTGCACTGGCAAGCCACTACATCGAGCCAGTCCCGTAGTGGAGGTGGACAGTTACTGCACTTGCAGACCACGGGCAAGCCAGTGCCTTGAGCCAGTCTCCTAGTAGAGCAGGAAAGGAATTGTACTGGCAGATCAGTGGCCTGCAGCAGCAGTACAGCACAGAACATAATACAGCCCCCACTGATTGATTCATGATATTGGACAATACCTTTTCTAACTTGAGTGAGGATTATGATTTGCTTGATATAGTACAGTATATATGAATAGTACAGTTGGAATTCAATCCTCTTTACTTGCTCAGCATTTTTAGGTCACAGAACACATATTTTCTAAAGAAATTGTGCTCTCCCACTGTACTCTTGGAAGTCATGCTAAGCAGCACAGTTGCACTCAGCTAAGCGCCATTGTCTCAAGCCTCACTTTGTTATTTAACGTCAATATAACATTATTTACTCGCTTAGCCAATGCCCTCGCCCTGGGCTCACCTTGTGTCATTGCACACACTGGGCTCACACTGAGCATTCAAATGACAGGATATTATACATTATATTGTAATAGTGTAACTGGATATTGTATTTCTATAGAACCAATTTCGCTAAGCACCTGGCTCTTGGGTACTACTAGAATGTCTCAACTGTGATTTAAGCCTTATTCTCCCTGATTAAAGTCTATTTCCTGACTGAATCTCCCCCTGTGGTTTAAGACCTGAGGTTTCTTTAGTTCAGGATTAAAACTTCCATCCTACTGATATTTGTGGAGGGCCACTTGAATTTAAATGAAAATCTCATCAGGCCTCCATTGAATGACAAAATGACTGGTTAGGGCTCTCTCTTGTTACATTTAAAATCATGTTGTGACATCATGCTAAATAAATTTGAGGCTCAAAATTGCTTTACGTGGCAGTAGATGGTGCACACAGTACATCTCATTACTCACATCTACTTATTTATTCATGACATTCAGTAAATATCTCACTTCTGCATCCGCCGTACCACCCTTAAAGTAAAATGCTACTTGTATCCTGCATAATGTATCTTCTTTTTTTTTATTTGAAATCCTTATTATGTGTTGTGATAAAGAGAGAGGAAGAATGAACTAAATCTTAGATGCTGGTATTGAAAATGGATGCGTTTGTCAACGTTTTCTAAAGTAATTTGTGGACTGTCAGATATTCTAACATAAATTGCACTCGGTAATTATCCAGCTCATCAGTCAGCTTTTCATGAACTCCTTCATTATGTTTTTTTCTTCGCCATGCAAAATCTGCTTCTTTCTGCTTTTCACTAACAAAATAAACCAATATTTCTGCAATGTTTCATGCTATAATCCTGTGCATTCTTTTCACCTCTGCAGCTGCTATTAAACATAATAAATTAATACACATATATGCACACTCAGACTTCCGCACAAACACACACACACACACATGTACTGACAAGCAAAACATATTGCAAAACTACTTCAGGTGAATTTATGTGTAATAAGTATTGCATATAAACTTACAGCAGCTACCTCGAAGGCGACTACAGCGTCTTCCTTTGCGGTTTTTATGATCGTCAGACAGCCTATGCTGGGCTGGGCACATGGCAACAGAGAAAATTAAAAGGGTTGAATCAAGGGGGCTGTAATGTAATGCCATAAAGGTGTGTGGGTACAGAAGGGAGTGAGGAATGGTAGGGCAGTCGTGGTGGGCTGAGGAAGATGTGGCAGGGTGACAATAGAGTGCTAAGGGAGAATGCTGGAGTAGAACTGTGAGCAGAGGGCTGCTTAATGAGTTGAATGGTGGTAGGGGTGGCAGTACAACCCCTAGAGTCAGAAAAGGGGCTGATCTTCACAGCTGGTCTGTTCTCCATTCCTAGCAGAGCCTGAATAGAGTGATTTCACCGCTGAGACCTGCCCCAGTCAGCTGCAGCCCAGGGCCCGTTCAGGCATGCGCTGCTGAGAAGGCTCTCTTGGGAGCATTTTTGCCAGAGACATCAAAATAACCGTACTCTGCTTTTACAAGAGTTACGGAAAACATGATATATTGAACAGGGCTGTTTTACCATCCCAATTATTTTTCAGTTTAAGTCCCTTTTTGACAACCAGCTACCACGAGACGAGCATTCATTGGTGCTCTGTGACATACGAAGCTAAAAACTGTTTCTGCAATCTTTGTTTTTATTATTCAGAATCATAAATTGTGCCCCTGGAGTTTTAACCATTTTTATCTGCATCACAAAATCATTTCAGCAGCTTAAGTATGCACACAGATCTGATACTTTGCATTCAGTGGCTTATTTACACTCCTCAAGACACAATGCCGCTAGCAAGCAACTCCGCCCGGATCTGCCCCAGCTCTGAGCTGGATCAGCTGGAGTCGGCACAGGGCCGGTGCAGATCCGGAGCGGAGGTGCTTGCTATCTGGGAAGGAGGTTTTGCAGGGTTTTGGCAAATTTGCCCACAGCCCAATTTAAGCCATCTTCTGGGTATAAGTACCTACTTGTGGGACTGTCCAGAAAATAGATTTGAAATGTGAAATTTGCACACAGGAAGTGAACTGTGACCTATTTAGTGATTCCAAGATTTTTGCGGGGCAAGGCCTCAAAAAGTCCATATGTAAACGCTTAATGACTGTTCTGAAAAACCTGATGATTTTTAATGGCTACACAACAACATGACAGAAATTTTGATACCAAACATAAGTATATACATGAAAAACTGAACAAGTTTCAGATAATCTTCTATTAAGGAATAGATCTGTCTTGATGCAAAACGTAATGTTCATCTTAAAAAACAACCAGGTTCCTATGAAAACACACCCAAGATATTTTCACGAAAGTTGCCTCATATAGTTGGCTAAATAATGCGCAAGTGTCATTAAATTGCGAGTCCGGTAACATGGTGTATTCAAGCCAAATTTATTGTATACTACATATTTCTCAGAAAAGGCATTTAGATGTTTTCATTAACTGTTCTACATTGTATAGGTTCTATATCTACCAGGCCTTGTTTTTACTCGACTGAGCAAAGCGTAGTCTGCGCTTGTGGTCACACTTCAATGATTTTGTGAACCACAACATTGTTGTATGCCAGGGGTAGGGAACCTTCTCCAGTAAGAACCACTGTGGGTGCAGGCTTTCATACCAACCAAGCTGCTACACACCTGATTATACTAATCAAGGCCCTTAACAAATGTTCCAGAGGTTGATTAGTAGAATCAGGTGTGTAGCAGCTTGGTTGGTATGAAAGCCTGCACCCACAGTTTGAATGGCAATTGAACCGCGCCATTTTGTCATTTTGAAACCGTATGTGATTCCGATTGGACGAGAGCGTGAATTGAAGATCTAGGGAGGATCAAGGGGTGGATGTATTGGTGGATCTGACAGCATCTGACGAGGGCCAGCCATGCCCCCAAAGCATATGTGGATTTATCCTTTATTGAAGCCGATATGGGATCATAATTTACAAAAATGATCATGATATGTTGAAGGAGACTTTAAACTTGCAATAGATACAATTAAGTAATGTGGAAAATTATTATTCAAATTATAAATCAGGTGGGAAAGTAGGGTCATTGTCTCATAGACTTCTATAGCATTCAACTTCTTTCTGCAACCAGCATCTGCTGGCCACTAAATGGAATGCATTTTTAAGGTTCTTCAGCATTGGCTTCACTTTTCAGACCCACGTGCTGCGCCTGACTTTTTATTCAGTCTACAGCTCTCACCTATTTAATTAAATCAAGGCTGTGACTTTTTTTGGCGAGGAAGTATATTTAGAAATAAACACCTATTTGTACAAATCATTGCAAATTCATTTAAATTCAAACTTACCGGTCTTAAGTGAGGAATTTTGAGATTGAAGTTCACAAAACACTTTTTTTTGGTTTTAGTGTTTTAGTGTCATATTTACATTCCCCTGCTGTAGTCAGCAATTATTCAATCAACGCATATGTAAGAGATTCTTGCGCGGAATTGAAGTCCTTTTGCAAGGAGGTTTATCAGTTTCACATGCGTTACAGTAATTAACGGCAATTATTACAGTGATTACGGTGACTTCGGACTTCTCACACTTTTCTCCACTCAGGTGTTGGAAGTAATGCATGTGTTTCATTATCGTTTAAACTGTTTAAATGAAATAAGATCATTCTTTATGCATTTCCATTGCTTTCAACTCATAAGTAAAGGAAATTCAATTTTAGTGCATACAATAAAGCATTAGTGTCTCAAACTGGTAGAATGAGAAGTCTTGAGTGGGGATTCGCTCAATTTAAACTGAAAGATTTTTGCAGAACAAAGTCTCAATTTTGTATGTTAATTTTTAAGGGTTACCAAGAACATAATGGCATAATCTAGAAATACCAAAATATGCTTTTTAGGAGTCGTAGTGACTGTTGCCCATCATCAAAATAACACTAAAATTGGTTTCCATACAGCTAAGCAATGCAAACAAACGCGGAGCTACAGCTCAGTATGATATCAGACCTTCTGTCCTTACTATATGAGAGCAAATAAATAATATTCTCAGGCAGTAAGTGCAACACTCCTGTGCTATAGAGAAAACATTCTTTTTCTGTTTATTTCTTGTGGTTACTTGTGTTCTGAACAACAACCGCTGATCTCATATGGTATGCCATGATAATGAGAGAGAGCAATTTGGTTATATCAAAATTCTGAATCAACCAACTTATCATCTTTTCTTATGACCTGAGAGAAGACGATTTTTCAGAAGAAGGTTTTCATGTTGCATTAATTAACAATACATTTCAAAATAGTTTTTTTTTGCAGTTACTTGACTATTGAGCCTCTTTCCAGTTGTATATAGACAAATGAAACACAGCAATATGATTCAGTCAAAATAAAACATAAGTACAAGTGACACATACACATTTATTGCATGTCATGAGAATGGTAATCAAACAGAAAATCATCCTCTTATGGTTTGGGAAAGTCTGCAAAACAAATAATGCCTTTCTGCACAAAATAATTAATTGAGCAAAACTTGTTCACAACCTCTAAAGTAAACAAGTCAAAAGTTAATTCTGGTGTTCAGTAAACTCGCCAGACTGAGACTGTAAAGAGAAAAATAGCACTTAATTGTAAGTTAAAGACAAATGTAGTTAGAATTATACCACTTATTTCTTGAAGACAGTGTGTTTATTTTTAATCAAGAGCTCTGGGATGTTGCTGGCAGTAACAACATCACATAAAAAGTGAACCCAGGAGGCTTGCATCTCAAAATAATCAATGCTGCCAAGAATGAATAATACACTGGGATATTCCATTGATTACCTGTTACATAAACAAAACCTGCGACAGCTTTGAACTTTTTGGCTACTTATTACAGAGCATATGTACTCATGCAGTTATCAAGGATGTATTTAATGCCGTCTTTTCCCTGACATGACATCTTCATAATCAGTGATTTTTCAAATGCAGTGCCACATTTGGGAATGCATTTTTAATTATGTGTCATCCTTTATAAAGAATTAGATTGGCTTATTTATGATTTATACAGCTAACATTTCTTGATGATGAAGATACTATGCATAATGAGTCGAATATATTTTTAGATGCAACTAACCCAGCAGTAAACAAGACATTTTACCGCAATTCGGCAATTTTTTCAAGGAAGTTTTTATGCAAAGCTGACGAACATTTGAGAGAAAGCTTAAATGGCTTCATGTCGTGAGACACCTCAAGTGCGGCATCAGAACAGAAATTCCCCCTTAAAAGCAACCATTTTCACATTTTAATAACATTGACAACAATATTAAAACTACTTTAAAATAGATTTGCAAAGCATTATCAGTTGCAACTAATAAGGATCAATCAGACATCCACTTTGACCCCCAGAGTGAAACACTGATGTTTTAAAATGCAAAATTTTGTAAGTAGATAACACAACATTCTTGCATCGACTAAATTCATAAATTCACTGCATGGTTGGAAAAAAAAAATCAGAGACATATGAAGCTTAGCTTTCCAATTGCACGGCCTGAAATGGACATTTTCTGATATGTGGAGAAAGTACTGTCATCCAAGATAAAATTTCTTGTGTGCCCATTACACATGATATGCAGGATCACATGCACCTTAAAATGGACTGACACATCGGTAATAATCAGTGGAAGAACATTTATCAGCACATAAACTCATTGGTGCGGTTATAACAGCAATTTCAGAGAGTCTTTTGTAAATACAAATGCATGACTGAGATTAGACTACAGCAGATATCCCTTTCCAAAGTGCAAAGGATAGTGATCATATTCTGTGAGAATGAAACCCTTTTTTTTACCAAAGGAAGGGCACTGTAGCATGTCACAATGTGCATTATCACTATCACTACAACAGTCATTTTTTTGCATTTCTGTATGCTCTGCATGCACCAAAGGCCAGCTGCAGAATAAAAGAGCCGCAAGACGTAGTGGGAAGAGAACTATATGTTATATGGTATGACTGCTGATTTAAATGCCTGATGTGGCACAGCCCATGAGCCAGGTAGCCTGAATTTCTTGACTGCATATTAAGTGAAGAATGGTTAAGGGGCAGCACATTATGCCGTTTCAGTTCCTGATATAAAGGTTCAGTAGTAAATTGCCTCAGGTAATTTCCGTCCTCAAAGGGCATGCAGTGTGCTTAATTCACTGTCCTGAACTCATTATACTACTTAAACTATGACTTACGAAGAAGAAGAAGAGTAATTATGACCAAGACATTTGGAGAGCTAAGAGATTTTGCCGCAACTGCAAATGTTACTTCAGTATTCCAGGAAATATACAGAATAACTACATATGTACAACTAATGCGCCACTAACGTTGGAATGCAAGTTCACGGTCACACATTTAGTCAGGTTTTAGGGCAAAATGGACTCATGGCATTGTTTTTATTCAAGATACTAAGCTGGCAAACCATTCATACTATTCAGATTGAATTCACATGATGAACTGTATACAGTCAAAACAAATCATTCTAAATAATACAAAACAAAATAAGGTCTTTTTGATTTCAGTACACAATGCCTTGGCCTTTTTCAAATGAGAAGACTTTTTCATTTTATTTGTAAAAATAAATCAATTTCTGCCCTGCAGCCGTGCGACACATTCCAAAGAAGTTAGGAAACACTGGAAAACTTCCGAAATCACCTGAAATGTGCCCCCTTCCTGAGTTCCTTCATGTCTCGTTTACTTCACCACAGATAACTAATTAAGTACTCATCCCACGAACACTCTGTGGTTTGGTCTAGTTATACTGATACTCACTAATATACTAATCTTGTAAATAACTAACATACTAACTTGGACTATTTGGGTAATATTATTATCGTGATGAGCGCCATCTGAAGTTCGTCAGTCTGCCTGCCAGCATTGTTTCCCGCCACTCTCACTCATTATCGAATTATTAGTTCTGTCTTCTCATTGGTTCAGTTTGTCTTCACCTCACTATTCAGTTCCTGGTTTCTTTCAGTTTCATTTGTTGGTCAGACCATTCACTACTCTTTCTAATTTTCCATTTGGTTTCTCCACCCTTTTGGTGAACTAAATTCTCTCCTTTTAGAACTGGCGTGCACTCTGACTTCTAAATAAAACTTTGTAAATTTATCTCCTTCAGGAGTTTGCGCATTCACGTTTCTCTACCGTAGTAACTGCTATTATTGGAATTAACTAGATTCTCCCCTTTGGGAGCTCACATTCCTTTGTATTTCTTGTATTTGTTGCCATTGTTCTCAGTGTGTTTGCATAGAGTTATACAATGACCAATGTCAAATACACAAGTCATTTTGCCCGCGACTCTGCGCTTGGGGTCTGCTCCTGTTTCTACACCTAACAATTATTGCACAAACTGCTAACTCACTCATTCATTCTCCTCACTTTCCACACTAATCTCGAAGTCCAGTCCTTTGTCTTAGTTTCTGCAGATACTTTGCAACTATCTCTTCTACTAATCTTTTTCTCCCATCTCTCCTCACTTAGGAACTCCTTGAATGGAGCTATTGCTGTTTAAGGTTGTCTCGTGAAATAAGTGTTTGTCATTGTTTCCCATTTTTGTTTTGTTTTTTTGTACTTGTGTTTTATTATCCCTCACACCTGTTTCCCCACCTAGCTTACCTCCCTTGTGTACAAAAGTTCCTCACTTGTGGTTACCCCTTGACAGAACATTAATCAAATCTTCCTGTGCCAAGCTACCAGTACCTGTAATGTTGTTCCCTGTAATATCTGTTCAGCATGTGCTCACATTGAGAGTAATGTGGGGCGAAGGAATCATTGCATTTGCAAAATACAGTCAAGGGAATTTGAGGGTGCGAATGTTCTTTATAAACATGCCTTCATGCCTTGTGTCTAAATGTGATGTATTGCACAACTATGGTTTCCTATGTTTCTTATAGGGCACAACTACAGTGTTAATTTTATTTTATTTTCAATAAACCAGAAAAAAAGTGATATGGAACTAAGGAAGGGCAGCCTTTGCTAAATTAGTAAATAAGTAAACGGAGTAAAATTAAATACTCAGAACAATGAAAACAGTGTTCTTCAATCTCAATGCATTTTTTATTAAAGGTATGCGGACATAAAATCACCCAAAATGTTAAAACTGTTGTTTTGAAAATGATAGCCAGTGGAGTCAACTAAACGCGGATAAGTGAACCAGACCATGTCTGAAACGGCACTCTCTTCATCCACGTCTTAACCAACTAGGCTATTTATACTGCCGTCATTCCACAACCCTGGTCTGTCTCGCTAGATATGCCGAGCATTCTACCAGACCAGCTTTCACCCAAGTTAACATTTTTCTTGATTGCCTGAACAAAGTTACAACTTACCTGGCGACACAAATTCAGAAATCAGTGCTCCAGCTCGTTTCTCATATGCCAAATTTGTTTCAAATCAACTTCTTCAACCGAATTGAAGTATTCATACGAATTCTCCAATGTCTCCACCTTCGACACTGTCTCCTTCTTCCCGATTTGACAGACCATCTTCCACAAGGTACATCACTAACCTGCGTCTCCACTGGGCTCTCAGCTCTAGTCTTCACTGAATTAAAGGACTTTTCATTCCCTGAGACTGTAACAGTGCAAACTACCTTAGCTAGTTTTGTATCACTACTTCTCAAGCAAATGCAAAATACAATGCTTCCAGTTTCATCACATCCTTGCAAGCCAGTGACGGTATCAACATGATTACTAACTGTAATGTGAATATAGGCCACTAGATGGCAGTATTTACCTTTTTTTGTTGTTGTTAAGCTCAGACTGGGGTCATGTTTAGACATGTCCTGGACATGTCTGGGGCAAGTCTCAGAAAATTAAAAAAAAAGAGGTCTAAATGTGGGTGGGGTCTGCAAAAGAGTATATAAGGAAAAGAATTGAGACAGTAAAGTAGTAGGAGAAATTGCAAGAAGATGACCAGACCTGCCATTCTGTTCAAGACCTGTGACGTTTCTTTTGTGGATTTCTTTGCCTGTGTTTGAGCATTTTCTTCATCCAGGACATCACCAAGCCACCCCACCAAAAAGGGACTGTAATATTTCTGTTTTTTCTTATTTATCAATCTTGGTCTTTAGTTGTAGGTTGTTATTAGTCTTTGTCTTTGTTAAAAATTAAATGTGTTTTAGTTGTTAAAACTGTGTTTGTCATCCCTTGCTGTTGCTGTTGTGTTATAAATGTAATAACAAATTGGGCCCATAACAAATTGGGGGCTGGTCCGGGATAGACCATTGTGTGAGTAATTTATTGAAAATCTAACATTCCAAATTGTGAAATTGTTTGTGAATTTTCCTAGATATATATTGACAACAGCAATGGATGATTTCTTGGCATCACCAACCGTAGGGGTTTTGAGGTCTTTTAAAAAGACAGAACTGCTAGAAATTTGCAGACAGTTGGAGCTGACAGAGGTAAAACCAGCCATGCGAAAAGCAAGACTGGCTAGAGAGATAGTTGAATATTACATTGATGAAAATGTGTTTGCACCAGGAGATCTGGAACAGTTTCCAGTGGAAAATCCAAATATAGAAATGGAACTTAAATTAAAAATGCTAGAGATTGAAAGGGAGGAAAGAGAAAAAGAAAGGGAGGAAAAAGAAAAACAAAGAGAATTTGAGAGGGAAGAAAAAGAAAAACAAAGGCAGTTTGAGTTAAAAAAACTAGCAAGAGAAGAAAAACAAAGAGAATTTGAGAGAGAGAAAGAGGAAAGAGCAGAAAGAGAGAGACAGAGACAGAGAGATTTTGAATTAGAGAAATTCGATAGAGAAGAAAGACTCCAAATGGAGCAACAAAAAATTAAAATTGAAACTAAAAATAAATTTTGTGCCAGTCAGGAGGTAAAACTGGTGCCTCCATTTTCGGAAAAGGATGTTTAAAACTATTTCCAGTGTTTTGAAAAGGTAGCAAAGAGTTGCCAGTGGCCAAAGGAACACTGGCCTCTGATGTTGCAAACTGTCCTCAAGGGTAAAGCTTAACAAGCCTATTCGGCTTTGTCTGCAGATGATTCCTCTGATTATGAGGTTGTCAAAAAGGTTATTTTGAGAGCTTATGAGTTGGTTCCAGAGGCTTACCGACAGAAATTCAGAGGTCTGAAGAAATCTGAAAATCAGACTTATGTTGAATTTGCTAATGAGAAGCAGGTTTGCTTTGAGCGCTGGTGTACTTCTATGGAGGTCAAGGATGATTTCAACTCACTAAAAGAGATGGTGTTAGTTGAAGAATTTAAGAACTGTGTTAAGGATGATATTAAGACCTACCTTAATGAGAAGCAAGCACTGAATTTGCAATCAGCTGCCAAATTTGCAGATGAATATGTTCTCACACATAAGTCCAAATTTCAGTCTAGCAGTAACAATAGATGGTCCCAATTTCAGAAAAAGGGTTAAGGTGATACCCAAGATTCCTCACCCAAAGACAAAGACAAATCTGGTGATGGTGCTCAGAAATCCAGTAACAGGTCTGATCAAAGTGTGAAAGCTGACAGTGAGAAAAGTGGTCTAGTTTGCAGTTATTGCAAGAAATCTGGTCATGTTACAACTAACTGTTGGTTCCTTAAAGCTAAGAAAGAAAAAGAAAAGGATACCAAACCAAATGCCTTTGTGAAAACAAGGTTAGAAACCCCTGTAGTAGATAACCAATCTGCTAAATTGCCTGCTTCTTGTGGGGCTAAAAAGCCTGATACAGCTGACTTCGTGAGGGAGGAATTTCTTCCATTTGTGTCAGAGGGATTTGTGGCTCTGAATGAGCATACTACTCCTGTCCCCATATATATCCTAAGGGATACCGGAGCTTCTCAGTCACTTTTGTTGATGGACTCCTTGGAGTTACGTGATGAGACCGCTTCAGGGGATTTCATACTTGTACAAGGTATTGAAGGGAGGACTGTATCTGTACCCCTGCGCTCTATATTCTTGAAGTCAGATTTAGTTACAGGACAGGTAAAGGTGGGACTTATGTCAAGTCATAAAGGGTGTTATGTCATAAAGGGTGTTTCTCTGTTGCTAGGCAATGACCTGGCTGGGGGCAAAGTAGTTCCCCCTGTACATCTTACTTCACAGCCGAGCACTGAAGATGGGGATGAGGACCCATCTCTGTATCCTTCTTGCGCAGTGACTCGTGCTATGGCCAAGAAGGCTAAAGAAGAAGATGATGTGGTGCCGTCCAGTACATTGAATAGTCAGGACTCAGGTGGTTCGCCTCATGACTCTGATTGGCCTACTATGGTTTCTCTGTTTGAGGACTTATCAGATACTTTTATCAGTTCTCTATTCAGCCAGCCGGATGGGTCTGGTGATTCTGATGTGTCTGGAGACTTGTCTCTGTCCAGAAAGCGGTTGATTGAGGAGCAAACTAATGATCCTGAAATTTGTGTACTAAAGAGGAGAGCCCTTCCTGATAAAGAAATAGACGCAGTTCCAGTTGGGTATTATCTCAAGGATGGTGTGTTGATGCGGAAGTGGCGCCCTCCTGATACCCCTGCCAATGCAGATTGGGCAGTGGTCAGGCAAATTGTTGTTCCGAAGGTCTATAGGAATGAGATCTTAACAATGGCTCATAGTTTACCTTTAGGAGGTCATCTTGGTGTTAACAAGACTGTTGATAAGATCATGAAACACTTCTTTTGGCCTGGGCTTCGGAAAGACGTTTCCAACTTTTGCAAAACCTGTCACACTTGTCAGGTAGTTGGAAAACACCGGTTAGACCCACCTGTAGCTCCATTGCAGCCTATCCCAGCATTTGGGGAGCCATTCTCTAGGGTCATTGTTGATTGCGTTGGTCCATTACCCAAGACTAGATCTGGAAATCAGTACTTGTTGACAATCATGTGTGCATCTACCAGATTCCCCGAAGCCATACCTCTACGTAACATCAAGGCAACTGCAATCTCGAAGGCTTTGATAAAGTTCTTCACGTTGTTTGGTCTTCCCAGGGAAATTCAGTCAGACCAAGGTAGCAATTTCACTTCAGGATTGTTTCAGCAGGTTGTGTATGAACTAGGTGCAAAACAGATTCTTTCTAGTGCCTATCATCCAGAAAGTCAGGGTGCCTTAGAGCGGTTTCATTCCACTCTCAAGACAATGATGAGGACTTATTGTTATGACCATGAGAAAGACTGGGATGAAGGGGTTCATTTGCTGTTGTTTGCAGCTAGAGAAGCAGTGCAGGAGTCTACTGGATTCAGTCCATTTGAGCTAGTGTTTGGTCATGAAGTGAGAGGACCTTTGCTATTATTGAGTGAACAATGGCAAATGGAAGAGCCGTAAATCAGTCTGTTAGACTATGTTAGCAAGTTCAAGGAAAGATTGCGTGCAGCTTGTGACCTTGCCAAAGAGAACTTGAAATCAAGTCAGGGAAAAATGAAAACTTGGTATGATCATAAGGCTAGAAGCCGTGAGTTTAAACCAGGAGACAAGGTCCTTGTGTTGTTTCCCTTGCAGTCCAATCCATTGCAGACTAGATTTCATGGTCCTTATGAAATTCTGACAAAACTCAATGATCTCAATTACATTGTGAAGACTCCAGATAGGAGAAAACCAAAACAATTGTGTCATATTAACATGCTAAAGCCTTATCATGACAGAAATGCTAGGGTTGCAGCTGTCACTTCAGATTCTCCAATGGTCGAAACGTGTGAAGATGGGGGGGAGTTTCAAGATGATGAACCAAGAATTAAAGCTGAAGTTCTTTCATGTAAATTGTCAAACACTGAAGTGTTGCAAAATCATGATGTAAAACTCCAGCACTTAGAACCCTCACAGAGAGATCAGTTTGAAAGGTTGATCAAGAAATATGAGGATTTGTTTCCTGATGTTCCAAAGAGAGTTACTATAGCCTCTCATGATGTAGATGTTGGTGATGCCAAACCAATAAAACAGCATCCATACCGGATGAATCCTGAAAAGAGAAAGATTGCTGAGAAAGAGGTTGAGTACATGTTAAAACCTGATATTATCAGACCCTCCAACTCCGATTGGAGTTCACCCTGTGTGCTAGTTCCAAAACCTGATGGAAGTACTAGATTCTGTACAGATTATCGCAAAGTCAATGCTGTAACTAGAACTGATGTGTTTCCAATACCTAAGATTGATGATTGTATTGATAGTGTAGGGCAAGCAAAGTTTCTGACCAAGATTGATTTATTGAAGGGTTATTGGTGTGTGCCTTTAACTGAGAGGGCCAAGAGCATCTCTGCTTTTGCCACACCATCTGGATTGTACCAGTATGAAGTCCTACCCTTTGGCATGAAAAATGCCCCAGCCACGTTCCAAAGGATGATACAGTCTACAATCGCCGGATTGCCACACACGGGTGCATACATCGATGACCTGATCACATGGAGTGACTCCTGGGAAAAACATCTAAAAGATGTAGAGACGTTGTTCCAGCGCCTGACCCAGCCTAACCTGACTGTTAACCTGAACAAGAGTGACTTTGGTTGTGCTACTGTCACCTATCTTGGCTACGTCATAGGCCAGGGTAAGGTGGCACCCATAAATGCTAAAGTCCAAGCCATCATGGACTTTCCAGTTCCTGACAACAAAAAAGCTTTGCGCCGCTTCCTTGGAATGATCGGGTACTACCGCAAGTTCTGCAAGAACTTTGCTGAGATTGCTCTCAGTCTAACTAACCAACTGAAGAAAGGCGTAAAGTTCACCTGGGATGATGCATGCCAGAGAGCCTTCGATCGCCTGAAGTCTCTGCTGTGTCACTTCCCCGTGCTCAAATCTCCTGACTTCAACAAACCGTTCTCCATCGCGGTCGATGCTAGCGACCAAGCTTGTGGATCTGTGCTCCTACAGAGAAGTGACTCTGATGACATTGAGCATCCCGTGGCATACTTCTCCAGGAAGTTCAATCGCCACCAAAGGAACTATTCCACAATAGAGAAGGAACTGTTGGCTCTGGTCCTTTCTTTACAACACTTTGAGGTTTATGTTTGTACAGGACAAAAGCCAATGATTGTGTACACTGACCACAATCCGTTAATGTTTTTGAGTAAGATGAAAAACAAGAATCGGAGATTGTTGAATTGGAGTTTGATTTTACAGGAGTTTGACTTGGAAATTAAGCATGTGAAGGGTACAGACAATGTAATTGCTGATTGCTTATCCCGTGTTTGAATGTGTATGATATGTATATATAGACAAGTGTTCACTTTACCATTTTGTATTGAAAAGAAAAATTTTGCCTTTATGAGTCAAAATTTTTCCCTTTTGGAATGGAGGTGTAATGTGAATATAGGCCACTAGATGGCAGTATTTACCTTTTTTTGTTGTTGTTAAGCTCAGACTGGAGTCATGTTTAGACATGTCCTGGACATGTCTGGGGCAAGTCTCAGAAAATTAAAAAAAAAGAGGTCTAAATGTGGGTGGGGTCTGCAAAAGAGTATAAAAGGAAAAGAATGGAGACAGTAAAGTAGTAGGAGAAATTGCAAGAAGATGACCACGTCTGCCATTCTGTTCAAGACCTGTGACGTTTCTTTTGTGGATTTCTTTGCCTGTGTTTGAGCATTTTCTTCATCCAGGACATCACCAAGCCACCCCACCAAAAAGGGACTGTAATATTTCTGTTTTTTCTTATTTATCAATCTTGGTCTTTAGTTGTAGGTTGTTATTAGTCTTTGTCTTTGTTAAAAATTAAATGTGTTTTAGTTGTTAAAACTGTGTTTGTCATCCCTTGCTGTTGCTGTTGTGTTATAAATGTAATAACAAATTGGGGCCATAACATAACGCACCTCTACCGTTTTTGAAGCAACAACAGCACACAACTTGTGGGCTAGAGCAGACTTTGTCACATCCTCAGTTATTCCCCTTAGGGGCAGGAGATCATCAAATGAGTCTCCAAAGCTTACTGCCTCTACTGGGCTCCTCTCAGGCATAGGAGCAGACAAATAGCCTCCAACCCATGTTCTCAACTATCCAGCGATTGAACCCAGCATGCCTTCCTGGTTGCTTTCGATGAACCTTAATTCGTCTTCAACACACAACGAACAAAATGGCCTTACATTCAACCACAATTCTAACAAAGCAAAAAGTACCAGTCCTGTTCCACTTCATTCAAAAGTAAATCAAGTCGCTATCGTCCAGAACTATTCCAACAGCTTCGGGTTCTCATCACAACATTGCCTGCATCAACTACGATGTCATCCCACCCAACAACCTACGCCACTGATCCTGCAACAATTTCCCACTGTTTGTGATTGACGTTCAATGACTCTTTGTGTGTTGCTGACTCTGCTGATACATTGCAGATTTCCTGTGTGGTTAGCAAGCTAGGCTTTATCATGTGTACACGAACATAAAGCTTGACTTTAGTTTTGGAAGCTGACTCACAAGTTCATTTGTGGCAATCTGAATCTGAAATAGCAAGACAACTTTTCTTAAATATTGGAACTCACGTAAAATTCTAATTTTATATTAAGGGCTTCTAGTTCCAGCTCAAGTTAGACAATGCAATCAATGCATATTTCAGATCTTTGCCCAAGACAAAGGACAAGACAAAGGTGTCACTCCCAAACCGTCCCTAAACTTTGCAAGGAACATGGAGGTAGGGAATTGCAGCTGAGGAGTATACTTTGAAGTTTACTTTGAATTTCAACATTAGGGCTTATATTGTGTGACCTGGCTTGACAAACCGTAAACTTGCAGTTTGAGACACCATAAGCTACCATGGCTGATTGGAAGAGAGCCACCTTCATGACATTGAAAAACAAAGCTTTAGGCTTATATCTCGCTTTGTCATATGTCCATGTGACATGCCAAATGTGGCACCGATGAAGACTAAGTTACAACACAGCTATTTGCATTGCATGTCACTGAGCTGACAATGTCATTCTTTATAGTATTTAGCCACACGGTAAGTGAAATTGTCAGATATATCACATCTGGCATCACATGCTGAATGAGGATGTTTTATTTCACCCTGTACAAAGCATGACATTTGCTTATGTATGATTTATGAAGGCAGTATAAATGCTGTATAAAGCCTTCATGAGCCGCACTTGATCTAAAGTGTGACCCACTTTTGTTTCATTTTGTTTCTGATTTGAATTGGCACTTTTTGAAAATTAAGCAAATGGGACAAAAAAATTAATTTTCAATTTGTCATTTAAAAAAATAAATGCACATATGGACTTGAAAATGAAAAGTAGTGTGGAGGATTGTCATGGTTTTATCCCGCCAGATGCAAACTGTAATCCGGCGGGCACTAGGACCATAAGACTAAATGAAAACAAGGGTCAAATGCCGTAGCTGGTCTAATTAACAGAAGATTTAAATAAATAATTATAACAAAACAGCACTAAAAATACAGGGAGCAGCACCAAACACCACACCAGGAAAAAAAAATGCTGAGGACTTCGGGCTGGCAACTGCCAGCCCTTTATATTTCTGCAATCACCTCCACCTTAATGGGCAACAGGTGCAGAATGCAACAGGGAAGGGCCTGCTGGACCCCACCAGCCCCATGGACTGGGCCGCTGCTCCCCACCATTCCCATGGACTGGACCGCTGCTCTGCCGCAGCCTGGCTGTGTCTTAGAAAGTCCTCTGCAGTCTGTCATGGTGTTATCCTTGGTTTTTAGGCAATAGGACCTTAGGCCTAAATAAAAACAAGGCTCAAATGGCGCGGCTTGTAACAGAAATAATACAAAACAGAGCTAAAAACACAGGGAGCAGCACCAAACATCACACCAGGTAAAACAAAAATGCAGAGGACCTGGGGCTGGGGGGGGATGGGGGGGCTGCAAGGCCAAACCCTTACAAGGATTGAATTTTCATTTTGATCCAAAGAATGCATTTGCTTCTTGAGAAAAAAGCATTTCTGAAAATGCATTTTAATTATTGAATTTGTTTTTTCATTTCATTTTTGTTGCAATGTAGTGAGGCGCTTTTTAATAATCAAATAGCAAATGGGGAATTCCTTTTAATTTTCAAATTCAAATAAAAAGTGCATACGAGGACTTTCAATTTGAAAAAGTGAAGGATTACATTTTTATTTTCATCATACTACAAATATTGCATTTTCTTCTTGACAAAGAAAAGGCATTTTGGAGAATGTATTTTCATTTTAATATTGTTTGTTATATACTTCCACACAAAAGTAAAGAATCAATATGAATTCCCGGTTTTTGGAGATAACCCACTGGATTCAATTCAGAATGAGTTCTAAATGGGTATATCTAATTCCGATGAGTAAGTAGGCATGCTGATATATCTCATCTCTCTGAGATGAGTCATTGAACTGAGATCATATAATCACAGACTGTGTTGCCATTATTGGTCAGAGCCGGGGATTCAAATGCGTTTAATGGCTTTCATTCCCACTCAAAATGCGATTTCCAGTATCTAATGATCTGTAAATTGAGCTGCAGTCCACAAAAAGGGCCATAATCCATACAAATGACAAATTGATCAGTTGATGGAATTGAAATCCCATTGCAGTCCTACATGTTCGTACCACAGCCGGGTTGCTTAAGCAAAGGCCATTTGTTGGCAATAAAGGCTCAGTACTGCTACTGCCATTGAGCCAAATATGCATTCTTTTCGAGATGAATTAAGAGCGAACATAGCAGAAGCACGTACGTAAATGGATGTTATCTGCTATGTAAATAAATTGAAAAATTGGCCGGAACAAAAACCTGCATGTGCTCCCCAGGGCTGAGATGGGGAAACACTGGATAAGAACTGCGCGCCTTTGATAGTTGAGTCTTGCGCATTTGCATTCTTTGCGTTATCCACTGTGGGTGATTTTTTTGTATGATATTTATTTATACAGTATATATTTTTTGTCTAAGTGTGAGTAAAGATAAAACTATGAACAATAAGAGTGGATTCTCAGTATAATGTATAAATAAGTAAAAAGGCTTATAAACAGCCTTGGAGAGCAAGGGCAGAGAGCCCGGGGAGAAGGCGGGGAAAATCAGCAAGAGCCTCATAAATCATATTGATGGATTTTCATATTCTTTTTTTATTCATTTATATACAGCACTTAATTTCCTCCTTTCTTATTTCAAGATTTTTTTTGGAGATTGTGTGCGAGCGTGCACAGACAACTGTGTGCCTGTGTTTAAACACATCCAAATTGCTGGGTTCAATTTCCTCCCTCTGGGTGATTGGTCAGTTTATTTATTTGTGCATTCTTAAATACAAGTCCATGAAATGAGAGCAGAGCTCTTAATTTCTTTTATATGCATTATTGAGTGGACAGAAAAGGTTGTAACTGGGTGACTCTTTATTGTAATATGAGTAGACAAAATTGAACAATGAAGTAGAACTGAAAATAGCATTTCTCAAATCCGCCAATAAGAGGAAACCGATTTCTTAAAACATTTATTTAAATGATACACTCAAATGTACATTTACCTGAATGACACTTGAACGGGATGTCTTAAATAATATGGGGGGTGAGTTAGACTTATGGTTTTCAAAAATGAAATGTGTCTCAGCAGTCTGAATCTTCTGCAGTTCCACCTGTTATTCAGCTTACCAATACTCTTATCGGCCTCTCCTTTTTCTTGTTCAATCAATCAATACCTGGTTGTCTGTACAATTTGTCAGCAGATATGAATCCACAGAGTCTTGTTGAAGAGAGCCGAGCTGACCCTGACTTTCAGCTGATGGTTGCCTAAAGCCCTGAGTGATGATGTATTTTTACACACTGCATCGGAGTGCTTTTCTAACTAATTTTTCCGCACTACATCACAGCAAGGCAACTTTAACTATACAACAGTATATCAAGTTCATAATGTCGCTATATTCTGTCATGAAAGAGAACTTCTCAACATTTGGCTTAAATGCACACGTGCCCACATTTACTACCAATGACGGACTGTTCTGTTGTAAATGCCAAAATTGTCCCGGGATTCTGATGAGGATTCATTAGGTCATTTTAGATTATATTCCTGAAGCACCATTCCACGGACTTAGTAAAACATTTTTAGTCTGAGATTGGCTGTATTAAATAGTTTTATACTGGCATTCATTCTGGAGCTCAATATTTAGTTGCAAATGTTCTGTAACTACTATGAAATGAGTATCATTGACTTAAGCAATGGAAATACATGCTGTGAAATTTAAGAGTTTGATTAGCGCTCAAGGCTGATAAACAGATACGGGCTTCATTTGAATTGATATTCTGAGCGAGAAAGAGGGTTGTGCAGATATTATAGGTGGTCAGATACACCTCACTATTAATATAACATCATGTGAGGATCTCGGGTGTTTTGAAAATGTGGCAGTATCATTTATGATTTCCTGTGGGATAGATTTTCGTTTAGTAGATGCTGGCTTGTTGATGGTGAAAAATTTTAATTTTTGGCAGGCATCACTGAAGCTCAAATTTAGAGAGAAAACCTGTGCACACTAAGGGGAATCTTTCAACACTCTACTGTGGACTTGTTATTCAATGTAATTAGCGCTTTAATAAGAACAGCAATTCAAATATAATACACTGGTTTCTGTTTCAATCTAGACCTCACTCACTGACTGACCTAAATAATTTTATTTGTGTGTACTTTTTTTCCGCCTGTGGATATACTTACTAATCTTGTCTCTAGTCTAACTATGTGTATATTCAGTTCACCAGTGCAGTATGTCAGAAGAATCTAAAATTCACTCAAATTCACTCAATATGTTTCTCTTATGTTCAAATTATTTCTGTAATTATATGCATGCATTTTAAAGTCACTTCTATGGTCAATGGCTAAAAGACAGAACTACAATATTACACAATAAAAAACTGACTGTATTTTTCAGACCACACTATGCGCTGCCACGGTGCCCCTAATTATACTTCACTGGTGTGTCACTTAAATATCCCCACTTCAATTAGCCCTCTATTTTTCCCACTTGAGTGTGAGGGTGTTATTAAAAGGAGCTGACACATCAAAGCCATGCTGCTCGTTCAAGGAAAACCTTTTCATTGCAGTACTCCAGACTTCAGGGGTTTTCTATCTCATATGCAAAGCACAAAGAGGTTCTGAGCACCTCTGCTCTATTCCCCTGAAAGCCGTGTTACAGTGCAACTGTTGATGGTTGATGATCATACAAAAATATGGTTCAAATTAGGTTCCATTTAACACACATCTCCATCACAGCCCTGTGTCATCAGAACACTGGTCATCGGGTAAAGAAATAATGTCTACGGTAACAGCTGGAATTCACTTTTTACTTGTACAAAATCTATGGGGTTGAGTCTGTTTTTGATGGGCGGAACAAGTTCACATCATCTAAAAGTTCACTATGTTAGCAATTCATTTATGTCGATCAAAAGTACCATCAATATGTAAGATCTGTGTTTGCCTTTTACAGGCTTATTTTCTGTGAACTAAAAAATTTGACTTCTTTTATATCAGACAAGAAAGCGTAGTTCTGCATTCATACCTTGACATGTTTCGACGGGAACTCCCATCTTCCTTGGAAGTCCCACATGATGGTATTGTGACGTGTCTTATCAGCTGTTGTTACTGAGGTGTGACCGTTGACAGGATGGTCACGCCTCCAGCTGTCAGCTCCCCTATTCAGAATGGCACTCTGCGTGTGAGACAGCATGTACGCCCCCTCGTCCCGGTCCATCGTCTGTTGGGTTCGCTTCCGGATTTTTATGGCCTCCATGATCCAGCGTTGGTGTCGGTTTTCCTCAGTGCGGATAACTTTGGCCTTTTCCCAGTCCATACATAACATGGTTTTCCCTCTTGCAATGGTCTGTGATGGCTGATTTTAGGTTCTCTTGTTCTGCCTTGTCTTTAATTGATCTCGTCTCTCTTCTCTGTTTCTTTGTCATATTCTGTTTTGTGTTCTTACTTTCGTGTACTGAAACATTTTCCCGTTTCTCCAATGTTGCAAGCGTGCCTTGGTATTTCGTATCGAGGGCTGACAGCAATAAACACTTATGTCCAGATGTTATATATCGCACATAACTGTTTATTGCAGTCAGCCCTCGATATATAACGTTGCATTTATTGTCTTGTTTGATTTTGTCTTTTGGATGCAATAAAAGCTGTCTCAACGTGGTGTGTGGTTGGACCGGTGTGCTGATGTGATATTTTTTCATGACCCTTTGCGCTCTAATTTCTTGGCGCAGCGCAGGGTGGCGCAGCGTGGTGTAGCATGGCGCAGTAGTAATTTCGTCCGATGCAGCCCGGGCAGTGGTCATTTTGTGCGGTGCAACACTGTGCACAGCCACTTTGGCAATTTGGTCAACGGACGTGCGCCAAGATGGGTGAGCTGGCGTAGTAGGGGGAGGTGTCACATATTCATCAAGACGCAGTGACAATTTCTGAGAAAAAGTCTCTGCTGAAGTTGCGCAGAAAACTCGCCAGCTCCAACCTGGTTTACTTTCTGTGCAGTGGTAATTTGGCTGACCGGCGCACAGTGCACACAGGTCACCGAAACCTCACAGGCAGGTTTCCAAAATGTCAATGAAATAAATAATTGCAGCAAGCACTGTCTAGTTAATGTTACTATTGTAATGCGAATAGAAGCCACTAGATGGCAGTATTGACCTCTCTTATGTTAAGCCCAGACTGGAGCTAGGATTGGGCATGTCTTGGGCATGTTTGGGACAAGTCCCAGAGAATAAAAAAAAAAAGAGGTCTAAATGTGGGAGGGGTCTGCAAAAGAGTACAAAGGAGGAAAATTGAGGGAGTGGAGTAGTAGGAGAAATTGCAAGGAGAAGGATACATGTGCCCAGACCCGTCATTCTGTTTAAGACCAGTGAAGTTTCTTGTGGATTTTTGCCTGTGTTGGAGCATTTTCCTCACCCAGGACATCACCAAGCAACCCAATCAAAGGGACTGTAAATATCTTTGTTCTTGTGTTTATCAATCTTGGTCAGTAGAGTAGATGGTAGATTAGTTAAAAGTGTTTGTTAAATCAAATGTGTTTAAGTTTTAAAATTTTTGTCTGTTATCCTTTGCTGTCATAAATGTAATAACAAATTGGGGCCATAACACTATCTAAATCAGGACATAAATTATAGTATCTATATCGATTGTCCTGATGTCAGATGAAAGGCGGTTGGCGCGCATAATGGAAATTCGACCTGGCTTAATCAACGCAGCTGAATCTGTGATGCAAAGTAACGACTGCGCATCATTCTCAGGCAACCACATATATAATGCTTGCGTTCTATGCTCAGTAAAGCCGCTTGCATGCTGGAAGCGAAACAAATTTTTCGCACAACTGATTACAGTCAAAGTCAATGCAAAGACACGAATACACGCGTCTGTTTATTATTCTGTTTTCTTTCGTTGAAGATAGGCAACAGTCTTTATTCGGTCTCTCTTTTGAAAATTAATCAGATGGATCGAACAGATTCACACTTTATTTCCACATTAGAGATAAAATAGTGATTGTAGTCAGTGACCAAATCAATTCCATGACCATTGACATTGTGAATTAAATATCGCATGCACGATCAAAACTGTCCGACGCGAAATGCTCCATGTACGGCAGCCAGCAAAAAGTAAAAGTATTGATATGAGAACAGATTTATAACGAAATAAAGAATAAAAATATACCACTAACAAACAGAACATCCAAAAAAGATGGCCCGCAAATAAATAAATTGCAGTGTTCAATGGATGTTCTGTTTGTTGTTAAAATGCTTCTTTTTTATTTATTATTTCGTTCTCAATCTGTTCTAATCTTTTTTTTTCTTTCTTTGGCTGTCAGACACTGAGTATTTTGCATTTAATGTTTGACAGGCATTGTACATTGTCCCCCGCCAATGTTGACTCGCTTTATTGAGCATAGCTCAAACCGAAACATTGATTGAAATTCTCGGTACTCATCTTGAAGAATTGAGCCCTCTTATCAAAACTTTCACGCTTAATATCTAAGAGATTCAGTAGATTTGAAGAAATTAAAAACAATAATCGACTGTCGGATACAAAGTCATATTGACACCATCCAACTATCGGACACAGAGATATATTAAAACGCAGTCCAACTTTCGGACACATAGACACTGCGTTCAACGCAGCAACACAATCTGTCCTGCAGAAAAAAATTTTTCGCGTTCAGTGTGCAAGCAGCTTAATACTACTATTATTCTCACTTAGGTTTTATCGTTTTTAGTAGGGGAAAGGCATACAGCCTGATTGCTATGATCTCGTACAGAGTTAAGATCACATATTGAAAATAAATGTGTTACGTATTTTGCATTTTTGTCCATGCATGTTAATGACAATATTTTAAGCAGCAACGTGGTGTAATAATAGCAACACTTTATCCATCATTCCACTTCCCAATGATGGAGGCAGAGGAAATAAATGAGCAACCATAATATTTCATTCCAACTTCAT
Organism: Gymnothorax reevesii; assembly: GCA_029721435.1. NCBI lineage: Eukaryota > Metazoa > Chordata > Actinopteri > Anguilliformes > Muraenidae > Gymnothorax > Gymnothorax reevesii. Next base: position 37,509,739 of record CM056579.1, on the reverse strand, counting down.
AAGTTTGAATGATCTGACTTAGTTTTCGTTTTGAAATTCCATTCAAGTAGGCTAATGGTAATAATTTGAGAATGCTTCATATTCGTAATGCTTAATATTGACATAAGCCGTGCAGAAAACGTGCCTGAAGCAGCAGAGTAAAATGCAGCATTAACGCATCATGCAGATATAGGACAGAGTCTTCTTTATTTCAACACCTTAAAGGTGAGGAGAGGAGCTCATTTTATTGTTGAAGAGTTGACTCAGCTGCGTTAAACCCACTTAAAGCCTTTTCTCCTCCCGCTTTGCCACTTGCGCCCGAAGGAGGGACAGAGGCGGGTCAGAGGAGCACTTGTGGCAGGCTACGCCAGGCACGAAGTTGCAACATACGCCTGAACACACCCCGTTGGCGGGACGCTCCCACTATTCGCCGCGCCTGCGCCTGGTCTCCAAATTTAGAGCCCTTTGTATGAATTCAGTGATACCCCTGATATACGGTAATGTGACTGCACCTCTGGTGTCTGTGCTGATAGCATGTTTCTTTTTGCAACCCCGTGGGTTGTCATTGTTTTCATTTTTTAACCTGCCACATTCCCTTTTCTATGGCCCATTACAGATATTGGAAATTATTTAGTGCCTCCTGTATGTGTTTTTCCTCCTGCTTTCTGTCTTCTTTGACTATGTTGACACATCCATATAGGGCTCTAACCACTGACAATCTGTGTGTTGTGGGGTGTTCTGATGTCCATAATAAATATTGATCTGTATGCGTAGATTTCCTGCGGATTTTTATCTTTATGGCCCCATTGTCTGTTTGATGTATTTTTATGTCTAGGAAAGCGTTGGATTTCTCTCTTTCTTCCTCGTGTGTGAATCTTACGCTTCTGGTGCCATCTGTGATGTTTAAGTGATCCGTGAGCTCCTGTATGTGTCCCGCCTTTACCTTTTCCAGAAGGTTGCCTACATACTGTTTCCACAATGTTAATTGGCACGGTTTAGGGGCTGTTGTTATGGCTCTAGTCTCCAGGTTTTCCATGAAAAAACTGCACATAATGGCTGATCGTGAGTCTCCCATGGTGAAACCTTCTTTTTGCTGATAAATTTTTTGTTCTGGAACTGAAAGTAGGTGGATGTGGCTACAAACTGGAGTAGTTGCGAAATGTCCCGAATGGTTAGATTTGTTTAATATTTGAGTGTTTTGTCTGTTTCAAGGCAGTCCTGTACCATCTTGTGATTCTGCTCTTTTGGTTTTGGTAGTTCTGCATTCTGCATGTCATGTTTTAAGTTCTGTGCCTGGCCTAGCCATGGTTAGGATTTCTGTGTTTAGTGACCACTGCCTGCCCTTTGACCATTCTTAGGATCATGTATTGTGTTTTTGGTAATTTAGATTTCATGTGTTATTATTTTTTTCATGCCTCAGTTTTCATGCCATGTTTTCATTTCCATGCATTGCACTTCGTCTACCCTGTCTTGTCTTGTGTAAGTCTTTGCCCACGGTCCCTAGTCTTGCGTGCCACTCATTCGGGTGATTTATTGGTTTCTGGGTTTTCAATCTTCCTTGATTATCTCGTGTGCTTCCTTCCTCTCTCTTTTACTATCTACTAACCATACTAACAGTTTGTTGTTTTCGATAATTACTAACCCTCATTAACATTGTATATTTTTACTAACTTACTAACATGCACTCGGGATTGTATAGCTGCACATACTAATTGACTAACAATCTCTCAGCAGTCGCTCAATTCTAATCTCCGCCCTCCTTGCCTATCCCTAATTATCTCTGCTGCAGTTTTCCACTTATACTTTGTGCTTTCCTTTTCTTTTATCTTGGCACTTTAGGACTCCTTAACCGGAGCTGTTGTTTTGTACTTAGGATTGTCTTGTGATCCCTGTCTGCGTTTTGGCTACAGCCAAATTCATGTAATTAGTTTATTCCTCATGTGTCTCTCCCTGATCATTGTTACCATTGATTGCACCTGTTCTCCCTGGTCATGTGTTTACCCTGGATGTGTATATAAGATGTCTGTTTGGTTCACTCTCTTGTCAGATCGTTCTCCCTAGTTTTCTCGTGCCACGTTTCTTGCCTTGATTTCTCAGTGTTTATCTTTCTGACTGGACCGTCCTTGATATCGAGCTTTGCCTATTTCCTGTACTTCTGCCTCATTCTTGTTTTTCACCTCTTTTGTCTGACTACGATTTTTGTGATTGGTGCCCTGTGTATGACTCTGGATTTCGCCCTTTGGATTCTGATTTTGGATTGCAGACTTTGTACTGTTGCCAGCTCTGTTGGGGGGGGTTTCCCCCTTCAGAAATAAAGCCTCCTTTTGCATTTTACTGGAGTTTGCTCTTGGTTCATTTCGTAAAAACCTCACACATCTTTAAAGTTGCCTCTACTGGTCTTTTAATGAATAGTGATATGACATCATTATCACTTATAGTCTGTGAGTTCTGTGCAGAATGGTCTTCATACTTATTATTCTTGTTATAATGATTGTTTTTATCATGTATTTGCTTGGCAGACATCCTGATCCTTTTTACATATATAATTGTAAAATTTTTTTTTTACATATTATTGATGATGGCGACAGGTTATTTGGATAATGTTGCAAGGCAAAGGTATTACTTTGCTCAACTGTACATTGGCTGGCAGGCTGTGACTGGTAGCTAGCTGGAAACGTCAGATTAGAAGCTGCATTTTTATACCAAGCTCCAGCACTATGTTAATGCTTTTCAAGCATATGCAAGATCCAGAGTCCTGCTGCAATCGGTTTCTCCTCCCAACTTTCATCATACATCTCTTTATTTTTCTTCTTTTCTTGAGTTACCCCATTCTTGCGCTCTCTCTCTCCTTGTGGAAACTAGTTGAGGTGACCAAATGCTGCAATGAATTGCTATGGCGAGTGCATCATTAGGATGATAAAGTCCCATGCTTTTCTCCAATCTATATTTGACCCCAATTTGCAGCCATTCAGTTGCCTCCCCTTGCTTTCTGTTTTGACAGAGTGAAAACTGCAATTAAGAGGCAGCGTCCACGGCCCACTGTTTGAATTGTCTGTGTGAAGGAATTAAAGTTATGGAAATAAGCTAATATGCAATGTATTTATACAGCGCATTTGCAAACCTTTTTTTTTTCTGACAGGTGCATTGTCGTTTGTGTTCACTGCCGCACTTGCGTCACATCAATCCCCCTGATTGATGGAAAGGATGAAAACAGGCATAGTGGATTTGTTTTCTCTCTTTCTTTTCATTTTTTCCCTCGCCAGTCTTTTTTGCTAGTCTTCTCCACTTGTTTCTGAAGATAAGAGCTCATGAGTAATTATGGGCGAGAGTTGCCGGTTTAACATCAGTAGAATTGCAGGGCTCCACAAATGGAGAGTGAGCACGTTTTCAGCCTGATTAAAATTCATTCGGTCTTTGTGGCAGCCTTTCTTGTGAATGCATCCCAAACTGCCTGCTCTGCATTGTGTTGTAGAAAAAGGTACAATGTATGTAGAATGAAGAATGCAAACTGAATTTATTTAATGCTGGGAGAATAACCAAGTGATGACATGTACAGCAATTAAGTCATGTTTTAAGGTGGATTCATGTATTCTCAAGTATTCTAGTGGATTCATGGATATCCTGAGAGCAATAATGAAAATCCATGGTGACATGGTATCTACTGAAAGAAATGACAGCCTTTTACATGATGCACATGATAATAACAAGCAATATATCAAATGACTGAGATTCTTAAAAATCTTTGGTTGAAATGTTTTAAATTTATGTGTCAGGAGAGTGGACTGAAACTCTACATGGCAGATATATTGTGCTTTATAGAAATTCTCAGTGCAAACACTTGCAGGATTCCTTCGATCAATAAATGCAACTACCTTTCAAAACAGGCACTCTATCGCTAGAGACATGTTAATAAAACATGTAAGGGATTTATGACAATGGCTTTTTTCCACATGAATCCCTCTTATCACCTTTCAACAAAAATACTTCTTCCATGAATAAAACAGTCTGCTCCCCCCAACACGCACACATGCATGGAAGCATTTAATGCTACAAAACAATATATTCATACTTCCTACAAAAAAATACTGCTATGGGCTTATGTTACTCCAAGTATTTTTGATTTGTATTTTATCAATCTCTGAGTGGACTATCAGGATTTTTAAATATTCTTGAATATTAATTTGATCATTCCTTTTTATTTACAGTATTTTTCTTAAGTTTTTTGTCATGTTGCTGAAATTAACAACTTTAAACGTAGACCACTAAAGTAAATCCCACAAGCTTCCAACTTTACTTGATAAGAAATAAAGAAAAGTATTGCTGACACCATGCATTTGGATCCAGATGACAGAGATGCCAAGTCTTACGCATTTATTAGGCTTATTCACCGTAGTCCACAATTATTCATTGAATGCTTCATGAGAATCCTCATGCGGAATTAAAATCCTTTTGCGTTTCACTTGGGTAAAGGTGTACCTCATCACAAGTAACATGGAAAGCAATTATGACTCTGGACTTCCCATGCTTCTCTTTACTCAGGGGTTGGAAACAATGCATGTGTTTCATGATCGTTTAAATAGTTTTAATGAAATAAGACCCTTTGAAAAGTTTTTATGCAATTCAATTGCTTTTAATCCCTCAGTAAAGACAAGTCTGAGAATTCCCGAGTCATAATCCATTTCCGTGTCATTAGTGGGGAAATCCACCGTAATGTACGTGAAAGTGATTAACTTGATGCACAATGACTTAAATTCCTCGATTGAATTTCTTCAGTGTGCTTTGATTGAATAATTGCTGAATTGCACAGAAACATGAATGCCACTAAGAGGAGAGACTCATGCCTATGACGTAAGCCTTGGCATCTCTGAGATGAGTCAACTAATGTCACAGACAATTATATTTTGCACATTTTATGTGGTGTCAGGAAAAATTCATCAAAGCAATCATGGCAAAAGCACGGCAAATTCCTGCAACATCGATCAAAACAGTCCTTGAAGATGGTGCAATCCATATCATGAACCAGACACTGTTATAAATAGCTTGTTATCAGAGATCAAATACCATTTCTTCAAGAGGCAAATCGATAGGCTTAAATTTGATATTGAACGAATGGAGGTGTCATGGATTGGTCCCGCCGGGTATAGACAGCAAACCAGCGGGCACTGGGACCATCTACCCAAAAGGCAGTTTAGGGACCCACACGCACAGGCTGAGTAAAAAAAGAAAAATCTTTACTTTGAAAGATGAAAGCAAACGCGAGAGGAGCAACGGCAAAAACAATAACATCAGGGCTCAGGACACAGAATGCAGCTGCACTGCTAAACTGACAGTGCAGTGCTTAAATACTCTTAATTGCACCTCCACCTCAATGAGCACCAGATGTGGCTTGTTGAAGTGGAGGTGCAGACCACAGTAGGGGGGGAGGGACTGCAGGGCAGGACCATCACAGAAGGTCCATTTAATCTCTGCTTTCATAATTACAGAATTAATTTCAGAACTAATCACCAGATATGCACTGCTCAAAAAATAAAGGAAACACTTAAACAACACTGATTGACAATCAGTTTCACATGCTGTTGTGCAAATGGAATAGACAACAGGTGGAAATTATAGGCAATTAGCATGACACCGCCAATAAAGGAGTGTTTACAGGTGGTGACCACAGACCACTTCTCAGTTCCTATGCTTTCTGGCTGATGTTTTGAATGCTGGCGGTGCTTGCATTCTAGTGGTAGCATGAGACTGACTCTACAACCCACACAAGTGGCTCGGGTAGTGCAGCTCATCCAGGATGGCACATCAATGCGAGCTGTGGCAAGAAGGTTTTCCGTGTCTGTCAGCGTAGTGTCCAGAGCATGAAGGCGCTACCAGGAGACAGGCCAGTACATCAGGAGACGTTGAGGAAGCCGTAGGAGGGCAACAATCCAGCAGCAGGACCGCTACATCCGCCTTTGTGCAAAGAGGAACAGGAGGAGCACTGCCAGAGCCCTGCAAAATGACCTCCAGCGGGCCACAAATGTGCATGTGTCGATTCAAACAGTCAGAAACCGCTGCCGGGTGGCTCACACGGTTAAGGCACTGCGCTGCAGTGCAGAGGTGATCACCACGTCGCGGGTTCGAGCCTCGGCGTACCCACCGGCAGGGGTCGGCAGCTTTTTCAGAGTAGCGCACAATTGGCTATCGCGCTACAGGGTTACAAATTGGGAAGGGACTGCCGGATTTGAGTATTCGATAACAGCTTTGTTCGTTGCTCCAGCGCCTCCTGTTGGCCAGACGGGCGCTCGTCAGGAAGACTCCGGCTTGATTCATGTCCGGGTATCCTCCGCCCTCGCTCTGAACTTGCGAAGATTCAACCAGCGAGTGTATAAGAATCAGTGGCTGACAGGCACGTGCTTCGGAGGAGAGCCGTGAACTGTCTTCACTATCCTGAGTTGGCAGCAAGGGGTGGCATACGAGCAAGCTTTGTACATAGTTCCCAAATTGGGCATTCAAAATTCGGGTGGGATTGGAGATGCCAAATTTTTATTAAAAAAAAAAAAAAAAAAAGACAGAAACCGACTCCATGAGGATGGTATGAGGGCCCGACGTCCACAGATGGGGGTTGTGCTTCCAACCCAACACCCTGCAGGACGTTTGGCATTTGCCAGAGAATACAAAGATTGGAAAATTGGCCACTGGCGCCCTGTGCTCTTCACAGATGAAAGCAGGTTCACAATGAGCACGTGTGACAGACGTGACAGCGTCTGGAGACACCGTGACGCTGTAGTGTGTTTTTCCACTTTAATTTTGAGTGTGACTCAAAATCCAGACCTCCATGGGTTAATAAATTTGATTTCCATTGATAATTTTTGTGTGATTTTGTTGTCAGCACATTCAACTATGTAAAGAACAAAGTATTTAATAAGAATATTTCTTTCAGATCAAGGATGTGTTATTTTAGTTTTCCCTTTATAATTTTTGAGCAGCGTATGTAGAGCTCAGATGAGTCAACCTTACATTGTGGTCCAGCACTAAACAGAGACAATATCTGTAAAATGAAGCCCACTGATGACCAGCAAATAGCCTAACTACATTCTGCTAAACCAAGGGCTGTAGGGTTGGGATATAATTTTGATTGAACCCTAAAAAGATCTCAATCACCCTAAGAGAACAATAGATTCTCAATTTTTCTCAGTGATGACTGCAGCTACCAGCTGTTAATATATTATTTAAAAATGAACACAAATTGTCAGCAGCGTTGTGAAGCTTAAGCAAAATTATCACATTTCTAGCTATTGTGAGCCAGCATTTTATACATCAATTTGAAACTCACTGCTGTTACTTAGATCTGGCCCCAATTTGCCACTCTTAAATTTTATGCATACCATGCATTCCAATGCCAAAACATGGCTTGAATAGCAAAACAAAGGGAATGGCTGCGTCTAGATTAGCATTTGATCGCTATGTTCCGCAGTGTAATGTGGATACTAGATTGCACGCTAATCTTATTTTTTTTCATCATTTTACAAAAGATTATCTTTGTAGAAGGAAATGGTTGAATCAGATAAGGAGAGACGAAGCGCTGGAACTGCAGAAGGTTTACGATCACCATTTATCAAGACATTACTGGTGGCCTCATCAGGTCACGACTGAGAGCATGAGATTCTGTTTATCATCTACTGTAACTGAATTGCGCAAGTTAACAGAAAACAAATGTAATTTCTGGAAGCGCAAATATGTGTTAGCACTGAGCTAATGCCATCACTTCACCAACTTATACTGTGCTTATGCTATGATTTAAGCGTTTGAACGAGCAGCGATTTGTATAGATCACTTCTGAGTCATGCGGTGGGCTATGGGAATAAAAGTAATACGGCTATGTGATAGAGAAAAAATGCCAAATCATGGTTTTCGTCCACTGTCAACTGAGAAGCAATCCAATGTTTTTTGTTTTTTTTTTTTTTAAATTTGGCATCTCCAATCCCACCCGAATCCGGAATGCCCAATTGGGGAACTATGTACAAAGCTTGCTCGTATGCGACCCCGTGCTGCCAACTCAGGATAGTGAAGACAGTTCACGGCTCTCCTCCGAAGCACGTGCCTGTCAGCCACTGATTCTTATACACTCGCTGGTTGAATCTTCGCAAGTTCAGAGCGAGGGCGGAGGATACCCGGACATGAACCAAGCCGGAGTCTTCCTGACGAGCGCCCGTCTGGCCAACAGGAGGCGCTGGAGCAACGAACAAAGCTGTTATCGATTACCCAAATCCGACAGTCCCTTCCCAATTTGTAACCCTGTAGCGCGATAGCCAATTGTGCGCTACTCTGAAAAAGCTGCCGACCCCTGCCGGTGGGTACGCCGAGCAATCCAATGTTAGCTCGTCAGCCAACAAACTAATGTTACATGACAGATATAGAAAGGTATAAGCCATACCAATTCAATCAATGTTACATTTGGTATTCAGTTTGGCTAAGTATTAACAGCATGACTTAACATTGAACAATATTTTCCCCTCATTCTCTCAGACAATTAAATTTCTGCAAAAGCGATATGTACCTAGGATTTTGGAGGGCTTTTTTTTTCTTTGAACTCACGTCATTCAGCTGTGCACAGTTGAGAGAATACAGCCTAACTTGTTGTTATGCAAGGGTTTAAATACCTTTCTGAGGGTCAAGTCTTTCACTAACTGTGGAAAGTTTATCAGATTCAGATTCAAATGAATTTATTATCATTGTTACAGAATAACAACTGTTATGGCCCCAATTTGTTATTACATTTACAACATAACAGCAACAACAACAGCAACAGCAAGGGATGACAGACACAGTTTTAAAAACTTAAACACATTTAATGAACAAACAAAGACTAAACTACTATCTACAACTAAGACCAAGATTGAATATATATATAAGAAAAGAAATATTTACAGTCCTGTTATGGCCCCAATTTGTTATTACATTTACAACACACAGCAGCAGCAACAGCAAGGGATGACAGACACAGTTTTAAAACTCAAACACATTTAATTAAACAGACAAAGACAATAACAACAAACTAACAGCTAAGACCAAGATTGAATCTATAAAAAAAACCGGAAATATTTACTGTCCCTTTTCGTGGGGTGGCTTGGTGATGTCCTGGATGAGGGAAAATGCTCTAACACGTAAAAATCCACAAAAGAAATTTCACAGGTCTTGAACAGAAATGACAGGTCTGGTCACATGTATCCTTCTTCTTGCAATTTCTCCTACTACTACTGTCTCAATTCTCCCCTTTATATATTCATTTGCAGACCCCACCCACATTTAGACTTCTTTTTTTTATTTTCTCTGGGACTTGCTTCAGACATGCCCAGGACATGTCTCAACATAACTCCAGTCTGGCCTGAACAAAAAAAGGGTAAATACTCTATTCTCATTACACCTCCATTCCATAAGGGAAATAAAAATGGTTAAGTGGACACTTGTCTATATATACATATCATACAATATTCAAATAAACACATGATATATATATACATATTCAAACACGCGATAAGCAATCTGCAATTACATTGTCTGTACCCTTCACATGCTTAATTTCCAAGTCAAACTCCTGTAAAATCAAACTCCAATTCAACAATCTCCGATTCTTGTTTTTCATCTTACTCAAAAACATTAATGGATTGTGGTCAGTGTACACAATCATTGGCTTTTCCCCTGAACAAACATAAACCTCAAAGTGTTGGAAAGAAAGGACCAGAGCCAACAGTTCCTTCTCTATTGTGGAATAGTTCCTTTGGTGGCGATTGAACTTCCTAGAGAAGTATGCCACGGGATGCTCAATGTCATCAGAGTCACTTCTCTGTAGGAGCACAGATCCACAAGCTTGGTCGCTAGCATCGACCGCGATGGAAAACGGTTTGTTGAAGTCAGGAGATTTGAGCACGGGGAAGTGACACAGCAGAGACTTCAGGCGATCGAAGGCTCTCTGGCATGCATCATCCCAAGTGAACTTTACGCCTTTCTTCAGTTGGTTAGTTAGACTGAGAGCAATCTCAGCAAAGTTCTTGCAGAACTTGCGGTAGTACCCGATCATTCCAAGGAAGCGGCGCAAAGCTTTTTTGTTGTGAGGAACTGGAAAGTCCATGATGGCTTGGACTTTAGCATTAATGGGTGCCACCTTACCCTGGCCTATGACGTAGCCAAGACAGGTGACAGTAGCACAACCAAAGTCACTCTTGCTCAGGTTAACAGTCAGGTTAGCCTGGGTCAGGCGCTGGAACAACGTCTCTACATCTTTTAGATGTTCTTCCCAGGAGTCACTCCATGTGATCAGGTCATCGATGTACGCACCCGTGTGTGGCAATCCGGCGATTGTAGACTGTATCATCCTTTGGAACGTGGCTGGGGCATTTTTCATGCCAAAGGGTAGGACTTCATACTGGTACAATCCAGATGGTGTGGCAAAAGCAGAGATGCTCTTGGCCCTCTCAGTTAAAGGCACACACCAATAACCCTTCAATAAATCAATCTTGGTCAGAAACTTTGCTTGCCCCACTCCATCAACACAATCATCAATCCTAGGCATTGGAAACACATCAGTTCTAGTTACAGCATTGACTTTGCGATAATCTGTACAGAATCTAGTACTTCCATCAGGTTTTGGAACTAGCACACAGGGTGAACTCCAATCTGAGTTGGAGGGTCTGATAATACCATGTTCTAACATGTACTCAACCTCTTTCTCAGCAATCTTTCTCTTTTCAGGATTCATCCTGTACGGATGCTGTTTTATTGGTTTGGCATCACCAACATCTACATCATGAGAGGCTATAGAAACTCTTTTTGGAACATCAGGAAACAGATCCTCATATTTCTTGATCAACCTCTCAAACTGATCTCTCTGTGAGGGTTCTAAGTGCAGGAGTTTTACATCAAGATTTTGCAACACTTCAGAATTTGACAATTTACATGAAAGAACTTCAGCTTTAATTCTAGGTTCATCATCTTGAAACTCCCCCTCATCTTCACAAATCTCGGCCATAGGAGAATCTGAAGTGACAGCTGCAACCCTAGCATTTCTGTCATGATAAGGCTTCAGCATGTTAATGTGACACAATTGTTTTGGCTTTCTCCTATCTGGAGTCTTCACAATGTAATTGAGATCATTGAGTTTTGTCAGAATTTCATAAGGACCATGAAATCTTGCCTGCAATGGATTGGACTGCAAGGGAAACAACACAAGGACCTTATCTCCTGGTTTAAACTCACGGCTTCTAGCCTTATGATCATACCAAGTTTTCATTTTTCCCTGACTTGAGCCGAATTCTAGTTCAATTTCGGGTGGAACAAGCAATTTCGATTGATCCGCTATTCATTCTGTACATTTTTTACTTCACGCTTGAGGGCCACCAGTTCTCCCATCAGTTCTCTCATCCTCTCGTCCAGTCTCTTGCCCAAATTCACAGTCAAACGCACAAACTCCCCACACTGACTCAAAACAGCGTCCATCTTTCTGTGCATTTCTGCAGATGATCCCAGAGTCTTTTTGAGCAACTCACCATTCTCCGATACTCCACTGAAGCGCTCCATAATAATTTCGGTGCTGGGCAGCACATTGGCCATTTTACTCGCTCCCAGCTTGCGTACTTTGCGGTAGATCAGAGCAACTCCCATGCAAATTAGGAGAAATCCCGTCAACATAAATCCAAAAAGATAAACATCCTCCACGTCTTCGAGGGATGGTGCCGCCAGACAAAGAACTTGCCATCTTGACCACGCGTCCCGAACGTAGCCAGCAGCAAAAGTCCCATCTGGACTGCGCGGTTCACCAGGTGCTCCGCTTCTCGGTGAAAATATTTTGTCAATTGCATTCAGGGACCAGCTAATTTATTCCATTTTACTTGAAGAGCCTCAGAAGCAGATGGAAGGTCCAAAGGAAAGAGGGGGTAACACAACAAAACAGGATAAAGAAATAAGACGCAGGCAGGAGCAGAGATAGAGTGCGACTGCTCTCCTCAGAAGTCGGAAGAAGAAAATTTATATTGCCAGGAATTGGATAATAACATGTCAATCAATAGATAATTACTGGATTATAGTTCTTGAGGGCATAAACTATATCTGTACTTTTTTGCAGATAAGCCTGAGCAAGCATTAGAGTGAGTGGATTTCAGATAGTGATCATGTGAGTTAGTAAGGAACCACCACTGAATTTGTTGAGGGATGAATCTACTCGTAAATCAATGGCAGTGAATCACGTGTTATTTATTATTATTTTTAAAGATTATTTTTTTAGATTTTTTCCTTTATTTGATAGTTATACAGTGGAGAGAGACAGGAAAGTTGGGAGAAGAATGGGGAAGACATGCAGCAAATAATCCAAGCCAGAATCGAACCTGGGTTACTACGGGAAGGACACAGCCTTTATGGTGCGCGCGCTTAGACCGATGGGCCACCGGGACGGCGAATCACTTGTTTTTCTGATGACTATAATGATTATTGAATGATATGGTATCAATACAATGCTGAATTTTTGCTTCATAGAAGAGATTTTCTTCAGTACTTGATTGAGATACCTTGAGCCTATTATAACTGAAGTGGTTGCAACAAAGGAAAACAATTTTTTCTGTCACAAGAGATCACTATTATTAACTGCTGGATAGATACTATGGGCAAGTATATGAGGAAGTTTGCACATCAGGCATGGTTGAGGAGTTTAATTTGTACAATTTCTGGGAAACAGGGATGGGACTTAATCTCTTAACCCGTTACCACTCCGACGGCCCGCAATCGGGCTGTCAGGGAAGTTGAAAACATACTACGTCATTTACACAGCTTGTATGCAACTAAGATACTCATGCCACATATCGTCAGAAAGCTAAGATTCTTGAGATTCGTATGATGCCAACCATTTCAAAGTATAATCATCCCAGCAGCTTTAATCAACACCCATGTCAGACCACAAACAAACAAACGAACAGTTACAAAACTGATGTGACTCACCGATGAAGCCCCCTAGTACTCTTCCAGTCCGACATATCCCCTCAAAAATGGTCTTGTTACATCCACAAAGTTCCAGTTAATCCAACCAAGTAAAGTTTTCAGTCCAAAACACACTATTATACCGGTAAATATCCATGAACAGCTGCTGCATCGTTTGAAATGAATCGGTGGTTATCCACAAAGTTCGCTGCATTAGTGGTCGTTGCTTCGGAACAGATTTAGACAGTACACAGCCATTTGCGCCAAAATGGAGTCTGCACTCTAACCTTTCGATTGACACCTCACTCGACCAGTTACGAGCTTCCCTGCCCTGTCTACCGCCTGCTATAGCCAACGAGTGCCTGTGTTGAAACGAAGCTCATGCCTCCTTTTTTTGCGTGTAGCCCGAGCAACCAGCAACCAATCAAGACGACGATTGTTGCATTATGACACCATCGAAATTCTGGAAACGCCGATATATAGGTTGTTGGGGTGGCGAAAAGGCTGGTGCTGCCTATTGCTCGCGTAAGAGAATGGACAGAATATGGCTCAGCTGTGCGTAATGCGTGCTGTGCGTTCCGCTAAACAGAGCGAGGCAGAGAGAGATTTCCAGCGAATGTTTGATGGTTGTTTACGGAGTTTGAAAGAAAAAATAGCCAAAAGGTTGCGAAAAAAATTATTTTCAGTTCAGAAGCTGCAGAGCTGTGCACTCGGCGTGCAAGTGATAGCTCAGGGGAAGAAATATCCGACCAAAACCCTGATGGCTCCGTAGCAGAGGAAATGTTTCTCGGGGGAGATGACATTACTCTTGACAAGTACGCATCATATTATAACTTATATTTCATTATATAATAACATTACATTTATATTTATTATTATTATTATTATTATTATTATAAAATTACATTACGTATTATTTGCATCTGTCACGGAAGGTGGAAGGACGTCATGTTTTCACTGGAGTTCACCGTCATGTTTTCACCGGAGTAATTCTGTGTAAATAATTACGGGAAAAGGATATTATAATATGATGCTGATATTATGATGATTATATTATTACCATATTACGCATTATTACCTCCGTTACCGAAGGTGGAAGGAAGTTATTTTTTCGCCGGCGTTTGTTGTTGTGGGAATTTAAATTTTCATCCCTGTAAGAAATCAGAGTGAGACAAAGTAAGTAAATAGGATCCATTTTACTATGTGCCACATAGGGTCTTCGTTAAAGGCAAGAACGAAGACAAAGGAATCTCTCCTTTGCTTTGGATATATGTAAAAGCACAAAGTCAGAATCTCCTCCCCTTGGGGTTTATATGCACATTTTTGAGTTTATGCCTCAGTAACCTTTTAATTTTTTTATTTATCATATATTGTAAATAGTTTGCTATGGAAAGGTTATTTGTTTGTTTACCTTTCATATAAAAAAGCATTTTTTTTAACATAAAGGCACTCGTTTTGACTCTTATGTGCACAAATTTGAGCTTATGCATCAGTAACTTTTTTTCAGCAATATTGATAGAGGAATCCAATCCCATATCCAGATTCACTAAGTGTCACCTTTCATTAGAGCCCAACATTATGACTGTGGGTTGAAGCGTTCAAGAGTTATGCCCTTTTATCCTAGGTATGTGACCATGGTTATCCAAGGGTCCTTTTGGGGTCTCCAAATGGCCATTTTTGTAAACGCCTAGACATGGCCTTAGAAAAACATGTGTAAAATGCTCATTTTCTGTAGGATTGTTATCAAATTTGAACTGGAACTAAGTAAGACTTCATGCTGTGGTCCCATTGTGTTTTTCAGCTAATAAGTCCCAGCTGCTCTCATCTACAGGCACCTGTTTGCAAAAAAAAATTTTGGCGAGAGTAAAAACCTTCTGCTTCAGTGTGTTCCAGCTTGGATTACTCAATGACAGTAGCACTTAGAGTATTTCTTTTAGCTGGGGGATAAACTTCAGAGTGTTTCCTTTCAAATGAGACCATAACCATCCATATAGTCCAAACGGTTTAAGAACAGCGTTCAATTTACTTTGGGTACGCTTTTCATAGGCATTTTAGGCAAATTTTCCCGGAGTTTTAAGGGGTTTTAAAAGCCCTGCACCGGGGCCGGTTGTTACGCACAATAAATACAGCATATTTCCAAATGGCAACATTGTCATGCGGCATATTAACATTTCGCAAAGAAAATAAGCAAAAAAGGACATGTAGACCATTTATACCTCAACCAAACAGAATTCAAGCACCAAGTAAGTAAATAAGTATGCAGCAAAACATTGGATAAAATCATATCATCGCTGAATCGCGAGAATTTCTCCTGAATTTGTTCTATGCATTAAAATGATACCTCAAATGAAACAAGAAAGCCCACAGAATCCAACAATGTATGCCCAGTCATTTTAAACCGACACTGCACTCAAAGAATGGCAGGCATACACTTTACAGTCTACAGAAATGAGCAAAAAAAATAATTCTTGCCTTTCATATTTTGTAATAAAAAACTGTTTGAGGTTAAATCAGCGCTTGCTATTGTTAAGCCAGTAGGCATTTTATTCTATGACTCCTGATGTTTTTTCCCTCGAACTCTAAACCACTTTAATCGCAGAAACCTAGCCTGCGCTACAGCCTTGCGTTCCCAGTGCGTCAAATTGAGTCTGTGGGCAATTTGCATGTTCTTGAATAGCGTGACAATATAAACGCTTAACTAGTTTGTTTGAGGTATTGTCCGAAAAATTATCCGCTAAATATTCAACATTCATTTTCAAAGTTGTTTTCTGACAGAATCTTTGCACTATTCCGCACAAATAGTATTGCTGCACAATACAGCAAGTATTTTCTTTACCCATTCGTAAAATGTGCAGTTTGACTGCAGAGTCATTGTCAGTTGGCATAGCCTAAAGGTTAAAATGCTGCGTTGCAAGGGAGAGTCTGAAGGTTTGATTCCTGGTCAAGGTACACTTTTTTTGGGAAATAATCGCAGTTTCCTTCTACAAATAATCACTGGGATTTTTGTTATTCTTACCTTTTGTTAAAATTTTTTCACATTGCCTTTGTATTTAAAATGTTATTTATTTGTTTTGGGGCGGCACGGTGGCACAGTGGTTAGCATTGCTGCCTCACAGCAAGAAGGTCGTGGGTTCGAATCGGCCTGGGGCCTTTCTGTGTGGAGTTTGCATGTTCTCCCCGTGTTGCGTGGGTTTTCGCCGGGTACTCCGGTTTCCTCCCACAGTCCAAAGACATGCATATCAGGCTAATTGGAGACATCAAATTGCCCATAGGTATGAGTGTGAGTGTGAATGGTGTGTGCGCCCTGCGATGGATTGGCAAGCTGTTCAGGGTGGGTCCCTGCCTTTGCCCGTAGTCAGCTGGGATAGGCTCCAGCTCGCCCCGTGACCCTAGTGAGGAATAAGCGGGTATAGAAAATGGATGGATGGATTTATTTGTTTTGTTTTTTAATAAATCTGCTTCACTGGAGTCAAACTTCATTTTCATTGTAAGTATTATCTTTGATTGGGAAATTGTATTGGCAACAAAACTGGCAAGAATAAATAATAACCTCTAAAAAATAAAAAATATTGGACTTGGATGGAATGGATGCCTGTAGTGATATACAAGTGAAATTAAATGAGTTCTATTTCATCCCTGCTGACCGCCAGAGGGCGGTGCTTAAAGCACTGAATATTCCCCTTCGCGCATGCGTAGTGCGAGTATGTATACCAACAATGTCACCTGTGACCTGCAGGTGACCCAAAGAAGATTATATCTTCCGGTGTCACCTGAGGATCGTTTCTTATTTTCTTCTCGCGCGTAGTTTGCTTGCTTGGAAAGCATTGAGTCTATTGCTTTACTACTAAATTCCGTTGCTAGTAGTTCCGCGACCATTGTCGGTCGGAGCAGCGATTGTTCGCCCTCCAGGAACTGCGACGGCGATCTTTCTCTGGTTGAGAGAGACTTTACGTTACCTTGCTGTGTTTGTTAATTACTTGTCGGTGACGGTTGCGTTCGCGCATCCTTATCCCGACGTTTAATTTAGTCGGTCGAGCTGACTTCGTTAGCTGGCTGGCGGGTTGCGTGAGCGTTTCCCGGTGTCCAGCGTGGATAATTATTAGCGGTAACGCTTGCATAGCTACACCTTCGGGTGAGTTTGCATAAGCCTCTGTTGGGACAGGCTGCGTGCGCGCTGCTTCCCTCCAGCATATGGTTTGTTTATATGTTTGTGCTGCGCCCCGACGTTTAATTTAGTCGGTCGAGCTGACTTTCTTTGCTGGCTGGTGGGTTGCGTGAGCGTTTCCCGGTGTCCAGCGTGGATAATTATTAGCGGTAACGCTTGCATAGCTGCACCTTCAGGTGAGTTTGCATTAGCCTCTGTTGGGACAGGCTGCGTGCGCGCTGCTTCCCCCCAGCATATGGTTTGTTTATATGTTTGTGCTGCGCCCCGACGTTTAATTTAGTCGGTCGAGCTGACTTTGTTTGCTGGCTGGCGGGTTGCGTGAGCGTTTCCCGGTGTCCAGCGTGGATAATTATTAGCGGTAGCGCTTGCATAGCTACACCTGCAGGTGAGTTTGCATTAACCTCTGCTGGTTCAGGATGCGTGGGCGCTGCCTCCCCCCAGCATATGGTCTGTTTTTGTGTTTGTGCTGTGTCCCGACGTTTAATTTAGTCGGTCGAGCTGACTTCGTTTGCTGGCTGGCGGGTTGCGTGAGAGTTTCCCGGTGTCCAGCGGATAATTATTAGCGGTAGCGCTTGCATAGCTACACCTTCAGGTGAGTTTGCATTAGCCTCTGTTGGGACAGGCTGCGTGCGCGCTGCTTCCCCCCAGCATATGGTCTGTTTTTGTGTTTGTGCTGTGTCCCGACGTTTAATTAGTCGGTCAAGCTGACTTTGTTTGCTGGCTGGCGGGTTGCGTGAGCGTTTCCCGGTGTCCAGCGGATAATTATTAGCGGTAGCGCTTGCATAGCTACACCTTCAGGTGAGTTTGCATTAGCCTCTGTTGGGACAGGCTGCGTGCGCGCTGCTTCCCCCCAGCATATGGTCTGTTTTTGTGTTTGTGCTGTGTCCCTACGTTTAATTAGTCGGTCAAGCTGACTTTGTTTGCTGGCTGGCGGGTTGCGTAAGCGTTTCCCGGTGTCCAGCGTGAGTAATTATTAGCGGTAACGCTTGCATAGCTACACCTGCTGGTGAGTTTGCATTAACCTCTGTTGGTAGAGGCTGCGTGCGCGCTGCCTCCCCCCAGCATATGGTTTGTGTTTTGCTTTGTGCTGTGTCCCGATTTGGATTTGTTACTGAGCCCCTGCTGGAGCGTACGCGCTCCCTCCCTCCAGCTTACGGCGTCCATACTCGGTTTGTCCATAGCGTTCGCGCTCAGGTTATCCGAGGAGTATTCATTAAAATACCAGCTGGGTTCCTTACCCGGTATAGGTAGCGTACGCGCTCCCTCCCTCCGGCTTACGGTGTCCATACTCTGTTTGTCCATAGCGTTCGCGCTCAGGTTACCCGAGGAGTATTCATTAAATACCAGCTGGGTTCCTTACTCGGTATAGGCAGCGTACGCGCTCCCTCCCTCCGGCTTACGGTGTCCATACTCGGTTTGTCCGTAGCGTTCGCGCTCAGGTAATCCGAGGAGTATTCATTAAATACCAGCTGGGTTCCTTACTCGGTATAGGCAGCGTACGGCTCCCTCCCTCCAGTGCAAGCCCCTGTAGCATACTAGCGGGAGCGTCTGGGCTTATTTGGACAGGTGTGTGGAATCATTTTTTGATTCATATAATTATTATTAATTGTTTATCCTTGCTCGCTCCTACTTTACTTTCTTTCATAACCTTTTAGGCCTAGAGTGTGTATGTGCTTGCATATTTCTGATTTAGCAGGGGCCTGCATGACTGTACCAGTGCGTCATGACATATAGCCTATCTAAAGTCATGCAAAGCTGAATGTCTGTACCAAGGACAAGATGTTTTTCTCTGTCTCTAAGTTTGTGTTTATAGAAAGCTCCGGAATGCATAACAAGATAAACTGGAGCCGGGGCTGATAGAGAAGACAGGTGCTCTCCTCCCCAACGAGATGTATGTGTGCAGCCTTACGACAGCGTGACGTAGGTGGCATAAGACAGCGAGGGGTCTCCAGATTACATCATGATGTGTAAATCAGCGCGGGGGGAGGAGAACGTCATGGAGTACCCCTACAAAAACCAGAGAGAGACTAACTGTATCATCCTCCATCTTGACTTGACTTGTATGGGGATCCTTTGCTGCAGAAAAGTAAACTGACTTTGGCTTGAATATTAACTTCTCTGCCTCTGACTGATTTTTTCCCTGAGTAGTCTGGGTTTCTTATGTGAAGGTGATACGAGGAATTTAATGTTAAAATTCCTTTAACATTGGGGGCATCGTCCGGGGTTCCAATATCTCACCTGCACTCCCTGGAGAATCGGCGCCGACTGAAATTCCGTGCACGGTCGTCTTGAGAGACGTAAAAGAAGGGAAAGTCCTCAACCCGGAGCGACTGGCAAGGCTCCTTGGGTGTGTAGTGAGGCCAGGAGGGAGGTTCTCCAAGGTGTGTGGTGGAGGTGCGGGTGAGTGACGGAATACTTACTGAATTTGGCTTAGTTGCTGTGTGAGACAGAGGAGTTAATATTGCCAATTATGGGACAGACGAACAGTAAGTGTGGTGTTGTCGTTCTTGTAGTAAGGACTGCTGTTCTGGGACAAATGTTGACGTGACTTTGACTGAAACTGGGCAATTTGTTGAAAGTTGACATAATGGTTCTGGGAATCATTGTGGGTAAAGGAGTTTGGGTTTAGTTGAAATAGAGCATTGTCTGCGTATGTTATCAAAGCAACAATGGGGTTAGATCGTAAGAAAATTTAAGCCTTGGATCTTTTCCAATGTGAATGAATGTGAGAGAGGAAAGTGCACTGAGGTGTGTGTGCGTGTGTGTGTGTTTATGTGTGTGTGTGTCCTGAGCTCAGATTGCGTTTCTGTGTGGAAATCAATGTGAATGAACCTAACTCTGTGAGTGTCTCTAAACAACTGCATTGCTGGCATATTTGTTAGTTCTGTCTTTGTTAGATTGAATGCAATTGTCATTATATTCCATGAAGTGCTCATATAAATGTCTACAATGAAATTTGCTTTTCAAAATAATTTAAGGTGCCTGTTGATTAGCCAATATTTACAGTACTTTATGGAATCCTCACTGTAACTACAGAATTAGTAAAAAGTGAAATTTCTAAGAAAGAAGTGTAAATAAGCAGTGCAAATTTGTAGGAGTTAAGCCATTTTACTGACTGTGGAGTAGTTAAAGGACAAAGTTGCAGAAGTACACAGAATAATTATTCCTTATGAAACCGAGCAAAAGTCACTATTTCTTGATAAAATAAATGCTAACTCCTCTTAAATGATCGGTTACTATAAACAGTGGGAAGTTTAGATGAAGTAACAATTGAATGTAAATTATACAAACATGGACAAGTGTTTCTAATGTTGTGGCTAACTGAATTTCTTTCAAATGAAAGACAAAGTGAATATTTAAATGCTCTAATATTTGGCAGTAGTAATACATTGCAGAGAAAACTACAAGTGATATCCTCTATGAGCATGAATTAATTACACTATTTACACTTAATTTGTAAAATATTTTTAAAGAGCTAGAAAATCTAAGCACTTTTCTATAAATAATTAGGCTGTGTGAGATTGGTGTGCTAGAAGCATATCTCTGAAAAGGAAATTAAGCGAAAGTGGAAACAAAAATAACAGTGTGTTCAAAAGTTGCCAAAGTACTGTTTAACAAATTTATACAATAAGAGACTGTGTGCAAATTCATTTGATGCAGAGCAGAAGTGTTTTCTATCAAGCATTGAAAAATTGCAATTGCTATCTGTGGGTGATGAACAAATGTGACTGAAAGTTTCCCTGATCAAAGAAATGCAATTAAAAATCTTTTCTCCATTTTGAACAGGAATTGTCAACGAGTGTCTTCATGGCAAAGGAACTGAGAAGTGAACCTTAATCTGTTTGTTTAATTTTTACAGGGAATGATCCGAACGAGTTGAATTAAAACAAAATTGTACATTATTGTTTGTCTCTAACTCCTCTTGGAACTTTTCCACAGAGAACACTGCTGAAGAGAAGTGAATTGCTGGCCAGCTGGGAATGCTTTAGCTTAAGGGTTGACCTTCTAAAATAGATTTTGGAAATACAATTTGAAGTATTAACACAAGACTAAATTCAAAAGTCCTCTAGTAACGTGATCACATAATACCTTGCTTGTGATTTCTAAATTTATTTTTGAATAAGTACCGTTCTATACTAGGAGGTGACTAAAATATAAACTTTTTTTTTTTTTTTTGGAAATTGTAACATAGTCTAAAGTGACTCCACCCGGTTCTGCTGATGATGTTGGAAAATGTAAGAATGTTTGGGGCTAATAAGCCCTGACTGTGCATTTCCTCCATGCTGTTAGCGGAACCCTAGCCTGAGGTGGATTGCTTAATCACAATTCATTGAGAGGAAAAAATAAAAATGTATTCTCCATTGTGTAAAAGATGTCCTATCTAATAATACCCTTCCCAATGGAAAGCCTATATTACCAAAATCCCTCTTCCATATTGCTGTAGGTTTGGTGCATGGGCAGTGCCATGTACCAAGAGGGGGGGACCAAAGGGTTAATAGATGAGAGTACTATCACTTCTTTACTAAAATTTTTTTTATATATACACTTAACACCATGTAAAGTGAAGAAGTGATGTGGTAGTATTGATATGATCTTTATCTAAATGAAGTGAGAAGCTATAGATGCTATCACAAGTGGAAAATTTTGAGTAGGGAAATTGTTCCTAGATAAGTGATTCCAAAAGCATTCTATAGTGATAATGGGCCAGAATTTAGAAATGAAGAACTGGCTCGTTTGGGAGTAAAAATTGAGAATAGAATTGAAAAAACTTGCAGATCATCCACAATTAGCAGGATTAGTGGAGAGAACTAATAGAACCCTGAAAGCAAAACTGCGCAAAGCCATGGCAGAAACTAAAATGGAATTAAGTAGCATGTCTGCCATTATATTAACTAGCATGAGGATAACCCCACAAGCAGGGATTGGGGTTGTCACATTATGATGCAGTATGTGGGGTAACCTTTTGAGTTGCCACATTTATTTATTATTATTATTATTATTATTATTAATATTATTATTATTTATTAAATAGAAGAAGCGACTCTGGCAGAGTATATGAATAGAATATTGACTAACAAAAGTGAGATGCGAAATATGCTTCCTCCTAGATCAGTGAGATAAAGCCTGGAGATTGGATCCTGGTGCGGAGTGTCGGAAAAAAGCGGAAGTGGAGTGAACCGGCGTGGAAGGGTCCATATCAAGTGCTCCTGACTACACCGACTGCAGTAAAAATCCAGGAGAGGGAGGCGTGGACACATCAGTCACATTGTAAAGGTGGTGTCTCCTCCTCCAGCGGGTGTATAGGTACATCTGGGTGAGTCAGGATAGACTTGGAGGGAGTCCGGCTACAAAGGGGGGCGTGGCATATAGAGCCCGCCCGTCTCAAACCCGGTGAAGAGTTTATTTACGCTCCAAGTCAGTAGAGACTCCGGGACTTATTCATAAAAAAAAAAGGGTTTAATAAAATGGCTTATCTCTCCCTGTGTCTGTTCATTTTTAAACATATGTTGCGCCTACAATGAATGTGAACAGTATAGTTAAATGCACTATGGCAGTGTCGACTGCACATAATGGATTAGTTTCAATAGACCCCAGTTTACCCCCACTTAATATAGTCGATGTGTCGAAGGAAATGGCACAGGGTTTGTGGGAGTAACCCAGGTGTGCCAGGGGAAGCTATTGATTTTGAGTGGGTATCCACAAATAAGCGACGGCAACAATTCGGAATGACTAACCGCCCTGGGGGGAAGGGTTAGCATCTGGGGAGCCATTTCCCTATGATGAAATTAAATTGTTTGCATTAATGGGTGCACCGATAAGTGCTTGGGAAACCCTGATTGTAAATGACGCACCGATTTCTTTTCTATGTGACACGGGGGCATGTTGAACTGTTATCAGAAAAGTAAGCGCAATTTTTCCACATCGGCTCAGCACTAATGTGACACCAACTTGTGCTGCAAATGGGGCAATGGGACAGCGTAGCAACAGAGGAACTCAAATTTGAGGATCCTGAGGGGATTGCTACACTCTGCTCTGTAATAGTGTCCACACAGTGCCCAGTGAACCTCCTGGGGAGGGACATAATGTCTAAACTGGGGCTTGTGGTGGTTCCTACAGGTCCTACTACGTGGGAGACAATGCGTGCGTTCAAGGAAAACGAACAAAGTGAGGTTGCAGGGGATCAGATGGTGGTTCTGGGAACCGGACCCCAGCAATCTACTAAGCGTTGCAATTTGCAGATTCGCCCCCTCGTAAGCCGATTACAGGAATGTTGCAAATAGTGCTGCGGAGAGGACTGAAGACCCCCGTGTCTGGTGAAGTAGTGTCTGGTGAAGTATGAATTGACATATTTCCATGGTACAATCTAGTCGGCGTGTTTGTCGCATGTAAGGTGGTGGACAACACGTGGTACGTGGGTGACAGCCCACACCTAGCAGAGGGGCGATGGAGACGACCTCTGTGAACAGGCGAAGTGGGTGAAACTGTCAAAGCGAATGCGTCAGTAGGCGAGTGGTGCTTCTGTGATTGGTGGGCCCTGAAAAGGAGACACCAGGAAGTAGAAAGCAGAGTTCTCAACCTGGGGGAGCCTGGGTGGAGATCTTTGTGAAAAGGGATCTAGCCTGGAACTGCGCCCTGGGAGAGGGAGGTTCGAAGGATCAAAGTGGTTTTCAAAGGATCTAAGTGCAAAAATTATGTGTCCAAGTTGGAATTGCAGGATGCTACTTCTGCTTATTGTATCTGTTGACAGCAGCACAGGGGGGGATCTGTCAGCTTATTGGGCCAATATGTGTACCTATATACCCGCTAATGATGAGGCAGGAGGGGTGATTGATCAAGCCTTGCAACGTTTGAAAGACATATCTGATGCACAACAGCGAGACCTTGCACCAGTAGTGACAAATTCTAAGTGACTGGCTTCTGTCTGGGGGTTGGGAAACGGGAATTACATCTGCAATAAGTCTTATAGCTGGGGAATTCGCAGTACTGCTCTTTTGCAGTTGCTGTGGAATTCCGATAATTAAAGGAATGATATCAAGAATGTTGAGTACTAATCCACAGTATCAGAGGTTTCTATTACAGGACAAAAATGAGATGTATACTCTGCCCGAGAAGCTGAAGGATTGTTTGAACAAAAGAATAGAGAGTAGTGGTGATATGATGACACATCTTCCCCGTGAATAAAGCACATGCTGAAAAATGAGAGAAGTGGCATGCTGGCGGATAATCAATTATAAACAGGGGGGAAATGTGGAATCATTTTTTGATTCATATAATTATTATTAATTGTTTATCCTTGCTCGCTCCTACTTTACTTTCTTTCATAACCTTTTAGGCCTAGAGTGTGTATGTGCTTGCATATTTCTGATTTAGCAGGGGCCTGCATGACTGTACCAGTGCGTCATGACATATAGCCTATCTAAAGTCATGCAAAGCTGAATGTCTGTACCAAGGACAAGATGTTTTTCTCTGTCTCTAAGTTTGTGTTTATAGAAAGCTCCGGAATGCATAACAAGATAAACTGGAGCCGGGGCTGATAGAGAAGACAGGTGCTCTCCTCCCCAACGAGATGTATGTGTGCAGCCTTACGACAGCGTGACGTAGGTGGCATAAGACAGCGAGGGGTCTCCAGATTACATCATGATGTGTAAATCAGCGCGGGGGGAGGAGAACGTCATGGAGTACCCCTACAAAAACCAGAGAGAGACTAACTGTATCATCCTCCATCTTGACTTGACTTGTATGGGGATCCTTTGCTGCAGAAAAGTAAACTGACTTTGGCTTGAATATTAACTTCTCTGCCTCTGACTGATTTTTTCCCTGAGTAGTCTGGGTTTCTTATGTGAAGGTGATACGAGGAATTTAATGTTAAAATTCCTTTAACAGGTGAATGTCGTGTAAGCCTCCAGCGCCACCACAATGGATGACTCCCATTTCTGTACGTCATGTGAGGCTCCTCTACAGCCAGAGGACGGCCATGACTTATGCCCCGCCTCGGTCCTGAGCACCTGCGGGAGGCGCCGTCAGAAAAACCCTGCATGAACTGCAGTTACTTGCCTTGGGCGGTGAGGGCTGCCAGTCGGGCGCAGGTGGAACATCAGGGGGATGAAGGTGACCTCCCCCCATCAGGCCAGTCTCCCCCGGCCTGTTAGAGACGCTCTAAGCGGCGGGCTGCGGCTACAGCAGTCGCACCCTCCAGGAAGAGGGCGAAATCTGCTCAAAAAGAGACAAAAGAAAGCAGGCTCTCATCTAAAGTCGATCAGCTGTCTGCTGAGCTGGCCCAGGTCAGGCCCATGCTCAGAGACTGCCAGCCTGATGCCCCATTGCAAGGTGATTTGACACCCTCTCCTCCAATGCCAGTGCTGGTACCTGAGGAGGATACGTTTTCCCTGGCAGCTTCGGCTACCTACTTCCACGGTTATGGGAGAGATTCGTAAAATGGGGGTTCCCAGGCATCTGAGCGGGGCTCCCACTCCTCGGCTGAGAGTTCAGTGGCTGAGTTGGGGGATGGCTCCATGTGGGCAATCATGCGCATGGCTTTAGATCGACTGCACATGCATGTGCCACAGCAGGCAGAAGCTGCACCTGCTAGTGCCCTCTTCAGGCGCAGGCCAGCCCCCACTGCCTTCGTTATTCCCCACTCTAAGGACTATCTGAAGGAGTTGCAGGCCTGTTGGAGACCTTCTCACAAGGCCTTATGATGCTGGAGCACGTGCTAGCCGCATGGGGATCTCTTTGTCGAATCTCACGTTGGCGCTCTCAGCTTCATTGCAGGAGGGCAACGTGGCTGCTGATTCTGTAACTTTTTGTGATGCCTCACTGGAGGCATACGGCCTTCTGTCCAGGGAACTTGGACGGATGATGTCCATCCTGGTTCAGGCTCGTCGCCAGGTTTGGCTATCTCTGTCAGACTTAACAGAGGCATCCAGGAGACTCCTTCGCAGTCTCCCCATGGAACCGGGAGAGATATTTGATCCTGCAGCCCAGGAAGCACTGGAAAGGACCATCCAGGCAGGGCAAACCAGGCAGCAACTTGCGGGCCTTGGGCGGATGCCTCTACTTGATAGGCCTCCTGCCAGCAGAACGAGGGGTTCCTCGGCTGCTTCTCACACCCGCTTACCACGGCCGACCCACTCCACTGGCCGCCGTGTTGCCCAGCGTCCCATGCGGAGACCAGCTCGGGACTTTCGAGGCCCTGCCCGCCTGTCCACCCCCCCCCCCCCTTAGGGGCCGGGGGGCCAGACATTGAGGCCGTGGGGCCGGCGGTCGGATATTTTTCACATCAGCAGCTCCGACAGTGGGCTGCTCATACTTCAGACCCGTGGGTGGTTGCCACCTTGACCCACGGGTACAAGCTTTAATTCCGTTGATGGCCCCTCACATCTGGCCGGGTCAAAATGGCCTCCATCAGCGACCTGGCAAAGGCTCTCGTGTTGGGTTAGGAGTTATCCACCCTCCTGGCCAAAGGCGCCATCGAGCCCGTGGACCCTCTGTCGCGTCCCTGGGGGTACTATTCAACATACTTCCTAGTGACGAAACAGACTGGCGGACTTCGCCCAATCTTTGACCTCAAAGGGCTGAACAAATCTATGAAGGTCATTCCTTTCCACATGTTGACCACTGCAGATGTCCTGCAAACTGTGGCACAGGGAGATGGTTTACGTCCATTGACCTCAAGGACGCTTACTTCCGCGTCCCCATCACTCAAAAACATCGGCGGTTTCTCCGCTTTGCCTACCGAGACCACCACTGGCAGTTCAGGTTGCTACCCTTTGGGCTCTCCCTCTCTCCAAGGGTCTTCACGAGGTGTGTTGCCGCAGCCCTTGCGCCTCTACAGTCTCAAGGCTTGAAAATTCTCCCATATCTGGATGACTGGCTGGTCTGTCCACCATCCCGTGCTCAGGTGTTCAGTGATACAGCATGTCTGCTGTCCCACGTGGCCTGCCTCGGACTCGAGGTGAATATGGGAAAGAGTTGCCTGGAGCCATCTCAGGCTACAACTTTCATTGGGATTGCATTGGACAGTGTAGCCATGATAGCCAGACCGCCCCATGCTGTGTGGGCGACGTCCTTCACCTTCTTGCCCGGTTCCAAGAGGGCCGTTGGCTGACCTTCCTTGCATTTTCCTCGCCTCGTGGGCGAACTAACGTCCATTTCAGCTGTGGTTCCGCTGAGCTTGCTGACACTACGCCCCCTGCAGAGGTGGCTGAACAGCTTCCACTTGGATGCCAAGCGACACAGGCACAGGAAGCTCAGGGTGTCACCAAGGTGTCTCCTTGCCTTGGCTCACCCGGCACTCAGGCACTTTCTGCCACACCTGAGGGGCAAGCATGTCCTCGTAAGGTCAGACAACACATCAACTGTATATCATATAAATCATCAGGGCAGGACTAAGTCTGCGCGGTCGCTGCGACTGACAGAAGAGCTCCTCACGTGGGCGGCCCCCCCCGTCTGATCAGCCTCCGGGCAATGTATCTACCGGGAGAGCGGAGCAACCTGACAGACTCCCTCTCCCGTCAAAAACTCCGTCAGGAGAGAGGCGCCTCCACCCGGAAATGGTCAGCACTATTTTGAGCCTCTTCGGCAGAGTGGACGTGGACCTCTTCGCTTCAGAAGTCTCTACCCACTGTTCTCTGTGGTTCTCCTTAGCCGAGACAACCAGTCCCTCGGGCCAGGACGCATTGGTCTACCCTTAGCCGGACGGCCTCTTGTATGCCTTTCCCCCGCTTCCTCTGATTCGGTTGGTACTTCAGAGGATCCTTCAGGGGGGTCGCAGTGTCCTCCTTGTGGCTCCCTTCTGGCTAGGGAGGAGCTGGTTCCCACTGCTGCACGGACTCTGTCGCGGTGTACCGTGGCGCCTTCCCGACAGGAGGGGTCTCCTGTCCCAGCTGGCGGGGCGGATATGGCACCCCAATCCACGATGCCTCCAACTGTGTGTTTGGCTGCTGGAGGGCCCGAGTCGCTGTTTAGCTCCTGTGCGGACCCTGTCAAATACACCATATTTAATGCAAGCGTGCCGTCCACTCGTCTTCAATATGAGAATAGATGGAAACTGTTGTCTGACTGGTGAACAAGTCGGGATGAGGACCCTGTGCGCTGCTCTGTGCCAACTATTCTTGACCTCTTCAGTCTCTTCTGGACGAAGGTCGGTCTCATTCGACGTTGAAAGTGTACGTAGCGGCAATATCTTGTGGTCATGTGAGGATTAACGATGGCACTGTGGGGAGCCATAGTTTGGTGTCCCTCTTGAAGGGGGCTCAGAGATTACATCCTCTGATTTCCCCAAAAGCTCCAGCATGGGATCTTCCCCCTGGTACTGGATGCACTAAGCCGCCCCCCTTTTGAGCCCTTGACACAAGCGGAGCTGAAGTGGGTGTCTTGTAAGACTGCGTTCCTTCTGGCCATTTGCTCTGCAAAGCGTGTCAGCGAGCTGCATGCCCTGTCTGTCAGTGACTCGTGTTTGAGGTGGAACTCGGATGGCTCAGGGGTCACTCTGTGGCTGAACACAGCGTTTCTCCCTAAAGTGTTGGCTCGCGCTCACCGCAACCAGCCTATTCGGCTGGCTCGGTTTGATCCTTCTCCAAGGGAGAGTGGGGATGAGCCTGAACTGTTATGTCCAGTGCGGGCTCTGAGGGCCTACACTGCAGCTACTGTATGCATTCGAAGGTATGAACAACTTTTTCTCTGCTACGGTGGCCCTAACAGGAGTTGCGCCATCTCTAAGCAGCGTTTGTCCCACTGGTTTATTAATGTCATCACCCATGCCTATCGGACGAGTAACCGTCCCCTTCCACCTGGCGTGAAGTGCCACTCTACCAGGAGTGTTGCTACTTCATGGGCTGCCCTGAGGGGAGTGTCCTTGGAGGACATTTATGCCGCAGCTTCATGGTCGTCACCGGACACGTTCTCCAGGTTCTACAGGGTGAACGTGGCCACACCCCACCCCTCAGCCGTGGCTCTGCGGCCGGGGTCTTCTGACTTTTTGCACACTGAAGGTCCGTGATTCGGATTCTTCGTGACCTTGTTGGTATAAGTCATTCAGTGCTTTAAGCACCGCCCTCTGGCGGTCAGCAGGGATGAAATAGAACGAAAGTTACGAATGTAACTACGGTTCTATGAATCCCGAATGACCGCCAGAGCTCTCTGTCACTCAGAATCCTCGTGTGCTCGCGAGAAGATTCTGTAAGAAACGATCCTCAGGTGACACCGGAAGATATAATCTTCTTTGGGTCACCTGCAGGTCACAGGTGACATTGTTGGTATACATACTCGCACTACGCATGCGCGAAGGGGAATATTCAGTGCTTTAAGCACCGCCCTCTGGCGGTCATTCGGGATTCATAGAACCGTAGTTACATTCGTAACTTTCGTTTTACTGTTGGGTATCTGAAAAAACCAAAATGGAACACAAGGTACCTAAATTGCCAAATTGGAGAAGCCACCTAGACATTCGTCTCTCATTTTTCTCTGATTTACCTGACCAGAAATCCCAAATAGTTTTACCTTTATTATGATAGCAGTATTATTGAAATGGACTCAGCAGTCACAGAGATATACTCATTTCATTTTGGGCTCGCCATTTTCGAAAAAGAGGCTCAGGGCTTAAGGGGTTAACTCCTCTATATTCTAAATCGGTAACATGCACCGCTTCCTCGTGAATATTCAGTAACCATTTCAGGTGTGCCACCTATTGATAGGATGTAACTGCGTGCATAAATAGAGCAGCTCCATATATGCGGCGTTGTGATTCTGGTTCTGCCTTGTTTAGCTCTTGTTCTGACTACCACATATGTGTATTTTGATTCCTTGTGATGTCTGACTATTCTTTGATATATGTATTGTGATTTGGTGACTTAGATTTGTTTATTTATTGTCCTAGTGTTACTTCTCCACATTTTGCATTTCACTATACTGTAGTTTTATTCCAGTCCATGTTTTGAATCTCCATGTATTGCACTTTGTCTCCCCCTGTCTTGTCATTAGTCTTGCCTTTGCTCACAGCCCCTGTAAATTGCCTCACTACTTCAGGTGATTTAATGGTTCTGGGTTTCAATCTTCTTCTCAATCTCGTGTTCTTCCTTCCCCTTGCTTTTTGCTACATTACTAACACCTACCAACAGTTTGTTATTTTCGGCAATTTACTCACCAATTCTAACATTGTATATTAGACTAACTCACTGACGAGCACTCGGGATTGTATAGCTGTACCTAATAATTGACTAACGACCTCTCAGCACTCGCCCTGTTCTAGTCTCCGCCTCTTGCTTTCGTTCAATCTGCTCTGCTGTGTTTCTTGCAGATTCTCTGCACCTGTCTCCTCACTGTTCTGCCTCTTACTCTGTGCACTTAGAAATCCCTAACCAGATTCGTTGTTCTGTCTATAGGAATGTCTTGCGCTCCCTGTCCACATTTTGGCTTTCGCCTACTTCATGTAATTAGGTTCTCCCTCGTGTTTCACCCTCTATAATTGGTTTCATTTCCAGCACCTGTGTCTGTGTAGCATGTGGTCTCCCTCCCTTGTGTATTTATTTTGGGAAGTAGGTTCAGATGGCAGACGGGACTTCGTTTTTTGCTGCTGCTTTGTCGCCATGCGGGCAGCGTCCTGCAGCAGCTGGGTGTCCGCTGTGCCTTCCGAGCCATCTGTGCCAGCGGTGCCTTCCGAGCCATCTGTGTTTTCTGTGCCAGGGGTGCCTTCCGAGCCGTCTGAGCCAGCTGTGTCTTCCGAGCCATCTGTGCCAGCGGTGTCTTCTAAGCCATCTGAGCCAGCTGTGTCTTCCGAGCTATCCGAGCCATCTGTGTCTTCTGAGCCATCTGTGCCAGCTGTGTCTTCCAAGCCATCTGTGTCATCCGTGCCATCCGAGCCAGCTGTGCCATCCGAGTCTTCAGAGCCCACTGTGCCATCCGAGTCCGCTGTGCCATCTGTGCCATCCATGTGAGCATTGCCTTCAGTGCCCCCTTCCTAGAGTTGTTCCCCAGTACCCCTAGCTTTTGGTTTCCCGAGTTACCTTAGTTTTCCCCCGTTCAGTGCGTGGCACGGTGTTTTGGTTGCGGCCTGTGTGCCACGTATTTCCCGAGTTCCGAGTTGCCTTAGTTTTTCCCTGTTCAGTGCGTGGCCCTGTGTCTTGTTTCGGCCTGTGTGCCGTGTTTTTCCCCAAGCTTTGAATGTTTAATTAAATCTTCTGTTCCCGCAATTGGTGTCTGCCCATTTTCATAACACGCGTTCATCTTAACTGCATGAACTAGCTTAACAAGTTCTGAAAATTTGTTTTGAAATTGTATTCATTCTGTGTAGTGCTGTTATTCAAGACGTTCAATCAAGCTCAAAACGCATAGTTTTGCCATTTTTGCCGGGTTCAAACCGGGTCCAGGTGAATTGACAAATAATCAAGCAACCCAGAAAGGGTATCAAATAAAAATTGGAAACATTCTGTAGTCTGGGAACATCCAAAATGATGCAAAATCATCGCGACCGTCAACATCAAAATTTTGAGTTCGAGATCGCGGTTTATTCCGTTTTCTCAGCCTGCCTTTGAAAGTTTTGATACAATTTTATGCTACCTGTAAAAGCTTGAAGAAGGCGAAAGGAGAGTCAGTGCACAAAATAACAAGCGACTTGGAAATGCCGATGTCCGGATGTGAATGATGATATTGCATCGCGTTGGTCATTCCCGGGTTTTCACAACTTAAAACTTTCAGAAAATGTTGGTACATTTAGCTATCAATCAATGATTATTTTGATTTTTGACCAAACTTGGCAAACAGACCTGACATTTAATGAAATCTGAAAAAGTATTTTCAGGATATACGAGAGGACGTGTCATGTGAACCTCTTCAGAATTATCAGAAGTTCTTGATACGAAAAGCTTTTAACTTAACTCATTCCCTATTGTATGCCGGTGCCAGCGGCGTGGATGACCATTCGCAGTCTGATGAAAACACGAAATCAGTTGACGATCGCGGTCATGTGCCACCTGTACTTCAGTACTTTATATTGTGTAAATTTCGGGAAAAGTACTCCGCACAAACCCAACAATTTTATATAACAGTATTCAGTAGGGAATGAGTTAAGTATCTTGTATTTGTTTTCCCGACCTGATCATCAATCTCTCGTAATTGTATCGTAAGAGTGACTTATCTTAAGTATGTTCTTTGTCTTTGTTGAAAAAAAGGAAACTAAACAAAGGCCAGCGTAGCAGTTCTGAGGGTTCTAAAGTTTCACAAAGTTTGGGGCTATTTTGGCTTGCTGTAAATAGGCTACAAATTAAATTCAGGAACTATACTGAAAGCGAAAGGATATTGGTTGACAAAGTATGACTTGCAATAATCACGAAATTAAATGATACATGTATTTACCATTATACGTAATATAGTGATGTCATCAAATTGATGTTAGAATGAATCAAGTCCTCTGTTCTCTAGATTATGTGAATAATTCGAATCAGCAATGACTGGAATCCAATATGTGGACAACTAGCTTAGTCCTAAAGTCTTCATCTTTATAGGCCCACTAGTTTCTTTGTTTAACTAACTTCACTTAGCAATATCAACAGACTAGATGGTTATGTGAATCTTAAGCTATCTTATACTTATGGTCGTTTTGGTATTATTACATCATGTCAGCCTTTTCAGGCTTGTTTACTGTTGCCAATATGAACTCAAAATAAATGAGAAATAGGGATGTTTTTTTCTTCAAACTTTCTAAGAATGAAGCTTTGTTTTCGCTCGTCCGAAGTTCCCAATATTTTAACCATTTTGTGCATGTTTTGTATACCAATGATCATAATGATCTTTGGTATTCAAAGCCGCCATTGGCAGTGGCTTGCAAGGGTTTTCCCCCACAGATAATTCAAGATTGTGCGGACTTGTCGCGTGCCAGTAATGCATGTCTAGACAACCTGGAATGTGAAACTGACGTGGGGGATTTTCTACAGCTTAGTCTTGAAGAGAGTTGATTTATTTCATTGTTGTTTTGCCGATGTTTACCTTTTCTCTGGGTTCCCGTTCAAGCCGGCGGCCCGGAAGAAAAAGAAATTTTTCAGGTTCAGTCAAACAGGATTTTTTCTTCCAGGTCACAGGACTAATTCTGTGGTCTAGCATTTCATGAAAAAAAGTTCTCATGAATGGTTGAACAATATGACTTAGCTCAATCTTATGTTTTCTTGCAGATCAAAGCTAAGATTGAGCTAATTCATGTTTAAAGGCAGCAAGTCAACTGTGGGCAGTTCCCCCCTGGGGTCTGAGAAATATTCTTCACTTTCTGCCTCTAGAAATAAAGTAAAAAAAAAATGCTTCAAGTTTTCTTAGTCGTCATTTTTAATTGTACTTTTCAAGATGACTCATATTGATTGTGCAATTGCAGGAATTTTCTGTCAGAGATTTAATGAGCTTTGAGATTTAATTGTGAACGTTGGTGAAAAGTACTTTTGCTTGTCAGATCTGGCCAGTTCTTCAATGTTGCATACTTTGAAACACATCTGTTCATTAGGCACAGACAGTACCCTGTGTGGTTGGATTATTGTCTTGAATCCATCAAGGATAATGGAGTTTGCAAGCTCAGAAACACAAAACATCTCTCTTTCTAAGAATATAGTTAGCTTTGATCTGCAAGGAAAACATAAGATTGAGCTAAGTCATGTTAAAAGGCAGCGAGTCAACTACAGCCAGGTTTCCCCCCTGGGGTCTGAAAAATATTCTTCACTTTGTCCCTCGAGAAATAAAGTAAAAAAAATTATTCACTTTATCATAGTCATCATTTTTTATTTGTTGCTCATGGACTTTATAGAAGCCTTATATTGCCTATAAAAGCCTTCAAAGTGGACAAAGTGCATGCAGCATGAAGAA
Source organism: Gymnothorax reevesii (assembly GCA_029721435.1). Taxonomy (NCBI): domain Eukaryota; kingdom Metazoa; phylum Chordata; class Actinopteri; order Anguilliformes; family Muraenidae; genus Gymnothorax; species Gymnothorax reevesii. The sequence goes on along the minus strand of CM056579.1, from coordinate 37,475,814 downwards.
GGTCAAACCTCAAATATTTGCGTTATGACAGGTCTCCCCATTATACTTTCAATTGCATGTTTTATTTTGGGTCCATTCAAGTCCAACCTCTAATAATGGGGACCCTGTGGACCATAAAAGCTAAATAAAAACCTCCTGAGCATTTAGCATGGAATTTATTCAAAAGATTGGCAATAGAAATCCCTTTAAACCCTTCATTTCTTTATTTTTTTTCCTTAATATTTTCATCAATGTTGCCATTTTTGCTATCTCAAAATTGAAAAGGGACACACCCTTTAAGGGCATTATAGAGGCCTGACAAAAATGCTAAATTGGACTTGGGGTGAGCTCAAAATGTTGTGCTGTTGAAATCAGAATTAGTGGAATTGTCAAATGTTTATTTAAAATGTTTCACTTTTGAGATTTTCATTTACTGATTCAAAATTTAACTTGAGATGAGTTCAATGTTTTGTGCACAATTTCTTGGAATCCCAAGTAAATCTCAAATATTTAGGGTTTAAAACATTAAACATCTCAGATAATCACTAATTCTAATGCCAGCAACAAACAAGTCTCAGTACTGGCACCCTCATCCACTTCTCTCAAGGGAGTGCTTTCTGATTACTGTACTGTCCGAAACCACCATGTAATGCTAAGCTGGTAAACCCAAAGCCCCCCAGCGGTAGCAAGCACCACGAGATTCAGTCATAATCACAACACCACGCCTAGCGGATTAACACGTGTTGTTATTGGTGAAGAGCTTGGCATCCATTTTCGGTCATGAGGCATAGTCTATTTTTACAAACACATTGATGCTGCTTGCACTGAGTTTCTGAAAATCATTGAATGCATACCCATTTCAGTCATAAGAGAGTTTAAAAGAGTGAAACACCCCTCTAACATTAGAAGCCCCTTGTTAAGAAAAATAATTGATTAGAGCTCATTGAAAGTATGTGATAGCAATTCCAGTTGGAGCACACAGCGTTCACCCCAGGATCAAGTTTGAGGACTGTTGAGTTAGGCTACAGCAAACCACCTCACTGGATAACTATCGCACTGGCCTAAACATATTTTAACAGCGATGAGTTCACAGACAACCAACCCAGCCGTGTAGGAATGGTTTGTAGTCAATATGTTTTGACAATGAACCAGATATTGTATAGCACTGTCTTGTGCCTTTCAACCTAACTTGGAGGTGCTTTGTTTTGCATAACATTAGCTCAGTCATACTAAGGTAGAAAACATGGCAACAAATTACATGCTTGTACGCATTAAGGGATTGTTAATTCGCAGACTAATCAAACTAATATATGCCGTGTAACGATGTGCTCATATCAATCACATTTATGTAACAAAGGACTCATATGGAAATTTACTCACCTCGTTTTCCTAGTTCATTATGAGGGGATGAAAGCTTCCACCGTTTTACTGGTGAAACTAAAATCCGCGAATATGCACTCCCTCACATGACTGACTGCCTGATAGCATCATTCGGCTTTTCAACTCCATGGAGACCTGCCAGCCAATAAAACAGCATTTGTGAGTATCTTCCCGTAGAACCCCTCTCTGAGACCTTGTCCACACGTAGCCGGGTATCTACTAAATCGAGGATATTTTCCTACGTTTTGACCTGTCATCCACATGACAACGCACCAAAAACGAATGTTTAAAAAAACTCCGGGCAAAGCGAAGATTTTTGAAAACTCTGTTTATGCATTTGCGTGTAGACAGAGATAACCGGAGTTTTGGGTTTTCGAACGTCACAACCTGCGCCAAAATTACAACAAATCAGCTCTGACGTCAAACGTGCGACCTTTGTTTACTGCAGAAGCCGGAGCAGAAGCATGGACAAAGAGTAATGGATCAGAGTAGTGCCTTGAAAGCTGTGATAGCGTTAATTATTGTGCAGGCGCTTTATACATCTTTAATTTTAGAAGCCCAACTACTGCTCCAAGAGCACAGGCGACGGACAACATTGCAGTCAGTGTGACGCCAACAGAGGGCTATTCTGATGTGATTGGGTAGGATTTGGGGACATAATGCCATCTACAGATTTGGAGGCTTATTGAAAACGCAGATGTTCGGTTATGTGTGGATAAATTTTTTTTTTATAAACGGAGGGGGGGAAATATTACTTTAAAAAAATACCTGGCTACATGTGTACATGGCCTGATTGGTCTTTTGTGGCTTTGTTCATAGAAGATAAAACAATACGAAAGTGCTGTCTTGTTTTACGGACATTCAGGAACTTAGTCAATTGCCCAAAGTGAAGAACTAGTTATTTATTTTATTTATTTATGCATTCATGTAAACTATATAGGGCTAAGGAGGAAATCTTTGGGGCTACAGCCTCAAATGCTCTGGGAAGATGAAGCCTCTATATGCCATTGAATTTTTATTCGTCATTAAACAAATACATTTACCACTGTGACGACTGCTCATTAATTTCTCCTCGTCACCAATTAATTATTTTCGTCAATGACGAAAATGACACAGCCGCAACATGGGTTGCCCTAGGGTTTCACATTGGTCACAATTACGTATGTGGAGGACACTGGTCGTGAACATGCACCCTGTGTAGGAGTGACATGGGCGCAAGCCTTTTCAAGAGCCCCAAATTGTGCATGTCTAAGATGAAGGTCACGCAGTGCATGTCCATGTGGCTCCAGAAATAAGCCCCTTGTCAGCGTGCTGCAGCATTGAGAAATATACCTTGAATGGGCGACCATCTTAGCGTGCAGTATTCGGTTCTTGTAATACATCCACCATAGATATCCAGAGGATCCTTATCTAACATGAGGCATACAAAATTTTAGGATGGGCAATTAGTTTTGGAGTCATGACTTACACGCACCTCTTGCAGATAGATTTACACCACATTTGGTAAGCTTGAGTATAATGGCCAGTAGAATCTCAAGGAAGAGGAATCAAGAGGAATCTCAAGTTTGGTGATAATTGGGCATTGCATCAAGGAGTCAAATCACAGGGTGGGCTCAGGGATTTTTTTTTGTGCTTAGCCACTGTGGCTAAACAAACTGATAATGTATTGGCCACCAAAAAATCTTTTTAGCCACACAATCGAAACACTGTTGCACATGCAACTTCACAACATAATCTCAGTATATGAATCTGCCTTGTTTAGCAATATCAACAACAAATAAAAATGACAAATTCCACAAATTCATTTCTGAACCTGCATGTGAGACTAGATCATTTATTTAAGGACAGATTTGTTTTTTTTGTAATACTTAATGTTTTAGATAACCACATTTGCACCAACTATTGTAGAAAATCACAAAGATCTGAATCTGCTGCAATAATAAGTACATCATGAATACGCATAGATTAGATCCACAATGTCCAATTTAGCATCACAATGCCATTAACCCTCCTGTTGTAAATTGGTCAGATTTGACTGAACACAAGTTTTCTCTCCAAAAAAATGCAGTTCATCTCATCTGTTTGTTGTAAGGTTCCATGACTTTGTTCACACATGGCACATGAACACACAAAATTAATTTGGAGAATTTTTATTAAATTTTGTGTGTTTTATTGAACTTGTATACACCTGTGGTGTTCCCGGTCAAAAATGACCGGTCATTAGAAATGAATTGGTAAGACCACAATTAGTGTATAAAATAGAGTTCAAGCGCATTCCCACACTCCTTTCCCACACCCCAACATGCAGGTGTTTTAGAGCAGACACACTCACTCACACACCGATAGAATTTTTACCCCACGGAAACTACACCTGTTGGTCGTTCAAAAGAAAAAAACAACAACAACATTGTTTCAATTTCAATCATACATACAACTTTCTCACAGCTCTAGTATATAAAGCTTTTTTTAGGCCTTGCTCACAATTCATTCTGTGGCAGAACGATGGAAAGGCGGTATAATGAACGTGAGGCTCTGGATTATATCTTTGACCATGAGAGTGATCAGGAGGAGAGAAGCCAGGCTGACAATGAAGAAGCTTTAGAGGAAGTGTCTGAGGTTGAAGATGACACAGAATACAGTCCAGAGGAGGAAGACAAGGAAGACAAATCCACTGATGAAGAAGACCCAGCTGAGTTGTGGTCACCTTTCTGTCCAAAAATGGGAATTTTACAAACAGTTGTAGAGCTATGGAGGTGAAGAGCAAAGAAGAGTTATGATGCAACGCTGAGGAACACTGAAATAACTCTTTGGTACTACCTGTTGTTTGTTTTAAGGGATGCATGGTAAAATAGTTGTTAATGTGTACATTCAGTCTAAGGTTCAGACATTACTTTTATAACATGGTTAAGTTTTCCTGAGTGGATTTGAGCTTTTGTTTTACTAAACAAATCATACCAGTCAGTTTTGACGTGGAACACAAAAGATGTAATTTTGTGCTACTATTTATATCCCCAAACGCCGAATGGCGTTCCGGCGATATTATGTTTTTGGTCTGACCTCCGGCGCTGCCACGGTGCCGCCCTAAGTGTTAACGCGATAACTTCAGCAATTTTTCAATTAGAAATTTCAAGTTTTGCATTTAAGTAAGTTTCATAAAGACGAAGGAATGATTCGATTTTGGACAATTTACGATTTCTAGACTGGCCACCAGGGGCCAAAAATTGATTTACGTGTTAACGCGATAACTTTAGCAATATTTCGATTAGAAATTCCAATGTTTGCATCTAAGTAAGTATCATAAAGAGGAAGAAGTGATTCAATTTTGGACAATTGAGAGGGCAGTGTTGGAGTATTATTGCCATGATATCATAAAAGTTCTGAAATTTTGGTGTCCATGTTACACGTGTAACCTTTGAGGATGGGGTAGGGATTGTGTTGTGAATCGCTGATTTGTATGTCTGTTTTTAGTATGTTTTCATACTTTTAGTTGTTATTTATTTATTTATCATATTTTGTCTTTTAGAGTATGTATGTTTCTGTAAGATTGCACTGTCTTTAGTCTCCAGTGTCTTCCTCTCGTTTCTGTGTCGTGCTGTCTTGTCTTTTTCATCACACTGTCTTCCCTGTATTTCGGTTAGGTATTTCCTCTTCCTTCTCTCTTGCTGTTCTCATTGGCTATCCACACCTGAGAGTAGTTTAGTGAGGCATGGGTGTTTAGTTAGATTAGAGTTAGAACTCCACCCTTTTCCTCTCTCTCTCCTATCACTGTCCTTGCTTTTCTAGCTCCACCTCTCTCTACAGCTGTCCTGTGTTTAGCTGGGATTCCACTTCATTAGTTTGTGTTTAAAAGGCCAACTTTTCCTCAGCTTCTTGTTGACTCCTTTCTTCCTATAGCTCGTCTTGGTTAAGTCTCGTTTCTGCGCTTTCTTGGTTTCGATTGTAGATTGCTCGTTTCTTGAGAATTCTCCCGTAAGTCTCGTTATTGATTGTTTTACGTTGTTTGATTGCTGGTTGATTGATTAGTACTTCGTTCTCCCTTATTCCCATTTTGTACCCATCTGATTAGATTCTCCTGTGTTTCTCCCTTATCCCATCCTATTCCCCTTTCCTTCCCCTTCCATTCCCTTAGCTCTGCCCCTTTTGTTACGGTCTTTGTGCGGATTTATTTCCTGGTTACCGAATATTTCTGCTTGTCCCCTGACTCTGATTCTGACTATTCTGCATTACCCTGTTTGCCTGGCTATCGATCTGTTTCTGTTTTGACCATGAGCTGTGTGAATCCTAATAAACGCCCTGCCGATGCTGAACTGCAAATGGAGTCTAAGCCCTTTCCTTTCAGATTGGGTTAATTTACAAAATGTGCTTGGGGAAGTGTTTGGTTAATTTGAAATAAGTCAACTATTGTGCTGGACAATTAATTCCACTTGTTACTGATTATTTTCACCTTTTCTAATGGAAATTTATAAAATGTCTAACGTTGAAAATTTGCAAGACTTGCAATAGTGTTTAATATAAAATGTTAGAGTGACTCATACATTTATACCTCTATCAAATGTCCATCTTGTATAACAATTTAAATTTGGCGTACAAATAAACGTTTCTTACATTTATATCTCGATCTTTTTTTTTTATTGCTTGTTTGTGTCCGTGTTGCATTAACAACCTGGCATATAACAAGGAATTTTTTTCATATTGTGTACTTGCTGAATTATCTTGGAAACCATGCCATGGTTTCAGTCTGTCCTACATGGCTGTAAATAAATTTTTTTTCATCTTGAGTTATTAGTGATGACCTCTATGTCACATTTGAGTAATCCCCAAATCATGGACTGACCCTACACTCAGTTTTAAATGCAGGTAGTGAGAGATGCTTTATTTCATCTTTTAACACTTTACCTGCCAATGTCGACTCTGTAATGGCTGGTAAAATAGAGAGGCCAGGTGTAGCGGCCAGGGAGAGAACGAGCAGCACAGAAGCAATACAAACAGAGGATCACAGGCCACCAGAAAGTACTTGCGCTGCCAAAGGATGTATAACAGTCCGCAAAAACAGAAGCCATGAGAGAGAGAGAAAAAGTAGAAAGAGGAAAATTGGAAGATACAAAGTCACACAAATACTAACTAGAGATCTTCGGCTATAGTGCTTAGCTACAAATAGACACTCTAGCAAAGGAGGCGTGGGGGACTTCCGGCTTACGTTAGAGTCTTGGGAAGCACTGCCCCAGTTCAATCAGCCAGCCAGGGTTGAGAGCACCAAAGAAAAGTCCAAAACACGCACGTCTCTCAAAACAAAACAGACTCAGGTTGACTTCACATAACCAAACTGGGTCGACATGCAGCGGTGGCTCATGTATAGTTGTAATATAAAAAATAGAGGACAATGCGCACTACACAGGTTTGCTTACATGAATGCGCATTACTATCGTATTTGGGAAACGTGAAATGCCGGTGAAAACCCAGTTGAGGCCGCGCAATCTCATTTTGATATAAAGACTCAAGTAGCCCCATGAGATGTGAGTTTATTGGCGAAAATGATGGGTTACATATTGGGGTTTCCTAATATAGTGAAAAAAAAATAATTTATAATATAATGAATATTGAATTAACGAATTTTTTGACTCTACGTTCATATTTTTTTTCAGAGAAATACCAGCAGTTAGTTTCCACTAGACTCGTTTCATTTTCGGCGGATAAACACCTGATAGTTTGGTTGTTACGGTTTGGGAACATCTTTTCTACCATTGAAAATGAAAGTAGACCATAATCTCAGTGCGCATTATCGTGAAGAAGATAAGGCGCAGAGACTTAAAACTGCGTGGCGAGTTGGGGGCTTTCTCCATGGCAGGTTAAGAGTTAACTCTGATTGCTGAGAGAGAAGTAGATTCTAGTTTTTAAGCTGTATATTAACATGAAACTTACACAGTGTATTTGTATGACGATAAGCTATCATTGATTTTTTTTCTTATTAACAACAGTTGATTTGTGCGACACTGTCCTCCCCTAAACTCGCAGCAAATTTTTCGCCATAGAAAATCAGTCACGTGAGTATACAACAGGTTAATCAGTAAACTGTTATTTGAAACAGGACAGACATGTATATGTGAATGATTTACAAATAACAAAAATCTTGAAGCTCAGATTATGCAGTATGTATATAGAAGAACTATTGTCAATTTCTCTAAGTCTCATTTTACATTTGAGATCTCAGGTAACTGCCATATTAGCAGGTATCTTTGTTGCAGGTACGCAGATAGAATGGTTGTCATGGGAATTTTAAATTGTACTCCTGAAAGAAAACACTCAGAGACAAGAGAGTAAGAATGATAATAGTCTTTACTACGTGCGCACACAGGGTCCAAGTTACATCAACAGAACAAAGATAAAGGAATCTCTCCTTTGCTTTGGATATATGTAAAAGCACAAAGTCAGAATCTCCTACACTTGGGGCTGAAAAACATCATCATGTTGGTTCCAGCCGTTCCTTATCCAAGAGTCGGCATCCCACATATGACTGACCCTGACAGCCATATCTGCAGTACAGAGGAGTCTTTCTCTCCCCCAATTATCTGTTGCTTATCTCGTGGTTCTGCAGGCTTCGCAGGAACTGTCTCCTGGGAACACATATAACTCAAAATACACGCCTTGGTCTGGCTGGACCTCAAGGTTTCAAATAGAATGAATACACAATAAACCTAGTTAATGGCGTTTCTACTTACGTAAAAGCTAGATTATTTAAGTTTAGCAATCATGCATGACCTTGGTTACTCAAAGGATAAGCAATTAATAACACAATAAGCAATAACAAGGAATTTATGACTGAATTCCACCCAAAATGGTTTTCCTCCAGTTTGTATCACTCGTTATTGGACAAGTTACATTATCTATTTGTTAATTTTTTTTCCATGAATGAAAGCAGCTTACCAACTTAACAACTTACATAGTGTACACTTTCTCCCAGACTTGGGACTGGGCTTGTTAGATGTATTGCAGTGTGGAAATTTCATGCAATGAGACAAAATGTATTCAGGACTGATAATAGAATTTATCATATTAACATACTTGTCATAATCTGTATTTTTTCGTGTTTCATTATGCTCATGTCTTGTTTTAGTTCTGTGCCTGGCTTTGCCATGATTATGGATTTCTGTGTTTAGTGATCATTGCTCTGACTGACCATTCTTAGGATTAAGTATTGTATTTTGGTAGTTTGGATTTCCTTGTTTTATTATTTTTCAAGTTTAGATCATTAGTTATCTTGCCATGTCTTCCTTTCCATGCATAGCACCTCGTCTGCTCCAGTCATGTCATGTACGTCTTCTATGTATTTAAGCAATGCATTTCCCTGTCCGCGTTATAGCATCTATTCGGTGATTTCCGTGGGTTTTCGTGGTTTCCGAAAATCTTCCTTCACGTCTCGTTTCCTGTAATTCCCGCTATTCTCAGATTAACATATTAATTAAGACTAATACTTCATGTTACGTAATGTCATTACTAACATAGACTAATATACTCATTCTGAGTACTTCTGTGTATTAATATTCACCTGTCATGTAGTGGTGTGTAAATATCACGTTGTTCGTTTTTACTAATGCTCTTTGCATTCGCTCTAGTCTGTAAACTCCGCCCTCCCGTTTCCTATCCCTGACTCTGCTGATTACTGCGATCTCTCGCACCTGTTTTACCTCGAGCTGCCTCTCGTTCTATTATTCACTTAGGCAACTCCCTAATCGGAGTCCGTTTTCATGTTTAGGATTGGTCTGTCAATTGTGATGCGTGATCATGGTTTGTCTTTCCCTCATGTGCTCATTATATTTAATTGTTTAGCAACTCCCACCTATCCTATTCCCCGCCTAGTTTAGTCATTTCTTTGAGTATATAAATGTCTCATTTCACTGCAGAGCTTTGTCAGATCTTCATTCCTTTTCTCCTTGCCAGTGCTTTATATTCTCGTCTAGATTCCCGTGTACAACTATAGCCTGTATCTGACTGATTACTCTTTTGCTTAGCCCTTTTGTTTTGGTTGCTGTATTTATTGATTTTTCGTGTAAGAACCTTGCCTGCCTGACTACGTCTCTGTGCTACCCCTGGCTTCCCGACCTATTGTCTGAATAAACGACTACGGCTTTGGATTTCCTGACTCGCGTTTGGTTCTTCTGTCAGTCATGACAGAAAGATCTGACCAGAGGATGGAACCAGCGAGTGACCCACTGCAGGCGGCAGTGAGTCAGCAGGGAGCTATGCTCGAATCCCAGCAACAACAACTGCTGGCGATTATGCAGCATCTGCAGTCTCTGACTCATTCCGTCAGCAACCTGACTATCCAAGCAAGGGCTACACCATCTGATGGCACGCCGCAACCCTCAGCTCCACCTATACCGGCACCACAAGCTCTTCCCACTCCGGAGCCCCGTCTACCACCCCCTGAGAGGTACGCAGGTGAACCAGGTACCTGCCGCGCCTTCCTGACGCAATGTAAGCTCATCTTCCAACTCCAGCCAGCAACCTTCCCGTCAGAGCAATCCAAGGTGGCTTACATTATCACCCAGCTTACCGGGAGAGCTAAGCAGTGGGCAACGGCGGCGTGGGAGGCTGAGTTACCATGCACACGGACTGCGGAGTCACTAGCCGAGGAGATGACGAGGGTTTTTGATCGGTCCAAACATGGTCATGAGGCAGGACGGGAGATCCTCCGCATCCGCCAGGGCGCCAGAACTGTCTCAGATTACGCAATCGATTTCCAGACCTTGGCTACCAATAGCGGCTGGGGCAGGGCCTCCCTGTACGATGCTTTTCTAAATGGACTATCTGATCCAGTAAAGGACGAACTACTGACTCGCGACCTGCCCGAAGATCTCAATCGGCTCATGGAGATGGCCATCAGAGTGGACGCTCGTTTGGAGGAGAGGCGCAGAGCACGCCAATTCCGTGGAAGGGCGCTCAACCAAACATCCCCGCCTCAGAACAAGTCTCCACCCCCCCCCTGTGGTGCCAGAAGCAATCAACCCTTTTCGGTGGAGGAGCCTATGCAGGTGGATCGGACTCGGATTTCCAGTGCGGAGAGGCAGAGACGGAGAAGGGAGAACGCCTGCTTTTACTGTGGCGGCGCCGGACATCAAATTAGGCATTGTCCAGTAAAAGCCAACGCCCACCAGTGATGAGAGGAGCATTGGTGGGCGTACTCCCTGTCGAATCCTCCTCTAAAAACCGCACCTGCCTGCCTGTAACCATCGAATGGGATGGAGGGTCAAGAGGGACCACTGCCCTCATCGACACTGGGGCAGAGGAAAGCTTCCTGGATGCTAGCGTGGCGAGTCGATGGGGGATTCCTACACAACGGGTTGAACGTCCACGTATAGCTAACTCACTCAACGACCAGAAGATCGGCACTATCACCCACCTCACCATCCCGCTCAGACTGCTAGTTTCCGGCAATCACCAGGAGAGGATCCAGCTCTACATCATCGACTCGCCACATGCACCGGTGATTCTGGGCCACCCCTGGATGAGAACCCACAACCCGGAGATTGACTGGGAGAGACACGTGATCCAGGCCTGGAGCCCATCATGCCTATACAGATGCCTCGGTCAAGCCCATGTCCCTGTCCTGAAGCAAGCATCTGAGGAGAGCCCGGACTTAAGCAAAGTCCCAACAGAATACCATGATTTCAAGGAGGTCTTCAGCAAGTCTCGCGCCATCGGCCTTCCCCCGCACCGGCCTTATGACTGTGCCATTGACCTTAAACCAGGGACTACACCACCCAGGGGGCGACTGTTTTCATTGTCCCGCCCCGAGACGGTGGCGATGGAGAAGTACCTGAGGGAAGCCGTATCTGCCGGCATCATTCGACCCTCCTCCTCACCGGCTGGCGCTGGATTCTTCTTCGTCAAGAAGAAAGACGGGTCACTCCGGCCATGTATTGATTATCGGGCACTCAACAACATCACAGTTAAGAACCGTTACCCCTTGCCTCTCATGACTACGGCATTCGATCAACTCAGTGGAGCCAAGCTATTCACCAAATTGGATTTACGCAATGCTTATCACTTAGTGCGTATCCGTGAGGGCGATGAGTGGAAGACGGCCTTCAACACCCCTACTGGTCACTGGGAGTACTTAGTCATGCCATTCGGACTCACCAATGCCCCCGCTGTGTTCCAAGGCCTGGTCAATGACGTGTTACGGGACTTTATCAACAGATTCGTCTTTGTCTACCTTGACGATATATTAATTTTTTCCCGCAACCAAGAGGAACACAGACGTCATGTCAGATTGGTCCTGCAGAGGCTTCTGGAGAACCGCCTATTCATCAAGGCTGAGAAGTGCGAGTTCTCATGCACCACAACCACCTTCCTGGGCTATGTCATCTCCACGGGGTCTCTCAATATGGATCCAGCTAAAGTTGAGGCAGTTACCAGTTGGCCTCAACCTGAAGATCGCAAGGCACTTCAACGGTTCCTTGGCTTCGCCAACTTCTATAGGAGGTTCATCAGGAACTATAGTTCGGTCGCCGCTCCTCTAACAGCACTCACCTCCTCCAAGTCCCGGTTTGTATGGGGAGAGAAGGCGGCTACTGCATTCAGACGGCTCAAATGCCTGTTTACCACGGCACCTATCCTGATCCATCCTGACCCCAATGCTCAGTTCATAGTGGAGGTGGATGCCTCTAACATCGGAGTAGGAGCTGTGCTCTCTCAAAGATCGAGCCTGGACAACAAAGTACACCCATGTGCGTTCTTTTCAAGACGTCTTAGTCCTGCTGAGGAGAATTATGACATCGGAAACCGAGAGTTACTTGCTGTCAAACTTGCTTTGGAGGAGTGGCGTCAGTGGCTGGAAGGAACTGAGATACCGTTTCAAGTCTGGACAGATCATAAGAACCTAGAGTTTCTCTCATCAGCCAAGAGACTTAACCCTAGACAGGCCAGATGGGCCTTATTCTTCTCCCGCTTCAACTTCACCCTCACCTTTCGACCTGGATCCAAGAATATCAAGCCTGACGCCCTCTCAAGAAAGTTCGAGGTCTCTACTAATGACGAACTCCCAGACACCATCCTGCCCTCACAAGTTGTGGTCAATGCGGTTGAGATGGACATTGAGCGAGAGGTTCAAGAAGCCCAAGGGGACTCTGGCAATCCCAGTGACTGCCCTGACCACAAACTGTTTGTACCAGAGTCCATGCGCCCTCAAGTTCTCCGTTGGGGACATTCTTCTCAACTCTCCTGTCACCCGGGTAGAGGGCGCACTCTCCACTTCATTCGCCGCAAATTCTGGTGGCCACGCATGAACAAAGATATCCTGGACTTTGTATCCACCTGTTCTACCTGTGCCCAGGCTAAAACCACCAATCAACCACCTCAAGGACTTCTCCAGCAACTTCCCATCCCACACCGCCCTTGGTCACATATTTCCGTCGACTTCATCACTGGCCTACCCCCCTCCAACCATAATACCACCATCCTCACCATTGTGGACCGTTTCTCTAAAGCTGTGCACTTCATACCGCTCACCAAGCTCCCCTCTGCCTCTGAAACTGCATCTCTGTTAGTCCAGCATGTCATCAGACTCCATGGCATTCCCTCAGATATTGTGTCAGACAGAGGTCCTCAGTTCTCTGCCCGCTTCTGGAAGGCTTTTTGCAAGTTGCTCGGAACATCTGCCAGCCTCAGTTCAGGCTTCCATCCCCAAACCAATGGCCAAACTGAACGTGCAAACCAAAGCATCGAGACAGTCCTCAGGTGCCTGTGTTCACACTGTCCGTCCAGTTGGAGCCAACAACTACCATGGGCGGAGTTCGCCATCAACAGTCATACCTCCTCCTCTTCACAACTATCACCCTTCGAATGCTGTATGGGGTATCAACCTCCCATCTTCCCCAGCCAGGAGGAGGAGGTGGGAGTTCCGTCAGCCGTCGCCTTCATCCGTCGATGCAAGCGCACCTGGAGGATTGTACGTACTAACCTGCTCAGGGCGGCAGCCCGAACCAAGTTACTGGCAGATCGTAGGCGTACTCCGGCCCCGGTTTACAGGATTGGGCAAAAAGTCTGGCTCTCCACTAAGGACATCCCTATTCGCGGGGGTACTCGTAAGTTGGCACCCTGCTACATTGGACCCTTTTCCATAGTGAAGATCATCAGCCCCACGGCTGTACGCCTTCGACTCCCATCCACCATGAGACGCCTTCACCCTACCTTCCACGTTTCTCGAATCAAGCCTGCTGTCAACAATCCCCTACACGAGGATCCGGCCCCTCCCCCTCCACCCCGCATCATTGATGGCGGTGAAACCTTTACCGTCCGACGCATCTTGGACTGCCGTCGTCGGGGCCGTGGGCTCCAATATCTCATTGACTGGGAGGGCTACGGCCCCGAGGAAAGATCCTGGATTCCAGCCCGCTTCATCATGGACAAATCTTTAATACGTGAGTTCCATAAAAACCATCTTGTGCCGTCAGCTAAGAACGCCCAGAGGCGTTCATAGGAGGGGGGGTACTGTCATAATCTGTATTTTTTCGTGTTTCATTATGCTCATGTCTTGTTTTAGTTCTGTGCCTGGCTTTGCCATGATTATGGATTTCTGTGTTTAGTGATCATTGCTCTGACTGACCATTCTTAGGATTAAGTATTGTATTTTGGTAGTTTGGATTTCCTTGTTTTATTATTTTTCAAGTTTAGATCATTAGTTATCTTGCCATGTCTTCCTTTCCATGCATAGCACCTCGTCTGCTCCAGTCATGTCATGTACGTCTTCTATGTATTTAAGCAATGCATTTCCCTGTCCGCGTTATAGCATCTATTCGGTGATTTCCGTGGGTTTTCGTGGTTTCCGAAAATCTTCCTTCACGTCTCGTTTCCTGTAATTCCCGCTATTCTCAGATTAACATATTAATTAAGACTAATACTTCATGTTACGGAATGTCATTACTAACATAGACTAATATACTCATTCTGAGTACTTCTGTGTATTAATATTCACCTGTCATGTAGTGGTGTGTAAATATCACGTTGTTCGTTTTTACTAATGCTCTTTGCATTCGCTCTAGTCTGTAAACTCCGCCCTCCCGTTTCCTATCCCTGACTCTGCTGATTACTGCGATCTCTCGCACCTGTTTTACCTCGAGCTGCCTCTCGTTCTATTATTCACTTAGGCAACTCCCTAATCGGAGTCCGTTTTCATGTTTAGGATTGGTCTGTCAATTGTGATGCGTGATCATGGTTTGTCTTTCCCTCATGTGCTCATTATATTTAATTGTTTAGCAACTCCCACCTATCCTATTCCCCGCCTAGTTTAGTCATTTCTTTGAGTATATAAATGTCTCATTTCACTGCAGAGCTTTGTCAGATCTTCATTCCTTTTCTCCTTGCCAGTGCTTTATATTCTCGTCTAGATTCCCGTGTACAACTATAGCCTGTATCTGACTGATTACTCTTTTGCTTAGCCCTTTTGTTTTGGTTGCTGTATTTATTGATTTTTCGTGTACGAACCTTGCCTGCCTGACTACGTCTCTGTGCTACCCCTGGCTTCCCGACCTATTGTCTGAATAAACGACTACGGCTTTGGATTTCCTGACTCGCGTTTGGTTCTTCTGTCAGTCATGACAATACTAGCACCAAGTATAAAATTTTACCAGCAATTACTAATAACCATCACCACACATATCTACAGTGCACACTACTCTACAACAAGCAGGGTGGGTTAAGGCAGTGGATACTACTTAGGCACACCAAACCATATCGAGTAGCCTAATACAAAGGGGTGAAAAGGGAACTTTGCAAAAAAGGAAAGCAATGCATAAAGGACATGACACAAAAAGGATTATTAGTGCAACGTTTATCACGTAAAGCGAACGCTATGGTATCGCGCATGGTATAAATCTTTATACACAAGATGGGGGGGCAGTAAGGTATGAAGGGGGCCAGTAAATCTGAAATGTAGACGTGTTAATGTCAACCCCTGTTAAGGCTTCACTTGGTCCATGTTGGTTGCACCAACAACAAAAAAAAAAAACATAAAAGTTTGTATGGAAACAGAGTGCTTTATTCTCAAGGGGGTCCATTCTCCCATGTGAGCAAGTTGAAAAAAGTGCGTGGCTACGCGCTTTTCAGCCTACGTATATTCTCCCCTTGACTTAAGTCAGTGCAATATGCGCCCCACAGTTACGCACTTTGGGCAGAGCAAGGCCAAAATTTGGGCGTTTCTAATGCAAATAACACTTACGCATATTCTTCCCTTGGCTTATGTGCTTTTTCTGTTAAGCACTTTTGAGGGCTGTATTAAGGCCAAGTCCTAATATAAGGCGAATTCTACCATTCATTCCAGCAAATTCTGCATTTTGATTGGTTAACTCCAGGTATCTATTCAGAAGTAAACTACCGCGCACTGGGTCAGGACCTCCTGCTGCGTGAAGAGCTCTTGCTTGATTATCGAGCCGCTTCAATAGAAAACGTAGGCTTTTAATTTCCGTGTCCAAAAAAGGTTACTGCTATGGTGTCTGAGATGCTATAAAAATATTTTTTGTAGGGGTGTTGACAAGAGTCATGGTAGAATGGTGATAAACCTACCATTTTTTTCAAGCACTCGGTATCTATCGTAGGCTAGGTACCTGGAAATTACCAGATATCTATCTGATACGATAATACTTTGTGTTAAAAACTGTAGTTTTACCTCCGAAATAGAATATTGCATTTGGTGTCAGTTATAGGCCGAATTTTCACATTCATTTTATTTTATTTAACATGGTTTAGGTTCAGACATTCAATATTTGATTGTTCATCCTTATTTCTTAACTACATTTCTCATGAGCAAAATCAATTATCAAACAAACGCAACAGCCTGCTCTCCAACTAGTTCGATTACAAACCATTGCAATTAATCCATATGAGTATAAATAAGACCATCATTCAACCATGCCCTCAAAATCTAAAACCAAAATGTCAGTCCTGCATTTGCTCGCACTCTTGCGTAAGTGGGAAAGCGTAAGAGGAGCGCGCCAAGCTCGAAGACGACCACACCTATATCGACCTTGTTTGGACATCCTGGGACTAACATCTGGTGCCTTCGTCTGGACCGCGCGGCAATCATCCATCTTTGCCGACTTTTGGATGAAGAGCTATCCAGCCGCAGCAATTATCCACAAAACATACCTGTGGTCATCAAGGTCACTACTGCACTGTCGATGCTGGAATCTGGGTCATTCCATAGAGTGGCTGGTGAGGTCATGCACATATCACAGGGGTCTGTGTTAAGGTGTCTGACACAGTTTCTTGACGCTATGCTGCACCACATCAGCCATTGCATGAAGTTCCCTGAAACACCCGCTGAAATACGGGAGAGTTAAGGAGAGGTTCTTACGAGTCGCTGGGTTCCCCAGGGTGGATGCCACCTCCTCCTCCAGCGCAGTGAAATGCACGGGATGATGGTTGCCCACCACCTGTTGCGTGTACACTTCTCCGGCGTGCAGAGAGCCAGGCTTTTGCAGCGCCTCGCTGATCTCTCCATTTATGCTTTAAATCGGGGATACTGTGCTTACTAGTGATGCACGGGTCGAGGTTTTTTAACACCCGCACCAACCCGACCCGACGTGACAGCTAACCCGCCCCGCCCGCCCCGCTAAAACTCGCACTGATTTTCAACCCAACCTGACCCGACACAAAAAGGAGGCAAGAGAAAAAGAATACAGTGGGTCTGTGTGACATGAGTTCTTTGTCTGGCGGCATTATCCCTTGAAGACGTGGAGGATGTTTATCTTTTTTGGATTTATGGTGACGGTATTTCTCCTAATTGGCATGGGAGTTGCTCTGGTCTACCGCAAAGTACGCGAACGAGGAGCAAGAAAAATGGCCCATGCGCTGCCCTGCACCGAAATAATTACGGAGCACTTCAGTGGAATATCGGGAAATGGTGAGTTGCTCAAAATAACTCTGGAATCATCTGCAGAAATGCACAGAAAGATGGACACTTTTTTGAGTCAGTGTGGGGAGTTTGTGCGTTTGACTGTGAATTTGGGCAAGAGACTGGACGTGAGGATGGGAGAACAACTGGGAGGACTGGTGGCCCTGAAGCGTGAAGTAAGAAATTTACAAAATGAATAGCGGATCAATCAAAATTCCTTGTTCCAACCCGAAATTGATATAAAATTCTGTCTATTAATTGAACCTTACCGTGATTTCTGATCTTTGCAACCAAACAATATGGCATTTGGCAAAATATTGCATACAGGCTGTTAACATGACAGTGGCGCACTGGCGCTATCGCCTACTCTACCATACAGCGTTGTGATATCCATACAAGGAAATTTTTTTTCCTCATATATTTATTTCAAGATTGTTTTGGGGGGGGGGGCTTTTAGGCTATTTTTTCAACACAGCTTATAATGTAGGCCTAGGCGTATTTTTTTTTCCTAAACTATGCAAAAACAAAATCGCGTCAACAGTGCCAGGGTTTAACCGATTATGGCGCGCTTCCTGGACATGGCCAGCCGAACTGAAGGTTCGCTGGCTTGTTGCACTAGTTGCTGGGATGCAGAGGACTGCTTTGGCCACCATGGAGTTTTACACGATTATTCTTTGTCTCATGGTATGGTAATTAAAGACAGCAAGACTAAGTTTATGACCATACATGCTCCAGTAATGATAAGCTACCTTTTCGTTTGGGTGATATGTGTATAGAATGGTGTTATATAAATGTATATCTAAGCAGTGTCTTTACTGCCGATGACAGCACACGCTCTGCAGTTAGAGAACCCGTAGCTGATAAACGGGAGCACCTCAACAAGTTGATTTTATTTTTCAATAAGAATCATGATATGCCTTTCACTGTAAAGTGGCAAAAAATGTTTTGTCTATGTGTTGTTTGGACCCACAGGTCAATAAAATTACTACTACTATATATTATTTCGGTGCTGACTGCAGAATGATTTATGAGATGAGCTATCATTCAACCTTTAGATCCTTAGTCTAACCTTGGAGGATTAAGCCGCGCACCAGTGAGTGCGTGTACATCGAGAGTAGGAAGAGGGAGAGGTACAATTGAATTCTATCCTGCTTAAAGTAGTGTTACATCGTTTGACAAGAGCACATTATCTAGGCTGTATATCTAGAGCCCTCAAGTGGCCAATAGCCTATTATACTTTTTATTCGCAATTTCGTGGGAATTAGATGTCGCCACTGTTTGGCCCAACCCGCCCGCACCTGCTAAATGTGATTAAAATATTGACCCGCCCCGCCCACCGCGGGACCCAGGGGTTCCGGGCCGACCCGCGCATCACTAATGCTTACATCTCCCCACTGAAGCCACATCCAGAACGATTCGCAGCTTTCTTCTTCAGATCATCCTTCAGTGCCCCCTCGCCATACAACACCTTGTGGTGCCTCTTCACTGATTTCACCAATACCTCCCCTCCAACTACTCATCTGTGCAATTTGGTTTTCAGCTTCAGCTTGACATCGCCATCGTTGTCGTCATGTTCTGTTAATAAATGTGACTGCCCTAAATGTTTGTGATAATCTAAAAAGTTGTGATGTTCTCACTAGGGAGGAGATTGATTTTCTAAGTGAGGATATCTGTATTAACTAACCCAAGTCTATGTAAACATGTTTGTTTTTTTACCATTGATAATACTGTGTATTTCAATGTGTGAATAAAGATATTATTATATACTGTAAATTGAGCCCTACCCTGGCCAATACCACTTGTTATGGCCCCAATTTGTTATTACATTTAAAACAACAGCAACAGCAAGGGATGACAGACACAGATAAACAACCTCAAACACATTTAATTAATCAGACAAAGACAATAACAACTAATGACCAAGATTGAATACATAAAAAAAAAACAGAAATAATTACAGTCCCTTTTTGTGGGGTGGCTTGGTGATGTCCTGGATGATGAACATGCTCAAACACAGGCAAAGAAATCCACAAAAGAAACGTCACAGGTCTTGAACAGAATGGCAGGTCTGGTCATCTTCTTGCAATTTCTCCTACTACTTTACTGTCTCAATTCTTTTCCTTATATACTCTTTTGCAGACCCCACCCACATTTAGACCTCTTTTTTTAAATTTTCTGAGACTTGCCCCAGACATGTCCAGGACATGTCGAAACATGACTCCAGTCTGAGCTTAACAAAAAAAGGTAAATACTGCCATCTAGTGGCCTATATTCACATTACACCTCCATTCCAAAAGGGAAAAATTTTGACTCATAGAGGCAAAATTTTTCTTTTCAATACAAAATGGTTAAGTGAACACTTGTCTATATATACATATCATACAATATTCAAACACATGATATATATATATATATACACATTCAAACACGGGATAAGCAATCAGCAATTACATTGTCTGTACCCTTCACATGCTTAATTTCCAAGTCAAACTCCTGTAAAATCAAACTCCAATTCAACAATCTCCGATTCTTGTTTTTCATCTTACTCAAAAATATTAACTGATTGTGGTCAGTGTACACAATCATTGGCTTTTGTCCTGTACAAACATAAACCTCAAAGTGTTGTAAAGAAAGGACCAGAGCCAACAGTTCCTTCTCTATTGTGGAATAGTTCCTTTGGTGGCGATTGAACTTCCTGGAGAAGTATGCCACGGGATGCTCAATGTCATCAGAGTCACTTCTCTGTAGGAGCACAGATCCACAAGCTTGGTCGCTAGCATCGACCGCGATGGAGAACGGTTTGTTGAAGTCAGGAGATTTGAGCACGGTGAAGTGACACAGCAGAGACTTCAGGTGATCGAAGGCTCTCTGGCATGCATCATCCCAGGTGAACTTTACGCCTTTCTTCAGTTGGTTAGTTAGACTGAGAGCAATCTCAGCAAAGTTCTTGCAGAACTTGCGGTAGTACCCGATCATTCCAAGGAAGCGGCGCAAAGCTTTTTTGTTGTCAGGAACTGGAAAGTCCATGATGGCTTGGACTTTAGCATTTATGGGTGCCACCTTACCCTGGCCTATGACGTAGCCAAGATAGGTGACAGTAGCACAACCAAAGTCACTCTTGCTCAGGTTAACAGTCAGGTTAGCCTGGGTCAGGCGCTGGAACAACGTCTCTACATCTTTTAGATGTTCTTCCCAGGAGTCACTCCATGTGATCAGGTCATCAATGTACGCACCCGTGTGTGGCAATCCGGCGAATGTAGACTGTATCATCCTTTGGAACGTGGCTGGGGCATTTTTCATGCCAAAGGGTAGGACTTCATACTGGTACAATCCAGATGGTGTGGCAAAAGCAGAGATGCTCTTGGCCCTCTCAGTTAAAGGCACACACCAATAACCCTTCAATAAATCAATCTTGGTCAGAAACTTTGCTTGCCCTACTCTATAAATACAATCATCAATCCTAGGTATTGGAAACACATCAGTTCTAGTTACAGCATTTACTTTGCGGTAATCTGTACAGAATCTTGTACTTCCATCAGGTTTTGGAACTAGCACACAGGGTGAACTCCAATCTGAGTTGGAGGGTCTGATAATATCATGTTCTAACATGTACTCAGCAATCTTTCTCTTTTCAGGATTCATCCGGTACGGATGCTGTTTTATTGGTTTGGCATCACCAACATCTACATCATGAGAGGCTATAGAAACTCTCTTTGGAACATCAGGAAACAGATCCTCATATTTCTTGATCAACCTCTCAAACTGATCTTTCTGTGAGGGTTCTAAGTGCTGGAGTTTTACATCAAGATTTTGCAACACTTCAGTGTTTGACAATTTACATGAAAGAACTTCAGCTTTAATTCTTGGTTCATCATCTTGAAACTCCCCCTCATCTTCACACATCTCGGCCATTGGA
Organism: Gymnothorax reevesii; assembly: GCA_029721435.1. NCBI lineage: Eukaryota > Metazoa > Chordata > Actinopteri > Anguilliformes > Muraenidae > Gymnothorax > Gymnothorax reevesii. Next base: position 37,454,650 of record CM056579.1, on the reverse strand, counting down.
GGATCTGAAGTGACAGCTGCAACCCTAGCAAAACTGTCATGATAAGGCTTCAGCATGTTAATGTGACACAACTGTTTTGGCTTTCTCCTATCTGGAGTCTTCACAATGTAATTGAGATCATTGAGTTTTGTCAGAATTTCATAAGGACCATGAAATCTAGCCTGCAATGGATTGGACTGCAAGGGAAACAACACAAGGACCTTTTCTCCTGGTTTAAACTCACGGCTTCTAGCCTTATGATCATACCAAGTTTTCATTTTTCCCTGACTTGATTTCAAGTTCTCTTTGGCTAGGTCACAAGCTGCACGCAATCTTTCCTTGAACTTGCTAACATAGTCTAACAGACTGATATGCGGTTCTTTCTCTTGCCATTGTTCACTCAACAATAGCAAAGGTCCTCTCACTTCATGACCAAACACTAGCTCAAATGGACTGAATCCAGTAGACTCCTGCACTGCTTCTCTAGCTGCAAACAACAGCAAATGAACACCTTCATCCCAGTCTTTCTCATGGTTTGATTGATAGAGATTTATTTATTTCGAGTCTACAACGTATAAGTATATAAAGTACGAGTACATACAATACAAATACAAATACCGGAACAAGTGCATGCGAAAGCTGTAGCAGCCTTTTTCATTCATACATTGTGCTGTGTTCATTGTGTCCCTATAATTGGAAAACAAATATATACATATATATACACATACACATACATATACATATGCACATATATACATATATACATATACACACTGACATACACACACAATAGTATAATAGTAATAATAATAATAGAAAATAATAATAGAAATTAAACAAAAATGAGCTCGAAAAGGAGTGGGAAGAAGACAAGCTTATTTACTCCCACCCCCAATTCATTCTTTAAAATTATGTGGTTGCAACATGCTTATATAGCAGTCAGAATGGTCATCATCATCATCATCATCACCATACAGTAATTATAGATAATTATAAATGTTTAACTTCAGACAATATCATTTATGTTAGCATATAACATATAATCCATGTTATTCAGGAGAAGTACCTATAGTAATCACAGATTGGTGACCATGGTAACAAGTTTTAGTTTTGACGGTGTGCCTTGTTCATCAGAGGCTCCAATGTGTTTTTTGTGAACCTGCTGCCAGAGGGGGGGCGCCCCCGAGCCACAGGACCACTCTCTGCTAAGTGTCCTTTGCTGTGCATTAAAAGAGACAATATTGGGAGCCTGCAGCCTGAGGGGGTTATCCTCGAGCAGCACAGCTCCCCTTGCCTGCCCTGTACTACAAGTTGTGTTGAGTGTGGGATACTCGTTTATTTTGTGTACATATTAAAGTTCTCTAAGTGTTGGTTCCCCTTTAATTTATATATTACCATCATCACCAATATCTTTATCTGGATAAATATAGTTTGTTTCTAGGAAAAAAAAAAAAAAAAAAAAAATGATTGTTATGTATTCATATAATGATGACAACGATAACAACAACAGCCACAGCAGCAGCAATAACGTCAATAGGAATAACATCAATCACAAATATCACAATCAATTACCATTAACCAACAATAAAAGATATACTAGTACAATATAATAACTTGGTTCCATTATTCACTATGTTGTAGCTTATGCCCTCTCACATATAATAATAATCAGTGAGGTTAATTCACTTGATCCATTAAATGTATACCACGCTATATCACTTATCACAATCAAACACCATTTTCCTCTTCTCTGTACTTTGACACTATAAGTTTTTTGTATCTTGATTTGAAGTGATAAATATTTGGACATTGTTTGAGCCCTGCCTCCAGTCTGTTCCAAAGCTTCACCCCACATACAGACACACACAAACTCTTCCTGGTGGTTCTCACCAGTTGAATCTTAAAGTTACCACACCCCCTCAGGTTATAACTCCCTTCTTTATGCGTAAAGAGCTTTTGAATATTCTCAGGCAGCATACCTTTGCTCGCTTTAAACAGAAGTTGACAAGTAGAGAACTCAACTAAGTCCAGCATTTTTAACAGCTTAGACTGCAGAAATAAAATATTAGTATGATCACAATATCCTGCCTTATGTATTATTCTTACAGCACGTTTTTGGAGTATAACAAGGGGATGCAGTAAACTTTTGTAATTATTGCCCCAGACTTCTACACAATAAGTTAAATATGGAACAACTAATGAACAATATAATAATAACAACAATGCGTTGTAGTTTAAGAAGAACTTGGCTTTATTAATGATTGATATACTTTTAGAAACTTTGCCTTGTATGTGTCTGATGTGTGATTTCCAGCTTAATTTACTGTCAATGGTAATTCCTAGAAATTTTATTTCTGACACTTTATCTATGACCACACCATCTATTTTTATTTCTCGATCTAAATTTACATTGTAATTACCGAAGAACATCACCTTTGTTTTATTTAAATTTAGAGATAATTTGTTAATATCCATCCATGTTTTAAATTTAATTAATTCACTGTTTATATTGGATACTAAATTACTATAATTGTCGTTAGAATAGAAAATGTTGGTGTCATCTGCAAATATGACTAATTTTAATAAATTTGATACATTAAAAATATCATTAATATATAAATTGAATAACTTTGGACCCATGGTCATATGGTCATAACAATAAGTCCTCATCATTGTCTTGAGAGTGGAATGAAACCGCTCTAAGGCACCCTGACTTTCTGGATGATAGGCACTAGAAAGAATCTGCTTTGCACCTAGTTCATACACAACCTGCTGAAACAAACCAGAAGTGAAATTGCTACCTTGGTCAGACTGAATTTCCCTGGGAAGACCAAACAACGTGAAGAACTTTATCAAAGCCTTCGAGATTGCAGTTGCCTTGATGTTACGTAGAGGTATGGCTTCGGGGAATCTGGTAGATGCACACATGATTGTCAACAAGTACTGATTTCCAGATCTAGTCTTGGGTAATGGACCAACGCAATCAACAATGACCCTAGAGAATGGCTCCCCAAATGCTGGGATAGGCTGCAATGGAGCTACAGGTGGGTCTAACTGGTGTTTTCCAACTACCTGACAAGTGTGACAGGTTTTGCAAAAGTTGGAAACGTCTTTCCGAAGCCCAGGCCAAAAGAAGTGTTTCATGATCTTATCAACAGTCTTGTTAACACCAAGATGACCTCCTAAAGGTAAACTATGAGCCATTGATAAGATCTCATTCCTATAGACCTTCGGAACAACAATTTGCCTGACCACTGCCCAATCTGCATTGGCAGGGATATCAAAAGGGCGCCACTTCCGCATCAACACACCATCCTTGAGATAATACCCAACTGGAACTGCGTCTATTTCTTTATCAGGAAAGGCTCTCCTCTTTAGTACACAAATTTCAGGATCATTAGTTTGCTCCTCAATCAACCGCTTTCTGGACAGAGACAAGTCTCCAGACACATCAGAATCACCAGACCCATCCGGCTGGCTGAATAGAGAACTGATAAAAGTATCTGATAAGTCCTCAAACGGAGAAACCATAGTAGGCCAATCAGAGTCATGAGGCGAACCACCTGAGTCCTGACTATTCAATGTGCTGGACGGCACCACAACATCTTCTTCTTTAGCCTTCTTGGCCATAGCACGAGTCACTGCGCAAGAAGGATACAGAGATGGGTCCTCATCCCCATCTTCAGTGCTCGGCTGTGAAGTAAGATGTACAGGGGGAACTACTTTGCCCCCAGCCAGGTCATTGCCTAGCAACAGAGAAACACCCTTTATAGGTAGACTTGACATAAGTCCCACCTTTACCTGTCCTGTAACTAAATCTGACTTCAAGAGTATAGAGCGCAGGGGTACAGATACAGTCCTCCCTTCAATACCTTGTACAAGTATGAAATCCCCTGAAGCGGTCTCATCACGTAACTCCAAGGAGTCCATCAACAAAAGTGACTGAGAAGCTCCGGTATCCCTTAGGATATATATGGGGACAGGAGTAGTATGCTCATTCAGAGCCACAAATCCCTCTGACACAAATGGAAGAAATCCCTCCCTCACGAAGTCAGCTGTATCAGGCTTTTTAGCCCCACAAGAAGCAGGCAATTTAGCAGATTGGTTATCTACTACAGGGGTTTCTAACCTTGTTTTCACAAAGGCATTTGGTTTGGTATCCTTTTCTTTTTCTTTTTTAGCTTTAAGGAACCAACAGTTAGTTGTAACATGACCAGATTTCTTGCAATAACTGCAAACTAGACCACTTTTGTCACTGTCAGCTTTCACACTTTGATCAGACCTGTTACTGGATTTCTGAGCACCATCACCAGATTTGTCTTTGTCTTTGGGTGAGGAATCTTGGGTATCACCATAACCCTTTTTCTGAAATTGGGACCATCTATTGTTACTGCTAGACTGAAATTTGGACTTATGTGTGAGAACATATTCATCTGCAAATTTGGCAGCTGATTGCAAATTCAGTGCTTGCTTCTCATTAAGGTAGGTCTTAATATCATCCTTAACACAGTTCTTGAATTCTTCAACTAACACCATCTCTTTTAGTGAGTTGAAATCATCCTTGACCTCCATAGAAGTACACCAGCGCTCAAAGCAAACCTTCTTCTCATTAGAAAATTCCACATAAGTCTGATTTTCTGATTTCTTCAGACCTCTGAATTTCTGTCGGTAAGCCTCTGGAACCAACTCATAAGCTCTCAAAATAACCTTTTTGACAACCTCATAATCAGAGGAATCATCTGCAGACAAAGCCGAATAGGCTTGTTGAGCTTTACCCTTGAGGACAGTTTGCAACATCAGAGGCCAGTGTTCCTTTGGCCACCGGCAACTCTTTGCTACCTTTTCAAAACACTGGAAATAGTTGTCAACATCCTTTTCCGAAAATGGAGGCACCAGTTTTACCTCCTGACTGGCACAAAATTTATTTTTAGTTTCAATTTTAATTTTTAGTTGCTCCATTTGGAGTCTTTCTTCTCTATCGAATTTCTCTAATTCAAAATCTCTCTGTCTCTGTTACTCTCTTTCTGCTCTTTCCTCTTTCTCTCTCTCAAATTCTCTTTGTTTTTCTTTTTCTTCCCTCTCAATTTTCTCTTCTCTTGCTAATTTTTCTAACTCAAACTGCCTTTGTTTTTCTTTTTCTTCCCTCTGAAATTCTCTTTGTTTTTCTTTTTCCTCCCTTTCAATCTCTAGCATTTTTAATTTAAGTTCCATTTCTATATTTGGATTTTCCACTGGAAACTGTTCCAGATCTCCTGGTGCAAACACATTTTCATCAATGTAATATTCAACTATCTCTCTAGCCAGTCAAGCTTTTCGCATGGCTGGCTTTACCTCTGTCAGCTCCAAATGTCTGCATATTTCCAACAGTTCGGTCTTTTTAAAAGACTTCAAAACTCCTACGGTTGGTGATGCCAAGAAATCATCCATTGCTGTTGTCAATATATATGTATTCAATTAAAAAAAAATCTATTTTACAATTGGAAATGTTAGATTTTCAATAAATTACTCACAAAATGGTCTATCCCGGACCTTGAGCCCCCAATTTGTTATGGCCCCAATTTGTTATTACATTTAAAACAACAGCAACAGCAAGGGATGACAGACACAGTTAAACAACCTCAAACACATTTAATTAAACAGACAAAGACAATAACAACTAATGACCAAGATTGAATACATAAAAAAAAACAGAAATAATTACAGTCCCTTTTTGTGGGGTGGCTTGGTGATGTCCTGGATGATGAAAATGCTCAAACACAGGAAAAGAAATCCACAAAAGAAACGTCACAGGTCTTGAACAGAATGGCAGGTCTGGTCATCTTCTTGCAATTTCTCCTACTACTTTACTGTCTCAATTCTTTTCCTTATATACTCTTTTGCAGACCCCACCCACATTTAGACCTCTTTTTTTTAATTTTCTGAGACTTGCCCCAGACATGTCCAGGACATGTCTAAACATGACTCCAGTCTGAGCTTCACAAAAAAAGGTAAATACTGCCATCTAGTGGCCTATATTCACATTACACACTGCCCATTTGTTAATCAATTTTAGCTATTAAAGAATAGCCAACATGGGAAGAATCATTATCAATAATTGGGATAATAGATTATAATAAAGTGCTAGGCACAAGTTCAAGTGAATGTCGCTCAAATCAAATGGGACATAACAGGCTACGGATATGGAATTGTGTGATTGTTGAGGCTGTTTCAGGGCGGGGGGCTGACCGCATACGGGGTAAGAATCCTTTGCTTGTTAACCGTTGCCATGTCCTTTAGTTGAAAACGTGACATCGGAGTAGTTTGAGATTTCAAGTGCGCAATTTCTAAATGAGATCATATAAACTGTCTTCGTTATTTTTGTGTGACTAGAATGTTCTATTTATTTGTCTTCTTCCCTGACTTCGACGGAACAAACTGGCTGGTGTAGGGGCACATTTTCAATGCTTTGAAAGCGCTGGTTGGAAAGCGCTAAATTCTTTATTTGTTATTTCATTATCGCGGCAATTTGTTTGTTTGCATAGCTTTAATGTCATGGTAGCTAGAATAAGAATTAAAAAAGAGATGTCTGCATTACTTCTTGTAATTGGCTCAGACATACATAGGCCTACTATTACAGCAGCACATTGAAATTTAAGGTCTGGTTTGCGTTTTACATGGACTACAACTGCATTTTCATGGTTAATCAGAAAATCCTTGTTCCATATTTTCCTGACAGCCATAATCAATGAGCTTGGTACAGAGTCTGCCACTCTTGGATCAGTCACGCCTCTTTCATAAGGCCGCCTGCATTCAAGTTAAGCGCTGTGGGCGAGAACGATGCGCGTAGGGGAGAATACGCGTAACTCAAATGCGCGTAACTCAAATCGCGAAAAAAAGGACTTCAGCGCAAATGGGAGAATAGACCTCAAGGTGATTAGAAAAGATTGCCCTTGCCCAGCACCTTACAGTCGACACCTGATGCCAGCGAGTATGAGCTCGAAGTGGCCAGCCACGCTGGGATTGAAGTATCCACCCAAGAGGATATTATGTATGCTCACTCCATTTTGTAAAAAAGTGCCCGATGGATGACCATCCCGATCCCACTGTATTATAAATTTAAATTTATTTGTATAGCACTTTTTACAGAGACTGACACAAAGATGCTTTACAGTGAGAGATGAAGTTACTGAAAGGGCAGTGCCCAGCCCCGTGGGCAGTGCCCATTCCCCACTACAGGAAATGAGGCAAAAAAAACTCCCAGTAGGGAGAAAAATCCTCGAACAGTGGTGAGAAAAAACTCCCCAGTGAGAAGAAATCTTAGGAGGAACCCAGCTATAGTGGGGAAGTCCATCCTCCGCGGGCTAGCTACCCAGATAGCAAGCACCTCTGCTCCGGATCTGCCCCGGCTCTGTGCCGACTCCAGCTGATGACAATAGAAAGCAAAATAGGATAAAATGGCAATACAGTACCATTAAAGTCCATCTAAACAGTGGCATCAGTAGCTCCATGAAGTGGCATGCCGAGGATGGTGCAGAACTGTATCAGGACCGGATCAGAACAGCAGCAGCCAGCGCTCATGGTGAGGGACAGGGCTTGGATAGTCCAGGGCTCAGGGTTGTGGAGGGAAAGATCCTCGGAAAGAGACAGAAAAAAGTGGGGAGAGGCACTGGATAAAACTACTGCTTATTAATAAAAATACAGTTCTGTGTCATGTGCCAAGTGAGAATTTAGGAGCTGACTGGTCAGGAAACAGTCAACACCCCTCCATCCACTTCCAGCAGCACAGAGGCCCTACACTTACTCCTGGCTGGAAGATCACACTTGATTTTCTGAACACGAGTACCATATGGACCTCCCTTGTGAAGGCTGTAGCAAGCCCCACTGGCACCGTTAATGCATGCTCAGTGCCACTGGTTCCACACGGATTTACTTAACACTGGCTTCCAATACCTTGTGAACATATCATAAAACAAGGTTGTAGTCAGTCCCACCAGAGTCAATTAATGTTTGTACATAACTAATCATGAACTAATCACAGGCTTGATTAAAAAGAAAAGTTTTCAGGCTACTCTTAGTGATAGACAGTGTGTCTGAAGCCCAAATTTGTCTTGGGAGATTGCCTTGTAAGAGAATGCTCTGCCTCTAATTGTAATTCTCGATATTTTTGGAATTTTGAAATACTCAGCACCGTGTGAGTGAAGTTACCTTGGTGCGGAGTAAGGAATGAGAAGACTGCAATGATATTCCGGGGCCAAGTCATTTAAAGCTTTGTAAGTTAGTAACAGTACTTTGTACTCAATTCTGAATTTTACAGGCAGCCAATGAAGATTTTTGAGCATTGGGCTCATGTGATCATATTTCTTAGTCCTAATCAGAACCCTAGCTGCAGCATTCTGCACTAATTGAAGACGTTTCTGTTGTGTTCCGTGGTCTGTGTCTGGTTAGTTAATTTTAGGTTTTTATCATTTTGGTATGTCAGTTTTTAGTCCATGTCATAGTGTTCACATTTCATTCCTTTCCTGTGCAGTCCAGTCCACGTTTTACCCATGTACTGTCTTTGCTTTCTCCCCGGTCACGTCATTGTCTGTAGCAGTTTCTGTCTTAATTGATTGTGGCACTGTTTTGGGTGATTTAATGTATTCTGGGTTTCATCCTTCCTTCTGTTCTCGTTTGCTAGTTTCCCCTTGCTTTCCTGTATGCACTAACACGACTAACAGTTTGTTGTTTCCTTAAAATTACTAACCAAACTAACATTGTATATCATACTAATCTAACGAGCACCCGGGATTGTATAGCTGCACTTACTAATTGACTAATTATCTCTCAGCAGTCGCCCTGTTCTTGTCTCCGCCCCTTGCTTTTCTATTCACTGGCTTTGTTAAATTTTCTGCAGACCCTCTGCATTCTTATTATCTATTCTGGCTCTTATTCTGTACACTTAGGAGTCTTTTTATCCAGTTTATTTATCCCGTCTTTGGGATTGTCTAGTGATCCCTGTCTGTGTGTTAATGTTTATCAGTTTCATGTAATTGGTTTCCCTCGTGTTCAACCCCTTGTTAATTATATTAAGTTCCTGCACCTGTGTCTGTGTGTTCCCCCTGCCTTTATCTGTCAGCCTCTCAAGCAAGCCAGTCAGATCTGACTTCGCTCCCACTCACATCTCTCCTGGCCCTGTGCACTATCCTCTGGTCCCCTCATCTTCTGTGTGTTTTTTCAGCTGCATCTCCAGCCCAGCCTGCCCTTCCTGCTGCCTCCAGCCCCTGGTGCTCCCTGTCTTTGAGTTCTGAGCCCTGCGTGCTACCTGCTCTGAGCCCTGCGCGCCTGAATCTGCCCCTGGTTTCTGCTTTTCTGGATTCCTAAGTTCTACCCCGTTCAGTGCTTGGCACAGTGTCTTTTTTTGGCCCGAGCACCCCGTTTTTTTTGCCCTGTCTTATTCTGAGTTTGGTTTAATGAATTATTATTTTGGATCCCCGCACCTGGCGTCTCACTCCCCTTTTGTCTCCTCCAGTTCCCTTTCTTCCTAGCTCCTAGTCCAGTTCCGAGTTCCCAGAGTTGCTAGTGTTTTTTTTTCCCTTCCGTTTTCTTAACAGTTTCAGGGTCGAGCTAGTGCAACCAGACAGTAAGGCATTACAGTAGTCCAGCTGAGAGGACACAAATGCGTAAGCCATTTTTTCAGCGACTTGAAGGGACAACATTTTTCTGATTTTATAAATAACATGAATGGCGAGAACAGTCCATTCAGCCCAACCACGTTCGTCAGTCACTTTATGCTATTGTGAGTATATCCTTTCAGATATTCAATGGTAATTTAAGTCAAGCCTGCTCTTGAAAACCCCCAAGCTCTCTGCCTCAACAATATGGTCAGGCAAGCTATTCCACATTGAAATTACTCTTTGGGAGAAGAAATATTTCCAAATATCAGTGATAAATTTACCTTTAGTCAACTTCCATTTGTGACCCTGAGTTCTACTCACAACACAATGGACATAACAGGCAATGATTATGAGTTTCTTTAACAGGGCCAAAAAGACTCAGTCTTTTTATGTATTTGACAGATAGCTCATCGGTGTGATTTATTTGTAAAAATTGCCCCCCTTGAATTTTTTTGTCAGGAGCCGCCACTGGCCCAGACCATCACACAACCCCACCAAGCCCATTTTTCTCCAGAACATACCTGGCTTGATTACGTTCGTATTGCCTCCTGTACACCTGTTGTCGCCTGTCAGCAAATGACACAGAACCTTGTTTTGTCTGAAAAACCCAACAATGGAAGACTTGTGGCTGCCAAAGATGATGACGTAGAGAAAACTGGAGTCTGTCATCTCTGTGACATTGTATCATGATGTTGCCTTGATACAGCCTCCGCCACCTTAACCCCACAGCTCGCAGTCGCCGAATCACAGTCATGGCATCCTATCATGTTCTGAGCTGTGTCTGTTGCTGTTTTGAACCAATTCCTCAGATGGATCCTCTGGATGTGTTGGTCCTGATGTGCCATCATAACGGGAAGTTTTCCTGGTCGGGGGCAGTCATGAACGCTTCCTGTCTGTTGGTAGCAATGCTCCAGTCTGTTGATGGTGGATAGACTGACCTTGACCTGGCGGGAAACCTCTCTTTGAGATGTTTTCTTAAGCAGCATCCCCAAAAATCGCTCCTTCGGCTGTTTTGTGAGCTGCGGCATTCTGACACTGATGCTAAAGGGATAGAGCAGGGTGCTTTTTGCGTGTCTAATATCTTGCTTTGCACTTGCATGTCATTCAACTTGGAAGTGATGCATTTAACCTGCTGCTAATGAAATGGTAAAAGTTGTGCGTTGGAAATGTGATCCCCTGACAGACACACAAACTGGGTTTGAACCCGGACTTGCACAAATTCCAGCTTATAACCTTCATACCACTATATTTATGGTAATTTTAATGGCTTCAAAAATCAGCTATGATTTAAAAAAATAGGCAATGCATTTTCACTGTGTTTCAGTATACTTTACAGCCCCGACTAAATATGTTGCTCGAATCAAAATTGAAATGTGCTCATTTTGAAAAATCTAGTTTTTTTTGCTGTTGCTGTCTGTAGTTTTCAACATGATTCAGGTCGGATATTTTACAAATCACTGCTTCAAGTTTTTATTTTGATGTAACATACATCCCACCTTTTTCTGATTTGGAGTTGTAGTTTAGTTCCACCAAAACAAATGTCAGTTGTCTTGGGGCGGAAATGAATTGCGTTGATGAAATTTGGCAAAATAATTTTCTTCGTACAGACTAAAGTGTCTGTGGAGATGATAAATAAGTAGCGGATGATATTCTCCACAATTAACTATGTTCAATCTTCATATTTGCATCTTTAATTCGGGAAAAGGATAAAAGACCTTGCCTTTCACACAATCTGTGATTTCATCCAAGTTTCCGGGGCAAATATTTAAAGCATGTGTAAAAGAAATGCATCTCTTTGGTGACAAAACTACATTTTATATTTTGTGATTGGATTTTTGAGTCTTAGGATCAATCATTTGGCTTTGTGCCATTGAAGGATACAAAGGAGATGCAGCAGGTAGAAATGGCCCACAATGTGCTGTATGCAACAAACTCCTCTCCTGGCAGTCTGAGCACCCATGGCTTGCACTATGCCACTCATAGGAATGGGCGTCCTCCAGCCCTGCTCCGCATGTGTGTAGCTTTTCGTTGCGGGGTGAATTTGAGTTGCAGGCATGTGTTTCCAATGGAGAACGGCAGTTTGGCTTCATTCTCCCAAAACACATCAGTACAAAATCTAGCCAGACTGGATTTGTCTGCCAACAACATTTGATTTTACGGGCTTTAGATTGAAGTGTTTGCTTGCAACAAAGCACGTTAGCAAAATAGCACATGCTCACGAAATATATTTTTGAGAAAAGTCTAAGTTCAGGACTTAATTATATCTTATATAGCATAATACATGATTTTTGAATCACCACCAATGCAGTTTGCGTCGGTCCTCCCACTTCCAGCTGACCCTCTGCTTCAGCACCTGTACAGGTAGCCTATAGCCTTTCCCCACTCATTTGCTGTAGAGTCTCAGTCAGCTTTAACTGCCTGACCCTGCAGGTGAATGCTGGTTCTCCCACGCTCATATTTTTTGTTATAGGTTTCTTTGTGGTATACAAATGCTTGCGGTAAAATAGACTGTTCATTTGGCCTTATTTTTTAAATGCAGACCATGTCCAAGGACTTTTCACACATTCTCCACAAGTTATACAGACAATATAGCTATTTTTTTTAAAATTTGAATAATATTCATTCATAGTTAAGCTTGTAAGACATTGGCTTTCACCTTCTGAGCTTTTGGGTTGTGAATAATATCTTCCTTCTAATATATCACAACTGGACAAGGAGTCCAGATGTTGATGCGTGTGTTAGCATTAAAATCTTTTGATCTGTTCAATTACTAAAGGTGCTGGTTTTTCAGTCTGTGGGATAAACTTATAGCACAGTCTTAACTCTAAATAATTGAATTACTGAAAGCCATTCTGTGTCCGGCTCTATTGTCAGGGTGGCACAGTATTTGTCTTTTGCTGCTGTCGGCAGGGGATGCACAATAACATCCTTATTCCATTTGCATCTGTCAGTGTTGCTTTGTTGCTGCCGGATGCACAGTAACTTACCGTGAAGGGCAATTAGTATGTCAGAAGTGTATGCATGCATACCAATGAGCCATTGTCATATTTCCCAATGGCCAGCTCAACTAAACTCTGCCGCAGGCTCTGGGAACTTTTTATACTGAGAAAAGCTGGGAAAAAAACTTTTCCATGTTGTAGGACTTTGACACCAACATATTCTGTATCTGCTGGTTGCAGCTCTTCTCTGAAGTTACATCACACTTATATGGAGAGAAATACTCAAACACAAAATACCATGTTTTACAACTTTACATCAAATTGAAAATATGTGGATCTTGTGCATCATTTCATGCACATTTCCCTGCAATTCAGTGAGACAAAGTTGGTATCTTTGGAAATCTTGGAATCTCCACTACAATTAAACATAGGCCTAAAGTTCCCAGAGTTGGAATAAAGGAGGTGTATTTAAAGAGCGAACATATGGGATCGCTGAGTTAAAGTTGTTAACTAGAGTAAACAAATGTCGTCCTAATCTGAAGATGGCATCGCAATTTCCATTTTTCTATACTTTGCAAGTATTACTGCATGAACTGTGTTTATAAAAATATGGACTATACACCACAAAGCTGTTAACAAATGTAAATATAATGTATGTGAGGCTCAGACAAACACACGCACACTACATCGGGTGGTCAGGGCCTGACACTTATTCATGGGTTGGTAACCAACATAAACATGATATGAAAGAGGATTTCAACTTTGAAGTAGAAAAATCAAAATTACAAAGGCAGATGCACAGGTGAGCTGTACAAGGGTGAATGGAAATGAGCAGTTTGTGTCAGCTGTTAAAGAGATCTGACACTCAGCGCTTTGATATGTGAGTAACAGGGTGACAAAGAGGCCAAATAGTCAATGCCTGGACTGCAGGTGCACTGGTGATGAACATTGCATATTTACTTAATGTGGCAAGGGGAACAGAGTCAAAAATTCTGATTTGTCAAAAACTTATGAACTGCCTTGGCAAAGCAGAACATTGTTTGCATTTCAAAGCTGACACGGGCAGATAGACACCTAAATGGATAGCTGCTGAGGCCAGAAATGATTGCCTGAGAAATAATTACAGAAATTAGCTAATCTACACCTTTTCTGCATCATTCTGAACAAAAAATAGTGTACACCGTGCTTCACAAAGACGATTGTTCAGTCCCTCCTACTGTATAGGGCATGCCACACGTTACAATGGCAGGGTTCCCAACTCTCCCGCATTCCGCTTGAGGGGCAAGTCACAGTATTTGAATCGTTACGGACGGGACATTAAGAAGGCCTTTTGTCTCACTGACTGTCTATGAGCATTGGAGAGAAAAAAAGTTTTGGAAGCACAGTATTGACCCTAAGGGGCTGTGAGAGATGACAAGAATTTCAGTCTGACTGTCAGGGGGTAACTTTCCCCTGCCACCCCAGCCATGGGCGCCTAACTTTGTGTAAAAGTGGGAGGGCAAAATCTGATCATGGGGAAGGGTGTACGAAAAACCTGGCGGCAATCCACCCACACCCCCAGATAAAACCTATCCTAATAAACTTATTGGTTACACTGGGGGACAAATGAAAAAAAAATGTTTTTGGTGCCTCAGATTTTAGACTTAATGCTAGTTATATTCAATCACACCGCTGAATAAGATCTTCATGTCCATCTAGCAGTTCTAGATTTGAGATAATGCACTTATATTAAAATATATCAATGATAACAAGCATAGAAAGTTTCACCATTATCTGATTCCATTAATGTAATTTAATCATAAACAAATTCTAATTGCATGAAGCCTTTTCTTTACAAAAAGGCAATAATTGTAGTCATCCATGCTTGCTCCTCATCGGTTGTATGTGTAACAATTAGGAATATATCATCACGAAAACCAGAGTTGATGGAGAAAAACTGATGGCATATTTAGAAATCAGTGACCAAAATTTACCTGACAGGTCTAATGTCTCAGATACCAAGTTCCCCAGAGTTACTGCAAAGATCCTTCACAAAACAGTATTTGTCCCTTAAAGTGGAAAATATCAGCTTTAATCCAAAATAAAATTTATGAAAAAATGTTTTATTTGATTTAACGATGAACATTTGCAGCTAACAGAATGGCTTACATTTGACAGAAATCTCCACACACCCCATTTTTCCATTCCCCAAAATTTTACATTTAATTTGTATACTGTGATGAGTCTCAATGCTATGTCAGAGGACCAATTCCTTAAAAGATATGAGGCAAGATAACATTTTCACACTTCTCCCTCCATTATCATGCGTTATGTTCAAAGTACTGGAAAAAACAAATAAGCTTAGAAATTACTCCCATTCTCACAAACATTGTGAGAACAGTAAAAAATGGGAGGTAATTTCTTGAATTTTGAAGCTTTTATATTTAAGTTCTAGCTCAAATTTTTTTGACTGTAGCAAGCACCAAGACATACAATTTATTTGTAGCTTCAATGCATTTATTTAATATTTATTTATTGTGAGTGATTGTGAAACAGAAGGAGAGAGTAGGGGGAATGAACTGTTCTACAAAATAGCCTAATGTTTCATTTATGTATTAGTGATTTCTTCCCTTTGATACTGTCACATCTGATCATAAGTCTGTGTGCACTGTTTGTACTTATTTTTAAAGGGTTCTGGGACTCAGTTTAGGTAGGGCTGGACGATATGGCCAAAATTTAAATCACAATATGAAGTGTCTGTATCCAAAACGGAACAAAAATTCAGAAAATTCCATTGAGCGATAGCCCTGTGCCTCTTAAAAATGGTGCAAAAAAATCGGTATTTAGAAATTCATGTTATAAAATGTTTTTTTTTCATGGTCAAAGTTTGTGTTTTTTTGATAAAATGCAATAGACATCAACATAGAAAAAGGTGATTTACTCAAAATGAGTAAAATGGATATATTGTTCTTTGGAAACAAACTCTTCATATATTTCCTAATGTTGCTCTATACGAAATAATTCCGATATTGATATGAACCATATTAAAGCTGCAAAAAAGTTCCAAGAAGGCCCACCACAGGCATCTTTACCTAAAAACTTCTTAAAAATGAATTTGCACTGTTTATGAAACCTCCTCTGTGTAGGCTATTTTATGTATGACAGCCTTTTTGTCACTGCAGTGATTTTAGAGACAGAAATGTTCCTTTTTCCATATATGGCTAATATGGCTATAAAGTGAGTGAGTGACAATCTTTGTACTCAATATCTCAAGAAGGTTCCAGCTATATCTTCTAAATTTTGCGCTCTAACAGATGCAGTGTAGGAGATGACCTGATTACAGTAAGGAAGAATTTGTGAAGTTGCACCATACTTCATCAATGTGCCAAAACGCACTGCATCCTGTACAATCCAGTAGGACTGCACATTGGTTCTGTCAGTAAGCCCAAAGGATCCCTGACTCCGTCCAGGGGGCCCACTGCGTGTGCTGGTTTTCATTCTAATTACAAATGCAACTCAAGAACTTTCTCTAAATAGTGGTCAAACATCTCTACAACAAAGGGACTAAATCAGGGGCGGATCCAGGAATTTTGGAAGGGGGGGCAGCCCCCATACAAGCGCTGAAGGAGCAATGCCTGGAGGGGTCTGGGGACCCTCCCCCAGAAGAATTTGAAAAATAAAGCGCCAAATATGCGTTTTCCTGGCATCTGGGAACAAATTCAAGGTCTTATAGTTAGCTGAAAAAAGCTTTTTTTCATTAACAATTATCTCTTTTTAAGGTACAAGTTTCCACTTGACTCAGCAAAGACAATAAAAACAAAGGAACTTGGGACCTATTTTGATAGAAATGGACAAATTGTGAAACTGATCTAGGCATCCATCAGGATATATCATGGATTACACATTTAAAACACAACACTAAAGTTGTTTTCTTTCATTGAGAATGGTATTTAATTCACTTTGAAGTGAATTTCGAATTCGCACATTAGGCATATTCAGTACGCATGCAGAACTACAAAATCATCTTCTGGAAAATTTTAATTCTCACTGAATGGGTTGATGAAGGGGTATCTGCAGGCGTACATATCCATCACTTTGTCATAATCAAGTTTAAGATCCAGTTGCACTGCCACAAATGTTACTCTCAGATATAGGGCTGTTATCACTACTTAAACGTTATAGCTCATCTTATAGTTATAGATATCATTAGTATTGAAGAGGCCTAGTAGAAGTTCTGCATTTAAATTAGGAGTGAACTCATCCATAAAACCGTGTTTCAGTATGGCTTGCTCGTGAAGATTCAACAACTGGTCCTGGTGTGCCATCTAGTGATAGAATATTGTAACTGCGTGCATAAATTTGAAGCTTCATGTCCGCGGGCATCAACATCTGTACAAAGATACCTGCTGAGCACCATTTTCTTAAACGCGCCAAATTCAGATAATCCTTATGATGAATTACATTCATATTTTAATTTGTAACGAGTAACGAAGTGGCCAGTGTCAACGTAACGAAGTGAAGGTATACTTTTTATATTTTAAATGCTGAATAGTAAAAGTCAAAACTCAAGTAAAGTACAAATCCTCAAAAAAAAAAAAAAAACTACTTGAATGCTACTGTTCATTACTATACACCTCTGACCATTGACCATCACAAAGTGCGTTACGACTCAACTTTTTTTTTTTTGGACTCCCCCCGATGATTTAATTTTTCCGCCATGGCAATTTTTTTCGAGTTTTAAATCCTGTGTGCAATGTGCGAAAAAGGCTCTCTTCGAAACTCAGTCTGCAGAACTAAGTCTATGTAAATTCACCTGTGCTTGTGACCATAGACACCAGTGTTTACAGAAAGAAAAACGTAGCTAATAGAAAAAGCTACACTTCCAAAAATATTGTGTTAAACTATGTGTGGGCAAGCCCCACTTTAGGCCTACTACACTGAAGAGTTCGGTTTTCGTGCTAAGCAAGGTCAGAAATGACGTAAATGCGCTGCTTAAATATATTTTAATATTCATTTACTTGTCCTTAGTTAACACACAGGTTTAACATTAAAAAATGTGAGCTAAAGTAAACCGCATGTCCGAATGTTCACGAAGTACGGTGCCTTCATCAGTTTTCATGCTGAAGTCGTTTTTCTTGCGCCAAGCAGCCTTGTATATGACACATTAACGACTACACAAGCAAGACTTTACATTTCAGTTTTGCGTTTTTACTGGCTTTTACCTCATGTTCACGCTGTATTTCTTCACAAACGCTAAACACCGAAACCTAAGCCAGAATCGGCGAGAATAACGCATCATTCACATTAGCACGAAATCTGTGCTGACGCGAAAACTGAACAGTTCAACTGCAGGCCTACCAAAGAAATCGTAGCCTCAGCACACAAAAACTTTGAAATGCCTACATTAATCGCAGAAATAGCAACAGAAAAATAATACCCCGCTACCGAAACTGCAAAAACCGCAGCATAAACTGTTGACTCGTTGCATAAGACTATGAAACTGCAACATCTTCTTTCGCATCCGTCTTTGCCATTTACTGCGCTTGCGCGTACCGGCCCAGGCTGCTTTCAGAGTTGGCGGAATCAGGCGTGTCTCCTTCGGTTGGTAAGTAAAACTTCCAAATATGACGTTATTGTTAATGCAGATGTTTAACAATGAATTGAAAGACGTAGCTGTTACATCCACATTCTCGTAAATTCGCCTATTTTAGCATGTCACCCTGCCGAAAATGAACGATGCACTGTCGATTTCGCTTTAGTCTTCGAGTTGCCAACTTGACGACTTTTTCGCTTAATCTGGCGAGTTTCCAAATCGGGATTGTTTGTCCACACAAGACGTATGTATACGTCTTGAGAAAGTCGTCAAGTTGGCAAGGTTTACTTACCAACCGAAGGAGACACGCCTGATTCCGCTATTTCTGAAAGCAGCCTGGGCCGGT
Source organism: Gymnothorax reevesii (assembly GCA_029721435.1). Taxonomy (NCBI): domain Eukaryota; kingdom Metazoa; phylum Chordata; class Actinopteri; order Anguilliformes; family Muraenidae; genus Gymnothorax; species Gymnothorax reevesii. The sequence goes on along the minus strand of CM056579.1, from coordinate 37,436,182 downwards.
ACGCGCAAGCGCAGTAAATGGTAAAGACGGATGCGATAGATGATGTTGCAGTTTCATAGTCTTATGCTACAAGTCAACAGTTTATGTTGCGGTTTTTGCAGTTTCGGTAGCGGGGTATTATTTTTCAGTTGCTATTTCCGTGATTAATGTAGGCATTTCAAAGTTTTTGTGTGCTGAGGCTACGTTTTCTTTGGTAGGCCTGAACTGCATCAGATTATTCTGTTCGGAGCTCCAGACAACGACTGTGGCGCGCAAAAACCCTGATAAATCTCCAGAAAATGAGCAGTGACCGGACCACCAGATTTCCCCTCACATTTCGGACACAGGATTTTAACTTGCAAGACAGCGAAATCCTGACAGAAAGCCCCTGAAACATTCCATTTCGACATTAACGTTAGCTGGCCAGTTCAGCAGTTCTCTCGGGGCTTAATTAGTGCGAAGTTAACAAACACGAAGACGGTTAACGTAACTAGCTAGAAAACGAAAAGTCATGGTAACATTAACGCACATTTACACTTTTCCCTCCAACTTCAAGGTTACACAGTTGGTTCTTCAGAGAAAAATGCCTCTAAAGGCTTTTTCCTTTTCTTAACCCATAAACTGTATAGTGTTAGCTGAGCAAATAGGCGCTTCATGGCGTTTTTAGTTTGTGCTTCACTTCATCTCAGCGAATGCCGAACCGTGGCGCTAGTTCTGCTGTTGCGTGAGTGCAGTGACTGCTCTGTCCTTGCGGCAGTCCGGGTTGGAATATCCCACTTGGGTTGAAAAGGGGGTGGACAATAATTCAAATGCGATTATTTAAATGCAAATGAAATGTATTTATTTTATTTTTAATTAAATATGATTTATTTAAAATCAAATTAATTCAACTAAATATTATATAACAAAGCTGTGACTTTAAAATAGCTGAAAAAAGTGGGGGGGGGCAAAATAGTAGTTTTGCCACCCCACTTTTCAAAGTGGGGGGGCATTTGCCTTACTTGCCTATAGGTGTAGGCGCCTATGACCCCAGCACAGGTGCCCTTCCCAAACCCACCAGCCACAGACAACCAGGACACTGGAGTTGCAGGAAGTAACAATGGTTTAATTTTATTAACAATTTAAAAACAGTATTGTTGGATGGACAGCACTGCTCTGCTCACCCCTCCCCCCTTCCTTCTTCCCCAACCCCACGCTACTGCAGCCCTTCCTTGTCGCACCGCTTTGACATGACAACTCAGCACCGAGAGCGAGACTTCACACCAACCCACACTACAAATCGAACACAAAGAAAAAAAAAAAGACTACCCTGAGCACTTCACACCACACTGTGACCTCTGACGCACTTCCGCATGGAGCACGCGATGACAGTGAAAACAGCTGCCCAGGGTAACGGAACTTGCTATCCGTAAAACTTGTATCGCAAGGGTTTGTCTCAATGGTTGTTTTGACTGCTTGGTTACCAGCAACCAGGGATACCAGGGATACGTGTTTTGGTTTGTTTATGGCTGTTTGTGATGACTTCACTTATCACTTGGAAAACGTCACCAATATCTGGGATAGCTCTCTGATGACTACCGTGAGGGCCATCTCGGATGACACAAGTCTAACGTGTCTGGTATAACAAACGATTTCTCTGCATTGCCATATTTTCATCCACCTTTAGAAATTGTTTGGCCTAATAAAAAGCCGAAAAAGGTGGAGATTCAATAGGAAATTCTTTCCTGTAGAAGTGATCGATTTGTTAGCTCCACATAAGTAACTGTCCACGCTAACGGAACTTACGGTCTGTAAAACCTGTATGATGTTCATAACATAATCGGAGCTCTCTCTAGCTGTCGCGTACTATCCATAAAGCTGCTTTCACATTGGGTGCAAAACGAAATTATCGCAAAACAGATTACATTCAAAGTCAATGCAAAGACGCAAATGCACGCGTTATGCGCGAGTTACACTGCTTTCACACTGGATGCGAAACAAATTTATTGTGCAACAGATTACATTGAAAGTCAATTCAAAAACAATGCATTGACTTTGAATGTAATATGTCGCTCAGAAAATTAATTTTGCATCCAGTGTGAAAGCGGCTTATCACGCCCATTTGCCGCTAGCTGATCGTTACTCCACACTAACGACACACCACAGTTATGCACACGAACCAGCATGTCCTTATAATAGACACCAAAGTATTCCATAAGTTGTTGGTCCACTTTTTGCAGCTCTTCACTGTCCATGTTTTCCTCTAAACTCAGACCCAATGGATTTCTATGGTCTACACTTGGGCATGTCGACCCATTCTTCAAATGTGTCTCACCAACTGTTGCCGCAGCAAGCTGTAGCCGATAGCAAATTCGAGCTTGAGCTGCCAGACTTTCGCACTGCATCCTCCACTTTCACTGCTGTGTTTATTAGAACAAGTTCATTTCATTAGATCTATGCACATGTTCTGTGTTTGATTGCGTAATTTCCCCGCCAATGGCAGTTCAGATAGCTCTGATGGCAGACACGTCTCACGTTTCACACGTGGGAGGCGGACCCAGAAAACAGCATTCTGCCAGGTTTCGCCGAGCTGGCAAATCAAAAGAAAGTGGGCGCACGGGGAGGCATGGCCATTGCGTAAGAGCCACCCAAACGAGATGTTTCAGGAAGAGACTTCAATGGACTACAAATGGGGTTTTTTGAGGCTGGCAGTATGAGCTAAATAAAGACCCTTTTCTGGACTTTGAACAATCAGGAGTCCTCGAGGGGAGTCCAAGATTAAAAATATAAATTTGGAAATATAGCATAATAGGTCCCCTTTAAGTTACGTTTGTGATGTTTTGCAGGAAACGTCCTTCCTTAAAACAAAGGAATAAGAGAGGGAGTTCATATACCAAAAATCTGACTGCTTGTACTCATTGATGAAAACGCGGCCATCTGCTGTAGTATTTTGTACTAGAATATTGAGGATGCAATGCATGGTGATTTTGAATCGATTGAATCATTAATCGGATAATTGTAATCGAATCGAATTGTGAGACCAGTGAAGATTCACACCTCTAGTTGATGGGTCCTGTCCCCGCTTAACTATAGGATTTAGTCTGTTCAATCTCTAGCCTCCAAGCCCTTGTGCATATATTCCATAGATGAGCCTTTCAGGGCCATGAGTGTGAAGTTGGGGGTCATAGGCTATGAGTGTACACCCCTGCAATGCCCAAGACAACAGAGAACACAATTGTTACGGCCTTGAGACCACCAACAAGAAAAGAACATGCCCCCTTTTCATTTCTCTTTCTGTTTTTTATTTATTTATTTTTTATTTTGGACTCCTCAATAAAATCCCAAGATTCGCCCATATCTCTGATGTTTTTAGGAGCAGAAATAAAAATTTTCAGAGGTATTTCATAACTGAGCTTCATTAAGTCCTACCATATGCATGTTTGGTCTCATTAGAAAGAGAATAAATCCATGACTGCATTCTTGAAAATTCCATTGAGCTCAGCACTGCTCCTAAGAACATAAGGGCATTTTAATACACGAAGAGCCAGTTTCATGGGAGACAATTTGCTACTTCTAACACCTTCAGAAATCCACAGCTCCACCAATTAGCACAGCCTGCTTTCGTCACCAAGAAGGGGGATGCCTTCCCCTCCCCTCTTTCTAACCACATAAAAATGTGGGTCTTTGCTCTGTAGTTTGGACTTTTTGGCACTCAGAAAATCAACAAAGGTTTTTTCCAAACTAAGACCAAATAGAATTGGGGATTGATATCAGCCTTTTTCATTTCACAGCACTGCCTCAAAATCAGGCGAGATTCTGAAATTGAAATCACTGCATTGGCTCAGTAACACTTCAGTAAACCATTGTCAGCGAACAGCATTTGTCCCTGAATCCACAAATGCAAGTTCAAGCTCTGCCTTGCAAATATTTAACTAAGATCCAGCAATGCGATGGCCTTCGCTGGGCCTGAAGCGAAGTGGGAAACTGTCCTATAGTCAATATAAATGTGAAATTATTTTGGGAAGTTATGGATGCTGCATTCTCTGGCCCAAAGGGGAGAGGGACCATCCAGCTTTGTCATCAGTGCAGAGTTCGAAAGCCTCCATGCATTATATACTCTTCCAAAAAAGAAACTATGCATTGTTTTTAGCATCAATTTATTATACAAGAAATTAAGTTTTATTTAGGATAGCCCCTTGAGATGCAGCATCTCGTTTTCGAGGGGGTCCCTATACAGAAACAATGCAAACAATAAACAAACAAACAAGACATATTATTACAAAACACACGGAGACACAAAGCACAGCACACTGCTCACCCACTTCACCAACCCCCAAACCCCACCCAACTTATCATAGACTTACACTGAAAAATGCACATAAACCTACATACTGTGTAAATGTAGATGTGAGCAAGTATACACATGAGCAAGTACACAAATACACAAATGGGTCAGCCCCAATAACAAGAGCAACACACATCGGAGGCAACAGTAAACCACTGCATCAAAAACATGAGCAACTTGTTCTTAAATGGGAAAATAGATCTGTTCGAAAGATATAGAAGGAGGTGATGGACTTAACACAGGGGGTAGATTGTTCAAATCAGATGGAGCTTTGTATTTGAAAGATCGGCGGCCAATTTCTTTATGAATCATAGGCACCGTGAAAAATAAATTTGCTGTGTGTCTAAGGGGGTAGAGAGATGTATAAGGGACCAACAACTGTTTTAAGTACGGTGGGACTTCTGAGTAGATACATTCATGAAGAAACAAAAACCAATGAAACTGACGCCTGGGTTTAGGATGGAGCCAGGTGAGGGCATCGTACATGAGGCAGTGGTGGGTTTTAAATGGGCATCTCAAGACAAATCTGCATAAAGAGTTAGTTAAAATATTGAGAGGTTTGAGGATGGAGTCAGTGGTGTTTTGATACACAATATCTGCATAATCAAGTATAGGAAATATCAGTTGTGTAACTACCCTTTTCCTGACTTGAAATGAAAAACAGTTAATGCTACGATAAAGAGAACCCAAGTGACCATAAATTCTTTTGCAAACATAATCAATATGTGGTTTAAAGGTGAGCTCGGGGTCCAGCCAGAGTCCGAGGTATTTAAATTCATCACATCTATCAACTGAAGCTCCATCACAGAAATTAATGGATAGTTCAGGTGAGTGTGATAAGCTATATTTAGAGCCAAACACCATTAAACAGGTCTTTTTCAGATTAAAAACAAGTCTATTGTTGTTAAACCAGTGTTGAACCGTATTAAAATCATGCTGTAAATTGTACTGGATTTGTGATATATCCCGATTTGAATGATAGATGACGGTGTCATCAGCATAAAGATGGGCATGACAAGTTGAACACAATTGGGGAAGATCATTAATGAAAATAGAAAAGAGCAGTGGACCCAAAATAGAACCTTGTGGAACACCCGTTTCAACTAACATATGGCTAGATAGACAACCATTAACAGAAACATATTGATATCTATTATGAAGATATGAGTTGAACCAGAGGACAGCATTCTTATTCAGACCAATATGATTAAGTTTATCAAGAAGAAGATAATGATCAACTAAATCAAAGGCTTTAGTTAAATCAATGAATATTGCGCCAGTAAGTTGGCCAGTGTCAAAAGCAGAAAATAAATCATTTGTGAATTTAAGAAGAGCTGTAGTTGTGGAGAAGTTAGGTCGAAATCCAGATTGGTATGGGGACAAGATATTAGCTTGAGTGACGTGATGAGATAATTGAAGAGAAATAAGTTTTTCAAAAATCTTTGCAATTACAGAAATAATAGAAATTGGTCTATAATTATTAACATCAGTGGGATCTCCTCCTTTAAAAAGCGGAGTGACTCTAGCACACTTCCATATAGGGGGGATACAATGTGTGGACAGGGAGAGATTAAATAAATCGGCCAAGGGATACATCAATATGTGAGCCGCGAGTTTCACAAATTTAGCTTCAAGACCGTCAGGACCAGCACTACAGCTCTCTTTCAGCTCACAGATGGCATTATAGACATCAAGAGGCATTATTTTCTTAAAGGAGAACAAGCCATCTACAGAAGAGGGAGTAGGATATTCAGTCATAGCATAGGGAGTAGTATGCAAGGCACGAGAGACAGAGGAAAAGTGTTCATTAAAAGCGTCAGAAATAAGACGGGGATCAGAGATAATATTGTTGTCAACATCAAGCTGATGTATGGGGTTACTACTGTTTTTGTTAAGAACATTGTTAAGGTGACTCCAAAAATGCCGAGGGTTGTGAAAATCTTGCAACAAATGATCATTATAATAGCTGGATTTAGTTTTGCATTTGTTCCTTAAAAGTCTGTATGTTTCCCAGTCATTGGGCTGTTTGGATAATCGATATTTTGCCCATGCTGTATCTCTCTCCTTGAAGAGGTGTATGAGATCAGCATTGATCCAGGGAAGGTGTGAGCCTTTAACTCTAATAGATCGTATGGGGGCATGCTTGTTTATTACATTAATCACTTCACAATAAAAGAAATCCCAAGCCTCATTAACATAAGGAATTAATTGAAATCGGTCCCAGTTAATATTAATTAGATCATGGATAAAAAGTTCAAAGTTCATTTTTTTACACTGCCTAAATTCAATATATTTGGGGGGAGATCGTGGAATTTTTATTTTCCAAACACAATATATAATACAATGATCACTGAAGCAGTCTGACATTACACCAGACTTAACGATCCTATCGGGGTTTGTAACGAGGATCCAGTCTATTAAAGACGAAGACCGGGGATCTACTCTTGTGGGTGTTTTTATTAGCTGGGTGAGATTTGCACCATGAAACAAGTGTCTATCATTTGTAGAAGAGTGGCTAAGCCAATTGCTATTGAAGTCACCCAAAATAATCATTTCATTATGCTTCTCAAAAGAGTTGATAGTTGACAGAATACATTTGGTAGAGTCGGCTGGCGCTGAGGGGGGTCTATAAATGTTACCAATAGTTACTGTTTTATTTTCATGAAAGACAATATTAGTAAAGAGACATTCAAAATTAACTGGTTCAACATGAGGGGTGATACATTTAGAGTTCAGGTGAGAGGCAACATAAGTTGCCACACCACCACCCCTAGAGCCCCTGTCAGCTCTGTAAAGTACAAAATTGTCAATCTTTAACTCATTATCAGGAATTCTGTCATGCAGCCATGTCTCAGACAAAGTAATAATATGTGGATTATGAATTTTAACCCAGGTCCGGATAAGGTCAATTTTGGGTGCAAGGCTCCTGATATTAAGATGGATGATCTTTAAACCTTTGATAAGATCAATGGTACCTTAGAAGTTTAGGAATAGAGTGGTGGGAGGGGGGGGGTGAGGGGCATGGAGAGCAAGAGCAGACATGGCAGACAAGCACACATACAACATGAGTGCTGACACACACACACACACGCACACACATACACACACACAACAACACATACACAGAAAACAAAACAAAAAGAGCAGTCAATGGAAGACAAATAGCCACACACTCAGACTGCATGAAAAAATCATTTACTTAAGGAGGGCCAACAAAATATAGCCAGCAAGACCGTTGAAATCAGCAGAGCACATGAATGTGAATAAAATATAATATAAGCCATAGTGTGATGAGTAGGGTCAAGTGAATTCAAAGTTCAACAGCCTGCAATGACAGGAGGTGTCCTAACCTGAACACATCCTGAACAGGTTTTACGACAGTAGCAGTCTACAGTCGGTCGGTCGTTGCGGCATATGACGTCACCAAAATCTCAGTTTACGGCAAACAGAGTCTCAGGCTCCATAGAGTTCACTGCAGCAGGCAAAAAATAAAGTTCAAAGAAAAATGTTTCTGGGGTGGGGCTGAACAAAAGGAGGTAGAACTGAGATTCTGAGGATATTACAGTCAGTATAAGTCACTTGGTGAAAAAGAGGAGGATAAGGAAGCGACAATTAGGAGGGATGGATGTACTCACAGCCCTAACCCGGAGAGGAGGAGATGGAGAGGTCACGGAGAAGAGTTTCAGCTTCCGCAGGAGATCGATACAGCTTCGGTTTCCCCTCCACCATCACTCTCAGCGTACATGGGTACATCAGAGAGTATTTGAAGTTGGCAGCAAGAAGCTTTTTTTTGACGGAGTCAAATTGACGCCGTTTTTGGACGAGAGCGGCACTGAAGTCGGGGAATACATGGACCCGAACCCCCATGTAGGTGAGATCCCCTCTCTCCCTGGCCAGCCGCAGAATCTTCAACTTGTCTTGAAAGTGTAGAAACTTTACCAGGATGGGGCGAGGAGAAGACCTGTTGCTGGATGTGAAGGTTGGAGAGCGGTGGGCCCTCTCAATGATCGGTGCCGTGGAGAAATGATCCTTCCCGAGGAGTAGTGGGATTAAGTCGCTGATGAAGGCAATCATATCCTTTCCTTCACGTCGCTCGGGAATATTAATGAAGCGGAGGTTCGACGAACGGCTTCTGTTTTCAGCATCGTCGGCTTTTTCTTTCAGGTATGCATTTTCCTTTTCCAAGGTTTGTACACGCACCAACAGCTCAGTGTAGTTATCCTCGGTGGAACTGACCCGATGCTCGAGCTCAGTTACGTGGTCATTTAAAGTTGACAGGGATCCATGGATGCTGTTCAAGCCAGCTTGAAGAGTGTCAATTTTTTTGTCAAAATGATCCACCAGCTCAATTTTGACACTCTGAATAGCGTCACAGAGTTGAGACACATCGGCTGCCTGCATAGTGAGGATCAAACAATTGACACTAAGATGTTGGAAAGACGCTCTCCCAATCGGTAATATAGAGCTGCAACTTCAAAACTCGAAGAGTCAATATATCATCAGGTTAGGACACCAAAGCAACAAAAAGCCCAAATTTTGGAGAGACAGCCTGAGGTGTGTAACAAAGACTCAGGCTACAGCGGCCATCTTGAAATGTTTTGACAAATGTGGAAAGCATATTGAAATATACTCTTCCAAAAAAGAAACTACAAATATTTAATTATTGATAATACTTTCTTTTCAATGTGTTTTCCACATTTGTCCAGTGACGTGCGGTGAAGGTTGGTTTGGTGAGGCAAAAACCTCCCCTTTGCTTGCCGCGGAAACTTAAAATGGCCCGTCATTCCGCCGAATAGTCTTTCTAAATTAGTTAATCGTCTGATTGCGAATCAAGCAAAGGGAAGGTTTCTGCCTCACCAAACTAACCTCCGACTGCACGTCACTGCATTTGTCAAAACATTTCATGTATAATAAATTGATGCAAAAAATAATGTACAGTTGTATCCCCCAAACAAAGTTCGAGGATACTATGGATTTGGCCTCGTCACGCATCCACTGCGTCAGCAGAGATTTTCTTGTGAATGCTCTACAGCCCACATAAGTGCTTCGATTCTTTTCAAATTTTGCAGGGACATTAATTACGGTAAGTTAACGACACCTACTGATTTTGGGTACTCTGGGACCATCTGGGCCCAACTGTGGGGGGCCTTCGGGGATACATGTGCTCGGTTGCTGCGTGCTCTAGTTTCTTTTTTGGAAGAGGATAGTATGGGAGTAAATTATTTTACATGGCATGGGTAACTTGCACATCTGCGAAGACAGCTTTTACGCTAAACAAACAATTCAGTTTTTGGAGTTTCATATATTGCCATGCATAAATCTTTGACAGGGAAAGCCTTTGTCAAAACAATGCCAAACTGTTATGATCTTGCCTGCTCATGTCATGTTTCTGCTTTCCCATGTTAGCCCATGCCATGTTTAAGTTCTGTGCCTGGCTTTGCCGTGTTGTTTTATTTGTTTGTTTTGTTTTATTATGTTTCATGCCACAGTTATCATACCATGTTTCCTGCTCTCGCCTTGTATATATTTCTGCCATGCCATGCCTTGCACTACGTCTACCCCGTCTTTTCTTCTGTAGGTCTTTGCTCACGGTTTAGTCTTACGTGCCACGCATTCGGGTGATTTACTGGTTTCTGGGATTTCAATCTTCCTTCATATCTCGTGTTCTTCCTTCCTCTCTCCTTTTGCTATCTACTAACAGTACTAACAGTTTAACGTAACGTTAGCAGCTGAATAGCCAGCCCGAACAGCTAACATAGCAAGCTAGTTTAATGCTCTCACCTCTCTTTGAAAAGAATTTTGTAATGTTCTGGACCCCTTCTGGACCTGCTAACAGCTACGTTACAGACCATTCCAGCACCGGAAGGGATACCTTGTTTTTCCTCAATCATTGAAACCGCATTACTAAGTTAACCATGGACCTATAAGGAGATCTGGACGCACAAATTGGGTCGACCACATAATCCTCCATGGTCCTAGCGGCGAATGTGATATTGCAGGTCACGTGATGCCATGGGGGCCAAAAAGAAATTTCTCCATAGGGAATAATTGAAAAAGACACGCTGATACATCCGTGAATAATTTTTTTTGACAGCCACAATTTATCGATACCGAAACGGTTTATTTTTCTCTTTTAAATCATTAATGCCTCGTTTCTCGGCAAAGACAGAATCTTTTATTTATATTCAGGCTATGCGAACACCAACGGGTCCTCACATGTAAGTGCGTTCCCGCTCCTCCGAATTTAGCACTGCAGCGGATGTGAGTGGGTGGAGCAATGGGCATTCCTTGCCATCTGTCTGTTCAACTTCAAGTCGGTAAAGTGAGCTGTCAAGTTACGGAGCATATGTATTCAGCGACAAAAGAAACGCAAGTTAATTAAAGGCAAACCGGAAAATAAGTTTGCGCGCAATTATTGAAAATCAAATTTCTTACCAGCGTGTGCGCATTTACACTCGTTTTATCAAACTTTTCTTTGTTTTGCAACAGCGGCCTTAGCTTACTGTACATTTTCTCGCGCTGCATGAAGTGCAGCAATCGAGGTGCGAAGTTACATATTATTATGTATTACAGCCATTCATCAATTAAAGTGGCAAAAATATACTGAGCAACAAAAGAAACTCAAGTTAGCTAACTTAGTTAGTTAATGTGCTCTTATGGTTACCTAGATAGCAAGCACCTCCGCTCCGGATCTGCCCTAGCTCCAGCTGATCCGGCTGAAATCCGGAGCGGAGGAGCTTGCTATCTGGGTAGTTAACGAAAACTAAGACTAAAACTAAAACTAGCAGTGAAAAAATAATTTAGTTAACTGAAATAAAAATAATGTAATTTTTTTGAAAAACGAAAACAAAATAAAATCTACAATGGACAATACAAAACTAACTAAAACTAAACTGAATTGCAGATAAAATTAGCTTCGTTGTCGTTGATAGTTTGGTTTTCTCCCCCGATTACTGTCCTGTTCAGTCAGAGTTAACTGGTTGCTTCCAGAGGGGGGAAGCATAGCGGCCATTAGCTGCCGTAGTTGCTGCATGCGTCAGCCAAAGATGATGCTTCACGTGCACAATTCAGCCAGAAGGGTCTAGCCGCAAACGCACGGAGGAGTGGAGCTCCACTACTTCTCTAATTCAGCGCCGTCATAAGGGCTCACAGTCCATTGGGGCCCACCAAACCCACAGTAGACGCCATGACAGAATTATTTTGCATAGATTTACATAATATTAATACTAATGCATCAGAGTTTAAACAAAGCCATTAAGGCATGCAATATTGATGAAATACATTTCAGTAACCCCCTTCTTTAAAAATGGTTCAATCCATGCTTCATGCTCGTATTGGAAAATTGTTTGTGCATTTTTGCTGGCGAAGTCGCGAACTAAGGCAGCAAACAGGGATCGCCGTCCTTGCGAATATGAATTCCAAGAGCAAACAAACAAACGCACACAAATCTGGACGCCAGAAAAGACTAGAGAGCGGACAGGAAGAGCAAAGCAGGGGTCCAGAACATTACAAAATTCTTTTCAAAGAGAGGTGAGAGCATTAAACTAGCTTGCTATGTTAGCTGTTCGGGCTGGCTATTCAGCTGCTAACGTTACGTTAAAGTAACATGCAGTCAGCTGAGTAAATAATCGCCTGACAAGAATGACATTACTCAGTTATTAACGGTATCATCTACAGAAAATATCGGTAAGATTATCATTCGCCAGCCATCATAATATGCCGTCAAAAAATTTGGTAGCAGCAGCCTAGGACATGTTCCTCCTTTCTTATGAGTGGTTACTGCATACTCAGCTCTCTCTAGCTGTAATTGACTGTACACGCTAGGTTTGGCTAAGAAACTACGTGTAGTCAGTGCGGTAACCTTAGGTGTAACTTAAATAATCGCTTCTCAAGGCTGACATTAGTTTTAGTAAACAATTGTGGTAAAAGTAAACTGCTACTTTAGCCTGTTGGCATAAGTCTTGATCACGCGGAGGGTTATTTTACAGAGCTTGCCCTCCTCCTAACAATAGCAAAATGAAGCTGGGTGCTTAGAGCTATGGTACTGGGAAGCCCATTTAGATTCTGTTTATTCCAAGACTCGGTAGGTTAGTTCTTCATCAGTTGTTCCATGGAACATAACCATAAATATTTACGAAAGTAATATGAAATGGAACAATTAAACCTTTATGCACTGCTACTTCAGAATCAGCTGTAGTCACTTCATCTGAACCTGACCCAGCAATAGATCCTCACCACCAGCAGTCTGAATATGTTTTTGATGGTGAGTAAATTAGTGAATAAGACAACTAATAATTCATAATTCACATGATGATACTCTCTTTGTTGAGTGGTTGATTTTAAAAAAGGAAAAATTGGGTGTATTGCATTATGCACAGTCAAGAACACTGAGAAACAGAAAAATAATGAATAACATCATGATATATTGTCGTTAAAGAGTGGCAATGAAAAGTCGGGGGCGGGGGCCCACACCAATATTCTGTTAGGGGCCCCAGAATTCCAAGCAACTGCCCTGCGCACATTCAGTGAAGAAGATGGTTAGCTCTCAAACATGGCGAAAGCTGTGGAAATAACTGAGCATGATGACTGTTTGGGGTGAGATGGATTGGATTTTTTCCCCCAGTTATATTACTATCATCAGTGTCACATGTTAAAAAAGATGATGGTTTAAGAATACAGGATTAATAAAGGACTCGGTAAAAACATATTTGCTGCCATACATTCTTTTATCCTTGTCAGCTTCTACAAATTAAGGCCTTCCTCTTAATAGCTGAAAAACTAAAACTAAAACTAGTGAATTCCTCAAAATAAAAACTAAACTAAAACTGCTTAATCACTTGTTCAGCTAACTAAAACTAAACTGAAATAAAAAAGCAAACTGTAAAACTAAATAAAAATAAAAACTAATGAAAATTTCAAAACTATATTAACCTTGGTTGTGACATCCTAGAACCATGTACGCAGGCAACACTCACCTTTTTCATATTAAAATGAAATGGTTAAATCCATTAATTGCATTGTGTATTTCCATTACTTTGAATAGCACCAATTCGCATCACTCTATACTAATGCGTTATGCTTAACGTGTCAGCTGAGTAGCATCTAACGCAACATAATGTGCATTCATAGCAGTATATAAATTCATTTCGAACACTGCTTAGCGATCCATTTATCAGCCTAACCATTCTTCGTTGTTTAATTACCTACCGACCTTCATACATGATGACGAAACTTTTCTGCAACTTGACTGATGAGATCCAAAATGATAACTATTTTTTGTTCATGATCCATTTGTTCAAGTGGGTGGAACAATGCGCAATCCTTGCCATCCGTCTGTGATGAACATTCTATACGTGGCCAAGTCAATCAAGCGAGCTGGCGTTAAGGTGCAAATATTTTATCCATTTTATTTTAATTGATGAATGGCCGTAATATAGGCCTACTCGATTGCCACACTCCATTATGTAGTGCCGCAAAATGAACAGTAAGCTAAGGCCGCTGTTGTGATATCCTAGAAGCATGTACGCAGCTAACACTCACCTCACTTTTTCATAGTTCATGGTTATCATTGTAATGAGTTGTATATTTGCATTACTTTGAATAACACCAATTCACAATTCTGTATTTTCATGCATCATGCATCAGCTGTGTAGCATCTAACGTAATGTCCATATGAGTGCATTTATAGCAATACATAAATTCAGTTCGAACCATTTATTAACCATTCTTCAGTCTAAAATTAATTACTGACTTTCATACTTGACGACGAAACTTTTCAGCAATTTGACAGATGACATCCAAAATGTTTATTTTTTTTGTGCATGATCCGAACATCCATGAAAGCACTGAACATGCATACACAATTTTTGTGGTACAGCTTTTATTAGATCGAAGTTTTGGGTAGGTGGAAACGTCAGAGTATACTAAATCCGAACATCTAATGTTCGTGAGCAGCATCTGAGATCAACCGGAGTGATGCAGGTAGATCCGACGGTGTGGCTGATTTTCATCTGAACGAAGATAAATACGAGACCTAAAGTCGGATGTAGCTGTCATCATCCATCTGCTCACCCCCACCACCTGTCATTATTATCACCACCAAGGCATTATTTACATGTATATATTAAAAATGTTTTCAAATAGAATTATTTGTGTTTTGTCAGTTTTTCATTTTTTCGCTAGCTCTGCTTAACATTTGAAGATGAACTCAAGTACTCAAAATCAAAAAGGGGTTTAATGCTTAACTTTCGCAGAACCGGCCATTATCATGAAATTAAGTACCACAAATACAATCGATGTTAACTCGTACTTACAAATGAAACGTAGAGATGGTATTAAAATTATAATCGAGACAGACTTTATTGGAAAGGGCTTTGGGGGTGGATAGAAAGGCACGGCCACTGGTTCGCTGACATGCAGAAATTCATGGATGAACGGTTCAGTGCACTCCAAGAGGCTCAGATATCTGGGGAAGGACAGAAGAAAAGGGGAAAAAAAGGTAAAAATAATGCAGTACAACGTCATTTCAAGATAGACCCATTTTATTATACTCCACGGAATGGTTATAAGTTACGTAAGCTAGCTTACCAGAATTGACAAAAGTTTAAAGCTCCTGACTTCAAAACATATCAGTTTATAAGGTAGGTGAAGTGCGTTGTGTGTTCGGTTTGTCTTTAATCCGGAAAAAGATAATGGAATTTGCACGCAGACAAACAAGAATTACCTGACTCCGATAATGTGGTTCGACGTTGAACTAAAGAGAACACGAGCCTGTAGCGCTTTTCCCAATAGCGTAGTTGCAGAAATTTATACGTCCATTCAGTTAGTGGTTCCAACTATGGAAGTTACCATCTGTGATTTCGGGAAGCGCACCCCTGAGCAATGTCATATTAAAGTTACGCAACAGCAAGTCAACTATTTGCCGAGATTTTTGAGTTGAAATCAATAGTATTACTTCCCTGTCAAAGTCGTTTTTAACATTTGTTATTGCATTTGTGTTTTAAAATAGTATCTCAAACCATAATTAAACCTTTACCAGCGGCTATGTTTCGTCAGGGCGCAGTCTGCAGTGGTCAGACTTCCATTTCCGGTGAAAAGTGATCGTGAACACGCACCCTAGGTCGGAGTTCCACGAGCCCGAGCCGTTGTCATGGACACCTCGGATACGAGCGCGTTCATAAGCCCCACACTACGCATGTGTGAGCAAAAATCACACAGCGCATGTCCGCGTGGCTCCGGAAGCTTGGCCCCCATGTCGGATTGCTGCGCCACTGAGCAATTTCCATTGAAATGAATGGGCGCCCATTTTCCAATTGTATATCCAGTGAAATATAAAACATCCTTGAAGTTAACCAATAGAAGTTCACTTTGAGTTGAACAGTCGTAAATATGTATTATTAATAACTAAATTACTAATCTGAGAAATAACTGAAGAACTAAATTTGATAAAGCAAATCCACATCATGACTCAAATCGCAACTTGCAAAATGCAATGCTGAGTGAACGGAAACAGCGTTCAGTAAAAACCGTGGGTTTTTTTTTTTTTTTTCTGTGATGGCTGGTCAATGATCCGCGACATGAAGTTTGTTATGGTGTATTAAATTCTGCTAAGTAACGAAATAAGCTGAAAAGAATTTTTATTGGGTTCGTTTTCATACGGTTTCGGCTTGTCAGACTGGCTTCAGAGACATCAGTTATCGCGCTTTCTTTTTCAGAGACATTAGCAGGCTGTGTTTGCGGTAAACCTGCAAGTTGCAATATTTCTGCTCGCGATGCAGTGCAGATGCAACTCTTCATTCAGTTTCAATTTAAGTAGCCTGACTAACTAGCAGTTCAAATTCCCATATAACTTATAACAGCTAAATGCTCACCTATAAAGCACAGTTAACAGGTTTATGCGCAGAGAATACTAAGCTGATTTACCGTTCTCCAGTGGTAGCCCCGTTCGTAGATCAGCTGGGTAAGCGAAATTTTTCAGCTTGCAAATTCATTCTATTTTTTTTCGATCATCTGCGACTTACAGGAAATTCTGCCAAGCTGGTTTCTTTCTTGAACATTATGATCCAAGACTACATCGAAGTGAGATCGCTTATCTTAGCTGTAATTAGGGCGGATCTTAGGCACACAATTGTGCTTTTCGATTGTGTCCTATGTAAGAAGGATATAATGTTGGAAAAGAAAGGTGGTGTTGCACATAGCAGATCACCATAATATATTGCTTTCATTAGGATAGATTAATTATGTACAACATTCATATCACCTTTACTTTTCATTGCAGGGCGCGGTTTGCGCGCCTAAAATAGCATTTGAGCTGAATTTTTAAAAAATGCACACCTAAGGCTGAAAAATAAAGTTTACGCGCGCAAATGTTTGCGCACCTAAAGATTTTTCAAGAAAAAGCCTGATTTCATGCAGTTTTAAAATTTTTTTTTATTTTACACAGCATCCCAATTTTCCTGGAATTGGAGTTGTAATTTCCAAACATCTCAAAATAAATTTGTTGCTGAGAAAGTCATAACTGGGGATTTCTAGATAAGGGCAAGATTTCTATGTTCCAGGCAGGAATTCCTCCAGCCTTGTGTCAACTAGAAGGGGACGGTCTAAATTCAGATTTATAGCACACTTCCAGTCAGGGACTTCCATTAAAGAATGTATTATTCAGAAATACTGACAATGTTGCAAATAGCCGCGAGAGCAGGCTAGGCAGCTGGAAAATGAAAAGAAATAAGTCAATGTCATCTGATGTGAGTCAGTAAATTTAGATATAAAGCTGTTCATGGCAAGCAGCAATGGTGAGACGTTACACAGAGGAAATCTCTGCTGACAGTTTTTTGCCAAGGGAGCATTACATTGATCAAAAAATACAATAGAGGCACAGATTATGTTACAAACTACCCTCAATTCTTGAAATACCCAGCTGATTATTTACATTTGATTGCAGCACCCAGTTTTCTGATGCCAAGACTTTGATGTACCAATAGGAGTTTGTATTCTTGTATTTTCAAGAAATTATTTTTAATTCCTTTAAAAAAGCACATCTTTTGGGTAATTTCCAGTATTTCAGCAGCACTATAAATTCTGGGCAGTTCAGTCAACTCACGTTGAATGTTCATTACGACGGATAAACATAGATTTTGGCATCTAGAGTCCGACTTCATAACTCCCCACTTATCAGTCCAGAGCTCCTCTGCTACAAGGAGATTATTCCACTTGGTGAAGCTGCTATGTGTGGCCCTAGGCACCAGCTGCCGTGTGGCCATTCCCCATAAGCCCTGGCGCTACACAGGGAATATTCTACCCAGCGAGACTGCTATGCAGGGGCCCAGGCAGCAGCCACAATGTGGTCATTCCCCATGAGTTCCTCGGCTATGAGGGGAATATACTATTTAGTGAACAGCAAACTCTGGTTAGCCTGCTAATGACAGATGCTATGATGGGGTATGGCTGTATCCCAGGAAATCACCTGATATGCAATGATGGGATTAGACAACGAAGCAATGCTAATTGCTTGCACAAATGCTTCCAGTATTGTTTAGCCATGACCCATTAGTGGAAAAAGCTAGGTTTGTCATACCTGCGAGCACTGCATCAAGGTACAGAGCTCAAAACTTTTAGAATTTGAGACTGCATATTTATTTTATTATCCCCCCGGCATATAATGCGGGGGGATATAGCGATCAGTGTGTCCGTCCTTCCGTCTGTAATAAAATTGTTTCCGGACCAAAACTCGAAAACTATACCACTTACAAACACCAAATTTGGTATGGAGCTTCTCCTTATGGTCTAGTTGTGCCTTTTGGGGGTTTCAGTCCGTCCGTCTGTCTACACAACCTACAGCCGGGGGGATCTGCCATTGCCAGATGGCTCTTGTTGACCAAGTATTTGGGTGGCAAACCATTGGTGAAAGGAAACTGTTGAATCACTGTCACAAGATTGCAAAGGACGCTTTGCTCCATCTTTCGTCCCAACGGATGCATGTGATCACAATAGACATAGTTCAAACATTGTTCGAAATTTCATTTGTGGCAGGGTTGATGGCAACTCAACTGGCCTAGCTTCCAAAAATCGCAGAAAAATGCCCCAAAACTGATGAGGAGGAGCAGCGTCAGAAAACCTAACGTTTGTTTCTTTGGAATCAACATTTAGACAATTCTATTTAAATTGTTCAATAATTTTCACATTTGAGATTGGTCAAAATGATTTTAAAGAGAACAGGGCCAGAACCCCCAAGGAGAAACAGAAAAAGCCACAGTGGCAGGGAATAATTCCCCAGTAGGAAGAAATCTAGGGCAGAACCTGGCTCTAAAATGGGCGAGCTCAACTGCCTGAGGTCGGCCCTGCGGAAAGGAGAAGGCAAGCAGAGCAGAATCATCAGTTGCAGTTTATAGCGTAAATGCATGCAAGAGAAGTTTACCAAATTGAAACATACAAACGAACAACAATGCATGCTAGGGCAAAGGTTTTGGTTGTGTTGGAACGAAATGGACGGTGGTCACAGTGGTTCAGACTAAGTAAAGTTCACATTTGATTCAACTCATTCACAGTATTACATGCATGGCTTTTCACTGCATCTCTAATAATTTATTTATTGCATTTCAAAACTTTACAATTCACCACATTTCAAGACATTGAGATTACCTGCATTGCACATTGTTTCCCTGCGATTCATACAATTCTCAACATTTTGATTTACAGCGGTTCATTTTGTTCGATTCAGAACGGCTGAGTGAGGCAGACTCAAGCACCCATCCTCGGGTGGCTGATGGTGTTGTAAATGATCATAAATCTACAGATATGACTGCAAATGGTTATCAGTGTGGTACAAGGACCTGAGGGGTTTTTTTTGGCTCTTGGAGGTTTTGAGACAACGATGAATGGAAATAATTGTAACGCAAGTGTCCAGTTTCTGGCGGTGCTGTGGGTAACGTTACTCATTTCATCTCTCTGGAAATTCAAAAGTTCTTTGCAGCCTATTTGTGAACATCATGAAAACTTGAAAGTGCTTGTTGCAGAGTCTTGAAACTCAGTTGCGTTATCATGCAGACGTTTATATATCAATCTGCTAAAAGCCAACTGAGTGAGTGAATGAGTGAACGAGATTCATTTTGCATATCTGAGTCCTTGCAGTAACCGTTTCTATGCTCCCCATATCCACCAGATAATAACATTAAAATTGGAAATTTAAAGAGGGGCACAGGATGTGTCACACAAGTAACGGACATTTAAGCCACTGCCACATCTCAGTCAGCAATGCGAGTTCTGATCACATTGACTGCTTTTAATGAGGTCTTTTAGAAGTTTACAAGAACAGGGCAGTCACGTTGGCCATTCATGAGCAAGTCATCCTTCAAGTGAAGCAGATAATCAATGATATTTTGGAAAACAGACATCCTAATCTTGACAACTTGCTAAATCATATCACAACGGCACAATTAATCCTTTTTACTCAATCACCTTTTTGCCTGATTGAAACTAATCTTGAAAAGAAAACTCCAAGCATTCAGTCGCAAGTTGTCCATTAACTTGAAAGGGCTGTAAGCTATTAAACAGGACTCAAAGACAAATGAATAATGCTAAATGAAAACTTACTGAATGCCAAGAGCTGCTGAGTACTGTTGCCATGAACCGGATTGAAGATTTGAAGTAAAACTCGTATTTCAATGTATTTTTATTCTCCATCAGAAGAGAAAGGCTTGTATGCATAGCTTGCATACCCTCCACCCCTTACCCATAATGCATGTCCTCGAAGCCAGTGTTGCCAACTTGGCGACTTTCTTGCTAAATCTGGTGACTATCCAAATCATCTTGGCGACTTTTTGTCAAAAAATGAATATATAATTGAAATATTACTGAAGTTATCGCGTTAACACGTAGTGTGGCAGCGGCGGCGGTGGTCAGACCAAAAACATAATACCCCCGAACGCCGAATGATGTCATTACTTTATTTACTTTTACTCTGAATATGCATTTTTCCTTGAATTGTTGTTCTTGCCACTTCCCTGTCCACTTCCCATCTTTCACAACAGGCGTGGCACCAGGATTTCCATTTTGGCTGGACCTTTTAATTAGACGTTTCGCTAAGCTATTCTTGCCTTCCTCAGTTGGTTTCAATGTATAGTTTTGCTGAAAGAGAAATGAAGTTACATGCAATTGAAGGTGATTAGAACATCAGGTTGATGTAACCGGCAGCATTCGACAGGTGCTTTCACAAAGTAATCGTTTTCCACAAATGTTTCTGAATGATTCAACTGGTATTGGAAGCGCAGAAATGTGAATACATTCCTCACCAGTGAGACACCTGTGTTTGTTAATTAGCAGAAAATATTGCGGAATCACGTGAATGGCAAATTGCTATTGGATGGTATCCTGCGTAGTACGGGAAAGAAAATATACCTAAGCACCTGAATCCTGGTTAGGTGATTACACTGCTTCAAAAGATCTAACAAATTGATTGAAATTTCATGATGGGAAATATTGTGTGGAATTAGTATTAGAAATGAACGCAAAGTACTGCAAAAGGGAAATACACAAACCATCCCTTTTCCTTTGCTTCTTGTTCTTGTCTCATGGCACAAAGACATGTTTGACCTACTTCCTCTTTCTTGGAAGAATCCTTCGTTGTAGGAGCACCAGTCTAGATCTGAAAAACCTATTTGACTGGCAGACTTGCTAACATTAAAAATCTGTCACTGCGCAGATGGACAGAGATGTGAGGTATCGTTCAGGAACCACTCGCGAGAGACAGAAATCCAAAAAACGAATGCCTTTAATGGAGTCCGAGTCAAAGCCAAAATACACAGGAATTGCCAAGCCACAATACGAAATCCAAAAACCGTATTGACTAGACAGGCAGGGGTCAGAACCAGTAAGACAGATGGGCAGAGGTACAAAAACGATAGGTAAAAAGTCGTAGTCCATGGGCAAAGCTAATGGTCATACACCATGTTACATACTAATCCATCAAAGTTAGGGCCAACTCATCATTGTCAATGCCCAGTCGCTCTCTCAGACTCTTCCACCGATCAATAGCACTCCCAATATATACTAGGGATCGTCTTCTTTTGGCATCAAGGGCAAATTTCCGGCGTTTTCTCTCCGAGGCTGTCAACTTGATTCTTTCCGCCATTGCTGTTGTGTCTGCTACGTCACACGTCACGTGTTACACAAGAAAGTCAGTTTTTAACATCAAAATCCATATTTTTTTGATGTCGTAAAAATTTGTGTAACATATCGATGTGAAGATGAATGATGTCTCTACCTACTGATACCATTTTTATATGCTGTCACAATTGAGATATCATTGAGGACATGCAAGGTATTTACTGGCATTTTAAGCAAAATAAGCGGGAATTGCTCAAATCATGTGAAAATGAAACCTTATCATACCTATCATGGGGCAGATGTACAAACATATTGGCATCTCTTTCAAATGTAATTTCATTGCAATGTGCACATAAAATCATTGCATGGTATGTACAAGCAGACTGCACATACCTGATACTGCAATCCGCCTCCTTCTGGAGTGCACAATGACCAATACATTTTTCTGACTTATGTATATGCATTCTAGGGAGGGTCTAGGCTGAAGTAGGAGGTTCACCCAAAAACTTGAGGAGATGTGGACTTACCTACTCAATACGTATGTAAAGTGTGGGTGAGAACGCACATCATAGTCTACATCTCTTAAAATTAGGTGTAATCCAGGAAGCGAGTTTCGTAGCAAAGCAGTCAAGCGAGCAAGACAAAGACGCTGGCCAATGAGACATGCTGAGAGGATTTTTGCCAGTAGAATTATTCTTTTTAAATTGAGTACCTCAAATTCAAATCTCCGTCTCATGTGCATTACTAAAAAGACCATTTGCACCACAACCAACTGCCTTAATTCCAACAACAAATGCCTCCTTTTCGTTTTCCTTTTCGTCTTCACAATCTCTGCCCCATCAAGCTCCACTTTTCCAATTCAATTTATCCGCAATTCTGTATTGAAACCATGCAAAAGTCCAAAAACGGCTATTTTTAAACTAAATTTCAAACGTCCCTTTCCAGAGGCAGAACTCTGAGATTTTCTCAGCATTAATAGACTGCCATATTTGCAGGGTGTGACGTTGGTGGATGTACAGTCATTGGCAGGCATTGGACGGAAAACTGAGGGGGCGGAAAACATCCCTTGAAACAGAAGAGTTTAGTGACCCGATTTCAATCATTGTTCTTTGTCAACATGTTAGTTTTCCTGATAATGAAATGTCAAGTCGAGTGAATAATAAATTCTATAAAATGTTTAATTCACATGCCTTAATATGCAAACCCTTCCCAAAAAAACCACTGTGGATTTCCCACGTTAAATTTTGTCACATCCTTAGCAAGTCGTCAAACCTGTGCATAATGATTGTTTCACTGAAAAAGTTTGAAATGCACTCTTTTTTGTTTTCAACTGATGCGTTTGATTTCTCGTCTGATTTCTCATCTTAACGAAGACAATTAGCTACACTTGAGAGGGGAGAGTTTAAGTGTTTTTTACCAGGGAAATTGTCTCAAAACAGATCAAGACTAATAAGCAGTTTAAAGACATGGTTATCGCCCCCCTTGTTCTCTGTCCACCGCCCGCCACTGTGTATGGTGCTGTGAAAAAGTATTTGCCCCCTTCCTGATTTCTTCTTTTTTTGCATGTTTGATAATCTGAAACATTTAAGTGTGACAAACAAATTTTAATATTAGAAAAAGATGTGTAAATAATAATTTTAAATGATGATTTCATTCATAAAGGGAAGAAAGCTATGCAAATGTACCTTGCCCTTTGTGAAAAACGAATTGCCCCCCTTGATAAATCATGAATTAACTGTGATTAACCACATTTTTTGAGCTCAAGTTCACGAGCCACACCCAGGCCTGATTACTGCCAGACCTGTTAAATCAAGAAATCACTTCAATAGAACCTGTGTGACAAAGTGAAGTAGGCAAAAAGATCTGAAAAACAACATCATGCTGCAATCTAAAGAAATTCAAGCCCAGATGAGAACCAAAGTCATTGAAATCTGTCAGTCTGGGAAAGGTAACAAAGCCATTTCTAAGGGTTTGGGACTCCAGCAAAACATGGTGAGAGCCATGGGCCAATTCCACTGTAAGAGAATTACGACCAAGAGTAATTTTTACCATTTTTACCTGCCATCTACAAAACCCAAAACCAGTGAAGTTGGCACGTTGTAAAATTAAAAACAGAATACAATGATTTACAAATCCTTTTCAACCTATATTCAATTGAATACACTGCAAAGACATGTTTCTTAATGTTCGAACAGGTAAACTTTGTAATTTTTTGCAAATATTAGCTTATTTGGAATTTGATGCCTGCAATATGTTTCAAAAAAGCTGGCACAAGTGGCAAAAAAGACTAAGAGAGTTGAGGAATGCTCATCAAACACTTATTTGGAACATCCCACAGGTGAACAGGCTAATTGGGAACAGGTGGGTACCATGATTGGGTATAAAAGCAGCTTCCCTGAAATGCTCAGTTATTCACAAACAAGGATGGGGCGAGGGTCACCACGTAGTGAACAAATGCGTGAGCTGATGTCGAACAGTTTAAAAACAACATTCCTCAAGGAGCTATTGCAAGAAATTTAGGGATTTCATCATCTACGGTCTGTAATATCGTCAAAAGGTTCAGAGAATCTGGAGAAATCACTGCACGGAAGCGACAAGGCCGAAAACCATCATTGAATGCCCGTGACCTTCGATCCCTCAGGCGGTACTGCATCAAAAACCGACATCAGCGTGTAAAGGACATCAGCACATGGGCTCAGGAACACCTCAGAAAACCACTGTCAGTAACTACAGTTCGTCGCTACATCTGCAAGTGCAAGTTAAAACTCTACAATGCAAAGCGAAAGCCATTTATCAACAGTACCCAGAAACGCCGCCGGCTTCGCTGGGCCCAAGCTCATCTAAGATGGACTGATGTAAAATGGAAAAGTGTCTACATTTCAAATTGTTTTTGGAAACTGTGGACGTCGCGTCCTCCGGACCAAAGAGGAAAAGAACCATCCGGACTGTTATAGGCGCAAAGTTCAAAAGCCAGAATCTGTGATAGTATGGGGGTGTATTAGTGCCCAAGGCAACTTACACATATGTGAAGGCACCATTAATGCTGAAAGGTCCATACAGGTTTTGCCGCAATATATGTTGCCATCCAAGCAACGTCTTTTTCATGGATGCCCCTGCTTATTTCAGCAAGACAATGCCAAGCCACATTCTGCACGTGTTACAACAGCATGGCTCCGTAGTAAAAGAGTGCGGGTACTAGACTGGCCTGCCTGTAGTCCAGACCTGTCTCCCATTGAAAATGTGAGGCGCATTATGAAGCGTAAAATACGACAACGGAGGCCCCGGCCTGTTGAACAACTTCAGCTGTACTTCAAGCAAGAATGGGAAAGAGTTCCACCTGAAAAGCTTCAAAAATTGGTCTCCTCAGTTCCCAAACGTTTACTGAGTGTCTTTAAAAGGAAAGGCGATGTAACACAGTGGTAAAAAGGCCCCTGTGCCAACTTTTTTGCAATGTGTTGCTGCCTTTAAATTCTAAGCTAATGATTATTTCCAACAAAAAAAAAAAAATTTTCTCAGTTTGAACATTAAACATCTTGTCTTTGCAGGGTATTCAATTGAATAAAAGTTGAAAAGGATTTGCAAATCATTGTATTCTGTTTTTATCTACGATTTACATAGCGTGCCAACTTCCCTGGTTTTTGGTTTTGTATTACTCTAATGCAGTACTACTTGCCTGTGCTTTTATCTGTTGCACTGACATGTCTACTGAGCTGTATAACACAAAGTTTGAGGTAATATATTTTGTAGAAGGCTATAAGAAGGTGAAAGTGACGGTAACGAAATTACAGCAGAAAAAATGCCATTATTTTTGCCTTTACTTTGACAGGCATTTCTCTGAAATCTGGCAATGATAGGCAGTAGGTTTTAGCTTAAGTTAATGGCTAAGGGTGTTGAGCAGGCCATGGTAAGTTTATATTGACAGGTATGTTCACAGATATTTTGTAGGATACCATTTATGAGAAAGAGACAGCGGTAACGAAATTACAAAATGGTTACGGAATCACATTTTCTGATAATCAACAAAATTTATAATACTCAGAATAACAAAGCAATTAAAAATTGGTATCATAAATGATTTTTGTGTTGCTGACCTCCTGTTGAACCAAAATTTTGATTAATAAGTCAGGGAAAAAGGGAGGCAATACATTTATTACAATACATTTATTAATACAATAAATTTATGAAAATAACTCATTTCTGAACCAAAATGTGAGATTATAATGAATATCAGAGGTCACAGTCATGGTTTGGGAGCTTTGAGAGCTGTTGGTTGCTCTCGTCTGGGATGATATCGTTTGCTCCCTATCAGATTCCTGGGCCAGCTGGCATTGATTGGGGCGTGGCTTGGACTCTATTTATGCTCCTATTTCGCCTCGCTCCCGCTGCTAGAGTCTCAGTCCTTCTTTGGCGCTTTAGCCGGTAAGGTCTCTAGAGATATTGTCAGGCACGTAGTTGCTTATCAGGAATAGTGTTAGTGAGTAAGGGAATATTTGGTTTATTTCCCTTATACTTTGTTTTCCTTGAGCTCGCCGGTTTGCTACCATGGGCGGCGTCAGTTCCGTTTGTAGCGCGAGTCTCATTATTTTTATCTGTTTTTAGTCTCTCAGTGCGCAGTGAGTGTTGCCTTTTATTTCCGGCCGCTGCTCTTGGCGTCCAATTCCAGCAGCCATCACAGTACATTCTAGCCTCTATGGAGACGCCAACGGTGGCTGAAATTATGAGGGCTATCGCCAGCCAACAAGAGATGTTAGCTGGGTTCGCTCAATCACTTTCAGGTTTGTGCAATCAGCGATCTGAACTTGTTGTCCGCTGGGGCACCAATTGCAGCTCTCATATTAGACATAATGAATCTTGTTTTCCCAGGCATTAAGCCTTGGGGCAGGCTGATGCCTGGAGCGAGTGTGACAAGGCTCTCCCACCATACCCTCCTAGACTAGAAAAAGGGGCAGAGCAAGGGTTGGAATGGGATCCTCAGTTTGACTGGTGAAAGCCAGAAGACGATTACCTATTAGAGGACTCAAGCGATTTGGAATCAGTCACGGAGTCATTAAATTCTGAGCAGGCTAAGGAATTTGGGGCCACCCTGAACTTTGACTTGCCTCCGAATGTTCCCCGGGATTACGCTGATCTTGCTGAGGTCTTTACTCAACAACTAGCCTCTACGTTACCCCCGCATCGTCCGTATGACTGCAAAATTAATCTTTATCCTGCGACAACTCCGCCTAGGGGTTCGCTATACTCGCTGTCAGGACCTGAGCGTAGGGCTGTGCGAGAGTATATTCAGGAGGCTCTCGCAAATGGTTTTATTCGGCCGTCCACGTCCCCTGCCGGAGCGGGATTCTTTTTTGTGGGGAAAAAGGATGGCGGTCTGAGACCCAGTATTGATAACAGTGGTTTGAATATAAATCACCATTAAAAACCGATACCCCCTTCCGTTAATGAATTCCGCGTTTGAACGTCTACAGGAGGCGTCATTTTTTTACGAAGCTAGATCTTTGTCATGCGGATAATCAAATTCGCATTCGGGAGGGGGACGAATGGAAAACGGCTTTTAACACTTATGACGGGTACTACAAATATCGGGTCTTATCGTTCGGGCTGGTTAACGCCCCCTCGCTTGCAGGCATTCGTCAATGACGTGCTCCGAGAGATGTTGGAGAAATTCGTCTTCGTTTATCTTGACGAGCTTTTGATTTTTTTCTTCAACACTGTCGGAGCACTAACAACACGTCAGACGTGTACTGAAAGCCCTGCTCAATGCCAAACTTTTTGTTAAACCCGAAAAATGTGTTTTCCACGCCCAAACTGTCTCATTCTTAGGACAAGGTGGCTGCGGTCAGGAATTGACATGCACCGCAGAGTGTGAAAGAGGTTCAATGCTTTCTGGGCTTTTTTTAAATTTTTAAAGGAGGTTTATTCATAATTTTAGCATGGTTGCTGCCCCCATTATTGCGCTCACTAGAAAGAATACCTCCTCAGCGTTCTTTTAGTCCCCTGCTGCTGATGCTGCTTTTCAGCAATTAAAAAAAGTTTTAGCTCGTAGCCTATTTTGGTTTTGCCCGACCCCTCCCTCCCATTTGTTGTGGAGGTAGATGCTTCGGAGGTGGGCGTGGGTGCTATTCTGTCCCAGCGCCCTCATTGGGATAATAAGCTTCACCTTTGCGCGTACTTCTCCCGGTCTTTGTCTGCCGCGGAACGCAATTATAGTATTGTCGACCTGGAGTTATTAGCGATCAAGCTGCCCCTCGAAGAGTGGCGCCATTAGTTGGAGGGAGCTGAGCACCCTTTTGTGGCATGGACTGACCATAAAAACCTCCAATATATTCCGCAAACCAAGCGGCGTAACTCGCGATGGTGATTATTTTTTGACCGCTATGCTTTCACGCTCACCTATCGCCGGGCTTTAAAAATATTAAACCTGATGCCCGGTCATGAACGTATGGTCGTACTGATCACGATACTATAACGGAGCTTGTTATTCCTACTGCACAAATCGTGGCACCCATTCAGTGGGAGCTTGAGGCGGTGGTTCAGGAGGCGTTGAAATCTGATCCCGGTCCTGGGGGGAGCCTCCTGGCTGTTTATTTGTCTCGCATATAGTTAGGCCAAATAGGTCCAGCAGTTCCTGGCCCAATGTTTTTGGTGGCTGGAAATGATGAGGGACATTCAGGAATTTGTTGCTGCCTGTGGCGTCTGTTCCAGGAATAAGACTTCCCATTCCCCTCTCGCTGGTTTGCTGCGACCTTTGCCCGTTCCCAGGCGCCCTTGGTCGCATATCGCGCTGGATTTTGTTACAGAGCTGCCTGTATCTGAGGGCAATACGGTCATTTTGGTTGTGGTTGACCGTTTTTCTAAAGTGGCTCATTTTGTCGCGCTACCCAAGCTGCCTTCAGCACGGGAAACAGTGCATCTTGTGGTCAACAATGTGTTCCGGTTGCATGGGCTTCTGCAAGATGTCGTATCTGACGAGGCCTGCAGATTTTGGCAGGCTTTTTGTAAGCAGTTGGGGGCCGCAGTGAGTCTCTCTTTAGGGTTTCACCTGGAGACCAACAGGCAGAGAGAACGGACTAACCAGTCTCTCGAAAACACTCTCTGAAGTTTGACGGCGGATAATCCCTCATCGCAAAGTCGATTTTTAGCTTAGGCCGAGTATTCTCACAACTCATTGTGTAATTCCTCCACGGGGCTTTCCCCGTTTGAGACCCAAGTGGGTTACCAATCCCCACTATTTTCAGAGACTGAGAACGATTCCAAGATTTCCTCAGTCAACTAGTTCGTTCGGCGCTGTTGGTCGGTTTGGACTATGGTCCGTTCTTCACTGTTGCGCTCGGGGCGCAAACAAAAATCCTTCGCTTATAGAAGGTATTGTTCACCCCCGTCTTATCAGGTTGGGCAGAGAGTTTGGCTGTCCACCCGGGACCTCCCTTTGAAGGTAGAATCCCGACAACTGGCGTCCTGCTATATCGGCCCATTGAAGATTTTGTGAAAGATCAATCCAATTTCGGTCCAGTTCGGCATTGATTGGGGGCGTGGCCCAGACTCTATTTAAGCTCCTATTTCGCCTCGCTCCTGTTGCTAGAGTGTCAGTCCTTCTTTGGCACTTTAGCCGGTAAGGTCTCTAGAGAGATATTTTCAGGCACGTAGTTGCTTATCAGGAATAGTGTTAGTGAGTAAGGGAATCTTTGGTTTATTTCCCTTTTACTTTGTTTTCCTCAAGCTCGCCTGTTTGCTACCATGGGCGGCGTCAGGTGCACAGTGAGTGTTGCCTTTAATTTCCGGCCGCTGCTCTTGGCGTCCAATTCTAGCAGCCATCACAGTCACATGCATGAAAATTGTTGCTCTTTCACTGACTGGATCCTGAAACATTTGTTTTTACCTTGTTACAGTGTTCCAGCATCATTCAATTGGTAAATATTGTGAGTAATGAAGTCGGTAACGGAATTATGGCAACAGAGCCAATGTCAAAAGCACTGTGCAAATCTCAAATGTATCATTACTTGCAATATCTACAAAACCCAAAACCAGTGAAGTTGGCTCGTTATGTAAATCGTAGATAAAAACAGAATACAATGATTTGCAAATCCTTTTCAACTTATATTCAATTGAATACACTGCAAAGACAAGATGTTTAATGTTCAAACTGAGAAACTTCATTTTTTTTTTTTGCAAATAATCATTAACTTAGAATTTAAAGGCAGCAACACATTGCAAAAAAGTTGGCACAGGGGCCTTTTTACCACTGTGTTACATCGCCTTTCCTTTTAACGACACTCAGTAAACGTTTGGGAACTTGAAGAGACCAAATTTTGAAGCTTTTCAGGTGGAACTCTTTCCCATTGTTGCTTGATGTACA
Organism: Gymnothorax reevesii; assembly: GCA_029721435.1. Lineage (NCBI taxonomy): Eukaryota > Metazoa > Chordata > Actinopteri > Anguilliformes > Muraenidae > Gymnothorax > Gymnothorax reevesii. The sequence goes on along the minus strand of CM056579.1, from coordinate 37,406,426 downwards.
GCTTAAGTTGTTCAACAGTCCAGGGTCTCCGTCCGGGATACTAGACTCCGGCCAGTCTAGTACCCGCACTCTTTTACTACGGAGCCATGCTGTTGTAACACGTGCAGAATGTGGCTTGGCATTGTCTTGCTGAAATAAGCGGGGGCGTCCATGAAAAAGACGTTGCTTGGATGGCAACATATGTTGCTCCCAAACCTGTATGTACCTTTCAGCATTAATGGTGCCTTCACATATGTGTAATTTGCCCATGCCTTGGGCACTAATACACCCCCATACCATCACAGATGCCGGCTTTTGAACTTTGCGCCTATAACAGTCCGGATGGTTCTTTTCCTCTTTGGTCCGGAGGACACGACTTCCACAGTTTCCAAAAACAATTTGAAATGTGGACTCCTCAGACCACAGAACACTTTTCCACTTTGCATCAGTCCAGCTTAGATGAGCTTGGGCCCGGCGAAGCCGGCAGCATTTCTGGGTGCTGTTGATAAATGGCTTTCGCTTTGCATTGTAGAGTTTTAACTTGCACTTACAGATGTAGTGACTGACAGTGGTTTTCTGAAGTGTTCCTGAGCCCATGTGGTGATGTCCTTTACACGCTGATGTCGGTTTTTGATGCAGTACCGCCTGAGGGATCGAAGGTCACGGGCATTCAATGTTGGTTATCAGCCTTGTCGCTTCCGTGCAGTGATTTCTTCAGATTCTCTGAACCTTTTGAGGATATTACGGACCGTAGATGATGAAATCCCTAAATTTCTTGTAACAGCTCATTGAGGAATGTTGTTTTTAAACTGTTCAACAATCAGCTAACACATTTGTTCACTAAGTGGTGACCCTCGCCCCATCCTTGTTTGTGAATGACTGAGCATTTCAGGGAAGCTGCTTTTATACCCGATCATGGCACCCACCTGTTCCCAATTAGCCCGTTCACCTGTGGGATGTTCCAAATAAGTGTTTGATGAGCATTCCTCAACTCTCTTTTTTGCCACTTGTGCAAGCTTTTTTGAAACATGTTGCAGCCATCAAATTCCAAATGAGCTAATATGTGCAAAAATTACAAAGTTTACCTGTTCGAACATTAAGTAACTTGTCTTTGCAGTGTATTCAATTGAATATAGGTTGAAAAGGATTTGCAAATCATTGTATTCTGTTTTTATTTACGATTTACACAATGTGCCAACTTCACTGGTTTTGGGGTTTGTATATTCTCTCTAACTTTTCTCAGTCATGAATGGAAGTCTCTCCACACAAAAGAAAATGTCTAAAATATCAATTACTCAACTCCTGAAACTCGCAAAGCTCAAAATGAACGTTGACATAAAACGCTAGTAAATGAACCATCAGTATTATCCATTATTGGCAGAAGACAAACACTGTTTATACAATTGTAATCCTGTCCCTACTATTCATCTGTGGCTCTTTGTGCTCAGAAGTCTAGTGCAGCGTGACGACGTGAGTCGAAAATCGCCACTTTGGGTAGATTTTGGGCACTACGGCCACTTGAAGAAAGGGAAAGCCAAACTGACCATTTGGATTGTCATCCATGATGGACACACAGGGGGGAAACCACGGCACTTGCCGCTAGGCCATGGTACAATTCATGCGCTGGTTATGGAAACTTAACTCACAGGAAGAAACACTCAACTAATAGATGTCCAATATAATGAACCACTATGTTCCATAAAGTCCTCATGCCACCTTGTGGTATCTTCTGTTATTCACTGGCTTTCAGAATAATTCTGTAATTTCGTTACTGCCGTAATTTCGTTGCCATCTAATTCTGTTACCACAAATTTTCCAGGATTAGAGCGAAGTATTAGAGAGGTTGATGTCTGAAATTCAGTATAGACATAAGAAGGAATAGAATCAATAAAATAAATGCAGAAATAAGATGACGAAGAGAACTACACTGCAATTACGGTAACGGAATTAAGTTGAAAAATGACAAAGATCACAATGAGCCCCTGGAATTGTGTGTTTCAATTTCCTGCAATGACTCACAGTCTAAAATACTTTGGCTACCAATGTATGGAAAAACAGCAAATACCAGGAAATAGCTGAATCTAAATCTTTTAGGAATTGTCAGCTTTGGAAAAATAACCTTTGATCCTTATTCTGGAGCAAAAAATAAACAATCTAAATTTGTTTACAAAATTCAAATCTAAATTTTAAAAAAGGCCATCAAAGATATTTCAAAATGGTTTTCAGTGTCTGATTTGGTAATGAGTCATCTACATGACACCTACATATTTCAAATATAAAACACTTTTTAAAAATTGCTTTTTTCGCAACTGTCATGTGGAATTGCCCTATTATTCACAAATGGAGAAAACTTGTAACAATGGTGAACCTGCCCAGCAGTGGCTGGCCTACCAAAATTACCCCAAGAGCGCATCAATAACTCATCCAGGAGGTCACAAAAGTGGTTAAAACATCAAAAGAACTGCAGGCCTCACTTGCCTCAGTTAAAGTCAGTGTTCATGATTCAGAAAGAGACTGGGCAAAAATGGCATCCATGGGAGAGTTCCAAGGCGAAAACCACTGCTGACCAAAAAGAACACCATGACTCATCTCACATTTGCCAAGAAATATCTTGATGATCCCCTAGACTTTTGGGAAAATATTCTGTGGACTGACGAGACAAAAGTTGAACTTTTTGGAAGGTGTGCATCCCATAACATCTGGCAAAAAAAACAACACAGCATTTCATAAAAAGAAAATCATACAAACAGTCAAACATGGTGGTGGCAGTGTGATGTCTGGGGCTGTGTCGTCGCTTCAGGACCTGGATAACTTTTCGTAATTGATGGAACCATGAATTCTGCTCTTTACCAGAAAATCCTAAAGGACAATGTCTGACCATCAGTTTGTGACCTCAAGCGGAACTTGGGTTCTGTGGCAGTACAATGATCCGAAACACAACAGCAAATCCACCTCTGAATGGCTTATAAAAAATAAAATGAAGGTTTTGGAGTGGCCTTGTCAAAATCCGGACTTAACTCCGATTGAGATGCTGACGCAGGACCTTTAACAGGCCGTTCATGCTTGAAAACAGTCCAATGTGGTTGAAGTAAAACAATTCTGCAAAGAAGAGTGGGCCAAAATTCCTCCGCAGTGATGTGAAAAACTCATTGCCAGTTTTTTGGTTTAGGGGGGAATTACTTTTTCACAGTGGGCAAGGTAGGTTTTTATGGCTTTTTCCCTGAATAAATGAAACCATCATTAAAAATCTGCATTTTGTATTTACACGGTAATCTTTGTCTAATATCAAAATTTGTCTGATGATCTGAAACAGGTAAAGGTGAATTCTCCAAGTTTGTTTACTTTCTGCGCGATTATATTTTTGCCTCAATTCGCGGACATTTCTCCATGATCCGCTAGCATGCCTGCCCCTGAATTCACTGTAAAAAAATCTGGGGTCTGGAGACCACACAGGCGTCACAAACTGCAAATAAACACATGGGGCACAGGCTGTGCCCCATAACATAACAAATTGGTCCGGCCAGTCACTGACAAGAGTTGACAGGTTTGCAAGCATGGGAAGGAGGGAACTATGGGAGGGAGGGACGGGCTACCTCTGTTTTGTTGGAGTTCAATTGTCAACAGAAGTAAAAGTAAACAAACTTGCATCGTGCACCAAAAGTGCGACAAATATGCAAAGAAATCAGGTAGGAGGCAAATAACTTTATTTGCAGCACTGTAGTTAGTGAGGTCATGAAACAGCTCGAGTTCACTGCCTGATCAAGCCCCCAAATGGAACTGAATAGAGATCCTCTGCATTGCTTTGTACTGGTCAGTATTGCCGTTACAGCAAACTTGTGATCTTTTTCAACAATTCTTATTGGAAAAAGAAGGACACAGAGAAATGACACATTTAGATGCAACTGGTATGATATTTACATCCAACATTGAATGGGAGAGTTTCCCCATTTAGAGCAATAAGGAAAGCAACTATTGAAGTCGAAATGTGTGAAGTGTATCCACAGCCAGAAGACAAGGTCAGCAGTATGCAGAAAGTTGCTGTTTATGGTCTTTGCTCTGCCCGTCCGATTCATTGGTTAGGAACAGATGTACAGCGAGCCGTCTCAGCCTTCTTAACCTCTGAGGCTGCAAGAGCTCTGCTCTTCATCTCTGCTCAAATTTTAATTACTTAATCGGGTTCCTAATCTCCGTGCAGTGTGAAAAACCCTCTCTTTTGCCAAGTACCAATCAACTGCTGTCTGAATATATTCATCAATCAGTGGGAGCCAGAATAAATAAATAAATAAAACTTACTCTCTTTAATGACCACATCAGCAGATCCTGCAGCTTCACTGGAGGGGCTCATTACTGCGTAAGCTGAAATTGTGTTATCTCTCAAAAATGTGTCACTGCAGTTGTCAGGAGTCTGGCTGCCAACTTGAAGGTTGTAGGATGGATGGATTCCCAGGTGGGCTGAAAACTTGAGTGTGAGTTCGTGCCTCACCTGGAAAGCTTGAGTAACTTCCATTCCTGTATTGCACGCAGATATTTTTTAATCTGAGCTCTCTAATTCACTCCAGATGAAAAGCATCTGCCAAGCAATTATTATGAAAAAAATAACAAATTGATTTATTTTTGGGAATTATTCCTGGTTGTCACTCAACTGCTGTAATGATTATGGGCATACATATACTGTCAATTAAATCCAAATCTAAGATTGAAAATCTAAATTGCTTGGAGCTGAAGGTTAGAGATATTGTCATTTGAAATATAAATCCTCCCATAAACTGAGAAAAACACTGCCATCTGTCCCTCTGTCTGAATCAATTTTTCTCCTACATTAATTGGCAGTCGATCTGAAACTGTTATGATTCTGTTGTTGCCAGGCGATGTTTTCGTTGTGTCTCTGCTTTTACCAAGCCATGTTTTGATTTATTCTGTGATGTGAATATAGGCCACTAGATGGCAGTATTTACCTTTTTTTTGTTAAGCCCAGACTGGAGCTATGTTTGGTCATGTTCTGGGCATGTCTGAGGCAAGTCCCAGAAAATAAAAAAAAAAGAGGTCTAAATGTGGGTGGAGTCTGCAAAAGAGTATATAAGGAGTAGAACTGAGACAGTAAAGTAGTAGGAGAAATTGCAAGGAGAAGGATACATGTGACCAGACCTGTCATTCTGTTTAAGACCTGTGAAGCTTATAGTGGATTTTTGCCTGTGTTAGAGCATTTTCCTCACCCAGGACATCACCAAGGAACGTATGTTACGTAAGTCATATTAACTCAATGGTAGCTTTCCTGTCTATCCAGGCTAGTGAGTTAGATTAGCTGCATATACCTTTTTAACAAAATGCTTACTTGTGTAACATTGTATAGATGCTGCCGATATGAGGCCTGTTTATTATTATTGGGAAGATGAGGGATTTTTACCTCACCTGAGATGGAGTCAACAGAGCAAGATACTGCAATCTGCGGTTTGTTTGTTTCTTAGTTGTGCACCCTTTTGCCATTTATCTGCCACCAAGCTTAAAAAAACTTAGAGACCTGTTAGCATAGGTGACTCACCACAGAACTATACTTTTTTAAGTTCCTTTGTCGAAGGTCAAGGTCACACAAAAGGTAAAAAAAAAAACGCATTTTGATTCAAAGCCTCTAATTACAGCTTTCCATTTGCCAAAAAAAAGCAAAATTCAAATTTGAAGCTACTATATGAATCTGATATCAAGAAATCAATTTATTGCATTTATTTTCTTGCAAAATGTTCAATGAAATGTAAAAACGATTTTAAGAATTTGATTGGGAACGCCCCTCTAAAAAGTGCCTCAGGTGCGGACAGGATTGCATAATCACTGTGACATCATTGGTTGACATTGCTCACACTGCTTCAGAATAAAATGGCGTTCTCGTGCATTGCTGTCCTCTTCTCTTTTTCATTTCTGCTGCAGAAGCCTCTCAAATTTTGAGGTAAATTAATTGTTTTTTTGGTGAACGAATTACTCATGGCCAACTCTGAGGAAGCAGAATTTTTTAAAATTAATATCAGACCCGGATTGCCTTGGTGATTTCTGGCGTGAGTAAAATTCATTGCTATACCTGCGCCACCCCATCACTTCAGACATGTTCAGCCATTGAATGCTTTCAATGCTGCAGTCATAAATGAATAATCATAATATCACAATCATATCTGTAAAAAGTTACCAGCACGAAGCTTGTGTCTTTTTTGCAGTCTATAGGCAACAAAAATATAGATCTCTACCATAGCAATATCAGACCACTGACACGTTATAGGGCTATGGTGACAATAAATCAAACAATCAATTTCATTTTCATCGCATCAGTATGTAGGTGTCGATGTACCAGATAGTATGCCACCGTAAGGCTGCAGAAGGCAATAGCCGGTATGAGCTAAAACAGCACAAAGCAATCGACTCACCCTGATCTTTTTCCTGTTCTCAGCTGCCCCTCGGACTTGATGCTCCTCAGAACTTGCTCCAGCAAAATCCCTTTTGTGCATTTTGGGTGTTTCTGCTCCTGGTTTAAGCTTAAGGGTGGATTTAGAGGTTGAATACGTAATTCTTTCACCAATAAATTGTAAATATGTTTGAGCTTGCGTTGCAGACAAAGGTCGACTTCTGGAGAGATAATATAATACATGGCGTAATTTGAAATCATCGTATAATTATGATTAGATGTTTGTTTCTGTTATCATGCAAACACCTAGGTAGGTGTCCATATATTCGATATAAAAATGACAACAAAGATTTCCAGAAATGCCAATTGCACAAAAAAAAAAAACAGCAAATAATTGCGGTCGAGGTCCAGACCATCCCACATTGGATTCCTAAGATCCAATTCCTAAGACTGCCGTTGGACTTGACGATCAGAACATTGCTTACATTGTCAGAATCTAAAAAATTTCTCTTTGTCCAAGGCACTGAATGGCTTTATCATTTGCTATTAATTATGCCCCGCTGCGTGATTAGCGCGAAGCAGGGTATATAGTATTGGGCTCAGTCCGTCCGTCCGTCCAAACATATAAATGTGGATATTTCATGTAAGAACCGTTGACTAGATTCGTTTCATAATTGATTGATTAAGTCAGGTCGAGTTTCCATCACGCGTGCCAACCGCCTTTGATCTGACATCAGGACAATCGATATGGTACTATCATTTATGTGCTGATTCAGATAGTTACATTAAACAGTGGTTGCTGTAATTATTTACTGTATTAAATTTGTGCCTGACATTCGGGCAACCTGCCTGTGAGGTTTCGGTAACGTGTGCGCACTGCGCGCCAGTTAGCCAAATTACCACTGCACAGAAAGTGAACCAGGTTGGAGCTGGCGAGCTTTCTGCGCAACTGCAGCGAAGACTTTTTCTACAAAATTGTCACTGCGTCTTGATGAATAAGTGACACCTCCCCCTACTACGCCGCCACACCCATCTCGGCGCATGTTCGTCTGCGCACGGTGTTGCACCTCACAAAATTATCACTGCGCGGGCTGCGCCAGACGAAATTACCACTGCGTGGGCTGTGCCACGCTACGCCACCTGCGCTGCGCCAAGAAATTAGAGCCCATAAATTTAAATATCTTAAGAACCATTGACTCGATTTTTCTCGTATTTGGTACCTAGGTTCATCCCAGTGGGGGAAAGGTACCATGCTGTTTTGGTGACCTTGACCTTCATTTCAAGGTCACAAAGCATACATTTTAATATCTTGAGAACTATTGACTAGATTCTTCTTGTATTTGGTAACTAGGTTCATCCCAGTGTGGGAAAGGTACCGTGCTGTTCTGGTGATCTTCACCTTTATTTCAAGGTCATAAGGCAGTAATTCCAATATCTTAAGAACTGTTGACTGGATTCTTTTCTTGTTGGATACGACGACCCTCAAAATTCTGATGTTTCCTGGAGGTGACAACTTGTCAAAATAAACATCGCCATGTCGATACTTAATCAACCTTTCAATTGGAAAATTAAACATTGCATTTTCTAATTGCAGAAATAACAATGAAAAAGATCTGCAAAAGTCATAATAAATCATATTAAATGTAGTCGACCTAATGAGTTGACTGTCTGAGTTTGAGTTTGTTATTTTTATGAAATGTCTCTGTGATCGAGTGGCAGTCAGCCCTTACAAATACATACGTTGGTCATGTCAAAGTTAATGACTGAACAGTGATACATTACTATTATTATACTATTTGCGATTAGCGCAAAGCGGGGGATATAGTTTTGGGCTCCGTCCATACGTACGTACGTACGTCTGTCCATCCGTGCGGACACATGAAATTGAGGCGGCGGGGGATATTGCCATGTTATTGGCAGACACATGTTATGAAAAAAAAAGTGATTTTACATTTTACTGATGGGCTTATGTCATCTGTCTCTTACATTTACTGGCATGACTAATGATTTATTGGCACTAGAATATGATTGGAGTTAAATTAGCATAGGTGTGAGTTTCAGTTTTAAGGAGAGTCGGAGCTGAGTTGGATTCTTGACAGTTTTACAACCCAGACAGTCCTCACTCATGTTCTTATGCGCCGCTATTCAGCTCCCCTCGGCATTGTCCCCCGTATTTTAATCCTCTGTTAACCAGTGTAGCATATTTGCTACATGAAGTAAAAGGGTTAACAGTCTGGAGACCCTGTTGGTTTTCTTTCTTATTGCCAAATAAACATTTGAGAATAACTTGAATAGTATGGCACTTTAATTTTTTCATTAGCATTATTACCCAATGTAGCAGATTTGCTACAATTTGGAAAGGTGGGCGAAATGTCTCCAATTTTTTTTGTCTATTCTTTTTCAAATAATGGCCCAAAATACACATTTTTGCATTGGGAAATAATTTTAACACAATTGGAAATGGGTTTAGTTAATAGAGGGCTAAGCTGTACTTTAGCTGCAGGTAGAAAGCAAAATGTATTTAAGTCCGAGAATGATTGACAAGATAATTCATGAATAATGTGCATTTCACTTCGTAGCTTGTGGAAGGCAGATTGTTGGGTTTAAGGAGAGGGCAGAAATTTTTCATCTAGCACTCCTAGCATCCTGAGCAGAACGATGACACATAACATCACGTGAATATTCCCGTTTTCTAGGGGCAGGATGTGGTGGCTCAAAAAAGAGAAATTTAAAATAAAAAATAATTAATAATTAGTAAATCCCATTAATAAGGGATGGACCATATTACAACGACAAAAACACGTCTTCATAATTAAATGGGCGAAAAGTTGGATCAGGCATGTGATTTTTCCGTCTATAGACGGAATTCCATCTATGCAGACCTGCCAACATGTACGCATTTTGCGTACAACGTACGCATTTTGACATCGAAGTACGCTGGTACGAGTTATTGCTATTTGAGTACGCATATCGCTGGATCTCTACAGTTTCAGTTTATGCGTCAGTTTAAGTTGACACACTCATCAGTTGATGCCCGGTGAGCAGAGGCGCGTATGCAAAACGAAAATATTTCGACCAATCAGAGAATGCGTGTGCCTTACCTGCCCTCCCAACCACGGCCCTCTCGGAAAAAACCCCGCTTCGAATTGAGTTTAGTCTCATTCCCAAGTTATAGGCTGCAAACCCTCTTCGCCGCACCTCTGGGTCATCATATGTTGAAAATACACCCAATTCAAACATCGGTGAAATGGTAAATTCTACTATGGATGCAGCAAATCCTGTAATTTGATTAGTAGAATACCTACGGTAGAATACCTGGCGCTGCTTGAAGAGCTGACGTTCGATTATAATGCCGTTTCACTGCGTATTAATCTCATTGTCACGGAAAGCGAACGCCATTTACTTTAGTTTGAGATAATTTCGCTTTTATTTGGGTTTGTGTTTGCAGAAATACTGTGAAACGGCCTAAAACAATGAAATGTAATAACGAAGTTCGCAAAAGGCTTTCTGACATTCGGTGTAATGTTCCACATGATTGCTTCCAAAGGCAGCGTTTGATACGCTGTTTCAAATGCACCACTAATGGCGCTTTTCCACTACTTGGTACGGGCTCTACGCTACTCTACTCGGTACCGAATATTTTTCTGGGAGGTTGTTTGCCTTGAGTGGATAGTACTGCCTCTGTGAAGCTGGTCATCATAGTGGCGCAGCACGAAACTTCCGCGATGTCATCCTCAATACGACACACAATGTAGCTACAGTTGTATCAAGTTTACATTTATTCCATCGATTTTGTTCAAGATTTTTGTGTTCAAATCCGTATTGTATTTTCTGAATTGAATTGCATTTTCTATTTGACATTGTCGTGTCCAATTCAGTTGCCCGTAAAATTGCGTGCCATCCCACAACGCAAAGCAGTTAAATCCGTAAAAGGCATGGAAAGCGAATGTATATTTCACTCTAAAGTTCACGGCAAAACAAACGAATTGTTAAAGTATTGGATAATTAAGTGATCATTGCAGAGCAGAGTTCCTCGTTGCAAATCGCAGGACATGGCAGCCATCAGAATTAATCGCTTATGCGTCATCTCATTTGTGATAACTTAAAGAGAAAAATGATTCGTTGACATGACATCCGTCGTGTTTTTTTTCTGTGCGATTTTATTAAAACGAGGCTTGATAGCAGAACTTTCTTAAGGGGAATTAGAGAACATAACTGGACACAAGACCGTCACTTAATTTCGCCATGAACGGGCCACAAGCAAAGAGAAACACATTTTCATGAATGTAGCTTTGATTAATAAGCGAAACCGTGTTTGAAAGGTAAGGCAACGCACAGTGTATCGAACAAGATGCCTTTAACGGTATAATTCGATGATTATTATAACTGCGCTAATCTTAAAACTCCTCAATCTAACTTGAATGAGAGGTCGACGACAGAGTCGTCTTTCGCAGTGACGATACACTCTGACCAATCAGTAGGCCTTAGTGTGTCACATCACTTTTTAGTACCTAGTACCCGGTTGGCTTTTTTGGAACCCCGGGAGAGCAGGTACCAGAAAAGGTGGTACCAGTAGGTACTTTTTTCTAATGGAAAAGCAAAAGAGGCGAGTAGAGTAGAGCCGGTACCGCGTAGTGGAAAAGGGCCATAAGATGAGAATGATGGAAAGTTAAACAGTGCAAGTGTTTAATGCATGGCAAATTGTATTTGTTTTGGTATTTTTGCCCATTTATTTAATTAATTAATTGATTCATTTGCAATGAATGTCCTCTGTTGACTTGCTTTTCTGGCAACATTTTCAGTTATTATTGACTATGGATTACGCAGTTATTTTATGTGTTACTAAGAAAAGCAAAGTACTACATTTCAAATTCATTTTTACTGCTGTTCTGACAATAAATTCGCTGGCTGTTTGAAGTAAATTGTATCTCTATGCAATTTTATCTACCAGTAGGGTGGGAGGTGATTGGGGGGGGGGGCGTGGGCGTGGGCGGTCAGGTTGTACTCATAAATTTTCTTCAAGGTTGGCAGGTCTGTCTATGTCATTTCCAGGGGGGGAAAAAAATGTTTCCCGTCTTGTTTTCGAAATTTTTCCGACCATAGCGCGGAAAAAAAATCTCATTTCGTTTTATTCTGAATTCGACTTTTCGATAAGCCCCTCGTAGCATGTTACGGGGACTGTGATTCTTCTTGGCCAATCAATGCTTCTATAGTACAGTATATACTGAGATGTCAGCTGTAAGATGGCGATTGTGGAAAGAAAGGACGCTGTGCGAATGAAAGAAATTGACAAATTTGTCACAAATAAGTTCCGCTGGGACTGGCTGGAAAGTGAATACAATATCACCATTAGAAAAAAGAATGTGACGACATTATTCGGCGACTTCATTCGCAAGATTAATCGGCATAGTATAGTGCACGTGGTGTCACGATTAAATTGACTATGGATCGCGTGGATTCAAAGCGCTAGAATGCCACGCAAAACGTTAGAAGCATGTTAAACAACTACAAGCAAGATAAACAAACGTTTCGCTTGATGAGACTTTTGGATGTCAACCGAAAGTAACGACACCTTACGGACTTCATCCATTGTTTACGGCCAACACTGCAAAGATTGAAAGAAAGAACCCACCACGACAACCGATCCCCGTTGCAGATAGAGTTGTCAACAATGAGGTAGATAGTGTGGAAATGATTTAGATATTGACTTGTGCATGTTTATGGAGTTTAATTAAACAAATTAATCCTGTTAATGTGTTTATAATTTATTGGCATGTTTTTAATCTATTAGGTCTAACAAGTTACTGTAAATACGTTACGGTTATATTTGCAATATATATGAAGACTGAAATTCTTCTTCAGTTACTAATTTAATTCTTTTTTAATATTTGAACTTAATAAGCATGGTACTGTACATTGGTATTCTAATATATTGAATTGTGTTAATGTGTTATATTTTATCAAATTTCTCATTTTTCTGCATGGTCGTCCTTTATGTTTTCATTTTGACTTTGCAATTTAAAATCCTGTTATAGGAATTGTCATGATATTTTTTTTCAGATTGTCTGCATGATTGAGCATGATGTTAGAAAATGCCAGCAAGAAATTGCATGCATGAAGCTTTTATACAGGTTATATTAAAAAACTGTTGAAATTTCACACTGTTTAATTATGTTCCAGTGGTTACCATAACTGTTTGTCTTTAAATAGTAATTAGACTAAAAATTCTATTTCACGGGCGGCACGGTGGCACAGTGGTTAGCATTGCTGCCTCACAGCAAGAAGGTCGAATCCAGCCTGGGGCCTTTCTGTGTGGAATTTGCATGTTCTCCCCGTGTTCGCGTGGGTTTACTCCAGATACTCCGGTTTCCTCCCACAGTCCAAAGACATGCATATCAGGCTAATTGGAGACACTAAACTGCCCATAGGTATGAGTGTGAGAGCGAATGGTCGGTGAATGGTGTGTGCGCCCTGCGATGGATTGGCAAGCTGTTCAGGGTGGGTCCCTGCCTTTGCCCGTAGTCAGCTGGGATAGGTTCCAGCTCGCCCCGCGACCCTAGTGAGGAATAAGCGGGTATAGAAAATGAATGGATGGATTCTATTTCACTAAAATCATGATTATTATTATTGTTGATTATATATTTAAATATATTGAATTAAATCATTGTACAAGTCATGAATCTGCTGTCGTTATTGATATGTTTTCTTTCAGGCAATGGTTCTTGGATTCATGGCTGAGAATTCCCTTCCCATCACTATGGCACACTAGTTGATTCCACTCAGTAAAGAACTTGCAAGGGATCCGAAGGCTTAGAATGACTTATCAATGGATCGAACAAGTGCTTCATATAAGATGAAGTATGGACTTGCTGCCACATTGGAAGAAGACACTACTGAACAACTGCGGAAAAACAAGTTTTCCTTAAACATAGATGAATCCACAAGCAACAATGTGCACAAAGTACTGTGTGTTCTTGTGAGCTACTTTTCACCTATTTCAAAATCTGCAGTTGTGGAACACCTGGCCTCTAAGATGTAATCAAAGTTGACAGCCAGTCACTCTTTGATGAAATTTCACACCTGATGGCACCAAAGAAAATTCCATGGAACAATCTAGTATCTGTTTTGATGGATTCCTGCAATGTAATGCGTGGATCTAAAACTGGATTAGAAACTTGGATAAGACAAGGACCAGCACCACATCTTGATGTCGACGGGGACACATACCATCATGTCCACAATGCAACAGGCAGGCTCAGCAAGTCATTTGGATACAACGTAGAGCAGGTACACACAGATCTGTTCAATGATTTCAAGTGGTCTACTGACCTGAAAGAGACTTTGTAGGAAATATGCTTCCTTCTTGGCGTTCCTTTCACTATGCCAGAGAGATTTGTGAATCACAGATGGCTGTCAAACCATGATGTTTCAGTTTCGAACTTCTGACTTTGGGAGGTTTACACAGTTTTCTACAATGGGTTCTTGAAGAAAACAGACAAGTCTTTGTATACGCAAGCTGTTGTTGCCATTTTTCACAAAAAGCAAGTATCTCCAGAGGCTAGGAATCAAATTAGAAAAATATGGTCCACTCTTGCCAGGAAAAACATGACAGAAGATGGGAAGAAAAGAAAGAAAAGAATCTGTGAGAAGATTTTCTACTCCAGGACAGAGACCCTGCTCACCCTCAACTTCTACATTTCCGTTCTTCCCCTGATGAAGAAGTATGTGATGCTGTTTGAGACAAAGACCCCTCTCATGCACAAGCAGTGGACCGCTTTCGCAAATTTCTATCCTGCTTTGTGAAACCAGAAGCTCTTGTTCAGGCCACCAACCTTAAAGATTAGGATATTGAGAAGAACATGTTGCGTTCAAAGGACATTTTCTATGGTGGAAGTACATCCACTATGATGAAGGAATGTCATAGGATGTCAACAGTAAAGGAGTTCGAGTAAAAGGTTAAGGAATCCTACATCAACTGTGGCAAGTATCTTCAACGGAAACTGCCCCTTGACAACAAACTCCTGAAGGCAGCTTCAGCAATTGATCCCATGGCTAGGGGACACAGCGTGACCTTGGGGCTATTGAAAACCCTGCTTTCCTTGGTAAAGAACGTCCTGTAGGAAGAGGAACTGAATTCCTACGACATGGAAGTTAGAGAATTTCAAGTTGATACTGCATTGCCTCCAGCAACAGACAAACAGGGTGGAGAGGTTCAACTAGACATCTGGAGGTCAGCACTGATTGACAAGGGAGCATATCCTACCTTGTCGAAAATGGCCAAGGCCTTGATGAGTTGCTTCCATGGTCCTCAAGTGGAAGGTGCATTCAACACAATGGGAGATGTTTTGAATGTGAAATTGTGCAGGATGGACATAGCCACCTACTGCTCTATTCAGACTGTAAAGTATCCCATCAGAGCCAAGAAAACTCTGTCCGAAGATTAGAACATCAAGCAAACGATACCGAGTGGAGTTGGAACAGACGGAAGTAGAAAGAGAACCAAAGAGACAGAAGCTGGCAGAGGCCAAGAGGAGATTTCAAGATGCCCATAAGTGTGCTAGAAAAGCCCATGTAAGGGCCATCAAAGCTAATTATAAGTTTAAAGGTTAGCTAAGCTATGGAGAAAGTGTTCACTGTTATAAATAGACTTTGTATATATCTTTCATCAAGTCAGACTGTCGAGAGACAGCCAGTAACTATAGTAGATCCATGGCAATGGTACTGTTAGTGCATGAATTCCACACAGTGGTGAACATATTTTTCATGTGACCATGTCATGGGATAATGAGGAAATTCTTGACATTTGTGTAAGTGTGAAATTCAGTGAATATTGATTTTCTTATGATATGGACCAGAGACATTCTAAGAAGGTACAGTGTTTGTTGTTGCTGTTACATGTACATTGAGGTAGGTGAAGAATGTTGAAAATTGCATGATTATATTATTGGAAATATTCTTTGCTGCTGTTTTGTGTAGCGTCATTTTTCCATGAGAGAATGCTGAAAAGCCAGGAGCTTCGGGGGGCTTCGCCACCCTTGACCCCCCACCGGGACACCGCCCTGGACCTGGCAGCCCCCAGACCCCTGCCTTATTTTCAGCCTTTTTTGGAATGGTCTAATCACATGCCTGTTGGATAAAAGTCATCCTTTAAGCTAGAGACTTGAAACTAACGCCATTCTTTTCAACAGTGCAATGTGGTTATAGCTGTTAGGGGTTGCAATGATGTCACTCTGACATAAGTATGTGAGCATGACATCACAACGTGATGAAGTTTTTGCTAAAGTTTATTTCGTGATTCTGTTCTTTAGACAATATGATAAATCTTTTCACCTTTTTAAATTTCAATTTCAGCGAGTCCTCGTTCCATTTTATTTCTTTGTTTATTTCTAAATCTCTGTGTCCACAATCTAGCGTGAGGACATTGAATTCAAAACCAAAATGTGCACCTTTCAATTCTTTTCCGAATCATATGCAGCATGATGGGGTAGCATTGATGGATTGGTTGGGGGTTAAATGTCAGAGGGGTCAAGATCATCGGTGAAAACAATACATTTTCCACTACAATTCAAAAACAGTTGCAGATAGACAGATGTTTACTATTATGAGCTTATAGAAAGTCCTATATGGCATTTCATTTCATACCATGACCTTTGACCTTGACTGACCTTGAATGGTCAAACTCAAGGTCATGGGTTTTCAGAGGGCTATTCTCAGAAATCCCAATCAAAACCTGCAGTCTAGGACCTGATTAATACGTACAGCAAGTTCGTCAAAAAATTTGTACAGCATTGGAGTTCCGCTCCGGCGGTGAAATAATTACTGACAGACAGACACGCGCATGGATGGACGAATGGGCAGACGTACTGATGACCATTTCCCCTCCCATTATATGCCAGGAGCTTTTGTAGTAGAAATACAAAAATAGCGAAAAACACAACTTCACTGGTTGATCAATATAAGTATAAAGTTTATGGAATGTTTCCTTGATAGTTTTCTGTTCTGTCCCAGAAACAAAATGTCCATTGACAGACAGACGAACAGACAGAGAAATGCACTGATAACTATATCCTCTAGAGAATATATGCCGCGGGGCTAAAAAGCATTGCCAATGATTAAAAAAGCCATTGTAGATGATTTATGCATGTCTGTCAGTTATTATTTTGTCATCTATTTTTAGAATGCGGCAGGTCATCTGCTTAAATTTAAACAAATTACTGAGCATCCCCAACGCTGAGACCCTGTAGTCCACATGGAGTCAGAGAAGGTCCGAAAATATTTTCAGGAGTTCTGCTGAAAAGGATTGTCTTACAAAGTATTATAAATTTGCTTTCGGGAGAATAAGGGCACCCATGCTTTGGCATCAACATTAATGACAGAACTCATGGACACTATCCCAGCAGCAGCTGTGATGGAGTAACAGCAAGAAAGAAATTGTGAATATTTTAAAACATTTTTACATCATACATCTGATGTTCTGATACCTTTCTTAAATTTATCTTTTGAAAATGAGAGCTTTCATGGTCTGATGCATGAGCATTACAATCACATTGGCCCTCTAACCTCATACCACCATTACCACACCTCTCCTATAGCTCCTTGCAGGGGTGCTTAAGATGAAGTGGCCTCCCATCGGGACATTAGTATTCCACATGGGGGTATTTCCCAGATTAAATGGAATGCTGCTGTGCTATTATGGGTTCATTACTGACTGAGTATCCCCAGGGAAAACCACATCACGCTGTGGGTGCACTACTGCAGAATGACCACAGAATATGCCTTATTCCGTTGTTTATATTCTAGATGTGTTCTTCGGAGAAAGAAATGAATAGCACTCAGTCAAGAAATTGACTAAGGTAAATGGAAACTGTTTATCCATTGGCTATCAATGCACTTTGATTTTGCTAATACAAACACACACACACACACACTCTCGTACAAGAAAAAAAAACAGTACTAGTCAAATTTCGGGCACACCCAAATTTTTGAAATAATTACAAAAAAAGAAACACCTTCTTTCTTCAAAAAATATCAAATGCCATTTGATTTGAAGTTGAACCTATTAAACTTCACCAAAAAAAACCAAAAAAAAACAGAACTATTACACAAGCATGAGTGTAGGACATGACTTCCCACATTTCACTAATCTTAAATTCTATTTCACATTGCCAATTATCCCATTGACGCCTGAAGTTATATACAATTAATTTTAAAAAATAATAATAATAATTTGTGTTTCTGCTTTCAAGCAGATGCGTAATTGGATGCATTCTGAATGGAAACGGTTTGCAACAAATTTGCAACAATAGGCGTCAAGGGGTTATATTTTGCAGGCTCCAAATGAACGCATTCCGCAACTATTTAAAAACATAATTCGATTACAATAAACTATCGTAAGCATAGACAGGTCATGCTTGAGTGGAGTTTCTTTGCATATTGCCTCATTGTGAGCCAAGTGTCTGCCACTACAAGGTAAGAGCAAAACCTGGTATGAATTTTCAAGGAGCTTGCTACTCAAAGGCAGTGAAAATGGAATGGATTAATTTGCGGATGTGACTTGTGACTCCCTGATCGATCTAAGGACAGACTTTTCAACCTGGCAAGCTAGATTGTTTACCATTTTGTCTTTGAGGTAGGACATCATAACAGTGCATATACATTTTGATTATTTGATATTTGACAAAATACAAATTTGCAGAAACAAGTAAAGGTTTAGTATTTCCACCTTCTTGTTTTTTGATGACACAGAAATAAATTCCTATCATTGTTTGTCGGCACTAAACCGAAATAGACAGTAGCAGAAATGGAAAAATGGGAGAATACAGTTTGTTTTTTCATCTTCAATTTTGACTGCAAATTTTAAAAAAGAAACAAAAAAATGATTCCACTTGTTGGCAGGCTCGCTCCTGCATCTTGCTGAGCTCTGCCTGGACATCTTCACTTTTCCACACTCCTTGACTGAAGAAATATTTGGAATATTTTTTTCAACTGACAGTCAAGATACAAATGTTTTGTATAGAGGAAAACTAAAGACCCACTTCTGCTGTAATCTTCAAAGTATTAACCAGTAATTGACAATGACACACTCCAGTGACAATAAAGAATCCTGTAATTTCTTGCTTCAATATGCTGTCTAAAACGTCAGTGAATATCATCAAACCCAAACATTTGATTGAAAGAAATTAAAGATATTAATATCACTTCAAAGCTGAACAGAATTCAAAGGCTTATGTTATATGTTAAATGTTAACTGTAAATATGTAAACTGAATTAATACAAAACATCAAGGTGGTGTAATTATGTTTAGGCATATTGGTTTGTCTTAGAATTTTTAGGTAGACCAGGCTGATGCAAAGAGAAGACCAAGACCTCTGACTGGAGTAAGGAGGACCAGGGCATCTGATATTGGTGTTACGGACAGGGATATCTCACAGAAGTAAGGCGGTCACGTGTGTGACAATTTAGCAAAATTGGAGTCCGTTCCTACTCATCATGCAGGGAATAGCAGTAGTGAGTAAATGAGCAAATTACACAATCATTTATAAACCTGGCCGCAATCTGATTCCGCCGTAGCCTGTCACCACCACCATCAGGATCTACCCCAGCTTTTGTCCATCTCCAGCCTCTGCCCCAGTCTCTCTTCAGCATCACCAGCCTCTGCACCAGCCTTTCTCCAACACCAGCCTCTGCCACAGCCTCTCTCCATCACCAGTCTCTACCCCAGCCTCTCTCCATCACCAGTCTCTACCCCAGCCTCTCTCCATCACCAGCCTCTGCCCCAGCCTTTCTCCAGCATCACCAGACTCTGTCCCAACCTGTCTGCATCACCAAGCTCTGCCCCAAGCTCTCTCCATCACCAGACTCTGCCCCAGCCTTCCTCCGTCACCAGACTCTGTCCCAACCTGTATCCACCACCAGGATCTACCCAGCCTTTCTCCATCTTCAGGCTCTACCTCAGGCTCTCACCAGAATCACTAGTTTCTGTCTCAACCTCTCTCCATCACTAGGCTCTGCCCCAGCCTTTCTCCATCACTAGGCTCTGCTCCAGCCTCTCTCCATCACTAGGCTCTGCTCCAGCCTCTCTCCATCACTAGGCTCTGCCCCAGCCTCTCTCCATCACCAGCCTCTGCCCCAGCCTCTGTCCCAACTTGTATCCACCACCAGCATCTACCCCAGCCTCTCTCCATCACCAGGCTCTGCCCCAGCCTCTCTCCATCACCAGTCTCTGCCCCAGCCTCTCTCCATCACCAGTCTCTGCCCCAGCCTCTCTCCATCACCAGCCTCTGCCCCAGCCTCTCTCCATCACCAGGATTGAACCTCAGACTCCCGGGTAAGAGTCAAACCCGCTGATCACACCGCCAAAGAGCCAGGCTATCATATAAAATACATATAATAAATGAAGTATATTGTATGTATATATTATTTTTTTGTTTTATTTATATTTTATCATTTCTTTCTGTCTGTGCACTTATCTTTGTTATCTCCCCACCATAGTCTGAGTCAGGGCACTCGAATTGTACTGCAGGTACTGCCCCGCTTAACTAGGGGACTGGTTTGGGAAATTGAGCCACTAGCGCATACCACTTGAAATTTTACCGCAGAGTGTCAGGGGACACATTTCTGAGAATTGCCAAGAAAACCACCAAGAATTCTTCCAACATGAGTGACCCAAAGCATGTGTCCAAGTTGATCTAGATTTCAGAAAGTCATTTTTGGAATGGCTAAGTCTATGCTAAAACCTCTCTCCAATTGAAGAACTGTTCAAATAAATAAAGACAGCTGCACACAGGAGATCCCCTGGAAATTTGAAGGGACAGTGGGATAATATGTCAGGGCCTTGATATGCTAAGTTGTTAGGGACACATTCACTATCATGTTTATTTCTTCGATAGTAAATGGTGCTTCCATTAAGTATTGGGGGGGGGGTGTATGAGCAGACTTAAACAGCGAGGGGGTTGTAGATTTTCTAATGTAATTACAATTTTTTTTCTCTTGGTTTTTGTTAACTGATGGTGTGGCGACCACAAGCCTGATTTCAGCATCATCAAGGACACCTGGGATCTCCTGAGTTGATCAAGATTGGCAGTTTGGAGTGGAACTGTGGTACGTTCTCCAGTATTTGTAGAACAACAGTTTTTCCTCTATCTTTTTATTGAAAGCAAGGTACACAGACAGTCATACAGAGAGATGACATTTTTTTTATTTTTCATATCACACATAAAATCAAAGGAAAAACAAACAAATAAATAAACATAATACCCCCACCCACCCTTCCACCCTACAACATCCAGTGCATCCCAATCTAAGGAAGTGAAATCAGTAAATTAAAGAATAGATAAAAGTTATGATATTGATAGGTAAAAATGTCATTCAGCAGGTATGAATAATTACACAAAGAGAAACAGAAAGAGAAAGTGGAGGTGGCTAATTTGAAAGTAAAGCATGAGAATGAATGAGGAGGCAGCGTTTGCTGTGCAACACCATGCAACATCCCTCAGGATCTTGTAATCATGAGTTTATGAGTTGTCAGGAAGAGTTGAAAGTTTGTTAATAAAAGACATCACTGGGTTCCAGGTGGGAAAAACCTCCAAATAGAACAGTTTACTGACCCACTAATTTTTGTAAAGAACTGTGCACCAGAGAATTGAGGGAAGTCACCCAAAATACTGTATATTAACTTCCTTTTTCCTGAAGTGTTTACTGTTCTTCATATTAAAGGTTTTGTTATTTAGAAATATCATTATTCATTTTTCCACCAGAATTTTATTATTCTTAAGGATTTTTGTTTTATGTTTTTTTTTTTCACAAGTGCCAGGGATCGAAGCACAGCTGTGTGCATGCATGCTTATACAGTACATATATACTGTACAGACATACATCCAATAAAAACAAATGTGCATTTATTTGTATAGCTTTATGATCCAGACCAGGAATCAAGAGCAGAGGCAGAGTACAGTGCACTGGTAGGGTTTATTGACAGTAATGCAGTGGACAGTGGGATGGAGCCCAGAGGAGGATAGCAGAGTTCATGTCGGATGTTACAGGCAATGTAGTGTGGGAGTTGCCAATGCAAGGCCAGCAGCGATCTGGGATGACTGCCAAATGAAGCGCACTCTTCTGAGCTGAAGTGTCCCAGGGCAGGATGGAGAAGATTAGGAAGAACGCGGTCTCAATCCCGATGACCTCAGAAGGCTTGGTAACTTGTTGCTATTAAATTGGACAGAGGAATATACTGGGAGAGGATTGAAAGGCACGCTGTCCTAATCCTGGATTCTGTGAGAAAGGCTTGGGAGCTTCTGCCTATTAACTAAACAAGGAAGAGTACTTCTGTATTTTACCATCATTAGAGATGACATTTTTCCTTTAAATATATATAAATACAAGCCCAATTTTGTAATAGTTGGGACGAAGTGCAAATTGTGAATAAAATCTAAATGCAATGACTTTCAGAACACATGAGCCAATGTGTTATTTGCAATAGAACATAGATGACATTTCTAATGTTTAAACTGAGACTTTTTTTTTTTTTTTAAATTTTACTTATCTCGAACAACAACAGCAAAAACAGAAGATAAGCTACCGTACATAAAAGTAAAAAATTATATAAATAACACAAAATATAATACAATACATCACTTGGTATTCATCAGAAGACTGAAAATTTGTAATACGTTCGAGAAGGAGCAGGAAGAAGCAAGAATGCTTATCAAGTCCTACCCCATCATTACAGTAACAGTATACTTAAAGATCGTTATTTTATACCCGAAGTAATGCTCACCAAGATATCTTTATCATTGCAATTGCAACTTTCCCCACATCATTAAATCATGATTTTTTTTTCTCTTTTTTGAGCTCCGCCTAGTCTCTATATTTGTCCATGATTAATTTTTTATATTTGCTTTTAAACTGTGTAATATTATTGCTTTGCCTAATGTCATCATCAAGGCTATTCCACAGGATCACCCCACAAACTGATATGCACATGCTTTTTTGTGTTGTGCGGACACAAGCTTGTTTCAGATTTAATTTCCCTCTCAGCTCATATCTCGCCCCTCTGTCACTGAATAATTTTTGAATGTTTCTTGGGAGTAGATTGTGTCTTGCTTTAAATATGATTTGTAGAGTTTTAAATTTTATTAGATCCATGAATTTCAGAATGTTTGATTTTAAAAACAGTACATTTGTATGTTCTCGGTAACCCACATGATTCATTAACCTTACTGCCCTTTTTTGCAGTGTGCATATTTTTTGTAAGTTGCTCCTGTAAGTATTACCCCAGACTTCCACACAGTAGCTGAGATATGGTAGAATGAGTGTGTTATACAGCATGGACAGTGTTTTTTGGTTTAGCATATGTCTAGTTTTCCATAATATCCCAACACTTTTACAGATCTTGGAGCACAGATATTTAACATGAGATTTCCAACCAAGCTTATGGTCTAATACAACACCCAGAAACTTATATTCATCAACCCTTTCTATCATTTCCTTATTAATTTTGACTTGTACCTCTGTATTTATACTACGCTTACCAAACAACATGTATTTTGTTTTGTTCAAGTTTAAGGACAATTTGTTTTTATCAAACCAATATTTAATTTTACCCATTTCTTTTGTGACCACCTCTAATAACTGATTTAAATCCGTTCCAGAACAAAATATATTTGTATCATCAGCAAAAATAACAAATTTTAGCAAATCTGATACTTTGCAAATGTCATTGATATATAAAATAAACAATTTGGGACCCAGTACTGAGCCCTGTGGGACCCCACAAGTAATATTGAGACACATTTAGCATTTTTACCCTCAAAATGAGCTTATTTAAAATTTTCTGGCAGCAACAGGTCTCAAAAACGTTGGGACACAGGCAGAAAAGGGCTGAAAAAGCAATTAATATAAAAGAAAATTTAGCAAGTAATTCGGTTAACTGGCATCAGATGTGTAACATGATTGGCTATAAAAGGGATGTCTTAGAGAGGCTGAGTCTCTCAGAAGTAAAGACGGCCAGAGGCTCTCCAACCTGTGAAGGCTTGCGTTAAAAATTGTTGAATACTTTAAAAACAATGCACTGTAAAAAAAAAAAAAAGTTGTCTCAACTGAAAAAAGTTAGTGTCCAGGCTGCCTCAAAATTTCAAGTTAACTGAATTTAAGATTATAAGTTGAATATTACCTTAACTTGTCATCTCAAGTTCAATGAGCTTAAAATTTTAAGGCAGCCTGGACACTAACATTTTTCAGTGGGGACAAATTTAACTTTTTTCAGTGTGGTCTTCAATTTCAAATTGCAAAGGCTTTGAAGGTCTCATCATCCACAGTGCATAACATCATCAAAAGATTCAGAGAAGCTGGAAAAATCTCTGTGCATAAGGGACAAGACCGAAGACCTTTACTGGATGCCCGTGATCTTCGGGCCCTCAGACACCACTGCATCACTCACCGGCATGATTCTGTCATTGACATAACTAATTGGGTAGGAGGGGAGCATCAGAGGTCAGGCAGGGGAAAGAGGGTGGGACTTTGGAGGGAGGCAGAGATGTTCATGTTCAAAATTTTACTAAGTGCTGTGCGACATGCAAGAAAGCTAAGAATTTCTTTAAGGCTTTTGAATATCTCCACCAAGATCTTGGAGCTGTAGCATGTCTCCTGATCTCTAAAAATCTCCTTGTCGATACCCACTTGGCTAAAAGGGAGAGGGACTTCCCTGACAATGGCGCGCCCATTTTCTGTGCACAAAGGAATGGCCTCTGGATACTGTACTTAGTGCTGTAGTCCAGCAGAACAAAGATGAAACAGTGCCCTCAGCCATATGGAGTGGACCCACAATATCCATAGCTATTCGCTGGAATGGCATCTCAATGATTGGTAACGGGATGAGTGGGCTGTAGTAGGCGGCCTTGGGTGCCATCTTATGCACACTGACAGTAGTCCTCTACAGCTCTCTTGATATCAGGCCAGTAGAACCAAGCCAGCATCTGCTCGTACTTCTTCTCTGGCCCAAGGAGGTGAATGTGAGTGAGATTAAGAACCTTGGTGAAATAAGGCTTAATGACAAGCAACTGGTTCACGCACAGCAACTGATTAACCCCCCCCCCCTTTGACTAACTACCCAATAGAACAGTTCGCTCTCTTTGGCAAAATGAGGATATGTGCAATTCAATTGTTTGTGAATCTTCTTGTAGTCATGACCGAATTTATAAAGGTCTTTGGCCATCTGCCTCTTTTGCACTGACAGTTGTTTTGTTTTGTTTTCTTTATGGGGCTGGATGACAAAGGAATATTGCATGTGTTTTGCCTCATTTTTATACTTAAGTGAAACAGGAAGTGATGCAATGGCTTAATATAGTTCATTAAGACTTAGTTAAAACTTCAATAAGTAGAATTTAATAACATGAAGGAACCCTTTGCACTTCAGCCCCTCAATTGAATGGAGGTTGGTACTCTCAGAAAGGACAATATATACAGGTGAAAGACGAGACTGGAGCAATCAAATCACTTGAAACAATTTATTTAGGTGCCAAGACTAACGTTTTGTCAACTAACATGCAGGAAGATGCAGGGCATCGAATCGTTAGTCTTGGGACCTAAATAAATTGTTACAAGTGATTTGAGTGCTCCAGTCTCGTCCTTCATGTGGAATTTAATGCCTGGGTTAATTTTGGTAGATGGTATGTACAATAATCTCTAAAGCTGCAGTAACTGAGTTGGTCATTTTGTAGCTTCCTGTCCAAATCCGATATAACAGTCCTCACCCCCCATCCCCAAGCCACTCACAGGAATGCACATCGGTTTCCGACAGTGGCAAAGGAGAATAGTGACTCAGTTACAATATAAGTACAATACAAATGGACACTCAGTGATTGTCGTGTGAAAGCCTCACTGAAAACATGGACCAACAACTCATTACATCCATGCAGAAACTTCAGTATGAATGGCTTTTTGAAGGTATTAGCTAGAGTTCTATAGCTACACATGCTAGTGTTACAAAGCTAAGCAACCTGCAGTCGACCACAAATGATGACGGTTCATTTATAAACGGACATTAGCAGGATTAAAAACCTCCAACAGGACTATCCGAGACTGATAAAACTGCATAACTACAACAAAGCTTATCTGTTCAGTAGAAGCAAGGGTAGCTGTTCATCACTTTTCAAACCCTTTGATTTCTTCAGTTTTCCCCATTGAAAGCGGCACCAATATAAATATATCTCTTGGCTGTCTCTTGCTTTTCCTCCTTTGTTCTATTTGTTCCTCTACCACTCATTGGCGCTTTGGCTGTTTAATTGTGTACGCTGTCTCCCATAGCGCTGGGATCAGAAGCTTCATCTGTTTTGCTATCTGCGCGTTCACAAGCAGAGAGAAACATGTCTTAATGGCGTTCCCTCCCCCCATTGGATAGAGTCAGTCGGTGACACCAGAATTTTATATGCTGCTTTATTGCAGAAGACTGTGACTTAGAGACCTGTGTTATCGACCAGATGCTCTAAATAAATGATCTCTTTCAGAATGTGGAGCTATTTAAGACTTTTTTAAAAACAAAAACAAAACTCACGCCAGCTTTAACAGTGCCATTAATTGTGAAACCTTGATATGGAGGAAATAGATTTTTCATAACATTACACATAATATTGAAAACCTCTCACACACATGACTGAAATAGGATCCTCTCACACTCATTACTGAAAACCTCTCACATACATAACTGAAAACCTCTCACACACATGACTGAAATTAAACCTCTCACACTCATTACTGAAAACCTCTCACACACATGACTGAAATTAAACCTCTCACACTCATTACTGAAAACCTCTCACATACACTACTGAAAACTTTTCATACTTACTATTGAAAACCTCTCACGCACACGACTGAAAAAGGAACCTCTCACACTCATTACTGAAAACCTCTCACATACACTTCTGAAGACCTTTCTCACATACTACTGAAAACCTCTCACGCATACAACTGAAAACCTCTCACACATACTACTGAAAACCTTTCACACGTACAACTGAAAACCTTGCACACACACGACTGAAATAGGATCCTCTCACGCATTACTGAAAATTTCTCACATACACTACGGAAAACCTCTCTCACACACAACTGAAATTAAACCTCTCACACTCATTACTGAAAACCTCTCACATACACAACTGAAAACCTCTCACACATATTACTGAAAACCTCTCATATACACAACTGAAAACCTCTCACATACACAAGTGAAAACCTCTTACACACTCTAGTGACATTATCTCTCACACACTTCTTAAACTTGCAAACCTGTAATCACCAGGGGAGTGTTTGAAGTATCCATATAGTACAACCCCAATTCCGGAATAGTTAGGAAAAAGTGTTGTGAATAAAATCAAAATGCAATGACTTTCAAATCACACCAGCCAGTATTCACAGCAGAGCAGAGATAACGCAGCAAATGTTGAAACTGAGAAATTTTTAAATTTTATCCACAGAATGAGCTCATTGAAAATTTGATGGCTGCTCCAGGTCTCAAAAAAGTTGGGACAGGGTATCTTGAATTTAGCCATTGGAATTTGATCCTACTCTTGTTTAAATCAGGCTTCCAGCTGCTGGAGAGTTTTGGGTCTTCTCTGCGGACTTTTCTTTTAATTATAGGCCAAATGTTCTCAATCGGTGAAAGATCAGGACTGCAGGCAGGCCAGTTCAGCACACGGACTATTCTACTATGAAGCCATGCTGTTGTAATAGCTGCAGTATGTGGTTTTGTATTGTCCTGCTGAAATACACAAGGCCTTCCCTGGAATAGATGTCGTCTGGAGGGAAGCACATGTTGCTTTAAAACCTTTGTAAAACTTTGCCACAGAACACGGCGCTGCTTCAGGATGATGCTCAACAATGGCTTCCTTTTTGCCTGATAGAGTTTTAGGTGGCATCTGTGGATGGGACAGCGGACTGTGTTTACAGACAGTGGTTTGTTGAAGTATTCCTGGGCCCATTTAGTAATTTCAATGACAGAATCATGCTGGTGAGTGATGCAGTGGCATCTGATGGCCCGAAGATCATGGGCATCCAGTAAAGGTCTTTGGCCTTGTCCCTTACGCACAGAGATTTTTCAAGTTTCTCTGAATCTTTTGATGATGTTGTGCATTGTCAATGATGAGACCTTCAAAGCCTTTGCAATCTAACATTTTTGAACATTGTTTTTGAAGTATTCTACAATTTTTTCGCAAACCTTCACAGGTTGGAGAGCCTCTGGCCATCTTTATTTCTGAGAGACTCAGCCTCTCTAAGAAATCCTTTTTATATCCAATCATGATACACACCTGATGCCAGTTAACTTAGTTACTTGCTAAATGTTCTTTCAGCGGATTCGCTTATATTCTACTTAAAATTTGATAGGGATCATAGGAATTTTTTTGTGAAATGACATGCAAATTTGGTAACTGCCTCTGATGAACAATATATTGGATAAATGACATGCAGTCAGACACAAAAAACATTTGCACGTGCATTTCATGACATTAAATGAGCGTGCAGCCTCACAATTTGGCTTTGACTAACACTTCACCATTTCCACTCTGACGTGTGTTGCTTATTGGTGAAAATTTGGAAGTTCCCAAATTTTTTGCATTACATTTAGCAATAACAATGTCTCCTCAATGTCTTAGATGTCGATTGACTTCAGAGCAATTGGGAAGATGCATCGGAATGCGTGGCTCTGGCTTCTCACAATGTCACGTTGCTAATGCACTTAACTTCAGCCAAAGCGTTGTGTACATAGCATGGAACCGGTGTTCAGTACCGAAAAATCTCGTGCTGGAAAACCTCAAGGTATGTCGGCCTCAAGTAGATCTCGGTAGTGTATGTAGTGTATTATCTCAGTAATGCCTCTAATAAACACACTAATTGCTGAATGAGAGGAGATACGGACGGCATTCACCCAAGGGTTGCAACAATAGAGTGGATTTCTAACTAATATATTAGTTATTGTATGTATGTAATATATGTGCACAATTGGTTTTTATTCAAGTATTCTGTTTTTTATATACATTAAAAAAAACAAATTTAATTAATAAATAAAAATGGATTTAAATTTGTTTTGCTTTATTTAACTGGTTATTCCTAACACGCTAAACACCAAAGTACATCAACATGTTTAACAAAAATACCTGAACACGAGATACAACTTGTAACATGATGTTATTGCACGCAGAGATATGTCATGACTGGTCTGTCTTGCTTTTTATTATTGGTTTTGTCCAGCTGACCTGTGTCTGCTCAACCGACATTGGTCATGTGTTCTGGCCGAGCGACAGGAAAGCTGTGGGCAGAGTAGAACAGATCACTTCCATTTCTCTTGATGAAACCCCGAAGGACATGCACTTGCAGGAGAGGAAGAGGACACTGCCATCAACAATCAGGCCAAACGCTGGGCTTCAGCCATGAGTCAGCACTGGTCTCCCAACAATCTTAAAAATGTAGTCCTCCGCTTTAATCATGTACTGGATGTGCGCTCTACAACCATATAATGTAATACAACAAAGTAAAATATTCTAAGGGTCAGTCAGATCATGGAAGTTTGTCAAGTGACGTTAATTCTCATTCTGCCCTTTTGGCAGAAAATCCAACACAAAAGCCGAGACAACCTGAGCTGAAGCAGAATAAATTTAATTAATTAATTAAAAAAGCAGATCATTTTATTCTGTTTTTCATGCTTAACTGAACTATCATGCAATTTTTTTTTACATAATACTCATTCATGAATCATAATGAAATGACATTTTAGTGAACAGTTCTGTGTGGGCTCTTAATTTAATTTCATGTCTTTCACACATAGGGAAACATGTCCAGAAATCATTGTCTTCAAAATTCCTGAATGAGAATGATCACAGGTCAGCAGGGCTGCACTTTTTTTCCCAGGCTTATGCTTTTAGCTGTGCTGTTTCCTATGCAATTCAAGAATAAATATATGATCTTGGTTTTTTCAGCCAATGAGCCGGTGGAATTTTTTTTCATGTAAGTGAAATCAAGTTCAATATTTTTTCGCAATACACGTTCTGAGTACTTCCGCCCAGCAAAGGCCTCCTACAGCAACCTGAAATGCCACCTAATTCATTGTTTTAAAATAAATAATGCTCAACTTTGCAGTGCAAGGAAAACATTCTTTTCCTTACCTCCATTTCAGGCTCCTAATATATCATTGTGGTTAATAATTCATGGCAACAAAGGGAAGGCAATGAAAAGTAGAAGTTTGTTTAAGGTCACAAGGTGTGAGAAAATAAGTATTTAGTTTAAAGGGGACCTATTTTGCTATATTTACAAGGTCATATTTTGATCTTGGACTCCGTCCAAAACAGGGTCCTTATTTAGTTCATACTGCCATCTTCAAAAAACTCCATTTGTAGTCCATTGTAGTCTCCGCCTGAAATGCCTCATTGGGGTGGCTCTTCCGCTATGGCCTCCACTCCCCGTGTGCCCACTTTCTTCTGACTGGCCAGCTCTGTGGAGGGCGGAGTTGGGCAGGACAAGGCTGCAGAATGCAGTTTTCCGAGTCCGCATCCCCATCTGATAAAGAATCGGCGGGGAAATGTCAAAATCTAAGGGTATGCTTAAATATAAATCTACTGAAATGAACTTGTTCTGATAAATAGCGGCGAAAGTGGAGGACGCGGTGCAACAGTCTGGCAGCTCAAACTTGCTATCGGCTCGGTTTGCTACGGCAACAGTGGTGAGTACAGCGGTTTTTTTTCTACTCTATAGCAAGGATGCAGGGAAAGCTAGAATCTACTCCATATAGACACATTTGTAGAACGGGTCAACATACCCAGGTGTAGACTGGAGAACGCAGAAATTTGGTGGGTCTGAGTTTAGAGGGAAACATGGACAGTGAGGAGCAGCTAAAAGTGAACCAACAGCTTATGGACTGCTTCGGTGTGTATTAGGACCTGCTAGTTCGTGTGCATAACTGTGGTGCGTCGTTAGTATGGAGAAATGAACAGCTTCTACGCTGGTATATGATGGGGGAGCGAAAGCTCCAGGCTAAACGGCCTTTAAGGAAATTGCCTTTGGTAATGGTTTACTTTTTGCGTCGGAATGACTAGCATTTCCTCGCAGAGAATGGGCGCGTTATGGATAGTGGGCAAAAGCCAGATAGAGCTTCAGTTATGTCATGAACATAATACAGGTTTTACAGACCGTAAGTTTAATTAGCGTGAACCGTTGCTTATGTGGAGCTAGCGAATCAATAACTTTTACAGGAAAGAATTTAATATTCAATTGCCGATTCGATATTCAATCGATGGCAATGCAGAGAAATTGTTTGTTAAACCGGACATGTTATAGCCTGTGCGCTTCCCTGTTGCTTTCACCGATAGCATCAGAGAGCTTGACCAGGTGTTGAAGAAGTATCAGGCAGACCCCAGTCATGAGTAAGTAAAGCAATCGTTTCACAAGCACCCAAAAACGCACCCCAAGCTTTGCAAAACCTCCGTCTGCTCTAACTGCAGCCCAACTCGGCAGACGCATACAGCACCTCTCCAGTTAGCTTCAACTGTAGTGGCTACAATCAGGCAACGTTATGATGAAACTGTCACATTGATGCTTAACGAAGTAACACAAGTGTACCAATCATAATGGCTGCTTATAAGATAACAAGGAGCATTTTTAATTAGCAGAACACGCAAACTGACATGCAGTGTCTGATAAGCGGTCATGACTTTGACTGTAATCTGTCATGCAAAAAATTGGCTTCATGTCCGGTGTGAAAGCTGCTTAACGCACCCATAACGCGTGTATTCGCGTCTTTGCATTGACTTTGAATGTAACTAAGCTGTTGCACAAAAATCTGTTTCACGTCCGGTGTGAAAGCAGCTTGACGTGCCCATAATGTGTGTATTCGCATCTTTACATTAAAAATGTATGCAATCAGTCGCGCGAGACATTAGTTTTGCGTCCGGTGTGAAAGCTGCTTAACGCGCCCATAACACGTTTTTGCTTGTTTGCATTGACTTTGAATGTAGGCTAATCTGTCCCCAGAAAAATTTGTTTCGTGTCCGATGTGAAAGCAGCTGTATGGATAGTAGCGACAGCTAGAGAGAGCTTGGTTATGTTATGAACATACTACAGGTTTTGCAGACCGTAAGTTCTGTTAGCGTGGACAAGTTGCTTATGTGGAGCTAGCGAATCGATCACTTCTACAGGAAAGAATTTCCTAATTAATCTCCGCCTTTTCTAGATTTTTATTAGCCACAACAATTTCTAGAGGGGGATGAAATTATGTCAAGGTAGTGCAGAGAAATCATTTGGTATACCAGACACGGTAGAGTTTTCACGGTAGCACCAGAGAGCT
The DNA here is from genome assembly GCA_029721435.1 of Gymnothorax reevesii. Lineage (NCBI taxonomy): Eukaryota > Metazoa > Chordata > Actinopteri > Anguilliformes > Muraenidae > Gymnothorax > Gymnothorax reevesii. Next base: position 37,374,732 of record CM056579.1, on the reverse strand, counting down.
TGCCCAGACATTTGTGAAGTATCCGGCGGATCCCGGTCATGGATAGGTGAAGCGATCACTAACTGTAGTGGCTACAATAGGGCAAAGTTATGATTAAACTTCCACATTGATGCTTACCGAAGTAACACAAGCATACCGATCAGAATTGCGGCATATAAGTTAACCAGGAACATTTTTAATTAGCTCAGCACACAAACTAACATGCAGTAGCTGGTAACCAAGCAGTCATAACCACAGAGACAAACCCATGCAATAAAGGTTTCACAGACAGCAAGTTCCGTTACCACGGACAATTGTACCAAGCATCCAAATTACAAACAAGTATTAAAAGTTAGCTTCAAATGAGGTTTATGTTCACACACCTCCTGTAGAATTTCCCCTGGTATTACTCTTGCATATATAGGACACAAACATTAGCAACAGTAACTGGCTACGTTAGCCACAGTGCTACAGCCATACTCAACTGGCTATCACGTCAGGTTGGCTTACGCAGTGAAAGCAACTTACAGCTTCTGTGCCTGAGTCACAGACAGTCACGACCGATACAGGCTTTATCTTCAGATATTTTACAAAGCCTGCGTTTGAGGCCAGTTGTTAGTGCTAACTATCGCTAGTGGTCCTGCTAGCCAGCGTAACACGTTAGCTTCACTTATATTATTTGCAAATATATCATAATATACAGCTTGTGGTTCCGAGTGCTTGATCGATGCAGCTGCTTCAGGTTTGAGAAACAGCTGAAACTCTAATCCTGTGTCCAGTGGCGTAGCGTGGAGGCGCGGGGCCCCGGTGCGAGAATGGCGCTAGCCCCCCCCCCCCCCCCCCCCCGGCCTATCCGCGAAGCAGAGGTGTAATTGTAACAGAGCTTTAGTTTTTTGAGGATTTGTACTTTACCTGAGTTCTTTTTTAAACCTGGACTTTTACTCTACAACATTTAAAACTTAAAAATTATCATTTTACTTCGTTACTTTGACACTAGCCACTTCGTTACAAATTAAAATATGAACGCAATTCATCTTTTAAGATTTATCTGGATTTAGCGTCTTCGAGAAGAACAACGGTGCTCGGCAGCAGGGTATGTTAGTGCGGGGACAGGGAGCTGCAAATTTATGCACGTAGTTACAATATTCTATCACTAGATGGCACACCCGCATCAGTTATTGGATATTCACAGAAACAATCGTCCTCTGTAGCCAACCACTTCAGCTACAGTGAGCCAGTAGGTATCCAAATCAGTAATTAAGAAAAATCAGTTTTCTGAAAAACGCAGACACCCATAATTATTAGGGCTATTAGAACCATGGACAATGAATATTTGCACTGCATTTCAACATCACACAACACGTTAGGCTGTTTGAACCATGAACAACAGTGACAATACATTGCCAATGAAAATGCGAAAAAGATCCATACGGCTGAACAGTCAACCGTATTTCCCTAACAGCACAACAGTGGCCAAATCAATAAGTAAACACATATATGGACACACATCCTGGCACAGCAGCCATTTAACCACAACCGGCAAGCTGATCACTTGCAGTAGCCTAATAAAAAACTGCACTCACCCATTCAGAAGTTAACTGTGGGTGCCTTCTGCTCTGCCAAGTCGTTGAGCAAGAGGGCAATGAGGTGGTAGCATTAGCCTCCAAGTCTGACTGCTGCGTGTCGCCGCTATCATTCACAACGCTAGCAGGAACTGCATCTGGACAAGATGACTATTTAAAAAATGCATTCAATTTCGCCAATTTGGAGTTCCGTACATCGAGCTCTTTTTTTCTTTTCTTTTTTGAGCACCGCCTTTGTGCTGCTCAACATGGTGCTCAAGACTTTTCACCTCCAATACTAGGCTAATGGGTTAGCTGATCTCACAAAAAAGAACAATTCACGAGCAAGCGCGTAGCCTACGAAGCTACGATCAGAAAGGAGTAAGTGAATGTCAACTGATTGGACAAACACATTTCCCAGCAGGCCATGTTCATTTGAAAATGTTGTGAATAAAACAATCAAATATATGATTAGTAATTGTGATTATAACTGAAAAAGTATCATTACTGCAATACAAAAGACATATATCAAAGAAAAGAGGAAAAATGGCCAATGTGTGTGTGGGAGGGGGGGGGGGGGGGGGTTGTTACCATGACTGTGTTGTATAAAAAAGTGGAGCAATATATATACTCATCAACTCGCAGAGGAGGAGATGGTAATACTGCGTTAAACAGGAGACTTGAAATGACGAAATCATAATATGCAATTTCTTTTTGTGTTATAGTAAGAGGAAGAATGGCATAGTTAATCACCGTGGGCCCTCAGAGGTCATTGGGGCCCCGGTTCAGCGCACCGGCTGCACCGGCAATACCTACGCCGCTGCCTGTGTCGAATTATCCCTTATTGACAAAGCTGTCTTTGGTGAAATGCTAAGCACAAGCAGCTAACGTTCCCTTTGGCCGTGGCTGTTTGCTGCCAGCAAACAAAAATAGCTACCCACTGATTTCTTGTGGCATCGTCTTTTGGAAGAGAAGTAGGTGTTTTTCTTTGCGTCCAAAAGTAAACGGACAAAAAGCTTTGGGAGAGATGCTGTCAAAACTGCACCTCAAATAATTTTGCGGTTCTTCTTTTGTATTTCCAGAAGTGTAGACGCTACTAAGGCATGGTACGATCTGCCGTTGTTAGTGCCTGCTAGAATAGTTTCCGGCGTGGGCAGGTCCAGTGCCGTGATTGGCTCTGGCTACGTCTGCATTACAACCTGACGTCAGGTTTTGCCCAGATCTTGCAAAGATCTCGGGAGGAGCTGTTCAGAGAGAAAATCATGTTCACAAAATCACATTCTTGGATGACGGCAAAACCTCTGTATCGTATGTTTAGAAACTTTTTAGAGGTTGAGTGTGGACAACCAACATTATAACATTACTAATATGCATTAAAAGAAGGATCAGCATAATAGGTCCCCTTTAACCTGTGGACAACACTGATGCTTTGCCAGGACTCATGAGACCATCACTGACTCTTGACTTTCATTACCTCAGCCAAGGTCGTCTTGTGATTGGTCATGTTGCGAAACCAGTACCATCTAAGGTGGCAATTTCTCATGGTGCCCTGGGTGAAGATACACTTGTCTGCTTCATGACAATGTGTGCTCACAACAACAGATTTGTGTGTATTCACAATACTGGAGAGATTTCAGGAACAGATATTTTTCATTGTCTTATTATCAGCAGGTAATAAGTGATGCATTTAATTCATGTTCATTTTGTTAATCACATGTCAGAGTTATAGTGATCTTAAAACTACCATTTGAACCCAAGTAGTTTTTTTATTTATTTCAATTAATTTAAATTATTTTTTTGGCTCAAAGAGGACACCAAAATATGACATAAATATCAGTTATTAACTTAAAGGATGCGGGAAAATAAAATTTGCCCGCACGTTATTCACTCACAGTACAGTGAATAAATTCCTCTTTGTTACAAAACTTTTCCAGTCATAACATTGTATTCTACGATTATATGCATCAATTTATTGATTTTTCATGTTTTCTGGAATGGAAGTGCGTTTGGAACAAGTATGGGCGCGTTCATACTCCATTAATGTCACGTGTGCAATACGCACAGGTTCTTTCTGACAGCGTCGTAACACGTTTCGTCTCATATGGGAGGCCTTTGCAGCAGTCCACGCAAAAAACGAAATGTTTAAAATTTATGTTGGATGTCTGCGCACCACTCCACATTACTGCGTACCACCATGCATGCCCGTGGATGGCTTTGCATTCTCCATGCGCATTAACGCACATTGCCATCTGCGCCCCTATGCAGCCTGCTGTGAAAGGGGCTTAATGAACTATATTTCTTTATAAGACTTTCATACCTAACGGTTTGATGCGTTTCCCTATCTTAAAAAATGGTCTTGACCAATCGTTATGTGGATTTTTTGTCCGATTGATAACATTTATAACTTAATAATGGTGAGAGCCAATAATTTTCCCCCACTGAAGGGCTTTGACATCTTCTCCACCACCAAAGGATACATCTTCAGACATGACTTTTTAAATAAATGAGAAGTTACGCACAAAATACTTTAAGGTGAAAATAATTGTAGCCAGCTGAAACATAAACTATTGTCGAGGTTTCTCCAATAAGCGGAGGCGGAGTCAGGGTCTGGAGTTTTTGCATCGCCCCAGAAGCGGAGCTTACGCTTTATTTCTTCTGCCATACTCATGTAAACAGAACAATTTCTTCTCATAATGGCACAACCTCTGCGCAACAGAGTATATCACGCACACACTCAAGTCGCTGATCAGCCTGCTTATATGTGTCCCCTGGATCGCTGTGATTGGCTTCACTACTCCATTCTGACGGGAGCCAATCACAGCGGCCCAGGGGAAAACCAAGCTAGTTTTTACTGCGAAATGCTGCAACAGAGAACTCCGGCGAAATCGCCACAATATTAATCGCTGCAATAATGATCCGGTTATTGTATTTGTTTATTTGAATCCAAACGGCAACATTAAATGTGATATATATATATATATATACAGGTATATATATAGAATCATGATTCTATGCCATTGAATTGCTGTCTCTGTCGCAAACCGCTCAAAGTCTGACTCAAACAGCTGACAAGAGCAACTGTGTCTTTTTCTGAGCAGCTAAGTGCTTGAATTTTTTTAAATAAAGCGTACAATTGAAATGGTGTATTATTTACAGGTAGGACCTCTTTTAGGCCTTGCAGATACGCTGTTTCTGTGTTTCCATTCACAACAGTGTATCGCCTAAATTTACATCCAGCACTATGCCCTGGTGCGGCTACCTGGAGGAGATCAGAGAGCTTTCTACTGCGTCTAATATAAGTAGTGGCAATTTGTAGCTCATACAACCCCACGTCAAAAAAAGTTAACTATCCCTTTAAAGGTTGATATCCACTCTTCTCAGAAGCTCCTCGCATACGCCTTCTCCTCAATCCTCAGATGTTTGCAACTGCAGGCGCTGCCACAGTCCACATCCCAAGAGACATCGCCAGTTTCAACCACAGCGGTGACGGTAGGCACAGCAGCAGTCATCTCTCCCTCTTCTTGATTTGTAGTAACTTCAGTGGCATTACTGGCAGTGGCACCAGCAGGCCTACGAATGATCCATCTGTCCATCTCGCGTGCTGTCTCACTAGCTCATTTTAAGTTCACATAACAGGTAGGCTAAACGATCAAAAAAATCCAAAAAAAAATTGGCGGGATTGGTGTGGGAGGGGGAAGGGTGGAGAGGTGCGACAGTGTTCTAACACTTGTGCTGGAATGCAGCCAGTGTTCTATTGCGCTAGCTTGACTGAACGGGGCAGATGAACTACAAAAAACCTGCGGTTTTAATATTGCAGGGTTTTTTGCACTCCCAACCTTAACTTTGCAGGTGCAGGAGACCCAATAACTGCCCCCTCCCCCCACAAATGGCCCCTATGCTTCTACAGGATCTTGTAATTTATTGTAAAACCTGTCTTCATCCAACCATCTCAGGACCTCTGCCCTGTAACAGCCTAGATCTTGTGCCATGATCGCTCCACCTTTGTCAGCAGGATTATTTACTGTAATCGTATCATTGGACAGTTCGCTCGGCACTTTACTATGCTGTGCTATTTTATATTCTAACTTGAAGATCTGTGAATATTTTCTCTGCCACTGAGCTGAATTAATTATGAATTGAATTGTAATTATTGTCAAATTGCTCATAACCCTTGTCGTTTTATACATCACACAATTCGTAGTGAACTTGTGCGGGCTCACTCTATACAGCGCCCTCCATAATTATTGGCATCCCAGGTTAAGATGTGTTCTTATAGGACCACAATGAAAAAAAGAGGAAAATCCAACTTTTATTTCAAGTGCATTTATTCAGTAGGAAAAAAATCCCGTGTTAAGAAATAATTCTTTTACATCAAATCATGTGTGCCACAATTATTAGCACCCCTGATGTTAATACTTTGTTAAACCCCCTTTTGCCGACAAAACAGCACCTAATCTTCTCTTATAATGTTTCACAAGATGGGTTAATACAGAAAGAGGGATCTTCGACCATTCCTCTTTGCCCAATCTCTCTAAATCATCCAGCGACCTGGGTTTCCTCCTCTGCACTCTCCTCTTCAGCTCACTCCACAGGTTTTCAATGGGGTTGTGTCTGGGGACTGAGATGGCCATGGGAGGAGCTTGATTCTGTGTCTGGTGAACCACTTCTGTGTAGATTTGGCCACATGTTTAGGGTCATTATCTTGGTGAAAGACCCAGTGACGACCCATCTTCAGCTTTCGGGCAGAGGCCACCAGATTTTGATTTAAAATGTCCTGGTATTTCTAAGCGTTCATGATGCCATGCACCCTAACATGGTTCTCTGGGCCGAGAGAAACAGGCCCACAGCATCACCGATCCTCCCCCATACTTCACAGTGGGCATGAGGTGCTTTTCTGCATACTCATCTTTAGTGTTCCACCAGACCCACTTAGAGCAATTTGGAAACAAACACTCTATCTTGGTCTCATCTGACCAAAGCACATGGTCCCAGTTGAAGTCCCAGTACCGCTTAGCGAACTCCAGACGTTTGTGGTTATGATTGTGACTGAGAAAAGGTTTTTTCCGTGCATGCCTCCCAAACAGCTTGTTGGCATGTAGATAGCCCCTGAGGGTTGTTTTGAAGACTTTGTGACCCCAAGATGCTACCATTTGTTGCAATTCTTGAGCTTTGGAGAACTTTTTATTTTTCTAACCATCCTCCTCACTGTGCGCGGTGGCAAAATAACCTTGCATCCTTGTGCAGGCTTGTTTACCACTGTTCCAGTTGTTTTAAACTACTTAATGTTTCCTCTGACAGTAGATATGAGCAGATGCAGGCGAGTGGCTATTTTCTTGTAGCCACTGCCTGACTTGTGAAGGTTGACACACATCTGCCCTACTTGAATGGTGTGTTCCTTTGTCTTTCCCACATTGAAAAGTGGATAAGAGAAATGGCCTCTGTGTCACGTCATATTTATACCCCAGGGAAACTGGAAGTGATGAATAACTAATTAAATGTTCCTATACACTCTGATCAACTTTGTAAACTACTGTAGAAATGAAAGAAATACTTCAATTACATTTACTTCCTTGGAATTGTTATGGGTGCCAATAATTGTGGAACAAATGATTTTATGAAAAATTATTATGTCTTAGTCAGGGATTTTTTTCCCCCTTAAAATTCACTCGAGTTGAAGGTTACATTTTTCTACAATTTTCAGTGTGAGAGTATGCTTCTGCAATAAAAATTTAATTTATTTATAGCTTTTAACACATCTTAACCAGGGGTGCCAATAATAAGGGAGGGCGCTGTATATCGCGTCATCAGTATGTGTGTGTTAGTAACTCTGATGCAGATTGTTTGACCAAAAACTCAGTTCTGATTCTGAATAGTTGGTGCGCTTTTGTAAAGTTAGCAATGTAGCGCTTTTTGTTTTTTTTTCCATTTGAACATCACTGTTCTTTGGACAGCAGCACCTACAAAGAACTAAATAAGGTGTGCAGATACCCCTTCTTTTGTAAAATGAATGCTTTCCCACTAATGGACAAGAAATAGCCGCTGTGCTTCTAATGGACAATTAGATCACCAAAGTTCATAGTTCACAGGTATGTTCATGAACATTATGTAAGTTGTCTGTATTCTATGTATAACCCATATTGTTCCTTTGTACTGTACCTTGCACTGAAATAAAGTCATATGAATTTTTATCATCCTAATCCTAAGCATTTTATTTGCACTTTGCCTAAAGAGCCTGCCAAGCAAAGATAGATGTCCCATGACAAGACGACAGTTACCAAGATTGTATTGTGCAGCATATGTTTGTGTTTAGTAGGCCATTAGGCATCAAAGAATATATATCAGAAATATAGACAGTTATGATGATACAGGGCTCAAGTGGATGCCAAGGTGATGACTGTTACTTTATGTACATGCTGTATTGATGCCATTTTCTCATATTTGCCATGAACATAACTTAATGCTATTTAGTCAGTTCCAGAATTGGCACATGACTGCAGATTTCAGCAGCTTTCAGCAGTGTTCGCCATTTTTCAGAATCCCAAATGGAAACCAGTGGATCGTCTGCACCTTTCATTGTGCACTAAATCATCCAACTCTGTTCCACATTTGTCAGTTTAGGGACGGACGGACGGACGGAGCCCAATATTATATCCCCCGATTCCCGCTAATCGCACGGCGGGGGATAAAAAAAAAAAAGTTGGGACAGGGACAACAATAGACTAGGAAAGTTTACTTTGTGAAATAAATACACCAGGTGGAACATCTCACAGCTAATTAGGTTAATTGGCAACAGGTCAGGATATAATTGAGTATACAAAGTCTTTGAAAAGTTAAGATGGCGAGGGCTTTATCTCTGCGTGAAAACTCCCATGGACATATAGTTTTAAATTAAGAATAAATTCTCTCAATGTAAACTTACAAAGAATTTAGGGATTTTTTTTTTCAAAGATACAAAATATAATTCCTGAGATTCTTGAGAAATTTCTGCATGCAAGGGACACAGCCAAAACATATTGAATGTCACGAGCTTAAGGCCCTCAGATGACACTGCATTTAAAAAAATGTCGGGTTAATGTTGTGGAAATCACTGCATGGGCTCAGGAACACATCAGTCAACTACTTTTGGTGAACAGAGTTAGTCACAGCATCCACAAAAGCAAGTTTAAACTTCCCCATGAAAACATTAAACCATGTCTTCGCAAAATCCGGAAATACTGTTGCCTTCTCTCAGCCCAGTCTCGTTTAAGATGGACAAAAGCAAAGTAGAAAACTGTCCTGTGGTCTGACTGATCAAAATGTAAAATTCTTTTTGTGAATCATGGATGCTGTATCTTCTCGGCTTAGAGCAGGGGGACCATCCGGCTCATTATCAGCGCACAGTTCAAAAGCCAACATCCAAGATAATATGGGGGTGCATTAGTGCACATGGCACGCTGAATAATTTTGTATATACAAGTTTTGCAGCTACATATATTGCCATCCAGATGTCTTTAAAGGAATGCCTTGATTACTTCTGCAAGGCAATGCTTAACACCATATTCTGATTGCACAACAATGTCATGGATCTGTAGTTAGAGCCTGGGTGCTAAACTGGCCTGCCTGAAGTCCAGACCTGTCACTCACAGAGAATATTTAGCGCATTATGAAACAAGACACATGACACAGGATGCTGTGAAGCGTGGGCAGCTGAAATTCTGCATCAAGAAAGAATGGGAAAATATTTTGCTTACAAAACTAAAGAATTTGGTCTCTTCAGTTCCCAAATACTGCGTGAGAGTTGATTAAAGAAGAGGTGATGCAACACAGTGATGAACAAGCCCCAATTCAAACTTTTTTGAGACGTGTTGCTGGCATCAAAGTGAAAATGAGCAAATATTTTTCAAAAAACAATTTCTAAGTTTAATCACCTAATATGTTGGCTTTATACCATTTTCAATAAAATTTATGGTTTAAGCGATTTTTTTACATTTTAAAAAGTGTCCAAACTTTTTTGGAAATGGGGTTGTATTACCACCTCCATGTTTTGCAGAAGGGGTTAAAGAGTCATTTTTTAAATACTCTCCAGCTCAACGGCGCACATAAGTTCTGCGTTTGGGTGAGGAAATTTCTAATTTATAATAATCTAATTATTTGGTCTAAAGGACTTTTTCCCAGTCTATTGGGGTCCAATGCTTGAATTTCTTGGCAAACTCAAGTCTTTTTTTGATGCTGCCAGCTCTTGGCAGCAACATAACTAATCAGACTATTTTCACACAGGCATCTGGAAATAGAAGATCTTGATACTTTCATCTCTTCACTATTAATATCATCACGGAGTTGTTGTGCTATCAATTGCCAAATTTCTTTTCTTGTCATACAAAGGTAATGAACATCAGAGGCACTTATTTTCCATTTTGCAGCTGTATTGCCACTAGTTTTCTGTGAACCAGTCTTAAGCACTTGATGTTACTCACAGTGCCATGCCAGCATTTAACATCCTCAACATCATGTAAAACCTTAATGCAGCAGCGAAGAATAAGAGAGCTCCTTCTTTCATGCCATCGTGTTTAAAATTATGACACAGCCCAAAAGTTCATGTCACCTTATTGTAACGAACAAAAACAGGATTGTAACATAAGAGACAAAGGCAACATAAGATCAAGGGGATTTATTAAACAAACAGTTCTTTACGCACAAAACTAAAGTACGGAGTAAGGAAAGTACGGAGAGGAAAAAATAGGCAAAAAGATACAAAACAAAAGGTAGAGTAGAGCAAAAATTAAGCAGGATGCAAAAAGATGTGGTGGCCAGGCAAAGCTCTACGCTGATAGTCAGGGCAAAGCTGGTTTTAAAGACCCGACTCCACCCACTTCCAGTCAGGCCTCACCTGTAAGAAATCAGGAGAGACAGGCAAACATGCTGCCTGGCAGCCAGTCAGATACACAGGAAGCCACCAGCAAGGTCGTAACACTTATACACTGGAAGAACTGACCATCTGAGGTAATTTTGCAGAAAAATTTTGCCTCAAATACAAACCCCAATTCCAATGCAGTTGGGTTGTTGTGTAAAACCTGAATAAAAACAGGGCTATATTCAATTGAGTACACCACCAAGATAAGACATTTAATGTTCAATCTGATAAATTTTGTTGTTTTTTTGTATATATTCACTCATGTTGAATTTGATGCGTGCAACACATTCCAAAAAAGCCGAGACAGGGACATGTTTACCACTGTAAAATCACCTTTACATCACTTAATAAGTGTTTGGGAAGTGAAGACATAATTGTGGAAGCTCTGTAGGTGGAATTCCTTCTCATTCTTAATTGATGTATGACTTTAGTTGCTCCACAGTCTGGGGTCTCCGTTTTCATATTTTGCACTTCATAATGTGCCATGCATTTTCAATGGGAGACAGGTCTGGACTGCAGGTAGGCCAGTCAATTACCTACACTTCTTTACTACGAGGACACGCTGTTGTAACGTGCAGAATGTGGCTTGGCATTGTCTTGCTGAAATAAGCAGGGACGTCCCTGAAAGATGTCGCTTGGATGGCAGCATATGTTGCTCCAAAACATGTATATACCTTTCAGAATTAATTTTGCATTCACAGATGTGCAAGTTACCCATGCCACTAGCCCATGATAACAGTCTGGAAGGTCTTTTTTCTCTTCAGCCCAGAGGACACAACGTCAGTGCTTTCCAAAAACAATTTGAAATGTGGACTCCTCAGACCACAGCAGACTTTTCCACTTTGCGTCAGTCCATCTCAATGAGCGTGGGCCCAGAGAACCCTTAGGTATTTCTGGGTGTTGTTGATATATGGCTTTCGCTTTGCATAGTACAACGTTGTAGAGTTTTAACTTGCACCTGTAGACGTAGCGACGAACTGTGTTAACTGACAATGGCTTTCCGAAGTGTAATATCCTTTACAGAATGATGTCAGTTTATAATGCAGTACCGCCCAAGGGACAGACGGTCACAGACATTTAATTTTGGTTTTCGGCCTTGCCGCTTATGTGTAGAGATTTCTCTGGATCCTTAAAATCTTTTGATGACATTATGGACAGTAGATGATGAAATCCCCAAATTCCTTGCAATTGTGTGTTGAGAAACATTGTTCTTAAACTGCTGGACTATTTACCCACACAGTTGTTCACAAAGTGGTGAACCTTGCCCCATCCTTGCTTGTGAACGACTGAGCCTTTTGGGGATGGTCCTTTTATACTTATCCATGACACTCACCTGTTTCCAATTAACCTGTGGAATGTTCCAAACAGGTGTTTTTTTTAACCTCAACTTTCCCAGTGTTTTATTGCCCTTGTCCCAGCTTTTTTTAGAATGTGTTGCAGTCATCAACTACAGAATGAGTGAATATTTCCAAAAAAAAAAATCAAGTTTATCAAGTTTGAACATTAAATATCTTGTCTTTGTAGTGTACTTAATTTAATATAGGTTGAATAGGATTTAGAAATGATTGCATTCTGTTTTTATTCACGTTTTACACTACGTCACAACTTCATTGTAATTGGGGCATGTAAGTTAACAAAATTTTTTGCGTCAGTAATCATGGAATAAGCCTTGATACATGCATTCAAGAGTAACGAAAATTGATGTTTTCAGTGTTTCTGTTTATCCATACTTTTACCTCAATATACAAAACCCAAAACCAGTGAAGTTGGCACGTTATGTAAATCGTAGATAAAAACAGAATAAAATGATTTGCAAATCCTTTTCAACTTATATTCAATTGAATACACTGCAAAGACAAGATGTTTAATGTTCAAACTGAGAAACTTTTTTTTTTTTTTTGCAAATAACTATTAACTTAGAATTTAAAGGCAGCAACACATTGCAAAAAAGTTGTTACAGGGGCCTTTTTACCACTGCGTTACATCGCCTTTCCTTTTAACGACACCCAGTAAACGTTTGGGAACTGAGAAGACCCATTTTGTAAGCTTTTCAGGTGGAACTCTTCCCATTCTTGCTTGATGTACAGCTTAAGTTGTTCAGCAGTCCGGGGTCTCCGCTGTCGTATTTTACACTTCATAATGCGCCACACATTTTCAATGGGAGACAGGTCTGGACTACAGGCAGGCCAGTCTAGTACCCGCACTCTTTTACTACGGAGCCATGCTGTTGTAACACGTGCAGAATGTGGCTTGGCATTGTCTTGCTGAAATAAGTAGGGGCGTCCATAAAAAAGAAGTTGCTTGGATGGCAACATATGTTGCTCCAAAACCTGTATGTACCTTTTAGCATTAATGGTGCCTTCACATATGTGTAAGTTGCCCATGCCTTGGGCACTAATACACCCCCATACCATCACAGATGCTGGCTTTTGAATTTGGCGCCTATAACAGTCCGGATGGTTCTTTTCCTCTTTGGTCCGGAGGACATGACGTCCACAGTTTCCAAAAACAATTTGAAATGTGGACTCATCAGACCACAGAACTCTTTTCCACTTTGCATCAGTCCATCACAGATGAGCTTGGGCCCAGCGAAGCCGGCAGCATTTCTGGGTGCTGTTGATAAATGGCTTTCGCTTTGCATTGTAGAGCTTTAACTTGCACTTGCCGATGTAGCGACAAACTGTAGTTACCGACAGTGGTTTTCTGAAGTGTTCCTGAGCCCATGTGGTGATGTCCTTTACACACTGATGTCGGTTTTTGATGCAGTACTGCCAGAGGGATCGAAGGTCACGGGCATTCAATGTTGGTTTTCGGCCTTGTTGCTTACGTGCAGTGATTTCTCCAGATTCTCTGAACCTTTTGACGATATTACGGACCGTAGATGATGAAATTCCTTAAATTTCTTGCAATAGCTCGTTGAGGAATTTTGTTTTTAAACTGTTCGACAATCAGCTCACGTATTTGTTTACTAAGCGGTGACCCTCGGCACATCCTCGTTTGTGAATAACTGAGCATTTCAGGGAAGCTGCTTTTATACTCAATCATGGCACCCATCTGTTCCCAATTAGCCCGTTCACCAGTGGGATGTTCCAAATAAGTGTTTGATGAGCATCTCTCAACTCTCTCAGTCTTTTTTGCTACTTGCGCCAGCTTTTTTGAAACATGTTGCAGGCATCAAATACCAAATGAGCTAATATTTGCAAAAAATTACAAAGTTTACCTGTTCAAACATTAAGTAACTTGTCTTTGGAGTGTATTCAATTGAATATAGGTTGAAAAGGATTTGCTAATCATTGTATTCTGTTATTATTTACGATTTACACAACGTGCCAACTTAACTGGTTTTGGGTTTTGTACTTATAGGAATTTTTTTGGTTCCCATTGCCTACAATAGTATTTATTAATGCATTTTTCCCAAAATGAGAGAAGTAATATATTCGGACTCCTTTTCGACAAAAGTTGTGGTGTATCATCATCATCACTGCACACTACTGTAAATATTACTATGTTCATGTGACGGTGCGTTCAGGAACCACACGCAAGAGAGGGAAATCCAAAAAAAAAAGGTATGCCTTTAATGAAGTCCGAGTCAAAGCAAAAAAACACGAGAATTGCCAAGCCACAATACGAAATCCAAAAAGGTGTTGACTAGATAGGCAGGTGTCAGAACCAGGAAGACAGATGAGCAAAGGTACATAGACGATAGGCAACTAACAATAGTTTTCCCCCAGCCTCGTGTGTGCTGTGCCCACGTCTTGTCTGCCCTTTGTCCAAGTCTCCCAGTGTTCCCGCCAGTTTAGTAAGTTTCAGTTTTTGTTTCCTTAGTCTAGCCACTCTAGGAGTGTGTACTTCTGTTTCCCCCTGCCTTGGGCAGTGTACCTTAGTTCTCCCAGATGTTCAGTACATGTGCACGGTGTTTTGTTTCCCGCCTGTCTGCCATCTTTTCCCTCGTGTTGTGTTCAATAAACACTTTGGATCCTGCACCTGGTGTCCACCTGACTACTTCCTTAACAAGTCCATCTTTTAAAATGTCCAAAACCTGTGCAAAGCCCTCCCTTGAAGACCAGAAATGTTTTCAGAACGTCATCAGTTCTATTTTTGTCAGGATCTGCATAATTCACACGACAGGCCCTTTGTTGCCTCGCATTGACGAAATCCAGAAGTTTTCTCACATTTTCGATACGATTTAGGTAGGCACCCATCTTTTCTTCATTGAAATTTTGACGCAAATTACCAACTTGCTAAGGAGTCTCATAAGAGAGCTTTGGACCATCCTCAGGGTTAAACGAGACCCTAAGCAAAATAAAGAAATTCCTATCCCATTAGGTGCATTCTAGAATTGACCCTACCTTTCACTAACAAAGCGTTTTGAGGGAGCCCTTTATGCAAAAATAAAGGTGGGTTGTTAAATGGCTTAAGGCCGCCTTTGGAGGAGAGCAATAGATTAAAGGGATCCTTTTTCATAAAGGTCGGTTCTAGAATATGGCTGTCTGTTTTATTCTGCCCCTGTGGGCATTCTTGGTTATGTTTGTGCGTGCTTCAATAAAACATTTTGGAGAGTCCAAATTTCCCAGCATTTTTTTTTGCCAGAGTCATATTTGCTTTTACAGCAGTGTTACAACTTCCTTCTTTTGACCACTTTCATTCCAATATACCCTTCCATTTCCCTGCATTCTTATTTTGTTACTAAAGGGCCACTGCATCATGAGTGAAAAAGCTAATTATTGTGGAATTCACAAAGACACACAGCTTCTACTCTCATGTCAAAGTGGATTTAGTGTAGTTTGGTTGTTATGCGGATTAAGAACTAAAGAAGGCTCTTATCTCTGAACTGCTACTAAGATAAGAACATCAGTTTCAACATATCTGACAAATCTGAATAATGCTATACATTTGAACCTATGGGACTGCATAGTCAGGCTGAGGGTGATTCCGACCATTTTAAATACTATTTTTGTTATCATAGTTGCATCATAAACTTGCTTATGCAGGTAGAATGCTGAGCCCTCAAACTTTCAATCAATATATAGCTCTACAATGTAGTACAATTATGCCCAGTGGCCCGCCCTCAGGCTGATATTCGCAGAAGGGTTAATGCTGCAGAGAAATTAGTAGGCACTGCCACCTCACTGCAAGGCCATGGGTTTGAATCCAGCCTTGGGCCCTTCTAGGTGGGTTAGCTTGTTCTCCCCGTGTTTGTGTGGGTTTCCTCCAAATACTTTGGTTTCTTCCTACAGTCCAAAGACATGCATGCCAGACTAAATAGAAACTCAAAATTGGAGCATAAAATGGACGGAAAGACAGAGAAAAATTTTAATTATTGGTGATGTTCCCATTACTTTTTGTTCCACATGCCTAAATGTGCAAATATATTCACTACATTCCCTGCAAAGAACGTATTTGGTATTTTACTTCAACTTCAGTGGAAAAAACAGTCATTTATTATATTCTGTCCCCTCCCGTGGCCATCATTACTGCAGTGACATGACTGATGTGTATCAGGCTCTGTTCAATAATAACTTGATAAAAATTTCCCAGATATGGCACAATTTTGTAATGCCTCACTATTTTATAGCTCGAGACTGGAAGTAATCAAAGGAATCAGGGTGTATAGCAGAATTCAGCCTCCAGAATAAGAGTGTGCCAGAAGGTAACGTATCAATGGGATCATAAGCAGACAATTACTGCAAGACTGCTGTCACAGAGGTAATTGTCAGTAACATTCAGATTCAGCTGTTCAGAACCAGAGGCAAAGACACCTGCTTTTATTTCAGTCAAGATCTCATTTCCCTTCAAATTATGACTCACAATGCATTCAGCTTTAGGAAGCTCAGCCTCAGTGAGGAAGGGAACAAAAGATACTTATGAAAGCAAGGAATGTGATGGGTTGCAACCCTGAGTTGCAGGTTAGTGTATGGGGGTAGTTGAAAACTAATTACATCCTGTCTTCCTGGCTAACTATAATTGGCCCGACGTCTGACTACATCCTTCAGAGCGTAGCGCATAGCAGAGAGGATCAAGGAGATTATTCTCATGCACAGAGAGAAAATATAACTGAGAATAAGATTTATTATGTGATCATTTACAAAAATCATGAAGAAAACCAACAGAAAGTACACTCTTTAGCGCACTTCATTTCGGTGAGACCAGTCCCCCTGGAAATGCAGCGTCTTTACCATTACAAACGCTGAGGTAATGGATTTGCCCCCGATTGTCAGTCTATCTGCTCGTTTGTAAGCAGGATTATGGAAAAAAGTTCTGGACCCGTTTTGATGAAAAATTTTTGGGCAGTTGAAAATGACGGCAGTTAGATGACTTTCACAGGTCGAGGTAAAAACGTCAAGGTTAACATCGCAGAAACGGTCAAAATGGTTACTTTGGCAGAGATATGCAAGCCTTAATGAGATTTGGTTAATTAACTCTCTAAAGCCCGACATCCTCCTATCGGTAATGCCCTCGTTACAGGATTTGCTATGGCGTGCTCTGAGCCTCTCACCCTTGAAGTTCCCCTATTACGCTGTATTTAGTTGTTTAAAATATGTCCAATGGGTCTTTAAAATAATGTTTAAAATTCAGTTACAAAAAAAAACGACACACATCCAGGCCCAGTGAGACCTCTTCTCTCACCCCGTCTGTCCCAGCCTGAAACACGAGCCGAGGGCGGAGAGGCTATGCTAATGAGGCGCTGCTCTGATTGGCTGCCTGGCCGCTTCGATTCCGGTGGGGGTGGGGGTACTGTAATATAGTAATGTTATATACCCGCTTAGCTATCCTGTGGAAATTTTGTTAAAAGCTCCTGCTAACCATTTCCACCATAACAAAACGTATTCCAGCACCAAGCTCCTAAATTAGTTTGCTGCAAAAACACAAAAACGGTGTGTGTTGCTTATGTGGAGCAAGCAAATCAATAGCTTCTACTGAAAAAAAAAAAATCCATTTGCCCTCTCTTCTTTTTTGACTTTTTATTCACCAGAGCAATTTTCAAACTTGAATGAAATTCCGCCATAGCAATGCAGAGAAATCGTTTGTTATACCAGACACGTTGTATATTCCTTTCACCCCGGTAGGATCAGAGAGCTAAACCCACACCACGGCAAAGTCCCCGGCTGACCTTGGTCATGGATAAGTAAAACGATCGTTTCACAGATGCAGTAAACAAACCCAAACACGTACCCTAATCTCCACAGAGCCTACCTCTGGTCTAACTGCAGCCTTATCAGCCCAACACCTCTCCAGTTAGCTTCAACTGTAGCGGCTACGGTCAGATCACGTTATGATGAAACTACCACCGTGATGCTAACCAAAGTAACACAAGCATACCAATCTGAATGACTGCATATAAATTAACCAGGAACATTTTTTAAGTAGCACGGAATGCGAACTAACATACGGTAGTAACCGAGTGGTCATCATAACAACAGAGACAAACGTTACCCTGCAATACAGGTTGTACAGACAGTTACCATAAACAGTTGTACCATGCATATAAATTACAAACAAATATAAAAAGTTAGCTTCAAATGAGGTTTATGTTCACACACCTTCTGTTGAATTTTCCCTGATATTACTCTTGCATATTGTTGCTTTACTGCATGGTTGAAACTTACTGCTGAGACGCATATGCAGCGTTGTCTTTTTCTTTATTGACAGTCTTCGGTGAAATTCCGAGCAAAAACTGCTAACGTTCCCTTTGAGTGTAAGCAACTCACTGATTTCTGGTAGCATTGTCTTTTGGAAGAGAAAATAGATGTGCTTTTGTTGTATCCAAAAACCATGGATGAGCAGCTTTGTAAGACATATTGACGAAACTGCACCTCAAATGATCCGCTGTTCCTTTTGCTGTTCTTCTTTTGTATTTCCAAAAGTGTAGGCGCTAGTAAGGCGTAACATGATCCGTGGTTTTTTGTGCCTGCTAGAATAGCTTCCAGGGTGGGTAGGTCCAGCGCCATAATTGGCTCTGGCTAGGTCAGTACTAATTGGACGACACAACCTGACGTCGGGGCGAGCTGTTCAGAGAGGAAATCACGTTCACGAAATCATGTTCTCGGATTACGGCAAAACCCCCGTATCTTATGTTTAGAAACTTTACAGAGGTTGAGTATGGACATCCAACATTATAACAACATTACTTGTATGTATTAAAAGAAGGATCAGCATCATAGGTCCCCTTTAAACGTATAATTGCTTTCAAGCTGTCCCTGTTTAAGATCACTTGATTAATAATCACAGAATTTATTTACTGAATAATCAAGACCAATGTATCAGCCTGTATTTGAGAAACTATTGATAAATGACAGATAATCGATAGGCAACAATGACAAGATACTTTATGGTGATTTTTTTGGGATGGAGAAAAAAATATACTTCAATACTTTTTCGAAATTCTTAGTCTTAGCAATTTTTTTTTTTACAGTGCATCCTAATTTACTTTAAGATTGCATTTAATCAAAATATGTTCAGCATTCAAAAGAATAAACTATATTTGCGGGGAAATGCAGCTTCACGTACTGTGATAATTTATTAACCCTCGTCCAACCAAGGGTTTTTCTACTAAAACCCCGACCAACCCCGGAGTATTTTTAAAATAAGCGATAAACTTAATCTTTTTTGGTTTCAGTGTACAGCTACAGATGTCCTCTCTTCAAATAAAGTACAAATAAAACACATTTCAACATTATGACAAATATATACCCCTATAGACTATATACTACACATACACATATCAAAAGGCTGCATATCCCCATATGATGATAGCCCAAGAATATACCTAGCCTATGCTCCCTATCAGTGGCGTGCACAGACATTATGGGGGGCAAGTGCTCAGGGGGGAGGAGGAGGGCACTTTTTTGCACACGTGGAACATGCTATCATAGTGTGAGATTAAAAAAATAAAATAAACATTACAAGCACATGTTCAATGCAATTCATGACTACTTTCATTCATCAAAAGAAGGCACATGGGTCGCCTGATTCTTCTTTGTGTTCATTTATGTTGCCTAACAAAACCTACACAAAAAAAAAAGTTCAGCTTAACAGATAGATTTGCAAAGTCGACCGACATTGTTTGTGGTGGTTAACCTCACGTTATCTATCATTGTTTGGGCTATAGCATTAAACTAGCTAATCAGGTGACCAGTTGTTTGCTGCTGTATGAGCAGTGGTGTACCGTCAGATGCCAGGAAGGCCTTCAGTAACATCACCCTTTCCCGGATAATTGCTCTTAAACTGTTTGCGATCAGGTTTGATTGATTAACAGACAGTTAACAGTTAATTAACAGAATGGCCACCACCATTGCGTGACACGTAATGATTAAGAAATGCTAATTACAAAGCAATTGCCTGTTGGCTATGTTGTTGATGTGAATCCGCAAGGATGACAATCTGCAAAAAATCCGTAACTTTCGCGGACTTCACAGCAATTACTTTTGTCTTCACTCAGCTGTGCTACTACGCACTTTGGCTGTCACATTCAGAGTAAATAGAACGGATTCTCATGGCTAATTGCTCAATGAACGTCGCAAATTAATTTATGCAAATTCAGAAATTATAAATACGTAGGATATTTTTTCCGTAGCCATTGGTGTGCAGAAGTAAGTTTAACGCCGTATAATTTCGTAGTGCAATGTATAACACGGCTTTCAAAAACAAGTTAGATTCTCGTCGGTTCCTCCAATCAGTCTGAACAACGGTTGCTAATCGGGGAGGTGAACTGCGAGAAGTGTCTGTCATTAAGAAGTGAGAGGTGAGGTTATTGCTGGCCCTGTGTTTCTGCCGACGGACCGTCACTGTGCGTGAGACAAGCTACTGCACAACAAAATGATTACAGGTTGGGCTTGGAGGGCAAACTGTACGATTTCACTTGATCTGTGTGTTACCTGGCTGGCAGGGCACAAGACTGTGGGGTCCAGTCGCTCAGCTGATATGTACTGCGCACACTGCGCGCGTGTTCACGTGACAAAGGAAGAGAGGTCAGAAGTGCGTGAGGAGATGGCCCATTTCGGGGCATTTTTTTCAGTAGTTTTTAATCACACCGCTTTTATAAAAGATCATTTCAACATTGGCCCCACTAAAGAGTTAGTAATAATAATAATAATAATAATAATAATAAATATAATCATGAAAAAAAAAACGAAATTTCAAAAGGGCACTTTCATTGATAAAGGGCTAAGGGGCAAGTGCTGTAGCACCACCTAGCGTCTATTTGTGCATGCCACTGCTCCCTATTTCTTTATATATACATGGACGCACTAACTAAACATTGCCACTTTTACATACAGGTATACAAAAAACCACACGGTTAGGCTTACATATACTCCCACCCAAAACGTACACACCCCACCCACACTTACACCCACCCCACACCCACATACCACTAACACAACAAACTTTACATATACTCCCACATAATCCCACATTCATCCATCCAAAAGACCCGAAATACTACATCCATAATGCAAGTAATTTCACTTTCATTTATAAGAATATGAACAATAAAAATCAACTTACCTTGCAAAATGATGATTCAAGTTCACCGGACAGATGTACAAATATCTTAAAAATCTAACTTACTTGCATAAAACGTTTATCTATGAATTGTGAGAACAACTTTATGAACAATTCAATGAACTTGTATAATAGTAGGCCTATAGCACAGTATAAAAATAGTATACAGTACAGTAACCAGTCAAACACACAAGTAAAAGTATGTCAGTCATGCACTTCTAATATTATTAAGAGAAGATCACTTCAAGGTTACTGGTCACTGCTAGTCATTATAATTCCAAGATTTACAGATGCAAGGACAAGCTACATCAATAAATCAATAAGGATGACAATCAGTGTGGTCTACAAAGTTCATCGAGCATGAAACATAATAATAGCATACTATTTGCAACTAATTTGTAAGCATATTTTCTATCAAAAACAGGCAAAAATTGACGCTGGTGGCAACCACCTTCCCACCCTTCCACTTTGACGGCCTACCCTACCCCCAAGGGATGAGATACCCTCATCCCTTTTTCATGAAAATGAGCGCAAAGGATGAATAAACAATCACCTGGAAGCATTAGATCATATCTGTTAATGTTTTTGTCCAAGGTTAAAAACCTTGGTTGGACGAAGGTTAAAATACCATTGTCTCTTACTTTGAAGCGCTGGTCTGGAATAATTTAGTAAATTGGTTATAACTGCATCGTAAAAGTCTGACACATGGCATGCATTTAAAATCATTCAAAATTCATGCCATGCATCGCACTTTAATGGCAACAAAATCACTGAAGTTTTATATTCCAGCTTCTGGGAGAGTTGAGGGAAGGCTTCAATATGAGATTGTATGAACGGTAATTATTGATTAATAAGAAATTAAATCTAAACATTTTTTTCTAAATTCCATCTTCAGCAGCATTTAGTATATAACATTTTGTACTCCAAGATGGAATTACTTCAACTGAACGATTTAATACTTATTTGCTGATTAGGAAACATAAATGGGAACGGGTTTGGAGACGTCATACGCTTGAAGGTGAGATGAGAACTGGCTGTCCGATGGAAAATCCAGAGTGGAAAAGGTTTAAGAATGTTCTTAGTAAAGGCAATTCATAGATTAAGCCTTGTCCCCTGTAGTTATCGAATGCATGTATCATCAGCAAATACTGTGGCTGAAATACAGTGAGTGCCTTTTTAGTCAAAAATGCAGATAGGATTGTGGTTTTATTTCTTCCCAATCTCATAAATCTGTTACAGCGGTCATTAGCAAAGAGTCTAAAAAGGTAAAATCATCTGATAGTTGAATGACGCCGGAAAAGTTAATTAAAATATGCTAGATTCCTTAAGTATGAGCATTTTCAATGTGCAGCCTGTATACTTGTTTTATATGAGGTATATTATAAGACTGTGAATCAGATATAAGCCTAATAAGCGGTGTATTTTTGTCATCATGTTGGTTGCTTTATTTTTATTTTTTTGCTTTATTTTGTGGTTATATGGCATCATGGTGGTCTGTGGTGTGTACACGCATCCGTGAACTTTTTGCCATTTCAGTGCTCTAGCACCTTCAGTTTTTCACAGACCCCTTTCATATTTTGTATGCATGTATATAGGATGAAAATCTGGGCCAAGTTTGATTTTGGCTATGTTTGGCCAAGCTTCGGTTCGACGGTGTTTCATGTGACATCGGCAGTGTCGGGCATATCGTGGTGAACTCAGATTTGGTTATCCGGTATTAAGCAAATAATAGGCCACATATTTTTTTGAAATTGACCTAAAATGAAGGAAAACTAAAGTTGTGACACTCCGTTATAAACAGGCCTCACTGACTAGAGTTTTTACTGTTTTATTTGTATTTTTGTCATGAATGTGCAACACTTAACCTCTTAAACCTGAACGCCCCCGGGACCGGGGGCAATCATTATGCATAATAAATACAGCATGTCTCCTAATCGCAGCACCGTTATGTGGCTTATCCACTTTATGTTGACCATTTTTACATCAACCAAGCACGTAATTTTTAGAGGTTTCAGACTGCAACTGAATAATTTCAAGAGGGATAAAAGTAAAACTTTAATAGGTGCAAAAAAGTTCTTTCATTTTTTCTGAGTTCCATCTTCATTCTCTCTGACTCGGTGACATATACACAGATTTTTACAACATGACAAAATCGCCAAGGTGTTATCTTTATTATGATACCAAGATTATTCAAATCAACTAAGTCGTTGCAGAGATTTAGTCATTTCATTTTGATCATGTCATCTTGGAGCCAGAGGGTTAGGGCTTCAGAGGTGAACGAAGTTTCTTAAATAAATTACATTTGATTACCACCTAGTTTTATTCAATATTGGTGAGTAGAGAAACAAACTCAAATCTTGTGTTTTTTCTTCACTATATGGGAAAGAAGAAACCGCTTTGTTACAAATCTCATTAATTTTGTCGACATTCAGCTGATTGTGGGGCCAACAAAATGACTTAATCCATCTCAAAATACAAGTAAATTATACTCAACCAAAGTGAAAATGCAACTGTTTTTACATTTTTTTTTTTTTTTGATAGTTTTGTGACAAATAAATCATCATGATCTCAGGTTATTCACATGCTTAAGTAAAGGATTACACTGGACTGGTACCAAACACTGTTACAGGGTCAATATCTGGTGTGTCCACCATTTGAAGCGTGAACTGTGCTGCATCTATTCCTTATGGAGGTCGCCAGCCTCATTATATGCACCTGTGGAATGCTGTCCCACTCCTCACTTAAAGCTTGACTTAGCTAATGAAGGGTTGCTGGCTGTGGGTTACGTGTACATATTGCCCGATCCAGAATATCCCACAAATGTTCGATGGGAACAAATCAGGCGAGAATGTAGGCCAAGGCAAGATATCCAGATTTTCCTGTTGCAGATACTCCATAGACACTCTGGCAACATCAGGACACGCATTGTCCTGTTGGAACGAGAGGCGGTGATGCCGTAATAAGAGAACAACTTCCAGATGCAAAATTGTATCCCTGTACCGCACACCCTAGTGAGGCTGCCTTTGATACACTGAAGATCTTTACAATGGGTAGCTTTTATCCCAGCCCAAACCATGATCCTTGGAAGACCCCAACGATCACGTGGAAGTATGCAAGCATCTGTAAATCGTTCTCCAACTCGATGCCAGACTTGTGCTCCTCTATCTGCTGGTGACAATGCAAATCTGGATTAATTGCTGAATAGAATAGTTGACCACTCAATGGTCCAGTGACGATGAATTGTCACCCATTGCCGGCGTGGCTGTCTCCTGGCTTCTGTTAGGACCAATCCATGATATAGCTTATGTGTGCGAAGAATAGTGTCGTGAAGAATGTTGCAAACAGTCTGCGCACTTATGCGTGGATTATTATGACCAGGGATCTCTGCTGCAGTTTTCGTCGCTAATCAGAAGCGCTCACGCAGATGCAAGAGCCTGATGGGGTGATCAGCAGCTGCAGTCATTACTCATGGCTGACCAGGTCTAAGTCTATCAACAGGACTTCTGGTTGCATTAAACCTCCACTACAGGCGACTAATGGTCAAGGGATGCCCACCAAAGTGCCAAGCTACTCTGTCAGCATGACTTCCAGCCTGCAACATTCTGATTGCCTGTTCACTTTCAACATTACTTAAGCGTGGCATGATTGTCAATGTCATCTTGACCCTTGTGGGGGCTGACTTTTGTTGGCCCCGGCGTGTACAACAAAGCAACACCCATTTTGGTCTGTGTGTAGTACGCAAATACTCAAACCTGACTATCTCTTTTAATATGTTTTGGCTCTAGTTTGTTGCCATGGATCACGGAGTACGCGGTGCTTGCCCCTAAATGCAAAGTCTATACACAAAGGATCAGTTAGTCAACTCTGAGCTGCCGGGAGTAAATGGAATTTGATTGGCCGATAGCCAGAAATGTTGGAGATATGAATTCTCAGCTTGAACAAAGTGCTGCATTTATCAACATTTCTCATCTGGTTTATATGTTGGCTGCAGCAGCACTATGAATCTGCTTTTCTTCCTGAGAGATCAGCTTTTTAGTGCGTAGTTTTGTGCAGCATCATCTTCATGGACAAATGCACTTAGCGATTTCCTGAGCAAAAACCTGGACCGAGAACAGCATGTTCTTCAGCAGAGCATCAAAAAGCTTTGACTAAGCTCATGTTTTAGCACAGCATGTTTCTTGTTGAAACCGACCATGCGCATTTTTATCTGCGTGATTTAGAGGCAGCAGAGAGGAGAGACTGAGAGAAAGGCCCTTTCATGTGGGCAAACTCTCACAGGCAGATGGGAGGCACACTGGGAGCTGAGAATATCGTCTCTAGGTAGTGCGCGGGCTTGGGCCACCTTGGCGATGCTTCAGCTGAAACGAAACATTACACAACTGACTGATTCCATCCCACATCTTGGCCGCCCTCTGTGCTACTCTTGGGCCATCGGGGAGTGTTGTAAGAAAGTTACTCAGAAAATAGATGATACATGGAGCGTTTTGGGATTGACACAGGGAACAGCAGCACTTCTGCTGCTAAAAAAATAGTTATGAACATTTCCTGCACTTAAACTCCTCTGAGATAATATTTTTATTTTTCTACTTTAATACATTGCGGGGGTGGCCACTGATTATATGGTGAAGAGCAACTCAAAGGGATGCTTGACCTATCAACTTTGATCGGTCAAAAAACAAGATATTTGTACTAAGAACTAAAAATCCTCTTGATAGACCAGAATTACCCTATCAGTGGGAAATTGCTAAGTATAGCAACCACAACTAAATCAGAAAAAGCACTCTCCTCAAGGCCTAAGAACAAGCCTTTTATAAACCTCAGTAATGAGGCAATGGGTAACAGCTGTGATTGCAATGAGTTGCAGCTGCCAGCTTGGCTCTGAGTGGGGTGAGCTTTGTCTGCGGACCTGGAGCTCTACCGTGTGGCAGGAATGCCTTGGCTTGCTGATAAAACAGGGCACTATAACTTTTTTGGGTCAAAACGGCATCTTTAGCTAACTTTTTTATTCAATGATATCCAATAAGTTTGGAAACAGTGGAGTCTTAGCCAATGGGCTGGATCTGCACAGGCTTTCCTTTACAGTGCAAGTCAGAATTCCTCCTGCACTCTTGCCATCAGCAGTCACCATTGAATAAAAGAGTCTATTCCAATAACAGGTATTTATGCCTAAGCCATAAAATTACCTCTGAGTTTTTCAGATAGTGAAGTGGGCTCTGGATAATAATAGTTCTGGCCCAAATCTCCAATTATTTTGCACACTTTAATATAACGGGCTGGAAATGCACAGGCTTTCCTTCTCAATGCGAGTCAGAATTCCTCCTGCCATCAGCAGTCACTATTGAATAAAAGAGTCAATTCCAGTAGCAGCTACTTATGCTAAAGCCAAAACATTACCACTGAGTTTTCCAGATAATGGAGCGTGCTCTGGATCATAAGCAGCAACTTCCTTTTCTGACACATATTTCCAATTCTTTTGTTCAGTGTAGTGCTTATTGCATCAGCCCACGAGACTGTGTTCCAGAATTTGGCAGTTTTTATCAACCTTTCCATTCTTGCAAGTTCTCATAATTATTTTTAATGTGTTCTTTTTGGGAAAATATATATTGCTCACAATAAGTAGGGGATATTTAAATGAAAAGACATATAACTCTAAAAATATATTTATTTCGAATTTCAAAACTATGTTATTAAATTTGGCAAGCAATTCAAGATAAAGTATACAACACTTTATCATCACTTAAGTTATTGGGAATTTTTTCTGGATAAACACAATGTCACATGGGGTGGTACCACGAAAGTCGCATAGTGATCAGTAATGAGTTGGTCCGCCATTAGCGTCCAAAGAAGCATCACACTGACGCTGCATGCTCCTAATGAGATGACCAACGTCAGCTTGAGGAATTCTCTGCCACTCCTCCTGGACCGCCACACCCAGCTGTTCCAAGTCCTGACAAGGAGTGTGTCGCTGTCGCACACGTCGTCCCATCATATCTCTTATGTGTTCTATGGGGGAGAGGTCAGGGTGCATTGCAGGCCAGGGCAAAGTTTGGATTTGGTGCCTTTGGAAACGGCCAAGGTCGACACATGCACAATGGGCTCTGGCATTATCTTCTTGATTGATGAGTCCAGGTCCATGACGGCGTGTAAAGGGAAGCACGTGTGGAGTGATGTTGTCATTGCAGTACACCTCTCTGACTCTCCCATGGCAGATGTGGAGGTCAGTCCTGCCTGTCATAGTGACCCCACCCCACACCATTACTGACCCTCTCCCATTCCGACTATATGGAATCATAACGGCTTACTGATAATGTTCACCAGGGCAATGCCAAACAAGGTGACGACCGTTGTGAACCGTGACTCATTGCTGAACATTACACATGACCATTGGGCATTGATGCTTTTGACAACACTGTCTCCTTGTCTGTTGATAACGATCTGAGATGGGTAATGGGATGTATGCCTGCCTCACAGGTTGGCAGCATGCAGACAATTTTGTTCGATTTGCATTGAGATGAGGTTTCCTGTAACCTGTAGTTGCCCTTGTCGCAGCTGTGTCGCATTCAGTCGCCCGTCACACAGGGCTCTTTTCTGGTGGTTATTATATCTACCTCTTTAGATTAATTATATCCCCGAAAGCCAAATGGCGTTCCGGGGATATTATGTTTTTGGTCCGACCGCTGCCGCCGCCCCACCACACTACGTGTTAACGCGATAACTTTAGTAATATTTCAATTAGAAATTTCAAGTTTTTCATATAAGTTTCATATAGAGGAAGAACTGATTCGATTTTGGACAATTTACAATTTCTAGATTGGCCACCAGGGTCCAAAAAAATAACTGTTTTTATCATATCTCTTGAAATAATTGTCCAACTGACCTCAAAATCAAGTGCAAATGAAAGGTCATGACCTGAGGATGTGTCCCACAATGACAGCATGCCTGTTTGATTCAAAATTTTGACACAAAGTGGAGCTTTGTTGCATAAAATTCACCATTTTTGCCATATCTTTGGAACCATTTGTCCAATTGACATGAAACTATGGGCAACTGCAAGGTCATGACCTCACGTGTCACATGATGACACCATACCTGTATGGTTCAATATTTTGCCACCAGGTGGCGATTTGTGATGGAAAATCACCATTTTGACCATATCTTCAGAACCATTTGTCCGATTGACCTGAAATTAAGTTCAAATGAAAGTCCATTCAAGGTCTATTCAAGGATTGAGGAATTAGAGGATTTGGGGCATTCAGGGATATAACCCCAGATGTCACCTCCAACGGCATAAGCCTAGTTATGAGTTGTTTCCTGGTGTCATTTTTAATTTAACCCCAGATCACCCCTTAATTACGAGTACTCTCCATCCAGTCACTAAAATCGCTCTTAACTTGGGTATTGAAATTTATGGCAACAAAGGCCACTTGTTTACATTTACTAAATGCTAAGAACTGAAATTCTATGGCAGAGGGTTTTAAAAAGGGACAGGCTTCGTGCAGTGAACTCACTACTGTCAGATTCTGCGATCATGGTAACATTCTCTGTCCGAGTTCTGCTGTTGCTGTCAGCCCACCTGCGACAGGCTAATGTTATACTCTGCTGCATCTGCCTCATTAGCATTAGCCTCTAACGTACATGGCTAACTTTTGTAACGTAAGCACTTGCTGCTAGCGCTGGAGGAACGGAATTGACAGGCGGAACTGTTGCCTCTCTACCAACAGCTTCTTTGCTGCGAGTAGCTTCTTTGCTGCATGTTAAAAAAGCAAGATATTTCGGGTACATTCGGTTGGGCAGATATCTTTCATACTTTTTTCTTCTGCTATTTTCCGATTAGCACAACCCCTCAGTTGGTTCCCCCGCTGCTCATTGTGTTGTAGCACGTGATGTCAGAACGAAAGCACATCGTGGTGATCAACATCCGATTAGAGATCAGTGCCCATCCAGTTTCTAAATGGCTGGATTCTAGCTCAGTTTGCAACACTGATATGGGACCAGTTCGGCTTTTCTGTGACTTTGGAGGGGCAGTTCCAAATCACAGTTTTTTTAGTTATATTCTTTTTTTTAATATTCTCTTTTAATATCAACAGTTTTTATGAACAAATTCAAACATTACATACGTATCCCTTCCGATTAAAAAAAAAAAAAACCAAAAAACTGAGGATTTGTGAATCATGTGATGCCCCTCCCAGCATGATGCCCCTGTCTACGCACACCAGTCATAATATGGATAATCCAGCCTTGATTGGCGTCACTATTCTGAAGTCGCGACTGAAGGGGAAACGACACTAAAATGCTCCAGCTGCACATCTGTTCTCTCAAACCAGGCCCCACACAACATCTCAAGTCTAGAAGCAATCCGTTCACTATCTAAAAATGAGGGAGTTCTGCCCTGTTTCCTAGGTTTCAATCAACAAAGCAGGAATGGCATAATACCAGGCTTGCTAACTGTTTGAAAGCCAAATGCAATCTGTCACGTTCATGATTTAAGCAAGCAGAAAGAAGAAATCGAAAACCACCACTTTACCTTACATTTCACTTGATCCTCTCCAATGTCCAGTGCTGTCGTAATCCAATGATTCACAGAAAACGGCGAGTAGAAGAGGATAGGTTGCTAGATTGTGTCCATTAAGATTTAGAGCTGAGAAATGTTTTGTTTACTCTGCAAGCATGACGAGCACAAGGGACTCGTGTGGCTACCTGTTGCCAGATCTCAGAACAGAAATGAACGACATTAAAATAAGGGAGTAGCCTAGGTCTACACACACAAAAACTTGAAATTACTACAACCAAATAAATTAAACAATAATAACTAATTTTTATCGGATGGGACAGACCATGTGAGTTATTGTGAATTATTTAAAGATTTTTTTTAGATTAGGTTATGAATCAAATGTCTTCATCAGCCAGGTGGTAGGGGATTGATGTCCATCCTTAACTATTCCAAAATTAATGTAATGGTTCCCAAGTTGAAACTGAAATTGGTTAATCTACGTCTCAATTTGACAAAAATTACTCCTGGCGAGATCTCAATCATTTTCCTTTACTGACACGTTTTCCGATTATCATAATTGGCAACTGAAAACACGGTTTCTCTCCATATGTGATCTAACAGTGATGAAATCATGGGCTAAATGGCCCAGTACAGTGATGGAACCAGAATTGAAAATTGGGGTGCACAAAACATCTGTTAAAACAGTCATTAGTCCTGACCTGTTCTCAGTCATTTTCTTGTTTAACAAAAGGTTCACTCTGAGAGCACTCCACACAGGTGCTGCTTGTTCTTCCCGATTAAGTAAGACGACAATCATTCATCTGGAGGCGTATTTGCTGTATTTAAATCAACGTTATTTAAAATTGCATACCTGCGCAAATGAGCCCCATGCTTTTTAAAGCCTATTTAAGTGCCGAGTGCCAATTTTTTTTTTAATCAACCCCCGCAATACTGAGAGTTAAAGGCGATATTTCATTATGCAGACCAGTTCAATCAATGGAAAAGCAGGAATGGCATAATACCAGGCTTGCTAACTGTTTGAAAGCCAAATGCAATCTGTCACGTTCATGATTTAAGCAAGCAGAAAGAAGAAATCGAAAACCACCACTTTACCTTACATTTCACTTGATCCTCTCCAATGTCCAGTGCTGTCGTAATACAATGATTCACAGAAAACGGCAAGTATAGGATAGGTTGCTAGATTGTGTCCATTAAGATTTAGAGCTTAGAAATGTTTTGTTTACTCTGCAAGCATGACGAGCACAAGGGACTCGTGTGGCTACCTGTTGCCAGATCTCAGAACAGAAATGAATGACATTAAAATAAGGGAGTAGCCTAGGTCTACACACACAAAAACTTGAAATTACTACAACCAAATAAATAAAACAATAATAATGAATTTTTATCGGATGGGACAGACCATGTGAGTTATTGTGAATTATTTAAAGATTTTTTTTTTAGATTCGGTTATGAATCAAATGTCTTCATCAGCCAGGTGGTAGGGGATTGATGTCCATCCTTAACTATTCCAAAATAAATGTAATGGTTCCCAAGTTGAAACTGAAATTGGTTAATCTACGTCTCAATTTGACAAAAATTACTCCTGGCGAGATCTCAATCATTTTCCTTCACTGACACGTTTTCCGATTATCATAATTGGCAACTGAAAACACGGTTTCTCTCCATATGTGATCTAACAGTGATGAAATCATGGGCTAAATGGCCCAGTACAGTGATGGAACCAGAATTGAAAATTGGGGTGCACAAAACATCTGTTAAAACAGTCATTAGTCCTGACCTGTTCTCAGTCATTTTCTTGCTTAACAAAAGGTTAACTCTGAGAGCACTCCACACAGGTGCTGCTTGTTCTTCCCGATTAAGTAAGACGACAATCATTCATCTGGAGGCGTATTTGCTGTATTTAAATCAACGTTATTTAAAATTGCATACCTGCGCAAATGAGCCCCATGCTTTTTAAAGCCTATACAAGTGCCGAGTGCCAATTTTTTTTTTTAATCAACCCCCGCAATACTGAGAGTTAAAGGCGATATTTCATTATGCAGACCAGTTCAATCAATGGAAAAGCATTGGCCCATAAAGAAATTATTTTTCTGCACTGAATTTAGACCATGATTTCATCGCTATTAGATTGCATATGGAGAGAAACCTTGTCTTCAGTTGCCAATAACGATAGTTGGAAAACGCGTCAAAAAAAGAAAATGATTGAGAATTAGTCAGGACTAACTCTTGTCATAAAGGGACGTGTCTGTGCCCACCCAATTCCCAGTTCTAGCGCCGTGGCAGAATCTAGGTAAGGCAAAGTTATCCACAACAAGAGACATTAAAAATGAAAATCTAAAGGAACTGCAATTTGAATTTTCAGCTTTAAGCTTAAATAGATTATCTTGTTTTTTGTTACAGAACTGTCTGTGGTATTGTTTTCATTGTAGTTTAAAGGGGGCACTGGTCACAATAATACCTTTCCAAATGACAATAGCTCCAAAATACAATTAATATTTTAACTGTCAGAGCTCCTGGGACAAACCAGACCCACTTCCAGTTTCATATCCAGATACAGATACAAATACAGATTGAAGCCACAAGTGGTGTTGTTCGGGCCCTCGCACAACAATGCACTGCCAAGAACGAGCGATCGCTGACCCCTGAGCTTGGTGAATGAACGTCATGCTGCTCGAGTCAGAGGAATTGGATGCAGATGTTCTTCAGACCTATCACTTTCGCCTGTCACGACAAGATGCTCAAAATGGCTGCCCTTTCACGCCCACACCGTAAATTAACGAGAGATTTTACTAAATTTTAATGTCACAGGGCTCAAGAGTGTCCATACCTTTTTTGATGACATTCAGATGAAATGTGTAGGAGAAGTTCGCAAAAGTATGACATGTGCCCAATTTTGGAAATTTCCTGTTACCAGGAGGGGGCGCTGTCAATATGGCTGAAGAAGACCATGTTTATGGCTTCAGGGCAAGACTCTTATGATACACATGAAGTTTGATGCAAGTTGGACAATGTACACTGAAGTTATAAGCATTTGAATTTTCATGGTGAATTGCTTAAAATGGCAGCTGTGCCACGCCCACACCGTGATTCCCACCAAAATGAATTTAATAAATTTTGATCTGCAAGGGGTCAAGAGTACACACAGCGATTTTCATGAGAATCAGACAAAATCTTCAGGAGGAGTTTGTTAAAGTATGCAACGTGCAAATCGCCAAAAATGGCCATTCAATTAAAAATGGCCGACTTCCTGTTGACTTTAGCCTATGGTATGAAGAGACTTTTTTGTAGACGTGGGTGTGATACATATGTCCAGCAACTTTCATCAGTGTACGTGGAAGAAGGCCTTGGGGCTGCAATTTAGAGGGTGCTAGCGAGGCAGTTGGCCCTGTCCAGTTGCAAAACCAATAAAATTAGTAATTGTTTATGGAAACTGACCAGCTTGTGAAGTTTGGTGTGTAATGAAAAAAGTTTACCTAAATTTATCAGGGAATCAATGTTGACGGTGAGATGCTCAAAATGGCCGCCCCATCACGCCCACGGGGTTAATCTGAACAAGAAGATTTCTTTTCATGGTACAGGTGTCAAGAGTGTCCATGCCCGTTTTAGTGACATTCAGATGAAATCTGTCAGAGGAGTTCGCAAAAGTATAGCACATGCCCAATTCTGGTCATTTCCTGTCGCCAGGAGAGGCCGCTGTCAGAATGGCTGAATAGGACAATTTGACTGGTTTTAGGGCGGGACTCTTATAATTCGCCTGACGTTTGGTGCAGGTCGCACAAAGTACACAGAAGTTATAAGCATTTGAAATTTCATGGCAAAACGCTTAAAATGGTGGCCCTGCCACGCCCACACTCCAATTGACATGATTTTAATAACTTTTGATCTTCAAGGGGTCAATAGTAAACACAGTGATTTTCATGTCAATCCGGCAAAATCCCGAGGAGTAGTATGTTAAAGTCCGATGCCTGTAAAGGCCAAAAACTGCCTTATTTTGTATTTTTAAACACCACCTAGCGGGCTTCCTGTGCATTGGACAAAAATGTCCCAAATAGTAATTCCGTTTGTCTTGACATGCTCATCATGCCTACCAAATTGGGCATGATACCCACGCTCACACACTACACATGACATTTCTCACTTTGAGAAGTGATGAAACCTCAGAGGCCAAGACAGGTTTTTCTGCTTAGTCCATCCATGCAGCTGTCTTGAATTAGCGAGCTATCAGCCAATCAGAAAATAATGTTTCTTGTTGCTGGGTCTGAGAGTTTGTCGTGAGTTTTAGTCGACAAAAGTTTCCAAAGTATTGGGGCTGCATTTTGGTGAAAGTTGCAAACTGTAGCAGGTAGGTTGGTTTGGTAGGTTTTAAAATTTAAACGCTTATTGAGGAGAACAGTAAGTCCCCAAATAGGCAAATAAAAAGAACATCAGCATTACAAAGTCCATCCTGATGTAGCTGGGGCTTGAACTCACAACCTCTGACACCCTAACTCATTGAGCTAATTGGTTGGAAGTAAGAACACTCGTGTGCCTTCATTAATCGACTCAGGGACTCACCAGCCAGCAGCGGTTGACAAGGAAGATTTCAAAAAATGGTCAAAATTTCTTTTATCAAGACAAATATTTGATAATAAATAAATTGCAACTTGACAATAAATAATTGTTCTATGACAGCAGAATCCAAAATAGTTTCAAAAATTCAGTTTTTGAGAAAAATTTCTTATATTTGGCAAAATTCATGAAAAAAATTTTTCAGGAAGATTGAAAATGTATTTATCAAGAATTGGCTGGTATGTGTACAGTACCATTTACAGTCAAACAATCTCATGCACTGAAGGCTCAATTTTTCAAATATCGAAATGCCGGGTGGTAGTTTTGTGGAGGACGATCTGAAGATTCACTGCAGCAAATTTGGTGACAATTGAGCAAAAATTGTGGGAGAAGAAAAGTTTTATAAGTTCAATAGTTTAAAAAAAAACAGTGATAGTCTTCATAATTTGCACTAAGTTTAAGAGAACTGAAGTTTCTTAAGTGTTAGGGCTACATTTTGGTGAAAGTTGTAAATCTGTAGCACATACGGTTGATTTGTTGTAAATTTTCAACATTTTTTATTTTAGAGGCTTGCTGTACCGCCACCATTAGGACGATTGGCCTGTTTTTGCTGCTGAGGCAATCTGGCATGGAAGTGGACCTTTTTGCAAAGTTTGGTGATTTTTCATGTATGGGAAGTAGGATTTCCCAGGAAGAAGAAGAATAATACTGGCGAAAACAATAGGTCCCCAGCAGCTTTCGCTGCCTGGTCCCTCATAATTTTGTTGCCTGTACTGATACAGAAAGAGATAATGGCATCGCTGTACACCCCTAGTGCCCACAATCTTTTTGCTTTTATATGCTTTTGTTATTGTGCTTCACAGATAACACATTCATTGCTTCATTGCCAGTGGAATAGGTCCCTCCATGCATGATGTCTGGGGGCAAAGACTTGGTCACATCCAAATAACCTAGTGCATCAAATGAACTTGCGCCATGAGCACCATACAAAGCAGCATTATCACCATTATGTGGGACACATTTGAGATGATATTTGTGGGCTTCAGTCTTTCTTAGAACAAAACTATCTTCCTGGAATTTGTTATTAATTTCTAGATGCGTTGCAGTACAGTAACGACAAATTCGACCCGAGTTAAAACACATGCTGAAGCCACTAACCATATGAGCTGATTGTCAACTGAAAAAGTTGCTAAAACAGCATAAACTTTCTGATCCATTCCATAGATATTTACAATGAAGCCTTCAGTCGAAAGCTGTTTTAGATCATCAATCATTGGTTTCAATATGACGTCCAAACCAAATTGTTTCACATGAGAATAACGAACCAGCAGAGCTATGTGAATGTGCTTAAGTTGAGATCAATACTTTCCACTGGAATTCCAACAGTGTTGTAAAATGCACATAACTTATACTTAGTTCTCTTGGAGCCTAAAGGGTTAATTATTTCAAATTACTTCATATAAATGAAGCCTAATCACATCTGGATGCTCTCTGAAAAAAACAAATGTTCCTTAAAAACACTGTACACTGTACAATCAGAGTGTAGTGTACAGGTTCTACATAGTCCATCTTGGCCTCACAGTGTTCTTTAATCATGTGTGGAGAACGCACCTGCGATGGCTGCTGGAAGTTGGACGCCAAGAGCAGCCGGCAAAAATAAAAGGCAAAACCCGCTGCGTGCTGAGAGACTAAAAAAAGATTGAAATAACGAGACTTGCCCTATCAATGGACCTGAAGCCATCCGTGGTAGAAAAACAGGCGAGCTCCAGAAAAGCAAAAGAAAAGGGATATAAACCAAAGATTCCCTTGCTCACTAACAATGACCCTATTATGCAGGTAAGTCCCTGACCATAGTCTTTCAAGAGACGTTACCGGCTAAAGCGCAATAGAAACACTGACACTCTAGCAACGAGAGCGAGGCAGAATAGGAGCTTAAACAGAGTCCGGGTAACGCACCCAATTAATGCCAGCTGGCCCAGGAATCCGGTAGGGCGCAAGACAATATCGTACCGGACGAGAGCAACAAAGCTTTGAATACCTCCAAACCATGACAGACCCACCTCATTAGCTTTATCAAATAAATTAGATGAATGCAAAACTTGCTGAAGTTCAGGACACTTTGAGATATCAAAATCACTTTTTTCAAGATGATAAGAAATAAAAGAAAAATAGTTTTCTTTAAAAAACAAAAGAGAAATTTCATATCATCAGTAAAGTCTTGTTGGACTGACAAATGTAGCAGGTTTTTCTCTGCATTTAAGAATGAATCCAAACAGATTATCTCTGAAATTCTCCAATAGTTTATCCAACTTTGGCTTAACTGTTTGACGATTAGAAGCACTTGGATCAGTCTCAGAATTTTGCTGGTCTAGAAATGAGCCGTGTTGCTTTGCTGTGGACTCTTCGTTGGAACAATCATTTGTATTATCAGAGGGTCTAAATACAAAGCATCTGTGGTTCCAGTACACATGGTTTCTAAAAGAATGGAATTGGGAAAAAAGTTGACTGGCAATCACCTACACCACAGGTGACACTAAAATTTAGCTCATGTGCATGAACAATTCCAACATGCTGAATTAACTTCAGTAGAGTAAATGTCCTTCTAGTGCACATTGGGCACTGGTGCAGTTTAGGCATGATGATTTTGTACAGTAGGGTGATCACTTCGGCGTAAAGTTACTGCCAGGGGCTTGTCTCTTCCACAATACTGACAATGCGTCTCTGAAGGAAGGTCAATGTGTTTTTCAGGGGTGGTGGGTATGCAAGGTTGAAAACAAAATACATACTGAAGGCTGTTATGAAGGCTTCATCAAGGCCTGTGCATTGGCACACTTCTACTCCGTCTACTTTCACCACACTGAACCCTGTTCCCGTGATCGCCATCTTCCAGTCATTGTCCGTCAGTTGTATAGTTGGATAGGGTGTAACAGGGTCCCCCTACATAAAAGAATAACATGCAAAGAGATTAAAACTTGTACCCAATGAGTACATCAGTTACGTCATTGGAATTTTTATTGCAAGCAAATCAGATTTGCCGATGTTAAAGTAAGGCCTCTTATTTACAAGCATACGCTGGTTTCCATTCCTGAAGTAAGAGGTTTTTGAGGATTAGCAGCATCTAAGATCAAGACATGTTACTTAGGGAAAAAATGATAAACACATTGACATGTGGGCTTCAAGGGTACAGTAGCATAAAAAGCCTGCTACGAGTGAGATGAGTGATTAATCTTTCAATTTAGCCATATTTTTTCTGTGTGATTCCAGCAAATTTATGTTGAAAATTCTAATAAAATTGGTGGGCTTAACAAGTACAAGTACAAGTACTTCACAAGTAAACTCAACCCTATATTTACAAGAAAAAAACAAAGTATTAATACAGCCGGGGATATCTAAAAAAGTTCAAGTTTAAGCAAATCTATATGAGGCAGTTAATTCCCGCGTCCAGGAATCTACCAGTCCGTATTCCAGATGCTTACCTCTCCCATAGTGATGTAGAGTTCGATCTTTTCTCTAAAGATGGATGGCAAGAGGATATGCACAGCCCTTAAGTCGATTCCTGCAATGCAGAAAAATCGTAGCTTCATGATGAAATTCATTTTCAAGTGTGCAATGTGGTAATTACAGTAGAAAAATTGTCAGGTAGATTAACAAGGTGACTGTCAATACCTGGTAGATTTTCTGCCAAAGCATCCTGTCTTGCGTTAGTATACTGTTTTACTGGCGGAGATTTTCCCTCAGCAAGTTTCAGCAAATTTGGCAGAACACTAGCGAAGCCCTCTTTGAAGCGATGACAGAAGCCGCTTGAATGGTTGAAGAATGGATTCGGTCAACCTCATAAAACAACTGTAGAATATACAGGTGGATAACATTCAGTACCTCACAAAAATTGTTGCAAGCCTGAGTACTCTGGCCTTTACTTTATCACCTCAAATTGCAGAAATTTTTACTGTACTTGTTTTCAGTGACAGCAATTGACCTGCCTTTAATTTCATAATCTCCAAAACTATTGAATACAGTAGATTGACAATGCTCCCCTGTAACATTTTGTTGTGTTTTCACTATACTTACTCGTGCAGGCATCCTCAAGTATAGATATTGAGTACATCCCCCACGGGCATCCCTTCCATGATTTCTCAACGTCTCCAGGAGAATGTTCGCGCCGTCTCTGACAGTCGAGATTTCTGGATGTGCAGGGGTTGACATAAGCACTTTTTTGCTTCTGGCCCAGGGGGCCAGTAAATTTTCAGATTTACTGGCCCCGCCATCTTGCGTATAAACATTTCTACCGTGTGCGATACCATAGCGTTCAATTTACATGACAAACGTTGCAGCAATAATCCTTTCTGTCATGCGCTTTATGCATTGCTTTCCTTTTTTGCAAAGTTATCTTTTCACCCCTTTGTATCAGGCTACTGGATGTGGTTTGGTGTGTCTAAGTAGTATTCACTGCCTTAACCGACCCTGAGTGTTGCAAAGTCAGGGCCATATTATGGACCGGGCCAGTGGGGCCGGTGCCCAGGGGCCCGGGGGGGAGGCCCAAAGCGATGCAGATGCCGATGCCAATTGCGATGTCAGAGAGCCTCTATTCTCTAGGTCTTATGACTCCTCACACTGTTATAGGGCACATCTGCAGAGAACCGAGAAAGAAGGGTGATATGAATTGGGCGGGGGGGACAGGGACGGCAATCAGAGGGCCCCTGGGCTATGGGGTACGGCAATCAGAGGGCCCCTGGGCCATGGGGGACAGCAATCAGAGGGCCCCTGGGCCATGGGGGACGGCAATCAGAGGGCCCCTGAGCTATGGGGTATGGCAATCAGAGGGCCCCTGGGCCACGGGGGATGGCAATCAGAGGGCCCCTGAGCTATGGGGTACGGAAATCAGAGGGCCCCTGGGCTATGGGGGACAGCAGTCAGAGGGCCCCTGGGCTATGGGGAACGGCAGTCAGTGAAAAGTACCCTGCCTCAAGTAGGGATAGGACCATGGGGGCATCACAAGGAGTTTCACAAATTCCTTAATCAAATGCTCTCTACCTAATGGCCAGTCTGTGACTAGGCAGTAGCTACTTTACTCCCCTTCATCTGGTTGCATCTTTTATTTTGCTTGCAAACTGTTTTCAAGTAAGCACAATGCGTTTGTCCTCGGCTTTTCTGTTTGGAAACATTCTGAGCGTATCGGTGAGCATGAGAGGAGTGAGGAGCATAGGGCTTGCATGTTAGCATTACACAGTCGCTCCAAAAACGCAGGAAGAGTTGATTCTGATCTTGTCAAACTAATTGATGCAGAGAGGCAATACTGGCGGGAAGTTTTGAAAAGAGTTGTTGCTGTAATTCAGTTTTTGGGGGAGAGGGGCCTTGCTTTCAAGGGGAGGTGACGAGCGGTTGGGATCACATCACAATGGCAATTTCCTGAGCTTTGTCGAACTGTTGGCCAAATTTGACCCTTTTCTAGCTGACCATCTCCAAAGGTTTGGAGGCAAGGGCAAAGGCTCTGTGTCCTACCTCTCATCCACAATCTGTAAGTAATTTATCCACCTAATGGGAGAAAGAACAAAGGAAGCAACTAGAAAAGTACTCAGAGAGCGCAGACCTCCGCCAGGGGGCAGCAAAACCCAAAATCACGGCGATTGGAATTCCGGCCCATTGGAAAGACTTGAAATCTTGAACTTTGGCGTATATCTCAGCAGTACTTTGGCCAAGATATGCCCAAATTTAATCACCTGTTCCTTGACTTAATACCCACCTTCATAAAAATCTGTCCATAACTTTTTGAGTTATTTTGGAAACCAACAGACAAACAAACTAACAGACAGACAAACAAACAAACAAATAAACCCAGGCAAAAACATAACCTCTTTGACGGAGGTAATTATCAGCGAGATTAAAGAGGCCAAATACTTCTCTGTTATCGACTCCACTCCAGACCTTGCTCATGTGGACCAACTCACTTTTATTTTCAGGTTTGTAAATAATGTTGGAGAAGTAGTTGAGCGTTTTCTGGCTTTTGAGCCTATTGAAAATCATAGTAGGAACAGTTTGGCTGAGTGTGTTGTTGCAATGGTGGAGAACCTGGGCCTAGACTTAACTAACTGTCGAGGCCAGTCTTACGACAATGCAAGTAATATGTCAGGAAAGTACAATGGAGTCCAAGCTCATCTGAAACGAATAAACCCATTGATTTGTTATGTCCCCTATGCAGCACATTCATTGAATTTAGTCAATGCTGTTGAAAAGAAAAGTTTCAGATTGAAATGTTCAATGTTCTAATTGACAAACTTGTGTCCCGTCTTAACCATCGGTTAACTGCATACACACACTTGACCAATCTTTTTCATGTTCTTTTCATGCCTGATAATATGTCCAACAGTGAGCTCACTTTAAGGGCAGAATCTCATGCTGCAGCATATCCCACTGATCTGACCATGAGCTTGGCAGATGAACTTGTTCAGAACAAATCATTCATTTCAGAAGAACAAAAATGGCCAAATACAATGCTAAAGACCATGATAAATTTGGATTTACAGTCCACTTTCCCAAATGTTTACATAGCACTCAGACTGTTTTTGACCCTGGCAATAACAAACTGTGCAGGGGAACGGTCATTCTCCAGACTAGCTCAAATTAATAATGAGCTCAGGATGAAAATGTGCCAAAATCGGTTGAATTCATTCTCCCTTCTAGCAATAGAATCAGAGTTTGTTCGACAGCTCAACTTTGATGAGTTAGTGGACGACTTTGCAAGAAGGAAGAGCAGAAAGAAACCTTTGTGATATCCTTAGGTACGGTAGGTTGGCGCGGGGGTGGGGGGCCCTTTGCAAACTCCTGGCCCCGCGGCCCAGACCCCCCATAATCCGGCTCTGAGTTGAGGGGGCACAAACATGATGAATTCTAATATTCCTGCCACAAACATGATTAATTCAATTCTGCCAAAAAAAAATGACTGTCTTTAATAAACCATGAACTCATCAAGATACATGAAGTAAGAGTGAAGTAATGGATGGGAACGTCTATTTAATTCTGCCAAAAGTGAAACGACTGTCTTTAATGAACCATGAACTCATCATAATCATGCTTAATTACTTTTTGATTCATGATGAATTCATTACATTAAGTAATACCTTAGTTGATATGATGTCATTGCATGAATTCAGACATGAGTAAGCATGAATTTATGTTAAATCATGATATGTCATGCATGAATTTTGATGAACTCATGAGTGAATCATGCATGAAGTAATTCATGATAACTACATGATCCATGTCCCCTTATTATAAAGTGTTGTGAGGTTCAATAAAAGTGCAATTTGTGCTCAATGATATTGCTCTTCATATATTTTCAAAGTGCACCACTAACATCCCAAAAAAGGTAAAAAAAAAAAAAAGTAGGAACAATTACATTTTTTGTCAAGCATCACACACGGAACCACCCATCTTGACATGCATCACATAGGTGACCTGTTGACCACTCTGTGGACACTAAGCCTGGTTTAAATGAAACAGTTCATTACTTCATAACTTGGCACTGTAAATACGATATGAAGCTCTTTTGAATGCTGCTTTCCCCTTAATGAATAGAAAAATATATCTTGTCCTGCCTCTAGCATGGAAATTTTGAAGTACTTAAAATCGATTGGCATCTTTGCATTTTAAATGTTTCCCAGCAGGTTTTGTGCTAAATGTGTGTTTGGATGGTTGTTTTCTATGGTGAAGGATTCTAATCTCAAACTAAATGCTTTTTGATGAAAAAATCTGGCTTCTCTATTGTCCACATTATATACGAGACTATAAGGATATTTTCAACTTTTCATTGGAAAAGTTTTTCTGTAAATACAGTTATCTTCTCATGATAAGCTAAGCTTCCATTATGTGTGTTCAGCTCTTACAAACTATAATTTGAAAATAATACAGGCAATATCACACTTCCGTGCCCTTTTGCTTTAACATATGAATGTTTGCTAGCTAAACACAGAAGTCTCAAGCTTTCGGAAATCTGAAATCACCCAGCAAAGCCAAAAGATATCAAACTGACTAAGTTAGCTAACGTTAATCAAAAATTAGTGTTAACAGTCGTTTTACAGCCATTTGACGTTGAACAAAAGCCAAAATATGCAAATTTCAGAAACAAAATGTAATGTACTTAGATGGTAGCCAAGGACCATTGAAACATCAAGTGATCGAGACGGGTCGTCATATAACTGAAATGCTGTGACGACCTAAATCATATTGTAATCATAATAATGTAAAACGAGCTAAAGCAAAGTTACGTTACTTCAGTGCTGCCTACTGTAAAACGATCTAGAATGAGCACCTGCCACAGCAGACTGAGGAAAAAAAACAGGCTGCACTATGCACCTCCGCAGGGGGTGAATAAGACAATAACACTTCAATAAAACTTAGAAATGAATAAAATGGCGAGTAATGATGATAGCAAGTGGAAGTATTTCACACTAAGTTAAACCGAGTTACATGAACAAAATAACTCTGAATAAAAAAGGTATTCTGTCACAAATTTTAACGGTCTCTAAAATAAAGGCCCAAAATCATTCTGAAATGGCTATGTTAATAAGATTTCTAGCAACAACCCATAATGTATTTGATGATGTTACGTAACATAAAAGTTTTCAGTTTCAGTAACAGTTAACGTTATACAGCTAACATCAGCCTGATATACGCTTGTTAAAGTTTGCTAGCTAGCCAACAGTAGTATGAACAGGAACATTAAGGTTCGGTGACTTGACCTGAATTTAAAAAAAAAACTTTGTTAATTTGGATTCCAGACTCTTATTAGTTTTTCAAGAAGTTCTTCCACACCTGATTCTACTAATTTGCTCCACACCTTATTCTACTAATCAACCTCTGGAATGTTTGCTAAGGGCCTTCTCATAGTTAACGCGGTCTAATTTTAACATAACAGCATGTACCCTTTGCATGTACCTTATAGCTTGTTAAAGGTACAATTTTGTACCATTTGCATGTACGTTAAGCTGGTTGGAGGTACAATTCTGTACCCTTAACATGTACCTAAACTTGCTCAAAGAACTATTGCGGACCAATTGCTGTTGGCAATGATTTTGTACCTTTAAAGGTACGGAGTTATCACCTCAACTCATTCCCGGACTACTTTTATATAAAATTGTCACGTTTGTATGGAATAGGCCTACTTTTCCCATAAATTATACAATGTAAAGTATTGAAGCACAGGTGGCTCATCACCGCGATCGTTAACTAATTTCATGTTTTCATCGGACTGTGACTGGTCATCCACGCTGCTGGCTTACCATAGGGAATAGTATCATTTACCGCGCCGTTGGCAGGGGCTTTCCGTATGGAATGAGTTAAGAACCATTTACGGACCTTACAGGGTTCTTGTCCTTTGGGTACGGATATGCTAACCCTATTTCTCTCTGTGTATTGAATTTCATGCGCCAAACGTTGATTTGCGTTAAAAATATGGATAATTCATGATTTGATAGTGCACCATTTTGAGGGATCTGAGAGTTTTGGGAGCCACCCGGAGAGCTGTCTTATTTCGCTCCTAAAAAGTAGATCATTTAGAATTTCATGCTCAGATGAAGTGAACTTGTGATCAAGGAGTTTATTATCCCAGAGATCTGTAGTTTTAGCCCCCAATCATTTTACAACAATTTTTTTAACAATATCAATGCTGAATTTTCATGAAGATTTTTTATGTTTGCAGCCCTTTTTCTCTATCAAAATCATGAAAGTACAAGGGAATTCGAAAGCCTATCAGTGTCCTGTCTCAGTTGATCCATTTCCTCTCTCCTTGTGAACCTCCGATCATAAATTATAAAGCCTTCAATAAGGTAACGCATAAATTTCTAAATTTGAGCACTGCGCAAAGGGATTAAGTGCTCAGGGAGTTCATATGGCGCTTGTCGGCATTACAATACCATGCGCTTCTCTTTATTTCCACTTGTATCTCACTGGAAAAGCAATAAAAATTGATTGATTCAGATGCAGCATCTTCACGTTTGGAATTGAAACAGAGATGCACAGAAGGACCCACAGTGAAATGTAATAGTTGTTTAATGATGTTTTGGGTCTGTTTTAATTCAAGAGGTCCAGGGGTACTGGTTAAGATTAATGGCATAATGAATTGCACCAAGTATCTGGATATTTGGCTGACAATCTGGTTGCCTTTGCCAAAAGGCTGGGACTTAGCCATTGGTGGAATGTCCAACAAGACAATGACCCAAAACATACCTCAAGATCCATACAGAAATGGTTCTGTGACAAAACCAGCAATCTATAATGACCATTTCAGTTACCATATATCTAATAATATTTCTTTTCCTATCTGAAAACAGTTAAACCTTGATGACAGTAATAATATTGCTGAAAAAAGATATGCAAGTACAACTTCAGTTAAAACTTTTTATTCATGGTTTCCAGTAGTTCCTCGTCCTACTGTATTTCTGTTTTGCCAGATGTTACAAAAGTGCTGTCGAGAGAAGACAAATATCGAAAAAAGTTAATTAATCAACATTTGACTGTCTTTAAAATGTCACTTCTGCATCAGAGCATTCAGAAGATCTGTGACTTGAGAAAAGTAAGTGCAATTTTTACTATAATAGCCATGAGGCAAAATGATCAGTTATATATATATAGCTTCATTCCTACACAAGGTACACATTTACATCCAAACATACATCATGTTTTAAAAACATCGTTTCACTAAATAACACAAAACCACAATTTTCCACCTATTGTGAGCAGCACAAATATTCAATAATATCCAGCAAGTCTGAATACATCAGACTCCTATCAAAGCCGAGAAAAACTCCATCTCGATA
Organism: Gymnothorax reevesii; assembly: GCA_029721435.1. Lineage (NCBI taxonomy): Eukaryota > Metazoa > Chordata > Actinopteri > Anguilliformes > Muraenidae > Gymnothorax > Gymnothorax reevesii. The sequence continues at coordinate 37,329,927 of CM056579.1, read as the reverse complement.
CTGGAGAAAGTCCATTATTGCAGACACTTTATTGTCATCATCATTCTGCATCAGCCAGTTTTAAAAACAACTTTACTACATTTACATCAGCTGACCTAATATTACCAAATGTATAGATATGTCTTATAAAATTCATATTCTGACAAAAAATAGATGAGCTGCCCTGAAGAGCTAATTATAAACACAAGTTAATCACCTTATTATCACTTTTGGCTATAAAATCCGCAAACTGCATTAACCGTTTATGTAGTTAACACTGAATAGGAAGGGTGCCCAGTATTTTATGCAGAAGATGGCAATGGGTTCTACTTTTGTAGGATGCAGCCTGAATATTCTTTGAACAGCTTTCCGCCATGCAACGTAAAACAATTCACAATCATTAGAAGCTAAATTCCATAGTGGACTGTCATATAAAGACATACAATAGGAGTTAAACAATACACCCATAACGGTACTGGGTACATACTTAAAATAAGACACCAGGGCTATTAAATATAACCAGGGCTATTGTTCAGTTCTCCCATAGGAATTACTATACTCAGGACCTGTCACAAGTTTCCTGCAGGGGCGGGGCACTTACCTGACTGAAACAGGAAGTTACTCTTTGGAGTAGTGTCTTGTTCCCTTACTGCCTTTAGTTATGTTTTAAGAAATTGGGGGTGCTATAGTAATGTCTTTAGTTCCTGGTCCAACTAACTTGCTGCAATAGAGGTCCCCTGTAATTAGCCTAGTCTAACCCAACAATCTAAGACCAGTTTATGAACAAGACTAGTATTAAAGTAAGTTCATGCACCTGGCCTCAGTAATAAGTAAGTCTGTTGTAGAATGGTATCAGTTGACTCTACTGGTACAGATGTTTTGAATTTTTGCCAAGCGCTATTTTAAAAACTTTTAAAGGGTGCATTGATTCATTGAGTTGCACACTGGTTCACAAATATAGGAGGGTGAGAACATAAAGGATGATAAATTATTTCTTGATTGTTTGATTTGACTTAAAATTATTTCAGTTGGATCACCGGTTGTTTACATGATTGCTTTTCTGTCATGCTAAATTGGTACATGCAAACAGAGATTTTTGCTTCTCTGCCTAATTTGTGTATGTTACAGTAGACTCCTCCAAGTCATGGCAGAAGTGAGGGCTAGCAACAGAAGGTGACAGAGTCACTGACAGCCCAGTGTCAGAGGAGCTGTTGATGTCTCAACAGAGAATTAATAACATTAGCAGTGTTATAATGTGTGGGAGGAGAATATATGTAGTTCTTGAATCAAATAATCAGAAAACCCTGAACCACATGACCTAGTTATAATAGAACAGCACAAACTAATTAAATTTAGACACATTCCATAAAGGACACTTAATAAATTATTAACGCATTTATTTCACATAATTGAACACTTTCATATACCTCATATTTGGCAGATGTTATCAAACTCAATTTGTTTTCTGTGGGTATTTATAAGAGTTATAAAATGCAATGTTAGTAGCATTGTTTTGCAGTGTAAGAGCTACAAATAATTCATACATTCTACTGGAGAGCTTGGCCGTGTTTCCGGAGGTAATTACTCTTTTCTGTAAATAGAGGCTTGTAATCAGAATGGGGATATGCTCAAAATAGTACTATAATACTACAATTCCTCTGTTAGCATTTTATAGCGATTGACAACAAAGGCACAGGGCTTCGAGTAGTAAAGTAAAACAGCATGGGAATGGTTTTTGACAGAATGGGAATGAGAAACTTGTTAATATAACACTCAAAAGAAATAACTGGCTAGAATATGCCAATCATAAGCAACAAAATTGTTAAATTAAATTACACCTCTGTTGGAGATATGCAAGGAGCAAACATAATTCCACATAGAATCCACAATTTGGAAAACTAGGACAAGAACTGAAATATGGCCTTGTTTCATTAGCTGACTGTGTATAATGGTATGCTACAAAAACTAGAAATTTCATTTTGTGCCACCTGGGGAAAGTTTTGGCTTCCCCTGTTCTACAGTCACAAGCAGAAACTTTATTTCATTATGTCGTGTTGTTTACATTTAATTTCAGGTTTCTAATGTTTGGTATTAAAATTTGGCCAGTGTTTGCCTTTTACTTCAAAGCAGAAAATGTATCAGGCTTTGGCACGCTGAGGCATATTGGTCAGAATTAGGCTTTGGCACGCTGAAGCATATTGGTCAGAATTAAACATAATTGCCTCTGTATATTTAATTGCGGTATGGGTGTATGTGTGCACGTGTGAGGTACAGTTCAGGAACCACTCGCGAGAGACAGAAATCCAAAAAAACGTATGCCTTTAATGGAGTCCGAGTCAAAGCCAAAAAAAGAAAAAAAACACAGGAATTGCCAAGCCACAATACGAAATGCAAAAACAGTGTCGACTAGACAGGCAGGGGTCAGAACCAGGAACGCAGATGAGCAGAGGTACAAAAACTATAGGCAAAAATTCGTAGTCGAAGAACAAAGCCAAGGGTCATACACAGGGCATTCAAACACAGAAATTGTGGTCATACAAAAATGGCTCGAAATCCTGAAAGACAAAAACAATACAAAAAGGGCAATGGCAAGAATCAAAGTCGCACAATCCGGTAGAAGAGAAACAATACTCAAAGGCATACGAGGCGCTCTGCACAAAGAAATATTGATCAACATTCTGACAAGGAGCTGGCTGTGAAAAGACTGCTTAAATAGACAAGAGGGAAGTCACATGCTATGCAGGGAAGAGGTTAATTCGATCAAACTAATTACAAAGCAATGAACATGAGGAAGTACCTGACTACAAGAAATTGGCAAAAGACAAAACGCGGACAGGGATCACGGAGACAGCCTACTGACAAACATACAGCTCCGGTTAGGGAGTTCTACTGTGCACCGAGTGAGAGGCAGAATAGTAATTGGCCAGGTGCAGAAAATTTGCTGCGGCACAGCAAAGTAAATTGAGTGAAGACAAGGGGTGGAGACTATAGCGGGTGCTGAGAGCTTATTAGTCAATTAGTAATGTGCAGCTATACAATCCCTAGTGCTAGTTAGTAAGTTAGTACTATAAACAATGTTAGTCTTGGTTAGTAAGTTTAATAATAATAATAATAATGCATCCATTTTATATAGCGCTTTCTGGGCACTCAAAGACACTTCACAATGGATACATTATTCATTCACTCTCTGATGTTGGTAAAGTACGTTTTTGTAGCCACAGCTGCCCTGGGGCAGACTGACAGAAGCATGGCTGCCAGTATGCGCCTACGGCCCCTCCGACCACCACCAAACATTCGCACTCAGCCATACAGGAGTGTTCCTATATTGCATTTTTTGTGGGTGGGGGAAACCGTACCCGGAGGAAACCCTCATGAACACGGGGAGAATATGCAATCTCCACACAGAAAGGCCCCAGGCTGGATTCGAACCCACAACCTTCTTGCTGTGAGGCAGTACTGCTGACCACTGTGCCAAATAGTAAAATAAAAAAGCAAAGTGAAGGAAGTGAACAAGATGGGAAGGGATGGTTGAAATCCCTGAAACCATGAAATTACCAGAAAGTGTGGCACAGACAAAGTGCAATGCATGGTATGAGAGAAAACATGGACCGGAATATAACTGAGGAAATGGATTATGGGAGAATAAGCAGGAATAAACAGGAGCAAAACATGCTATGGATCAAGACATGGCAAAACAAGACCTGAACAAGGCAGAATCATAGCAGTCTGTGCGCATTAGAGAGATAGAGAGCGTGCGATTGCTTTTCAAGCAGAGAGGAACGAAAGTGACATGTTGATTGAGGAAATATTGTTGCAAAAATAAAAAAATCTCAAGGCAATACATTAGTACCAGATTGTGTGATGTATTCCCGAAAGAGGAACGATGGATACACGAAAGCTATTAAGGAGCTTTAAATTATTGATCAGTAGAATTTTTAACAATGAGATGTTTCAGTTCATATTAGGGACAACATTACAAATGAATGTGTAAAGGACATAATGTTCAAATTTTCCAGCTATCATCAAATTAAATGCTCAATTTTTAACAGTATTGCAACACAAAAAAACTGTTTCTTTATCAACAGTCATGGAAAATAAAAAATAAAAGTTATTTATAGATCATTGTTGTCCTATATGAAATTGAAGGCATATTTAATGTTTTCCCATGCCATGAGCACTAACACACCCCTATATTATGACAGATGCTGGCTGTGGAACCTGACATCGGTGACCTGACAGTGGTCCTTCCTTTCTCTCCGCCCAAGAACCTAAAGTGCATTATTACAATAAACAGTTTGAAAGGTTGGCTGGTCCGACAACAACACATTCGTGTCTACAGTGCACCAGTCTAATCTAGATGCATTTCAGATGAGCTCATGCCTCGAGCTTTTCTAGACATTTTTGACAAATAACTTCCTTGGTGAATGATGCAGCCTTTATTTTTGTTTGTGTATACAGTGAATTGTAGTCACTGGCACAGAGATTTGCAGAGTTGTCTCAGTCGATGTGATAAGCAGTTTTTAACGTGGTGCCATCTGAAGGATCTGGAGATCAGGGGCACTCAATACTGATTTTCAAGCTTATCATTTGCACAAAAAGTTATCACCTCATTTCTTCCATCCTTACAACAGCGTAGTGTTGTTTTTAAACTGTTGAATGCATTAAATCATGCAGTTTTCCACCAAGAAGAGAGCCTCGATCACTCATTGCATAGAGCAACTTGGCCTTTTGCGGATGGTAATCCTATATCTACGCAGTTGGAACCATTTGCTGTGAAACGCCTGTCAGTGGCCACAGTGTACTGCCATTATCATCCATTTATGTGTGTTCATGTGGCACTGGAATGCATGTTTTATAGTGCTTGCTTAATTGGTACAATGCAAGAATAATAATGAAAGCTGAGTTAACATAATCATAGATTTTACTAAGTGAGCTATACAGGCAACAGCTGAAAAGGTGGCATATATTTCAAAGCAAAAAGGCCCATTTGCATAAGTGGACAGCCCTGCAGTGTTGAGCCAAATTCCTCTATATTCAGGTTTTATTTGCTTTCACATAAAGTAGTTGTGATTGTTGTGGCACATAAGTTATCACTCAAAGATTGATTAAATTTGCCATTCAAAATCATTAGTCAACTGACTTGAACTGTGGTCTTCGAAAGATAAGCGGCAACAAAACAGCCTCTCTCCCTGCCTTCCTTTCTGTCTCCTCTTGTTAATTTCTCTCTCATTCACAGCACTCCGCTTACTTTACAAGTTTGTCTTCTCTGGTCCAGGACTGTTAGTATCCTAGCAACTGTGATGATAGGCCCATACAAAGCATCTCCCTCAGAAGAAAACAAAAGTGTGCCTTGCAAAATGCTTAAGCACGCTATTATTATGCTTCTTTTCCTCTGACAGGCTGAGAGGCTATCTCACTGCGCTTAGTCTGGTCCAATGTAGCCCCAGGGCTCTGCATCAGTGTAGATCTACTTTTTAAATTGGGAAAGAGAGCTCATGTTTATTGTGTAAATATTGAGGAAGCTACCATCAAAACGAATGTTTATCTTGTAGAAATTTGTGAAAGGCTTTGCGATTATTTCATTCTTTCACTTACTCAATAGCGTTTGCAGTAATCATTGCCCAGTTCACAAGGGCCCATTCACATGGCTACTGGTCATTCCTAACGCCAGTCTTTTTATGAGTCAGATAGCTGCTTGCAACAGGATTTAAATGACTGTCCACCCAGGGCTGCATTAAAGCTCCGTGGCACCTAGCTACCACTTTTTCAAGCCCCCCCCCCCCCCCATGCCAAATACCATCACAATACTGCCCTGTCCTGCCTGCACAACATCAGCCCTGCTTACTTCCCATATAATCATGCATCAATTATCACTCGTGCCTACAGTTTCATTTCAGGACTGTGACGGTACATAATACTTTGCATATAACATACGGAGGCTTTTGTCACCAAAGAGTATAAAGACTGGCTTATTGAAGGATAATATACATCTTTCTTGCACATAGCTCACACATTTGTGCACTTATACACACAAGCAAAAACACAGACTATGACAGTTGAGAGAGAGCGCTTTGTCTAATAATTCTGAACAGCTACAATAAGGGGGAACATAAATTTCCAAAAAGAAAGCTCATACACAACACATACAACCTGCCTGCATCCTTCCATCTACTCACAAGTATAGCAAAAGCCAATAAAGGCCACTGTTGAAATTTTTGAACCAGCACTGCAAGAAGATCATTTTTGTCAGCCCAGTTGACATGCCAAATTTAGCCACTGGCAACACTCAATATATCCCTGTGTTTTGCATGGTTGAACATCAGCTTTTATCAGCTGAGCGCCAAGGCAGTTTTTCTGCTAACTGAATTATATCCACACAGCCTATCAGCGATGTAGAGGCGTGCACAGCAAACTGGCTGCGATTTGTTAGCGACTCTTGTTTTGGGTGAAAAAAAAGTTAGAGGTTCATTTCTATGCTGCAAGCATTGCAGAAAAAAATAATTCACTTATTTGTCTGTCGATAATGTCTTTCCCATCTATATCGATATACTTTTCTCCCCATTTGGCTGACTTTTCGGCCACTCTGAGCAGCAGATTGGCCCAAAAAAAAGAGTACTAACATGGAGGAGTGTGATGAATTTTTACGGAAACACGGAGATGTTTAAGTCTTTGTAATTGACTGGCAGGTGTTTGACTTCAAATCACACTTCTGTGCATATATTGTGTCTTGCAAATCACATCTAAGTTCACTTTTTTAAAATATTCATCATTCTGAGATGATTCTTAATTACATCGTGGTATCATCTTCCAACTTGTTTAGCCCTCGGATAGCCGCTGCTGCTGGAGGATTTTCGGTCACGTCATCGGGGCTTGCAGCTTTGAAATATCCTGTCAGCTTGGGCACTTTTCTTAGTAGCAATGACTCCTGCTACTTCTTTCATGGATTTTTCATTTCTGACATCCTCTTTTCATTCCACATATCATCTTTTCTCTAAAATTTCCACTCCAGTAGCTACTGTAGGTAAGAGCATTGTGTACAGTTCAAGGACAACCACTCGTTGATTAGGCGATAAAAAGGCACGCGTGTTATCCATTAACCAATTACAATGGCTTTTATTTATTCAAGATATTAATGCCACCCACCCCCTTCCAGGCTCAACACACAGAGACAGTCAGAGCACTATATATGCATTATTTTGTGGACCTGATTGTTATGATCATGAGCCTTGTGGTGGGTCCTTTCACCTTGTCGGTCCTAGGGCTTTAGCCCTGGCAAGCTCATGTATTAAAACGGTGCTGCATCCATCCACCCCTCCATCCATTTTCAGCTGCTTATCCAGGTCGGGGGGGTTGCAAACAAAGCAATGTAGCCCAGGCACCCCCCTTCCCCTGCTACTTCCTCCAACTTCTCCTGGGGGACCCAAGACGTTCCAAATCCAGCCTGGGATGTAAACCCACCAGTGTGTCCTGGACTGCTCTGGGGACTCCTCCCAGTTGTAAATCCCCGGAAAACCTCTAAATGGAGGCATCCAGGAGGCATTCAAACTAGATTCCCGAACCGCCTCAACGGGTTCCTCTCTGAACTTTTCCTGAATATCCCAAGTCCTCACCCTATCCCAAAGGGTCAGCTCAGCCAACCTACAGAGAAAGCTCACTTTGGCGGCTCATGTTCCTGATCTTGTCCTTGCAGTCACTATCCAAAGCTTTTGACCACATTCGAATGTTAGAACGTACTTTTGTAGATTGATTGGTAAATTGAGACCTTCGCTTTTAAGCTCAGTGCCTTCTTCACCACGACAGGCCAGTGCAATGCCCGTATCACTGCAGATGCTGCACCGATCCACCTGTCAATCTTATCCTCTCGCGTGAACAAGACCTCAAGATACTTAAATTCCTCCACTTGGAGTTGCAACTCAGCCCCCTCTTGGAGGAGACAATTAAAATGATCACAAAAAAAGCAGTGTTTATTTATGCATGCCTATTTACAAATTCAACATGAATTCTACTGGGCATGTTACCTGTACACTCTGATAGATACGTATATATTAAAAAAAAAAAAAAAAATCACTGAAGGTTGCCCTTGGTATACTGACAGGCTACCTTGCTGAAGACATGATCAGGCAATGTAATTGTTAAGTAGCGTTTGTCTTAATAATTATGATGGCAATAGGAATATAGTTGTGTTGTTGAAGGAACAGGGATGGTGGATTAATAGATATTTTGTGAGTACTGTTGTCAAGATAAAATGTTCAATGCACAACTCAGGTGGCAAAGATGATAAACTGGACAAGAGGTCAGCAGACAGCTCTGGTTTAAGGCAGTCCAGGAGTGAAAGCCAATTGTTTCATGACACCTGCTGTTTTTGTTCTGCTGAATAATTTCCCCTGGCTCAATGGGGAAAGCTAGTGAAAGATGAGTGGACGGGCCTTGTTTTCCTAATTGCTTCCATTAGAAAATCAGTGGGGGTTATTTACATAAACATGAAACTTGATGGAGCCCACTTACTGAGTTTTTGTGTTTGTTGTTGTTTTTGTTGCTTTCTGACCACACAGAAAGACAGGCCCGGCTTGTCACAGACACCTAATAAAAACCACGGGAGATTAACCGCTTTTACGCTCTGTGATGATGCAGGATGATGCAGGCTATAAAACTGTGTGCTGCAATCCATAAAACCTGCAAAGTCTTGAGGGCTGGGATGTTGGTGCACACAAAGCGAATGACTGAATAGTTTCCGATGGTCTTTCTTCAAGCACAAGGCACTCGTTCGTGTCTTAGCCTGGAGCTGAAGAAAAAAACATTGTAGCAATGAATTCTTGACCATGAGATGTTTGGGGTTGTGTTACAAACTGGGCAGAGGGGGAGCCAATCCCAGGATCGACAATGAACCAGTAGGTGGGTTCATAATGAGAAAGATGGCGAGAAATGGAAGAAGGCTAGGAGAACCCACTGTTCCTAATAATTTCCTAACCAATGATTTACCTCCATGGAAAAGATTCCAGGGATGAAAACAAAAAATTAGGGTAAGATTTTTGAATAACCCCTTCTGGTCAGATGATCCAGCCCCGACTGAGCCAAAACCCACAACCTATATGCTTCAGTTTGTGAAACCAGTTATTTTGTGAAATATCATTAAAAAATTTTGTCATTCTGTGAAATGACTGAAGTTTTGCGCTAGCCATTTCATGAAATGATGAAAATATTTTGGTTTTGCAATCTTACTGTAACACACACAGCACAATCAGCGGCTTCAGCTGATTGTCTCCTCATTCCCTCGGTCCAATCAATCAAATAACAGAAAAAACCTGCAACACTGCAGCAATTAAGCAGACATGTCTGTTGTGACAGGGTTGGCGGGAATGATAGTTGCAAGCAAAATATTTATTTCGCTGTAATGTTAAAACAAAAAAAAAACCATACGCTTGGGCAAAAGTGCAGTTCCTAATGAAAGTGTGATAAGCACAAACTATTTTGATATTTGTGACACGTAATAAAAAATCAGGAATATGTGGCATGCCATGAAAAATTCTGAGGAAAACCTACCTTTGCGTTAGAGCTAACTGAGCACAAGTAAAGAACAACATTACACTCTACAAACTCTAAATTCACCCCGTCATCATTTTGTTTCTCACCATCTGTCACAAGAGGGTTCCATCCCTCCAAGCTCATTATTTTTAAAATTTTTCATTTTTCTGTGCCATCAAAAGATGCACATGATGTAGATGACAGCCAAGGAATTGAAAACGAACAGCCTTCACAATGCTGGATTTCAGAAGCTCTGCTGTCTATCTCGTCATGCAATAATAGGCTTTTTTTTCTGAATAGAACTTAACCAATCTTATAGTTTCACTGCTATATTTTATTGTAGTTTTGTGAGTGCATGTAAGGTTTTTAGCTAACAATAAAGTAAACAATGAAGTTTTTGAAATAAGGCAAGTCAATTTCTCAACCGTAGTGTTGATCAAACAAATCAGACCAATGCAGAGAAAACCAATATGTCAATCTCATTGCACTTCCTGATTGGCTCCACCTGTGATTAAAATTAACTGTACTACTCTTTGGTAGAGAGACTCCTGATATATCTTACCAGTTCAGAGAACTGTGATGCATGAGATTTTGTGAAGATTATGTTGATATTATCATTATTCATATGTTTGGTCAATACGTTCGATACCCAAAAACATGGGATTGGTATCCAAAGCATGAAAATTGTCATGTCTTATGGAAGACCATGACATTTTGCCCTGATCTATGAGATTCAAGCTCAATGTGAGAGATTTAAGAGCTTTGTCAGGATTGTTGCTTTCCTTCCATGAAAATATTAGATATATTCTGATTTCATGAATAGGTTTCTGCTGGCATTAAAAATGGGAGTTCTGTTTCACAGCTGCATTTAAAGTGTCATAAAATGAAATAAATCTGTGGTGAAAAGAAATGTATCATTCATTCATTTTGTGTTTGTGAAGTGTTTTCATGGTGATGAACATGTGACTACACTGAGTGGTAAGCCCATTCTCATTCCGACGCCTCATATATTGACGCTACCTGACCAAGCATCGATATACAAGGCAAAAGGTCACTTTTAGTGTCCTTTATTGACGCCACTGTAAAATGAACCCTACCCCTTAACCCTTAACTCGAACCCTAACCTTCAAATAATGACACCAAAAGCTTGCTTCTGCCTCGAATATCGACGCTTGGGCAGGTAGCGTTAATATATGATGTGTTAAGGATTAGAATGCCTTGTGAAGTACTGGACGTATTGTAACAAAGGAAGGTTTGAGAATAGTAAAAAAATTAAACATAAACACGGTCTGATTTGTCAATTAAACTTCAAATGCTTTCAAACTACACCACAAAAATTTGAGTTTATATTAACCCTTTTGCACAGAAGCCAAATGTGGCTATTTAGTGTATGTGTTACCTTATTTAAGGCTTTATAATTGAAGATTGCAGCTTCAAAGAGAAGTAAGGAATGTCTCACCTAAGTCAAGACACATTTTAATTAAGAATTCAATCACATTTCAGTTTATTTTCATGATTTTGGGAGCAAAAAAAGGGCTGCAAACATAAAAAATCTTCATGGAAATTCAGCATTGCAATTGTAAAAAAAAAAACTTAGAATTGAAAAATGCTTGGGAGTTAAAACTATACATTTCTGGGATCATAAACTCCTTGACCACAAGTATTCCTCATTTGAGTATGAAGTTCTAAATTATTTAGTCTTTAGGAGCCAAATAAGACAGCTCTCCAGGTGGCTTCCCAAAACTCTCAGATCCTTCAAAATGGTGCACTATCAAATCATAAAATAATCATATTGACACAAATCATCTTTTGACGTTCAAAGTAATGATTTTCTGGTTGAGTTTAGAATGAGTTTATCAATATAGATGGAGTTGGATATCAATGGTCACCAGTAACCTCTCTAAACCCAAAACATGCCCTTTCTCTATGATAAAGTTTAGAATTTTGTCCATTTTTCTTCAGAGTCCCACAAGGCAGCACACAAACTCATTAAAGGAACTGCTTGTGTAATGTCAGGAATTCACCCTGCAATGAAAAGATAGCATTTCCCATTTCAGAGCTTGCAACCTTATTTAAACACTTGACACACCTTATGAGGTGCAAGTTTAACTTGCTAACTCAGTACTATCTGATATATACCTTACAGAACAGACATTCCACTATTAAAAAACAGCAGGCAATATGCTACCCTTGATTAGAGAGAGTGAATCAACGAACGTAGCAGTGGGTCAACCGAAGTGTTTGAGTTAACTAAGCAATTAGATGCCTGGCTAATCAAGGAGTGTACTAAGAAGGATATAAGGGAGCACTGAATTTGTCAATAGAGGAATTTACATGTAAATCTAAGGTAAGGAATAGCACATTTTTAGTATGTGATGACAATAATTGATAGTAGAACAACAAAGTTTCAATAGTTTGTCAAATTTTTGCTTCAGAAAACAGATTTTTAAACTACTTTATTGGGATATCACTGGCTCACTATAACTGAAGTGATTGCTAAAACTGTTTTTGAACTGCTGGATAGATAATGGGCAATTATATTGAGCAGTTTGCACATCAGGCATTAGCTTTTTAATTTATAAAACTCCTGGGAAACAGGGATGGGATTGAACTTGTCCATATTCTAAACCATGCTCGAGCTTGACCTTCTAAGGAATATTCAATAACTGATCCAGGAGTAGATAGAATAATGTAACTGCATGTATGAATAAAGCAGCTCCAGGTCCGCTGGCATCTACATCTTTGCAGAGAGGTTAAAAAACATTTTGAAGCTCGAAAGAAAATGAATATACCCACTTAAGTTCTAAATCATTAGACAATCTAAGCGCGAAACGTGTATTTCCTTCCCCATGGATAGGACTTTAGATGCAAATCTGGGACTACATTCAGTCCAGGGACCCGGCATAGGGATGCATCTTTTCACATCATGTTCACAGGCTTCCCCGGAGGTCCTGGACCCCCTGCTCACCACCTCAGCTTGGTCGCACCCCTAGAAAATACTGCACACCAACACAACCAGATAACAAGTCTGGCCCAAAAAAAGGCAGTTTAGCCCCCGCCGATACGTCACACTGATTCATCTACCCCTTGAGTTGTACATCATTATACTTGATACTTAATAGGGGGGAGGGGGGGAACTGAAAGTAAGTATCTCACACTCAGAGAACATGGGCAAAATCAATACAATATATTGGACAATCCAACTCCGTAAAGAGCCTTCTACCTTAAAATCATCCCTAATTGTTACTTTACACCCCAATAATACAAAGAAATTCCACTCTCACTGCCTTAAGTGACCATTTTCCCATAAATCCCTGATACAGACGTAGGCTTGCTGTACGCAATCCTGCGCAGCCTGGCTCTTCAGGCTCTTTCCCCTGACCTTGGCAATAACATCATTCTAAAGCTGCACAAAGCCAAATTTCTCCTCTCATTTGCAGGAGTTAGACTGCGGGATCATTTCATTTTCTCGCTTTGAAGATTAGTGGCTGTGTTCAAAACATGACATTCACTCCTATTGTGATGTATCGTTCTGGAACCAAATGGGAGACCAGGAAGTTTCAGCAAAAGGTATGTTTTATTGAAGTTGGGGGGGAAACCCCCAAAGGGCAGAAGGCAATGGTACAGAGTCCTCAATCCAAAATCAGTATCCCAGGGACGTAATCCAAACTGTACACAGGGCAGCAAACACAAATCTCAGTCAGGCACAACGTGTTCGGTACATAGGCACAGATATGTCAGAGAATCCAAAGTCCAGTATGTGTAATCCAAACTGTTAACAGGGCAGCAGAGACTAAACTCAGGGTCAGGCAAAACAGGTGCGGTACACGGGCAGAGAAGTATCAAAGAAAGAGCCAAAATCAGAATCGAGGACATTCCAGTCAGAAGTATAACACTATGAATACGAGGCATCAATGATCGCAGCACAGGGAAAAAGTTCTGACAAGGGCTGTGCATGAAATGACTGCTAAAATACTCGTAGGGGAAGTTGCATGCTGTGATAGGGAATATGTGAGTTGGATCAGACTAATTACAAAGGAATGAACATGAGGAAGTTCCTAACTACATGGACTTGGCAAAAGCCAAAACGCGGACAGGGATCACAAGACAGCCTATAGACAGACATACGGCTCCGGTTTGGGAGTTCTTACATGCACAGAAAAGGAGAGAGAACAGGGTCGAACAAAGGTGGAGGTTCCGCTGAAAACTGCAGCAAAGTAGACTGAGTAAAGCCAAAGGGGAGGAGACTAGAATAGAGCGACTGCTGAGAGCTTGTTAGTCAATTATTAAGTGCAGCTATACAATCCCTTAGTGCTCGTTAGTAAGGTAGTACTATTAACAGTGTTAGTTTGGGTTAGTATGTTTACTAAAATAATAAATTGTTAGTTTGGTTAGTAATATAGAAAAGCAAGGTGAAGGAAGAAAACAAGATTGGAGGGAATGGTTGAAATCCCAGAAACCATGAAATCACCCGAAAGTGTGGCACACAATACTGGGGCAGTGAGCGATCACATAACATAAGACCAGACAGGAGGAGACAAAGTGCAATGCATGGTATGACACAAAACATGGACCGGAATATAACTGCAGGAGTGGAATATGGCAGAACATACAGAAACAAGGTAAAACAAAACATGCCATAGAATCCTAATCACAAATACAGTGCATGGTCAGACAAGGCAGAATATATAATCAAACATGGCAGAATCAAAAGTAAACATGGCAAACAGGCAGAATCATAACACCTAAGGGGGATGAACTTGGTTGAGGATTGACATGTGAATGCACACTGCCAACCAATAGCACCGCAAATTCAGCCTTGTTTACTATGAAGGAGCAGTACTTCCTGGAATCTCAAAAAAAATAAATCAACAATAAGATGGCAATGTTAATGTTGCTATGCTAACATCACAAATATTTATGTAGCAAGGTAGCCTTGCTTGACAATGTTACTGCCAGTAGCAATAATGCAATTCTGTATGGAAGCATACAGCTAACAATATTACAATGAAAATGCATTATCCGGAATGAATTTTCATTTTCAGGAGGAAAGGGCATCATTGAATTCATTATGAAAATGAAATCCTCCACTTTGCGTTTTCATTTTCAAGTCCAAGGGTGCAATTTTCAAGACAAAATGAAAATTAAAATAAAAACCTCATTTCCGTAATTGCTTTCAAAAAGTTCCCTGCAATACCACTCACAAAACAAAAATGATTATATTTTTTATAATGCAAGTACATTCTCAGACATGCTTTTTCTTTTTCAAGAAGCAAGCGCATTATTTATATCATCGTGAAAATGATAACATAATCGTAAAATACTTCATTTGCATTCCCATGTTCAAGAAGTCTACCACCATGTAGCCAACAAAACTAGAATGTGATCCCCCCGCCCACCTCCCTGCCTAACACAGCCCCCCCTCCCAGAAAATTGATTGCAACCAGATAGACTGAGGGACAGAGAGGCACCACTTCAGGACCTGAACAGTAAGTATACAAAGTTTTGTTAAGATCATGCAAACAATTTTGGAGTGAAGCTCCGGAAACGAAATGGGAACGCAGACGCAAACGCGAACGGGAACTGAGCCTAAAACAATATGTCTCCGGGGGGGGAGACATAATGACAACGATAACCCTAATCTTATAATGCAAATAGATTATAGCAAATGCCTTTTCAAGAAGCAAACATTACATCTGTCTCATAATTAACAGTAACACAGTTCGCCACTTTTTAATCTTCATGAGAAACTGCCGTGCCTGGCTTTGCATTTTCGATATCATGGTCTCGCGCACTTTTCCTAAAAAAAAATTTGAATGAAAATACATTCTCTCATTGGCTAAGACCTGTTGTTCATTCTGTGAGGCGAGACTTCCCTTCCTCAATTATGTACGTATTGGATATTTACAAATACAAGCCATTTCACTGGTTATCAATCACAGGGAAATCCCTCCTGTACTTGGCAAGGAAAGACAAGCTGCGTATTGTGGAGTTACATTGAGAGTATACATTTTTCCCCAAAAATTCTGTTTTCACACTCAATTAGCCCCTGTGTGCGCTTGGATTTGCGCTGCTTCCCCTCAAAATATATGCTTACACTCAGATAAATCAAAGGTTGTACGGATTATCTGTGCATAATCTGTTTTACAGTTTACTCGGTTACTAAACAGGTTTATACGCTCCTGGGCTACAAATTTAGCTACTTCCATTGCTTTCTTTGTGAATTTGTAATAAATGGACAACTTTTATATTTATACATCAATTCCCATACTTTTCTTCTACCTTAATAGCTAGCTGCGTATAACAGTTGCCGTGTATCAAATACATCATGAAAGGAACAGGCTTAGACTCCAAATGCAGTTCAGCAATCAGCAGGGCGTTTATTAGGATTAATACAGCTCATGGTCAAAAACAGAAACAGATCGATAGCTAGGCAAACAGAGTAATGCAGAATAGTCAGAATCAGAGTCAGGGGACAAGCAAGTAGTTCAGTAACCAGAGAATCAATCCGCACAAAGACAGTAGCAAAGGGGCTGAGCTAAGGGAATGGAAGGGGAAGGAAAAAGGGAGTTGGATGGGATAAGGGATAAACACAGGAGAATCTAAACAGATGGGTAAAAAATGGGAATTAGGGAGAACGAAGTACTAAGCAATCAACCAGCAATCAAACAACGTAATACAAACAATCAATAATGAGACTTACGGGAGAATTCAGAGAAAACGAGCAATCAACAATCGAAACCAAGAAAGCGCAGAAACGAGACTTAACCTTTGATTTGAAGACGCGTCCCTTTTAGTCCTGGCTAGATCTTAATCATTTGCCTTTATTGACGTCTTTTCCAATTATTGTAATTGGCAACTGAAGACACCGTTTCTCTCCACATGTGATCTAACAGCGATTAAATCATGGGTTAAATTTAGCACAGTGGCGGAACAGAGAATTGGGTTGCACAAACCACCCGTTTAAAACAATTATAAATTCTGACCTGTTCTCAGTCATCTTCATGATTAACAAAAGGTTCACTCCGAGAGCGCTCCACACTTAACAGGTGCTGCTTGTTCTCACCAATTAAGTAAGACGACAATCATTCCTCTGGACACGTATTTTCTGTATTTAAATTTACATTATTCAAAATTGCATAGCCTACCTGTCGACTCTCATGCAAATAGCTTGAGCCGCACGCTTGCTATATTTAAGGCTAGGCTATTTAACTGCCGAGTGCCACTTTTTTTTTTTAATTAAATCAACCCACGAAATACCGAGAGTGAAAGTCCGCGTTTCATCGGAACACGGACCAGTTCAATCACACAAAGCATTGGTCAATTAATGAGTAAATTATTTTTCTGCACTGAATTTAGCCCATGATTACATTGTTGTTAGATCGCATACGGTGAGAAACCGTGTCTTCAGTTGCCAATTACGATAATTGGAAAAGACGGCAATAAAGGAAAATGATTGAGATCTAGCCAGGACTAAAAGGGACGTGTCTTTGCCCCCCCTGTAGCTCCGCTACTGGGTGGCAGGCATGATAAAATGTCCGTTCAAATAAAATAAAAATAAACATAAAAATATAAGAAATAAAGTGTCTTGAACTGTTACTATGGCACCTGCTGTTGTATAAAGTGCCAGTAAAAGAACAGCTATGAGCCCAGAAATGGTCGGAAAAGTAATGAAAATAACAAAATGATGTATCCGCTTTCCTGGCCTGAAGAGTAGAAATGCGTAACAGCGTCCCCGGTTTTAAAGGTTAAAATGCGCACATGCTGTCCCGGTTTAAATGGGTTAAATCATCACAAGTTATGCATTAGTTCAGCATTACCTAAGCATACGATACATTTCCCTATTATAAAGTGTTAACAATATATCTAAAAGAAAGATTCCTGAAGCACACAGTTAAATTAGGCGATTTATTACGGTGCAGGTGACTAACGTTACGACACAAGGTCTTCTTCAGAGTCAAACAGAGAGTCAAGACTAGAATGGACATTTAAATATGCAGAGAAGCCTTCTGGATATTTACACTTAATACTGTGGAACCTTTTGGTTTAAATGAAGAAATTAATTTGTCCTGTTTCCTTCAATTGATTTACTTTCTTCATGTATTGCTAGGTGTCAATGTTTTTATTTTTATACCCAATGGATTTTTTTTTTTTTTTCCCACCTATAAGATGTTCTAGCTTGACAATGGTAGGAGCTCTCTTACCTGTTCATTCATTCGTGAGTGTGTGTACGCGGGTCATTGGCTCCATCATTCGAATGTGTTCACTCTATCCAATAGATATTGCCACTCTGTTGTGGAGGGAGATTTAAATGTCCATTCTAGTCTAGGCCCTCTGTTTGACTCTGAAGAAGACCTTGTGTTGAAACGTTAGTCACCTGCACTTAATAAATTGCCTTTTGTATAACTGTGTGGTCCAGGAATCTTTCTTTTGAATATTTGCATTTTTATCCCCCTCTTTCTGAGAGGCACCAGTGTCTGCCAGCTGATGTGTGTCTTTCCATTGGTTTTGTTACCAATATATCATTTTGTTGCTATGCTGACGATACGCAGTAATATTTTCAGTGAAATCTACTGATTTCATCAATGTGTCGGTGTTGCATGACTGTTTAGCCAATGTTCAAAATTTGATGGTAAATAATTTCTTGCAGTTAAATTCAAGCAAAACTGAAGTAATTATACTTGGCCCAAAGTTAGTCATAGATAATACTGAATTAAATTTAATTAAATAATATTAAAATTAAATTTAATATTGATATTAGGATATTAGGACTAGGACCTCTTGCTTCAAATATCTATCTTAACAATCTATTCCTGTTTAGGATCTCCTTATTAACAAACAATTTATCCATTGAATAAGCCTATAATTATTAATAACTTATGAACTAAGAAATGAAAAAGAGATCACCAATAGGCTACGCTGACAATGTAAATACAATACACATGATATTGTATGGATGGCAATAATACAAATTATCTCCTTTTTTGCATATTTTCAGCAGTGTAATTTATTTCAACTCATTCAAAATGTTTTCAGTGTTAAAAAGAAGAAGAAATGTGTTTGTTCCAAGCCTAGTGGCACTTTAGGCCAGTGCTTCACCCCGATATCAGTGGCATGATGCGACAAGGAGTATTGATGTTCACCCAGGCTGGGAGGCTAGTTCATTGCAGGTTAACCCCCAGCACATAGTCAGGTTTCCCAGACAGTTTGCTGAAACCCAGTTATACACCTGGGTAGAGCGAGGCACACACAGCAAGGAAAAAACTAGAAAAACCATGGCAAGGACTTGAACTCAGAACCTTTTAGTCCTAAGACACACACATTTGACCGCTAAGCTACCAGCTAAAAACAAATTTGTAAATGAGCTAATTAATGTCTGATTGCTCATTAGATGTGAAGAGAGACAGTCACACAAATGCAGCCATGATGCAATTTTAATTAATTTATGAAATTGCTAGTATTTTGATGCAAGTCTTCTTCAGGGCACAGAGGAACGATTCAATACCCTGAAGTCAAAACCACTGGTAGTTTAATTAATTATTGCACTGCGGCTATTTTATGTCTCTCTCTAAATTAGGGAAAGTAAATGGGAATTAGAGTTAACGTGCATTTTAAGGTGAGATTACTGAAAGGCTCTTATACCTCTGACATAATGGCACTGAAAATCCAGTGTGGAAGAGGTTAAAAGACAAAATTAGCTATGTGGAAATTGTTACATAATACTAAATCGGTATTGAATGAAAAATATTGTCAACCAGTCCAAAGAAAATAAATAGTAAGTAAATATTATTTATAATAAGGGATCGAAGATGATAAATTTAAAAATAGGCCTGTTGGTCTTAACCCATTAATGTTAGTACTTTAGTGGCCATTTACAGGGTTCTCCAGACCTTTGAAATCATCTGTCTGTTCTGTAAATTATGGGTGTCTGCTGTGCACAGCAAGGCAAAAAATTAGCTGGGGGTTTTTGTCATTGTTATTATATTCATGACATTGATCTCCTATTCATTGTGAGTTATTTTTCTATACTAAATTTTCATTTGCCTTTTACTTACTATACATCAATATATAATCTTCAGGGCATTGTGTTTTAAGAGTAATATGTATTAATTCACCATTTTTGGGGTATTTTAACCTAATTTGAAGAAGGGGTTGAATTCATACCTTGAATTTGATTTCAGAAATTACATTCATGCCACCAAACAAGCCTTTGAACATTTTCTCCTATGATGCACCTAAATGAAAAGGGTCCAAAAACAGAAAATAAAAGCAATATTCAGCACAGAATTTATTTCAAAATAGAAAGTGACACTGAAGACTTCTGTTACAGTGATGTGAATTAGAACACCATTATCCAAATGCTTCCTCTCAAGAGAGATAATCTATTTCAACTATAAAGAGTATTTATGGTATCTCTGAAGAGGAACTCAAATAAAGATGTCACAAAGATGCAGTGACTGAGAAAGGAAAAGAGTTATGTGGTGTAGCCTTGGAAAAAATGCATAGGTTTGAACTGAAAAGCCCAGGAAGTGATGGCAGGGAAAAAATGACCAGTGTCAGCACTGAAATCTATTAGAGATCAGCGAGTATATTGAACTGGTTCAAAGCTTCTTTGAAAGACATGGTGTAAGTGGATCATTACTGCTTCGCTTCCTTTGGTTCAGAGAGGAAAGCACCAGCACAATCTTATAACACATATGGCACTTCGAGTCATTTAGATATTATATACAGTGCCATGTCCTTAGGGCTGGGGTACGCAATTACACCATTTGGCGAGGGATTATACTGCCGTGCGGCCATAACGTCTGGAATGGTCTATTTAAGACGCAACCTGCTGTTGCTGGTTCTGTTGTTTTGTGTTTTTCTCGTTGTGTGAGAAAGAAAAAGAAATTAGCTTCTGGTAAGCCATTTATGTGCAGAATAAAGCATCTCTGAATCACAATGTGTGTGTGTGTGTGTGTGTGTGTGTGTGTGTGTGTGCCTGTACGTGCATGCATGTGCACGAATGTGTGTTTCCGCGCTTACTTGTGTTTGCTTGAGCTGATTTGAGATACCCACAGCCCTGCAAAGAGTAATAGTGGCACTGTGTCTGTTCGCATCCTTATTAAGTTCAAATGAACGATGGTAAACAAACAGGTGAACAGAGAGATGGGCTGGGAGGCTGAGCTCTTTGTAGCTCACAGCTATGTATTACGCATGTCCCTGTGAGACCAAGTGGCACGGCTTCAGGGATTAGTGAAAGGGACTGTTCTGCTCCCCCAGTCGTGACTTTTCTCCCATTGTGTTGACTGCGGAGTGCAGGGAGATTGGTGGAAAAAAGGGAAATATAAAATAACACATACACACAAATGTGTTACATTACATTTATTGCCATTAAGCAGATGCTCTTTTTCATCGCAATAAAAAAAATTCACGCCTAGATACTAAAAAAATGAATATGTGCTTAAAAAAGTGGTTAAATAACGAATAGGGGCATAATTATTGCTACCTTTGATACTATAAAGGCTGCACATGATGGACAACATGTTTTGTTATCCATTTTACATTCAAAAGTGGGAAAACTATATGATGTGCTTGCTCTGAAATACTTACAACCCAATTTTTAAAATAGTTGGGACGAAGTGTAAATTGTGATTAAAAACAAAATTTTCAGATCACATGAGCCAATATGTTATTTACAATAGAACATAGATAACATTTCAAATGTTAAAAATGTAAAATGTCTCAGTTTCATCCACAAAATGTTCTATCAGCTGAAAGAACATTTAGCAAGTAATTAAGTTAACTTACATCAGGTTTGTAACATGATTGGCTATAAAAGGGGTGTCTTAGAGAGGCTGAGTCTCTCAGAAGTAAAGATGGCCAGAGGCTCTTCAACCTGTGAAGGCTTGCATTCTGCTCTGGAGTCTCCCCATTCAACTGCTCCCCAACAAATCTCCCCATCTCAGATCATATGCTCATATCATTCACCCTACACCTGACTGTCTCCAAAACTAAACCATCATGTGTGATTTCATTCCGCAATATTAAGGACATTGACCCTACTTCCCTCACCTCTGCTATTGAGTCATTTCCTCCCATTGCTTCCCCGTCTACTACAGATGAACTGGTGTCCCACTATAACAATAGCCTCCATACTCTGCTGAACTCCCTTGCTCCTCTAAAAACCCGGACTGTGTCATTCACCCACTCTGCACCTTGGTTTACACCCCAACTCCGCACTCTCAAAGTCAAAGGCCGACAACTTGAAAGGCTCTACAAGAAAACTGGACTAACTATTCATAAGGACTTGTATTACCATCACATCCTTCACTACAAGGACTCCATAAACACAGCCAAATCAGATTATTAAGCAACCCTCATCAGTGCCGATGATGGCAACTCCCGGACTCTGTTCTCATTAATCAATAACTCCTTCCGTCCACCCGACTCCTTTCCCACACACTTCTATTCTGTCGACCACTGCAACACCCTCATGAAGTTCTTTATTGCAAAAATTGACAATATCCACCGTCAACTGGCTTCTCACACCTCCAGCAACTCCTTACCTGCCGTTGTCCTACCATCTGCCTCGCAGTCTTTTTCTAGCTTCATCCTACCTACTACTGCTGCCATCACTGAACTCATCAAGAAATCAAAACTATCCACCTGTCAACTTGACCCCCTCCCGACACCTCTCATCAAAGCTTGTCTCCACTCCCTGTCGTCTCTTATTACCACCATCATCCACTCCTCCCTCACCTCTGGTTCAGTCCCTTCAGCCCTCAAAACTGCTGCAGTCACAGCTATCCTGAAGAAACACGGTTCAGACTCCAACGATTTCAATAACCTTCGTCCTATCTCCAATCTGCCATTTCTCTTCAAAATCATGGAAAAATCTGTTGCATCTCAACTCCACTCTCACCTCTCCAACAATAACCACTATGAACAGTTCCAGTCAGGTTTCCGCCCCCACCACAGCACAGAAACAGCCCTCCTGAAAATAACCAACAATCTCCTCATGTCAGCTGACTCCGGACTCCTCTGCATCCTCATCCTTCTGGACCTAACTGCAGCCTTTGACACCATCTCCCACTCCATCCTCCTCCATAGACTGGCTTCCATTGGATTATCTGGCATACCCCTGGACTGATTTAAAT
Organism: Gymnothorax reevesii; assembly: GCA_029721435.1. NCBI lineage: Eukaryota > Metazoa > Chordata > Actinopteri > Anguilliformes > Muraenidae > Gymnothorax > Gymnothorax reevesii. Next base: position 37,307,287 of record CM056579.1, on the reverse strand, counting down.
CCTTTCTCTCTGGCCGTACTCAATTCATCCAATTAAAAACATTCACATCCCAGCCATCTCCCATTTCTTCTGGTGTCCCCCAAGGTTCCGTTCTCGGTCCTATCCTCTTCATCATCTATCTCCTTCCCCTTGGCCATATATTCCGGAAATACAACATCCAGTATCACTGCTATGCGGACGACACCCAGTTTTACCTCTCCTCCAGACCCACCTCCACCCTCCCTCCCACCTCCCTCTGTGACTGCCTCCATGAAATCAACTCTTGGTTCTCCTCCAACTTCCTCAAACTCAACAATAACAAAACAGAGGTTCTCCTCATTGGTTCCAAATCCACCCTCACCAAAGCCAACAGTTTCTCACTCACCATTAACAATTCCACCGTTTGCCCCTCCCCCCAAGTTAAGAATCTGGGTGTCGTCCTCGACGGAACTCTCTACTACAAAACCCACATTAATTATGTCACCCGGTCAGCATATTTTCACCTACGTAACATCCATCGCCTCCGTCCATCCCTCACCCCTGCTAACACTGCCACTGTGGTTCACTCCCTTGTCACGTCTTGTCTGGATTACTGCAACTCCCTCCTGTCTGGCCTCCCCCTCAAGTTACTCCACAAACTCCAACTGGTCCAGAACGCTGCAGCCCGGATCATCACCAGAACTCTTTCCTCCCACCACATCACCTTTGCTCTCCAGCAGCTCCACTGGCTTCCTATCACGTATCGCATCAAATACAAGATCCTGCTCCTCACCTTCAAAGCCCTCCATAACCTCGCCCCCCCATATCTGACAGAACTCCTTATCATAAATACACCATCCCGGACTCTCAGATCATCCTCGACCATCAACCTCACCATTCCCCCTGCTCGTATGGCCACCATGGGCTCTAGAGCATTCAGTCGCTCGGCCCCCCGCCTCTGAAACTCCCTCCCTTCGGACATCATAACCATCGACTCATTAGCTCATTCGAGCCCTCAGACGTCACTGCATCACTCACTGGCATGATTCTGTCTTTGACATTACTAAATGGGCCCAGGAATACTTCAAGAAACCACTGTCTGTAAACACAGTCTGCCGTGCCATCCACAGATGCCACCTAAAACTGCATCATGCAAGAAGGAAGCCATTGTTGAGCATGCTCCAGAGGTGCTGCTGTGTTCTGTGGGCCAAAGCTCATTTAAAATAGACTGTAGCAAATTTCCAAAGTGTCTTGTGGTCAGACGAGTCAAAATTTGACTTTCTTGTTGAAAATCCTAGGCGTTATGTCCTCCAGGCTGAAGAGAAGAAAGACCACCCCTCCTGTTATCAGCGTTCAGTTCAAAAGCCGGTATCTTTGATGGTATGAGGATGCATTAGTGCATATGGTGTGGGACATTTGAATGTTTTATAAAGCACCATGGATGCTGAAAGGTATATAAAGGTTTTAGAGCAACATATTCTCCCCTCCAGACGACATCTATTCCAGAGAAGGCCTTGTGTATTTCAGCAGGACAATGCAAAAGCACATACTGCTGCTATTACAACAGCATGGCTTCGTAGTAGAAGAGTCCATGTGCTGAACTGGCCTGCCTGCAGTCCTGATCTTTCACCAATTGAAATCATTTGGCGCATAATTAAATGAAAAGTTTGTCAAAGGAGTCCAAAACTCTCCAGCAGCTGGAAGTCTGTATTAAACAAGAGTGGAATCAAATTCCAATGGCTAAACTCCAGAAACTTGTATCCTCAATGCCCAGACGCCTCCACTCTGTGTTAAAATGAAGAGTGGATGCCACACCATGGTAAACAGGCCCCTGTCCAAACTTTTTTGAGACCTGTAGCAGCCATCAAATTTAAAATGAGTTAATTTTGTGAAAATTGTAAAATTTCTCAGTTTCAACATTTGCTATGCTATCTCTGTTCTAATGTGAATAAAATACTGGCTGGTCTGATTTGAAAGACATTCTGTTTTGATTTTATTCACAACTTACATTTTGTCCCAACTATTTTGGAATTGGGGTTGTAGATCAGTGCTTCTCAAACCTCTCCTGGAATACTACCTCATGTTTTAGATCTCCTCCCACTACAGCGGATTATTCTGATGATTCGCTCATTATCAAGCATCTTCATGGGTAACAAGATGATCATTTGCCTCACCTATGCTGGAGCGGGCAGAGCTCTAAAACATGCAGAAAAAGTGGTCCAACAGGAGAGGTTTGAAAAGCGCTAACACAAATAATAAGATTACTATGGTTCAATGTCACTATGTGCATACAATAGACCTACACAGTAAAATGTTCAGAGTAAAATCAACTCTTAAAGAGTCTATTTGGTCCCACTTTGACAAGACTGGACTCAAATAGACTCTGTAAGAGTACATTCCACTCCATAAGAGTCAAATTTACTCAGATCATTTTGCTGTGTATGCACTAGCAAGCTGCGCAGTGGAAGTGTGGTAGTCTCGGATATGTAAGAAATACTGGCGAAAAAACTAGATTCGACTGTTTTTTGTGTATTGACGATTGCTCAAATTTCCCATATGGACCTCTGGCCATGGTCAGTAATAGCCTCCTGGGATTTGAACACCCAACTACAGGACTCACAGATGAATGTCTTTGCTGTGAGCAGCTCAACTTGGAAGCCTATGTCCTTGTGTTTTTTCATACTGCACATATCATTTAGGGGGAAACCATGGGCACAAGCCTGGGATCCTATTTTCGACTTGGAGTGTTAGTGCGAGCATATGCGGAAGAGTGTGCATGCGAGAGAAAGGTGGCTCTTAGAGGCAAGGATGGATGCTTCTCCCCTATTTTTGAAAGGAAAAAATGTAATAAAAATATTAATAATAAAAAAATGTAATGATCACTTTTCCCACTCGAGTGCAATAATCCTTTATTTCAACTCAATTAAACCCTTTATTTCAATTGACAAATCAAAAAGCCTTAAAAGTAACCCCAATCCCTGCTCATCCACCGTTAAGGGTTAAAGTGTATTTATACTAATTCAGTGGGTTCTATTTATCGTCCCCTCAGCCTCTGATTAGTCTGGTAACCTAATTTGACTCTTCAAGAGAGGTTGCCTTCCCTTGATAATTGACATTGTGCATGTTCAACCACTGGCAAAACTCTCCCAAGAAGTATGCTGGCTTGAATCAGTTTCAAACCTCTCGCTCAACTTTATAGACCAAGAACAAAAATGATTGTAGGTCAGTATTTTCTACTTTGACAGGCTTTGACAGGTGTATTAAAAAACACTTGTAATTTTGTCCAGTGCTGATAGGAAAACAGAAAGAAGTGCTTCAGACAGAAAACTGACAGAAGTGTTTATAAACGTTTACCTTTACTTTTGTTACCCGTTCTTGCTGGGGCTCAGTTAAGCCTTTGGCTTTCCCTGGCTCGAGGGCGGTCCGCTGGGCATAATTGCATTTTCATACCATCAAATATTGTGCTACATTGTAGAAATGTATATCATTTGAAAGTTTGAGGACTCAGGATTCTAACTGCGTAACCCGTTTCATGATTCAAACCAGACAGTGAAAATAACATTTAAAATTGTGTCTTAACAACCCTCAGCCTGACTACGCAGTTCCATAGATTCACTTGTATCACATTGGCATGATATGTCAAATGTTCTGGCAGCCACTCCTGGGAAAAGGAGGGGCTGACCCCAAATGACATCACAAGAAGACAAATATCTTTCTTCAAGATCTGAGGAAAAAGGGGAGTTGGAGAAACTGTAGCTAAGTTCCTTTCCTCCTGGGAATCTGTGCCTGTCTCTGTCCGGCCACAACCTGGGGAGAGTGGGAGAGAGTGGACAGAGAGGTGATTCAATTAGCCTACCAGAGTTTTCCCTGTTTAGTCTTTATGTCCTCCTCCAGGTGCCCTCCAGGTCTCCAGCCAGTTCCTGATAACTCACAAAGTTCAGGCAATTAGTGCTCCCTGAACATCACTGTTGACGTTCACGGCTCTGCTCCTCTGCCTTAAGTCTGTTGCAGCTGTTGAATAAGCCGTTTCAGCTGTGCCTTCTGGCAAGGAGTTCACCTGTGTGGTGTATGGAGGTCTCCATGGTGCTGAGCAGGTAGCTGGGACAGTAGTGTCCGGCCAGCACAATCCCTAGCGCTTTGTGCCAGTAGTAGGGCCTTTCAGCAAGGTGCCACAGGTGTCTCTGCAGCTCTGTGGGGCACTGATTTCTTATTAAGGCACAACAACATGTTGAAATTGATGCTCTTCCATTACATTACATTACATTACATTACAGGTACTTAGCAGACGCTCTCATCCAGAGCGACGTACAAAAGTGCATAAGAACAGTACAAAAGTGCAGACCTCCTAGGAGACAAGTAAAAGTGCTAACAGTAAGTGACAGAACGCGTTCCATTGTTACAGATCTGGACTAATAACAAAAAGGCAAGGTCAAGGGCATGTGAACAAAATGGCAACAAGGTTAAGTGCAGAGGCAAGTGCAACAAAGAGCAATAAAATAAGTGCAATAGAAGGGCAACAGGTCAAGTGCAACAAAGGGGCAGGAAAATCAAGTAAACTGACAATATAGTGCAACAAAATAAAGGGAAACCAAATCAAGTGATACAGTCAGGAAGTAAGGTAAACAGAATAAAGTGCATCAAATCAAAAGGATGTAGGGACAGGAATCAAGGCAGTGGAGTAGGGGAGAGGTGGAGCCTGAAGAGGTGGGTTTTCAGGCGGCGCTTGAAGATGCACAAGGATTCTGCCGTTCTAACCTCGATAGGTAGATCATTCCACCAACGAGGTGCCAGGACAGACAGCAGCCTTGAGCGGGAAGGGGAGGAGCGGAGAGGGGGAGGAGCCAGGTGACCCTTGGTAGCAGGCCAAAGATATACTTGTTATAGCTTCTAATCCTCAGCAATTTTGATAATTTGATAACAATCCACTGAGTGTCACCATTGAAACAGGACGATGATTGTGCCTGTTGTCAAAGTGTTTTTTTTTTTAACTCAAAAAAGGACTGCACTTTTGAAGTTTCACTATGCAAGTTTGTTTACTTTCACTTCTAATTTGACATTTGAACTCAAACAAAACAGAGGTAGCCCGCCCCTCCTTCCCATAGTTCCCTCCTTCCCATGCTTCCATAACTGTCAACTCTTGTCGGTGATTGGCCGGGACGGTTTGTTATGTTATGGGGCACAGCCTGTGCCCCTTGTGTTTATCTGCAGTTTGTGACGCCTGTGCGGTCTCCAGAGTACGGGTTTTTTTATAGTGAATTTAGGGGCAAGCGACGAGCAGATCGTGGAGAGATGTCGGCGAAAAACATAATCGCGCAGAAAGTAAACAAACTTGCATAGTGCACCTTTAAGGGTTTAGATAGATAGATAGATAGATAGATAGATGCTGCTATTGGCCCCAACACACGCTGAAGATTCATTTCATGGTCAAGAGAGACCTCTTGCAGACATTGTTTAGCTGACTGTCTCCAACCGATTATGATATTGTTGTGATGTCCAGATCAGTTTATATATTATACACATTGTTTTTGTGATAATAATCAAGAACATTATCACATTTAAGAACCAACTGCTCTAATTATGTATGCATTTGTTTGCTCGTATTCCTTTAAATTACCACAACTGTACACTTTGGAGTGCAATCTGGATGCTCATTAAAAATTGCTGAATGAACTCCTGGACTGCTGCTGTTTTTCGAACAGAAGACTTCGGCCAGACTAGTATACCTCAGCCTCTCTAAAGATATACTGCACAGAGGTTGTAATTATTGCCAATTATAACAAGCCTCTGCCACTTTTTTAAAGGTTATAAAAATGAGGTTATATCCACACAGAATCCCTTGGTGATCCATTACCATGTTCAAAACGAGAGAATTGTCGATTGGAAATGATTATGTAAAAACAAAAATATAACGTCAAAAAATATGTAGAGAACACAAGTGTGTGTTACCTCCATGGATATTGGGGAAGACGGTCAGGGAGCAATATGCAGTCCAAGGGTCACGGTTTAATAATTGCATCGATTAGCCGCGACCTTGGGTCACTGGGTCTCTAAAACAACTATGGCACAGCACCTCTATGGTGACAAATTTCTTACTGATTACAAGAAACTAAGTTTCTGGAGGTCAGCAGAACTTGGCCCTGTTTCTTCACGGACTCTAACCCTGTCTAACGGCTCACCGCAGGTTTCAAGACTGCTGATGGGAGTTTGACTGCCCTCTTTTTCCAGAGGACTCCCCCCATCCTTCCCCTCCACATGTGGCCTTTTAGCTCTGCAGGGATGGAGCCAATGGAACAGCTTGGTTTTGCTTTGTTTTAGCAGAGCCTCACAACAGGCCTATGAAATCTATCTGCCTATCTGCGGCTGTCAATGGAACACAAGCACAAATCAATAATGTTCCCAGAATGGATGTGTGCGTGTATGTACCAATGCGTGTCAGTACTTGAGCATGTGTAATTGTGGTGCTTTCACAGGAAAGCGATCACAGCATGCAGCATCACAGGCAGTGTATCCAAGACACACTGCCCAAGTGAGCAAAGCTGGGGCACCAGAGAACAGAGAGGCGGAACTGCACGGATCTATGTTCTTGCTGAAGGGGGCGATGAGCCAAAACGTCACGACTAGCCTGGGCTGATCATGGGATCCTATCAGCAGTCAGCATAGACAGGCTTCATCACTATAACCCACACTTTGTAACGTTTCGCTGTAAAGCAGGTGTGTAAACAAAAGTAGACCAACCACCCCCCTCTGTCCCAGCCCACACCCCACCCGCAAAAATAAAATCAGTGCCAGTGTTGGCAGGAAAACACCAGCCTTCAAATACAGCACTAGCCTGCAGTTCTGGAAAGGTGAAGACCAAAGTAATAAGGAAGGTAGGGCTCAGAGGTCAGTGGTATAAATGGGAATATGGCATGTGTGGTGGTCCAGGGTAGGGGGTGAGGGTGGGTTAATTGGAAACAGCGTGGCTCCGCCTCTTCCCAGTGAGTCCAGAGCGAAGCCCTGGCACTCGGCATAGTGGCATGCTGAGTGTTTGTGAGCGATGCTGATTGAGGCGGACGGCTCGACGCTCCTGCAGCGATCTCCCTCCACCGTCTCCCGCTATCACCCTCCTCTCTCCCTCCGCTGTGGCGAGCGGCTGAAGAAGTAGGCGGCTAATGAGATGCTGCACGCTCTCCCAGCTGCTGGAATGACCACAGCTAATTACAGACATTTCATACTGGGCTCCCCCTCAGAATATCAGCGTCGAGGGATGTGTCCACCACAGCGCTGTTTTAATGTCTCTGGTTTCGTAGGCCACTTTCTTCACCATAGGCAAGATAAAGGGCATCAATTTACCAGACCCCTTCACTTCACAGAATATTATTTATCTGACAAGAGACAGTTCTTCTTTCAAAGGATAATCAGCATTGAATTTCTGGCACGAATATGTGTTTTCATACATCTGAGCTGGGAAGCAGCTTTGATCATCAGGCTGCACAAAGATACAGAAGGTTGCTCGTCAACGTTAACCTCACCGACTTGTGGGCAAGAGCTTTAACGTGCAGTATCGACAGAGAATGGCTCAGGTTTTTCATGTATGACCACAGCACACTGGACATGCCTGTGGTATATGCAGAATGATTCAGCATGAAATTTATCCCCTTTCATCTTCAAGTCTGTCTCTTTCTATTCATGAAGGGTGCCTCTGGAAACTTATTCTCTCTTTTCTCTTTCACTCTTTCAATTCATAGCCTTAGATGTCCATCCACGCTGGTCTACCCTGCAAAATCGGCCATCTTTCTGCTGTGTGCTGCTGGTCATATAAGATACTCATATTGCAAACCTTGATTTAGCAAATATGAAATGGGAGACGTACTTGTATTCTATTGCAAGGTTATTGCAGACAAATAAGTTTTCATGTTTTTTATGCCAACAACTCACTAGTCTCTGTCCATTTTTCGCCGTGAGGTATATTGTTTTCGGTCGCATTTGTTTGTCTGTCTGTCTGTGTTTCTGACCGCCGTCTAGCACAGCCATGATTTAATCAAATGACACACAATTTTCAGCTGTGCAGTGGTCCAAGAATCACCTGATTAAATTATGTATCAATCTGGATCGAGATCAAGATCATCAAAGAACCGAAAATCTTTTTTTTTTCATCATAAGTTGCTTAAATCTGCATCGAAAAGCTGTGGTTTGTATTTGTAACGTTTTCATTTCCACTTCCAACAGTGTGATACTTATGGTGTGAAGTCATTAGGCTCATTAGCAGTACGGGTCAAATGTCAGGGGATCCGAGGTTATTCAACACCTTAAGCAATAATATGTCTCCCTCGAGTGTGGTATGTTGTACCTGACACCAGTTGCAAGCCTTTTTTAGTCATTTATTTATCAACAAAACTTGTCACTTACCATAATGTTCTGTTATGCGCAGAGTGCAGCATTGATGCATTTACCAGAGGTGAAATAGCACAAAGGGAATTAATCCATAGTCCCATTGAATAAAGTTGCATGCAAAGGTTTGGGCGCCCTTGGTCAAAATTTCTGTTACTTAGAATAGTTAAGCAAGTAGAAGATGAAGTGATCTCTGACTGGCATATATTTAAAGATAAAACACTCATTTTGACATTTTAAGCAGTATCAGTGTATTTCTTTTGTTCTGAATAATTCTAGAGCAAAAAAAAGGAAATGAGCACCGAGAAAAAGTTTTGACACCCCATAAGGTTTCAGCTCTCAAGTAACTTTGACTATGGTCTCAGACCACATTTAGGTTTTTAGGGCTATGGCTTATTCACAGTCATCGTAAGAAAGGCCAGGTGCAAATTTCAAAGTTTATACGTAAATACCCAGACTCCTCTAAACTTGGCCCAACAATCAGTAGCCATAGCGTCCTCTAAGCAGCTGTCTATCTCTCTGAAAATGAAAATAATTTATTCCCACAAAGTAGGAGAAGGGCATCAGAAGATAGCAAAATGTTTCTAGGTTGCGATTTCCTCAGTTCATAATATTAGAAATGGCAGTCAACAGGAACAGTGAAGATCAAGTGGGGGTCTTGAAGACCATGAAAACATCATGAGAAAACTGCTCATCGAATTGCAAGAAAAGTAAATCAAAACACCCGCATGGAAACGAAAGAACTTCAGCAAGATTTAGCACACTGTGGAGTCATGGTGCACCGCCCTACGGTTCAGCAACACTTGTTCAAATATGGCCTTCATGGAAGAGCCAGGAGAGGGAAACCTTTCCTGCATCCTCACCGAGAAGTTCAGAATCAGAAGTTTACTAAGGAACATCTGAACAAGATTGCTGTATTTAGGAAACAAGTCCTGTGGTCTTATGAAGTTAAAATAGAACTCATTGAGTTATTTCTGGAGAAAAAAGGCAGAATTTCATGAAAAGAACATCTCTCCAACTGTCAAGCGCGTGGTTGGATCAATCTTGCTTTAGGCTTTTATCACAGCCAGTGGCACGGGAAACATGTCACTGGTAGAAGGAAGAACGGATTCAATTAAATTCCAGCAAATTCTGGAAGCAAACATAAAACCATCTGTAAAAAAGCTGAAGATGAAAAGAGGATGGCTTCTACAACAGGATAATGATAATGATAATGAAACACACCTCAAAATCCACAACTGACTACCTTAAGAGCAGCGAGTTGAAGGTTTCACCGTCGCCCTCAAGATCTCCTGCCTCAAAATCATTGAAAATCTGTGGATGGACCTCAAAAGAGCAGTACATGCAAGGCAGCCAAAGAATCTCACAGAACTAGAAAACTCTGGCAAAGACAATGGTCAAAATCCCTCAAACCAGAATTTAAAAACTCTTGGCTGGCACCAAAAAGTGTTTACAAGTCTACAGGCTGTAAACACGTCTACAATACTAGCCAAAGGGAGTGTTACTAAGAACTGACCATGCAGGGTGCCCAAACTTTTGCTTCGGACCCTTTTCTTTTTGTGTTTTTATGAAACTGTAAAAGGATGGAAATGAAAAAGTAATCTTGTTCAAAACTTTTGCATACAACTGTACATGCAAATGTAATGGACTCAGAAAGATGCCAGACACCTCAGATGCAGACTTTAGACTTTTTTTTTTTTTCTGTAGCAAATGGAAGATAGGTCACAGTCTTTAGTGACAGACAAGGTCTGAGGCACACATTCTCTGTAGTGCATAGGATATCAGCTCCAAGGTATTAGACAAAATGTTTTCTCAACCTTACGGACATCTCCTGCTCTCACCGCATCCCACAGCGGACTCATTATGTTGCATATTGCAATGCAAAATAAATTAACACTTCCTGTGAGAGTCAGTATGAAAAAAAATTTCAAAAGTAGTATCACATAACACAGTAAATAAATATACTTTTTCCTAAGAGTGATTGTATGGTGGTTTTACAGTTTGTTCAAGAGGAAAATACATATCTTGCTATTTAAATGAAAATGCAAATTAATCTTACAGCAGTACAACATGTATATATATATAAAAAAACACAATGAAGAAAACTAAAGCAGTTGCATACTGTACATGCAGCGCATACGATATAAGCACAAAGGCATTTGACAAAATGGTCTCTCAACCTTGCGGTTATGACTCTCTTTCTGCCAATCAACAGACCATACCTATTTTAGCACCTGGTGTGTCAATGATTTTCTCCACCAGAACATTTCTAAAATGAAAGAAGTGCTCAGAAGCGCCCCCCCCCGCCCCGTATCAATCAAGAAATCACTTCAGTTTAGACAGCAGTAAAATTTAACATTCCTCACGTATACCTTCGGTTCATCTACCTCAATTCTCTGAGCAGGTTTCACGCAACAGGTAGCTGAAAAAGGCTAACTTGCATATAATAATTACTTTTAACCAGACAGACTTTACACTCATAAAGGATAGTGCGGCTACACACTCACTATTTACAGTACAGTCTACAATCTCTTTTATTGTTTTTCTTTGCAAATAACATGAACTGTGCAATTAACAATAATTTAACCAACTATTTGTGGTCTGTGAAGAGAAACATGAAATATGAACTTACTCTCACTGCATCCAAGGGCAGACAGAGAACCAGGGTTCAACTATCGAGAGAGTAAGCACGACCGTTGCAGTTAACATAACATAACTGAGTGGACATGTAAAATCCGATCAAAAGCAATAAAAAAAAGACATTTATGTCTGACATGTAAATAACTTTTATAAAAATTGCTAGGAGCTGCATTATGGGCACAGCTTGGGATAATCCTCTGTATATAGTAAAGGCACTATCTGCACTCAGATTTACGAAGATTTTCCAGCTCACATGACATACATCCCTATCAATTCTCACATTAAACCTACGCCCTTGGTCCCCTCCAATGTTAAACTCATTCCTACGCCCTTGGGTGACAGTACTGGTCCCTGTCACATCCTTGCCTGGCAACCCTGTGACCATGCCCCTGTCTGTAATCAAGTCTCCACTTCCTTGTGGAGACTTCCTGATTGTATTCGCCTGCTAGTTTGCCTATTTGAATTCCCAGTTCAGTTCAGATGGTGACCGGGTGTTGTCATTTGTACTCTGGTATTCCTACCTCCAGTGTTTTCCAGTCCTATTTGCTTCAGTCTATTTAGATTCCAATGTTTCTAGCTCCAGCATTTCCCTGTCCAGGTTACTCGAGTGTGTAATATATCCTAGCTCCGATCTTGTTAATACGTTTTTTCCCTTTGTATTGTGCGGGTTTTTATCATTTTCTATTTTGGTCGGTTGCTGCTTTGTTCATCGTTGCCTTGATACTTGTTACTTTGACTTTTGTATGTGTTTCAGTTATTCTGACATGTGTTGATGTATTCCTGCATAGTTTGTAATATCAGATAATTCCTTTTGTCATACAATCTCCTGGTTTGTGTATATCCGTTACATTATTTCTGAAATTAAATCTCCTGCTCCGTGCGCTAACTTCCTGCTTCACAATCCTCTTCCTTGGGTGTCCCCTCACACTCCCACTGCTGAGAGTTGGTGGAATTAAAACCATCCTGTCACACAAAGCAGTGGATGATATCGGCAGTGGGATACAGTGGGTTTAAAAATTACTGGGACTGCTGACTGGCAATGCACAATCAATACTTTAAAAATACAGAAAAATTTATTTATAGAGAAACTCTATGAAACAATATGTAGGAACATCTGTATGATATTAATGTTCTGATGGAACATTATTCATTTACTAATTTAATAAAAAATCTATTTCCTCCAAATCAATTTTTCACAATTAATGGCACCCTGAAAGATTATTGATAATAACATCAACCAAAATTAAACCAGGTATCTAGTTCCACTTATTCAAGTTTTATCCAAGTGTTAAGGAACTATATTGAGCCATGACATCACTTCCTGTTTCACTAGGGTATAAAAATGACGAAAAAAACATGCAATATCCCTGTTTCATCCAACACCATGAAGAGAACAAAACAGCTGTCTGTTCAAAAGAAGCAGGTGGTTGTTGACCTTCATAAATTTTGTAATGGCAACAATAAGATTCAGAAATGAATGAATATGCCACTAAGCACTGTCAGGGCAATTATCAAAAATTTCAATGATATGGAACTGCTGAAAATCTCAAGGGTGGAGGACATAACTGCATTTTGCCCCCCAGGATACTGAGGAGGATGGTGAAAGAAGCAACAAAATCCCCAAGAATCACTGTGAAGGAATAGCAGGCCTTGGTGGCATCCTGGGGTCACCAGGCTTCAAAAATCCGGCCATCGTGCGCCTCTTCCGCAACCACAGGCTCTTTGGAAGGGTTGGCAGTAGAAAACCTTTTCTGACCAGAGGACACAGAAGCAAAAGCTTGGAGTTTGCTAAATGTCATTTAAATTATGACTGAAACAAGGTGCTTTGGTTAGATGAGACCAAAATTGCACATTTCGGTCAGACACAGCTTTAGAATATTTGGCGTTGAAATCGGAGGGTCATACAAGGAGAAACACCTCATATCCATGGTGAAATATGATGGTGAGTCAGTCATGTTTTGGGGCTGTTTTAATTCAAGAGGCCCAGGGGCACAGGTTAAGATATCATAATGAATTCTACCAAGTTTCAGGATATTTTCGCTGACAATCTGGTTGCCTCCACTAGAAGGCTGGGACTTAGCCATAGGTGGACTTTCCAGCAAGACAATGACCTATAGCATTCCTCAAGATCCACACAGAAATGGCTTTGTCATAACAAAATAAATTTTCCGCAATGGCCATCTCAGTTGCGAGACCTCAATACATTTGAAAACCCGTGGGCTGAGTTGAGCTGAAGCCTGTTTTTAAACGCAAACCCAAGACCTTGAAGGATCTTCAAAAGATCTGCTTAAAGAAATGGTCCGAAATCCCCCCAAATGTGTGCCTTAACCTAATCAAAAATTATAGGATATGACACCATGCTGTTATTCTTCCCAGAGGTGGCTGCACTAAGTACTAAATGAAGGGTGTCAATTACGACCCCAATTCCAGAATAGTTGGGACAAAGTGTATATTGGGAATAAAATCAAAACGCAATGACTTTCAAATCACATCAGCCAGTATTTTATTCAAAATAGAACATATCAAATGTTAAAACTGAGAAATTTTACAATTTTATCCACAAAAGCTCATCTCAAATTTGATGTCTCCTACAGGTCTCAAAAGTTGAGACAGGGGCCCGTTTACCATGGTGTACCATCCCCTCTTCTTTTTAACACAGATTGGACAAGTTTCTTGAATTTGATTCCTCTCTTGTGTAATAAATGTTGTCTGGAGGCAGAGGTGAAAAATCCAAGGGGTCAGAAAGTAAAAGTCCTGCCAAGTTTTTCTCTCTCCCACAGAAGGAGCTGGTCACTTATATTGGCTATATTTCATGCCCAAAGTAAATCCAGGTGGTTGGAATTAAGTTCTGTGGAGGATTTTTACTTTCTGAACCCGGACTTTTCAGCGTTCACATGCTTTTTAAAACATCCAAGTGTCCCACACCATATGCACTAATGCATCCCCATACCATCAGTGATGCTGGCTTTTGAACTGAAAGCTGATAACAGGAGGCGTGGTCTTTCTCCTCTTTAGCCCGGAGGACACGACGTCTATGATTTTCAACAAGAATGTCAAATTTCGACTCTTCTGACCACAGGACACTTTGCCACTTTCCTACAGTCCATTTGAAATGAGCCTTGGCCCACAGAACATGGCAACACTTCTGGATCATGCTCAACAATGGCTTTCTTTTTGCAGGATAGAGATTTAGGTGGCATCTGTGGATGGCATAGCAGACTGTGTATACAGACAGTGCTCTCTTGAAGTATTCCTGGGCCCATTTAGTAATGTCAATGACAGAATCAGCCAGTGAGTAATGCAGTGGCGTCTACGGGCCCGAAGATCACAGGCATCCAGTAAAGGTCTTTGGCCTTGTCCCTTACGCACAGAGATTTTTTCCAGTTTCCCTGAATCTTTTGATGCTGTTATGCACTGTCGATGATAAGACCTTCACAGCCTTTGCAATTTGACATTGAGGAACATTGTTTTTAAAGTATTCCACAATTTTTTCGCAAACCTTCACAGGTTGGAAATCATCTGGCCATCTTTACTTCTGAGAGACTCGGCCTCTCTAAGACATCCCTTTCATGGCCAATCATGTTGCACACATGATGCCAGTTAAGTTAATTACTTGATAAATGTTCTTTCAGCTGATTCTCTTACATATTATTTGCTTTTTCAGCCCTTTTTTACCAGTGCCCTAACTTTTTTGAGACCTGTTGCAGCCTGAAATTTTTATTTTTTTTGCAGCCATTTTGTGGATAAAAATGTAAAATGTTGCAGTTTCAACATTTGAAATGTTATTTATGTTCTATTGTGAATAGCATATTGGCTCATGTGATCTGAAAGTCATCGCATTCAGATATAATTCAGAATTTACACTTCGTCCCAACTGTTTCGGAATTGGGGTTGTATTATGAGGCTTTCATTTTGTCAAGATTTATTTTTTATGAGTCTGGTCATTTCCATCGAAATATTAATGAAGTGAAGTGTATTTAAACACATGTTGGTATTTTCCGTTTCTCTGTAATTCTGTTTTTCAATACTTTTTTGTATTACATGTGCACTGCCAATCAGGGGTGCCAGTAATTTTGAAGCCCACGGTAGGTAGGCATCACAGTATGAGATATGATATTGCGAGCACTGAACCTGACAGTGTTGCAGATGTTACTGACAAAAGATGCGCATATATTCATGTGCCTGCTACACACCTACTCCCTCTCTGCTTGGCACACTCACTCGCCTCGCACGGATTTGCATTTTGTCTTTGAGACTTGTCTCAACTCGTTACCCTTCTGCAGTTGGAAATGTATGTGACTGACAAAGCTTAGTGACTGACAACCCTGGACCGTGAAAGCTGATGGCTGCCTATTGGAGCAGCTTTGCACATGTCCCCCTCTCCCGGCCAATCCCCGGCTTCTGTTCCTAAGAGATCTTCACACTGGCCTCTCTGCTTGGGCATCACTGTGGCTCTGATTTTTATTTTATTATAATTCTGTTCAAACATCTGCCAGGGCTTGGCTGAAATGCCAGCTTGGTCATGAAGAGCATGGCGCGTATGGCTCCCGCAAACCCCCTGAAAGCCAGATTGAAAGTCGCCGCCTTGTTGGGATGGTCAGAGTCACGCAGAGAGGGACTACTCAACACTCCAACCCATTTTCTCTTCCTCTCCTTTCATTCGTTTCAGAAAAGCGGCAGACTGATTGAGTCTCTGATAGAATTGTACAGTAGTTACTGATACAGCCATGTTGACAATCATCAGTAATGTAATTATGCGAGAGATTGTTCATACACAGACAAACAATATCAATTCATACCCAAGCGCATTAATACACATACACACAAACAAACATACATATACTCCCTCATCCTCGCGTGCACTCATGTAGCCTAAGCCAGTTTGCGACCATTATCAATGGTGAAAAAAAAAAAATTGAAAGTGCCTTCATGGTTTTAAGGTCGCTCGTGTCATTTACATTGCTGCATTACAATGTGGCTGTTCTTTCATGCTTTGATCTGCTATTTCTTAAAAATCTTTAGTTGCTGGAATCCGGAAGATTATTTATCACAGGGTCGATCCATTTTACAGGCACACGGCAAAAATACAGAGACCTGTGCCTTTGTTGGACCAGAGAGAGAGGGGGAGAGATAGAGAAAGAGAGAGAGAAAACATTGTCTCCATGACTGTTGCGAGCGTAGAGAGGGAACCCCTTTACAGCCACTGCGTGTGAGGAGATCTGTAAATTTCACAGCTCAACTCTGGGACTCATCTCTTCCGAGCGGCCAGTGATTTTTATCCTGCAGTGCTGGGAAATACTTTTAATCCGGTCGTAATTTTCTCACAGCCCAGATCATGTAATTTAGGAAAGAAATAAATGTGTGTGCCAGTGGAGTGCTGTAGACTTCTCTCAAGGACACAGGCATTCTGATTTAACATTCATCATCCCCCTTCCTCTGACGGCGGAGGCTGCACGAGAAAGCCATCTGTCCATGAAAGAGGGGGTGAGGGGGAGAGGTGGGGGGTGATGAGGATGGGAGGCAGGATGCCAGGCAGATCCTGGGGGTTGGGTGGCTGCACGAAGACAAGTGTTATTGTTCTTAATGGGAATGATGGTCCTCCCTCGCTTGATCAATCACAGGCGCACTGAACCCAAACACGGGTTCAGCTATTAGTCTTTGAGAGCGAGGTCCATTGCAGATGCTCGCAGAAATGGGTTTGTTGGACCAATCCATGTTGGGGATTGATGGCAGCACCAAACGCATTCTGCTGGACTGAATGGTTTCTGTTAGAGGCGTCTTTATTTTATGTAAGGCAGGTTGCACTGCAGATTATTAATGATTCGAAGAGGGTGCATGAATCTCGGCTGAATACTGACGATGACCTCATCCTGTTGAGACTGGGCTTTTTGTTAGTGTATCAAAGTCTTTTTAATTTTAAACCGTTCACAATATTGGTCCCAGCTGAATTCAACCCCTTGTTTTTTATGTTGTCAAATGAAAAGCGTATGACAGACTAACTCTATGGCCGAAATGTGTGTATAGAACCCTACTTCAAAGGCAACATATCCTCTAGTTCCTGGAAGTGTGGTCATGTGGTATATAACTAAAACACAAGCTATGCTACATCACTTCAATATGATGGTTCTATCACATTAATTTTCACATTTGTTCTGAGTGAGTAGACATTTACTTATATGCAATAACTAAAGAATAACATGCTGCAGAGTTGGGGCATGCAACATTCTTTCATGTCAGGAGTTATAAATTCATGACTTGAGTTTTTTTTTGTGACAGTGATGGAGAATTTGATCATTTTCATCACAGCAGAGCCAGCTTTGGGGCCTTAAGAGATTGAAGCAAGTGGAGCTATGTGATGAACACTTTAGCCAGCATTGTCGGGGGTGATTTCCCTCTATCAGCTGCAAGGCAGCTTGATTCGCATTCCACTCAGTATTCCTTATTGCTTTCTCTTTTTCTGACATACACGTCATCTCCCGAAAAATATCTCTGTTCTCCACAGCAGTAAGGCCATGGTGCGGACAACTCTTCCTCAACGTTCTCATTCATTCCCAACTGCATGGCTTACTATTTTTGTCCTTTAAAATTCATTATTTTGTAAAAATGTAAAAATCTATGTAGTGCCATGCATCCTACTCCCATATCTCCTAATCTCCTTGGTGCAGTGTTGCAGAAATACAGTTATTTGCAGCGCTCTGTGAACAAACAGGTTGCTGTTACCTACAGCTTATTACTGTACAACCATTTTGTATGAAATTCCCTATTCTCCCCATTTCTCTGCATTGTCTTGGCCAAGCAGATGCCCCTCAGTAAAAAATAAATAAATAAATAAAATAAAAAACATGTTATGTGTTATCTCTGTATGTACAGAAAAAGATGTCCCAAAGCATTTTGGGATGAACATTTTGTTTCAGGGGTATAATTGCCAAATCCCAACCTGGACTATAAACGGCCAATACAGCTAAACTGTCCATGTTTATGGTCAGGGACAATGACAGCGTAATGACCAGGCTTCTCGGACAGCACTAATGGAAATAGAAGGAGCAACAAAGCAGATCCAGCAAGGTCAAAGAGCCAGAATCTTTGTCCTGTCCCCGGGTGTGTAAATAAAGTGTAAATAAAAATGTTGCAAATGCCATAAATATAGAAACAAATAATTAGAGTCTTAGACACTAGCAAAATTGAAATGGTTAAGGAGTCATTCACTCTGCATGGCTCAGAGATTTTAATTTGCTTTGCTAATTCTCAGGCAGTCAGTGACCGTTGCTCTCTTCTGCTACAAGTCCTTTTCCTTGCTGTAAATACTCAGCTGCGAATGTGATGTCACGGTCTGTATCTGATGTACGGACCACAGGCTCGCAATTCTCCAGACATGGGGAGCAGCCCTGGCGTGATTTATGTGTTTCGCCGGCTACCTTATCTAAGGTGACTTACATTTTTTCCGAGCGCTCTCTATCTATCCAGCAGGATGTTTATCGATGCAATTCAGGCCAAGTACCTTTCTCAAGTACTCCAATACCTTGTCCCTCCTTGAAAATGAAGCAGTAACCTTCGGCGTCAGACCTGACTCTCATAGCAGTCACATCATTGTAGATGCGGACAATCAGTAATGTGATCACTGTTATTTATTTACTTCGGCATTTTCTTTCATCCTGACAACTGAAGAAAGTGCAGGAGCAAGTGCATTAGACAAATGGATGTCAATCATACATACACAGTGCAAACTGTTGCATCAGGGACCCTGAATGTACGAATGCATAGTGCTGTCTGTCTCCATGAAGCAAAATGTAAGTGTCATTAATTAGGTAGGTGTGGGAGGTTGCATATTCTGGCATTTTATCTGAAATATTCAAAGTAGTACATAGGATTGCGTATCATGACGCAGCACTTTTGTTAGCATAGACCTGGCATGAAATACCTCTGACGGCCTCTGTTCGCATTGAGGAAGAGAAAGACCATACCTGCCTTTATTCACAGCTTGGGTAACAATTAAACTAGCATGAGTACTTCCAATATTGTCTATTTACATAACATCTGTAACGAACACCTGTGGAGAATGATTCCAGCATCCAGCAGCTAGCCAACTTTATTAGGAAAGAAAGCTTTGAATTGATGGCCATCCCATGTAGCAGACCATGATATTGCCGCCTCCTTTTAAAGGGGACCAATGTGCTGCATTTCAAAGTTTATATTTTGATCTTGGACTCCCCTACAGTACTCTTGATCGTTCAAAGTCCAAAAAAGAGTCCTTATTAAGCTCATACTGCCATCCTCAGAAAAAACCATTTGTAGTCCATTGTAGTCTCTCCCTAAAGCGCCTGCTTTGGGTTGCTCTTCTGCAATAGCCCCCCCTGCCCGTGCGCCTACTTTCTTCTGATTGGCCAGCTCTGCGGAGGGCGGAGCCAGGCGGGACTCGGCAGAATGCAGTTTTCCGTGTCCGCCTGTTATTATTCTGCCTTGTTATGTTCATGTTTTGCCATGTCTTGATCCATGCCATGTTTTGATCCAGTTTATTCCAGCATATTCTGCCATATTCCACTCCTGCAATTGTATTCTGGTGCATGTTTTGTGTCATATCATGCATTGCACTTTGTCTCCCCCTGTCTGGTCTTATGTTATGTGATTGCCCACTGCCCCAGTATTGTGTACCACACTTTCGGGTGATTTCATGGTTTCTGGGATTTCAATCATTCCTTCCAATCTCGTTTACTTCCTTCACCTTGCTTTTCTATATTACTAACCAGACTAACAGTTTATCATTTTAGTTAACATACTGGGCTCTAATTTCCTGGTGCAGCGCAGGTGGCGTAGCGAGGCGCAGCCCGCACAGTGGCCATTTCGTACGGCACAGCCCGCGTAGTGGTAATTTTGTGAGGTGCACAGCCTTCGGTAAACGAAGGTGCGCCGAGATGGGTGTGGTGGCGTAGTAGGGGGAGGTGTCACATATTCATCAAGAAGCAGAGACAATTTCGTGGAAAAAGTCTCCGCTGGAGTTGCGCAAAAAAACTTGCCAGCTCCAACCTGGTTTAATTTCCGTGCAGTGGTAATTTGGCTGACCGGCGCAGAGTGCGCACACGTCACCGAAATCTCACAGGCAGGTTTACAGAATGTCAGGCACATTTCAATGCCAGAAATAATTACAGGAAGCACTATTTAATGTAACTATCTGAATAATGTTATGGTCCCAATTTGTTATTACAATTTACAACACAACAGCAACAGCAACAGCAAGGGATGACAGACACAGTTTTAAAAACTTAAACACATTTAATGAACAAAGACAACTAAACAACTAACTAATGACCAAGATTGAATTACCAGAAAAAAAACCAGAAATATTTACAGTCCCTTGTTTTGGTGGGGTGGCTTGGTGATGTCCTGGGTGAGGAAAATGCTCAAACACAGGCAAAAATCCACAAAAGAAACTTCACAGGTCTTGAACAGAAATGACAGGTCTGGTCACATGTATCCTTCTCCTTGCAATTTCTCCTACTACTTTACTGTCTCAATTCTTTTCCTTATATACTCTTTTTCAGACCCCACCCACATTTAGACCTCTTTTTTTTTATTTTTGGGGACTTGCCCCAGACATGTCCAGGACATGTCTAAACAAAGCTCCAGTCTGAGCTGAATAAAAAAAAAAGGTAAATACTGCCATCTAGTGGCCTATATTCACATTACAACGAGGACCTAAATTATAGCATCTATATCCATTGTCTTGATGTCAGATTAAAGGCGGTTGCCACGCGTAATGGAAACTTGACCTGGCTTAATCAACGCAACTGAATATGTGATGCAAACTAACGACTTCACATCTTTCTCAGCCAACCACAAACTATATATATATATATATATATATATATATATATATATATATATATATATATATATATATATATCGAATGCTTGCGTTCTATGCTCATTAAAGCCGCTTGCACACTGGACGCAAAACGAATTTTTCGCACGACTGATTACAGACAAAGTCAATGCAAAGACGCGATAGTTGGACAGGGTTTTAATATAGCTCCGTGTCCGAAAGCCATAAAAGTTCAAATTTTTCCGAGTATTCAAGGAATTATTAGACGTGCAAACTTGGCTATGCAAATTGCAAATTGATAGCTATCGACTTTTCTTGGTCTTTTTAGCCTATGCGTCTGTTTTCTTCCGTTGAAGAGAGACAGCAGTCTTTATTCAGTCTTTCTTTTGAAAATTAGTCAGATGGATCGAACAGATTCACGCTTTATTTCCACAGCAGAGATAAAATAGTGCGTGAGCAAATCAATTCCATGACCATTGACAGTGTGAAGAAATTATCGCATGCACGATCAAGACTGTCTGACACGAAATGCAAAAATACTCCATGTCCACCAGCCAGCAAAAAGTAAAAGTATTGATATAAGAACAAATTTATAACGAAATAAAGAATAAAAATATATCAGCTACAAATGGGATATACTACAAAGATGACCCCCCCAATAAATAAATTGCAGTGTTCATTGGATGCTCTGTTGTTAAAATGTTTCTTTTTATTCTTTATTTCGTTATCAATCTGTTCTAATCGTCCTCTTTTTGTTTTTTTTTTTGGCTGACAGACACAGAGGCATTGTACATTGTCTTGCGCTCGACTCACTTCATTGAGTAGCTTAATCAGAAACATTGATTGAAATTCTCGGTACTCATCTTGAAGAACTGAGCTCTCTTATCAAACATTCACGTTTCATATCAAAAAGAGTCAGTAGATTTGAGTAAATTTAAAACAATAATAGACTGTCGGACAATGAGATTTATTAAAACCCTGTCAGACTTTTGGACACAAGACGCAATCTTTCGAGCGAAAATTTTGTTTCGCGTCCCGTGTGCAAGCGGCTTAATACGAGGCTACTATTATTGTCACTTAGGTTTTATCGTCTTTAGTGGGGGAAAGGAATACAGCCTGATTGCTATGATGTCGTACTGAGTTAAGATCACATATTGAAAATAAATGTGTAACTTATCTTGCATTGTTGTCCATGCATGTTAATCCCAAAATTGAAAGCAGCAACAGTTTGTAACAAGTCGACATGGTCTACAACATCCCCCGCCAATCGTGCGCTTCTCATTTTCGAACTCGATCAAGGCCTTTATGGTCTGAAGCTACACACCAAATTTGGTTACTGTATCTGTAGTAGTTTCTGAGTAAAGCTGTCCCCTTTATCTCGGACGGACGGACGGAGGTCAAACCTATATCCCCCTCCCACTTCGTGTTGGCGGGGGATAATAATAGGAACACGATATCCATCGTTTCTCTTGCCAATGAGCAAGATATGACTCGGCTGTGTTGCCTTCTTTGCCAACTTGCACTGGAAGGAGGGGCAGAGGCAGGACAGAGGAGTACTTGCGCCAAGCTACGCCGGGCACGAATTTGCCACATACGCCTGGACACACCCCATTGGCGCGGCGCAACCCCCATGCGCCGCGCCTGCGCCGGGTCTACGAAATTAGAGCCCACTAACCCAAACTAACACTGTTAAAAGTACTTACTAACTAACGAGCACTAAGAGATTGTATGGTTGCACTTACTAATTGACTAACCAGCTCCCAGCAGTCGCCCTACTCTAGTCTCCACCCCTTTGGCTTTACTCTCTCTACTTTGCTGTAGTTTCAGCAGAACGTCCGCATTTGTTAGAACTCCCTAACAGGAGCTATATGTTTGTTTATAGGCTGTCTTGTAATCCCTGTCCGCGTTTTGGCTTTTGCCAAGTTCATGTAGTTAGGAACTTCCTAATATTCATTCCTTTGTTAATTAGTCTGATCCAGCTCACCTGTGCCCTATCATAGCATGTGACTTCCCCTACATATATTTACGCAGTCATTTCACTCACAGCTCTTGTCAGAACGTTTGCCCTGGTTTGCTTGTGCTGCGATTGTTTATGCCTTGTATTCATATTGATATACTTCTGACTGGAACGTCCCCGATTCTGATTTTGGCTCTTTCTTTGATACTTCTCTGCCCGTGTTCTGTACCTGTTTTGTCTGACCCTGAGTTTAGTCTCTGCTGCCTTGTTACCGGTTCGGATGTCTACTGGATTTCGGTTTTGGATTCTCTGACATACCTGTCCCTGTGTACCAAACCTGTTTTGCCCGACTCTGAGTTTTGCGTTAGCTGCTCTGTGTACAGTTTGGATTACGTCCCTGGGATTCTGATTTTTGGATTAAGGACTTTGTACTGTTGCCTCCTGCTCTGCGGGGGTTCGCCCCCCTCATTAATGAAATCCAGTTCTACTGCACTGCTTGGTTCTCGCGTCTGGTTCCTGAACGCTACGTCACACCGCCTCCCTAGTGTGAAACATGAGACGTGTTTGCCATCAGAGCTAAGGAATCGGTGGGGATATTCTGCAATCAAACGCCTTACATGTGCATAGATCAAATTAAATGAACTTGTTCCAATGAACGCAGCCGCGAAAGTGGAGGACGCAGAGCGTAAGTCTGGCAGCTCAAGCTCAAATTTGCTATCTACCTGCGGCTACTATGGTGAGTACACCAGTGTTTTTGCTCTATAGCAGTGGTTCTCAAGTTTGGTCCTGGTGCCCCCCTGTGTATGCTGGTTTTTGTTCCAACTACAATTGCAATCGTTAGATTTTAACAAGGTGATGATTTGTTTTAATTAGGTGCATTTATGCAAATATCCACATTGAGATTTTTTGTAAATATTGGCAGAGGGAAACTATTTAACCAAACATTTAATCAACATAAATAATCAAAAGGTTCCTCATTGATGAAACTCTTGACACATGGTGGCAAAACCCGACAATTTACTTGGCAAACAATGCAGTCACACCTGTTGTGTTTCCTGTTTATTTTTATTTGGTTCAGGCAGGTTATTTGGGAAAAACTCAAAACACCTGTAGTCAGAAACCTAATTTGGAGCTTATTGATTTTCTCAGAGTCTAATTTGATCTGTGTAGAAATGTTTTCATCTGAAAATCCTAGCAATATTGAAAATTAAGCACAATATGTTCAAGGTTTTTTATTTTTCATAGCAGAATGGATATGTCCATTCAAATGTGACTTAAGATGGTAAATAACTGCTCAAAACATGGAATGCTGCTAATTTAGACAAAGTAACAGCTTTTTAAAATCCTAGAATTGCAATTGTAGTTGGAACAAAAACCAGCATACACAGGGGGGCGCCAGGACCGAACTTGAGAACCACTGCTCTATAACTAGGATTGAGGGAAAACCAGAATCCACCCCATGCAGACACATTTGTAGTATGGGACATACCCAAGTGTAGAGCGGAGACTGTAAAAATTTGGTGGGTCTGAGTTTAGTGGGAAACTTGGACAGTGAGTAGCAGCAAAAAGTGGACCAACAACATGTGGACTGCTTAGGTGTGTATCATAAGAACCTGCAGGTTTGTGTGCAAAACTGTGGTGTGTCGTTAGCGTGGAGTGACGAACAGCTTCTGCGCTGGTATATGACGGGGGTGAAAGCTCCTGGCTAAACGGCCTTTTGGGAAATTGCCCGTGGTAATGTTTTACTTATTGCGCCAGAATGACCAGTGTTTGCTCGCGGAAAATAAGCACATTAAGCAGCTTTCACACCGATTGTGAAACTAATTTTTCCTGTGAAAGATTACATTTAAAGACAATGCATTGTCTTTGCATTGACTTTGAATGTAATCTGTCGCGTAAAAATTTGTTTTGCGTCGGGTGTGAAAGCGGCTTAACATGCCCAGAACGTGTGTATTCACGTCGTTGCATTGACTTTTAATGTAATCTGTCACATGAAAAATTCTTTTCGCCTCTGGTGTGAAAGCGGCTTAACACGCCCATAATGCATGTATTCTCATCATTGCATTGACTTTGAATGTAATCTGTCTTGCAAAAAAATTCGTTTCGCATCCGGTGTGAAAGCAGCTATATGGATAGTCCGCGACAGCTAGAGAGAGGTCCGGTCATGTTATGAACATAATACAAGTTTTACAGACCGTAAGTTCCATTAGCGTGGACAGTTGCTTATGTGGAGCTAGCGAATCGATAGGTAAGCATCAGGTAAGCATCAATGTGGCAGTTTCATCATAACATTGCCTGATTGTAGCAACTACAGTTGAACCTAACCGGAGAGTTGTTGTGTGTCTGCAAAGTTGGGCTGAAAAGGCTGCAGTTAGACCAGACGTAGGTTTTGCAGAGCTTGGGATATGCGTTTGGGTTTGTTTATGGCTGCTTGTGATCGCTTCACTTATCTATGACCGGGATCACCAATTCCGGGGGCTAGCTCTCTGATGCTACCGTAAAAGCAATCGCAAAACGTACAAGCTCTAACGTGTCTGGTATAACAAACGATTTTTCTGCATTGGTGTATTCTAATTTCATCCCCCTTTAGAAATTGTTCTGGCTATTAAAAAGCCGAAAAAGGGGCAGATTGAATAAGAAATTCTTTCCGAAGTAAGCATTGGTTGCAGGATGATTGCACTTTTGGAAAGAGATTTCCAGGAAGGGTTTGTCTGTCACCGGTGCCAGCTAATTGAGCACCTGGAGAGCAAGATCCTTGATCTACAGGACCAGTTGGCGGCACAACATAGTTCCTCTAGGAACTCTACTGATTGCGAACTAAGCAGTATGATGTTTAGAGAAATAGTGTTTACGCCAAAGCAGGGGTGTGCGGAGACCACAGAACAGGTAGGGAGAGAAAGTTGGGTGACTGTAGATCGATAGCACAGGAAAGGGTGTGCACGCCGTACAGAGACCGCTCCTCCACTGGTTGAGGTGTCCGATTCCGGCCCCTGCAGGAACTCGACTTAGCCCCTGACTCTGAAAGTGGGGGGGATTGATGAGCATCAGGGCATCCTGTTAGCCACTTCCCCTCAGAAAAGAGAGGTAGTAATAGTGGGGGAATCAATCATTAGAAGAATAGAGAGCTTAGTCTGTTCGCGCAACAAGGAGTCTCGTACGGTGTATTGCCTGCCTGGTGCCCAGGAAGGAGACCTCCTGGAACGTGCGGACAAGCTCCTGGCCTGAGCAGGGAGGGATGCTGGTGTCTTGGTCCATGTTGGGACAAATAACATGTAGGTAAATGTAAATGTAGGTTTGAGGTTCTGCAAGGCAAATTTGTGGAATTAGCTGAGAGGCTTAGGAGCAGATCCTCCACGGTAGTCGTCTCTGGGATTCTACCGGCACCATGTGCGAGCAGAGGGAAGCAGAATTTTATCTGGAGGTTTAACACATGGCTACGAACCTGGTGTAGGAAAGCGGGGTACAGGTTTATGGTGCACTGGAACTTTTTCTGGGACAGAGGTGACCTGTTCAAGCCTGACGAGCTACAGCTGAGCCAGTGGGGTACCTTTGCACTGGGTCAGCGTATGTTGAGGGTATCACAGGATTATTTAAACTAGGGACTTGGGGGGCAGGGAGGATAGTGAGTGTTACACATAGGAAAATGCAGACTGCCCTGATGGAAGCTGACAGTGTTACATGCACTACTGATGATATACTTTCAAAGCAACATTGCATAGTCGGGGGCTTGAAGCAGCAGCCGCATGGGAAATCAATGGGGAAGAGCATTAATAATAAACTGAAATGTTTTTATTTAAATGCAAGAAGCATAACAAATACATTTCCAGAACTTGAGGCCGCTATGATTAGTGATGGCTATGACATAATTGGGATTACAGAGACATGGCTGAGTGAAGAGGATGGAGATGAATGTAATATAGAAGGTAATAAGCTCTTTAGGAAGGATAGATGCAAAAGGCGAGGAGGTGGCGTAGCACTCTATGTAAACGAAAACATAAATGTACAGGAAATTCCCGAAATTGAACATTCCTTGCCCTGTGAAGATATTTGGGTCCGGCTCATTAGCAAATACGAGACAGGTTTAAACATAGGAGTAAGCTATCGACCTCCGGCTTTGGACAATATTGTCAATGAACTGCTCTTTAAGAGGATTAGACAAGTTTGTAGAGGAGGAGGGACTATTATTATGAGAGGCTTCAATTATCCTGGCATCGACTGGAAAATGGTGAAAGGCCAGGGTAAAGGGGAGGAAGAATTTCTGGATGTTATAAATGACTATTTTTTGGTGCAGTATATTAATAAACCTACAAGAGATAAGGCAATTTTAGATTTGGTACTTTGTAATGACTCTGATAGACTAAGCAATGTTGAGGCACTGGAGCCACTTGGGACCAGTGATCACTCTACTGTTAATTTTGTTGTTTCATGGGAAGGTGTCTTTGAAAACCAAAATTTTAAATTTTAGGCGAGCAAACTTTGATGGGATGCATTCATATCTAAGCAAAATAAAATGGGAGTCACTTCTGGACTGTGAGTCTGTAAATGAGACGTGGGGAAGATTTAAGGGGGTTTTACTTGATTCACTAAGTAAATTCATTCCAAAGGTGTCCAAAAGTAAGCTGAAAAAATAAAATCCTCCATGGATGACCATAGATATTCGTAGGAGTCTGAGGAATAAGAGGAATCTTTATAAGACGTACATAAAGGATAACAATGAGAATAATAAGGCCCGGGCCACAATGCCTGCAGCTGCAATGCGTCTTCCGCATACCGCTTGCGTCTTTTCGTTTCCGTTCCCATGTTATTCAATGAGAGTGGCCACACTGCATGCCGAAGCTGCGCGACTCACGCATGCAAAAGCCGTACTGCTACCTTGTAGAAAATATAGATTCGCACTCTTACCAAATTTTTCCGCACTAAGCATGCAGAAAAAAAGCAAAGCAGAGCTGAAAATGACTGTCAGAAACAGTCATATTGCCATAAATACATGAATTTCGCTAAATTGCCCAGGATGGGTGTCTGTTGCAAGCATGAAACAGACAAACAAAAAATGTAACAACACGTCCGGCATGTTTATCATATTACATGGACATAATCCCTTCCCCTTAATTCAGTAATCCTTCGTGAAATATTGAAACATGCAGTAGGAGATTCGCTACTTTCATCATAGGCTGCTGTCATTAAAGGGTATATAGCCTGTGGAAAAGTATTTTGTCATTCTAAACTTATTTTCAAAAACTTTAATACGACGTTGCTCGTTTTATTTTGGATTTAGATGTCTAGATTTGTGGGAATATGCCATTAATATGCCAAGTCAATGAATGTAGCTTATTATGTTGATGATTAAAGAGTATCAGAGAATTTTACCTTGGTGCGGGTTTTTATTTGGCCAGAGGGCATGTCCGACGCTCAAGATTATTTTGCGGAAATTGAGGTTAGGGATAATGAAGTACTAGACAAGTTGCATAAACTAAAGGCAGATGAGGCGACGGGTCCTGATTGCTTATATCCTAGAGTCCTCAGGGAAGTTAGTGAGATCATCTTTAAACCGCTCTCCGCTATCCTCAGACAGTCTTTAGAAACTGGAGAAATACCAAATGATTGGAAGCAGGGCAATATAATACCAATATATAAGACAGGGGGCCGTACTGAGCAGGGAAATTACTGGCCAGTCAGTTTAACTTGCATTGCATGCAAAATACTAGAATCTATCATAAAAGACGAGCTGGAATTATTCCTTGAACGTAATAATATTTTGAGGGATAGCAAACATGAATTCCGTAAGGCAGGATCATGCCTGACAAACCTTCTGGAATTTTTTGAAGAGGCCACCAAGACTTATGATCAAAGCAGGGCTTATGACATCATTTCCTTGGATTTCCAGAAATCATTTGATAAAGTACCGGATAAGAGACTCATTTTTTCAAAAGAGCTCCATACAGGAGGTATTCTGGAGTGGATTCAAAACTGGTTCCAAGACAGAACACAAAGAGTGGTGGTCAGTGGAATCTCATCTCAGCTAGGTATGGTGGGAAGTGACGTCCCTCAGGGATCAGTGTTGGGACCCCAGCTATTCCTCATCTACATTAATGACCTTGATAAAAATATTTAGAGCAAATTAGTTAAATTTGCAGATGATACTTAATTGGGAGGTTTGGCAAATAGTTTAGACTCTACTAAAGTGATCCAGTAGGATTTTGATAGAATCCAGAGTTGGGCAGAAATGTGATAAATGAAATTTAATTTAGCAAAATGTAAAGTTGTACATGTAGAAGATAAAAACATTAGACACGATTACTTCATGGGAGGTTTAAAACTGGAATGTGCTCCACATGAAAAAGATCTAGGAGTGATTGTTGACCAAACCCTCACAGGTTCTAGCCATTGTGCCATAGCAGTTAAAGTATTGAGTACAAATCCAAGGAGGTGATTCTTCTCTTGTTGAACACATTTGTCAGATCACATCTGGAGTATTGTGTACAGTTCTGGGGACCATACTTTAAGAAAGATATAGAGGCTCTAGAAAAAGTTCAGGGAAGAGAAAATGAGCTGATTCCAGGTATAAAAGATGAAAGCTATGAGAACAGGCTGAAGAACCTTAAAATCTTTTTAGTTTTAGGAAAAGGAGACTCAGGGGTGATCTGATTGAGGTCTTTAAATATGTTAAAGGGATTAACAAAGTGAATTATGTAGGATTCCTTCGGCTAAGTTCTGTTAGTAGAACTCGGGGTCATAAATGGAAGTTGACCAAGGGTAAATTTAGCTCTGATATTAGGAAATATTTTTTCACCCAAAGAGTAATTTTGATGTGGAACAGCTTGCCTGACCATATTGTTGAGGCAGAAACCTTGGCAATTTTCAAGAGCAGGCTTGAATTAAAGCTAGATACCATTGAGACTTTGAGTATCTGAAGTGATATATTCACAATGGTTAAAACAAAACTGGCGAGCCTAGATGGGCTGAACGGCCTGTTCTCGCCACACATGTAAACAAGCATACCGATCAGAATTACCGCATATAAGGTAACCAGGAGTATTTTTAAGTAGCACAGCACGCAAACTCACATGCAGTAGCTGGTAACCGAGTGGTCATAACAACCAGAGACAAACCCTTGGAAACCAGGTTTTACAGACAGCAAGTTCCGTTACCGTGGACAGTTGTACCAAGCAGCTAAATTACAAACAAGTATAAAAAGTTAGCTTCAAATGAGGTTTATGTTCACACACCTTCTGTTGAATTTCCCCTGATATTACTCTTGCATAATTAGGACACAAACATTAGCAACAGTAACTTGGCTACATTAACCACAGTGCTACAGCCACATTCAACTGGCTATCATGTTAGGTAGGCTCATGCCATAAAAGCAACTTACAGCTTCCGTGGCTGTTAGTCATGGACAGTCGCGACTGTTCCAAGCTTTATCTTCATATATATTACAAAGCCTGCGTTTGAGGCCAGTTGTTAATGCTAACTATCATTAGTGATCATGCTAGCCACCTGGAGCACGTTAGCTTCACTTCCATTATTTGCTGTTTTATCATTACTTACAGCCTGTTGCTCCGAGTGCTTGATCGATGGAGCTGCTTCAGGTTTGAGAAGCAGCTGAAACACTTGTTAGGTTCGAGAAGCAGCTGAAACGCTTCTCCTGTGTCGAATTATCCTTTATTGACAAAGCTGTCTTTGGTGAAATGCTGAGCACAAACAGCTAACTGGCCATGGCTGTTTGCCGCCAGCAAACAAAAAAGCTACCAACTGATTTCTGGTGGCATTGTATTTTGGAAGAGAAATGGGTGCTTTTCTTTGCGTCCAAAAATAAACGGACTAGCAGTTTTGGGAGAGATACTGACAAAACTGCATCTCAAATAATCTGAGGTTCTTCTTTTGTATTTCCAAAAGTGTAGAGGCTACCAAGGCATAGTATGATCTGCTGTTTATGCCTGCTAGAATAGTTTCCAGTGTGGGCAGGTCCAGCACCATGATTGGCTCTGGCTAGGTCTGAATTAATTGGACGGCACAACCTGACGTCAGGTTTTGCCCAGATCTCGTGAAGATATCGAGACAAGCTGTTCAGAGAGGAAATCATGTTCACGAAATCACGTTCTTGGATTACAGCAAAACCCCTTTATCTTATGTTTAGAGACTTTGCAGAGTTAAGTATGACATCCAACATTATAACATTATTTATATGTTTTAAAAGAAGGATCAGCATAATAGGTCCCCTTTAAGATTTTACTTATTTTTTCTAAATCCCTGTCTGAAGATGGGCACAGGATCAGTTTGTTGGGGTGATGCTGATAGTGATTCTGACTATGTCCCCCCACCACACACACACACACGTTTTGATATTTTTTGTGGACATTCCATTCACTTGTATTCGTTCCCTAACCCCTTTCCCCAACCTTAACCCTAAACAGTACATATCTAACCCCAGTCCTGACGTAAACCTACCCCTTACCCTAAAATAGCTCAATTTTTTGTGGGGACATTTGGTGCCCACAATGATAGGTGAAAATGGTACACACATGCATGGACACACACACACACACACACACACACACACACACACACACACACACACAATACCACATGAAAACGCACACAGACATCCATACATACTCCTACAAGCACACACATGCATACACACCATTCAAGTTCAAAGAACAGTCATGTGTGAGATTTTTGGAATAATATTTCAACAGTCATGCAATTTTTAACCATTAGCATTATCAGGCAAGGGAGGCGATTATTTGAGTTGCCAAAATCCCTGCAGGACATGACAACAAGGGGGAGCTGTGACACATACGCATGTGTCTCTGTGTTTCGTACATTTTCTTTTTTTACATTCACCACTAAGAATTACACAGACTTAGATAATACAGTCAGTACATTTGGTCATGCCTGAGTGTGGGATTAGCATCCAATGCATGAAATTTGCATGAGACCATAAAATCTGGCCGCAATGTGCACCCTCATGGTCACTGTGCAAGGACTAAAAGCCATGATAAACACACACACACACACACACACAAAACAACTCATTACCATCACAATTCTAAATCTCTGCCCATTACTGGATTATTATCACACAATACATGTCCCATCAAAGAAATTTCAGGCACGGCATCTGTCGAGGCATGGAGCCCATTTTTCTGTGGACAGGGGCAGAATTTCTAATGAATTGATTGCGTTGAACAACTTTACCCGTAAGAATGTTTTAAGCTAAGGAATGGGATAGAACGATGATAATTGCCCACTGCTCTTCTGAACAAGTAATTGAAAATTACTATAGGCAGACAAACACAACTCTGCATTTAGGTCTGGGACAGAGGTGAATAAAATCAATCTAAATATTGCATAGTACTTTTCCATTTCAGCTAATTCAATAAATACAGACAGATGTGTCCTTCCTAATGGAAACATTTACTCTATACCGAACAGAAGAACAGCGAGGACTCTGTAGTGCTGTTGTGCATGGTCAAATTAAATATCACTTTTAACCATGATTTTTTTATTACAGTGGAATGACTTTCTTTAAAAATATCAGCAGAATGTCCGCAGCTCCGTGCATGGAAGACAGAGAGTGGCAGCATTCGGTGGGTTTCTGTCATTCATTATTTGTGTTTAATTGGAGGGAATTGATGTTGATTACTGGAGGGGGAACAATGGTGATCACTGACTAGCACAAAGGATCCATCAAGGTCTTGCAGCCTAAATAGCAGAAATGAAAACTGTATTAGAGAAAGTGATCTTAATTGTTATTATATTTGCATAGGATTGTATTACTAGAAGGGTGAAAGAAGAGAGAAAAAATTTTAAATTGACTTCTATCTGGAGTCATAGTGAGACATATGCAAGATTTGCATCCCATTGTGGTAACTCATTTCATTCATTTATATGTCCTGTCCCTCATATACATACACTACCGCTCAAAAGTTTGGGATCACTTGGAAATTTTCTTGTTTTCCATAAAAAAACACACATGAAATTAGTCTGAATAGGAAATATAGCAAATGAACAGAACATGCTGACATTGTCTGAGTTAGAAATAATGATTTTATTGTAAAATGATGAATATGTACTTCAAACTTTGCCTTCATCAAAAAAAAAAAAAAACCACCTCCACTGTTGATACTGAAGCTGGTTTTTGACGGGAACTATGTAGCGCAGCTGCTAGTTGACAACCTTCGAGGCATCTTTGTCTTAAACTACACACTCTCAGATATTGGCCTTCATGCACAGTTGTTCTTCGGGGCCTCCCACTCCTTTTTTCTGTCCTTGTTAGTGCCAGTTTATGCTGCTCTCTGAAGGGAGTAGTTGACAGCATGGTAAGAGATTTTAAGTTTTCATTTTCTCGCATTGAATAGCCTTCTTTTCTAAGCACAACAATAAAGGTCTCTAAAGGTAGTTCTTTCTTTCTGGCCATTTTGACCCTGTAAACAAACAAACAAACAAACAAACAACTGCTGATGCTTCAGGTACTAAACCAACCTCAAAAATGCCATGCTCCCTTTTGCGCTCCCTTATTAGTTCAACAATTTTCAGCTGTGCAACACATTTGCAGAAGGGTTTTCTTATAATCAATTAGCCTTATAAAATGCTTAACTTGGATTAGCAGCCATACCAGGAGATTGATGCAGAGGACTGACAGTTGCTGACAATAGGCCTCTATGAAAAAAGGTAGATCATTCTTTGAATATCATCCGATTGATTTTAATCGTTTGTGAAATGGACAAAAATGTTTATGACATGGAAAAAAATGTTTGTGAAATGCATGAAAATGTATTTTTCTTTGGAAAACAAAGAGATTTGCAAGTGATCCCAAACTTTTGAGCAGTAGTGTAAGTAAATAACTCATCCAGGGAAGGAGGCATATCTAGGATTGATCTCATTACTAAAATCAAAGACTTCATTACTCAGTTTAATTCAGCAGAACAGGATGTATGCATGATTGATTATGATCCAGACTAGCAATCAAGTGCAGAGGCAGAGTACAATCCAATAGTTGGGTTTATTGATAGTAATACAGTCGACAGAGGGATAGAGTTCAGAGCAGAATTGTGCAGTTCATTTCATATGCCATGAGCGAAGCTGTGTAGGCATTGCCAATCTCTAGCCTGACGTTGCCAGAGCCGAACAATCTGAAGGCTGAATGGAGTAGCCCAGGAGGAACGCAGTTCCAATCCTGATGATTGAAGGATTTGCAACTTGTTCCTAATACACTGCACAAAGGAGCAGATCAGGAAAGGATTAAAAAGAATGATGTCCCAATCCTTCAGTTACGATCATAAAAGATAACGTTTTACTTTACAAACATGAAAAGTTCTACCAGTAAATGCCAACTGGTTCTAAGGTCGCAAATTACAATCCAGCAACTTGCAACTCAAAAGGAGTGTAAGAACAACCCAATTCCGAAGTTGTGAATAAAATCAAAACGCAATGACTTTCAAATCACACCAGCCAGGATTTTATTCAAAATAGAACAGCGATAACATAGCAAATGTTAAAACTGAGAAATTTTACCATTTTATCCTCAAAATGAACACATTTCAAATTTGATGGCTGCTACTGGTCTAAAAAAGTTGGAACAGGGGCCTGTTTACCATGGTGTAGCATCCCCTCTTCTTTTAAACAGGGAGTGGAGGCGTCTGGGCATTGAGGAGACACATTTCTTGAGTTTAGCTATTGGAATTTGATCCCACTCTTGTTTAATACAGACTTCCAGCTGCTGGAGAGTTTTGGGTCTCCTTTGACAGACTTTTCATTTAATTATGGGTCATATAGAAGTATGGAAAACTGATAATGTTCTCCCTTTATTAAAAGGGGGAGATGTAAGTAATTTAAATAATAACCGTCCAATATCCAGGCTGTCTTGCCTGGCTAAGATTCTGGAGTCCCTAGTTAATTTTCAATTCCAAACTTTTTAAACTGAAAATTTTGAGTACTCACCAATCTGGTTTTAGGTTTGGGCATAGCACTGTTACTGCTACTTGTTTAGTGATAAATGACCTCGTAAGAGCACTAGATAACAGATGGCACTGTGCAGCCCTTTTCATTGACCTGTCTAAGGCATTTGATACTGTTGATCATGCCCTTCTTTTGAAAAGATTATCCGACATTGGCCTAGATAAATCCGCTTGTAATTGGTCAAAAAACTATCTTGAGGATAGGACTCAATATATTTCATTTGAAAACATTCAAAGTGAGGTAATGCCATCACTGATCCTCCTCAAGTCACTGAGTCACAGACAATCTCGGCTGACCTAGCCATTAGTTTTTATAATCACAGTCAGCGGAGTGATGGTACATAATGGTTATGGAAAGGCACTCCGTGCACGCTGACTAGCTTGCTCAAAAACAATGACTTTTTGAGAGTGGTACTTAGCTGACTCACTACAGCGCTAAGCCATGTCGAATTAACCAATGTTACACCTAATATTCTCTTTGACCAAACGGAGTGAATTTATTTTTCCCATGCTCTCAGCCAACAAAACTTCTACAAAAGTGATATTACCCTTCGGTAAATATCAAAAACAAGTCATGACCTGAGCTATGGGAAAAGTACTGCATTTTTGAGATAAAATGCACTGACCAACGTTCGTGTATCACGTACGTATGCGAAGCAAACAGCAGATGGAGTAAATGATGTTGACATTTTGCTTTGGATCATGGGATTGAAAAAAGAGTTTTGACTCTCAATTCTGTTCACACACACTGCGCACACCACATTTTTGCAATAATTCCCGAAAAAGCAAAAAATGCTGTGATTCTGCTTTTTGCTCATGTTATGATTCTGCATTCTGCTGTCATGTTTAAGTTCTGTGCCTGGCTCAGCCATGTATGCTTTTTGTGTATAGTGACCACTGCCTGCCTTATGACTATTCTTAGGATTGTGTTTTGTGTTTTGGCAATTTAGATTTCTTGTTTGTTTTTCATGTTTAGATCATTTGGTTTCCATGTCATGTTTTCATTTCCATGCTTTGCACTTTGTCTCCCCTGTCTTGTCATGTGTGTATCTTTGCTCACGGTCCCTTGTCTTGTGTGCCACTCATTCGGGTGATTTATTGGTTTCTGGGTTTCAATCTTCTTTCATTATCTCGTGTTCTTCCTTCCTCTCTCTTTAACTGTCTTACTAACACATACTAACAGTTTATTGTTTTTTGCTAGATACTAACCCACACTTACCTTGTATATTTGGACTAACTTACTAACAAGCACTTGGGATTGTATAGCTGCACTTACTAATTGACTAATGATCTCTCAGCTGTCGCCCAATTCTAGTCTCCGCCTCCTTGCCTATCCCTAATTATCTCTGCTGCAGTTTTCCACTTATACTCTGTGCTTTCCTTTTCTTTTATCTTGGCACTTTAGTACTCCTTAACCGGAGCTGTTGTTTGTACTTAGGTTTGTCTTGTGATCCCTGTCTGCGTTTTGGCTACAGCCAAATTCATGTAATTAGTTTATCCCTCATGTGTCTCTCCCTAATCATTGTTACCATTGATTGCACCTGTTCTCCCTGGTCATGTGTTCTCCTGGATGTGTATATTAGATGTCTGTTTGCTTCACACTCTTGTCAGATCGTTCTCCCTAGTTTTCTCGTGCCACGTTTCTCGCCTTGATCTCTCAGTGTTTATCTTTCTGACTGGACCGTCTTTGATATCGAGCTTTGCCTACTCCCTGTACTTTTGCCCCATTCTTGTTTTTTGACCTCTTTTGTCTGACTACGATTTTTTGTGATTGGTGCCCCTGTGTATGACTCTGGATTTCGCCCTTTGGATTCTGATTTTGGATTGCGGACATTGTACTGTTGCCAGCTCTGTTGGGGGGGTTTCCCCCTTCAGAAATAAAGCCTCCTTTTTGCATTTTACTGGTGTTTGCTCTTGGTTCATTTCGTAAAACCTCACATTACGATCTGACTAAGATGGAACCAGCGAACATCCAGCCTCTGCAGGAGGCAGTCAAGGAACAGGGAGCCCAGCTCGAATTTCAGGAGCGTCAGCTTCGCGCCCTCATGCAGCATATGCAAACCATGAGTCTCCAGGTTGCGGACCTCATTCGAACAGTTCAAGACTCTCAGCTGCTGCATACCCCCCAGCCTGCGGTCCACGCCACGCCTGTGCCCTCCTCCACTCCGCCGCTGCCTGTCTGCGAGCCACGCCTGCCTCCCCCTGAAAGGTACGACGGCAACCCCGGTGCGTGTCGAGCATTCCTCACCCAGTGCAACCTCATATTCAGCCTACAGCCCTCATCATTCCCCACTGAACGGGCTCGTGTTGCATTTATCATCACACAACTCACGGGAAGAGCCAAGCAGTGGGCTACTGCAGCTTGGGAGGCAGATCTACCTTGTGTACAGACATCTGGTCTACTGGGTGAGGAGATGAAGCGGGTTTTCGACCGCACGAAATTGGGTCATGAGGCGGGACGGGAGATTCTTCGGATACGCCAGGGTGGTCGTTCTGTGGCTGATTTTGCAATCGACTTCCAGACCCTGGCAACCAACAGCAGGTGGGGCCAAAGAGCCTTATATGACACCTTTTTTAATGGTCTAGCCGAGGCCATAAAAGACGAACTGGTGTCCCAGGATTTACCAGAGGAGCTTGACGAGTTGGTCGACCTAGCCATACGAGTGGATGCTCGCCGTGAAGAACGTAGACGGTCCGTTCTTCACAGTCGTCCAAATAACCCCTACCGGACCACTCCACTTTTACCACCACCTCCTGACGGCAGCCCCTCTCCTGAGACGGAACCCATGCAACTCGGACGAACGCGCATTCCCACTGTGGAAAGGAACCGTCGTCGCAGAGAGGGGGCCTGTTTCTACTGTGGCAAAGGGGGACATCAGATAGCTCAGTGCCCCAGCAAGAAGCCTCGTCCTGGCACCAGGAATGGAACAGTGGTGGGCGTTACGCCAGTCCAAGTTTCAAGAAACCGCACCTGCCTTCCGTTGATCCTGGAATGGGGAGGGGAGAGCAGATCCACTACGGCTCTCATTGATTCTGGAGCAGAGGAAAACCTCATGGATGTGGAGCTGGCTCGTGAATGGGGGGTTCCGGTGGAAAAGATCTTCCCGGATCGAGAGGCTAATTCCCTTAGTGGCCAGCAAATTACCCAGATAACTCGTTACCAGCCCCATCAAACTCAAGATATCAGGCAACCACCATGAGACAATTCAATTATTCCTCCTTCACTCTCCCCATGCTCCTATCATTCTGGGTCACCCATGGATGGCTAAACACCTACCTCACATTGACTGGCGAACGCATGAAATCAAGGGCTGGAGCCCCAACTGTTCTCAGACATGCCTCCAAAATGCTTCGGAACTACAGCCTTACTCTACTCCAGAGGAGATCCCCGACCTAGAAAAGGTTCCCCTCGAGTTCCATGATCTCAAGGAGGTGTTCTCAAAGTCTAGGGCCACCAGCTTACCTCCTCACCGTCCATACGATTGCGCCATCAACCTAAAGCCAGGTACAATGCCCCCTAGAGGCCGATTATATTCCCTGTCCCGACCAGAGACCCAAGCCATGGAAAAGTACCTGTCAGAGTCTCTGGCTGCAGGTATTATTCGACCATCATCCTCCCCTGCGGGCGCTGGTTTCTTCTTTGTGGCCAAAAAGGATGGGACGTTGAGGCCCTGTATTGACTACCGGGGACTAAATGAGATAACCGTCAAGAACCGATACCCTCTCCCCCTCATGAACACAGCGTTCGACCTCCTACAAGGAGCTAAGGTTTTCTCCAAGCTTGACCTCCGCAACGCCTATCACTTGGTGCGAATCCGGGAGGGAGATGAGTGGAAGACGGCTTTTAATACTCCCACGGGGTACTGGGAGTACCTGGTTCTTCCTTTCGGGCTCACTAACGCTCCAGCTGTGTTCCAGAGTCTTGTAAACGATGTACTGAGAGACATGATTAACAAGTTCGTTTTTGTATACCTTGACGATATTTTGATTTTTTCAGATTCCCAAGAGGAACACGTGAAACATGTTCGCCAAGTGCTTCGTCGTCTCCTGGAGAACCGTCTCTTTGTAAAGGCCGAAAAATGTGAGTTTTTTGTTGAGACTACAACCTTTCTGGGTTACATTATCTCCCCAGGCACCATACGTATGGACCCAGTCAAAGTGGAGGCCGTCACCAACTGGCCCCGACCTGAGGACCGTAAGTCTCTCCAGCGTTTTTTGGGTTTTGCTAATTTCTATCGACGGTTTATCAAACTATAGTTCTGTTGCTGCTCCTCTCACTGCCCTCACTTCCTCCAAGTCCAAGTTGCTTTGGTCCGAGAGAGCAGAGAGTGCCTTTGTAGAACTGAAGTCTCGATTCACGTCTGCACCCATCCTCATTATCCCGAACCCAGAACTTCAGTTCATTGTAGAAGTGGACGCCTCGAATATTGGAGCCGGCGCCATTCTGTCCCAGAGGTCCCCTGAGGATGGGAAGATTCACCCATGTGCCTTCTCTCGTCGTCTAAGCTCTGCTGAAAGAAACTACGACATCGGAAACCGTGAGCTGCTGGCTGTAAAGTTGGCCTTGGAAGAATGGAGGCAGTGGCTAGAAGGATCCAAGGTACCCTTCATAGTGTGGACAGACCATAGAAACCTGGAATACCTACAGACAGCCAAGAGACTTAACCCAAGACAAGCCAGGTGGGCACTATTCTTCTCCCGTTTCAATTTTCACATCGCTTATAGACCTGGAAGCAAAAATGTTAAACCCGACGCCTTGTCCCGTTGTTTTGAGATAAAGGAAGAGGAACCATGTCATGATACGATTCTGCCCAAAGAAGCCTTTGTTAATGCCATCTATGTCAATATTGAAAAGGAAGTCAAAGATGCCCAAGCCAGTACCGCTGCCCCTAGCGCATGCCCCACTAACTGTCTTTATGTTCCAGCTGCATTACGCCCCAAGGTTCTGGAATGGGGACATTCTTCCATGCTGTCCTGCCACCCTGGAGTACGCCGTACTAAGGACTTTATTTTACAAAGATTTTGGTGGCCAGAAATCTCCCAAGATGTCAAGTTTTGTAGCTGCCTGCTTAGTCTGCGCCCAAGCAAAAGCCTCACATCAACCACCTCAAGGTTTGCTTCAGCCCCTTCACACTCCACACCGCCCCTGGTCCCACATAGCACTCGATTTCATCACTGGCCTTCCCCCTTCCAATCATCACACTACCATTCTCACCATTGTAGACAGATTCTCCAAAGCCGTTCACCTAGTTCCCCTCACCAAGCTCCCCTCCGCCCAAGAAACCACTAACCTTGTTATTCAACATGTCATCAGACTTCATGGTATTCCTATTGATGTCGCATCTGATCGCGGCCCCCAGTTCACTGCCCTCTTTTGGAAATCATTCTGCAAATCACTTGGCACCACAGTTAGTTTATCAGGTTTCCATCCCCAGACTAATGGCCAGACCGAGCGGGCTAACCAATGTGTGGAAAATGTATTGAGATGTCTTTGCATTAGGAACCCCTCCTCCTGGAGTCATCAGTTGCCATGGGCTGAATACGCTATGAACAGCCACACCTCTGCTGCCTCTGGCATTTCCCCCTTCAAGGCCTGCCTAGGCTACCAGCCCCCTTTGTTCCCTTCCCAGGAGGAGGAGGTAGCTGTCCCCTCAGCCCGTGAGTTTGTGCGTCGGTGCAGACGCACATGGATAACCACCCGCCAGGCCCTGCTCAGGTCGGTCGCCCGGATGAAGGAGCAAGCAGACAAGAGGCGCACGACAGCTCCTTCATACCGACCTGGGCAGCGTGTTTGGCTATCTTCAAGGGACATTCCTCTCAGAGGTAATGGGGGGAAACTTTTCCCTAAGTTTTTGGGCCCATTCACTATTGAAAAAGTCTTGAGTCCCACTGCGGTTCGCCTCCGTCTTCCACTGTCTATGAGACGTATTCACCCCACGTTTCACGTGTCCTAAGTCAAACCTGCTGTAACCCACCCCCTGTCCTCTGGACCTGATCCCCCACCACCCGCCCGGATCATCGACGGAGGCGAAGCCTATACGGTCCGTGCCCTCCTGGACTGTCGTCGGCGAGGCCGGGGACTGCAGTACCTCGTCGACTGGGAGGGTTACGGGCCGGAACACCGCAGTTGGGTACCGTCTCATCACATCTTGGATAAGGACTTGATCAAAGACTTTCATGCCTCTCATCCACGTCCATCAGGTTAAATGCCAGGAGGCGTTTTTAGGGGGGGGGGTACTGTTGTGATTCTGCTTTTTGCTCATGTTATGATTCTGCATTCTGCTGTCATGTTTAAGTTCTGTGCCTGGCTCAGCCATGTATGCTTTTTGTGTAGTGACCACTGCCTGCCGTATGACTATTCTTAGGATTGTGTTTTGTGTTTTGGCAATTTAGATTTCTTGTTTGTTTTTCATGTTTCCATGTCATGTTTTCATTTCCATGCTTTGCACTTTGTCTCCCCTGTCTTGTCATGTGTGTATCTTTGCTCACGGTCCCTTGTCTTGTGTGCCACTCATTCGGGTGATTTATTGGTTTCTGGGTTTCAATCTTCTTTCATTATCTCGTGTTCTTCCTTCCTCTCTCTTTAACTGTCTTACTAACACATACTAACAGTTTATTGTTTTTTGCTAGATACTAACCCACACTTACCTTGTATATTTGGACTAACTTACTAACAAGCACTTGGGATTGTATAGCTGCACTTACTAATTGACTAATGATCTCTCAGCTGTTGCCCTATTCCAGTCTCCGCCTCCTTGCCTATCCCTAATTATCTCTGCTGCAGTTTTCCACTTATACTTTGTGCTTTCCTTTTCTTTTATCTTGGCACTTTAGTACTCCTTAAACGGAGCTGTTGTTTGTACTTAGGTTTGTCTTGTGATCCCTGTCTGCGTTTTGGCTACAGCCAAATTCATGTAATTAGTTTATCCCTCATGTGTCTCTCCCTAATCATTGTTACCATTGATTGCACATGTTCTCCTGGATGTGTATATAAGATGTCTGTTTGCTTCACACTCTTGTCAGATCGTTCTCCCTAGTTTTCTCGTGCCACGTTTCTCGCCTTGATCTCTCAGTGTTTATCTTTCTGACTGGACCGTCTTTGATATCGAGCTTTGCCTACTCCCTGTACTTTTGCCGCATTCTTGTTTTTTGACCTCTTTTGTCTGACTACGATTTTTTGTGATTGGTGCCCTGTGTATGACTCTGGATTTCGCCCTTTGGATTCTGATTTTGGATTGCGGACATTGTACTGTTGCCAGCTCTGTTGGGGGGTTTCCCCCTTCAGAAATAAAGCCTCCTTTTTGCATTTTACTGGTGTTTGCTCTTGGTTCATTTCGTAAAACCTCACAAACTGACAGCAAATTCAATTGCAATGCAAATCGCAAAAATAAATGAAATTTTTATGTCCACACATGCAATTAAAAAATTGAAATTTGCATCAGGATCCTAAAATTGATGTTCAAATCTCACTTTTTTGTGTAGGTGTGAACGGCTCTTTTATGACCGGAGTACTAATCACTGCCCTGCTGCAGCTCCTGCAGTCCTTCTCATCCTCACCTGGTCTTTGTTTGCTCATTAGCCCAGTTTGCATATTGTCCTCTCTCCCTAAGTCCCATGTGAAGTCTTGTTTGTTACTTGCTTACACTTAAGGCGCTTTCATACTTGATTCAATTGTTCCATATCGTGCCACAGTACGATTGTCCCTGCTCCCCCCTCCTCCTGCTGGTTAGCTTATACACTAGTAATATCGTACCATACCCAAGTACAATTGCATATGTTGCAGTATGCACCTAGATGGTTTTACATGGAGAAATATACAGAAAGAAGAAGCAAACCCTTGCTAGAAACGATTCCATATCCAACCTCCACATTTTTTGGCTTTTTAGTTGCCCAGAATAATTATGAGAAGACTGCTCACAAAAATATAAGGATATTCTAAAGGTACCCAAAATTTTGTCAAAAGTGTATGTTGCAATCCTTAAAGGTCTCTATGAGACATCCCTTATTCATATTGCTCTCAGAATTAACCACCTGTGAATGCACAACATAGTACCGTTGAAAAAAAAATTAAGTGTTGCGTTTTGGGGGAAGTACAGTATAACTCAGGGATAAGATTTTTCCTATAAAGTGGGCATGGAGCTTTTTCTCAGACGGTCAGCTGCCGTGATAATACAGTGATTTGTGTTTAAATGCTGAACCAGAGACATCTCACAGTGGAGCAGCGCCACCTAGCATTGGCCTAGCACTCCAAACAGGAAGTCGCCAAGTTGAGGTAGCTGCAGAGTTTGGTGTAAGTCAGAGTGTCATCTCTCGACTCCTTACACGCTTTAGACAGAATGGCAATGTTCAGGAAAAACCATAGAATGTATAAAAAGATGGACGAAACAACTGTGACGTCACCCACTGGTTTCAGCATACCATTTAAGAGGCTTTGATTTTGGCTGCGATTTAAACTGTGGTATTTTGTCATTTTGAAACTGGATGTGATTCCTTTCGGACGAGAGCATGAATTGAAGATCCAGGGAGGAGTTTGGCTCTGGATCTGACCATATCGGACGATGACCAGAGGATAGCCATGCCCTAGCATATTCTGGCTTTATCCTATATTCTAGTCTTTTTGGGACCATAATTTACAAAAATAAACATGATATATTGAAGGAAATTTCAAACTTGCAACAGATACCATAAAATGTGGAAAATCATGAAATAATAAATCAGTTGGGAAAGTAAGGTCATTTTCTCATAGATTTCTATAGCAGTGGTTCCCAACCCAGTCCTCAAAGGACCCCCTGTCCTGCAGGTTTTTGTTGCAGCTTCACTTTTGAACACCTTATACATTAAAGGCCCAGTGCACCTTCATGCACATCCTGTTCAGGTACATCTTTTTCAACCAATCAGCATGAAGCCCTTAAATGGATCAGATATGAGAGAACAGAGCTGGAGCAAAACCCTTCAGGGCAGGGGGTCCTTGAGGACTGGGTTGGGGCCTCTGTTCTATTGCATTGAACTTCTTTCTGCAACCACCTGCGTTGTCATCTGCTGGCCATTAAATAGAATGCAATTTTTAGAGATTTCCGCATCGGCCTCACTTTTCAGACCCGGGTGCTGCGTCCATCTTTTTATACAGTCTATGGGAAAAACAGGGCAGCGGGCATTGTCGTGTCACAACCTGCCAAGATTACCGTTACATTTATATGTATGCCTTATGCCACTGAACTGTAAATGCCACACGACTGCATCTGTGTCTCAGAGAGGTCAGGTGACTCAGGGGGTCCAGACAAACTATTTAGAACCGCCATTATCACCATGGGTTGAAAGCCAGACGTCCGTTGCTGGCTGCACCCCTGACAAACCGACATTGCAGGGGACGGCTGCAGTGGGCAAGGCAACTCGTCAACTGGACAGGTCATCAGTGCTCTTTATTGATTAAAGGTAAACTTCTTCAGATCAGTTGGTCAGAGGCGTGTTTGGAGATGAAGGGGCAAGTGTTACGCTGATTTCAATGTGGTTGAACACGAACAACAAGCAGGTGGTAGTGTTATAGTGTGGGCAGGCATGTCAGATGACTTTAAATCCAATTTAATCATGAATGGGCAAATACAGACCAATACTATCTGAACCAAATAATTAACTAAATTATTGTGCCTCTACATTGCTGTCACTGCCCTAATTTCCTGTTCATGGATGACAATCCCAAAACACTGTGCGCAAATTGTCACTGAGCGCATCCAGAGGGCCAGAGTTCCTCATTTAGAGTGGCCTGCACCTTCTATAGACTTAAATCCTACACCTCTGGGATCAATGAAAAAGACGCATTCAGGATTGCCCTCAGCCTCCAACAAAAGTGCATGAACTCCAGGTGGCGCTGCAGGAGGAGAGCCAAAACTTGTCAGAATCGCTTAAGACTTGTGAACAGCATGAGAACTCGTTGTCAGGCAATGGTTAATGCTACAGGTGGTCACACTCAATATTGACCCTTATCATCCACCTCCGCATTTTCTTCAGGATACAGGCACTCCATTGTGTGAGGTAGCGTTCAGGAACCAGAAGCGAGACCAGAAAAATCCTGAAAACTTGATCTTTATTGGATCTGGGGTGGAAACCCCTGCAGGGCAGCAAACAACGGTACAGAGTCCACAATTCAAAATTTGAATCCAGTAGTCATAATCCAATTCATACACAGGGCAGCAAACACAAAACTCAGGGCCGGGCAAAGCAGGTTCGGTACACGGGCGCAGGAATATCAGAGGTGAG
This sequence comes from Gymnothorax reevesii, assembly GCA_029721435.1. Classification (NCBI taxonomy): domain Eukaryota; kingdom Metazoa; phylum Chordata; class Actinopteri; order Anguilliformes; family Muraenidae; genus Gymnothorax; species Gymnothorax reevesii. The sequence goes on along the minus strand of CM056579.1, from coordinate 37,262,328 downwards.
ACCAAAGCCAAAATCCAGTAGACGTACTCAAATTCATAAACAGGGCAGCAAAGACAAAACTCAGGATCGGGTAAAGCAGGTACGGTTCACGGGCACAGGAATATCAAAGGGAAAGCCAAAATCAAAATCCGGGATGTTCCAATCAGAAATAAAACATTAAGAATACATAGGGATGTTACGCTCAAAGCTGATGGCTCAACACAGTATCGATCTTTCAAAACAGAAGTATCTCGGCAATATGTTTCAATGCCTCGCTTCACCATGCAAAAAAACCACGTGACTCCCCAAATGAAGTATCATTACATCACATGCGTATTGCCGACATGTCACTCGGGTTTTGAATCCAGGGCGGGATTTTTGGAGAAGACCCATTAAAATACTGGTACTCAAGGGCACCAGTCTATCCCTATCTTTACAAGCTTGCCCACAGATATCTTCATATGCCAGCAACTTCGGTTGCAACTTCAATGCTGGAGAGGTAGTAAAAAAGAAGAGAAACAGACTGAAGCCTAACTCAGCTGAAATGATCTTGTTTTTAAATAAAAATCTTTGAACCCTGTAAATGACCCTTCCAACTTATGCATTTTGCTCAACTATTGAAATAACAGTCCCTAGTTGCACAAGCATTTGCCATTTTTTCCCCAAAATTTTTGTAAAAATATTTTTAGAATTTCTATCAATCTTGCAAAAGCATATCTCTATTACAGACAGTATTTTATGATGGCACAATCACATTATTTTGGGGGTTTTATTTATTATGGGGGTTTTCAAGAGCAGGCTTGTCATAAAGCTAGATACCATTGAGTCACTGAGTATCTGAAGGGATATATTCACAATAGTATAAAGACACTGGCGAGCGTAGTTGGGCTGAACGGCCTGTTCTCGCAATTCATGTCATGTTATTAAAACACAAGCATGTTATTGTCTCGGAAAAAAAAAACAGTCAAAAATTTCAAGATGCACATAGAACCTTTATTATTAAATGAGCATAACAGTGCCTGTTTCATGACACATTGTCCTTTATTGTTCCACGCAAATGCCACGTTGAAGATTGGCCGGCAGATGTCGCCAAATTTAATTGTATCAAATGCTTAGCAACCCAGAACCATTCAACACAATAGCTCCATAATAGATTCAGTAGTTCAGAAAGCTTTGGTTTCTCCATCGCTAAGAAAACAAGGCATAAACGATCGCAGCACAGGGAAAAGGTTCTGACAAGACCTGGAAGTGAAATGACTGCTTAAATACACATATGGGAAGTCACATGCTATAATAGGGAACAGGTGAGCTGGATCAGACTACTTAACAAAGGATTGAACGAGAGGAAGTTCATAACCACATAAAATTGGCGAAGGCCGAAACATGGACAGGGATTACACAGACAACCTATGACAAACAGACAACTCCGGTTAGGGAGTTCTAAAGTTCTCAGAGTGAGAGGCAGAACAGCGATTAACTGGGTGCAGAGAATCCGCTGAAGCACAGCAGAGTAAATTGAGTGAAGGCAAGGGGCGGAGACTAGAGCAGAGCGAGTGCTGAGAGCTCGTTAGTCAATTAGTAATGTGCAGCTATACAATCCCTAGTGCTTGTAAGTAAGATTTTTTATAGTACTATGTTAGTTAGTGTTAGTAATTTATCTAAAATAAAAAACTGTTCGTAATGTTAGTAGAGATAGAACAGTAAGGCGAAGGAAGCAAACGAGATTGGAAGGAATGTTTGGAAACCCAGAAACCATGAAATAACCTGAAACTGTGGCACACAGGACTGGGGAATAAAACTATCTCAGAACACGAGACAAGACTGGGGAGACAATGTGCAATGCAGGGTATGAGAATACAAAACAGAATGATAACTAAACAGTTAATATGGGAAATGGCAGACAAGGACATTCCAAAGAAAGACAGGCAAACTACAAAACATGGCATGGACTAAATCAGAAAACATGGCTTGGAATCAGGGTCATTAAAAAGACATGGTCAGGCAACAGCAGAATCATAACACACTGCTTGCTCGCCACAGACTTTTAGACTGCTTGTTAATGTTTAATTTCTTTTCACTTGGCTTAATGAAATGTTTAGGAAGAAGAATAAAAGGTACATTTAATGGTAATTCTTCAACATTTTATTGTACATGCAACATAACCATAATATGTTATATGTGAGAAGGGGGTTTGGAATATTAATATCTAATATTAACATTGCAAATACACATGTGGCCCGTGCCCTAGTAACCCGATTTGTCATCAGTAACATAGCTGCCGCGTTTTATGTTATTACCACTAATAGCAGCACGAGTAATTAAACTCTAAATTTTCTTGACTTGATGTAAGCTTGACATTTTTACTCACACAGATGTTTGTCTGGGAACCTAAACATCATGGTAAGCCAAAAAAGTACTAATTTAATTTAATATTGGTGGAGGTTGAAGATATAATTATTTCTCCTTGCATATTTGGCAAATTATGCTGTCCACTGCCTCATATCATGAAAATGAATCTTCTTCCTAACTTGAGCTGCAAGACTTTCATACCACGTCTCGCACTTTGAAATATCGCTGCCGCATTTTCTTTAATTTGTCACGGAAGTGTTCTATCATTCTGTGATAACCATGCGAACGTAACCACTCCCAAATCATTCCATAAATCTCAAGAGTTTTTGTGTGTTGTATCCAGTTGTGATTGTATGTTTTCCTCTGCCCAAATTTCGAGCAAGCATTTGATTTATTTGTTTAACCACAGAGATCCTTCTGCAGCTACTTATTTACTAGAACATAGGAATCGAATAGTTAAGACATTAAGTAACAGTTTTCTTCCGAGCTCGTGTACGGTTTCTTTCACAGTTGGTACGAGTAGGGATGAACTGTGCCCTAGACAAAGAACCCATTTAGCGAACATACTTGTGAAGTAATAGTGCATTTCCCCTTTGTATTTACCTTTTGTATTCTATTTGCTTACCCCGTTTGTCCAGAGTTTACGTTTTTTCTGGCATATAATAAAATAAGCAACCTAAAGAAGATCCTACCTTCACATTTGAATGCTGTCCTCCATTCCTGGTGTGTCCACCATTCACAACACAGGCTTGGGATGTGGATTGAAACTTTGGACCAGGTTAAGCGTGGGGCATGAAGAGCTTTTTTATTTGAGCAGCTTGAGTCTCCCCCTGTCTCTTTCATCATGACATCGTATCGCCATACAAAGCCTCCGATATGATGCATCGATTTGGAGGACGTGTATCGGGATATGCAAAGCTTTTTAAAATAGTCCACATATTTTCTAAAACGCAGAAATTGCAACATTTTCTATTGCTTTGAATGAACGCGTTGTTACCTGCTTAATATTCCATGTTGTTGCATAGATACAAGTGCAATTTGTTGAAGTGTTTCAACTTGTTTGAGGTTAAGTTTCCAGACTTCAAGTTAACTACTAATGATAAGTAGTTTGCAATATGAATGTTTCTTCTAGTGAATAGTAGTGGAGACCTACTCAGCTTTTATCAGTTTTTGAAGACATTGACCTGAACAGTAAACACACAGTTGTTCCTAAAAGTAAACTTACTGTATTCCTTTGTTTTAATATAATTCAAAAACCTTGTCTTGGGAAATCTTTCAGTATTGCTGCTTATTTGTAAGAAAGAAAATCAGAAGTAAAATAATTTGTAGTGTATCGGGATACGCATCGTATCGCGACCCCTGTATTAGGATACGTATCGTATCATGACTCCACTGAATCGTTACACCTGTAACATCCAGGCTTCAATTTATGAGCCAATAAAGTGATAGTGATGCTCCTTGCTTGAATTTCAGCAGTCTAGGAACAGTATAATCTGCTCCCCAATGTTGCTGGAAATTTCACTTCAGTTTTACTTCAGGAAGGTCTGGGAAAACATATTTCAATATTTACAACTGAAATTATTCAGATATCATCATTTTTGAGAATGAAAGTTTATTTTCTCATATTAACATCTTTTACGCTTGTTCTTAATTCTTGAATCTGATTAATTTCCTTCCTCTTCCAGACACACCAGAAATTTTCCAGAAAAACAAGAGCAAATTGATTTTCAGAATAAAGTGGGGTCATATTCTATTTTAATGTTATCTGCATGCTATGTTTAATGTGCAGTATAATGTTCTGAGGTGTATACAGTTAAAATAATTTTGGTGCGCAATTGAAGCAATATGTGTGGTGGCTTTTACACAGTATAAAGTGACACCCATAAATATTTGGTACATAAAATTTTTATAAAGGGCTTTGATTCATATTCAGGTAAATGCCTTCAAAGTGAAGACTGTTAACTTTGATTAATGGTATTTACATCCATGTTGAATCGACATGTATTAAGTACAGCTCTTTTAAATCATCGTCCAAACTCTTGTGCATCTCTCTGTATGCGCCATGTAAGATGATGTAGCTATCATATTGTAATTTCATATGTTTTCTTGATTTTTTTGGTTTTGTTTGTTAATAAACTTGTTCCCATAAAATATAAATGTAACATCTCTTGGCATTTTCCCAGAGTATAAACAAATGTTAATGAGGGAAAGGTTATTAGTCAAGCCCTGAATCACACAATTATAGTTAGATTTATAGTAGTGCTGTTGATTGCAATGCAATACATCAAACAAACACAATAAAAAACATCTATCTTGCCTGAAAGAACAACATTATAAAAATGCAATAAAATATACTAAATAATATTCATCGCAACCATTTTTTAAAGGAATAAAATAATATTTCTCCCTGCCTCACCCTACTCCCTCTCTCTGTTTCCTGCTCCATTCTCCCTCAGTCTCCCTCCCCCAGCTCCAATCCTCACAGTTAGAGGTTAAGTTTGATGCATCACTGGCTCCAAGGCAGAGCGGAGAACAGAGAAAGCTCTGCAAAGCTGACTCTAAATATCTGACACTTTCATCTCAGCAATGTGCAGCTATCTGCTGGCCTACACGATGTTTGATGTAAGCCCACACTGCACCATACTCCAATACTTAACTATGTCCACATTGGCAACCATAGAAGTATGCAATAGCTTCTAAATTTCTCAAGAATGCATTTTTTTGGCCAACTTTACCTGGGATTTTCATTATTGTGCAAGATTGTATGGTATAAGAAAAAGAGAACACAGATAGCAGTCATGCTGTGCATGCAGTAGTAGCCTGTAGTAACCTATTATTAAGTCATCATAATCTCATCCACCCAAACATCCACCGCTACAGGTTTTCATCAGGAGCACCACCCAGTTGCCTGTACCTTCTCTATTCACCCCGCCCCACCCCCCTCAGACAGCCAAAATATCTGTCTTTTCAGATTCTCCCCTCTTCTCCTCTGAAACCTTGCTCTCAACACCTCGGCCTCACATGTTGATACACAGTGTGACCTCGTTGCCACATATTCTTGGTCCAAGGGGAACAAGAAAATTCACGGCTGTGAAAGAAGCCAGTGCTAACAGGGCCTCTTACTCTTGATTTCCCTTGGTAACCATTTGACATGCGGGTCTTAAGAACAATTCCCTGATGAGCACTACCAGGCTTCCTGAAATCCTTTGCCTACATCCCACACTACACCTCAGCAGCCATTCAATGCCACAAGGAAAGAGTTGTACTAGGACAACTCCTACGGGAATCAGTTATTTTTCTCCTTGAAAGCTCCCAAATCGTCTTATTTTCGGTGGCATGCGAACAAATGGCTGACTGTTTTGGCTGTTTTAAGCACTGAACTGGTGTTCTTTGACGTTTACTCCAAAGTGCCTGCTTCTGTTGTTGAAGGAAGAAGCTGTTCTGAAAATAGAGGACCATGGGTCGGCATGCTGCTAAATCTCAATGTTTTGTTGAGTACAGTTTTTTCCCCTTTGATTTCAGGTGACTCTGCAATTAATGTATTTATCTAGTAGACTTTCATATTCACTTTTGATTAGCATTGTTTACTGCATGTCATCAGTAAAACAGGAAAATCCCTGTGAGCAAAGATATGGCCTCAAAATCGCGAACATGTACTGACCTTTTCTAGTTTTTGAGCTGGAAAAACAAACACTGCAAATCATTCTAAAGAACTGAGAGGTTCATACTTAAGTTGGTGAGAAAAGCCAGCATGAAGTAATTGAGTAGTCTTTAATAGATTTAATTGTGTTTGAATTCATTGTTTAATTGCGAGAGACATTAATTATATTTTACTTAATTGGCTTGGCTTACCAAACTTAGCCTGATATCATTTATATCATGCAGATATCGTGGCATGGTTATTGCATTCAGAAAAGTGAAATGTTGAATTTACTTGAAAATATTTCTTCAACTGTTTCCATACATTTGACTGATGTACACTGTGAACCCTGAGAGTGTGGTGAACTCAAACGTTTTGTGGAAACCGATTACCTCAAAAAATTGTCTAGGCCAACTTAATTGTATTGTGTGGAAGGAATGTTCCACAAAACATTTGAGTTCACCACACTTGTCAGGGTTTACAATGTAACTTTCCATTAATTTGACTAATGAAATTGGCAGAAAACTTGAGCCTTTCCCTGCAAAAAAATGTGGTATAGGAATCCTACAGGACAGTTCAACAGAATTCTATAGACCTTTAGTACCACGAGTCCTATAGAAAACAAGTTCTATAGGATATTTCTTTGGAAACAGTTCCATAGAAAATCTCTATAGAACAGCTCTTGTAGAACTTTCTTTTTTCTAATTTGGCATCTTCAAAACCACCCAAATCTGGAAGGAGTTAATCAAATCAACTATGTTATATTAATCCTTCCCAGCAGACCATTACCGTAAGGCAAACGCGTGGGGCCCCCCTGCAGCTTACCCTTAGTCGGGCCCCCCTCCTGCAGCACGGGGTCAACGAATTTTAATGCTTCAAATGCACAGAAGGACCACTGTAGAACACTGGGCGAAGCTTGTAATGTTGATTGTTTTATGTTGCTGAAATTTTAAATGGTTGGGGCTTTTTAAGATAAACAAAGTGTCATATTGTCAAAGTGCTGATCCTACGACCCCCATTATTGCAGGAGTTGCCCAACGTAGCCAAACGTATAAAGGTTTCTGCAGAGTATTGAAAATTTTGTTAAACAATATTCAAACCATGGAAACGAAACACCAGCCTCAGAAGTTGGCTCTTCCCGCCGCACAAACAAGTGTTTGCCACTAACATGGCAATATCCCCCGCCGCCTCAATTTTATGTGTCCGTACGGACGGAGCCCAATGCTATATCCCCGCTTCATGGTAATCGCGCGGCAGGGGATAATTAGGCAGATTGTTGGATGACGTGGAGGCAAACAAAATTACTCTATTCAATAGGCTGAAAAGTAGCCTTACTTATAAGAGCCATCATTAGAGTGGACAATGCAAAGATTATAACAGTAACGTGTGGTGTGATGGTAAAGAGACCACGACAAACAATGTCCGTTGGCGTTTCCATGTGTACAGTGGGTATCCATTTCGGCCATATACCCCAGTGGCAAATCCCACAACTGCTAGTGAGCTGAGAGGATGGTAGTGGCACTTCAGTTTCGTGCCCAAGTTCAGTAGTGGCCTGCACTTCTCTCCATCATGATGCTGTGCGGTCATGTGCCAATTCTGCACAACTTATGTGACCAGGAGGAGGAGGAGGCTGGTAACAGATTGGCATGCATGAAGCACCTAAGAGATGGAAAGTATGGCTAGTTTCTGGGCCAAGTTATTGGAAATATTTAGAATACACCCCTTTTTTACCTTGCATGAAGAGCACTCCAGTTGCATCAACCAACACAGCGAAACATTTATTTGTGTTTTCTTCATTTTCCTTTTCAGGGTTCTAGTACAATACTTTAATTTGCTGATGTGTACATAGGCTATATCTTTTTGTCATGACGAGTAATTTCTTCTTGCCTTTATTTATTAATGTAATTATTGAAGCTATAATGTCTATAATTGTTCGTTTTTTTGTAAAGTTCCACAAATCACTTTCATTCACGAACAGCATCCGAGGTCATGATTAAATATGACAATGTTAAATGAACAGGCTCACAGAAAAAAAAAGTAATAGTTTGCGATGACTCTTTCAGGTCTTAAGACGCTCTTTGTTTTCTATGAGTGGTCTTTTGCACTCATAGATCGACAACAATTTCTGAGAGTGTCTTAAGTTACGAAGGCTTTCAGAAACACTCCACAAACGTAAGATGCGGCATAAGAGAGATTCTATGATCATCGTCGCCTTAAGATGCTTTTGGGAAACGAGACCCCGGACTTGTCATCGGCAGTTCCCACAGAACGGCGGTATCATGTGTTGTGACTTCAATCTGAAAAATATACTGTACAATAAATTAGAACAATATATGACAAATGGTACAAAATCTGCAACAATCAATGGAACTAAATCTGAATATCCTTGCGGAACTCATCGTGTATGTAGTGGGCTGTAGAGTGTGGAATTTTTTTTTTTTGGGTTGTGCAATCACAGATTTAAAAAGAAAGGATTAATATCGCAGATAATTTTGCAATTTGATATGAGCAGGACTAAGTTATCCTAGTTCTTATACTCACAGAATAGTAGAATTAAACTTGGGCTGTCGCACAGATGATGTGATACAATGCATAAACTACAATTTTAATGTATTCAATTGAATTTATTTACAATCTTTTGCATACAAATTGCCTAGTGGTCATATCATGATCTGGAATTCTAAAATGCTTTTTTATATAAGAAGGAAAAAGTGACATACTGACACCACACGGAAGCGATGCTCATTCCAGTAAAGTATTCACACAGTAACATTTGAATATTTTGGCTGACGGAACGTACCCCAGTACCACTGAATCACAATTTATCTCCGGTCTTGAGTGTGGAATGTGTTAAAGCATCTTATTGAACCCGATGAAAAGTGTTAGTGTATCGCAGAAGATTGAAGATCGGTAAAGAGATAATCTCAAAACTGGAGATTTGGTAGGATTTTTTAGTCATCATGAAAACTGTCATTTATTAGGCATGTTTATTAGGTATGAATTTTTTTCCTCATAAGGAAATATTTACACATATAGGTGTAAATTTTGTGAAGTGGAGAGCAGATTCATTTTGTAATGCGAGAGAGAGGGTAGCTGCGTTCATTTTTGGATGCTGTCCAGTCAAAAGTGAACACATGCTTGTTAATTTTGGAACCCAAAATGAACGTATGCTCTTTCATTTTTGAACACTCTGCTGTTCGTTTTTTAGCTGAACAAGAATGGACATTTGCTCATTTTTAAAGGCCTGTTCAAATTTTAATGCGTTCAGTGTATTGACAAGCTCAGTTAGCTTGACTCTTAAATGACACCATTTTGCCCTAATTTTGATATCACTGAGTTTGATATCACTGCAGAAACCCAGTTATTTGGGTGTTTAGAGAATAACCCCACTGTATGACTTGAGAAATAAACTTTCTTTCAAAATGTGCTGCATGAACCATTTTAAGATACCAGGCATGTATTTATTGACATCTTAATCCATTTACCTATTCCCTCCTGTAATAGTAAATTGGAATCCTGAGGATGTTTTCCCTTTTACATCCCCTTTGTAATTAATATTTTTAAGCCTTTGCATTTTGATTATTGATGCATAGGAAATGGCATACATTAGCCATGAGAAGAGCTCATTAAATAAATATCTTCCCATGAATGCCATGTGCATCAGGGTTTCCCCTGCAATGTAGGGCCTACATTGTAAGGCAATTTAGAGTGTGTTGTGTTTTCTTTGCTGTTCTGGAAATAAAATATACCACATTGTTATTGGGAAAAAGCTATTTAACAATGGAGGTTTCATTCGCTAAATTGGAATATATTTTAAACGGACAAGTACAGTGTAAATGCAGTATTTTCAAAGAGTGCCATGGGTTGTTTGTGGCATTAATGTATCTAGGCAAGGGAGTTTTAAGTCTACTCATGGTAATACTTTAGCCTGTGATCCACCGTACCTTGCAGAAATGCACGACGTGTTTTTTTTTCTACCACTGAGACAAAGCCATAACCCCCATCATCTCCATAGTAAAAAAAAATGGTCATGAAGATTATTGGTTTTTGTTTCTTTTAACAATAGTCATTGTTAATATTAAGATAATGTTCCCCAAAACTTTAAAGCCAGTAACAACAATAGTACCAACAAAAAGCCACCACACTGCCTGAACCCTCAATGAAGCTCAGGAAAACCCTGTAATTACTTCAGTTGTTTAGAATTATGTCTCCCCCCCCGGAGGGGGAGGGGAGACATATTGTTTTAGGCTCGGTTCGCGATCGCATTCGCTTGCGCGTTTGCGTTCGCGCCGGCAACCCCACTTTGTTTGTGTATAAGTGTATGAACACATTGTAGAATCGGCAGCAACACTAGAGGCACCATAGTCCAAAGAGGTTCATACAGTCTGTATTACCTAATTAGATTTAACATTCTTATTTTCAGACAGAAAAGGTTTTATCCTACTTTAACATGTTTCGACGGATATCTTCCGTCTTCTTCAGCAGAGTCAATGATGTTGTGAGTGACGTGTCTTATCAGCTGATTTTAACGTGGCATGGCCGCCCTGTCGCCTCCTGCTGTCCGGCCGCTCCACCAAGATCGTACTCCAGGTGTGGGAAAGCATATATGCCCCCTCGTCCCAGTTCATACTGTATTTCCTTGACCAGGTAGGGTATCTTGACATTTATCGCATAAGACAGAGGAAAGATTTTTCAATATTAATGTTATTAATGAATTAATCACAAGCCTAATGTTTAAATGTATTGTTTTATTATTTATTCTGTTCTTAAACATTGTGGTTTAAGTTGCCATTCAGGAGAAACTTTCAAAGCACTTAAAATCTCTCTCGCATGATTTTGTTGAGAAGTGTGTCACACTCGACTGAAGTCAGATCCCTCTTATCCACATCCAAAAATTTTTTCCACGCAACATGGAAGTGCATGCTGTTGTTAATGAAAACAACATAATACATGAAGCCATTCACAGGCCTCTACTAAACAAATTCAAGAAACTATACTGTACTATCTAATACTAATCAACGGTATTACAAATAGAGCACATCGTTAGTTAATAATAATTATCATAAATTTTATTTAATGGTGCCCTTCTTCACAGTCAAGGACACCGTACAGACATATACGTGTACAGAAAATATGCATTAAAAGAAATAATACGATAAAAGTAACAGTGGTAATAATAAAAGGTGACAGAGCAATTGGCGTTAGATGGAATAGGCAGTTTTAAACAGATGTGTTTTGAGTTGTGATGTGAGATGGGGGAATGAATTGATGTTTCTGAGTCGGGGTGGAAATGAATTCCAGAGACGGGGAGCAGATCAGCTGAATGCTCTGCTCCCCATGGTGGTGAGACGGGCGGAGGGGACAGACAAGAGTAAGGAGGAAGAGGATCTGAGGGAGCGGGAGGGAGTGGAAATGTGGAGGAGATTGGATAGATATGAGGGGCGAGGTTGTGGATGGCCTTGAATGTTAATAGGAGGACTTTAAAATGAATACGGAACTGAACCAGAAGCCAGTGGAGCTGTTGGAGGACAGGAGTGATGTGGTGGATGGAGGGAGTTTGAGTAATGATACGAGCAGCTGAATTCTGGACCAGTTGAAATTATTGGAGGGATTTGTGAGGGAGGCCGGAGAGGCGAGAGTTACTGTAGTCCAGATGGGAAGTGACGGGGCTGTGGACGAGAATGGCAGCAGTGTGGAGGGTGAGGGAGGGGCGAAGACGATTGATGTTTCGAAGGTGGAAGTCGGCAGACCGGCTAATGATATTGATGTGGGATTGAAAGGATAGAGTACTGTCAAGAATGACACCCAGACGGAAGATTTGCGAAAGATATCGCCGAGGGGAAGGAGGTTGATGATGAAGAGGAGGGGCCCCAGGACAGAGCCCTGGGGCGAACCAGTGGTGACAGGGGAAGGGATGGATTTAAAGAATTTGAGTTGAATGAACTGCGTGTGGTCAGAGAGAACGTGAACCAGTCTAACGCAGTGTGGGTGATGCCAATGGAAGATAGCCTGTTGAGGAGGGTGGTGTCACAAATGGTATCAAAGGCTGGAATCAGGTCGAGGAGGATGAGGATGGTGAGGAGTCTAGAATCAGCTGCCATAAGGAGGTCGTCAGTGATTCTGATGAGTGCTGTTTCAGTACTATGGAGTGGGTGGAAACCGGACTGGAACTGTTCATGCAGGTCCAAAGCGGATGGCTTGGATTTCTGAATGAGTTCTGTGATTTCTGAAAGAGTGGGGAGCTGGAAGGAGGTGATTGAGTGTATGGATGGGTGAAAGTCGGCTGCGATGCTGTGGTGAGGGTTTCAGGCAAGGTGCTGGTGGATATCCTTGATCTTGGCAGTGAAAAAGGACAGAATGGAGTTGCAGTAGGGGGCTGTGTACAAGTGAGGGGGGAGAGAATCCTGGGGTTGGGTGATATTATTAAGCAGGGAAAACATTGACTTGGAGTTTCCTTCATTTGCAGTGATTATATACTACTACTAGAGTAGTAGTGGGTTTTGGTGCTGGCAATGAAGTCCTCATAATGTAAGATGTGAATATTGTACATTTCTTTATTAACAGTGAGACCACTTTATATATATATATATATAAATATATATATACTGCATATACACGCCTGTACCCGAGACGGGTAGAACACCAGTAATTAAAAGAAGTGATTCAGTAACATAAATAAAGCTACATGCTATGGTGCATATCTTAAAATAGTTAAGTGTGCTTTCTTTTTCTTTCTCTGTTCTTCCTTTTTTGCATATTGCTCGACTCGATTCATATCAATTTTTCTACATGTCTGCTCAATAGTCACTCTCCATACAGGTCTGTTCAGTACCAAACTTTGCCAGTCCTTCAAAATACCACTGCATTTCAAAACACTTTTACAGGTATCCTTGTATCTCAGTTTCGGACGACCAATGGGACGAGTCCCTTCTACTAGTTCACTGTAAAAAAGAGCTTTCACTGACCTTTCATTCTCCATCCTGGATATGCGACCGAGCCAACGCATACGACTTCTGGTTAACGTGATTTCAATATACTCAACATCCGCTCGTAGTAAAACCTCTTCGTTGCTAACGTAGTCGCTCCATTTTATCTTGAGAATTCTTCTCAAGGGGCGCTGTTGAATTGTACGAAGCTGTTTGATGTGATGGTTGTACAAAGTCCACGTTTTACAACCGTAGAGGAGCAGAGGCATCAGGCATTGGTTGTACACCTTGATTTTGGTTGGTGAAGTCAGATCACGCGAGTCAAAGATTGCGAGATCGTAATCGGCCATATGCAGAGGAGACTCCCTGAATGCGTGATGTCAATTCTTCTTTGATTGAGCAATCATTTGTCACAAGATTACCAAGATATTTAAAAGGCCTTACACTTTTCAAGATTTTAGCATCTATGAAGAAATCATGCTCAGAACCTAAGCACATTACTTCAGTTTTAACAACATTGATAGAGAGACCCATCTTCCTCGCACATTCATTATAAGCTGTGAGTAGAGTCCGCAGGCCAGTGCCAGTTTCACTGAAAATGGCTATATCATCAGCATATTGCATCTCTCTGATATATTCCATGAAAACTTTGGTTTTACTTCTGAGTCTTCTAAGATCAAAAAGATCACCATCATAGCGAAACCTGATCTTGATGCTATATTGGTGGCCTATAGATCTGTAGGCAAGCCATAGCAGCACGGCAGCATAGATGCCATAAAGTGTTAGTGCAAGTTTGCACCCTTGCTTTACACCACTGTTGTATTGAAAAGGTCTTGTTAGTTCTCTGTCAACAATGAGTCTTGCATGCATATTTGAATACATTTTTTGGATAATTCTGACAAACTTTGGTGGGCAACCAAGTCTACCCAAAACAGCAAAGAGTAGGTCACGATTCACCGTGTCAAACGCTTTAGTGAAATCTACAAAAGCAATGTACATATCCATCTGTTGCTCTCTCACTTTCTCCATTAGCTGTCTAATTGTGAAGATACCATCAATAGTACTTCTGCCATCACGATACCCAGATTGAGATTGCTGATAAACTCCCTCTGCAATGCGTTTCAGCCGTTGTAAGAGGATATCAGCAAACACTTTTCCATCAACACTTAGGAGAGATATTCCTCTGTTGTTGCCACAAAGAGTATGGTCCCCCTTCTTGAAAAGTATGGTGATGTTGGGATCAGTAAGGTCTGATGGGATGTTCTCTGAGTTCCAGTGCATGGAGATGATTGCAAATAAAAAGACTCTCAACCGACTACCACCGTGGACTCACACTTCAGGTAGAACTCCATCAGGTCCAGGACTCTTCCCAAGTTTGGTGTGGCTGAGTGATAAATTTAACTCCTCGTTTGTGATTCCCACATCCAAAGATTTGTCTAATGGAAATTGCTTGATGTCATCCAAGATACATGCATCTACCTCAGAGGGCTCATTGAGAAGTTGTTCTAATTGCCGACCTTTGGCTTTCATGAGACGAAGATCGGGGGTGAACTAAGGGGCGGAGATGGAGAAAGAAACAGATCTTGTTTTTAAAGGAGCAAGAGAATTGAGAATATTATGGAGTGCAGTGTTGTAATGGGAAACCACATGATCACGGGTGGATAAATTATGGATGTCAAGGAGGCTGGAACAGTGGATACTTGGAAATGAGAGTGGCGAGGTTAATGTTCTTTATATTCCGGAATGAAATGAATCATGGTGTTTTAGAGATGGAGAGAGTGAGTGTCAGTGTAAATGAGAAGAGAAAGTGGTCGGTTATGGGGATTTCATCAGCTGTAAAGTCATAAGGGGTGACACCGAAGCAGCAGATTAAGTCAAGGATGTGTCCTTTTGAGTGTGTGGGAATGATGGTATGCTGCTGACATCCAAAACTCTCTAAACAGGACGTGAAGTCTTTGGTGAGAGGCAGATTGATATTGTCCGTATGGATATTAAAATCGCCCAACAGTATTACGTTTGGTGAGAGAGAGGATAGATAGGTGAGGAAAGCAGCAGGTCATTTAAAAAGACAGTATTCGGTTTAGGGGGACATTAAACAGTAGCAATGATGGTTGGAGTGGGACCAGACAACTCGCAGACAGTGTATTCAAACGAGCTTGAGATGGGCACAGACACTGGTGAGACTTTCCACTTCTCGTGGTAAATTATAGTGAGACCACCTCCTCGACCGGAGCAACAGGGTTGACACATGAAAACAATCCCAGAAGGAGCAGATTAATTCAGCTGAGAAAAGTCATTGGGCTGTTGCCATATCTCGGTCAAACAAAGAAAGTCTAACTTAAGGTTGGTGAGGAGGTCCTGGATGAGATACTTGTCGGTTGAGCACAGCGAAGTTGAGTGAGGTTTTGTCGTAGCTGGTGCTGGTGCTAGCTGACTGGGCTAGGCAGGCTAACACACTGTGGTGTGTTAAACAACCTGGGTGGTGGAGCGTAGAGAGGGTCGAGAGGTGTACCAGATAGACTTTATTGCTATTGAGCTGTTATGATGGAAATTCTGGCGGGACCCTCAGTGAATGTATCTCCGGCGGGACTGGAAGGTGATGTCTGGGTAGAGATGGAGTTTTGCTGGCGCAGGTCCAGGCAGGTGGCAGCGCAGCTGGACCAGGTCAGTAGCCGAGTACTGAAGCAAACCCGTCACTGGCAGATGAACAGGCAGTAGAAGGAGCCAGACACATACAAACCCGATGTATGTCCTACTAGTCCACATTGTGGACAAGGACTCAGGCAGTGACGACAACCAGATAAAGACGCTAGGTGAGGCTCTAGCCGGGATGGGACAGGTAAGCTAATGCTAGTAAAACCTCACTCAGACGGTAGTGCCAGCTAATCGTAGAAATATTCCAAATGTAGTGTTCCAAAAAAAGACAATTGCAAGGTCTAATTAGGTCATAAAAACTATAAAATAAGCCTAGAAAGTTAAAAAGCTACCAGCGAGCAGCAGCAGCAAGTTGCGCTAGCGTTCACTCATCTTTTCTATTAGTTCAGGCAAGCTATGGATTCACTCCTAGCTCGCAAGCCTGCCTTTGTTAGTGATAGTACAGATCCCAAGCCTAGCCCATATCAGCTGAAAGCTCAGCTGATTCCCTCCAGACAATCAAGAAGTAAAAAATGCTTGATAAATTGTTCTCTGAATTAATAGCCGCTAATCAGCATAATGAGAGATTTTTACTCAAAACAATTGACCGTCTGGTGAACCCTCCAGTTGTTATTGCATCAGCTTCATCCCCCGCTGATTGTCAGAAGTTCTTGAAATTTTTTGCAGACATGATACCAGTCATACGGTCTAGTATCAGTCCTGTTCCATTTGTTAATGTTTTGTGCCCTCACTTAAACTTGCTGAGTGGTTTCGCACCGATTTCTCTGTTGGATCTTACTGATATTGTGTCACGTATGAAACTCTCATCCAGTCCCTTGGATATTATACCCACCAGGTTCCTTAAAGAAGTAATGATGGCTAGTAGCCCTGCTCTGTTTTCCGTGGTAAACAGTTCTCTCTCTACTGGCTGTGTTCCAGACTATTTTAAGATTGCGTGAATTCAACCACTTCTAAAAAAACCAAATCTTGATCCAGCCATTCTTAGTAATTTTAGACCAATATCAAAATTGCCTTTTATTTCAAATCTCTTGGAAAAAGTGATCGCAAAGCAACTTTTAGAAGTGGTGGACACCAACAATATTTTTGAGAAATTTCAATCAGGCTTTATACGTCAGCATAGTACAGAAACGGCTCTTCTCAGGGTAACTAATGATTTTTTGATGAATGCTGACTCTGGCAACTGGTCATTACTCGTGCTTTTGCATATCAGTGCTGCCTTTGATACAGTGGATCATGTCATCATAATTGATAGGCTGAAAAATTGGGTTGGGCTCCCTGGGACTGTTCTGAAATGGTTCTCTTCCTATCTGTCAAACAGAAAATTTTTGGTTGGTATTGGTGAACATGTATCCTCTTCTGTACTGCTTACCTCAGGTTTACCTCAAGGCTCCATACATGGGCCTTTATTGTTTTGCATTTATATGTTACCTCTGGGTTTTATTATTCGTCAGCATAAAATAGTTTTTCACTGTTATGCTGATGACACGCAGTTGTATATTTCAGTAAAATTCACTGATTTCAGCAATGTGTTGGTGTTGCATGACTGTTTAGTTGATGTTCAAAATTACTAGTCTAATAATTTTTTGCAGCTAAACTCAAATAAAACCGAAGTCATTTTACTTGGACCAAAGTTGGTGTCGGATAAAATCCAATCATCACTTGGACCTCTTGCTTCTAATATTAGGCCCTCTTCCCGAAATCTCGGTGTGATATTTGATACTAAACTCAAATTTAAGCTCCACGTAAAGAAGCTTGTACAGTCATGCTATTTGCAACTCTGTAACATAGCTAAAATTAGGTCTGTTCTGTCATTTGAAGATAAAGAAAAATTATTCATGCTTTTATCTCGTCAAGATTAGACTATTGCAACTCATTGTTTACTTGTCTGAATAAGAAATTTTTGAAAAAATTGCAAGTGGTTTAAAATTCAGGTGCAAGATTGCTCACTAAAACAAATAAAAGAGCCCACATTACTCCAATTTTGGCATCTTTGCACTGGCTGCCAGTCCATTTCCGAATTGATTTTAAAATTTTGTTAATTGCCTTCAAGGCACCCCATGGCATGGCACCAGAATATATAAGTGAGCTTTTAAATCCTGACAGACCTAAAAGATTGCTGAGATCTTCCAAGCAAGCATTATTGGCTGTTCCAGAGTCCAAGTTAAAAACAAAGCGTAATCGAGCCTTTTTGGTTAAGGCTCCAAGACTCTGAAACAGCCTCCCAAACAACATAATTGTCTTTATTGTCTTTTAAATCTCTTTTAAAGACTCTTTTTTAGGCTTGCTTTTACTGATTTTACGGTAAAAAAAATTTTAAATTCTTTTATTATGGGTGTGTTTTTATGTATGTCTCCTTTTATTATCTTAATTCTTCATATTTTGATGTTTAATTCCCTACTTCCCCCATTTTGTTTTATTGCTTTTATGTACATGTATTTCACCTGTTTGTGAAGCACTTTGTGCTGTATTGCTTGAAAGGTACTATATGAATTCATTTATTATTATTATTATAATCATCAACTGTCATATCTTAAACAAGGTGCCCTATTTAAAGATGCTTTACCTGCCCACTATTGCCACTTTCTCTGCTCATTAGCAACCCACCTCCATCCCCAGCTCCTCCTTCACACGTTTATCTGACTTATTCAATGATGATGCAAGTCTGTCCTCTTCTTCTGGGGGTTTGCTGCAGCTCTGTCTGCCAATAGCTTTCACACGTATGCATAGAAGGGCAGATTGTTGGCTCTCCCTGCCAACTGGCTGTTCGTGCATGCGCGTGGTAGGGCGGGGAGGCCCCAGAACAGAACCATGCCCCCAAATTCTAATATTGCAAATTCATTTGCTGCAAATAATAGTATAATTTAGGGTTTTGACAGAGTAAACCTGAATGAGATTAGTTTTTTCAGAGCTAATACACAATAAAATGCAACAGACAGCAAGCAAACTTTTTGTGCACTTTTTAGTATTGCTTGTACAAAATGTTAGAAATACATTTCAAATTCACCCCAAAAGATATTAATTAAATCAGTTTAAAAGATATATCTAACACTTGTTGATTGGATCAATAGGCAGTCACCTGAAAACAGCTTGGTAAACACTCTAGAGCCATTGACTGTAAGGTTCAGGCAGGTGGTGATAGTCACCTTCTTCAATTTTGCTGAAACGTCGGTGGTTTTATGTCCCTACCCAAACTAGAAAATTCCACAAATTTTTTGGCCCTACCTGCACCAGTTTGGGTTATAGGGGTCAATTAAGTGCAAGCCGAAATAGGGCTTAAAATGCCAAAGTACCAAAATTTGATTTATGGGTTGCTGTTATTCACCGCGTGAATTTTGTCCTAAAGTAAAAGTTGGAAAATTGAATTATAGGGGAAATGGTCAGTGGAAAGAGGGATTTTTGGCCTGGGATCTTCTTTGCGCAACATAAAGGGGGCGCTCCAATGTGGCCGCAATCCATTTTCGTCACTAGTTTGCACCCCTTATACTCTGTGCGCAATCAGTACCCCAGAACTTTTACAACTGCACCACACTGGTATTTAGTTAGACTATCTATTTGAGATGAGAAAAAGTTGGCATAATGTATGCGCACACCAACAGGTGGCGCCGAACATGGCAAAATGCTAAAATTTGGCGTATTTCAGCACCACCTGGTGTCGTTCGCAATCGATTGACAGGGCAAAGGTTTGTTGCATAATGAAATATAGAGGTCACCCTTTCTGTTTATGAAAGCCATTTCTTGGGATAAGGACTTTTGGGATGGAATTGCAATGAATGATGTTCTGTTCTTCTCTTTTGGCGCTATATTTAACTTTTTGAATAATTAGGATGATAGACGAGCAACACTTTGCTTTTGGTGCAATCAAGTATACTTCACTTCTGGTGCTATACTCTGCTTTTCGAATGGAATTGGAAAGAATAATGAGCTATACTTCAATTTTATAGTGTGATATAGGCTACTTCACTTTGGTGATATGCTCCACTTTCCGGAAAGAATTGGGATGAATAACAAGCAACACTTCACATTTCAAATGGATTTGGAAAGATGTGCTGCTCCTGAGACAAGCATGCCGTTTTTCCCACTATGCCTCCTTGTCGAACGGGAGGGTGGGATATGTCAGTGAAATCCCGCTTCTGACTAAATTTTCAAAGATTTCAATTATAACCAATCAGGAACTGAGAATTAATGATACATCCGTTTCAATTAAACTAACTTCCATTTCAATCAAACTCTCTCACACAATCACCTATTCTCATTCACATACACTATCATTCTGTTTTACATTCACTGTCATTTTGCCACTTGAACTAGTTTAAGTTTGTGTGAAAGTATAATGGTGTGTGCGCGAGAGAATGATAGTATGCGTGTGAGAGAATGATGGTGTGTGTCAGGGAATGATGGTGCGTGCGTGAGAGTATAATGGTGTGTGTGAGAGAATGATGGTGTGTGTGTGAGAGAATGATAGTGTGTACATGAGAGTATAATGAAGTGTGCATGAGAGAATGATAGCGCGTGCGTGAGAGTATAATGGTGTGTGCGTAAGAGAATGATGGTGTGTGTGTGAGAAAATGATAGTGTGTCCATGAGAGTATAATGAAGTGTGCATGAGAGAATGATGGTGTGCGCATGAGCGAATGATGGTGTGTGTGTGTGAGACGATGATAGTGTGTGCATGAGAGAATGATGGTGTGTGCGTGAAAGAATGATGGTGTGTGTGAGACGATGATAGTGTGTGCATGAGAGAATGATGGTGTTTGTGTGACAGTATGATAGTACATGTGAAAGTAAGTATGAATTCTCTCTCAAACAGCCCCCCATAGGATATAGCTTTAGACGTGTACCAGTTCATCTGTTGCTAAAGTGCCACCTATTATTGACACAGTCCTTATCCCAAGAAATGGTTTTCATAAACTAAAAGGGTAATCTCCATACTTCATTATGCAACAAACCTTGCCCTATAGGTCGACCGCGCACACCGACAGGTGGCGCTGAAATACGTCAAATTTTACCATTTCACCATGTTCGGCCGCGCCTATTGGTGTGCACATACATTATCCCAATTTATTTCTCACCTGTAATGGATAGACTAACTACATACCAATGTGGTGCAGTTTTAAAAGTTCTGGGGCACTGATCGCGCAGAGTATACGGGGTGCAAATTAGTGACAAAAATGGATTGTGACCATACTGGGGCGCCCCCCTATATGTTGCGCCAATAAGATCCCAGGCCGAAAATCGCTCTTTCCTCTGACCATTCCCCCATAATTAAATTCTCCGACTTTTACTTTGGGATAAAGTTCGTGCGGTGAATAAGAGCAAACCAATAATCAAATTTTGGTCATTTGGAATTTTAGGCCCTTTTTTTGGCTTGAACTCAATTGACCCCTAAAACCAAAACTGGTGCAGGTAGGGCCAAAATATTTGGGGAATTTTCTAGTTAGGGTATGGACAGAAAACCACCAAAGATTCAGCAAAATTGAAGAAGGTGACTATCACCACCTGCCTGAACTTTTCAGACAATGGCTCTTAAATTATTTTGATGAAGCAGTTGAAATCATGATGATGCATATTAAATGTGCAGGGCTATAGTTGGGGTGGTTTGGTGGGACAGTTGAAACCATCAATGTCTCAGAAAGCGCAGAAATTGAGAACTTCTCAATGTAGAACTTGAAGAACTTCTCTGTGTAGAGCTTGTGTGCTTGATAGGTTTCCTACAGCATGTCCGAGTCCCTCGCACAGTACAAAGATATTCAAGTTAGGTTATTTAGAGAGTCAAAACTGTCTTAGTGGTTTGAATGGATGAGTAATTTGAATACGTTATAAATTGGTGACCTGTGAGCAGCGTATTCCTCTCATTCACCCGATGAATGCTGGTCCAGGCTCTTAACCCTCGCAAGTGGATGGATGTGAGCACTAAATCCAATGTGAAAGGCCAAGGTGATTTTTTCTGAACAGGTTCAGAACAAGTAGAAAAATCAAATGTTTCATTTTGAAGTAAATACGTTTTGATAGGTTGGCTGTGTGACTAGTGGGTGGTTTCATGTGTTGATTAAATATGGATGTCTCAGTCCGGGGTCTCGCCAGAAGTAGAACCTGTGTCTGTGGCCATTCTCCTCGCATTCCCCTCACCCGGATGTGTCTGAGTGCCTAAAGCCCCCTCACTCCGGATTTTTTGTCTGGAGGCTGACCAAAGAGAGATTGCAGATTTGGAGGAGCCGGTGGGTGTACACAGCATGCCAATACGAGTCCTCCCAGCTGAGGCTCCCTTCGTAGCACCTGGCACTGGGATGCCATCTGTCAGTGAGCCACCCGCGCACTCCGCTCGCTAACCACTTGGACCTGAATTGCAGCATTGCTACTCTCAGCTCTGCAATACATCGCCACAAGGGATTGACCAGCCTGATTGAGTTCCACTTTGTAATTCAATGGTAAAGAATCGGAAGCGCCTCGACTAATTATGCTATTTGTTTTGCTCCAAATTCTCTTTTTTTTCTGATTGTAGTAATTTGTTCACTGTTGGCAGGGAAAAGAAAGATTTGATATGGCGTTTTAGCAGAGTGCTACCAGTTTTTGTACGCCAGTCTGGTATGGGTATGCAAACGAACTTTGAATTTCAGACTCTAATAAAGAGCTCTGCTTTCTATCTGATTGCATTGCTCTTGCCTATACTGCCATGACATGCACACACACAAAAAAATTACTACATGCAATATGCAAGTGTGAAAGCATGAACATTGCTCATCTCTAATCTGCTGTCACTCTGTAAACCGAGATGGTGTGGAGCACTAAAATATTTTGTGGAAACTGATTACTTCAAAAAAAAATTGTGGAAGCCAACTTAATGACATTGTGTTCTCAGCACTCAAAAGATTTGAAAATAACTTCTTAAAATGCCTCCAACATATGGAAATTAATTTGGCTCACACAATTATTTGAGGTAATTGGTTTCCAGACAGCAGTTGAGTGCACACTTTCTGGGTTTACAGTGTGCATGTAAATGGTAGTACTCACACACTGTGGGAGCAGGGGCAGCAGCTGCCCTCGCCTTCTCTAGAGACAGTAATTAGTCCAGGGATTCATTGATGTGGAAGAGAAATGATGAAGGAACATCCCCTTTTGTGAATAATGAGCAAAACTGTCGATCTAGAGGTATGCAGAGGTATGTTAAAGTATGATTTTGTGTAATAGCTCATTTAGCCAAAGGTTTAAAGCATTATGTATGTATTACAATGTATTAAGAATATAAAGTTTTTTTTTGTCTCAAATGTAGAAGTATAAGTAGTTCAATCAGGAGAGACTCAAGTGAAATCAAGAAAAATTGTAGTATGCGTTGAGCATAAGTGGAATTCAATTCAATTTTATTTATATAGCATTTTACATAGAGAAAAGGGCAGAGCCCAGACTAATCCCTAATCCTCGAACAGCAGACAAAATAACTCTCTGTAGGGACAAAAAGACAAAAAACTCCTCATTGAGAAGAAATCTCAGGAGGAACATGGCAATTCTGGGGAAGCTCATCTCCACTGGCTGAATAATAAATTGATGGTAAATTAGGGATGAGAGGATCAGGACAGCAGGAAGACAGCAGTCAGAATTAACATGCTTAAATCAGACAAGTCTTTGGCGCTTGGACTCTTTGGGAAGAATCGTAGAGCAGGAGCACAGCTCAGAGCAGCAGCCAGAAAAATCCCCCAAAAATAGGGGGCGGAAGACCCCGAAAACGCAACCTGATGAATCCCCCAAAGAAAGGAAGGAATACTCACCGAGCAGGAACATTATAATGACCGAGAAGCACGGGCTGCTGAGAGGAAAACATGATGAGCATGACATGGGACACAAATAAGGTCTAAAGAACTATACAATCCAGACATTCGTAAGCAATGGCTAGGGGCTGCAAAGCCTTGTTTTTTTTTGTTTTTTTTGCGCTGCATGATGATAGCCAGCAATGGCAACTGGCTGCAAAGCCCTGCATTTAAAATAATCTCTCTTTTTTTTGCATGATGATAGCCAGCAATGGCTTGGGGTGCAGAGCTTAACGTGCGATTAGCAAGTAACCGCAGGAATGCAGATAAAACAACCACCGACCACCAGTTATTTGCAAGCTTACCATGGACTGAAAAGGCTTTAGGGATCTTTAGGCTTTAATGATTGCAGATGCTTTGGGGCGCATGCAGGATGCATTTGCTGAAGATGATGAGTGGCTTATTTGATAGAGAGAGTGTAGATATACCTTGCATAGCCCCTGAAGAGCGGCACTTATTATCAACAAATGATCCAGGTATCGCTTGGGCTATTAGAAATAGGCTTGGAAAAGATGTGTCAAAACATCTCGCTCCAAACTGAATCCCGGCTATAGACCTCATACATGGTGGAATTTGAAGTGACGAACAACAATCAATGACAACAAGAAAATCAGAGATTGCAGACCCTCGCCCCTAAAAGCATTCGCAGTGGTGACAATGAGTAAAAAATTTCAAGTTAAACAGATATATGATATATATATTTTTTAATGATTTAAATAATATGATCTGATGAACCGGCATATGGAGAAAAATCCAGAAAACTGTTCCAAAATATAAATCTGGATCCTGATCAAGATCATCACAGAGGAGGACCAAGAAATGGTAGGCATTCATCTGAAAAAAAAATTCAAGTTAATCCGATCAACAGTTGATGAGTTATGTGAGTGGACAGATAGACGGACAGATGTATATCTATATATATATACGGTACAGGCCGAAAGTAAGTTTGGACACACCTTCTCATTCAATGCGTTTCCTTTATTTTCATGACTATTTACATTGTAGATTCTCACTGAAGGCATCAGAACTATGAATGAACACTATGTATCTAACAGTTGTCCAATACAGCTGTCGGCTGTGTATCAACCTGACTTCTGCACAACACAACTGATTGTCCCAACCCCATTGATAAGGCAAGAAATTCCACTAATTATCCCCGACAAGGCACACCTCTGAAGTGAAAACCATTTCAGGTGACTACCTCTTGAAGCTCATCAACAGAATGCCAAGAGTTTACAAAGCAGAAATCAGAGCAAAGGGCGGCTACTTTGAAGAAACTAGAATATAAGACATGTTTTCAGTTGCAGGTATGTCACACTTTGTTATTAAGTACATATGTGTTCATTCATAGTTTTGATGCCTTCAGTGAGAATCTACAATGTAAATATTCATGAAAATAAAGAAAACGCATTGAATGAGAAGGTGTGTCTAAACATTTGGCCTGTACTGTATATATATATATATATATATATATATATATATATATATATATATATATATATATATACACAGCGCCCTCAATAATTATTGGCACCCCTGGTTAGGATGTGTTCTTTAGCACCCAATAAATTCATTTTTTTTCAAAATCATATAGGACCACAATGAAAAAAAGAGGAAAATCCAACCTTCAATTCAAGTGCATTTATTCAATGGGAAAAAAATCCCACATTAAGAAATAATTCTTCTTCATCAAACCGTGTGTGCCACAATTATTAGCATCCCTGATGTTAATACTTTTTACAGCCCCCTTTTGCCAACAAAACAGCACTTAATCTTCTCCTATAATGTTTCACAAGATGGGAGAATACAGAAAGAGGGATCTTCAACAATTCCCCTTTGCACAATCTCTCTAAATCCAGTGACCTGGGTCCTCTCCTCTGCCCTCTCCTCTTCAGCTCACTTCACAGGTTTTCAATGGGGATGAGGTCTGGGGACTGAGATGGCCATGGGAGGAGCTTGATTCTGTGGCTGGTGAACCATTTCTGTGTAGATTTGGCACATGTTTAGGGTCATCATCCTGCAGTGACGACCCATCTTCAGCTTTCGGGCAGAGGCCACCAGATTTTAATTTAAAATGTCCTGGTATTTCAAAGCGTTCATGATGCCATGCACCCTAACAAGGCTCCCAGGGCCTCTGGAAGAGAAACAGGCCCACAGCATCACCAGTCCTCCCCCATACTTCACAGTGAGCATGAGGTGCTTTTCTGCATACTCATCTTTTGTGTTCCACCACTTAGAGCTTTTTGGCAACAAACACTCTATCTTGGTCTCATCTGACCAAAGCACGCAATCCCAGTTGAAGTCCCAGTACTGCTTAGCAAACTCCAGGCGTTTGCGTTTATGACTGAGTGAGAAAAGGTTTTTTCCGTGCATGCCTCCCAAACAGCTTGTTGGCATATAGATTGCGCCTGATTGTTGTTTTGGAGACTTTGTGACCCCAAGATGGTACCATTTGTTGCAAGTCTTTAACAGTGAGCTTTGGAGAACTTTTTATTTCTCATACCATCCTCCTCATTGTGCATGGTGGCAAAATAACCTTGCATCCTCGTCCAGGCTTGTTTACCACTGTTCCAGTTGTTTTAAACTTCTTAATGATTCCTCTGACAGTAGGTATGGGCAGGTGCAGGTGCAGGTTAGTGGCCATTGCCTGACTTGTGAAAGTCGACACGCATCTGCCTTACTTGAATAGTGTGTTCCTTTGTCTTTCTGATGTTGAAGAATGGATAAGAGAAATGGCCTCTGTGTCACATCATATTTATACCCCAGGGAAACAGGAAGTGATGAAATACTAACTAAATGTTCTTAGATACTCTGATCAACTTTGTAAACTACTGTAGAAATGACAGAAATACTTCAATTACATTTATTTCCTAGGAATTTTTAGGGGTGCCAATAATTGCAGAACATAATTTTATGAAAAAAATTATTTCTAAGTCAGGGATTTTTTTTCCCCTTAAAATTCACTTGAGTTGAAGGTTACATTTTTCTACAATTTTTAGTGTGAGAGTATGCTTCTGCAATAAAAATTGAATTTATTTTAAGGCTTTTAACACATCTTAACCAGGGGTGCCAATAATTATGGAGGGCGCTGTATATATAGATATACCTGTAAGGTAATAAATGCGCAGACAGCACAGACTGAAACAGGATTTAGTGGCAAAACAGAGAAACACAAACGAACATCCTCCAGCAAAATCATGCAGTTTTAGAGCAGAAAGAGCGAAACTCTTCATATAGAACCTAGAGGAACTCAAATGGGGCTGCATGGGAGGCTGAACCTAGAGAGGAGACGGAAACTGGTGATGAGCTGCTTTCTGGCCAAGACTCCATAATACCTGGAAATTAAAGTGTGACAATGAATTTGCGTGACCTAGAAAAAAGGCCATTTATTTAGGCGTGATGAAAGCCAGCAATGGCCAGGGGCTGCAAAACCCCTCATGCAATTAGCAAGTGACAGCAGAAATACAAATAAAAGCCACCCACCGACCATCAGTTATTTGCAAGCTTACCCTGGACTGAAAAGGCTTCAAGGATCTTTGGGCTTTGATAATGGCTGATGCTTTGGGGTGAATGTGGGATGCGTATGCTGAAAATGACCAGCAGCCAAGTTGTTAGAGAGGTCATACGTATACCTTACGAAGCTGCAGAAGAGCGGCACTTATTCTGAACAAATGATCTAGGTGTTGCTTGGGGGCTATTAGAAATAGGCTTGGAAAAGGTGGGTTGAACCTTCTTGCACCAAACTGAACCCCAGCTATTAGACCTCTTATATAGTGGAATAAAAAGTGACAAACATCAACCAATGACGAACAAGACAATCAAAGATTGCAGACCCTTGCCCCTTAAGGAATTAGCAGTGGTGACAATGAACAAACTTTCGAGTCAAACCGATAAGTAATTTTTTTTTGAGTAATACGGGCTGACAAATAGACATATGGCGAAAATTCAGAAAATTGTTCCCAAATCCCATCTGGATCCGGATGCAGATCAGCAACGGTAGACACCCATGACCTGGAAAAAAAAAAAAACAAACTCCAAGATGATCTAATCAGCAGTTGTTGAGTTATGCGAGCAGACAGACATTTTACAATTACAAATATACAAATAATTGCAATAAATGCACCAACGGCACTGACTGAAACAGGCTTTAGTGGCAAAAGCAGCGAAATGCAAAACATCCTTCAGCAAAATCATGCAGTTCTAGAGCAGAGAGAGCGAGACCCTCTCATGTACAACCCAGTGAAATCTAAATAAGGCAGCAGGGGAAGCTGAACCTGGAGAGGGGACTGGAGGACCCAGAGGGAACCTACGCAAACACAGGGAGAACATGCAAACTCACCATGGAAAAGCCCCAGGCTGGATTCAAACCTACTATGTTCTTGCTGGGAGGCAGCTGTGCTAACCACCGTGCCGTCCTTACTTTTGACCATGATGCTTACTGCAGCTGCATTGTCGCACAAAACTGCAATACGTTTGCGATGCCAGAAAATGTTTCAAATGCAACTGGCTATGGCAAGGTTAAATTTCGTGCAGTGCTGAGGATTAGAGCTTAGGCAAAGACAGAGGCCATTTACATGCTAACCAGTGACCTTGAAAATAACCACCAAACAAGATTGAAGGGCAGCATAGGCAAAAACTGAGGAGAATTGGAGGAACAAACCACATTATAGAAAACGTCATGCCAATCCAATGAGTCGATAGTCTTGACCAGAATTTCAAATCGGGTGGCGGCCCTCATACAGGGATATGACGTCATTCAGTTTAGGCACAGAGGCAGTAGATGGGAATTGGGTGCCTGACTGGAAAAGACATGAATCAGTTGAAAAGACACATTCAAAAAAATAGCAACCTCTTATGACCACGCGTCCCCAAACCAAGGGCAATTAATATGCATGACAAATGCAGCACGTTCCCTAATATCAGCATCTTCGTTCGGCATACGCTCGATAAAACTCATTATGACAGTCTCCTAAACTGAACAATTCAAGCACCAAACAAGTACGAAAGCATCTAGCAAAACAGGGTAACATAATACAAAACCCAAAACCAGTGTAGTTGGCACATTATGTAAATCGTAGATAAAAACAGAGTACAATGATTTGCAAATCTTTTTCAACTTATATTCAATTGAATAGACTGCAAAGACAAGATGTTTAATTGTTAACCAATTTTTGAAGCTTTTCAGGTGGAACTCTTTCCCATTCTTGCTTGATGTCCAGCTTAAGTTGTTCAACAGCCCGGGGTCTCCGTTGTCGTATTTTACGCTTCATAATGCGCCACACATTTTCAATGGGAGACAGGTCTGGACTTCAGGCAGGCCAGTCTAGTACCTGCACTCTTTTACTATGGAGCCATGCTGTTGTAACACGTGCAGAATGTGGCTTAGCATTGTCTTGCTGAAATAAGCAGGGGCGTCCATGAAAAAGACATTGCTTGGATGGCAACATATGTTGCTCCAAAACCTGTATGTACCTTTCAGCATTAATGGTGCCTTCACATATGTGTAAGTTTCCCATGCCTTGGGCACTAATACACCCCCATACCATCACAGATGCTGGCTTTTCAACTTTGCGCCTATAACAGTCCGGATGGTTCTTTTCCTCTTTGGTCTGGAGGACACAACGTCCATCGTTTCCAAAAATCAATTTGAAATGTGGACTCTTCAGACCACAGAACACTTTTCCACTTGGCATCAGTCCATCTTAGATGAGCTTGGGCCCAGCGAAGCCGGCTGCGTTTCTGGGGGCTGTTTATAAATGGCTTTCACTTTGCATTGCAGAGTTTTAACTTGCGCTTGCAGATGTAGTGACAAACTGTAGTTTCTGACAGTGGTTTTCTGAAGTGTTCCTGAGCCCATGAGGTGATGTCCTTTACACACTGATGTCGGTTTTTGATGCAGTACCGCCTGAGGGATAAAAGGTCACTGGCATTCAATGTTGGTTTTCAGCCCTGTCGCTAACGTGCAATGATTTCTCCAAATTCTCTAAACCTCTTGACGACATAACGGACCATAGATGATGAAATCCCTAAATTTCTTGCAATAGCTCGTTGAGGAATGTTGTTTTTAAATTATTCGACAATCAGCTCACGCATTTGTTCACTAAGTGGTGACCCTCGCCCCATCCTTGTTTTTGAATGACTGAGCATTTCAGGGAAGCTGCTTTTATACCTAATCATGGCACCCACCTGTTCCCAATTAGCCTGTTCACCTGTGGGATGTTCCAAATAAGTGTTTGATGAGCATTCCTCAACTCTCCCAGTCTTTTTTGCCACTTGTGCCAGCTTTTTTGAAACATGTTGCAGGCATCAAATTCCAAATGAGCTAATATTTGCTTTATCTGTTTATAAGTTTATCTGTTCGAACATTAACTAACTTGTCTTTGCAGTGTATTCAATTGAATATAGGTTGAAAAGGATTTGCAAATCATTGTATTCTGTTTTTATGTATGATTTACACAACGTGCCAACTTCACTGGTTTTGGGTTTTGTATTAGAACTCTATTACTAGCATTTCTACTGGATCTGTGCCATGTATTCCAACGATACGTCAAATGAAAGAGGAAATCCATGGAATCCGACGATATAAGCCTTGACATTTTAAACTGATAGCGCACTGAATGAACACCAGACCTGCGATTTACAAGCTACAACAATGAGCTTTTTTTCCCACTTTTATTGGCCAATTCCTTTATAAAGCTGATCGTGGGTAAATCTGCGCAGGCTATTTTTTAGCCGAATGTGTCCAAGTTATTTTTGAGACTTGACCCGTCAGCCTCTGTACATGTTATTTTCTGGTGTTGTACCGGAGTATCTCAGTAAACCAGAACATCATCAGAAAGAAAGCTGATTAATCCCAGTAACTCGGCTCAAAAGCGGAGCTCCTACTTTACGGATTCACAACACGCAGACCAACCATTTCAAGGGTCCACCTTTTCCAACTCAGATGATCACAACCGACAGCCAATGAAACTCAAAATTCAGCATCTCAGAAAACAGAACATTATTAAGACCAATAAAAGAAGAGGATTTTTTAACACTGGAATAATGGACTGCTAAAAGTATGAACATGTATAGCACTCAATACACGATCGGGGCTGCATTTTCATGAATTACTGCAGCAAAGCAGCGACGCATGGAGGCGATCAGCCTGTGGCAAAAAGGGCTTGCGCTGAAGTAGATGGCTGGAAAGCTGGCACCGGACATTATGCATGTAGGGTAGGGGCGGCCGAAGCATGCTCTAGATCAGGGGTGGGCAATCATGGTCCTGGAGGGCCGGTGTGTATGCAGGTTTTTATTCCTATCAATTACCCTGACTAATTGAGTTAATTGATTGCATGCACAAATATAGATTTTTGCAATGATTCGATCAAAAGCAAAATGTTTTATGAAGGGAGACAAGACTAGTCTTTGTAGTTTCATGATAATTTAAAGAAATGCGCATGAAACGTCAGATTTCATAAATGGTTTGGCTAATAGAGACAATCAACTATTTAAAGACCAGACGTTGGTGTGAAAACCAGGGACAGATACGGCCCTCGCTGCCCACCTCTGCTCTAGATGATGCAGCCAGTTCGTATGCGAGAAATGGAAGCGAGTGTTGATTGCAAGAGCGGAGCTTATCTCACCAAATAGCAGCATGAACGAACTAGAGCAGAAAAAATGACATTTTTTAAAAAGACAGCAGCATAACGATTGGCTAGCGATGCGACTGAGGTGTGCCACGGTTGGATGGAAGAGATCAGCTGCTACACCAGCTGACTGCTCAATTAACAGCCCCAGACACTGACTCCAGAGGTACATGGGTGAGTATGTGAGTGAATTAAAAGAAAATAAACGGAGTAGACGTGCGCGTGAGAGAGTCTTCCTGACTGAACTTACGCTAAGCTTCATTAGTTGTAGAGGTTCAGCAGTCTTTACCAGTGCAGCTAGATATCATTTGGTTTAAGTCTCCGTCTGAAGCGTACAAAAGCAGTTAGATTCTCCAACAATTCCACCTGCACTATGGCCCTCCATCATCCCCCAAAACCCAGCACTCAGTGCCACCCCCTCCTTTAATCGTATCATGCCCCTCTGTACTTTCATTTCCTCTCTCTCTCTCCCTCTCTCTCTCTTTCAAATGCAAATTCAAATGGGCTTTATTCGCATGATGGAAATGTACATTTCATTATGTCATATTGCCAAACCATAAACAAACTGTACATTACATTGCAGAATACTAGGATCTATTAGTACAACAGCGCACTACAACAAAAGAAATACAGAATATAATACAAATACAGATGTGTGCGCGTGTATTTTTGTGGTTGTTTGTGTGTGCTGAATTACTGTGTATATGTATTTGTGTATGTTGGTGTGCACCTTTATGTTGATTGAGTTTATATGTGTTTGTGTGTATGTGCAAGTGTTTGTGTGGAATGGGATCTTTAAATCACTGTCCTTCATGTCCTGACACTTCGTTTGAGCAGCAAGAAGGCACTCCCCTCTCTCTCCTAGGAGAAACGGCTGCTTCTCCTTGTTTTTTCCTTGCAGGAGTCAGAAATAGCACACCCTATGTTCTTAATGTTTTAATCTCTACTTTGTTTATATATATTACATTCTAGGAGAAAGTGTAGCTGTGTCCTCTGGTTACACTGTTTACAAAATCTGTCCTCGATGGGTTGCCAAATCTGCCTGTCTCTACCGACTTCTATGGCCTGGCGATGTTCACAAGGTCTATATTTTGTCAGTGTATTTCTCAGTTTCTTGTCAATAATTGAGGTCAGGTATGTTGCAACTGTCTAATTTTTTATTCAGGGCCATGTCAGTTTGCTTTGAAATTTTGTTTGGGCTTTATAATGTGCAGTATAGTTTTGCTCATTTAGTTTTGTAATTAGGCTGGGTCAAATTTCATGATGGTCTATTTGCTCTGGTCCCAAGCTTGTGAGTTGTTAGTGTATGGGATGCTTGCGGTGTTTTGTGTATGTGTGGTGTGTCTTAGTATTTTTTTTTTTTTTAAGTGTAAATCTGTGTCTAAGTATTTCTGGTGTGGTGGTGAACTGAGATTCAGGACTAGTGGAGTGAGAAGACATGCTTCTATGCCCAGCTCTTGGTATTGAAAGGCTTTATAATGAGGTGAGTTGGGTCTCGATGTTTCATGTGTTTCCAAAATTTGAAAGCCTGTTTCTGTATTTTTATCAGTGATAGATGTTGGCCATTTTCGGCCGTTAATGCTTTGATTGGGGGGAGGGCAGTGAGAGATGTTGATTGGACACTGCAGTGTTTAAAGCCCAAGGAAAGACCTTTTCGTCGGCTAAACCAGACATAAGCAATGCCGTGATTCCATCAACAGAAGTCTCATGGTTTCTGCCGCTGAACTGGTGCAGAAAAAAACTTTATGTATTGTTCAGTCCACTAACATATTTTCAGTTTAAATGTGAAGCGACAATGTGCAACCGACTGAATAATGAAGAAGTGAAAGTAGCAAAGTAGCCACTCTCCCCACCATGAATCGTTTTTCATATGGCCAAACCAAAAAATCAGATCAAAGTAAACTTCTATCATGTCGGTACAGCATGGGGATGATTGGGCAAATCGAGAAGGACAAATGAAAACACTTAATATATTTTTCAATTTGGGGATGAACTAAATCTTGCATACTAGATTAGTAGGCAAGCCATCTAATAAAAATAAAGTTAACAACTGTGTTGTGTTCTGGGGTCCTGGCCTCTGGCCAGGACAGCATTCATGATTTTAACAGTTTCATGTTCAAGATTCCATAGTCCACAGTCTTAGTTCATGTCTCAGTTTTAACAGTTTCTTGTATTAGGATTATGCATTTCATAGTTCACATTTATTGTTCATGGTTTTTACTTTTCCATGTTTTTGTTTTTGCCAGGTCTGCCAAGCCACTCCACCGCTTGTCTGCGTTCCGCCCCGTGCCTTCGTTGTTGCACATTTCAGAGCTCTGGTTGGCTTTGAGGTTTCCCCCTTCCTTCTGTGCTGTGCTGATTGGGGGCTGTCTAAGCATAATTGGCAATTAACTGTTTTTAAGTTACTAACATTTACTAACACTCACTGGGTGGTGTAGTTCTTAGACAGGCACATTACTAATATTACTAATTTAGACAGGGAGTTTGTTGTCATGATTCCTGCTTTGCTATTTCAAGATCTTGCTGTGCTTTTCTGTTCTTAACATTCATGCTTGTTTCCAAACTGCATGCTTAATTAGTACTTAAGCTGAGCACGCTCATTCTCTTAATGAGCAAGTCTTGTCATCCAATCTCTGTCCATGTCATGATCTTGCCATGCCTCTTGTTTCTCCTTCTCCAGGTGTTTCCCCTCATGTGTTCTGATTTCTTAGCCTTTATCTGGATGCGGTGGAAGTTGGCTGGCAGGCAGTGTCTCAAGTCCTTGTTTGCAAGTTTTTTTGCCAAGTTTCTGCTCTAGTCCCATGCTTTTCATAGTTCTTGTTTTCTTGTATATAGCGTTTTGTTTTCCAAGCCAAGTCTTGTCTTTGACATCATTAGTCTTATTTCTGATCATGGTAATCTTGCCTGGAGTTTCCAGTGCCTTTTGTTTTTGTTGTTTTTTTGCTCTGTGAAGATCACCTTAGTTTGTCTTTTGCAACCCTTTGGGCCTAGTTTTTTCCCTTTTCCCTTCCACCTCGCATTTGGTGTCTTCCTGATCTCGCATCAAACTGTTTCTGATGTAATTAACAATAAACCTAATCGTGCAATTGATTAAAATTCTTCACAGTTTGATTATATTACATGTGAGTGTACCATATTATTGGCTTACGTTACTGTCATTATTCCCAAGGAGATAGCTAGTTAGCTATTCATCCAGCTATGAACTGTTAGCTGTAACGAGCCGCACATTAACAGCTGGACAAATCACAGACCAAGAACTGCTTGGAGCGAGCAAGTTGGCAAGCTTGGTATCCAGGTAACCTTTACAACTCACATACTTCCCACATAGATGTCAGGCGCAACGAAATTGCAAAATACGCCTGGATGTTCAAAGACATCTCCAGCTTGATCCTCCTATGAAAATTTGAACTATCTACCTGGCCGTTGCTCGATTTATTCCAAGGGTGTCTGCCAAAGCAATGTAGATAGTCGTTCTCAAAGGCATCGATCAACCTTCACCTATCCTCTTTTGTAATGCACCTGTAGTGTACGCGTTCAGCTGCCATTGTACCCGTATGAGGTTACACTTGTGAATGAACAGATATAGGCCCTACCCAAAGCAGCTGTACTGATGATGAAGCCAATTTATTCAAAACTAAATAAAGAAAAAAAGCCACACGTAGACCCTAAGCTCACTAAATGCAATGATTCATTTAAATTGAATGCCCTTATTTGGAACATGGTTGCCTTTTCACGAATATGAATGACTAATGAGGTTACGCCGCTGGCTTGAAATGAATTTGAATTCTCATGGCTGAAATGCATGCTCCTATTTTGAATTTGAATGACACTAATGAACAATTGATTGCTTGGATAGTGAATTTGAATGACCAGATTGGGAATTTGAAAGCTGATTCAGTGCTGCGAGCGTGAAATTGTCATGGTTATGCCCCCCGCCGGCAGAAGGCAAGAAACCGGCAGGCACTGGGACCATGTACCCAAACCTCAGAAAAAGGGACCCACACGCACAGGGGCGCGTTTCCCAAAAGCATAGTTGCAAACTATGTTAGCAACTTACATAGTTCCTCCATTCACAGTCAATGGGCCCAACTATGTACGTTAGCATCTGTGATTTCGGGAAACGCACCCCAGGCTGAGTAAAAACATAAATAAAGATTTAATTAAAACAAAACCAGGGGAGCATTAGCTATAGACAGGACTCCATTACACACAGAATAGAAACCAGAATGCAGCTGCACTGCCAAACTGGAAGTTGACCAAAGGTAAATTTATCACTGATATTTGGAAATATTTCAATGCGGAATAGCTTGCCTGACCATATTGTTGAGGCAGAGACCTTGGGAGTTTTCAAGAGCAGGCTTGACTTAAAGCTAGATACCATAGAGTCGTTGAGTATCTGAAGAGATATATTCACAATAGTATAAATAAACTGGCGAGCCTAGTTGGGCTGAACGGCCTGTTCTCGCCATCCATGTCACGTTAAATGAATGCTCGGAATATGAACTTGAATGACCAAATTATGATATTTACCGGGAAAACCAATAGTTGCAATGGCAGTAATATTATGACATTGCAGAGACTTTTGGTTTTAACAGTGGTATTTCTGCTGCTGGGAATGATGCTGGGTCAGTTTGTTGGAGCAGTTTGGAACGTTTGAGGGGACATCGCCTCCCTGTGCCCATGCCGGAAAGGGGGCCTGATACTGGCCTAACTCTGCCCCTGCATGCATGTTATGGTATTTCTGTGTACTTTTAATATACTTTTAAAGAACTTTACATGCAAAGTCTCAATTGGATGTTTATCCCATTTTTTAAAAATTCCTGATCCACACTTAACTGCCATAAAGGAGATTTGGTTCAATTATTGATTCAAATATTTTCAGCCAGATTCTAATGGAAATTGCCATAAATACTTGTCTTTTTATGACATAGAATGCCCTGCGCGTTCTTTCTCTTAGATCTCCCTCAGCTAGATTGAAATTTTCTGTCGGGCTCATCGCTTGTCGTAAATAGTTGTAGTCAGTTGTGTGTTAAATTACACGAGTTCCTGTTGTGAATTTGGGTTTCTGTCCATGAAATCTGTTCTTTTTTTTAGGGTAACTGCTTGGGTCCAAGTCTGGCAGTATTGCTCAAGCAAGTCCAGGTTCCCTTGGGTGACAACAAAATCAAGTTTCTTCCTCTTCTTCTTCTCTCTTTCACTCCCTCTCTCTCTCTCTCTCCATCATTTACCCTCTTTTGCTTGGTAGGGTGGCTGTGGAATAGTGTCAAAGTCTGTGCTTGTGCCATTTAGCTACTGCTAAATACAGGGGAGGAGGGGACATGGTGAGCAGAAATGCTTTACCACACTCAACTGGGTCAAGCAGTTGGGCTAAGGAAAGTGATTTATCCATGAATTCAGCGGCCATATTCTTCAAGTATTTTCTCATGAATAAGAAGTGACCAGTCTCCAGGAAAAAAATGGAGGGTGACACACCATAAATAGAAATGTTAAATTTAACTTAAATTTAAGTGTAGCAAATTGCATTTGATACATTATTCATAGGGGAAAAAGTATCGCAGATAATGCTTATTCATGTTCTCAGAACTTACATAAATAATGTAAACATATTAATACATCATGCTATTAATTTCATTTTCCCTCATTGCTGCTTTTGAAATATTTATTTGTTTACATTTGTGTAATGTAATCCCCACTCTAATTCAACCCTCTACTTTTTAATTATACTGAGAGGCATCTGTCACTTTGCTGTCTGGTCATCTGCGGATGGACACTCTCATTAGAAAACCATGCCTTCCAGTTAGCAGCGAAACCAGAAAGCATCACCTACTGTCACCCTCTGGACATGTCAGTGTCGCTCAGGGGCTGTTAACAAGGCTCTCAGCTCCATGCTAGCTGTGACAAAATGATGTATAGTAGGCCTCATAGCAAGGACTGGCTGTGAGGCTTCATGACCAATAGTGGTTCAGTCAGTTAGGGCATACGAGCATAGGCATTTCACTGAAGCGAAGGCTGTGAAGGGTATAACGTTTGGACATACCACGAGCCTAGGGTGACCAGATTTCCTGAAACTAAAACCGGGACACTTTGTGCGTGACCATAGTGCGTGTGCACGTGATGTCATAGACACAGATATTAGGCTCAATTTCAGCACGTAGGACTACTGCTCACAGCATAGCTTTATGGGGAAAAATTTTGCATGTTTTTGGTTGGCCTATTTACACATTTAAGAGAAAATATGAAAATACATTGGATGAGTTTCGTGTGGGACTATATTTTTATGAATTAGCCTGAAGCTGAAGAAAGTTTTGGAAAATACACCAAAATGAACGGTGTGTGCGCATTTTTCGCAGTGTCTACGTGTCCGAAAGTCGAACAGGGTTTTAATATAACTCCGTTTTCGACAGTCGATTATTGTTTTTAATTTCTTACTGAATCTTTTAGATATTAAACAGGAATGTTTTGATAAGATGGCTCAGTTCTTCAAGATGAGTACCGAGAATTTTAGCCAATGTTTCTGTTTACTCTGCTCAATATAAGTCAACATTGGAGCGGGACTCAGTGCATTTATGACAAATTTAGCGATTGTCGGACAGAGATCCCAAAATACTCTGTCTCCGACAGTCATAAAAGTTCTAATTTTTCAAGTATTCCAGCAATTATTTGTCGTATAAACGTAGCAATGTTTGTGTTTGACCTTTATAAAATTCAAATGGATAGCTATCGACTTTTCTTGGTCTTTTTATTCGTCTGTTTTCTTCCGTTTAAGGTAGACAACAGTCTTTATTCGGTCTCTCTTTTGAAAATTAGTCAGATGGTTCGAACAGATTCGCGCTTTATTTCCACACCAGAGATAAAATAGTACTTGTAGCCTAGTCAGTGAGCAAATCAATTCCATGACCATTGATATTGTGAATTAAATACCACATGCACGATCAAGACTGTCAGACGCGTAATGCAAAATACTCCATGTCCGGCAGCCAGAAAAAAAAAAAATATTGGTATGAGAACAGATTTATAACAAAATAAAGCATAAAAATATATCACCAACAAACAGAACATCCAAAAAAGATTAATAAATTGCAGTGTTCATTGGATGTTCTGTTCAAAATCGTCCTCTTATTTTATTTTATATATATAATTTTTTATTTTTTTTTGGCTGTCGGACAGGGAGTATTTTGCATTTAAGGTCCGACTCCACCAAAGTAATAGAGCTATCGTTTGTTGAACGGTGAGGATTCTGCCTACCCTAACTGACCTCTGACGGCACGTCACTGCTTAACTATTATAACTTTGAGTTATTTGTACAATGTAACATTGCTGACGTAGACTACTTTTGTAGCCTAGCCTACGCTACACACACACACACACACACATTGTTGAAATCATATGCTGGATGCCTTTATTCTTTCTACGTGTTTTTTTGTTAATGATTGGGCTATAATAAGACCACATTGGCTATGTAATCGCTGACAACAGGACATTTCATAGTGGTTGGTGGAAACCAGGCCATTTTAGCATTCTGACAGGCTTTTGTCGGGACTCAGGAGACGCAACACAAAACCAGGACTGTCCCGGCAAAACCAGGACAAAATCTGGTCACCTTACACTGGCCAGCTATGGATAAGAGTTTAAAATGGTCAGGCATAACTGATATCCTAACAAACAAAATAACGTCCCCAGGACGTCCTGTAAAGGTCCCCTCCTAACGTCTTTAAACTGAATTTTGTGAGGTTCCCTTAACGTCCTGGGGACATTATTAGGGGACGTTAGTAGGATGTCATCAGGACGTCTAGAAGACCTTGCAGGGATGTTTATATGAAGTTCTCTGAACGGCCCAATAAAGTCCTCTAGACGTCCAGATACTACTACTGCTACTACTATTATTTTTAATATTATTACTATTACTATTATTAATTATGACTAAATTATTACTACTATTACTATTCCAATTTAAAAAAAAATCTTACCCCATTGCCCCACTCCAGCCATTTTGACGGTGCTGCCTGTACCTCATTTTCGGTAGTACGGAGCAGTTCCATGTACTGCTTTGTTGCCTGAATAAAAACATATTGAACTATTGGTCACATTTTGAGCACTCACCTTTGTTCACAGCCCGATTAGAAGAAAAAGTAAAGGAAATATATTGAACATTGAGAGCAAAACCGAGCATGTGGTTTCAAGTTGGGTAAAATTTATAATGAATACTAAATAAAGAGCCAAATATGCATTTTTTTATAAAACAGAATACACAGATAGATCCACAATAGCACAGAATAAACCCATAATAAATCAGACTCCTCAGGAGTACCAAAGAATCTCAGCCATTAAACTTCTGGCCCTTCTGCTCCTTGGTCTCTAGCATTAAGGACCACTGTTCCAAGCAAAGGCTCCACTGCAGATGCTGTGGCCTGGTTGCTTTTTGCCACAGCATCTTAAAATAACAATTCCGATATACAGTTAGGATCATAAATATTTGAACAGAGGCAATTTTCATTGTTCTAGTTTTGAAAGCCACTTCATGAGCATGAAGTGCAGAATTTCCCCTTCAATTTGAGTTTTTTTTCTTCGTAAAATAATAACTGCACCATATCTGGATTACAAACATTTTATGCACAGCCCCCGTAGTTTTAGAGGCTCAAAAGTAATTGGACAAACTGACACAATCAATAATTAAACTGCCATTTTCAAGACTCAGCGGCAATATAAAGGCTGAAGTCTGGACCTCATAGACAGTACCATATACTGGTATTCTCCCTTGATGATGATCTGCCAGGCCTTTGCAACAGCTGTCTTCAGTTCCTGCTTTGTTGTTGGGGAGTTTTACACTTACACAATGCACCCCGTGGTATTTGCCACATTTACTAAGATTCAAAATACACACTTTCCACAAAAAAGATCCGTGGACCCTGGAAGCCCATATAAGTGCCCAAATCTGATGCTGTCTTGATACCTGTCACTGTGCCTAGATCTGTAGGGGGTGCCAAGCTCTAGGACCTGCAACTCTCCTGCTTGCAAATCAAAAGCCAGCGATACTCATAACAATGTGTTTTTAGATGTTACATTATTATACCCCCAAACGCCGAATGGCGTTCCTGGGGATATTATGTTTTTGGTCCGGCCGCCGCCGCACTAGGTGTTAACGCGATAACTTCAGTAATATTTCCATTACAAATACCAAATTTTGCACATGAGTAAGTCTCATAAAGAGGAACTGATTTGATTTTGGACAATTTACAATATCTAGATTGGCCACCAGGGGCAAAAAACTGAAACACTGTTTTTATCATATCGGCCATGTATCGGCCATAACTGTTTGTTGCAGTCAGCCCTTGATATGCTGGCTTTCAGTTCAGTCGTACCAGCTCTATTAAGAGATCCATGGTCTCATCGGCGTTGACAAGGCTTTTTGATACATCGTGGCTGCCGTAGTTGCAATATGTGTTTAAAAAAGTGAGGCGCTAGAGTGCATTATTCGTCTGAATGTAATACATGATTCCAACGCTGGATGGGAGTAATTCCTACACAATGTCTCTTTAAAAACTTGTCATTACATTTCTGACACTGTAATTATTGTCAAGATTGTGCTTCCAGATGACGAGATGAGAAATTCCTTTTAGACAGGAGAAATTTATTTTAAATATTTTAAACTTATACATAATGTACGTTCATTTGTGTTTGTTTGCAATGAGTTGCGTGTGTTGTGGCTCTTGTGGGCATACAGCACGAGCATGTTCACATGGTTTATAATTGTAGGAAATGTGCTACGAATTTTAGGGCGGTGTTTGAAACATAATATATGTGTACCTACACGCCTTCCTTAGAGTAGTCTTCTTTTTTGGTCGTGACCATGCGCTGTGCAAAAGCATCATTATGAGTCCCCATTGCTTTGGGTCTAATTAGTCATGTCTGCATCATTCTCTGTTCACCAATCAGCTCTTTTTTTTCATGTTATTAACCCCTTAAGCCCTGAGCCTCTAACTTGAAAATCACATGCCCAAAATGAAATGACTGTATCTCTGCAACAAATAGATTGAATTGAATAATCTTCATATCATAATAAAAGTAACACCATGAGGATTTTTTTTTCATGGTGTAAAAATCAGTGTATATGTCACTGAGTCAGATTAAATGAAGATGGAAGACAGCATAAATGAAACATCTTTTTTGCACCAAACAAAGGTTTACTTTTATCAGTCTTAAAATTATTTGTTTGCAGTCTGAAACCCCTAAAAAATTACAGCACAGTATCTCCCCATTACCTGTGCCAATGTTTTTTCTAACCAAGTAAATCAGAGCAAAATTAGAGAGGTTTTAATTCGAGAATGTCTTGGTGACCTCTCCAAGCTGACACTGTGCCATTTAGTATTTTCATTTACCAAACTGTAAAACTCATTACATTTCTCTTATATGTCACCATAGGCATACATTCCATCCAAATACAACCACTTTTTACCTTTTAGAATTTAAACAAAAAAATTTTGTTTTGCATTGTTTTGCATCTGTCCGATTGTCTGTCTGCAGCAGCAAAAAAAAAAACTTTAACCTTGGGCATAACTTTTGATTGGCCAGAGATAGCCTTTGATACTTGACATGTGTACAGTGCCCTCCTTTATTATTGGCACCCCTGCTTAAGATGCGTTAAAAGCCTTAAAATAAATTACATTTTTATTGCAGAAGCATACACTCACACTGAAAATTGTTGATTAATGTAACCTTCAACTGATTCACAAATACATCAAGAGATAATAGATAATATACTCAGCAACAAAAGTTTCTGTTGTAAAACCCCAAAAGAGCAATAACCAAAAGGCGGATGTTGCCGGGGTGAAGGCCTTACGTGTTCTCTTAGTCTAACTTGAATTAGAGCATTCTTCTGGCTGGTGTGAATCACAATATAATGGATATTTATTCACCGTCCGAGGACAGGGCATGAAAGCGCAATGGTTACGATATCTGACTCCATATAACAGTTAGAATACAAAATTTAGCTATAATCCTCGTTAAAAATCTGACTCCAAATTAGAATTAGAATTGATAATTTTGAAACAGCATGCGTGAATCTCAGGGCAGTTACGCACCCAAACTCTGTCTGCGAAAACCATTGTCACTAAGCAGAACACCCCCTAGGGTTAAAATAGGCGTCTCTGCCTGGTCTAATTCGACGATAAATCCATTGGATAGAAGAGACTGTCATGGTAGCAACATCAGGCAAATGGCTCTGAGTATGAACGTACCACGAACCTAGGTTTATGCATATCAAAGGGCCCCTTAGAAAGATTAACCAATAGCTAAATCTTAAGAGCCGGTAATTTCATATCCCCTTAATAGGTAGAACCCAATCTCAATCTAACTTAGAAGTATCGCTACCTACACATGTCTTGGTAGGAGTCTCCCCTTAAGTCCCAATCGCAACAAGGCCAGAAAGAATTTACAATGAGAACACGCAGGCTGGAAAAGGAATAACAATAATTTAATTTACCAGGTAGGCACAACTTGAATCAAACAAATCAATGATAAGCCAATTACCGTTACATATAATTTAGAAGGATTTAGAGTATTTTCATACCTGGAAAAGATGAATGACCACGCGGAGCTAAAGTCGCTCCACGTGGTCGGGGAGAACTCAAATATTCCCCCGCTCCGCAGAGCAAGGCAACAGGTGACTTACCCCAAGAAGAGACAGAAAAAGAAGAGACGCTCCCCTCAGG
This sequence comes from Gymnothorax reevesii, assembly GCA_029721435.1. Lineage (NCBI taxonomy): Eukaryota > Metazoa > Chordata > Actinopteri > Anguilliformes > Muraenidae > Gymnothorax > Gymnothorax reevesii. The sequence goes on along the minus strand of CM056579.1, from coordinate 37,219,644 downwards.
ATCTCGCACCCTCAAAGACCCCAAACCACACCTCCGAACAAGGCAGAGGGAAGGCCGGCCGAATCAGAGCCCCACCGGCCCAGGTGACAAGACAATCCGCACAGGGAGACCAAGGCAGCTGCCTGAATGAATCCCACAAACGAACCACATCTCCAAGGGAAACGAAACATGCTCCACTCAACTCCCTGGACCCCCCCGAGAGCAAAGAGACCAAACATACCAAACCAAACTAACCAAATCAATTTTATTCTGCCAAATAAATGAAAATTTGAAAAGTACTTTTTCCTAAAATCATGAACAATAGAGATCGCAGAACAAACCAGCACATAAACCAAAAACTTTCCCATTCTTGACTAGGGAAAGGAAAAAGATTATATGCGCTGCTAAAACTAAGTAACCATCCAATTAGAAAAACCCAGTGGGAAAAAATCCAATGGAGGTTACAATATCAAATCATTATAGGGTCTGATTAAGGTGCCATGTAAACGTTCACAGTTGCAGACAAGAAACAATGAATATTTACATGAGGTAAATGATGAAATATGGTAAAATGAGAACTTGCAAATCATAAAGACATTCAGCAATTTTGTTACATGATATGATCTTGCGATCAACTGAGAGAGTGGGGTTGACACACATAATAGGCTGGTCAGAAGCAGTTTTGAAGAATTTTCAATAAAATTATGAAAAACATTAGAAAGAATACTTAGGCTAATTTGGATCATTGCATATGTAGTTTTACCTTACTTTTATGAACATAAGGCACACCATCTTTGGCCTTAAGCGTAAGGAACCTATATGCCCCAGCCCAATTAGTTGCCAGATTATAAAATAGAATTTAATTGATTCCTCACGACCCATTTTTGTACCAACCCGCACTCTTTACAAGTAGTTCACAAATCAGCCACAAACACAACTGCAGTACGTCCATATGAAAATGTCCTCTATACTGTTCCGTTGTGAAGATGTTGTCCAAATCTTCAGCGGCCGCTCACGGTGGTGCACATGTTAGTTGAGATTAGAGTGTGTGTCCTTTCAGTTGAGCAGAGGAGGAATGGGTTGTGTTTTGTCTGAGATGAAGATCCTGATATCAAAGTTAGTCGAAAGCATTATGGAGTTTCTGTTTCTTAGGTGAGTCTGGCCAAGTCCGGTCATTGAATCTTTGGTGCCTGTATAGAGAAACTTGGAGAAGCATCCCGCCACATACACAACAAGATCAAAACACGACATGACCAAAGCAATGTTATTACTCCACCTGTAAGAATCAGAAAATGTTAGTTAATTGAAAACTTTTGGGTGTGAGGTGCTCAGTGCGAGTTGAAATCTCCCTGAGCCAGCAAACTGTCCTGTAGGGAAGCAATAGATAAGTTAGACCCAATGCCTGTCGTCACCCCACAATTCACGTCTCCCCCGTCGTGCAACCTTACGATGCTTCAAGGAGAACAGTGACTGAGGAGGTGTGAGTGGCACCAGAAATCCCATCACCCCTGCTTCTAGAGAGGAAAAACAGATGTAGTTAATACAATTTTAAATGAAACAATGCTTTATGACCTTCCTTTCACACCAGGACGAACCACAGACAAACATGGGGAAGAGTAAGTGGTGCAGATGAGGGTACCCTTGTGTGTGTGTGTGTGTGGGCGTGTGTGTGTGTGTGTGGGCGCGCGCACATGGGGGTGTGAATGACAGCTGTAAAGTGGGTCTGAGGGGGCCCGTTGCCAAGAGCGGGTGTTTTATGGCCCCGCAATAGGGATGTTCGTCCACCCCCTGATGCTCTCGGGTGTGAAGACTGTAAAAGAAAGAGCTATGCAGGGTGACTGTCTGCATAGTTAAGCCTGAAATGGTTGAAAAACAAAAAAACAAAAGAAATCAAATCTTGCGTTTGGTCAAAACGCAGGCCCAAACTTTACGTCAACTATGTCCTTGTTGAACATAGCTGACTCTGAAAAAAGAGTGAAGAGGATCAGAGAGAGAGTACAATTAGAGGAATGGCATGCTATAAAGAAATAACGTAATTAATAGAAATATATCAATCATTGCCAAAAGTGACCAAAATCACCTGGTTCCAATACCTTGGGATAAATGTAAATTAAATAAAATTTTAAAACGGGAGGAAAATGCATCTCCCAAAAGATAATACATTGTAAGCAATTGAAAATTCACTTACCTACTTCAGTAAGGCTATAAATTGCACTTCCAGTGAAGGCAGACAATATAGACTTAAAGTCCCATTAGGTATTTAAAACTTCAGATGTCTTTGATACACAGAAGCAATGACGATATACAAATGGTCAAAAAATATTAAATTTAGAGCAATGCATTTGGTGGTTCGTTAGATCCACACAAAACGCAATCAAATTAACCGGTTACTTCAAACATAAGGTTAGAAGGCAAGTAAGCTTGTTAGTGGAAAAGCCACTCTCAAGATGGCGGTCACAGGTAGGCACTTGATTGTACCCCATGCAACATAACACTGGTTCCGCCCTCCTTTCGGAAGGAAGGTCGGAAGTCAACATTAAACCGCGGCAGTCATTGGCCGATTTGAAGGGCGCCATTCCGCTCGTATTCAGAGTGAGGACTGTGTCAACCAACCAGCTAACGGGCTACGGGTCACGTCACCCTATTACACGGATTGGCATGGGGGCTGTACCAGCCAACCAGCTCACCGGCGAATAGTCACGTGACCCCGTGGGCCGGCTAGGACTTCCCCCTCTGAGGAAGAACCAGCCCACATGCAAACTCGACCAATGGCGACTCCCAGATGAAACCACGTCATATTCCCCAGGAATTCGAGCCAAAATGGCGGGCCGTTCAACTTGATAACCCTTTGTGCAAAGGCAATATGGCAGCTTCAATGTATACTATAGAGAAGCTCAAATTTAAAGCGAATTTCAAAGCTGCCATTTCAAATGCTCAATTTGGCGTAAATTGCAAAAATATTCAACATCTCCAATGATAAGCCCCTGCGTCGCTGTGCCTAACACAAATGCCCAAACCGCCTAGCCCAGTTGCATAAGCACAAAAAACCCGGCGACCTGAAAACCCACGTGTCACAGCACAACAAGCCCTAGCTCACACGGAGCTGCTGAATATCTTGCTTGCGAAAAGCCGCATAACAAACCTATTCAAGAATTAAATCTATTCACTGTCCGTGTCCCGAAAGACTGCCGGCATGAAAACTTATAGAATTTACTTAACTTCAAAAGTCCACATGGTGCAGACTGCAACCTAATTTAAACTTTGAATACGAATTACAATTTTCGAAATGCCGTTTGCAGCTCTCAAGGCGCTAGTCAAAGGAGCGCCCCCACGGGGCAGTGAAATCGTATTAACTTTGCACAAAGTTTAACAAGACAAGAGAATGGAAAACATTCGCCAACTCAGCCGAACTAATGAGGCGAGCTAAAGCACTAACAAACATACTTGCCACTACCACCTGATTATTACGAGAAAAATACGGAAAATCAATGGTATTTCGAAGCTCACTTCGCTTCCCCTACAAACAAGATTCATTCAAACAATAACTTCCAGTATTGGGTCAAGATTACCCGGACAATTCCGACAAGACCTTGCACCAAATCCATCTAACATATACAACTGCCGATTACCTTCAGTAACCCTACGCAAACCTTCAAACGCAATATAGTTACACCACTTTCCGGTAGAAGTCAAGAGTATTCAACCCCTTCGGTGGCAAGCTTAATCTCTGCCATCGCGCAGCAACGAAACGCGTCCACCCAAGGATGCCGAAAACTCCGACTGCACACAGAAATCCAATCACTTCCAACTTGCCATTAAACTTTCTACCTAAAGCACGAAAATACCAAATGGCCCAAATGATTCTGAAGACACAGCAGTCAAGAGATAACGGAAAACAACGTAGTTTATACAAACATTTCCTCAATTTCACTTCATTCTCTGATCCCGGAGAGATAAAATTAAAACATGTGTCTGGTTTCTACGGTCCCAGGCCTATGGGGGATATCTTGATCCCTTAGCATCGGTCTTTTATGCGGTGAATTTTAACGAAGCAAAAATCACAGCATTACTTACCGAATTCGGATGACTGGTAAAGCCGTCCGGATCGCACAAACCAGGCTCACTTCGGATGTAGATTCACACACCAGCCAGCAGAAGGCAGAACACCTCAGAACGCGTTTGAAAACAGAACCATGCACTCACGACCATAGGCTTCGCCAGTATGGTACGCAAGCCATTACGCCGCAAGATGCAAAGGTTTTCAAAACGACAAATTACAGTTGAAATAATTATTAGACTATTTACGCGGGGTCACCAGCTGTAAAACCCCAAAAGAGCAATAACCAAAAGGCGGATGTTGCCGGGGTGAAGGCCTTACGTGTTCTCTTAGTCTAACTTGAATTAGAGCATTCTTCTGGCTGGTGTGAATCACAATATAATGGATATTTATTCACCGTCCGAGGACGGGGCATGAAAGCGCAATGGTTACGATATCTGACTCCATATAACAGTTAGAATACAAAATTTAGCTATAATCCTCGTTAAAAATCTGACTCCAAATTAGAATTAGAATTGATAATTTTGAAACAGCATGCGTGAATCTCAGGGCAGTTACGCACCCAAACTCTGTCTGCGAAAACCATTGTCACTAAGCAGAACACCCCCTAGGGTTAAAATAGGCGTCTCTGCCTGGTCTAATTCGACGATAAATCCATTGGATAGAAGAGACTGTCATGGTAGCAACATCAGGCAAATGGCTCTGAGTATGAACGTACCACGAACCTAGGTTTATGCATATCAAAGGGCCCCTTAGAAAGATTAACCAATAGCTAAATCTTAAGAGCCGGTAATTTCATATCCCCTTAATAGGTAGAACCCAATCTCAATCTAACTTAGAAGTATCGCTACCTACACATGTCTTGGTAGGAGTCTCCCCTTAAGTCCCAATCGCAACAAGGCCAGAAAGAATTTACAATGAGAACACGCAGGCTGGAAAAGGAATAACAATAATTTAATTTACCAGGTAGGCACAACTTGAATCAAACAAATCAATGATAAGCCAATTACCGTTACATATAATTTAGAAGGATTTAGAGTATTTTCATACCTGGAAAAGATGAATGACCACGCGGAGCTAAAGTCGCTCCACGTGGTCGGGGAGAACTCAAATATTCCCCCGCTCCGCAGAGCAAGGCAACAGGTGACTTACCCCAAGAAGAGACAGAAAAAGAAGAGACGCTCCCCTCAGGATCTCGCACCCTCAAAGACCCCAAACCACACCTCCGAACAAGGCAGAGGGAAGGCCGGCCGAATCAGAGCCCCACCGGCCCAGGTGACAAGACAATCCGCACAGGGAGACCAAGGCAGCTGCCTGAATGAATCCCACAAACGAACCACATCTCCAAGGGAAACGAAACATGCTCCACTCAACTCCCTGGACCCCCCCGAGAGCAAAGAGACCAAACATGACATGAATATGTACCAAAATGATGCAGTTGTCATGGAAAAGCCCCAAAATGGAATACTACAGCCCAATTGCGCTATCAATACATAAGAGGTTCCTTCCCAGGATACCGAACAGAAACATATCATGAATCTGGTAGAGGTCTAAGCCGCTTCAAGCCAACCGAAGCAGCTGCGCTTCAACTCCAATGAAACCAGTGAATTTGAGCTCCAGAGATGCCGGGCCTGCCAGACCCGATGGCCCCCACCTCCCGCCGCGGGGAACAAAGGACGCCACTCTCACCGGCAGGCTGTAAGATTGTAAAAGTTAACTGCTCGCTCTTAGGATTTTTGACCCATGTTTTGAGCAAAATCAAATATTCAGGTTCTACACTGTGACACCAATATTGTTAATTATTTTTCATAACGCAATTATGAAATTGTCATACATGGTGATATCAGACTGAAACAGTACACGTAAACACAAAATTGAAATGGAAATCATGAAAATGCGAGAAAATGACTTTGCACATGAAAATGTGCGTAAATCATGCTTGTGGATGGCAATAAAAGAGGAGAATTTTTGGAATGTTCACATTGTGCCTGATGAACGACGGAAGCATCACTTATCGAAAACACAGCCATTTCGGATCAGGAACTCTACCCTCTAAATGCCAAGACTGTCTGAAAATGATCGGTGGAGGGCCACTGGGATGATTGAATCCGGAACCTCGCAGAGGGAAGTTGCTCATCGCCTGAATGTCCACCGAAACACCATTGGGAACTTATGGCAGCGTCATCAGCAGACAAGACATGTCAGAGACCGTCCTCGCAGCGGCCGTCCACGAGTAACCACTCCCAGACAGGACAACTGGATTCGAACAACCCATCTCCGAAATCGATTCCAACCTGCAACCATAACTGCAAGAACGATACCTGGTTTGAGGCGACTGTCTGCACAGACAATCCGTCGCCGTCTCCGTCATTTTGGCATTGTCCCACGTCGGCCAGCAAGACGTCCAATACTCACAGTACAACACCGACGGCTGCGTCTACAGTAGGCACAACAACATCGACGGTGGATCCAACGTCAGTGGGATCTTGTACTCTTCACTGATGAATCAACATTCATGCTTAACCGATGTGATGGTCGTTTACGTGTATACCGTCGACGTGGAGAACGTTATGCCAACAACTGGGTTCAGGAATTTGATCGTTTTGGAGGTGGTAGTGTCATGATTTGGGGAGGGATCACGGCTAGAAACAGAACAGATTTGCTTGTTATTGATGGAAATCTGACAGGTCAAAGATATCGCGATGAAGTGCTACGGCCATTAGTGGTACCGTTTTTGATGCAACATGATCCCGGAATAACGCTGCAACATGATAACGCCAGACCACACGTTGCAAGGATTGTACAGCAGTATCTGATGCAACAACATGTCAATGTCCTGCCATGGCCAGCCAGATCCCCAGACATGTCCCCAATCGAGCATCTTTGGGACGAGATGGATCGACGTTTGCGGCGGTTGGATAACCCGCCAGCTACACTCCAGGAATTGCGACAACGTCTATGTCAGATTTGGAATGACATCCCACAGCAATTTCTGGCACATCTGATTCGGTCCATGCGCCGGAGATGCGTTGCTTGCATCATGGCACGAGGAAGTCACACCCGGTATTGAAGTGTGAAGGTCACAATTGGTTAGACGTCAGACAAGTGCTTCATGACGCATTAAAATGACATTTTTCGTTTTGAGTGACGTTGGCACTGAAAAGTCAGTGTTTCTCCTGTTAAATAAACATATTGATTGCATTGAGATCTTTGCGTGTCATTTATAACATACACATAAATGGTGTCACAGAAACTTTTGTTGCTGAGTATACAAGAAAATGAAGTGTGACTCCACTGGAGCAGGTTTATTTTTTTAAAAAGCAAATAAATAAAATTATAAATACAAGTTAATACAAAAAAAAATATAAAAACAAAAACAAAAAAACCCCAGGAAAAATCTATATAAGTAAAATGCTTGTAATGGCGAAGAGAAAGCTTGTCTTTGCCGGGGATTGATCCCTAGGCTGCTGTGCTATGACCTAACCACAAAGCTACATCAACTGACTGCTGCTCGGAAGTCAAATTGCCAATATGAAGAATGAGTCAGGAAAACACGTCACTTACCACGCTTGTACTGTTGCGCTTGCAGTATTCACTCGGAATGACACAAAGATTTTGTCAGAAAACGACTTTGAAAACGACAGTTCAATATTTAGTGGATAATTACACTAAAAATACCACAAACAAACCAGTTTAGCGTTATCATTGTCATGCTATTTAAGTACATGCTAATGGCCCATGGACACTGGGCCATTGTGACACTGGGAACGCAAGGCTCTAGCTCAGGCTTGGTTTGTGCAATGAAGGTGGTTTAGAGCTTGTTGGAAACATCAGAACCCATAGTATCAAACACCTACTGGCAAAGTCTCACTGACAGCATCACAAGCCAGTCACACAGAGGAAAATATATTACAAGCAAGCTGAATACTGAGGAGCTGGGATCTTTGAAACAATGCCCGAAAAAAAACAAGCTTGGAGACTGGAAGATCTATTTTCATTATAAGATGGACACAATGGGCTAACTATAGCAAGCGCAGATCTACCCTCAAAGAGTTTATTACAAAATATCAAGGTAAAAAAATGTGTGTGTTGTCGGTTTAAAATGACAAGGCCTTTATCGTTGGATTCTGTGGACTTTCTTCTTTCATTAGAGGTATCGTTTGCATGCATAGTACAAATTCAGTAGAAATTCTAGTGACTCAACACTGATATTATTTTATCCTATGTTTTTCTCCATGCTTATTTATACTTGCTTAGTGCTTGAATTGGGTTCGGTTGTGGTAAAAATAGTCAACATGAGCTTTTTGCCGAGTTTTTTCGCGGAAAGCGGTTAAGCCGCATGACAATGTTGAAATTAGGACACATGCTGGATTTATTATGCATAACCACCACCCCCGGTACCGGGGATATGCAGGTGTAAGGGGTTAATGAGGAATGAGCTACTACCGTACATACAATGGAAAAATGATCATTCTGTTTTTCACAGCGTGAAAATAATTCATAGATCATTCATAGCTCAAGCACTCACTAAAAACTATTATTATTTTTTAAATGATTGTGTTATTTTGGTACTGACATTCCCTATTTGGCTCAAAAGTAAGAATAATTATTATTTAATGCATCAGATTCACAGCTTGACAAGGTCTTTGTGAATTACAAGTCAGCGACAATAAGCAAGACTTAAGATCTTGGAAATATAAATGTGAATGCAAGATCAGTGTTCCAATCTTCAGCTAAATACAACCACCAGCATAATATGATATGGCATAATTTAGGCTGTATTGTAAAAGTACTACTTGACATCCACAGTCTAATGGCTGAGATTTGCATCTTTTTTACACTTTATGCTTTGCATGGTTTGTGAAAACAGTATTTGAACTAGATACGCTAATTATCAAGAAGTCCGGCAAATTTATATTTTCTTTTTAAAAATCATGTAATATTGAGTTTGATAATTCCTCACCAGCTCAAAATTTTATGTTCTAAGGAATATAAATGCACAGTAAATTCTATAAATGAATGTATGATGACTGTATTTGTCTTGACCATAAGACTGATCATCATTAGTATAACCCTTTAAAACACACTTTAAAAAAATATTTTTTTGATGTTCCCAAATGAAAAGCTTATCAAAAAACAGCCATAAGGGCTAAAGGGCAAAATGCATGCATAGGGGCTTATTTGAAAGCCACTATAGTACACTAAACCAGCTCAAACATAAAGGATTTAACTTTTTTTTCCTGGGTGTTCTGATGATCTGTTTGGTTCTACCAGTATTATATTATATAGCCTAACATAGCCAGTGAGCAGAACCATTAATATTAAGCTGTATTAATTAAAATACTGCTTACTCATTAACCAAATTCTGAAAAGCCTGAGCAAGATGGGCTGTTTTATTCTCCACACAGTATAGCCTATATCAGCTTCAGTGGGGCATATTTCCTTTTCATATGAGACAAGTTTCTCTGACTGAAGCTGACAGGCTGAAAAGAGCTGAGATTATGATATATGTCAACTGATTCACATATGTTGGGGTCATGAGGGACTGGAAAACAAACGTGCACTTCATACTGCATGAAGAAACAAATCTGATGGGATTACCAGAAAGCCACAGGCTAAATCCAAGGGAAAATGGTATCCTGTAGCTAAGATCCAGTTATAAACAGTTGCTTTGCATTCAAAATCATATAATGGAGGAAGGCAAATGATATTTGCCGGGTTCAAACACTTTTGGGGCCCTTTTCTCCCTCACCGCAATGCACCCAACACATTCACACCCAATGATTTTATTGCCTATAACACATATTGAACTTGAACATATGCTGCACTGGCTAAGCCATTTCATTACTTTTAATACTCTATGCAGCAGATGGGGAGTGGTAAGCAGGAATATTGCATTTGTAAGTAACTTTTTTGTGTGTAACTGGCAAAATATATTTTAACAAATAAATGAATTGTGTCATGATTTACATTAGAACTGATTCCCTTAAACAAATGGAATGGGTAAAATTAATAAAAGACAGTGAAATATTGTTATGTTTCATGTTGGATTTTGTCCCACAATAAAAGTGGACAAACACATCAGGTGCAGTAGATGTTCTCAGCCTGTATGAGATGTGAGACTGGTAATATGGAGCCTTTTCAGGAGTTATAATCCATTGTTCAATTCATCAGGCCCACTGAAATTCAATGGATCAACTTCTAGCTTTATGTATACAGTATAAGCCAAGTATCAAATTCCTGCACCCAGCTTCCCTGAGCAAGCTTCTTGGCTGTGACTGGGGCTATGCAGTATAATGGAGTCTTAGCCCTTGATTAGAGGCTGGTGCAATTGTAGGAAATGGCTGGAGGTGCCTGCTCTCTCCTTCTATTTCCCTTCACAGATCCTGCTGAAACTAAGCATCTGAGAATGAAACTCAAATGTTGAAGTATCTAAGGTGGATTGCAAGGTACTTTTCTTTTTCTTTTTTATTTTTTTGGATTTTTCCCTTTTTTCTCTGCCCAGAACACGGCCAAACCATTTAGCCCACAACAAAGTGACCTGCTTCCATCAACTCAGAAGGAAGACGGCATGGCATGCGATTCATCCAATTCACTTGACGACTACCCCGTACTTCTTTACACTATGTAGTCGTACCACCAATAGCACACTACCGATGCCGTCGGAGGATCAGAGATTGTGTACTCACCGTGCAATTTAGTTCATACAGCTACATGTGCTTGGCCGAACAGAACTGTCGCTGCAGAGTAGCTCATTTTGGCTTAACCCCAATTATCCCTGGCGAGGCTGCGCAAATTGTCGGCTCGCCCATGTGGACCTCTGACCATAGCTGGTAATGGTGTAGCTGGAGTTCAACCACCCAACCGCAGGGCTCATAAACAAACGTCTTATCTGTGAGCCATCCGGAGGCCCATTTATCTCTTTCTACAGACATGGTGAGGAACACCTCTCTTCAGGTCTGATTTTAATCAAATAGCAGAATGTATACCACATTTCAAATATAATACTAAATTTCAAGTATAGTAAACAGTATACTTTTTCAGAAATATATTGTTATACCTCTAAAATTTAGTACAACCTGGAAGGCATTCTGAAACTAAGTATACTGAAAAAACTGTTACTTAACCATGTCAAGGTATCACAAGCATCGTGTGAATGCCTTTTGTGTCTACTCTTATCCTGCAACTTGCGTGTCTTTTACATGCATTGTCTCTTTTGATTGGTTTATATCCTTCAGCTTTTCCACACCAGTTGTGTTACATTCACGTTCTCCTTCCCTCACGTGTGTGTTGGCATATTCATACCCCTTACTTTGTATGTGTGTACGTGGATTGTCACTTGCTAAATGCTTTGTAACAACCAGTTAGTATTTCATAGTAAAAGTTTATTGTCTTTGGAAATTATTTGTAATCTTTAATGATAGTTCAATACAGAAGCTCTCTTCTTAGTTTGATTATTAGGAACAAGCTTCCTAACCTGACTCTCAGTCTCCAGGACTGAGAGCACAACCCTATTAACCCCTCTGTGCAGATGTAGACGCCAGTGGACAAGGAGCTGCAAATGTATGCACACAGTTACACTAGATCAGTTATTGAGTATTCACTAGCAAGCCGCGCTCGAAAATGGTTTAGAATATGGATGAGTTCAGTCCCATCTCTGCTTTTCAGCAGTTGCATGAATTAAACCCCTCAGCTAAACCAAATGTGCTAATTGCTAAGTAAACTTGCCCATAGTATCTATCCAGCAGTTCAAAAAAATTATCTCTTGCAACAGAAAAAATTGTTGTCCTCTGCAGCAACCCCTTCAGCTATCGTGAGCCAATGGTATCCCAGTTAGCAGTTAAGAAAAATCAGTTTTCTGAAGCAAAAATTTGACATGGTATTGATACTATGTCATTCTATTGTCAAATGTAGTCATCACATTTCAAAAACGCGTAGTTCCCTACCTTGGATTTACGTGTAGATTCCTAAATCAAGGAATTCAGCGCTCCCTTATATATTCGTGTTGATAACCAATCACTCAATTATTTACTTAAGCTCATCTGCATGATGCACAGTTTTAGTTCACTGCCACGTGAGACTTCCCCGGTGATCTATTGATTGAAATGATTCTTATCCAATTCCAGATTGTATAAACTTTCCACAGTAACTGAAAGGGATTGATTGGACAATCAAAACAGTATATAAACCTTTATATAACAGCAAGATAGGTTGTATTTTCTTAACATTGCACATGATTGCACAGCTGAAAATGATGCGATTTCAAAGGAAAGAAGACTCCCAAAACTGGCCTGAAGTGTTCAGTTATATTTACGGGATTAAAATGAGGTACGGATATGGTCAATAGGAATTATTCAGAATTAAAGAGGACTGGAGGGTTCCCTCAACCCGATACAGTTGTGTATCTGGAGGAGAGCTTCAATGAAGAAAGTAAGGTTTTTGTTCACCTTGGTTAAGTGCAATTTTATATATTTTTTTTAAACTATGGCTAGCTGGCTAGCTGTTTTTTATTCTCGGTTTACCATAGCCATGATGATCACAGAGCTTGTTTGTCTCTTTGGTCAAGAGTGACCGCTAGTCTTTGCTCATAATATTTACTGTATGTTGGGGCATTTTTGTTTTTTTCCTGGTAGTGAAATGTCTGTTCTGTTAAAATATAAAGTATGTTTCAGATTTTACTGAGTTGGTGAGTTATATTTCTTCCTGATAAGATGTGGAAAGTGTTTGCTTTCATTGCAGGGTGAATGTTCTGATCATTAAATGATCATTCTTTTAACGAGTATGTGTGCTGGCTTGTGGGACAAGATTCTAAACTTTATCATGGAGAAAAGGCATGTTTTGTGTTTGGAGAGGTAACTGATGACCATTAATGTGCAACTGTACATATATCGATAAACTCATGCTTAATTCAACCAGAAATGATTAATTTATATTGAATTTCATGTATCAAAAGTTGATTTGTGTTAAATATATGATTATTTTATGATTTGATCGTGTGTTATTTTGAAGGATCTAGTGGAGTGGCTAAGGCAGGATTTCCACCAGAATCGTTCAGTTTTTGCAGAAAGAAAAAAACTTTACATAGGGGTAGCTCTACCCATGGTGTTCTAGAAAAAAAATAGCCCCTCAAAATTTGCGCCCCCTAGTGGCCACCTGAATTTCAATATGGCTGCCATCCCGCATCTATTATCACCCATAACTTCAAAACTAAGACAGATAGAAATGCTCTGTTTGCTGCTAGTCCCCCATTTTCAGGGTCAGGGAATCTCCTAAGACCAATTTGAAGTCTGACAGACATCCGCCGTATTTGATCTCAAGATGGCGGCCATGCATTTCAGCATTCATTATTCAGCAGATGATCAGAAGCGGGAGTGGCATGAGGACTGTAAATCGATAATGCAGACTACATTTCCCGTGGCTGAGCTGGAACTGGTTTAAATGTACATGTAAGGAGGCCTAATAAAAGTGATTAATCCTGACATGAACACCAGGGGGCGCCATATAAAACCACTGCGTTGAGGGACAAAAAATGCTTGTATGTGTCACTCCTCAAACCACCAGCAGAGGTCCCCAGGATGCCCCAGCCCCTGGTGGTTTGCCCAGGAAACCCCTAAGGACTTGAAACCCATGCCCCTTGCCCCAGGAGACCCTGTTCATGTCACTCATTGTCTTCACCTATTTTCTCATAGCTGTAACACTGATCCTCATTCTGTTAGCCTTAAATACCCCTCAGTTTATACCACCTTTGCTCAGTCATGAAATGCACCCTAGTCTTTGTTGACGCCCTGGTTCATTTTGGAACTTTTCTGTTATTAGACTTGGAGAAGCCTTTGTTTTAAGATCTATGGTGTTTTTGACTTTTTTTCTGCCCTTTTGGATTTTGTGACATTAGTCAGATTTTGTTATACTCTAGTAAGAACTCAATTTTTTCCTTCTGTGTGGACACCCAAGCCCTTGTGAGATTCCGAAGCAATAAATACCAAAACCTCTCAGAGTCTCTGTACTTGTGCTCCATCTCCATTGCAACAGTATGAGTCTGATTTGCCAAATTCCAAAAAGTAAACTGAAAACATCATACATAACACTCGACCATCCAACCCTGACTATCCAGAAAGGTTCATTTTAGCTGAATTATGTCATTGTTGGCACTCCATATCAATTACAAGGCAGTGCTGTCATCTATGATTCAAGCTGAAAACAAGTCATCACCATGCCATTCATTCATTACATTTATCATGTCACAAAGCAACGAAATTGAATTATTCACTCCTTTTAGTAGGTGTTTTGATGATGAAACAATCATGAAAATTTAAGAAGATAAAGAGGTAATATACATGTACAGGCCAGATCAAAAAACAAATACAAATGGAGCATGTGGTGACATGTCAAATGTGAAACTGAAAGTGACTGAAAGCATGGGTGGCGTTAGAGGGTGGCTACCTGGGCTTAAGCCCCAGATGTTTAACATTCAGAAAAAAACAGGGTTTATCTCATCTGTATTAGCGTCTCGTCTGCGACTTGTTGATGGACTTTGAGCCGTGCACTGGTTTTGCAGGCAGTAACATACTCCTGTGTCTCCTGATAAATGGTAGGCCACCCACAGATGAGGGACAAGGTGTTGGAATTCTGGTATCACATGCTCAGGAGGAGGCATTGGCGCAGTCCAGGACTATGGCTCCAACTCCTTCCAGGACAAAAAGATGGTTCACTGGACACCCTTGGGGATGGAAAAAAACCAAAGGGCCTCCTCCAAGACATGCCTCACATCTAACTTGGTGGTGGCCATTAGGCATCCGTCAGGAACTACTAGCTTGCGGACCTCCACTGGAGTGGAAGAGTGCAGGTGATACAGGGCATCAGGCTTAACATTCTTAGATACTGGAAGATAGGAGAAGGTTAAATTAAATGGGACCACTTTGATTGTCTGGGATTGAGCCCATTGGCTGAGTTGAGTAATTTGAAGTGTTCTCCTCTAGCTAGTAACCACATTCAAGAAATGCCAGCTTGTTAGCTAGAATCTCAGAATTCCCAATGGCAGAGTTCCTTTCTGCAATGGGGCTGCCAACAAGAGAAGACCACACAGGAGTGTTTCATGCCATCAGCCGCCTTTTGGGAGATGATGGCCCCGCTGACAACATCTGACCCATCAACTTCAACAATGAATTGGCACTGGGGGTCAGGGAAAGTCTAGACAGGAACGCTGGTGAATTTATCCTTTAGCTTGTTTAGGGCAGAATTAACCTGAGGGTTCCAGTGGAAAGGAAAGTTTGCAAGAGGTGAGAGCTGTGAGAGGGGCAGTGACAATGGAATAGCTTCTGATGAAGTGCTTGTAAAACTTGGAAAAGCTAAGCAAATGCTGTAACTGCTTCTCATCTGGAAGCACCGGTAGGTGAAGACGTAGGGCAGATGATGATGGCACTGATAGGAACTACAGCCTGCCCCAAGGTAGCGAAATACTCTGCAGAAGGTCAATGGCACAGTCATATGGGCAATTAGAGGAAGTGACATGGCTTGCGATTTGCATAAGGCTCGGCGGAGGTCATAGTAGATGGAAGGGACTACCTTAAGGTATGGCGATTTCTTGTGACCAGGAGAAAGAGGTGCTGCTGGGCTAGAAGCGGACTGGTAGCAAGATCCAGAGCAGGATGGACTTAATTCAAGTAAGGTGCCACCAACCCAGTTAATATGGGAATTATGCCTTGCTTACCATAGACTCCCAAACACCACAGGGACGTTAGGTGTTTCCATCAGATAGAAGACAATGGTCTTGAGGTGGTGACTGGAGACCCTTGACTGAATTAGACTGGCAGTTTCGATAATGTCAGGAAGTGCCATTCCTGCAAGGGTCTGGGACTGGATGGGCACAGGCAGGGGGGTCGTAGTAACCTCTAATTGACTGGCAAGGGAAAGATGGAGAAAGTTGACATCTGCCCCATAATCAGTCAAGGATTTTGCAAGAAACTGGTAGCCCTGCCAGGATATCTTAATGAAGAAGAGGGGCCAAGAGGGGAAGAAAGAGGCCCCAGAGAGTACCTTTCCCCACCTCGCCCCCTGGACAGCTTGAGAACATCAAACTGAACAGTCGGAGATCAGGTGGTCAGTAGCTCCACAGTACAGGCACTGACTGGAGTTGATGATGTTGTCACTTAGCTATGTTGAGGTAGTTAAATCTGGCACAGTCCACACGCTTGTGTTCAACTGGACGAGGGGTGACCAAGCTGATGAACTGCCAGGGCCTGATCCACCCATCATTCATGGAGATAGATGTCAATCCTGAGAGAAAGGTTGATTGACTCATCAAGGTCAGGAGACAAGATGCTCATGGTCGGCTCATCCCATATCCTTTCAGCCAGGCAATAAAGAATGATGCCGGAGAGCATCCGGGGATCCTAATGGGAGCAGGTACAAGAGTGCAAAATTTGATGGAGTAGTCAGTGATTGAATTGCCCTGGTAAAGCTGAAGGAGGTGCTGCATGGCTGCATGTCCAGAGCAGGAGTGGTGAAAGACATTTGTCATCCGCAAAGGTGAAGAGGATGTGTAGAGCCAGATCCCCAGCCTCCAAGCATGCAGAAGCCCAGTCGTGGGCACACCCAGTCTTGTAGATGATGGCAAAGGTATCAATTGAGAAAAAGAATGGTTGCAGGTTAAACACCGTAGAGCATTGCGGCAGAAAGCTGCAGCTGGTGCCTGTGGTCTGGAGGACTGGGGTTGGGCTTGTAAAAGGAATGAGCTGGTGGACCGGGTTGCAGCGATGTAATGCTGAGAGATCTCAAAGATGGTGGCTAGCTGACTGCATGTAGCCCAAATAGACTGATAGATTTTACAAAGCTTAGCTTCTTGTTGCCCCAGGTGGATTCTCTGAAGGCGGACTGCAGTCAGAAAAGGGTGATCTGCTTGCTCCATTAGTTGGCTGGATTGTTCTGTCACAAATGTAGAAACAGAGTCAAGTGCATAACACAGATCATGCTAGGCCTTTATTAACAAAACAGAATGAGAAGATCAAGAGCTTTCAGAGCTAAATGGTTTGTGGTCAGGCGGAAACAGTCGGGAACAAAAGGAATCAAGACGAAAGGGCTGGTCTGATGTCAGTTCCAGGATGGCAAGCCAGATAAAAGTGTGGGCCTGCCCATGTGCCCTGGTTTAAGTGGGAGCGAAGCTAGAGCAGGACGATGTCTCTTTGCCAAAACTTCAGACACTGGGAGGGTTTTCTCTGATGAACAGATACAATGTTTCTTAGTAGATTTTATTTAAAACAAGGCAAAAATCCAGCGTAGGAAAGATGGAGACCCGGAACTTAAATACACGAGAAAAGAATGACCAATGAGAGTGAACAGGAGTAAAAGGAATGGTAATAAATATGGAAGGTGGGGGCTGGAATGAGACAATTAAATAACGGGAATCATTTAACAAAATGAAACCAAAACTGAAACTGCCAGTTTACAGGGAAAAACATTATGGGAAACTCTCAGAATGTAACAAAAATAGATCAGAAATATAAAAATTGGGTGAGCAACATAAATACAAAAGCACTTTTTTTTATTTTTGACACTTATAGTTCCATTTAAGCACCATAATTCATACACTTTCAAGGTGATTTTGGTGATGCTATTGAGAGTAAAAATATACCATTCACCAGTATATGTTGACAGTGAATACATATACTTCTAATTTCAAAAGCAAGAATGTGATATGTAGTGCACACAACATGAAGGCAGTACTTAGCCAGCAACGCCACTGCACAGAGTAAAAAACCAAAACTAACACTCACTCGAAAGCAATACATCTCCAAACAAACAAACCATGCAGTGACAATAAGATGGAGCCAAATGGACATCCCATAGTTCATGTCTCCTAAAATGAGGTGTAATGTACAGGCGATTAGCTTCAGTGAGATTGCTTGTCTGTCACACGGCTCTCCATGTCTCCCCTCTACTGATGCGCAAAAGGACCTGTCCGGGTCTTGGCATCAGCGCCTCTCTTCATTACAGTGCGGTGCTTCGGGCTCAGGCTATTTCTCTCTCACAGAGTCGCACCACGCCTGTGCATTTATTTATCACCAGATGCTCCAGAGCTTCTTGGAGCACATGACAACATGGCGAAGGTGGGGTTGAAGGGGTGGTGTGGGGCGGGGGGAGTCTTTGAGCAGAGTGTTCAGAATTACAATGATGTCCGTGTTTGCTCCAGCTGGATCAGGAACACTGGCCTTTGAGAGTCAGAAGGGAAATTACACAAGTATGAGATAGGGGAAGGTAGATAGATGAAGCGGAAGAAAATATCAATCGTGTGATAGAAAAGGGTGCAGTGTTCCACTTGCATGTCCTTTTACATTGTGTTTGTGGGGATGCATGTGCTTGAATGTGACTAAGTGTGTGAATGTATGCGTGTATGTGCGGAGGGGAGAAAAAAAGGTGCCTGAGCTAGTCATAAAAAAAAGGGCATGCTTTATGTTATGAATAAAATGATCAAAAGATTTGAAAAGAAGCTTTAAATCTTTAAAAAAAATACCTTCCCTTCATTTAATGAAATACTGAAATTGTGACGGAGAGACAGATATGCAAAAAATGCAGATGAAAATACCTTGCGGGTTCAAACAGTATATTTGCATTATTTTACCATGAATACACATCTCCATTTATTTATAAATGTCGACCGTACAAGAGTGTGGTCCATGATTCATAAAGGCCGTGCGTTTTGTGTGAAACCACTGATATTGCACTCCCGCAGTGTCTCCACCTTCCACCAACCCTTTGCTTCCACTCAGGGGCCATGCCAGATCTCCTAAAATGAGCCTGAGTGCATTTTCAGGATGGACGAAACAACCCAATGGTTTTTGGGCTTGAGTGCCAGTTGTATTAATTAGTGTTTAAAATAACACTGGTACTGAAGAACATGGTGTTGGAGGTGTGTTACTTAAATAACTAATAATTCTGCATTTGAGAACCACATCAAAGCAGTTGTCTGCACTGACTACAATACCTTCTTTTTTATACCCTATGCATTTAAAATGCCATACTTCCATGCTGTGAACTCACATAGCTAGTAAAAAGCCATTTTCAAAATCCAGCCATTCTAAGAATTAAAAATTCCATGAATACGTACAAGTATTTACCATAATTAAAAGTGACATACAGCAAGTGTGATCTCTTTAGACCTCTGGTGATTTGTTTTTGTCCCCCACCACTCGAATGCGCGAAGCGGCGGGACATAGTATTCACGACCGTACGCCCGTGCGTACGTCCTGAATCTTGTCAGTGAGATATCTCAAGAACGCATTGACGGATTTCTATCAAATTTCATGTCAACATTTATTAGGGTGGTGCCCCGGCGCCAGTCGATTTTGGTGACCTTCGCCTCACTCTCAAGGTTACACCGAGACACTGTTCATTTTGACA
This sequence comes from Gymnothorax reevesii, assembly GCA_029721435.1. NCBI lineage: Eukaryota > Metazoa > Chordata > Actinopteri > Anguilliformes > Muraenidae > Gymnothorax > Gymnothorax reevesii. Next base: position 37,200,215 of record CM056579.1, on the reverse strand, counting down.
CGATTTGCCATTTCCTAGTCATATCCACTGATCTATATATAAGAACATGAGTTATTCTATATAGATCAGTGGTCATATCCTAGTCATATCCATATCACACTTTTTGAGTGTTGCTGGCGCATGCGTTTGCTGCAGCTGCTTAGTGTCCATGGTGATGATCAGCGATTCTGTGATTGATCTCGGGGTCTATTTTAGATAGCCGAGTGCGTGCACACAGCAGGATCAGCGGTACCGGGCTTCTCGTAGCCTATTCTCCTCCACCCGCTGTTGGCTTTGTGCAATCAATTAAGCCAACAATGCGCTGTTTGGGATATGGCGATCCTCACTTTGGCATTGATCCAGGATTTCCAATTATCGTACCTGGCAACTTAAAACACGGTTTCTCCATATGCGATGAAACAGAGATGAAATCATGGGCTTAATTCAGCTCAGTGGCGGAACCTGAACTGAGAATTGTGACAAAACATCCGTTTAAAACAGTCGTTTGTCCTGACCTGTTCTCAGTCATTTTCATGAGTAACCGAAGGTTCGCTCCGAGAGCGCTCCACAGTTAACAGCTGGAGAGACCGTGTCTTAAGTTGCCAAGTACGATAATTGGAAAACGCGTCAGTAAAGGAAAATGATTGCGAACTACCCAGGACTAATTGTCATGAAGGGACGTGTCTGCGCCCCGCCATTCCCGGGTCTAGAGCAGCTACTGCTGGTAAACATCATACTTTAACACTATTTTATCAAAGAGCTGCTTTTGATCATGGCAAGTAAATTTACTGTATTTTTGTTTCTTTGAATGGAAAGCTGCAGATATTATTTCATGTTTCAAAGTCATGATCATTTGACAGATTATTGCAAACACACCCTAAAGTTTGCCTCGTCTGAGTTTTTCAGCATCCAAGCAAATCAGGTTTAATTGCCATGAGCCATTATTGGAATGATCGTAACAGATGATTCTTTCATACCTCTACAGTAACTACAGGTGTATCAGTCATAACTGTGACAATGAAAAATTGTTTTTTTTTTTTATTTCTTTGTAAAACAACAAAACATGTAGCTTTTACACTGCTATATCTATGGCAATGTCCCACTTACAACCAGGCCATCGTGACGCCTTGGTGACAATGTGACCGTATAGTTATTGTTATATGCTGGCTATTTCACTGTATAGCCACTAATATATGCAGTAGCCCGAGGTATTCAGTATATACTGGTGCATGATGTATCAATCGACTATAAGATTTTGGAAAACTGCCATTGTTACCTTAGGGAGCACCCACCATGCATTTGATGATTTTTTAACTTCAAAAATGCACCAAAGATGCTTCCTTAATATCACAGATAATCTGATTGATAAAATGTTTTATATATGTCCACAAACTAATGTCGAGGGCCTTAAGCAAATGCAAGTAAACTAGGCAACTTGTGCACCTTCCTTTCGTGCATATGCCACAGCCCCGGAACAAGGTGATAGTAGTGATATTGATTGGAGCCAGCCCCTTTCGTCAAATTGTTGCTCTTCACATCAGGCTCATCTGCAGCTATCGCACTGCATGCACATATGTTTTCGTACACTCAGACAAACCACAAGCAATGACAGATTGTGCATGAGGTTGCGTTGGTCCTCGCATATACTGCATATGATGGGAAAAATCGGGCCCTTAGCATTTAAGCTTGAAACTCATGTCAAGCTGATACAGGGGCATGATGATCTGACTCCTATGGGCCATTAGCCCATATGCATAAAGTGCCCTGGAGTAACAGTTATCACCGAAGATCAGTTTTGCCTATCAGTGCAAAATAATGTGGACAAGAGAAATCTGATTCCATATGAATATGGGCCATGTGTCTTAGCATTTCAACTTCAATTATAAGTAACCCCCTGAAAAAATCCAACTGCAGTCATAATCTGTAACAACTGCTATACTAGGATAGCATGGTGCCAAGAAAAATGTAATCTGGGACACAGCTCCTGTTCTTTATATTCACTTTTGCACAAGACAGTAGAAAGGGAAATGATGCTCTAGAGTCATTGAAAGATTTTTACTGTTCTGATCATAAGTGTGGAATTAGAGAGATCTTTACCCATGTAGAAAATATAAGAAACACATTTATTTCTTTACAGCATTCAGATGAAGGTATTGTATAAAAAATGTAGTGTTCACTGTATCATAACAAACTAAAATTACACAGGTCAAAACAGTACAAACCTGGATCAGAAGTTACTCTTGTATATTGGCTCTGTTAATACACATTTAAGAACACAGGAGAACTGCCACATCCTTTTGCCCTTGTCAATTGCTTTCCTCAAAGTTTAGCTGACTGTGCCAGTTTCTGTTTATTTTGTCAATTAATTATTGTCTTCTTTGTTTCCCCTCCACCTATGTTCCCGTCCTGTGCTTCACACACATGTATGCCTTATTGTTTATAGTCGTCTTTGAGCATTTAAGATCATGGCTTTTTCCTTACCACAGCAAGACCGTTAGACTTTACACCCACTGTGTATTTAAATATTCATATTTATTGTTAAATGGGTTTTCAGATGGCTTGTATTAAAGAGGCTTCGTTCACATATTGTAAACTTCTGCAATCTAATGCTTATCAAAGGAGGCCTAAATGTGATCTGCATGTGCATCCTAAAATTTGAATTCTTTTATATCAGACAGGAAGGGTAGTTCTGCATTCATATCTTGACATGTTTCGACGGGAACTCCCATCTTCCTCAGAAGTGTCATATGGTGGTTTGTGTCTTATCAGCTGTTTTTACTGAGCCGTGACCATCCTGCCAGGTTTGACAGGACGGTCACGCCTCCTGCTGTCAGTCTGCCTCTTCAGAACCGCACTCCACGTGTGAGACAGCATGTACGCCCCCTCGTCCCGGTTCATCGTCCTTTGGGCTTGCTTCCGGATTTATATCGCCTCCATAATCCAGCGTTGGTGTTGGTTTTCCTCGGTGCGGATAACTTTGGCCTTTTCCCGCTCCATAATATGGTTTTCCCTCTTACAATGGTCCGTAATGGATGATTTTAGGTTCTCTTGTAGTGCCTTGTCTTTCACTGATCTCGTCTGTCTCAACTCTTTTTTGCATTCTGTTTTGTGTTTTTTTTTCCGTGTGCTGAAGCATCTCCCTGTTTCTGCAATATAAGTTTTGTCGCAAGAGTGGCATGGTATTTCATATATGACATTACATTTATTGTCCTAACAAATTTTGTCTTTTGGATGCACTAATAGCTGTCTCAACCTGGTGTGTGGTCAGACCGGTGTGTTGATGTGGTAATTTTTCATGACCCTTTGTACGCGGTCAGTGATACCCCTGATGTACGGCAATGTGACTGCACCTCTGTTGTCTGTGCTGTTAGTGCATTTCTTTTTGCGGCCCTGTGTGTTTTCTTTGTTTTTATTTTTAACCCACTGCATTCCCTTTTTTATGGCCCATTTTGGATATTGGCAATTATGTAGTGCCTCCTGTATGTGTTTCTCCTCCTGTCTTTTGTCTTCTTGGTTGGTTGGCACGTTCGTGTAGGGTTCTCACCACTGACAATTTGTGTGTAGTGGGGTGTTCTGATGGGTACCTGGCCATTGGTCCGATGACCCATTGGTCCAACCGCCCGTTCCTTCGACAAAATGACCCCATTGGTCCCACCTCCCATTGGTCCCACCTCCCGTTACTCCGACAAAATCGACCACAGAGAGATAGAGAGAGAGAGCTCTCAGAAACGCACATCACACACACACACACACACACACACACACACGGGGAGGGGGGGGGGGTATGTGTCTTTATTCATCGCGCAAGGGAACTAATGGGAGGTCGGACCAGTGCCATGGACCCGTTCTGATGTCCATAATAGATATTGATCTGTCTGCGTAGGTTTCCTGTGGATTTTTATCTTTATGGCCCCATCTTCTGTGTGATGTATTTTTATGTCTAGGAAAGCTATGGATTTCTCTGATTCTTCCTCGTGCGTGAATTCTATCTTTCCGGTATTGTCTATGATGTTTAAGTGATCCGTGAGCTCCTGTGTGTGTCCTGCCTTTACCCTTTCGAGAATGTTGAAATGTCGTCTACATACTGCTTCCACAATGTTAATTGGCATTGTATAGGCGCTGTTGTTATGGCTCTATCCTCCAAGTTTTCCATGAAAAAGCCACACATAATGGCTGATAGTGGGTCTCCCATGGCAAAGCCCTCTTTTTGTCAGTAAATTTTGTTCCATTTTTTGAAAACAGGTGGATGTAGCTACGAACCGGAGTAGTTGTAATATGTTTTGAATGGTCAGGTTTGTTCGTGTTTTCAGTGTTTTATCTGTTTCAAGGCAGTCCTGTACAATCTTTAAAGTTGCCTCTACTGGTGTTTTAGTGAATAGTGGTATGACGTCATGTGATATTAATATTTCATCGGTTTCTACTTTCATGTTTTTCAGTTCTTGAGCCAGTTGTTTTGAATTTTTGTAGAGCTGATCTGTTTGGCCTAAAAGTGGTTTGAGTATTTTTGCAAGAGCTATTGATAAGTTGTATGTGACCGATCCAATACTGTCCACTATGGGGCGTAGGGGTGCTCCTGGTTTGTGAATTTTCGGGAAGCCGTCTATTCTGGGTGTGATATTCACTGTGGGTATTAAATAATTGTATGTCTGTTTGTCCATTTTATTTTCGTTTAGTAACTGTTTCAAAAGTGCCTTAAGTTCATTCTTCTTTTCCTCTGTCAGGTCCCTTTTTAATATTTGTTTGTGTCCTCTAGCATCTCTTTCATTTGACTCTCGTATTTTTTGTGTCCATGATAATTGTGGTTCTTCCTTTATCTGCCGGGAGGATAGTGATGTCCTAGTTCTTAGCTAGTGCGATCATGGCTATTCTTTCTTTTTTGGTGATATTGCTGGATGGTAATTTAGCTGATTTTAGAATCCCTGCAACTTCGTTTCATAATGCTGCTTTTTGTCCCTGGTCCTGTATTTTTTCAGATGCTAACTCCATTGCTAAAATAAACTCTTCATGTGGAATGTTTTTTGGCGTTATGGCAAAGTTTAGTCCTCGTGATAGCACACTGTGTTCTGTTTCTGTTAACGAGTGGTTAGAAAAATTGTGTATCCATTTGTCATTTATTTTTTCTTTTTGAAATCAATCTGTTTAGTTTTTCAATATGTTGTCTTTTAGAACCTGTCGTTCTAAATTTAGTTTTAAATTTCAAATTCAATTTAGTGGAAAATATAATGTGAGGAAAGCAAAAGAAATGTCAAAGGATCAGTCAGAAAAATTTATTTTAAGACAACAAATTGTAATAAACTGGGTCATACCCGTCCACGTTGCCCGAAGCTCCAAGGGAAACAGGAGATCCCCCTAGCGGTATGGGGGCGCTAGAGGAGCAGGCCCAATTTCCCTTCCGAACACTAATTCCTGTTGAACTGACTCTGGGGAGCAATAGAGTTATTATTGAAGCGTTCGTGGATTTGGGTGCCGTGGGTGTCTGTCCTCTTTCACAGCCACGCTCTGTGAGAACTTTGAGCGGTCGCCCGCTTGGAATGGTAGTTATAACCAAGTTTTAATAAGTTTCTTAACTGCTTAATATGTTCATTTCCTTTGGTGGCCATTCTGAGGAGGTTCGCTTTTTTCTTATTAGTTCCCCTAATGAGCGAAAGCCCATGCGAGAATATATTCAGGAGGCTTTCGCTAATGGTTTTATTCAGCTATCAACGTTTCCCGCCGGAGCTGGGTTTTTTTAATGGGGAAAAAAAGAAGGCGGTCTGAGACCCTGTATTGATTACAGGGGTTTGAATAAGATCACCATTAAAAACCGATACCCCCTTCCTTTGATGAATTCCACGTTTAAACGTCTGCAGGAGGCATCATTTTTTACCAAGCTAGCTCTCCGTAAGGCTTATAACTTAGTTCGCATTCAGAAGGGGGACGAATGGAAACCGGCATTTAATACGCATGACGGGTACTTTGAATATTTGGTCTTGCTCTTCGGATTGGTTAACGCCCCCTCGGTGTTTCAGGGACTTTTTAATGAAGTCCTCCGAGAAATGTTGGAGAAATTCATCTTTGTTTATCTTGATGACATTTTGATTTTTTCTTCAACGCTCTAAAAGCATAAACAACACGTCAGACATGTTCTTGCTGCCCCCATTATTGCTCTTACCAGAAAGAATACCTTCTCAGCGTTTTTTTTGTCTGCAGAAGCTGAGGCTGTCTTTCAGGAATTAAAGAAAAGTTTCAGCTCAGAGCCCATTCTGGTTTTGCCCGATCCCTCTCTCCCATTTGTGGTGGAGGTGGATGCTTCAGAGGTTGGGGTGGGTGCTATTTTTCCCCAGCGCCCCCCTTGGGACAATAAGCTACACCCATGCGCATACTTCTCCCGGTCTTTGTCCACCATGGAACGAAATTACAGCATTGGTGACCGGGAGTTACTGGCGGTCAAGTTGGCGCTTGAAAAGTGGCATCACTGGTTGGAGGGAGCTGAACACTCTTTTGTGGTATGGACAGACCATAAAAATCTCCAGTATATTCAACAAACCGAGCGACGTAATTCACGGCAGGCGCGGTGGTCATTGTTCTTTAACTGTTTTAAATTTACGGTACTTACTGCCCTGGCTCTGAAAACATTAAGCCAGACGCCTTGTGGCGGATTTATGACTGCTTTGATCGCGATCCTACCCCGGAGCCAGTTATTCCGGCTGCTCAGATTGTGGCGCCCATTCAATGGGAGATTGAGGCGGTGGTTCAGGAGGCTTTGAAGACCGATCCTGGTCCTGGGGGGGAGCCTCCTGGCTGTTTGTTTGTCCTGCCTAGGGTTAGACCATAGGATCTCCAGTGGGGACACTCTTCCTGCTTGGGCGGGGCACCCGGGTGCCCATCGGACTAAGCAGTTCCTGGCCCGATGTTTTTGGTGGCCCAGTATGATGAGGGACATTCGGGAATTTGTTGCTGCCTGTGGCGTCTGCTCCAGAAACAAAACTTCCCATCTCCCTCCCTCTGGTCTGCTGCAACCATTGCCCGTTCCCAGGCGCCCTTGGACGCATATTGCGTTGGGTTTTATTGCAGGACTGCCTGTATCTGAATGAAACACGGTCACCCTGGTTGTGGTTGACCGTTTTCCCAAGGCCGCTCATTTTGTCGCGCTACCCAAGCTGCCTTCAGCGCGGGAGATGGCCCTTCTGGTGGTTAACCATGTGTTCCAGCTGCATGGGCTTCCGCAAGATGTTGTCTCTGACCGGGGTCCTCAGTTTATGGCCAGATTCTGGTGGGCGTTTTGTAAGCAGTTGGGGGCCACAGTGAGTCTCTCCTCTGGGTTCCACACAGAGACCAACGGGCAGACTGAGCATACTAATCCGTCATTCGAAAACACTCTTCGATGTTAAGAGGCGGATAATTCATCTTCATGGATTTTTGGCATGGGCCGAGAATTCCCATAACTCAATGAGTAAGTCCTTCACGGGCCTTTCCCCGCTTGAAGATCAGGTCGGTTACCAACCCCCACTGTTTCCTGAGACTGAGAATGATTCCGAGGTTCCCTCAGTCAACCTTTTCATTCGTTGCTGTCGGTCGGTTTGGACTAGAGTTCGTTCTTCTCTGTTGCGCTTAGGGCTCAAACAGAAATCTGCCACCGATAGACAGCATCGTTTGGCCCCATCATATCAGGTGGCTCAGAGAGTTTGGCTATCTACCCGGGACCTCCCCTTGAAGGTGGAATCACGAAAACTGGCCGCAGCTATATTAGCTTATTCAAGATAGTGCGGAAGATCAATCCAGTCAGTTGAAGCTCCCTCAATCTTTGCGCATCCATCCGTCATTCCATTAGTCGCGGATTAAGCCGATTAAGGTTAGCACTAGCGTCCTGGCACCAGCCAACACACCCCCGCCACCACCGTGAATGGTTGAGGGGGGGCCGGTTTACACCGTAGACCGCATTCTGGCCGAGTGGCGTGTTGGTTGTTTCCGAGTTCCATGCACGGGGTTCCCTAGGGACTTCTGGAGCTGGCATTTGCTGGGAAGCTTTCTCTGTTGCTCTCGTCCGGGACGATATTGTTTTGCCCACTATCGGATTCTTTGGCCAGCTAGCATCAATTGCTAATCTTTTTATCTCGGTATCTGAGATTTTTCATTTATTTCGTTCTGTCTAGCTCGCGTTGCTTCCTTATTTTTTACTCTGACTAGATTTATGTCTTTTGGAAGCGCGAGCCTCTCTCTTACTTTGTCTGTGTTTGTTATTTTGCTGTACATCCTTTCATTCCGGCCACTGCTTTTGGTGTCTCGAAATAACAGCCATCACAAAACTAATATTAAGATCTGTTACAATCTGTGATTTCTGCCTGTTCTGTTTTATGTTTATTTCCACTTGGTTTGTTCAGTTTATGCATTCAGTATGCACACCATTTTCCCCCGTGATGTCTTGCGTTTCTGTGTTCTTTGCCAGTTCATGCTCCTGTCCGGGAGCTGTCACATTGATTTCGGAAGTTTCGGGTGTTTCACAAGTTCCTTCATGCCTTGTTTACTTCCTTCAACAATGAGTAGTACTTAATTAGTAATCCTACCAACACTGTATGTTTTGTCTAGTTAATCTATGAACCCTTACTAATATACTAATCCAGTAAATAACCAACATACTAATTTGCACTATTTGGGTAAAATTATTACTGCACAGACTACTAACTTGACTAATTGATTCTCTCCACTTTCCACACTAATCTGTAACTCCGCCCTCTTTGCCCTCCCAACGCGTTGCCTTTGTTCTGCAAAAACCTTGCAACTATCTCTTCTACTAATCTGTTTCTTCTATCTCTCCCCACTTAGCCACTCCTTGAATAGAGCTGTTGTCGTTTTTAGGGATGTTGTGTGAAAACTAGTCTTTGTTATTATTTCCCATTTTGTATAGTTTAATTACCTCTCGTGTTTTCACCTCTCAGTTAGTTTTTAGATTACTCCTCACACCTGTTGCCCCACCAAGCTTGTTACCTCCCTTGTGTGTATATATAGTCCCTCATTTCTGCTTAGCTTTGTCAGACTGTTGATCAACTTTTCTCTGCGCTGCGCTCCGTGTACGCCAGTGATCTGTTAGTGAGTCTGTGATACCCTTCTGTTTGACACAAATTCTGTCTCTCTGCCTGTCTGGTTCTGTTTGCACCGGATTACGACCCATTTTCTGCCTCATGTTTGCTGTGTATTGCTTCCCTGGCTTTTGGAATTCAGATTACGGACACTCCACTTCCCCGCTGCCTCATGATTTGATACTGTTGCCTGTGCTTTTTGGTTTTTGAACCCTTGCCTATCTTTGGACTCTCTTTTTTGGATTGTCCCTCTGCACTGTCAATGTGTTTATTCAGTCTGAGTCCAAAGCCAGGTAAAGACCATGATTTTTGCACTTCGGAACTTCTACTTGCAGTTGAATTCCTTTACCAGTCATCACAAGATCATTTTAAAAGTTGCATTGTGTGTTTATCTGCCTTGTCTTTGTCTTATTTTGTATAAAAATTTGGTGCATGATCTGTAACATTTAAATATGACAAATAAGCAAAAAACAGAGGTAATCGGGATGGGGGAAATACTTTATCACAGCACTGTACACAGAAAAGATCTCCAAAGAATTGAAATGGCTAATCAGCAGTATTCAAACTTAATTTAACAATTTTACAGTTATGCTGAAAAAATAATCAGCAAGGCATATAAGGAAATACACCATGCCTCTCATGAACCATAGAAGTGCATCTCAGCTGTTTTGTGATTGTGTGAGCTATTGTTGCAAAGGTAGACTAAATTCCTCAAAATTGGTGGAAAGATGAATGGTGCAGACTCGTGCTCAATAATCACAAAAGACTGCAAGCTGTCAGAGATGCTAAACGGGGTAGCATGTGACATTGAAAACTTTTGACAAGGGCATTAATACCTTTAACCACTGTGATTTCTGTCATTACTATGATGAAAACAGAATTCTGAGACAAGCTTATTCGGGCACCGGTCAGAAATAAAATAAGTTTTGCATCATCACTCATATTTTTCTAAATTTGGTTAAACATGCTATAAATTCTGCTAAGGGGATGTAAAATTATGTATACTAAGCATGCACACATATATGTGTGTAGAGACAGCTCCGCAAGCAATGTAAAAAGACGTCTGATCTGGAGGTGTACATACATTTTATCAGTTCCTTGAATGCCGTCATATTCCACTTAATTGCTCAATATGCCACATGTTCCTGATCATGAAAATTCATGAAATCAGTGATTTAGACAATTCAAACAGACCCTACACCTAAACACCCAGCTGCAAGCTCTGCCTCTTGGGTATAGACATGAAAGATGTTTGAATCCACTTACATTAATGGAGCTAAGACGCAGACCTGGGATATCATACACAGCAATTTATACCTGTACCAAGTGGCATATTTCTATTCAGAAGGCCTTTCAGTGAATAGACTTTACTCATTTAGTTAATTCATGTTTTCACACTCAATTTCCCCCCATATCCCATTTAGTACTGGATACAGATGTAAAAACAGTGTTGTGTTATTTCTAGTCAGCACATGACAGGTTTTAGCACCCCTTGTAGCAATAGGAGGGTGTCTGTCTTTCGTTGTTAACCTCACACCATAACTCTGCCTCTGATCTTCAGAGACTGTCTGTTTCTGAGAAAAGGCCAATTTTTTTCATTGAAATGATAAAGAACAAAAACAGCCATATATGTACAGGAAGGCATTTTCAAGTGCAGTTATAAGGTTGCATGATGCACTATTTATGGATGCTTACTGTCATTACTGCTCGATACAGGCTTCTCTGTCATGATATGGTTTACATTTTGGATGTTAGCAATAGCATTGGAGGGAAAATGCACATTTGTATGTATGTTCAAGGATCAGCAAGTTAGGGTTTGGCGATACTACGTATTTTGTGGGTCATAAAAATGAACTCATTTTTCAGCAATAAGGTTGAACCCAAATGTGCTCAATTGTAGCTCAGGCATCCAGATATTGTTAAAATGGTTTGTACATATACTGTATTTTCCATAAAGTGAATTACAAAGTGTCAATAAAGTGAGCTTAGAGACTATAATACCTTTCCTCAAGATTATCTTACCCCGCACGTTGGAGATACTGCACAAAAGAGGGTGACATTATCTTCTGGAAAAATAAATAAACTCTCAGATAAAAGATGGTTTTCAAAAGGTCATATTTCAAATTTCAGACTGGAATTGTTTCAGATTTTTTGTGGAGAAACTCATGGGAGCAGAGTATGAGAGCATGTTGGCATCATAAAAGATGACTGTAGAATTATTTATTGATAATTTAATGTGGAAGCCACACTTCAGGGAACAAAACATGGTGTGACTGAGATCAGCTCTGTGCTTTACGCCAGTGAAATAACTCCCAAGTTTTTTTGCACTCAATACATTTTATAAGCCCATGCCATATTTCCCCCAAATCAGAACATAGCTGTCAACTTTTAGACCAGACAAATAGATTCATGATTCCTATCATGATGTTGTTACATTTGCATACCCAGATCGGAATAAATTAAACACAGTTCCCTCAAAGTTGGGATCCTTAGTGAAGATGAGCAAAACAGAGGCCTCTATCTTCGTGCCTTCACAACCGGAAACACAAGCAGCGGAAAGGCTATTGACAATTTTGTCTGTTGCAAACAGCATATTTATTGCTTTTTGGCCAGTTTAGTGTATTTCTGCTCTGCCATAAGGCCTCATTGACAGCTAACCATTTGTGAAACATTTTTAGAGCCTGATGTAAAAAATTGAACAGGCTCCAAACTTATTGGTCCTCACACGGTTGTTTTAGAGCTGTTGTGTGAAACGGATATGTGGGGTTTTTAAGGTGGTTGAAATACGTGCTCTAGAATGTCTGCAAATGTCTTTGAAACTTGGTACGATCACATTCATATGTCTAATGACAGGGCACGAAAGGCTCTCAATTGCCACTAACTTGGCATACAAAAGGCACTAGATGGTTGCTAATGACATGCTGCCTCATTTCAGATGGTCCATCGCAAGGCACAACTGGTGCTGATTGACTAACAAACCATGCGCATTTGTGAGCAACCTATCGCCGAACATGCAAAGGCAAATGACCGCAAGTGCCAAGCGGCGTTTCGATCAATCTGTAAAATTTTCAACCCAGGTAAAACGTTGGAGCCGGTTCAAAGTGCCCTTGCGCCTAGCCCTGTTGCCACACATCTTGCGATGCACAATGCTAGTAGTGGCCTGGCAAGTAACCTGTTTAGAGGTGTTTCGTGAAACGGCAGCGAATGGCTTCAAAACTGGTTGGGTGAAAGCAGAGGTTTGCACCACAATGGGTTGAACTCTGCAGTGGGATGGTGCATCAATGAATAACACTTGCATTGTGCAATTTTGTGCTAAAGACCTCACTTGTGTTTTGACTCACCCAAACGTTGCCTCTCTTCGGTAATTTCATGTGACTGAATTGAGGCCTGAAGAGCTGTTTGTAGCAGAAAGCATATTGTTCCCTTCCGTTTAATGTACCCCCTTTGTAGTGCCAATAAAATGGTGGTGGTGTCTGATGGAAGGGGAGGGTGAAGGGCTATTTTTATAGATGTCAATATCATGTAAATATTTTTAATATTATATTATAAATAATATAAATATACATTTTTTTAATGTGTGTTTGGGGGGGGGATAATTACCTTCAGTTTTGCCCTTGTTGTAGCACTGCCACATGGCTAATGGAAGATGCACATAATTATTGGGATGCACAATCTTATTAACATTTAATAGATTAATCTTTAATTAATAACCTTTGTATTGAATTGCAGTTTTAAAAGGTGTCATCTCTTTTTTTGTCTCCATTGTGTTTACAAACCCCCCTATTCATGCACTGACTTTTCATTATCTTTTGTTGTTGTTCATATGGCTGTGTGTCAAAGTGATCAGTGGACACAAGGGACATTTGACTTGCAGATTGGTCCAGCCTCCAATGTAAGGAGAAGTTTTTAAAGAGGGGGAAGTACACGTTGCGGGTTCGAGCCCCGGTCGTACCAACCTGTTGGGTTTTACGAAATGAACCAATAGCGAAAATCAGTAGAATTCAAAAAGGAGAGTTTATTTCAGAAGGGGGAAACTGCCTGTGCCAACAGAGCTGGCAACAGTACAATGTCCGCAGTCCAAAATCAGAGTCCAATGGGCGAAATCACAGGGCACCAATCACAAAATCGTAGTCAGACAAAAAGAGATCAAAAAACAAGAATGTGGCAAAAGTACAGGGAATCGGAAAAACTCGGTGTCTAGGGCGGTCCAGTCAAAAAGATAAATTACTATGAATCAAGGCGAGAGAAGCATGGCACAGGAAACAAGGAAGAACGATCTGACAAGGAAGTGAATCAAACAGAAATCTTATGTACACATCCGGGAGAACACATGATCAGGGAAGACAGGTGCAATCAATGGAACAATAAGTGATTAAAGGAGTGATTCATTAGGAATAACTAATTACATGAGTTTGGCCGAAGCCAAAACGCAGACAGGGATAACAAGACAAACCTAAGGACAAACAAACAGCTCCAGTCACGGAGTACTAAAAGTGCATAGTTTAGAGAAAGGAAAGCACAAAGCATTTGTGGAGACCCACAGAAAATCGCAGATAAGAGAGATAATTGGGGAAAGGCAAGGAGGCGGAGACTAGAATCGGGCGACTGCTGAGAGATCGTTAGTCAATTAGTAAGTGCAGCTATACAATCCCGAGTGCTTGTTAGTATGTTAGTCAAAATATACAATGTTAGTGTTGGTTAGTAATTAGCAAAAACAACAAACTGTTAGTATGTGTTAATAAGATAGTAAAAAGCGAGAGGAAGGAAGAACAAGAGATAATGAAAGAAGATTGAAACCCAGAAACCAATAAATCACCCGAATGAGTGGCACGCAAGACAAGGGACCGTGAGCAAAGATACATGCATGACAAGACAGGGGAGACAAAGTGCAAAGCATGGAAAATGAACATGGCATGAAACATGGCTATGAAAACAAAACATGGCATGGAGACTATGATAAACTAAAACAAGAAAATAATAAGAAATAACAAGAAATCCTAGATATCAAATACTCAATACATAATCTAAGAATGGTCAGTTACAGGCAGAGGTCACTAAACTTTCTGAAGCTATCGTTGCCACTGTTTAGATGGACTTAAATGGAACTCTTCTGTCGTTTCACTCCATTTTACTTTTTTGTTCTTAATTAGCTAGCCCGCGGAGGATGGGCTCCCCCACTATGGCCGGGTTCCTCCTGAGATTTCTTCCCACTGGGGAGTTTTTTCTCACCACTGTTGGAGAATTTTTCTCCCTACTGGGAGTTTTTTGCCTCATTTGCTGTAGTGGGGAATAGGCTGGGCACTGCCTTTTTATTTCTTTAAACTCTCACTGTAAAGCATCTTTGTGACAATCTCTGTGAAAAGCGCTATACAAAATAAATTGAATTGAATTGAACTAAACACAAGAATCAATCCATCATGGCACAAGGCCAGGCACAGAACTTAAACTAGACATGGCATGGCAAAGACAGAAAATGCAGGATCACAACACCAACCGGCAGTGGTTGGCAGCTTTCTCAGCATAGCGCACAATTGGCTATAGCGCTACAGGGTTTTAAATTGGGAAGGGACCGTTGTGTTATGTGAATATAGGCCACTAGATGGCAGTATTTACATTTTTTTTTATTCAGCCCAGACTGGAGCTAGGTTTAGACATGTCCTGGGCATGTCTGGGGAAAGTCCCAGAAAATAAAAAAAAAGAGGTCTAAATGTGGGTGGGGTCTGCAAAAGAGTATATAAGGAGTAGAATTGAGACAGTAAAGTAGTAGGAGAAATTGCCAGGAGAAGGATACATGTGATCAGACCTGTCATTTCTGTTCAAGACCTGTGAAGTTTCTTTTGTGGATATTTGCCTGTGTTTGAGCATTTTCCTCACCCAGGACATCACCAAGCCACCCCACCAAAACAAGGGACTGTAAAAATTTCTTTTTTTTTTTCCAATCAATCTTGGTCTTAGTTGTAGACAGTAGTTTAGTCTTTGTTTGTTCATTAAATGTGTTTAAGAATTTAAAACTGCGTCTGTCATCCCTTGCTGTTGCTGTTATGTTGTAAATGTAATAACAAATTGGGGCCATAACAGTTGGGAAATAAATAGCTGTGTTCGTTGCTCAAGCGCCTCCTGTTGGCCAGACGGGCGCTCATCAGGAAGACTCTAAGCCTGATCATGTCCGGGTATCCTCCGCCCTCGTTCTGAACTTGCAAAGATTCAACCAATGAGTGTATAAGAAGCGGTGGCTGATAGGCACCTGCTTCGGAGGAGAGCTGTGAACTGTCCTCACTCTCCTAAATTGGCAACAAGGGGTCGCATACGAGCAAGATCTGAAGTATTCTCTGATATTCACTAATGAAAAGAAGTTGAGACCCTGGCCGCTCAATGAGGTAAATTTTTCTCCCCTTTCTAATACTGTTTTATTTCCCCCTCGTCTCTTAGGCCTTTTTGTATTTTTTGTCTGGTTGAAAAACTTTGCTTCTGTTTCCATATGGATTATTTTTGTTTCTTGAAGGATCCATTACCTGGTATTTACACCCATTAAAAATAAGTTATTTGGGTCTATAACATAATTTTTTGTGGTAATTTCCAAAAATTATGCAACATTTATATCATATTTTTATTTTGAGAGCAGTTCTTTTCACCACTCCAAAGGACGCACGTTAACGTCCGTGAGATTTTCTCACACACATTTTTTTTTTGTTCGAACAACAACGCCACAAAAAAGGCGCCTATTGGCACACTTTGGCTTTGATTAGATAAGAGAAACCTTGCGAGCCCAGCTGAGCACTCACATGACAATACTCTATCGCAGTTATAAAGGAAGCAGTATACCTCTTTCTGATCTGTACTTGTCGGGAGATTCACTGAAACTGGCTTTACTGCGGTGGGCTGGTGAGATGAAAATGAACAGAGGGCTGTCATGGATTTAACCTTCACCGTGTCAGTGCTGGCACCATTAAAAGTTACAATGTCTCATTCTCTAAAGCAATTCTTAAATCTGAGCAAAATGCTAAAATTTATGGTTTATGACTAAATGGAACTGCTGGGTTTGACATAATTTAAAGTACATTAAATGATAAACGTAAAATCGGTGATAAAATAATGTAATGCATGTCCTATAAAATAGCCCTGCTGTCAGCTTATTGTAGTTTAATTTGCAGTACTCTGCAAGTCAGAAATCCTCAAACATAATTGCCCAGATTAACGGAGGAGACACATCTCTTAATTGATTACCTACAGAGGTCTGCCAGGGAGGCAAGTTTGATTAATTATATATGTTTCCTCCACGATTAAAAGCAAACATTGCCGTCATGTAATGCAGGTGGTTCTCACACTTGGAAAACTGCCAATGAAGCACATTGCATCAGCTTATTTGATAAATGCATTGTAGAGGCCGATGACTATGAAATATTTTTGCTTAAGTCACAAATCATTTTGAAATGACAGTCGCAAGGAATAAATCTTCACACCCTTCTTCAAATCAGATTGGAATGGGAAAAAGACCTAAATCTTATCCCTGTCGAAATGTGCTGTGATGCGGATTTCATTTGATATAACTAAAGCATTGCGTCTGGTGCAATGCCCAAAATGTAAAAGGAAACATCAGCGCGTTTATTAATGTCTCTTGAAAAGGTTTTGAAGCATAAAAGTGATTTCCCCAGTTCAAAGTTTCCTTATGAGGTTTTAAATAGATGTTTTTCAATCACATATAATAAATAATACAGGATCATAAGGCACAAATAAAATCTAATTATCCATTTTTTAAAATTCAAGGTCAATGATTTCATATAACATTCCTACATGTTGATAATTTAATAAGTTGAGGCCTTGGGTTGTATGCTACAGCTCGCATAGCGGGCATTGTATATTTAGTTATGACTCTTATGGCAGGCACTATATCTTATAGCATCCCTTACCTCTTATGGTTATGGCAGGCACTATATCTTATAGCATCCCTTACCTCTTATGGCAAACACTAGTTTGCCTGTTACACCTCAAATAATGGGAATTGCATCATGTGTTACGACTCAAATGGCAACAGTATGCTATGTGTTACAGCTTTTATAGAGGACATTGCGTCATGTTATAGCTCTTGGCTCTTAATCTCGCTCTGCATAGTTCATTGTAAAACTTACAAAAATGTTGAACCCACACTTTACTACTCAGTTTTTCCCCTCCCATACCCTGTGAAACCATGAGACAGATGACTGTGTATGTAGCCCTACCACTCACTCACTAACACTAACACTCACTACCAGTCACTTTTCAAAACCTGAATCCTCAGTATTGCCTTGCTCAAACCGTAGGTTCTCCATATGTTTGTTTGTATGTCTTTGAAGGCTATTTGTCCACTGTGCCTCTGCTCAATTTGTGGTGATGACAAGAGGCCTGTTCCTGATTAGACATGAGAAGCAGGGGAGTTTGTAGAGAGAGAGAGAGAGAGAGAGAGAGAGAAGGTTTAGAACCTAGTGGGTGTCTGTGCAGTCCCTTTATATTATACCCCCGCTATGACGTAGTCGGGGGTATATTGCGCTCTGCGCATCCGTCCGTCTGTCCGTGTGTCTGTGCGTCCGGATTCGTTCAAATTTAAAGCGGGGGTATGTGAGCTCTGCTCGCTTCTACACTTGTTCTATTGTTGGCGGTCGAGGAAGTTTGCCCCCAAATATAAATGGCCAGCTGAATCCTCCATCTGCTTTGACCTTGAAACGAGTGAGTATCCCCTTGAAGTTTAACTTCCTTCAGCTTTCTTGTACAAAACTGTGAATTTGAGATGTGCCAATCCTCTGAAGTACTGTGTAAACTAGTTAACAAGATTCCTCACAATTCAGATGTACTGGTCGCAAAATGAATTTTAATCAGATTGGAGTAATCTGCTTCACCCCACACCGTTGCTCCTGAGCATCAAAAGTCCCCAAAATGGAATACAGGACAGTGGAGGTGTCTCTTTGGGTGCCCCACTGTGGCCAAACATGACCATCAGCACTCGCAACACAAAAAAGGAAAATCCCTGGAGAAGGTCAGTCTGGTCACTGTAAGCCATCATCATTCTTTTCATTCTCTAATTGCCACCATGTTTTAAACCTTTATCACTTAATTAAGCACCATCCAGCATTTCAATTTAAAAAGCAATCATGTGCACTGCTCTGAGAGGCTGTAAGCGCTGAGCAGCCCTTTCTGACATTGCAGTATGCATTAAACACACCGTCACGACAAGAATTGTGTCAGATGGATCAGGAAACTATTGTTTTATAACCAGTGCTGTGGAAACAATTAGCTCCAATATGGTTGTGTGTCACATGAACATAGATGAAGTGTTCATTTTCTTGAAAAGTTCCAAATTGAACGCAAGCAGCAACATTATGATTAATCAGATCTTTTCTATGGAAGCCCATAGGGGACAATATTAAAATGAAAATGTAATTCCACTATTGCATTACAATTTTCCGCTGAATGAGTTATTTGAGACAATATTTAATTGAAAATGCATTAATCAAATTATCACTTTCATTTTCATGTACTCATGTGGGAAATCTATGACTATATTCAAATAATAGTGAAAAGTTGTTTTATATGTAATTCTCAAAGTTGTGCCCCGCAATACAGTGGACAATATTCAAATGCAATAAGCAAAACGGCACCTCCAGCCTATTACATTTACATTTACATTTCACAACTCTGTTTTTGGGCCAACATGAAAATTTAAAGGAGGACTATGATAGCTGGGAAAAGTGGGTAATATTATTTCAATATGTCATGAAAAAAGCTCCCTCGACTTTTTTATTTTGCGATTTCTTTAACTTTTATGAGCGATTTTACAAAACTAGTGGACCGTGCCATTATCATCTCAGCAGACAAAAATTCAGCCTGGATTTTGAAAATATCCACTTGGAGCGCCCCTAATCGGACGTCAGTGTGGCTGCCAGCGCCATGAATGTCCATTGTCCTGTGGTCTTGCATTGTGATTGTTGAATGACCGATGATTAATGACTAAGAAATGTAGCTTTGCATCAAAGAGGAAGGCTACAATATGAGATTGCAAGGACGGCAGTGAAGTGAAATTTCTCGAGCCTGAACATCTTAAAGTACAATGTAATGTAGTAAATGTTGCTGAAGATGGTATTTAGATATGGTTTAGATTTCATTTTTAATTAATAAATTAGATAATTGCTATTCATACAATACAGCCTTGCCACAACTTTCCCATAAGCTGGTCTATAAAGACCTCACCAATGATTTTGCTACAATGAAAGTTTGATGCATGGCATGTATTTCAAATGATTCAAAATGCATCCAATGAATTGACCTTTATTGATGCACTAATAACCAATTTGCTGAATTATTCAATAACCAACATTCAGATGTAAGAAGTATTGGTAATTTAATTAATTATTATTGCATTGCAGCTGTGTGCTCCTGGTAATGTAGCCTATTCTTTTGAATTCTGAAAACATTTTGATTAAGTGCAATCTTAAAATAAAAAATGAGCTTGCACAGTTCAAAAATTTCTAAACTGGGCGATGAAATTCAGAGAAAGTATTAAATTAATTATTAATTTTTTTCAGTCTCTACAATATCATCATTAAGTACGTTGTCAATGTAGCCCATCGGTGATCTCTGTCATCAATCAATAATTCTTGATTACAGGCTTATATACTGGCCTTGATTATTCAGTAGATAAATTGTGCGATTATTAATCAAGCGAACTTAAGCAGGAGCGGCTTGAAAGGTATAATGCGTTTAAGGGTCAGAAGCTAAGGGCATGCCATTGAAAATCCTGTAACACTGGCATTACCGCTAAAGAGAGATTGGGCTTTAGTATGTTAAGAAAAACATGTTCCGAAATCCTGGAGACTGATATTTCGACTTGGGAGCTTGTTCCTGTCAAAAAAACTCTGATCACGTCTATCTCTCCAATGAAAGTACAAATAAATACATGAAATAAGAGCTTATACTAGAGGGGACACAGTACTTATACTGGGGGGACACGGTAAAAATCTGGGAGGCGTAGCCCACCCCTGCATCCCCCTAGATCTGGCCATGACTAGAAGATAAACTGACTAGTAGGTTTCACAGGGACAAAGTGTTACAATTCAGCAACACTGTAATACAAAATGAAACCTTATATACACGGATTACACACACAAGGCCCATAACGGTTTACACTTGGGCATGGGGGAAAGACAATAAATTAAAGGAGATAAAACTAAAAAACACGCGTAGGCTTCTGGAAATGTGGAGAAGACCTGAGAGTAGTGAAAAGTTGAACAGTATACTTTACAGGGAACCATTCTAACTTGAAATTGGCCAAAATCTCATTTCATGCAAGGGGAATATTATTAATTTGCTTTTCGTGTAGATGGGATTTACCTTTGATGAATACCTAACCTGGGGAAAGTTTGAAATGTAAAATATAATTAAATGTTCGCAATGTGGGATGGCTGATATTATGTTGAACCTTTTGTACATAGCCAGGAATGTATCTCATTCCTGATATTCTGAGAGATAAATATCTGTTTGCACACAAGAGCATATAACCGGGCTGGTGACCAAAATTGGCTCTCATTTAACATTTCTTGATGAGGAAAACACAAACTACACTCTCCAGGGCTTTATCAATATATTTCACTTTGAATAATTGTTATATCTATTTCAACAAGATTTAGCATGCATGGTGTATTTTCAGTTGTATTAATCCTTCAGAATGTTCGGGCTTCAGCGCCACATAGCTTTTTTTTCATGAAACAGTGCCTTTTGATCTGTAATTTTTCATTATATTTTATTTAAAAAATTTATATAAACATTGAATCACCACAGTGCTATCTATCTGTGCATTTATTTAATTGTTCATTATTCATCTCAGCTCACATAATAAAGCTGCATTGCTGCATTGGACTTTACCAAATTGAAATAAAAACAGGCACTACTGTTTTAGATTGTATAGCATGAAATACTAGTTCTCTGTTAACTGAAGAAATAAGCTCTTAACATTAAACTCGGGGACATATGCTTAGACGCGAGCATTCTGGGGAGAGACAGGAGGAGTGTTTAATTACTGTCAGGCACTGTTGCCTTCTGTCCACGATAGTTCACGGTGATTTATGGGCCCAATAGAGAGGCAACAAACTATTGCCTCTCTTCATTCTTCCCCCAAGTAGGGAGAAGGTCATCAACCTCTTGATTCATTTTTCAATCATTTTTAATGTGGGGATGAGTAAATGTCTACAATACATGAAAATCAGACATTCCTGTATATTGGTGTCAGCTTATTATAGCTGGGGAAATGAGAGATCAAATATTTCTTTTGCCTCACAGCAAGAAGGTAATGGGTTCAAATCCAGCTTGGGGGCCTTTCTTGGTGAACATGTTCTCCCCGTGATCTAACAGATTTCCTCCAGGTGCTCTGGTTTCCTACCACAGCCCAAAGACTGAGTCCGACCCTGGTGAGGAAGAAACAGTTAAGATAATGCATGGATGGATATTTCCATATAGACAAAGTAGGGAAGGAAATATGAGTACATGTTTATTGTTTACGAATCCAAATAATTAAACATGGGAAATAACATACAAATTACGTCAAGGACGGTGCAAACTCTTTTGTTTCTCAATATCGTGAGAAAACATGAGATCGTGGTCCTCAAGGTTTTTCACTCTCTTTCTCCCTTACAGTGCAGTGTAAAGGCAGCTTGGCCAATCAGAAGCACTAACTGTTCAGTAAATGAATTAATGACCTGGGAGAAAAGAAAACCAGAGCTGGATTTAAATTCATGGCCCATATTTTGCCATCCCTGACTTCGATGTTCACGGTCAGTGAATGGTTAAAAACTTGAAACCACTTTATTGTACCGTACAATGGGGTAATGAGGGATGGCCTGGTAACAAGGGACAATTTTCTCAGAAAGTTTTCAAACGCAAATTTAAGTTTAGTTTCAACATTCCATGTGATGATATGTTAATTTTATGATAACTTGGTAGGTACTTGAAAATTGCAAGATGAGTTGGATATGTCTCTATTGTTCCTTTATGATTGACAGCAATAAAAAGCTATATATGAAATTTTAAAAATAAAATTCTCACTTGCAAAACTTTATCATTTTAGACTAAGCCAAAGTGTTTACAAGCTGAGTAAGGGTTTCCTCGGCAAGAGAAGACTACTTGGTATGTGTACTTTAGATAGTGTTATTAAATTATTATTCATTGCCCAAATTTCTTTTATTTTATATTTTCAGGTAAAATTAGACTCAAGCCTGGGGTAACCAGGGACGCTATGCCATAAACTTATTCACCAAAGTTAGGCACAAAGACTTGCAAAAACCATAAGAAAAAGGATGTTCTGAAGGCCATGGAAGTGGTAGATAGAGGTATGTCCAATTGAAAAGCAGAGGAGATGTTTAGCATACGAAGGGCAGAGATACTGAGACATAAGAAAGTGGCCAGTGGTCATAGGTGCCAAAGTCAAAGAGATGTTGGTGAAACACCTTGTTACCTGTGCACTGTTATAACCTGACTGAATTTAACTGTTAAATTAACCCATTGTTTCCTGGTTATTTTAACTGCAAGTGGAGTCCTGCATGCTGCGGTTTTCACTGAATATGCACGGAACTCTGTTGTAAATATATTGTGACATTTCAGTTAAAACAACGGGCAAAAAAGGTGCCAGTTTATAACAGAGTGGTGAATGGGGTTATCCAACAGATTTCATTGTCAGATTGTGCATTTCTCAGTTATCCTAAATGTATCTTTGCTTGAAACCGTAATAAAATTGTTTCAATGTAAATCATATTCCATGTCCCTTATAACTCTCTTCATGTGTATACTGGAAGCAGTGACTCAAATGAGTGGGTGTCCCATATAGCCTCATGCATGGGACTATAAGGGACACTGACTAACAAATAAAAATAAAGTCTCACGACCCCACATGCTCAATATGTCTGGGCACTAAGTCACAGTGTGACACATACCTGGCTTGCAAAGTTATAATGCTTTGGGAGGAATCAAACAAAATATCTCAAAAGTGTCTCTTATTACCCCATTTTACAGTACTTGGATTTCTTGGATATATGGGAACTTGCCAGTGAGTTTTGCTCCTTCCATAGCCCAGTGTATTAAAAGGCAAGCAATGATATTTCAAAGGGTGAGCTGGGAATTGTATCATACTATTATTATATTATTTTTCGGTTGATAAGTTCACTAAATGCTGCCTCTCTCTTGAAAATGAAAATATGAAAATGAAATAAAAACAAAAAAGAGAATGTGACACGTTGAGATCCCTCCACTCAAAAGAAAATAAACAAAATTAATTTAAAAAGTGCTTTAAGCTTTACGCTCTTTCTGACACTGTTTTGAATTCACCCATCACCACTTTGCATTGAACTCTAATAAGCTTCCTCTTGAGCGCATTACAGTGACGATATGGACATGTAAGAACAATGGGGCATTGAGCGCTGTGTCTAAACATACAGTGCAATTGCATTTGAATTCCTACCACACATATGACAATGACTGTAAATAAACAAGTGACTTCATTGCTGAGGTCAGGCCCTCTTAAATGATCTCAGTCTGAGATACCTCAGAGAACCACAACATTATCTGGTGCCACTTCTCTTAGCAGCCAATATGTATGCAAGGATAGCAACCTCTTTGGTTCTGATTGTCAGTCCGTTTCAGGCTTAAAAGTAAGCATCCACAGCTCCCTTTTCTTCTATCACTCCCCAGCTTGATTTGTTTCCGAGTCTTATGTATTACCCTTATCTCCGCAAGAAGCAAAGCGATTTGTTTTGTCCAAAGCAATTTTGTGCTTTATGGCAGTCCGATTGCAGCACCATGCGGAGCAGACGCCTCCACCCGATAACCGCCATCTGCGCTGTGTCTCCCTCTGAGCCCCATACCTCTAGACTCTCCCATTCAGCCTGCCCAACCAACAGATAATGCAGCATATTGTGGTTAGATAAACAATTAATTAAAAAAACATCATGAAACACAAGGATTTCTTATCAGAAAAAGACAAAGTCATTACCGAAAAGTCAAAGTCACACACTACCATATTCACTGAATGCATTCATATGTGGAATGAAACAGCCCTAGTCTGTGGCTTTTGCCCTACTGCCTTTAGTTATTCTTAAGGCATCTGTTTTATGCAACATGTGTACCAGAACAAGGTTTATTCAATCTATATCCATGTGCTTCAAAATAGCTCTCTGATGGGTGCATCAGTGCTTGTGTGAACATGACGTCAGAAATAAATCTTATTGTGTTAGACCGACCAAAACCAGACTTATTATATACATGTAAACATGTTTGTCTGACTGGAATCACATTGAATTAATTTCTCAAAGTAGGTTTAACACACCCAGATAATGTTGTTAAATGTTGAATCACTCCCCCATGTACACGCTTGAATCAATCCGAACTGGACGAAGCGCTCTACGCATGCTCCACAGTTCATCGTGCAGGGCTTTGAACTGGTAGTCGTGTGGACTTGCGAGCACGGAACTGATTAGCAACAGCTCTGTACTCTGCACAACTAGCAAGTTTTTACAGAACAATAGCAATCCTCATCTGCAGTGGTACTGATGCTCGACCATTCACATCTTGGGTGCTCCCAACTTCTTCCATTAATCTGCATAATTTATCAAATGACCTGAGCGTCATCCGATAATTTTCTTTCCACTCGCCACCGGAAAACTCCTTCGCAACCATTTTCGTCCACCAGTCTTTGCTCCTGACCCACATCCAACATGCACGGGAAGCCCAAGGGTTTGTTTCCGGAAAGCAAAGACGCTAATGTACATAATTGGAACCAGTGACTGTCAATAGACGAAATATGTAAGTTGCTAACTTGGTTAGCTACTATACTTTTGGGAACCACACCCCAGGGTAGTTGGAGGGCACAAAGTGGAGCATAGCGTAGGTCGCATTGTTGGAGCACTGCAGAAGCATACAGCATTGCCGCCTACCTTTGGCTAACACCATAACTACCAGGAATAGCGTGCATGTCAACTGTATGAAAAGCATGGTGTACAGCACATACGAAATGTTTAGAACCGTAAGGTTGTCCATGTTTTTGCCACTCGACATGCTACCAGTTTGCTGGCAGCTAACTTGTTTTTGTCAATTGTTTTGTCTGAGACGTAATAGGTAAACAGGTATAAAAGGTCCAATGTGAACAAGCTGAAAGGGAGCATATCGCCTGACACTCATGTTTTGGTCAATAAATTGATCTCCCATGCATGTATACTGAGACAAGGACAGTAGTCTGATTAAATGGCCTGGTCATGCAATAACAGACTAACCCTGCATGTAAATACACTGAGTGTCACGACCCTCGTGTGAATGCCTTTGGTGTCTCCTCCCATTCTGCAACTTGTGTGTTTGTTAGAAGTAATGTCTCCTTTGATTAGTTTGCATCTTGCATGCTGCCTTATCCCCGGCTTTGCCTCGTTTCATAGTTCTCAAGCCTTGTATCTGTGACATGTATTAATAATCCCTCCTTCGAGTTGTAAGTTGCTTGATCGTAATTCGCCATGTGTGCTAAAACCCAGTCAGTGTTTACTGCTAAAACACTTTGACTCTTGAAAGCAAAACGTAATCTTTAATGATAGTAATTTACGGAAGCTGTCTATAGTTGATAAGAACAACCTCTCAAGCCACTCACAAGGGTCCTGAGCTCAGGACCGTGTTCTAGTTCATTCCAGTCCAAGTCAGTTCCTCTGGCCAGTTTATTGGGAACAAGTTCCCAATCCCTCCACGGTCACCTCCACAGATCGGAACCACATTTTTGCTTCCTGCTCTGGGACAATTCTGGCTCTGGTGAAGTGTTCACTCGATCTGGCTGTCGTCCCAGAAAGCCACAGGCCAGCAATTGGCAATGCCTTCTCCCTTTGCTCACAACACCTACACTGAACATTGCTTTCCTTATCTGGGTTCCAGCTCATTACTATCAATGAACATTACTATTGGATTGCACTCTGTAGTGACTGCTGTCAGCTGTACATCACCGCCCACCTGTCAAACAGTCCCTCTGTGCCTCCCATCATTGACTTCTACAAGCTTCCTAGAACCCAATCACTAACTTCAAACAACTGCAAAATACAAATTCAGCCTCTAAAAAAATCTATGGATGGAGCTTAGAGATTAGAGTTGAGAGTTCTGTCATTGAGCAAACGTCGCCTTACGTTCGGTCGATGGTGTCGTGGAGTTCCCGATTACTGCAAATATGAAACATTTTACTTCGCCTCTGTTCATGTTGGAAAGGAACTAATCCAGCCAAAAGTTTCAGATTCATTTCTGTTGCCTGCCTTGGTGAAGGATTCTGCCATCATTACCTCTGACTGAAACTCCACTGACTGACTTACAGGGGGAATCATGAGTACAAGAGAATAACTTTTGGAACAAACATTCTGTTATATTGACAGCGAGCAAAGACGCTGCTGTTCGCTTTGATTTTCAGGTTTCTTTCATTTTATTTTCTCGGGGATAGCAGTACAAATCAAACTGGATTTTCAAAGTGCATTTCTTTTTCTGCTGTGTGGGATTGTGGGGAAACCCAAACCAGCTTTAGGTGGTGGGCCAAAGGGAGATTTTGTTTATTTTAACAATCTCTATTGAGGGAGTACCCAATTTTTTGTTTACAACTGTTTACTTCTGTAGATTTTAATAAAAGAATTAAAATTTGTTTGTACACTTTATTCCATAATCAGTAACTTTAACCAACTAACTTCTACCTGCGAAGGGAGTGGGCAGCCATGTTTGAGATCTGAATAAATTATAATTAGGCATTACCCAATCATGTGCTTGGAAAAGTGCTGGATTGAGTTAAATCCCTGTTAAATCAAACACTGAAGTTGGAGATCTCACCAACACGCACAGTTTGTATAATCGTACATTTTAAAATCTACAACCGTACTGTCAAAGAAGCCGAAATGAAATTAGTCAAACATTGCAACCAGTCTATCCCAGCTGTCTTTAACGATGATTCACACTTTATTTTGGACACTTATGGCTGGTCATATTGGGTCTCTTGCTGGTCAAATCTGAATAAGTGTTTTAGCTAGTAGAGTGCGCTGGTGGTTAAATTGGTGAATTAGTTCACATTACTGGCTGGTCAGCAGTTTGTCCCCCTTCTGCTGACTTTAGCTGGAATTATCAGCAGGGAAAAATAATGCAACATTTCATGTTCAGCATTGTTTGCCATTTTGCTACCTTAGTTTCATTTTACTTACTTGTTGTGATCTTGACATCTTGGATCCCATCATCTGAGTAGTTATTTGCGTATTCCCAGAAACCCATAAAAAAACAGTAATAGGAGAAATGTGACACAGTTTGACCATCACCGTTCTTGGTTAGGCAGCTTGATAAAACACAATATCAGTATTTCAGAGGTAGTCCTCAATGACCGTCATCCTTTATTTTTCGTATTTTCTGTATATCTGATTTTCCAAAACAGAGTTCTCTTGAATTGCTTGGGAATTTAACCTGTCAATCTTTCCTCAGAATGATGAGCACAACATAAAAACAAGATTTGGATGCTAAGCGTAACGTACAAGGCACTTCAGACCCCCTCGGCCCTGCAATAATATCAAATAGATTGGAAACATCATGTAGGTGCATATGTACACCTGATATAAAGCCTGTGGGTCACAGCGGCCTGATTTTAATTACCTGCACTGACCAAAACCTTTTATTAATATAATTACCACAGGTACATAATCATGTCATTGTTCTGATAGCAAACAATTCTGAGATTCATTTCTTTTTTCTCTGCAAGCATGAAAAAGTCTTGAGAGTCATAAGGCCCGTGTCCACCGCAGGAACTTCAGGGTAATTTTACGGGGCCGGGGCTATTGTTGCGTGTCTCCACCGTTGGAACCACCCCCGAAGGACAGAGTAGCGGAACTTTTACAGTGGCTTAAATAGTCCCTGCCTCGGAGTAGGTCCTCTGAACAGCCCCAAAAAACTCCTGGGTGGGGCTTGGGGTTTACTTGGTGCAGATTGGATTTGCTCAGAGCGGGATGTAACATCTACAAATAGCGACAAAATAGCCAGCATTTTAAAAACTCAGCAGACGACGAGGGGTCGCATTTTTAAAAGGAGTTCTCCTACTTCGCCCTCTCGGTGGAGACGCGGCAGTTGAGAGGGCCGAGTGAGAGTTCCTGTAGTAGTTCCTGCCCCCTAAATACTACCAGGAACTTCTTCGGTGGAAACAGGCCTACAGGGAAAAGGTTAAAGGTCAAATATAGAACAAAAAATCGATGCACAGGTCCATCTGACGTACTTTATATGTGACCAGTTTCACATTGCTACTATTGTTGAGAAACAGCTGGGACAAAATTACAAGGGTGAAGGCTACTGCAATTAGGTCAAAACCTCGTAAAAGTAGGCTGTTGCACAACCACAGCCCAAGGTCCTTACACGTTATAAGTACAGTCTTGTGCAAATTAATTGGATAAAGGTGCTTGTCAATTGAATGAGCTAAATGGAGTGCAAATAGCCGAGCCAAGTGATGGACGTTTTACATAACAACCTCAAAGATCACTGCATAGTACGTTTTAGCCGCATTTCATCAATTTCCTTGACTTGTATGATGCAAGTAATATGACTGCATCATCAACACAGTACTGGCCTAGTAATTCACCTGACCTCAATCCCATTGCGAATTTCTGGTCCATCATCAAGTCAAGGCTGCTGCAAAAGGACTGCGCTATTAAAGCCAAAGTCATCGATGCAGTTTTCCAGGTGTGGTATCGCAATAAAATCGAGGCAACCTGCAAAAACCTGGTCAGCTCCATGCAAAAATGGGTGGAACAGCTTAACAAGAACCGTGGAGGACACATCTCTTGCTGACTGCTGAATGTAGATGCTACAAAAGTAATAAAAAGCCTGAAAACCTTTGTTGTTTGGTTTTTTCCACTCCAGCCTGCTTTATCCAATTAATTTGGACAAGACTGCATTAGGTGATTAATATCAACAGCTACCGAGTACTAACCTAAACAGAATATAGGACAGACAGATATACTGTCACATGCATGGCCTCCCTCATGATGACAATACCCTATTGGTCATAATAATAATGGCTAAGGGGTAAAAATGGGCCCATCATTCAGTTCTCAGATTAGGGATGGAAAAAATGTATGAAGTCAGTGTTTTATGGACAGATCTTGACACTATTGAGTCTATTGGCTGAAGAAGCAGTGTGAAAATTCATTTTAGAAACCCAGGAACCTACTGCTATACCATACAACAAAGGGTATCACAGGGACTGCTCCAGATATGTTATTAACATTTCAAACATAGAACAAGCTCAAAAGAGAGAATGCAGTTTTATTTCAAAAGAACACTGACAAAAGTTTGTATTAAAGATACAATTAATGAGTGTGATTGTGGATCTGGCTGTCATGGTTTTTGGAGGCTGGCGAGCTTTCTTTGTTTCTCTTGTCCGGGACGATATCATTTTGCCCACAATCGGATTCTTTGGCCAGCTGGCATTAATTGTGGGCGGTGCCCAGACTCTATTTAAACACAAGTTCTGCCTCGCCGCCTTTGCTAGAGTGTCAGTGTTACTATGCACAATAGCCGGTAAGGTCTCTAGCTAGAGAATTGTTTGAGGAATTAGCTGCAGAGAGGAAAGTGCTAGTTAGCATGGGAATCTTTCTCTCTTTTCTTCTTTCTGGGCACCATCTGCTGCTATATCTTTTTATCTCAGTTCCTGAGATTTTTCCCTTTTATTTCATTCTGTCCTGCTCGCTTTGCTTCCTTTTGTTCTCGGACTAGATCTTTGTCCGTCAGAAGCTCTCTCTCTCCCCTTTTGTTGGTTTGTCTCTCTTATTTTGCTGGACTTCCTTTCATTTAGGCCACTACTTTTGGCGTCTCGAAACACCAGCCATCACAGTGGCACTCAAACTTTAAATCTATCAGGGAAAAACAGAATGGGAAAAATTAGGAGCAAGTCACAATGATTTCACACATTACATTTTTAGAACCAAAGTTTGTGCTCTCTGCTCCATTCTCCCAGATTAGAAATATAAAATCCAAGCTGTAATCTTGCATCCTTGGCCAGTGAAAGTTTAGTTTGGAGGATTGAGAAGCTGATATACTTGTGAAATTACATCACTGCATTCTCTTCCACCTGATTCTGGCTCAGCAGAGAGGCATGTGCACACTTGGCAGCAGAGGACACAAGTGAGATGAAGAGAAGTGTAACATGATGAATCTTCTTGCTCATTTGCAATACTTATTAACTCCAGTGTTTGATGAAGTGCTCAGCAGCATTAACTACATACCTTAAAAACAGGCAGGGTAAAGACCCAAGCTGTCAGCTCCAGGTCATCTCAGATGACATACTCTGCTCACACACACACACACACACACAAACACACTCAAGTAAAATCACATTTTTTTCATACCTGCAATTATTTCCATGAGTGATGAAACAGAACGGGTGATCTGTGGAACTTTTTGAAGAACATGCAAGGATTACTCCTCCTTACATCTGACTTGCATGTCTAGAGCATGACAAGAAATAGTTGACTGGTACAAACCCCTGACAGTACACAAAATATGACAATGGGTTATGTGGATGGACAATGGATGACTGGACGGCTTGATCTTTCTATTCTGGCATTCTATTCTGAGAGATCTCTTGAGTATAAATATCATTGAATGATATAGCTTAACTCATTTGGCGCCATTGACTCTATGTCTTTGACATGAATCTACATTATTGGCGCTTGGCGATATACTATTTGCCAGAATTTCAGTACCACCTATCTACGCCAGATGGCACTGCGATTTCATCACCACGCTCGTGGTCACTCAGAATGCTCTTGTGTTTACATTTCCCCCATGTATTCAGCGCATAACAATGGCTTGCGGGACCATTGAAAGTATGGTGCCAAATGAGTTAACTTCTGTCAATAAAATTACTCTGGTCTATTGCTGAACATTTCATAATAGTCATATATAAATAATGCCAAGCAAAATTTTAACTGGTAGCTCTCTGTAACACCACGCCTCCAGCCCTCAAACTCTATGGCCTATTAAGACCCGGACCGCATTTCACACTCAATCATTGTCTGCATCTGTTCCTTATTGCCTACCTGCAATAGTGTCTCTCTATATAAAGTAGAGCTTTGCACTCATTCGGTGCAAAATCTCCTAAGCCTCACAAGCCTGTTGTTTCACTTTAGTCTTGTTTAGACTTAGATCCCGCATATTCGTGAGTATTTGTAAAACTCTCTAATGAAGCGCTGTTCTTTATGTTTTATGTTTCAGCGTTTCTCTGTTTGTAACCAAGAGTCTCGTTTCCTTGTTTATTTGTATTTGTAATACTTATGCTGTTATGATTCTGCCTGTTTGCCATGTTTATTTTTGATTCTGCCATGTTTGATTATGAAGTCTGCCTTGTCTGACCATGCACTGTATTTGTGATTAGGATCCCATGCCATGTTTTGTTTTACCTTGTTTCTGTATGTTCTGCCATTTTCCACTCCTGCAGTTATATTCCGGTCCTTGTTTTGTGTCGTACCATGCATTGCACTTTGTCTCCCCCTGTCTGGTCTTATGTCATGTGATTGCTCACTGCCCCAGTATTGTGTGCCACACTTTCAGGTGATTTCAGGGTTTTTGGGATTTCAATCATTCCTTCCAATCTCGTTTACTTCCTTCACCTTGCTTTTCTATATTACTAACCAAACTAACAGTTTATAATTTAGTTAACATACTAACCCAAACTAACACTGTTTATAGTACTAACTTACTAACGAGCACTAAGGGATTGTATAGCTGCATTTACTAATTGACTAACAAGCTCTCAGCAGTGGCCCAATTCTAGTCTCCACCCCTTTGGCTTTACTCAATCTACTTTGCTGCAGTTTCAGTGGAACGTCCGCATTTGTGTTCTCCCTCCTTTTCTGTGCACGTTAGAACTCCCTAACCGGAGCCGTATGACTGTCTATAGGCTGTCTTGTGATCCTTGTCCGCGTTTTGGCTTTTGCCAAGTTCATGTAGTTCGGAACTTCCTCATGTTCATTCCTTTGTCAATTAGTCTGATGCAACTCACCTGTTCCCTATCATAGCATGTGACTTCCCCTACGTGTATTTAAGCAGTCATTTCACTCACAGCTCTTGTTAGAATGTTTTCCCTGTGCTGCGATCGTTGATGCTTTGTATTCATAGTGTTATACTTCTGACTGGAACATCCCCGGTTCTGATTTTGGCTCTTTCTTTGATACTTTTCTGCCCGTGTACCGCACCAGTTTTGCCTGACCCTGATTTTAGTCTCTGCTGCCCTGTTAACAGTTTGGATTACGTCTACTGGACTTTGCTTTAAGATTCTCTGACATACCTGTGCCTGTGTACCGAACCTATTTTGCCCAACTGAGTTGTGTTTGCTGCCCTGTGTACAGTTTGGATTACGTCCCTTGGATTCTGATTTTGGATTGTGGACTCTGTACCGTTGCCTTCTGCCCTGTGGGGGTTCCCCACCCCAACTTCAATAAAACTTACTTTTGCTGAAACTTCCTGGTCTTGCATTTGGTTCCAGAATGATACATCACATAAGCACTGTTTCCTTAGTCATAATTCTCAGTATTGTAATGTGAATATAGGCCACTAGATGGCAGTATTTACCTTTTTTTGTTAAGCTCAGACTGGAGTCATGTTTAGACATGTCCTGGACATGTCTGGGGCAAGTCTCAGAAAAAAAAAAAAAAGAGGTCTAAATGTGGGTGGGGTCTGCAAAAGAGTATATAAGGAAAAGAATTGAGACAGTAAAGTAGTAGGAGAAATTGCAAGAAGATGACCAGACCTGCCATTCTGTTCAAGACCTGTGACGTTTCTTTTGTGGATTTCTTTGCCTGTGTTTGAGCATTTTCTTCATCCAGGACATCACCAAGCCACCCCACCAAAAAGGGACTGTAATTATTTCTGTTTTTTCTTATTTATCAATCTTGGTCATTAGTTGTAGGTTGTTATTAGTCTTTGTCTTTGTTAAAAATTAAATGTGTTTTAGTTGTTAAAACTGTGTTTGTCATCCCTTGCTGTTGCTGTTGTGTTATAAATGTAATAACAAATTGGGGCCATAACAAATTGGGGGCTCAAGGTCCGGGATAGACCATTGTGTGAGTAATTTATTGAAAATCTAACATTCCAAATTGTGAAATTGTTTTTGTGAATTTTCCTAGATATATATTGACAACAGCAATGGATGATTTCTTGGCATCACCAACCGTAGGGGTTTTGAAGTCTTTTGAAAAGACAGAACTGCTAGAAATTTGCAGACAGTTGGAGCTGACAGAGGTAAAACCAGCCATGCGAAAAGCAAGACTGGCTAGAGAGATAGTTGAATATTACATTGATGAAAATGTGTTTGCGCCAGGAGATCTGGAACAGTTTCCAGTGGAAAATCCAAATATAGAAATGGAACTTAAATTAAAAATGCTAGAGATTGAAAGGGAGAAAAGAGAAAAAGAAAGGGAGGAAAAAGAAAAACAAAGAGAATTTGAGAGGGAAGAAAAAGAAAAACAAAGGCAGTTTGAGTTAGAAAAATTAGCAAGAGAAGAAAAACAAAGAGAATTTGAGAGAGAGAAAGAGGAAAGAGCAGAAAGAGAGAGACAGAGACAGAGAGATTTTGAATTAGAGAAATTCGATAGAGAAGAAAGACTCCAAATGGAGCAACTAAAAATTAAAATTGAAACTAAAAATAAATTTTGTGCCAGTCAGGAGGTAAAACTGGTGCCTCCATTTTCAGAAAAGGATGTTGACAACTATTTCCAGTGTTTTGAAAAGGTAGCAAAGAGTTGCCAGTGGCCAAAGGAACACTGGCCTCTGATGTTGCAAACTGTCCTCAAGGGTAAAGCTCAACAAGCCTATTCGGCTTTGTCTGCAGATGATTCCTCTGATTATGAGGTTGTCAAAAAGGTTATTTTGAGAGCTTATGAGTTGGTTCCAGAGGCTTACCGACAGAAATTCAGAGGTCTGAAGAAATCTAAAAATCAGACTTATGTGGAATTTGCTAATGAGAAGAAAGTTTGCTTTGAGCGCTGGTGTACTTCTATGGAGGTCAAGGATGATTTCAACTCACTAAAAGAGATGGTGTTAGTTGAAGAATTCAAGAACTGTGTTAAGGATGATGTTAAGACCTACCTTAATGAGAAGCAAGCACTGAACTTGCAATCAGCTGCCAAATTTGCAGATGAATATGTTCTCACTCATAAGTCCAAATTTCAGTCTAGCAGTAACAATAAATGGTCCCAATTTCAGAAAAAGGGTTACGGTGATACCCAAGATTCCTCACCCAAAGACAAAGACAAATCTGGTGATGGTGCTCAGAAATCCAGTAACAGGTCTGATCAAAGTGTGAAAGCTGACAGTGACAAAAGTGGTCTAGTTTGCAGTTATTGCAAGAAATCTGGTCATGTTACAACTAACTGTTGGTTCCTTAAAGCTAAGAAAGAAAAAGAAAAGGATAGCAAACCAAATGCCTTTGTGAAAACAAGGTTAGAAACCCCTGTAGTAGATAACCGATCTGCTAAATTACATGTTTCTTGTGGGGCTAAAAAGCCTGATACAGCTGACTTCGTGAGGGAGGAATTTCTTCCATTTGTGTCAAAGGGATTTGTGGCTCTGAATGAGCATACTACTCCTGTCCCCATATATATCCTAAGGGATACCGGAGCTTCTCAGTCACTTTTGTTGATGGACTCTTTGGAGTTACGTGATGAGACCGCTTCAGGGGATTTCATACTTGTACAAGGTATTGAAGGGAGGACTGTATCTGTACCCCTGCGCTCTATATTCTTGAAGTCAGATTTAGTTACAGGACAGGTAAAGGTGGGACTTATGTCAAGTCTACCTATAAAGGGTGTTTCTCTGTTGCTAGGCAATGACCTGGCTGGGGGCAAAGTAGTTCCCCCTGTACATCTTACTTCACAGCCGAGCACTGAAAATGGGGATGAGGACCCATCTCTGTATCCTTCTTGCGCAGTGACTCGTGCTATGGCCAAGAAGGCTAAAGAAGATGATGTTGTGGTGCCGTCCAGTACATTGAATAGTCAGGACTCAGGTGGTTCGCCTCATGACTCTGATTGTCCTACTATGGTTTCTCCGTTTGAGGACTTATCAGATACTTTTATCAGTTCTCTATTCAGCCAGCCGGATGGGTCTGGTGATTCTGATGTGTCTGGAGACTTGTCTCTGTCCAGAAAGCGGTTGATTGAGGAGCAAACTAATGATCCTGAAATTGGTGTACTAAAGAGGAGAGCCCTTCCTGAAAAAGAAATAGACGCAGTTCCAGTTGGGTATTATCTCAAGGATGGTGTGTTGATGCGGAAGTGGCGCCCTCCTGATATCCCTGCCAATGCAGATTGGGCAGTGGTCAGGCAAATTGTTGTTCCGAAGGTCTATAGGAATGAGATCTTAACAATGGCTCATAGTTTACCTTTAGGAGGTCATCTTGGTGTTAACAAGACTGTTGATAAGATCATGAAACACTTCTTTTGGCCTGGGCTTCGGAAAGACGTTTCCAACTTTTGCAAAACCTGTCACACTTGTCAGGTAGTTGGAAAACACCAGTTAGACCCACCTGTAGCTCCATTGCAGCCTATCCCAGCATTTGGGGAGCCATTCTCTAGGGTCATTGTTGATTGCGTTGGTCCATTACCCAAGACTAGATCTGGAAATCAGTACTTGTTGACAATCATGTGTGCATCTACCAGATTCCCCGAAGCCATACCTCTACGTAACATCAAGGCAACTGCAATCTCGAAGGCTTTGATAAAGTTCTTCACGTTGTTTGGTCTTCCCAGGGAAATTCAGTCAGACCAAGGTAGCAATTTCACTTCAGGATTGTTTCAGCAGGTTGTGTATGAACTAGGTGCAAATCAGATTCTTTCTAGTGCCTATCATCCAGAAAGTCAGGGTGCCTTAGAGCGGTTTCATTCCACTCTCAAGACAATGATGAGGACTTATTGTTATGACCATGAGAAAGACTGGGATGAAGGGGTTCATTTGCTGTTGTTTGCAGCTAGAGAAGCAGTGCAGGAGTCTACTGGATTCAGTCCATTTGAGCTAGTGTTTGGTCATGAAGTGAGAGGACCTTTGCTATTATTGAGTGAACAATGGCAAGAGGAAGAGCCGCAAATCAGTCTGTTAGACTATGTTAGCAAGTTCAAGGAAAGATTGCGTGCAGCTTGTGACCTTGCCAAAGAGAACTTGAAATCAAGTCAGGGAAAAATGAAAACTTGGTATGATCATAAGGCTAGAAGCCGTGAGTTTAAACCAGGAGAAAAGGTCCTTGTGTTGTTTCCCTTGCAGTCCAATCCATTGCAGGCTAGATTTCATGGTCCTTATGAAATTCTGACAAAACTCAATGATCTCAATTACATTGTGAAAACTCCAGATAGGAGAAAACCAAAACAATTGTGTCATATTAACATGCTAAAGCCTTATCATGACAGAAATGCTAGGGTTGCAGCTGTCACTTCAGATTCTCCAATGGTCGAAACGTGTGAAGATGAGGGGGAGTTTCAAGATGATGAACCAAGAATTAAAGCTGAAGTTCTTTCATGTAAATTGTCAAACACTGAAGTGTTGCAAAATCTTGATGTAAAACTCCAGCACTTAGAACCCTCACAGAGAGATCAGTTTGAAAGGTTGATCAAGAAATATGAGGATTTGTTTCCTGATGTTCCAAAGAGAGTTACTATAGCCTCTCATGATGTAGATGTTGGTGATGCCAAACCAATAAAACAGCATCCATACCGGATGAATCCTGAAAAGAGAAAGATTGCTGAGAAAGAGGTTGAGTACATGTTAAAACATGATATTATCAGACCCTCCAACTCAGATTGGAGTTCACCCTGTGTGCTAGTTCCAAAACCTGATGGAAGTACTAGATTCTGTACAGATTATCGCAAAGTCAATGCTGTAACTAGAACTGATGTGTTTCCAATACCTAGGATTGATGATTGTATTGATAGTGTAGGGCAAGCAAAGTTTCTGACCAAGATTGATTTATTGAAGGGTTATTGGTGTGTGCCTTTAACTGAGAGGGCCAAGAGCATCTCTGCTTTTGCCACACCATCTGGATTGTACCAGTATGAAGTCCTACCCTTTGGCATGAAAAATGCCCCAGCCACGTTCCAAAGGATGATACAGTCTACAATCGCCGGATTGCCACACACGGGTGCATACATCGATGACCTGATCACATGGAGTGACTCCTGGGAAGAACATCTAAAAGATGTAGAGACGTTGTTCCAGCGCCTGACCCAGGCTAACCTGACTGTTAACCTGAACAAGAGTGACTTTGGTTGTGCTACTGTCACCTATCTTGGCTACGTCATAGGCCAGGGTAAGGTGGCACCCATAAATGCTAAAGTCCAAGCCATCATGGACTTTCCAGTTCCTGACAACAAAAAAGCTTTGCGCCGCTTCCTTGGAATGATCGGGTACTACCGCAAGTTCTGCAAGAACTTTGCTGAGATTGCTCTCAGTCTAACTAACCAACTGAAGAAAGGCGTAAAGTTCACCTGGGATGATGCATGCCAGAGAGCCTTCGATCGCCTGAAGCCTCTGCTGTGTCACTTCCCCGTGCTCAAATCTCCTGACTTCAACAAACCGTTCTCCATCGCGGTCGATGCTAGCGACCAAGCTTGTGGATCTGTGCTCCTACAGAGAAGTGACTCTGATGACATTGAGCATCCCGTGGCATACTTCTCCAGGAAGTTCAATCGCCACCAAAGGAACTATTCCACAATAGAGAAGGAACTGTTGGCTCTGGTCCTTTCTTTTCAACACTTTGAGGCTTATGTTTGTACAGGACAAAAGCCAATGATTGTGTACACTGACCACAATCCGTTAATGTTTTTGAGTAAGATGGAAAAACAAGAATCGGAGATTGTTGAATTGGAGTTTGATTTTACAGGAGTTTGACTTGGAGATTAAGCATGTGAAGGGTACAGACAATGTAATTGCTGATTGCTTATCATGTGTTTGAATATTGTATGATATGTATATATTGACAAGTGTTCACTTAACCATTTTGTATTGAAAAGAAAAATTTTGCCTTTATGAGTCAAAATTTTTCCCTTTTGGAATGGAGGTGTAATGTGAATAGAGGCCACTAGATGGCAGTATTTACCTTTTTTTGTTAAGCTCAGACTGGAGTCATGTTTAGACATGTCCTGGACATGTCTGGGGCAAGTCTCAGAAAAAAAAAAAAAAGAGGTCTAAATGTGGGTGGGGTCTGCAAAAGAGTATATAAGGAAAAGAATTGAGACAGTAAAGTAGTCGGAGAAATTGCAAGAAGATGACCAGACCTGCCATTCTGTTCAAGACCTGTGACGTTTCTTTTGTGGATTTCTTTGCCTGTGTTTGAGCATTTTCTTCATCCAGGACATCACCAAGCCACCCCACCAAAAAGGGACTGTAATTATTTCTGTTTTTTCTTATTTATCAATCTTGGTCATTAGTTGTAGGTTGTTATTAGTCTTTGTCTTTGTTAAAAATTAAATGTGTTTTAGTTGTTAAAACTGTGTTTGTCATCCCTTGCTGTTGCTGTTGTGTTCTAACTGTAATAACAAATTGGGGCCATAACAGTATTACTAATTATTATCCAGGAACCTTGTTTCCTTGTTTGTACTTTGTTCTACTTTGCCTTCCTGCATTGTCGAGAAGGCATGATAAACCCAATCCATCTTTGCACCTGAGTACAGTTCCCACTGTTCCCGTTATCTGTGCACTCTCAACTGTTGCATAGAGCAAATCCTCACACTCTCCCCAGTGAACATTATTTCCTGAAAGATTTTCATTTTTACAATTAGCTTATGCATTTGCTTGGTTTGAGACTGACGGTGCTATGGATATATGCTGGCCTCTGGTCAATTTACCACACACGTAACTTCAACAAATCAGCTTATTTCTACCTTCTGTAAGGGGATGAATAATTTTATATCAATTTGAGAAAACTAGCTAATGATTAATACGTGGCTAGATGCAGGCCATTTCGACTTTCAAGATGTTCACTAGGCTGTGAGCTAACACTCTTTCCTCTTAATACAGGTCCCACTACATTGTAACAAAATGTTGTTTAAAGCAAGTCAGTAACTTGGCATGCTGTTGGTTTGACAGATATGGTATGTTGTGGTTTATGCCTTCAAATTTAAAGTTCAAACTAAGATCTTGGAAAATTGTTCAAGAGTTGCGAGTGCTGACAAACAGAATGTGATTGAGAATAAAATGATCTTCATTACTTTGGAAATCCAGTTACTCCCTCACTGGAGATCATTATACTCAAAAACTAAAGCAGATACATGGGCTCGGCCCACTGCCTTATTATTTGGAATTAACCTTGGGACTGGAGACAGAGTTATTTGCTTGTTTATTTTTCAATATTTTGCCTGAAAAGAAGTGCATTGTGTCTTGTCTGTGGTGGCTGAGTTGAATGTACTGCATTCAATGCTTTTTATTTGTATATGCACTCTGTTTTTTGTGTGGTTTGACAAAGGTATTTTCCTTTTGTGTTATGTATTTTATTTGTCAGACTTGACTCAGTTTGGCACCCCTCTTTATTTATAGAAAGAAAGAAAAAAAGTCAAACCTGCTGCAACTCTGCCTCCGCACTTGACTCCTGGTCTGGATCATAACACGTAAGTAAACTGCTCTATCTGTGTGATTCATGCCTAATTGTGCACATGGCTAAAGCAGTCAATGTCTACTTTTCAAAACAAAGTAAAGCACTGCCATGTTTAATTTGCAATTGCTTCTTCAGTGATATTCAGCTAATGTTTACTTCTCTAATAATGTATTCTCTCATGATGGCAGAAACTTATCTGCAAATGAAGATGGAACAAAACTAGGTAATTTTGAGATCGGAAACATTTTCTCAGCGTCAACATTGACCATCTTGTGAACCCTCCAGTCGCTGTTGCCTCAGCTTCTTCCCCCACTTATTCTGATAAGTTCTTGAAATTTTTTATTAACAAGATCACAATCATAAGGTCTAGTATCCTTCCTGTTCCTTCTCTCAATATATTGCGTCCTCGCTTAAACTTGTAGAGTTGTTTCCCACCAGTTGCTTTGTCTGATCTTACAGATATTGTGTCCCTTATGAAACCCTCTTCCAGACCCATAGATATTGTATTCACTTGGCTCTCTAAAGAAGTGATGACTGCTAGCCCGGATCTGCTCTCTGTAGTGAACAGTTTCTCTCCACTGGCTGTATTCCTGGTTATTTTGAGATCGTCTGCATTCAGCCGCTCCTTCAAAAAACACAAATCTCAATCCTGCAATTCTTAATAACTTTAGACCAATATCAAAGCTGCCTTCTACATCTAAAGTCTTGGAAAAAGTGGTGGCAAGGCAACTTTTACAAGTAGTGGAAAACAACAATATTTTTGAGAAATTTCACTATGGCCTCAAACAGCAACGCGGTACAGAAACAGCCCTCCTTAGGATCACAAATAATCTTTCAATGAATGCCAACTCTGGAGACTGCTTCTCATTGGTGCTGCTTGATATTTGTGCACCCTTCAATACAACTGATAATCCAATCATTCTTGATAGGCAAAAAAATTGGGTTGGATATGGGGCCAGAACCCTGACATTAATAGTTGGCATTGAAAACAGAATTCGGAATTGTAAACACGATTTTTGGCATTGAAAATAAAATTTGGCATTGTAAGCAGTGAGACTGCTCGGGGAATACAGCATAAAAAACACACACTGAAAAAATATGAACATGAAGAAGAAATCTGAAGACTGACATTGAAAACTACACGATAATATATTTTTTTTAAATCCAAATAAAATATTGTATGTTTTTATGTCTGTGTTCCAACATTATTCGATGCCAATACTTTTTTTTACCAGTGTCAATACAACTTTTATTACAATGCCAAATTTTATTTTCAATGCTAAAAATCGTTATTGCAATGCCAAATTTTATTTTCAATGCCAACTATTAATGTCAGGGTTCTGGCCCCATAGTTGGACTCTGTGGCACTGTAATGAAATAGCATTCCTCACATCTGCCAAACAGAAAATTTTTGGTTTCTCTTGGTGATTAAGTATCATCGTCTCACAGCTTACTCCAGGTTTAGCGCAAAGCTCCTTACTTGGGCCCATATAGTTTTTTTAAACATTATTACAAGCGAGGGTGTGCTTGACCGTCATTATTGTCATGACGGTGATGTGGCCAGGAAAGAGGCGCTTCCGCCGAGTTCTGTTAATATCGCTGAAGTGACAGTAATACTATAAAACTTAAACTAAACTAATATATATAACTAAAACTTATACTAACGGTTATATTTAAATATAGGCAACAGCTTTCCAGCATTGGCACCAGATCAAACATCTATATTTTGATAGCTGGGGGTGTGTCACTCCAATTTAACATTAGCTCCATTTAATGTGGCCAAGCAGCAAAAGAAACCTGTAACATTAAGGCTGAACAGAGCTATACAACTTCACCCCCACCTTTCGGGGGCTTTCGCTAATCACCTTTTCAGGCTATTATCAGTTTATCTCTGAAATAAAGACGACAGTTTTCACAGATGTGTTGATTTATTAAATGTTCGTTTCAATGTACAAATGCAAACATTGACAAATTAATTAAATCAATAGCCTAGGCAACTAACTAAGGTGGAGTAAGATTTTCAGTGATTAGGTATTTTTCATTTGAGCACAGGCTACCCGTACTGTCTTGCTCATTTGAGAACATTCTTAACGTCTGATTGACCAATCAGATTGCTTGGTCAGATCTACATGTTGTATAATTTTCATTTGAACACAGGCTACCCATGCTGTCTTGCTTATTTGAGAACATACTATACGTCTGATTGACCAATCAAATTGCTTGATCGGACCTACATGTTGTATAATATTCATTTGCGTTGTAATGTGAATATAGGCCACTAGATGGCAGTATTTACCTTTTTTTTGTTAAGCTCAGACTGGAGTCATGTTTAGACATGTCCTGGACATGTCTGGGGCAAGTCTCAGAAAATTAAAAAAAAGAGGTCTAAATGTGGGTGGGGTCTGCAAAAGAGTATATAAGGAAAAGAACTGAGACAGTAAAGTAGTAGGAGAAATTGCAAGAAGAAGGATACGTGTGACCAGACCTGTCATTTCTGTTCAAGACCTGTTAAGTTTTCTTTTGTGGATTTTTTTCACCCAGGACATCACCAAGCCACCCCAAAAAAAAAGGACTGTACATAATTCTTCTTGTTTTTGTTATAATTCAATCTTGGTCTTTAGGTTAGTTAGTTGTTATTGTCTTTGTTTAATTAAATGTGTTTGAGTTTTTAAAAACTGTGTGTCATCCCTTGCTGTTGCTGTTGTTTTAAATGTAATAACAAATTGGGGGCTCAAGGTCCGGGATTGACCATTTTGTGAGTCATTTATTAAAAATCTAACATTTCAAATTGTAAAATTGATTTTTTTAATTGAATACATATATATTGACAACAGCAATGGATGATTTCTTGGCATCACCAACCGTAAGGGTGTTGAAGTCTTTTAAAAAGACAGAACTGCGAGAAATTTGCAGACATTTAGAGCTGACAGAGGTAAAACCAGCCATGCGAAAAGCAAGACTGGCTAGAGAGATAGTTGAATATGTGTTTGCACCCGGAGATCTGGAGCAGTTTCCAGTGGAAAATCCAAATATGGAAATGGAACTTAAATTAAAAATGCTAGAGATTGAAATGGAGGAAAAAGAGAAACAAAGAGAATTTGAGAGGGAAGAAAAAGAAAAACAAAGAGAATTTGAGTTAGAAAAATTTGCAAGACAGAGAGATTTTGAATTAGAGAAATTCGATAGAGAAGAAAGACTCCAAATGGAGCAACTAAAAATAAAAATTCAAACTGAAAATAAATTTCGGGCTAGCCAGGAGGTAAAACTGGTGCCTCCATTTTCGGAAAAGGATGTTGACAACTATTTCCAGTGTTTTGAAAAGGTAGCAAAGAGTTGCCAGTGGCCAAAGGAACACTGGCCTCTGATGTTGCAAACTGTCCTCAAGGGTAAAGCTCAACAAGCCTATTCGGCTTTGT
The DNA here is from genome assembly GCA_029721435.1 of Gymnothorax reevesii. Taxonomy (NCBI): domain Eukaryota; kingdom Metazoa; phylum Chordata; class Actinopteri; order Anguilliformes; family Muraenidae; genus Gymnothorax; species Gymnothorax reevesii. Next base: position 37,157,145 of record CM056579.1, on the reverse strand, counting down.
CTGCAGATGATTCCTCTGATTATGAGGTTGTCAAGAAGGTTATTTTGAGAGCTTATGAGTTGGTTCCAGAGGCTTACCGACAGAAATTCAGAGGTCTGAAGAAATCTGAAAATCAGACTTATGTTGAATTTGCTAATGAAAAGCAGGTTTGCTTTGAGCGCTGGTGTACTTCTATGGAGGTCAAGGATGATTTCAACTCACTAAAAGAGATGGTGTTAGTTGAAGAATTCAAGAACTGTGTTAAAGATGATGTTAAGACCTACCTTAATGAGAGGCAAGCGCTGAATTTGCAATTGGCTGCCAAATTTGCAGATGAATATGTTCTCACACATAAGTCCAAATTTCAGTGTAGCAGTAATAATAGATGGTCCCAATTTCAGAAAAAGGGTTATGGTGATACCCAAGATTCCTCACCCAAAGACAAAGACAAATCTGGTGATGGTGCTCAGAAATCCAGTAACAGGTCTGATCAAAGTGTGAAAGCTGACAGTGACAAAAGTGGTCTAGTTTGCAGTTATTGCAAGAAATCTGGTCATGTTACAACTAACTGTTGGTTCCTTAAAGCTAAGAAAGAAAAAGAAAAGGATAGCAAACCAAATGCCTTTGTGAAAACAAGGTTAGAAACCCCTGTAGTAGATAACCAATCTGCTAAATTGCCTGCTTCGTGTGGGGCTAAAAAGCCTGATACAGTTGACTTCGTGAGGGAGGAATTTCTTCCATTTGTGTCAGAGGGATTTGTGGCTCTGAATGAGCATACTACTCCTGTCCCCATATATATCCTAAGGGATACCGGAGCTTCTCAGTCACTTTTGTTGATGGACTCCTTGGAGTTACGTGATGAGACCGCTTCAGGGGATTTCATACTTGTACAAGGTATTGAAGGGAGGACTGTTTCTGTACCCCTGCGCTCTATATTCTTGAAGTCAGATTTAGTTACAGGACAGGTAAAGGTGGGACTTATGTCAAGTCTACCTATAAAGGGTGTTTCTCTGTTGCTAGGCAATGACCTGGCTGGGGGCAAAGTAGTTCCCCCTGTACATCTTACTTCACAGCCGAGCACTGAAGATGGGGATGAGGATCCATCTCTGTATCCTTCTTGCGCAGTGACTCGTGCTATGGCCAAGAAGGCTAAAGAAGAAGATGATGTGGTGCCGTCCAGTACATTGAATAGTCAGGACTCAGGTGGTTCGCCTCATGACTCTGATTGGCCTACTATGGTTTCTCCGTTTGAGGACTTATCAGATACTTTTATCAGTTCTCTATTCAGCCAGCCGGATGGGTCTGGTGATTCTGATGTGTCTGGAGACTTGTCTCTGTCCAGAAAGCGGTTGATTGAGGAGCAAACTAATGATCCTGAAATTTGTGTACTACAGAGGAGAGCCCTTCCTGATAAAGAAATAGACGCAGTTCCAGTTGGGTATTATCTCAAGGATGGTGTGTTGATGCGGAAGTGCCGCCCCCATGATATCCCTGCCAATGCAGATTGGGCAGTGGTCAGGCAAATTGTTGTTCCGAAGGTCTATAGGAATGAGATCTTAACAATGGCTCATAGTTTACCTTTAGGAGGTCATCTTGGTGTTAACAAGACTGTTGATAAGGTCATGAAACACTTCTTTTGGCCTGGACTTCGGAAAGACGTTTCCAACTTTTGCAAAACCTGTCACACTTGTCAGGTAGTTGGAAAACACCAGTTAGACCCACCTGTAACTCCATTGCAGCCTATCCCAGCATTTGGGGAGCCATTCTCCAGGGTCATTGTTGATTGCGTTGGTCCATTACCCAAGACTAGATTTGGAAATCAGTACTTGTTGACAATCATGTGTGCATCTACCAGATTCCCCGAAGCCATACCTCTACGTAACATCAAGGCAACTGCAATCTCGAAGGCTTTGATAAAGTTCTTCACGTTGTTTGGCCTTCCCAGGGAAATTCAGTCAGACCAAGGTAGCAATTTCACTTCAGGATTGTTTCAGCAGGTTGTGTATGAACTAGGTGCAAAGCAGATTCTTTCTAGTGCCTATCATCCAGAAAGTCAGGGTGCCTTAGAGCGGTTTCATTCCACTCTCAAGACAATGATGAGGACTTATTGTTATGACCATGAGAAAGACTGGGATGAAGGGGTTCATTTGCTGTTGTTTGCAGCTAGAGAAGCAGTGCAGGAGTCTACTGGATTCAGTCCATTTGAGCTAGTGTTTGGTCATGAAGTGAGAGGACCTTTGCTATTATTGAGTGAACAATGGCAAGAGAAAGAGCCGTATATCAGTCTGTTAGACTATGTTAGCAAGTTCAAGGAAAGATTGCGTGCAGCTTGTGACCTTGCCAAAGAGAACTTGAAATCAAGTCAGGGAAAAATGAAAACTTGGTATGATCATAAGGCTAGAAGCCGTGAGTTTAAACCAGGAGAAAAGGTCCTTGTGTTGTTTCCCTTGCAGTCCAATCCATTGCAGGCTAGATTTCATGGTCCTTATGAAATTCTGACAAAACTCAATGATCTCAATTACATTGTGAAGACTCCAGATAGGAGAAAACCAAAACAATTGTGTCATATTAACATGCTAAAGCCTTATCATGACAGAAATGCTAGGGTTGCAGCTGTCACTTCAGATTCTCCAATGGTCGAAACGTGTGAAGATGAGGGGGAGTTTCAAGATGATGAACCTAGAATTAAAGCTGAAGTTCTTTCATGTAAATTGTCAAACACTGAAGTGTTGCAAAATCTTGATGTAAAACTCCAGCACTTAGAACCCTCACAGAGAGATCAGTTTGAAAGGTTGATCAAGAAATATGAGGATTTGTTTCCTGATGTTCCAAAGAGAGTTACTATAGCCTCTCATGATGTAGATGTTGGTGATGCCAAACCAATAAAACAGCATCCATACCGGATGAATCCTGAAAAGAGAAAGATTGCTGAGAAAGAGGTTGAGTACATGTTAGAACATGATATTATCAGACCCTCCAACTCAGATTGGAGTTCACCCTGTGTGCTAGTTCCAAAACCTGATGGAAGTACTAGATTCTGTACAGATTATCGCAAAGTCAATGCTGTAACTAGAACTGATGTGTTTCCAATACCTAGGATTGATGATTGTATCGATAGAGTAGGGAAAGCAAAGTTTCTGACCAAGATTGATTTATTGAAGGGTTATTGGTGTGTGCCTTTAACTGAGAGGGCCAAGAGCATCTCTGCTTTTGCCACACCATCTGGATTGTACCAGTATGAAGTCCTACCCTTTGGCATGAAAAATGCCCCAGCCACGTTCCAAAGGATGATACAGTCTACAATCGCCGGATTGCCACACACGGGTGCGTACATCGATGACCTTATCACATGGAGTGACTCCTGGGAAGAACATCTAAAAGATGTAGAGACGTTGTTCCAGCGCCTGACCCAGGCTAACCTGACTGTTAACCTGAGCAAGAGTGACTTTGGTTGTGCTACTGTCACCTATCTTGGCTTCGTCATAGGCCAGGGTAAGGTGGCACCCATAAATGCTAAAGTCCAAGCCATCATGGACTTTCCAGTTCCTCACAACAAAAAAGCTTTGCGCCGCTTCCTTGGAATGATCGGGTACTACCGCAAGTTCTGCAAGAACTTTGCTGAGATTGCTCTCAGTCTAACTAACCAACTGAAGAAAGGCGTAAAGTTCACCTGGGATGATGCATGCCAGAGAGCCTTCGATCGCCTGAAGTCTCTGCTGTGTCACTTCCCCGTGCTCAAATCTCCTGACTTCAACGAACCGTTCTCCATCGTGGTCGATGCTAGCGACCAAGCTTGTGGATCTGTGCTCCTACAGAGAAGTGACTCTGATGACATTGAGCATCCCGTGGCATACTTCTCCAGGAAGTTCAATCGCCACCAAAGGAACTATTCCACAATAGAGAAGGAACTGTTGGCTCTGGTCCTTTCATTACAACACTTTGAGGTTTATGTTTGTACAGGACAAAAGCCAATGATTGTGTACACTGACCACAATCCGTTAATGTTTTTGAGTAAGATGAAAAACAAGAATCGGAGATTGTTGAATTGGAGTTTGATTTTACAGGAGTTTGACTTGGAAATTAAGCATGTGAAGGGTACAGACAATGTAATTGCTGATTGCTTATCCCGTGTTTGAATGTGTATATGTATATCATGTGTTTGAATATTGTATGATATGTATATATAGACAAGTGTTCACGTAACCATTTTGTATTGAAAAGAAAAATTTTGCCTTTATGAGTCAAAATTTTTCCCTTTTGGAATGGAGGTGTAATGTGAATATAGGCCACTAGATGGCAGTATTTACCTTTTTTTTGTTAAGCTCAGACTGGAGTCATGTTTAGACATGTCCTGGACATGTCTGGGGCAAGTCTCAGAAAATTAAAAAAAAGAGGTCTAAATGTGGGTGGGGTCTGCAAAAGAGTATATAAGGAAAAGAATTGAGACAGTAAAGTAGTAGGAGAAATTGCAAGAAGAAGGATACGTGTGACCAGACCTGTCATTTCTGTTCAAGACCTGTTAAGTTTTCTTTTGTGGATTTTTCTCACCCAGGACATCACCAAGCCACCCCACAAAAAGGACTGTAAATAATTCTTTTTGTTTTTGTTATAATTCAATCTTGGTCTTTAGGTTAGTTAGTTGTTATTGTCTTTGTTTAATTAAATGTGTTTGAGTTTTTAAAAACTGTGTGTCATCCCTTGCTGTTGCTGTTGTTTTAAATGTAATAACAAATTGGGGCCATAACAGCGTCCTCTGAGTTTTATTATGTATTGGTATAATACAAATTTTCATTGTTATGCTGACAATACACAGTTATATCTCTCAGTGAAATCAACTGATTTCAGAAATGTGTTTTGCATTAGTGTTTCGTCAATGTTCAAAATTGGTTGGCAAATAATTTTCATTTAGATAGAATTTAATCATCTCTAGGACCTCTTGCATTAAATGTTAGGCCCTATGCTCAAAATCTTGGTGCTTTTTTTTTTTATTAATCCGAACTCAGATTTGAGCTATGCGTTAAGAGACTTGTACAATAGTGGTACTTGCACTCCGAAACACAGGTTAGATGATTGTAACTTAGATTTCTTATTCAGAGAGGTAAATGCTATGGCCCAGCTACAAGCAGTCCAAAATTTAGCCAGAAGATTGTGCACCAAAACAAATAAAAGAGCCCATATTACTCCAATTTTTGGATCTTTGCACTGGCTGCCCATTCAATTTACTGATTTAAAAATTTTATGACCACCTACAAAGCCCTTCATGGTATACTGCTAGAATACATCAGTGAGCTTTTAATTCCTTATAGACCTAATAGATTGCTCCAGTCCTCAAAGCAAGAATTACTGCCTTTTCCAGAGTTTCAGTTAAAAACAGAGTGACCTACCTTGTTCAGTTGAAGCTGCAAGACATTGGAATGGCCTCCAAATTAATATTAGGAATGCTGAATCTTAATTCTCCCTTAAATTTCCTTTGAAGACTCACTTTTATTGGCTGGCATTTAGGGACTAAATTCTTCCATTGTACTACTGCTTTTTCTTGTCTTATTTTGTGTACGCCTGATTTTAAAATCCTAATTATTCCTATTTGATATTTAATTTCCTGACCTTTTCCTACCATGTGCTATTGCTTTTTATATACATTAATATTTTTTACCTGTTTTTGAAGGACTTTGCCCTGTGTTGCTTGAAAGGAGACATATAAGTAAAATTTATTAATATTTATTATTATTAACACTATTCTGTTATAATACTCCATGGGAAATACCAGTACTATTACTATTGCATACTATAAGAGTGTAACGTTCAGCAATGAAAGACCTAGGCGCAGATCCGTAATAAGCCGCTGGGGTACTTTGATAATGATTTTAGCCACAAATGGCGCAAACAGAAAATAACTTAAACAGGCCATGGGCAGAAGCATGGTCTGTAACAGTAAGGTGAGGCGCATACTGGATCAATGGGAAGGGTCACACTTTTGATGAGGTATCGCTCATAAAAGCTTTATACAGTATGTACTGTAAAGGGTGACATAACACATCCTTATTCAGCATGTGGAGCCAGATGTGACAATGATTATGTCACTGAGCTGACAGTGTCACCCTCTATTGCATTTAGCCACTAGCTAAGTGACATTGTCAGTTATATCACATCTGGCATCATATGCTTGAATAAGGATGTGTCAAAAAGCCCTTTACAAAGCATGGCATTTGGTTATGTATGATTTATGAAGTCATTATGTCTCATTTATGAAGGCATTATACATGCCGCATAATGCTTCTATGTGCAATGCTTCTTCTAAAGTGTGACCATGGGAAGAAGCTGTAGTCAGAAACAGGTCCAAGATCAGTACCAGGATGGCAGTCTGGGGGTATAGGGCAAGATGGGCAGTGCCCACTCTCAAACTGCAAGGCTTGGAGGAATCAGCCGAGTTGCCATACTTGAGCTGGGCAGCGCAGGGAGAAATCCCTAATAAAATGGTTCCTAAGTTCTCTTCGTTATTGAAGCTGGAGGGCACAGTGCTGTAGGCAGAACTGGCTTAACTGGCTTAACAAAGAGAAAAATTCAGCGAGGAAGGAACATGGAACGTAAATACATGTGAAAACAAATAACAACAGGAAACACGTCAGAGTAGGAGCACAAAGGCAGAGGCACCAGCGTAATCGGAGGCTTGACTCTTTATACTGACTCAAATTTTACTCGCTCAAAAGAGTTGCGTATTTGAGTCACTGGTGTCACTGGAGTCAGTCACCCAGAGACCGAGGAATCTCGATAGACTGTTTGGGAATTTCTCACCAGCTCCAGTGGCCATACAGTATGCGCACCAAAAAATGACACATGCTAAGCTGACTCCTCTAATTCAAATAAGAAAAAAAATTTAATTGTGTGGCTCTTCTGAAATCTCCAAATGCGATCCAGCTGGGGGCTCGCTCAGAAGATGCACTCGAACTGTTTCAGGGCTACTTTCTCGTGCATTAGCAAATCAGCAAGTATGAGTCAGAGCGGCTCAGCTCGGGTTCACAGCCCGTTATCAAGTCATCTAGTCTCTCAATGAGTTCCATCCACTCCCAGTCTGCACTGATTCATACGATAAGGTCACCGATTTGCTGCAGGAAAATTATCCAAATCATTGAGATGAAAGACTGAAAGTTCTTAAAGGCAAAACATATATTTCTTCATGCAAACACTGCCGCACAAAATAGCAAGGAAAATGGAGCACAATCGAAGAATAATAATAGGCCTCCCCTTACCACTCTAGCGGCCCGCCCACGGGCCCGTCAGGGAAGTTAAAAACAAGAACAGATTTCTATTTTCCTTGAGTACGTCCTTTATAGGCATTTTTTAAAAAATGTTACCGGAGTGGTAAGGCAACTAAGGCATGGGAAATTAATGCAAATATATGATAGTGAAAAACTTACAAGCAAGGAGAGCTAGTGAGTGACTGATACGCGTAGTTCGAGTTACACCTTCAGCTCCATGCTGTGACAGCACATAGTTAAAATGAACGCCAAAGTTAGTGCTTTTCTCGCAGGCCTCAGTTATACGTTGCACAATAGTGACACATTGTTCGGCCTAGCTGTCGCAGTTTACAGTCATGCCAAGTAGTGGCAGCTACGAGGGACAGCATGTGTGATGCATGTCCAGTAAAAATTAGGAGCCAGTAACTAAAATCGTTGATGAAAGAAAGCAAAATGTGTTGACAGACGCACGCACGCACACATGGATGGAGCCCGATACCACAGCTCCCGCACTGCGAGCGGCGAGAGCTAATAATTAGGGTTCCATACAGCGGAGCTGTGGGAAACTTATTGTTTTTGCTAGGGTTGTTCTTCTTTTTATAATTCTTGTTTCCACTGTTTTGACCTAAATCCGAGTGGGTGGCAAAAACTGCAAGTGTTTGTCCCTTTTAACTTGGCATATTATTACATTGGCTAAAGACGATCTCCGACGACCAGTACAACTCTAGGTGGCCCTATGAAGAATGCGTTTGTGTTAGGACTCAGATCTCAGACACTGCATGGTCTTTTTGAAAAATTATTTTTTCCTCTGATTCCTTGGAGTCTCAGGCATCTAATGGGCATAGCCATGTCCATTTCCATTATGAAAGTCTTCCCGCCATTCTGCAAAACATTTCAAAGTCAATGCGTTCTATACCATTTGTCCGATTGTCATGAAATTTGGCACAAATCATTGTCAAAGGACGCCGATTAAATTAATTTATCCCTAACACGTCACAGATTTTTCATTCCGACGTTGCGGTCCAATTAATTTTGCTGGAAGGTGCACATAGTTACTCTTATGCCTGTCTTACTAGATATCATGATCCAAACTTCATGAAACTTGAGGGTCATGATACTAAGTTGCTTTGCTGGAGCCATGCCCATTTTCGTGGCGCTACACAAAAAGGGGGCGCTATAAACGCCATATGGTTATATCTTAGGATCCGCTCGGGCTAATGACCTAAAATTTGATATGGTGATGTAGGACACTACTGGAATGTATGTCCTAAAGATTGGTGAGCGTGGCTAAAAAACAGCAAGGAAAAAAAAAATTGGAAAATGTCTACCGTATATGAACATTATATGACCCCGGGGGTTTATTTCACAAAATCGACTTGGACCCCAGGCGTTTATAAGAACCAGGCAGGTATTTGCAACAGGCCATTATTCATTTTTGCACCGACCTGCACCAAGCCAGTTCAGCCCAGGAGACACAGCTAACTGTGTGGAAATCGCAATCACGCCATTTTCCCAGGCAACTGGGTAGACAAGAGAAGCAGGGCGGGGACACCCTTGTTGCGCATCAAGGCCGACTGACGAACGGGCATACTATGGTTGCTCGCTGGGTAAAATCTTTTTACACTGACCCTGAGTGCGTGAGTTTTGCGAAAATGCCACCGTGGGACCTTGCTTTCTGGGATGGAACCCGCTCATCGCCACTTGCAGCTATATTTATTGTTACTATTATTTCGTCAAAGTTTTGTGTAAGAGGAAGTCAATTACCTTCTTAGTTGGTATGATGACAAAATGAAGTGGTCACCCTATTTGATGGTACGGGGACAAAATGAAAGGTTTTGATGAATGAAAGCCACAAAAACAAATTTTAACATTATCTAAGGAATTTCCCATGATTTAATGACAGTTTTCCCCAGACTTTCAGACTGACAGAGGTTATATGAACTGCTAACTGTGATAATGGGTCTTTTAAGGAGGCTGAGCAGTTCGGAAAATTGATTACTGCTGCTCTGCCAGAGCTTTTACTGGAAGTAAGGCAGACACTGTATGATGTCTGCACAGTCTCATCTGCACTCCTGCGGATTCCCCTGCTTCGTGTGTGAAAATACTGCCATCACCATGCTGGAAGTTTCCCTTCATCTGTGGCTTTATTATCTATTTTCTCTAAATTAATATGCACTGTGGATATAGCCTTTTGTCATAGTGCAGAACTCAGGAACCAAACGCAGATTGAAGAGTAAACCCCATAGGGCACGTCTAATACATATTAAAGACCGAAAATAACCAAGGTGCAGGCAGAAGAATAGGTTAAAAACTGTCTGAGGTCAGGCAGTGATGATAACAGTGTAAAGACACAGTCTTCACTCAATTTAAAATGGTGGTTTACAGCACTAAAGAGTGAATTTACTGAATTTTGAAAATATTGCCCCAAAGTATTGATTATGTATATGTCAAATTGCATAAAATGTTTTCATTCTTTTTTTTTCCTAGGGAAGGAGACCCCTCCCATGGCCCCCACGCCATAAACCCAGATAGTGTGGTGCACTCAGTTGTTTTGTGGTAACTGATGACCTCAAAAACATTATGTCAGCCAATTTAGTTATCTTGTGTTCACAGCACTTAAAAACATGGTAAGAATAACTTTTATCTTTTGGTCTTTAGGTTCTGTCAACTCAATGCAATTGAGTTGGCTTACATTTTTTTTTTTGAGGTAATAGGATTCTCAAAATATTTGAGTTTGCCACACTATCTGGGTTTCGGTGCACCCTAATTGTCCGTCCCCTCAGAAATTTGGCTTGCATGATGCTACGGCAAAGATCGATGCCTCAGACCTGCATGACTTCCCCCCCAGCACTGACACATGGGGCTTCTCCAATGAGAATATACCCGGTGTGGTTTCCTTTTGCGTGCCAGTTCACAAATCGAATAATCAACTGCCATGTAGCGAGCCAATACATCTCAACCATAGCGAGTTCCCCACTCCAGTTTGGTTTGCTTGTTTGTTTTTTTAATGGATTGAGTTCACACCCACTCATGGTACATATGACATCATTATTCCCATTTGGCATCTGTTTCTGACTGGGAACCAATGTTTAGATTCTTAACTAACTTATTTTTAGTTGAAATGTCCAAAATAATTGTTTGATAATAGGAACCACACTGGTTCTCTGTTGCTTGACAGCCCCCTCCACTTAACCCCTCCGCGCAGAATACAAATATTGCCAATTTTTTCCTGTCATGGATGAGCGTATTTAAGGCTTTATAACTCAGTACTTGTGTCACAGAGACTTTGGAAAATTATTCTAGTGAAGCAAGACTTTTGGAAATTCAATTTCAGAATTGTTTACGAATTAAATTTTGGAATTTACTGGCACCGGCGTCTATTAATCAGCAGGAAAGGGTTATGCTCCTATCTAACAATTCACCCTACAGAGTTACTGTTGCAAAGCAATTCCATGTTGCATCAGTTCAAAATGTGCTTAGTGCTGAAAGAGAATAATTTTTCAAGGTTGCAGGACAGTAGCGTTAGATTATTTGAAATTCGTATGAACAATGAAATAAATGAAGGTGCCCGGAGAAGATCAGACTGAAAGTCAGAATACAGATTTGCAATGATAACCAATGATTTTCTATCTCCTTTTTTTCACATCAGAGGCCATATGGTGCATATTTGGGTAGTGTTATCATATTCCTTCCCTGGTTCTGAATTATGTTTCTGAAGTGGTTATTTGTTTCAAATTTGATATTAAGAGCAAAACACAACCCTTATCAAAATGACATTGTTTTGTTCCTTGTGGTACATCCCCTTATCTATTCATTCTAGTCTCCCTGTCTTTTGCTGAAAACCAGTCTCCCCAGAGAGGACAGCTCTGTATTCTTACACAGGGTATAATCTATCGACATGTCTCCGGGCTCTGTTTTCTGGAAACTTAGGTATCCAGAACTTTGTTCGACCGTTTGTTTAAGTTTGAACTGCGAAGTACCTCGGCAAAATCTTTGAACACATCAAATTACCTCATTGATGAAAAACTGTTGTGTTGCCATTGGACTCTATTTCTATAATAACCTTTATCACCATCATCTTGATTGTATAGCTGATGTTAACATTTACTTATCTCCTTGACTAGCATCACTCTCATATATCTTCCTACAACGTATTTTGATGTGCATAAAATGGAGATTTACTGGCTATTGATGCAATATCTGTTCTGTTGACTACGTTATGTAGAAATAATAAGACTAGAATGAGCATTCTTAATCCTTTAGGAGTTTCCAAAGTTCAGGTCCAATTTCTGTTAATAAGAGTTTGATCTAGCCCTTCGATGGCTTGAGTGGCTGTCTAGTGTGTGTTCGGCCATTTGGCAGGGATAAGCGCTGACCACTCCGCAATCCTTGAGAGGAAGAAGTAAAGACCCTGCTGGCACAAAAAATATTTACTTTGAGTAAGACGGGTCTGAATCTTTAATATATCCATAAAATCTGCCAATTGAACACCCTAGTGCTAAAAATACTTAAGTCACAAAATGTCCATTTTGAGCAAATTGAGATAATTAACTCAGGTAATTCTTGAAGACATTTCCCCAAGCTTACCTCCTGGTATGTGAAAACGAGACTTAAGTACTTTTAGCACTGGGTTCTTCAACTGCAATTAATATAAACACTACATTTCACCAGGGCTGCATGAAAAAGCAAGTATCCCTTAAAACACCTTTCCCAAGTTTTATTATTGTAAAAAGCTATGACCTTTGTCGCATCTTTTTGTTCCGTCAAAAGATTTTTCTCACTTCAAGACACTCCTCTGAAATTCCCTGTTTATACTGTAGAACATAATTGCTATAATGTGCTGCAATTATTAGCAAACTGAATGCCTTGGGGAAATGATAGGTTCATAATTCTTGTCATGCAATGTTTACTTGAATGCAATGCTTCCCGTCCTCGCTCCCAAGCAGAGGCGAGACATTTCTTTTTATTCAGCACTGTATTAAATGAAATCGACTCCTATTGTGAATATTATTTCTATCCTATGTTCTGTGCGCCAGTTTTTCAGGGAAAACAAACAAGGATTTGTTGCAGATGCACCTGTGGTCTGTCGCTGCAGTGGAAACGTGGCTCACATCCTGATGATAATAAGTGCCAGGGCTGTTAAATTATCTGGAGCAAAACTCTGTTTGGGAATAAATGGCTATGAAGCAAAAGAGCACAGGCTCTGACCCTCCTGCAGGATATACAGCTGGGTATAGCTTAGCCAGTTCTCCCACACTGCTTGTGACTCCCATCCCCTGAGTGCTCTAAGGATTTCACTGTACCAGAATATTACTATTAATTACCATCTTTTTTTCAAACAGCCAGCCCTCTTCAGTGATTTCCCCATCTCCTGTTTTCCATGTAGGGTCCAGAGCATTAATTGTTGTAGGGATGATAAATAAGATCAATTTGTAACATAGCCACCATATTTGTTTCCTCTGGTATCAATAAATATGAACAGTAAAATGGACTTAAGGATCTTTATTGGTGCTACAGTATGTTTGCTATGTGTTTTCAAAAAGCAAAGGGAAAGGCTAAGGTTGCCTATAGCTGTTCATATGGTTCTATAGGCAGTCCCTGTTGAAATATTTAAAATTGATCACTGGGGAAAAATGAGCCCCATAAGCTGCAATATAAGGCATATGCAGGCACTGTCATAGCTAAATATAACTGCCAAGCTTCCCCTGTGATGAGTAACTCCTTATGAAAAGCACCATGTGCACAGCTCTCTGAGCGATCTGCCAAATAGCGATAGCTGCAGGCTCACTAAAGATCGCCTGTCTTCAGAATAGATTAATGAGACCAGGGGACCGTCTCGATATAAACGCATGATCATATCCTCACACAATCGTGGTAAGTGTGACACAGGAGGTCTGGTTAGTTGGATTAGGTGAGGTCGAGTTCATCTATTAGTTTGACATTGTATGCATTTTAGCAAAACATTATTCAGCAAGCTTTTCCAAATTAATTCACTATGAAAGCCATAAATGGGAGTCCTGTGGTATGAAAACTTGCTAAAATATACATCATGCATAACTTTGCTGGAGCTGTTGACTACAGGCCAAAATATGAATACGCTGTATTTGTGAGGTTTTAAGAAAGGGACCACAAGCGAGAACCAGTAAAATGCAAAAAGGAGGCTTTATTTCTGAAGGGGGAAAACCCCAACAGAGCAGGCAACAGTACAGAGTCCAGAATCCAAAATCAGAATCCAATGGGCAAAATCCAAAATCGTAACCAGGGCACCAATCACAAAAGTCGGACAAAAAGGGTTTAGCAAACAAGAAGGTGGCGAGGTACAAGGAGTAGGCAAAAATCCAAAATCAGGGACAGTCCAGTCAGAAAGATAATCACGATGAGAACAGGGCGAATTGAACGTGGCACAAGTTAGCAAGAGAAAATGATCTGACAAGGCAGTGCTGTGAAGAGGCACCTAATATACATTTCAGGGAAGTCAATTGATAACAGAACACCGGTGCAAGCAGTCAGAATGATTACAAGGGAGCAATACATTAGGGAAAACCTGAGCTCATGAAATTGGCAGAAGCCAAAACGCGGACAGACAATTACACAGCTCCAGTCAAGGAGTTCTCCCATGCATAGATACTAAGAGAAAGGAAAGCATAAGCAGGTGTGGAGACTCCACTGAAATGCAGCAGTGAAGATAGGGAGAGACAAAAGGCGGAGACTAGAATAGGGCGAGTGCTGAGAGCTGGTTAATCAATTATTAAGTGCAGCTATACAATCCCGAGTGCTCGTTAGTAAGTTAGTCTTATATACAATGTTAGTCTTGGTTAGTAAATTAACAAAAACAACAAACTGTTAGTATGTGTTAGTAATATAGAAAAAGCAAGGAGAAGGAAGTAAACGAGATCGGAAAGGAAGATCGAACCCAGAAACCATTAAATCACCCGAAGGAGTGGCATGCATTACTGGAGCTGTGAGCAAAGACAAGACCAAAGACCAGACAGGGGGAGACAAAGTGCATTGCATGGATGAATCAAAACATGGACCGGGATAAAACTATGGCAATAAGTAAAACATGGCAAACCAAAACTAAAACAATGCATGAACGAAGAAGCAACCAAAACACAATACACATTTCTATAGAATAGTCAGACATGGCAAGGATCAAAATACACATATGTCAGAACAAAGACATGGCAAGGCAGAACCAGAATCACAACAGTATTTTTCAGAATTTGGTTGGTTTTTGTTATCTTAAAGTTCATTTTGACCGACAAAAGCACACAAAATGCCAAAGGGACACATGTAGTTTGCTAACAACTGCATGTCTTGAAATTCAATTTTCAAAACATATTGCTCCTTAGCCTGGATTACAGCCCCACAGACAAGGGGTGTTTTTCCAGAGAAAATGTTGGAGAGCTCATTGACGTAAAGGGCATCATTAATAATGCTATTCCCTTTGGACAGAGACTGTTTGGTCAGAACTTTGTGCTCCTGCAGGACAATGACCCTTAGCACTCCTCCAAGCTGGGCCAAGGATATCTTGACTAAAAGGAAGAAGCGGGAGTGCTTCAGAAGATGGTGTGGCCCCCACAGTCACCAGATTTGTCACCCTTTGAGTGGCTGTGGGATGACCTTGAGCAGGCAGGCAGAGAAATGCGCTCATCAAGTTCACGAGGGCTAATGAAGGAACTCTCGAAAGGCTGGAATGAGTTACCAGATAGTTCTCTCCTTAAACAGCTAAAAAGAATTCCCTGGACTGGGATCCTCAAATTTTGACATCGAATGCAAATCCAGCCCAGGTTTTTAAAGAAATATTTTAATCCTGGGTAAGTAAATGAACACTTAATTCCTCTGATTGGCCAGGCTGCCTTTACATCTGACTGATAGGTAAAGAGAGGGTGGAAAACCAGCAGTTCCCAGACCTCGAGGACCACAATTTGATATGTCAGGCTGTAATGAAGACTAAGGGAGGGTGCATCGTAGAGAGTCGACTTTGAATACGTATATCTCTTAGCAAATAATTTGGCACATTTCTGGTTAAAATATGTGCTTCTATGTTATTCTGTTTTTTGTTGTTGCTTAAAATATACTTTAAGTTAAGAAGAACCAGCAATTTCTGAAAAACACAGGGTGTTCGTAATATTTTGGCTGGTATTGTATATTTCATACCATTTCATACCAGAAATTACTGTATATTGTGAACATGTCCAGAATCACTTAATTCTAGTTGTATAATAAACACTAAAAACACACGATATACCTTCCAGGGAAACACCCTCAGGAATATAATGCACACTGTACACTCATTCCATGGTAATACAAAATATAGACCACTTCAAAGGAATCTTCCACCATTTGAGTGGTACACTGTACATTTTCAGCTTTTTCAGAGTGCACATTTCACATTATGAACAACTTCAGATATTCATTGCGACAAGCACGCGAGGAGATGAAATAGGATTTGGTTTCAGGGGCAGAAAATGAAGAAGAAAGCCTGTTTTTTTTGGGTCTCCAGCTCTCCCTCACTAAGTTTGTGATGGATGATGTTCAGGTTTACCGAGATCGGAATTCCCTGCTTTGCATACAGGTGGAGAGATGGTGTTTCATCTTAGTTTCACTGAGTTAAAGCAAAATGAATCTGGGGAGCACTCAAAAAGCTGAAGCGAAGACCTTGGAATATAGGCAAAATTAATTAAGACAGAGAAAGAAAGAATTTTGGATTTGGACTGTATCTAAATCATGATTAATTCTAAGCTTGTGGTCCAGTAAGTGATTACGCTAGTCAAAGCATTTTTAAGTCGAGATCAAAATGATTCTGCATACACTATCGACCTATTCAGTTTTTAAAGATGGATAATTCCTGTGGGGTAAAATATTTTCATTTCACCATTTTATTAGCACATATATTTTCATGTGTTTTGGACTTATCATATCAGACCACGGCTTCATTCCTTCGCATCTGTTCCACAGCACGCCTGTGGGGTGGTGTTAATTTGTAGACCCATTTTTGTTATCTACTGAAGCTTCTAATTCAAATTTAAGGTGTAGAGGAAACTCTTTTTGATCAGGACTAATGGTTATGATACAGAGTCTCTGAACCACAAAAAATAACCTTGATTCTTTCACCCCCACCCTCCAGCTCCATGAAATAAAACAGGACTCAGCAAAATACTTCATTAAAAAAGAAGAGCTCTAAAGATCTATGTTACTCTGTCTCTAAGGTGTTTACAGGGGGCAAACTGACTCATACACGGTGGATAGATGGAATATGGAGGATAAATGAACGAGAAGATACACACCTGGGGCAGAAACGCTATTCTATTACCAAACAGGTAATTAAAATCATGCAAATGAGAAACCATAATGTCCCACACACATGCACATGCGTTCACAGGTAGTTACACATAACATAAACACTCACACATACACAAACACGCACAGGCATACACGCACAAACGCACGCACACACACAATGTGCAAGTACAGGCAGACTCTTATAAGCACATAGCCTGGTAAAACTGGACTCTGTTACTTCATTTTGCTTCGTACACAGAGTCTGGGTAGTCGTCATTGACAAGTGTTAACTTCCTGGTGGGTGGGCGCTTGTTAGAAGTTTAAAATCATTGGTGTACCCTTAAACTAATCACTAACGTTTGGCGATGATGTATGCGCCGGCTCAGTCGCCTAGTACTTCCGCTGGAAACTACAGTCCTTCATACCAGGAATGCAGCAAAAACAAACTGATCAGTACATTAAAGTTAATACTGTACTCATACATATGCCCATCTACCGAATGTTAGCCTTCAGTCATTCACTTAAAAGAACCAAAGGTGCTCTTTCTGTTCTCCTTACAAGAAACAAACAGTTCAGCTATCGTTTTTCCTGCAGATACTGCTGCTGCGGAAAAAAAAAACAAAAAACGAAGAGACCCGAAACCAACGGCAGAATCCGGGAGAATAACGCATTATTTTCATTAGGACGAAATCTCTGTTGACACGAAAACTGAAGTGTAAACCATACTTGCGCTAACATCATACCGAACTCGCTATCTAACTTTATAGCAACACAGTTCGGCTCTAAGCGTTTGGCTGTCTCAGACAGCCATTTCATTCATGGATAATGACAACATAACACTGTGACATGAAGAAAAACACGGCTTTTAAAATGTGAGGTACTGTTCAGGAACCACTCGCGAAAGACAGGAATCCAAAAAAACGTATGAATGGGGTCCGAGTCAAAGCCAAAAAACACAGGAATTGCCAAGCCACAATACGAAATCCAAAAACAGTATCGACTTGACAGGCAGGAGTCAGAACCAGTAGGACAGATGGGCAGAGGTACAAAAACAATAGGCAAAAAGTCGTAGTGGATGGGCAAAGCCAATGGTCATACACAGGGCATCCAAACACAGAACTCGTGGTCATACAAAAATGGGTCAAAATCCAGAAAGACAAAAACAGTACAAAAAGGGCTATGGCAAGAATCAAGGTCGGACTATCCAGTAGAAGCGAAACAATAATCAATGGCATACGAGGCGCACTGCACAAAGAAATATTGATCAACATTCTGACAAGAGGTGTGAGTGAAAAGACTCCTAATTTACACACAGGAAAGGTCACATGCTATACAGAGATCAGCTGTGGGGAATGAGGCTCATTACATCGGGAGAATCACATGAGGGAAACCCTAACACGAAAACTGGCGAGAGATAAAATACGAACGGGAATCACACAAACAGCCTATGACATTTAAACAGCTCCGGTCCTGGAGTTCTATGTGCACAGATAATAAGCGCAGGAGAGTGATTAAGCAAGTGCGAGAGTTTCTCGCTGAAGCTCAGGAGAGGACAGCAACAGACAAGGGGCGGAGAATGGAACAGGGCGATTGTGGAGAGGTAATTACTCTATTAGTAGCGGTGCAACTTTAGAATTAAACTGGAGCGCTCATTAGTAAGTTAGTAATCATATATATATATATATATATATATATATATATATATATATATATATATATATATATATATATATATATATACATGGATTAGTTGTGTTAGTAGACTATAATACAAAATACAAATGTTAGTCTTGTTAGTAATCAGAACAGAAGGCCGAAGAAAGAAAACGAGATTCGAAGGAATATATTAAACATCGGACTTCATTTAAATCACCCAAAGTCAGTGAGCACGCAGTCAGGGAAGACGGACTGAACCAACTAGATCACAAGACAGGGGAGACAAGTGCAATGGAACTGAGAAATGGAATGAACTCAAACCTGAGCATTACAATAACCAAAAAGAATAAATAAAAGACAATAATCATGAACACAAAAACAGAACATAAACATGACCAAAAACCAAAATCATGACATAAAAAGTTCACTGCTAACTTAAATAGTGTGAAATCCTTGGGCAATGTAACACTAGAAGCTACAAGCTAGCTGAGGTGGCTCGGCTGTCTCTCACAGAGATGAATAGGGTGCCTTTTTCATGATGGCTATTAAGTAGATATGACAATCTGCAGGGAGTAGCACTACAACATCATTTCCATTTAAAAAACTAACCAAACATTCATCTTGTTGTGCCTATAAGTCGCTGATACTCAGGATTTTCTCCATGACAGAGCGAATGGCCTCCAGTGTATCCATGTCCGTGGCCATTGTTGATTTCGGAGACTACAATTTCAAACTCCGCGCAGCGGCTAATTCAAGGCTCTTGGCCACGCCTTCTGTTCGTTGGTTGGTCCGGCATATTTTCTGCAAATGGTAAATGAGGCAGATCTCCAAGTGATCAGAAGGAGTTCTGAAGCGAAATGAAATTAAGCGGAAGCACGAAGGCTGGCAGAATCAGGCTAACAAGCTCATAGGTTCACGCTGGTTTTGTAGCAGTCTTGGGAAGAGATTTGCTGCTAATGTGATTTTGGAAAAGGGAAAACTTTAAACCTGGAAGACTCTTCAGCACCCTTTTAAGATGTGATGGTAAATGGCCTTTGCTGCCCTCCAGGTGCAGCTGAGCATTCCTCTCTTTCAAACATCTACTTAATACCATAATTGCAGAGAATTTTGTTATTAGACTAATTCATTCAATGGAATTCGTAAATTTAATGTTATTTACAGCACTGTGCAAACAGTATGACATAATAATGTTGGATATGGAAGATGCAATTAATATGATTCATAACTGCTCTGTGTCAGACATCGGGGTCTCACATACACATCCTGAATGTCGAGTTGGAATTACAAGCTTTTTCCATCACAGTAAAATTGTCTTTTGCTTCAGGAGAGGGCTAATTAGAGCATGTGTCTAAAGAAAGTTCAGTCAGCCTCTGCTTCCTTTGCCTTTTTTCCCTGCAGCAGTTTAACAGAAGAGTAAAATGACTTTTTAAAAGAGTCACATCCTGCAGTATTCATCCAACACAGCTGACACACGCAAAGGTCAATGGTGACTAACTATAACCCTTGGGAATGTGAAATTGGAAAAGCTAACAATGACATAGGTACCACAAACTAAAATTATTTCAACCACTAGTTACCAATGCCACTGGTCATAAGATATACGTTTCCTCTGGTCTGCTGCCAGTCACCTTCTCCATGGTCCCTAAGCAGCTAAATGAGTTTTAATTAACTTATCTTAAATTAATTCAATTTAACATAACCTATACACTGGGCTTTGTCCCCTCCATCTGCCATAATTTCTCACGTCTCTCAGCAGCCTGCAATTAACCTGAGAGCATGTGTGTCTCTGCAGTATGTCCATTTGGTTGCAGTTCAGTACATGGACACACACACACACACACTTTTTAGTGCAGTGGATAACAATTTTTTTTCAGGATAAGGCATTCGGAACGGGGAAAAAAAAAAAACTATTTGTACAGTAAATAAGAAGCATGCTACATCAGTTGTTGCTCTCTCTAGAACATTTGTATGTATAAAGGTCTATTTTGGCTCAAAAATATTGAAAAAGAAACAAACTTTTTCTAGAAGCTTCTCAGTCAATTGTACTTTTGAGAAATTAATACTATTCCTTGCAAGACATTGCTGAGAAACTGTAGATTTTGTTCAAAAGCATGCACTGTAATGAAAGAGTAGCGCAGTCTGAGCCAGATACATAACAGTACAACTGGAAAAGTACATCAGAGTTTGAGAAACCGATACCTCACAGGCCCTCGGGTCAACATCACTGAAAACATGAAATATCAGCATCTGCAACGGCAAGGGACAACACCAGAATTCTAACCTGAAAGGTAGTTTGTCAAAATGCATCTTTTAAAAAATCGAAACAAGATTGAAATAAGAAAAAGATCACAAAGATTGAACTAGTAAAAGGCCAATATGACCAGAATTCCGAAGTCATCTCTTCAAAAATTGGTATTCAGCAGCTAATATTCATTGAAGTTGCAACCAAAGTACCTGTGACGCACCTGCACTTCAGATTCTCTTTTTCTTCCAGTTTGAAGCAGCGTTCCATCTATTTTTAAGGAGCAATTCAGTACTTCAAAATCATATGCATGTCAAATGTGTAGGCTCTCAGAAAATAAATTGCAATGGTCTAGCCAGCCTCTCAGAAATTACCGCCAGCGCACCAATGGGGCTTGCTTAACTGTGGCAAACCCAGCCTATAGGACCCGTACTACAGCTGACATTAAAACTGAAAGCAAGCATTCTTGACTTGCAGAAGGACTCACTTGGCTAACTATGCCAACAGTGTGCCATAGGCACTGATTTCCTTTTCTGCCAGTGCTCATCAAGAGACTTTCTTAAAGGGATAGTTCACTTTTTTGAAGTGGGTTTGTATGAGCTACAAATTGCCACTACTTACTTTAGATTCAGTCGAAAGCTCTCTGATCTCCTCCAGGTAGCCGCACCAGGGCATTGTGCTGGGTGGAAATTTTGACGATATAGTGTTGTGAACAGAAACACAGAAACGGCGTATTTTGAGGCCTAAAAGAGGTCCTACGTTAAAATAATAGAACATTTCAAATGTACGCTATATTTAAAAAAACTGCAGCACTTTAGCTTCTCGGAAAAAAACACAGTTGCTGTTGAACTAACCAACTGACGTATTCCTAAGCAAGGCACATCGTAGTTAATTGATCAGCTGTTTGGGTCAGACTCTGAGCGGTTTGCGGCAGAGGCAGCATTGCAATGGCATAGAATCACGTCTCGAATTTAAATAAAACAAAAACAAAAAACTTCCCTATAATAACCAGCACAGCAGATACACAGTATGTGGCTGCGTAGACCCTATGCAATATCAATTTGTGCTGCAATGTTACATTAGACTTTATCACAGGTGTTTCACTCTTTTACCTGATGCTTGGGTACAGCAGTGTTCTTCACTGTGCACCGTTGAGATGAATGTAGCCTGACAAAATCCTCTTTGGAAAAATGAATACTGCAAACACGGAGTTCTTTTAGGGATACGGGTGGCATATCAATATCCGTATTGAGGCAACTAGCCACAGGTACAAGTCCAATATTCCGCAGAGGAATACGGTGGAAGCTGTAAGTGCACCAGGCTACAGCTCTGCTTTCATATCCAAGAAAGTGACAGACACGGACCATTTTCGAAATACTTGCACAAGTTAAAGGGCCGTCTGACCTCACAACCGCAGTTAAGCCGCTTGCACACGGACGCAAAACAAATTCTTCGCACACAGATTACATTCAAAGTCAATGTGAAGATGAGAATGCACGCGTTTGTGCAAGCAGCTTTACTGTGACCCAAACAGCTGATCGCTATAGCGCACAGTGAACTAAGATGCGCCTCGTGGAGGAATACGTCAGTTGGTTAGTTGAAGAGCAACAGTGTTTTTTTTCTGAGCAGCTAAAGTGCTGTAATTTTTTAAAATATAGCTTACAATCGAAATGGTGTATTATTTTCAGGTAATACCTCTTTTAGGCCGCGGAAATTCGCTGTTTCTGTGTTTATATTCACAACAGTGTATCGCCTAAATTTCCACCCAGCACTATGCCCTGGTGCGGTTACCGGGAGGAGATCAGTGAGCTTTCTACTGCATCTAATGTAAGTAGTGGCAACTTGTAGCTCATACAAACCCACTTCAAAAAAAGTGAACTATCCCTTTAAGATCCCATTAACCCCTTAAGCCCATGCTTACACGTAATAAATACAGCATGCTTCCAAATCATAACATTGTAATGTGGCATAACCACATTTCGCGAAGAAACTAGGCAAAAAGCTCATGTTGACCATTTTTACCTCAGCCGAACGCAATTCAAGCACCAAGCAAGTAAATAAGCATGTAGCAAAACACAGGATAAAATCATATCAGTGCTGAGTCACTAAAATTTCTTCTGAATTAATGCTATGCACCTCAAATTAAAGAGGAAAGTCCACAGAATCCAATGATATATGCCCTGTCATTTTAAACCGACACCACGCTCAAAGAACGGCAGGCATACATTTTACAGTCTACTGAGATGAGCAAAGAAATCTCTTGATATTTTGTAATAAAAAAAACTGTTTGAGGGTATATCCATACTTGCTATTGTTAGCCCAATGTGTCCGGGTTACAAAGAAACTAGAACTGCCAGTATCCTGGCATGTTTTTCTTCTCCAGCATTGCTTCAAAGATCTTTGTTCCACAGCATTCAGCTTGCTTGCAATGTATTTTCCTCTCTGCGATTGGCTTGTGATGCTGTCAGTAAGACTTTGCCAGTAGCCATTTGATTTAATGGCTACTCACATTTCCATCGAGCCCTGAACCAGCTTTATCGCACAAAGCTAGTCTGAGCTAAAGCCTTGCCTACCCAGTGCGTCAAACCGAGTCCACGAGCCATTTGAATGTACTTAACACTAGGAGCGCCGAAATTTTATCACTACTAGAACTACCATGAACGGTCATTTGGACCGTTAGGTTCAAAGCATTCTAATCCGTCTCTCTGAGCACCTAATTAAGCAATTAATGCATCTTGTATGTTACCATGTATCTTAAAAGAATGAAACAACACCAGCATTACGTTTTAACAAGTTTAATAATACATGCATGAATATTTAGGTAATAGAATTATGTATAATTAACATGAATTGAGCTGCTTTCACACCGGACGCGAAACGAATTTTTCGCAAGACAGGTTACATTCAGATTCAATGCAAAGACGCAAATACGCGTGTTTCGCGCGGATTCGCGTCTTTGCATTGACTTTTGAAAGTGATCTGTCTACGAAAAATTCTTTCGAGTCCAATGTGAAAGGGGGTTTATTGTAAACATTCACAACGATATTTTTGGGTAAAGAAATAATTAAACAATTCAGAACGACAAAAACAGCAATTAAAAACATCTATATTGATTAATACACATTCGGATTCAACATTTATATGGAATATCTTATTTATTATGAAATAATTAATCGGAACAATCATACGGATTAGAAAACAATAGGTAGGTGCTGAACTTTTTTTTTCTGATTACCTTTTTATTTACGCAATGTCCATGTGTCCGAAAGTCGGACAGGGTTTTCATATAACTCCGAGTCCGACAGTCGGATAGTTTCAATATAACTTCGTGTCCGACAGTCGATTATTGTTTTTAATCTCATAAAATCTGCTGAATCTTTTAGATATTAAACGTGAATGTTTTGATCAGAGGGCTCATTTCTTCAAGATGTGTACCGAAAATTTCAATCAAAGACAATCAGAACAACCAATGTGCTCTGCAATCAATTTATTTGGGCAATTTTTATAAATACAATGAAGTCCGTACAATGCCTGTCGGATATTAGGCCTAAATGCAAAATACTCCGTGTCCGACAGCCTAAAAAAAGAGGACGATTAGAACAGATTGATAACGAAGTAAAGAATAAAAAAAAAATTTACAACAAACAAAACAACCAATGAACACTGCAATTTATTTATTTGCGGGCCATCTTGTTTGGACGTTCTGTTTGTTGGTGATATATTTTTATTCTTTATTTCGTTATAAATCTGCTCTCATATCAATACTTTTACTTTCTGTTGTCTACCGGACATGGAGTATTTTGCATTTCGTGTCGGACAGTCTTGATCGTGCATGCAATATTTAATATTTAATATTTCAATGGTCATGGAATTGATTTGCTCACTGACTACAAGCACTATTTTATCTCTGGTGTGGAAATGAAGCGTGAATCTGTTTGATCCATCTGACTATTCGGTCTCTCTTTTGAAAATTAAAAACTGTTGTCTATCTTCAACGAAAGAAAACAGATGAATAAAAAGATCAAGAAAAGCGGATAGCTATTGTTATGGCCCCAATTTCTTATTACATTTACAACATAACAGCAACAGCAACAGCAAGGGATGACAGACACAGTTTTAAAACTCAAACACATTTAATTAAACAGACAAAGACAATAACAACTAAATAACAGCTAAGACCAAGATTGATTATCAAGAAAAAAAGAAATAATTACAGTCCCTTGTTTTGGTGGGGTTTCCTGGTGATGTGCTGGGTGAAAAACAATCCACAACAGACTGCACAGGTCTTGAACAGAATTAAAGGTCTGGTCACGTATCCTTCTTCTTGCAATTTCTCCTACTACTTTACTGTCTCAATTCTTTTCCTTATATACTCTTTTGCAGACCCCACCCACATTTAGACCTCTTTTTTTTTAATTTTCTGAGACTTGCCCCAGACATGTCCAGGACATGTCTAAACATGACTCCAGTCTGAGCTTAACAAAAAAAAAAGTAACTACTGCCATCTAGTGGCCTATATTCACATTACACCTCCATTCCAAAAGGGAAAAATTTTGACTCATAAAGGCAAAATTTTTCTTTTCAATACAAAATGGTTAAGTGAACACTTGTCTATATATACATATCACACAATATTCAAACACATGATATATATATACACATTCAAACACGGGATAAGCAATCAGCAATTACATTGTCTGTACCCTTCACATGCTTAATTTCCAAGTCAAACTCCTGTAAAATCAAACTCCAATTCAACAATCTCCGATTCTTGTTTTTCATCTTACTCAAAAACATTAACAGATTGTGGTCAGTGTACACAATCATTGGCTTTTGTCCTGTCCAAACATAAACCTCAAAGTGTTGTAAAGAAAGGACCAGAGCCAACAGTTCCTTCTCTATTGTGGAATAGTTCCTTTGGTGGCGATTGAACTTCCTGGAGAAGTATGCCACGGGATGCTCAATGTCATCAGAGTCACTTCTCTGTAGGAGCACAGATCCACAAGCTTGGTCGCTAGCATCGACCGCGATGGAGAACGGTTTGTTGAAGTCAGGAGATTTGAGCACGGGGAAGTGACACAGCAGAGACTTCAGGTGATCGAAGGCTCTCTGGCATGCATCATCCCAGGTGAACTTTACGCCTTTCTTCAGTTGGTTAGTTAGACTGAGAGCAATCTCAGCAAAGTTCTTGCAGAACTTGCGGTAGTACCCGATCATTCCAAGGAAGCGGCGCAAAGCTTTTTTGTTGTCAGGAACTGGAAAGTCCATGATGGCTTGGACTTTAGCATTTATGGGTGCCACCTTACCCTGGCCTATGACGTAGCCAAGATAGGTGACAGTAGCACAACCAAAGTCACTCTTGCTCAGGTTAACAGTCAGGTTAGCCTGGGTCAGGCGTTGGAACAACGTCTCTACATCTTTTAGATGTTCTTCCCAGGAGTCACTCCATGTGATCAGGTCATCGATGTACGCACCCGTGTGTGGCAATCCGGCGATTGTAGACTGTATCATCCTTTGGAACGTGGCTGGGGCATTTTTCATGCCAAAGGGTAGGACTTCATACTGGTACAATCCAGATGGTGTGGCAAAAGCAGAGATGCTCTTGGCCCTCTCAGTTAAAGGCACACACCAATAACCCTTCAATAAATCAATCTTGGTCAGAAACTTTGCTTGCCCTACACTATCAATACAATCATCAATCCTAGGTATTGGAAACACATCAGTTCTAGTTACAGCATTGACTTTGCGATAATCTGTACAGAATCTAGTACTTCCATCAGGTTTTGGAACTAGCACACAGGGTGAACTCCAATCGGAGTTGGAGGGTCTGATAATATCATGGTTTAACATGTACTCAACCTCTTTCTCAGCAATCTTTCTCTTTTCAGGATTCATCCGGTATGGATGCTGTTTTATTGGTTTGGCATCACCAACATCTACATCATGAGAGGCTATAGTAACTCTCTTTGGAACATCAGGAAACAAATCCTCATATTTCTTGATCAACCTTTCAAACTGATCTCTCTGTGAGGGTTCTAAGTGCTGGAGTTTTACATCAAGATTTTGCAACACTTCAGTGTTTGACAATTTACATGAAAGAACTTCAGCTTTAATTCTAGGTTCATCATCTTGAAACTCCCCCTCATCTTCACACGTTTTGACCATAGGAGAATCTGAAGTGACGGCAGCAACCCTAGCATTTCTGTCATGATAAGGCTTCAGCATGTTAATGTGACACAATTGTTTTGGTTTTCTCCTATCTGGAGTCTTCACAATGTAATTGAGATCACTGAGTTTTGTCAGAATTTCATAAGGACCATGAAATCTAGCCTGCAATGGATTGGACTGCAAGGGAAACAACACAAGGACCTTTTCCCCTGGTTTAAACTCACGGCTTCTAGCCTTATGATCATACCAAGTTTTCATTTTTCCCTGACTTGATTTCAAGTTCTCTTTGGCAAGGTCACAAGCTGCACGCAATCTTTCCTTGAACTTGCTAACATAGTCTAACAGACTGATGTGCGGCTCTTTCTCTTGCCATTGTTCACTCAATAATAGCAAAGGTCCTCTCACTTCATGACCAAACACTAGCTCAAATGGACTGAATCCAGTAGACTCCTGCACTGCTTCTCTAGCTGCAAACAACAGCAAATGAACACCTTCATCCCAGTCTTTCTCATGGTCATAACAATAAGTCCTCATCATTGTCTTGAGAGTGGAATGAAACCGCTCTAAGGCACCCTGACTTTCTGGATGATAGGCACTAGAAAGAATCTGCTTTGCACCTAGTTCATACACAACCTGCTGAAACAATCCTGAAGTGAAATTGCTACCCTGGTCTGACTGAATTTCCCTGGGAAGGCCAAACAACGTGAAGAACTTTATCAAAGCCTTTGAGATTGCAGTTGCCTTGATGTTGCGTAGAGGTATGGCTTCAGGGAATCTGGTAGATGCACACATGATTGTCAACAAGTACTGATTTCCAGATCTAGTCTTGGGTAATGGACCAACACAGTCAACAATGACCTTAGAGAATGGCTCCCCAAATGCTGGGATAGGCTGCAATGGAGCTACAGGTGGGTCTAACTGGTGTTTTCCAACTACCTGACAAGTGTGACAGGTTTTGCAAAAGTTGGAAACGTCTTTCCGAAGCCCAGGCCAAAAGAAGTGTTTCATGATCTTATCAACAGTCTTGTTAACACCAAGATGACCTCCTAAAGGTAAACTATGAGCCATTGTTAAGATCTCATTCCTATAGACCTTCGGAACAACAATTTGCCTGACCACTGCCCAATCTGCATTGGCAGGGATATCAGGAGGGCGCCACTTCCGCATCAACACACCATCCTTGAGATAATACCCAACTGGAACTGCGTCTATTTCTTGATCAGGAAGGGCTCTCCTCTTTAGTACACAAATTTCAGGATCATTAGTTTGCTCCTCAATCAACCGCTTTCTGGACAGAGACAAGTCTCCAGACACATCAGAATCACCAGACCCATCCGGCTGGCTGAATAGAGAACTGATAAAAGTATCTGATAAGTCCTCAAACGGAGAAACCATAGTAGGCCAATCAGAGTCATGAGGCGAACCACCTGAGTCCTGACTATTCAATGTACTGGACGGCACCACATCATCTTCTTCTTTAGCCTTCTTGGCCATAGCACGAGTCACTGCACAAGAAGGATACAGAGATGGGTCCTCATCCCCATCTTCAGTGCTCGGCTGTGAAGTAAGATGTACAGGGGGAACTACTTTGCCCCCAGCCAGGTCATTGCCTAGCAACAGAGAAACACCCTTTATAGGTAGACTTGACATAAGTCCCACCTTTACCTGTCCTGTAACTAAATCTGACTTCAAGAATATCGAGCGCAGGGGTACAGATACAGTCCTCCCTTCAATACCTTGTACAAGTATGAAATCCCCTGAAGCGGTCTCATCACGTAACTCCAAGGAGTCCATCAAGAAAAGTGACTGAGAAGCTC
Source organism: Gymnothorax reevesii (assembly GCA_029721435.1). Classification (NCBI taxonomy): domain Eukaryota; kingdom Metazoa; phylum Chordata; class Actinopteri; order Anguilliformes; family Muraenidae; genus Gymnothorax; species Gymnothorax reevesii. Next base: position 37,128,763 of record CM056579.1, on the reverse strand, counting down.
CGGTATCCCTTAGGATATATATGGGGACAGGAGTAGTATGCTCATTCAGAGCCACAAATCCCTCTGACACAAATGGAAGAAATTCCTCCCTCACGAAGTCAGCTGTATCAGGCTTTTTAGCCCCACAAGAAGCAGGCAATTTAGCAGATTGGTTATCTACTACAGGGGTTTCTAACCTTGTTTTCACAAAGGCATTTGGTTTGGTATCCTTTTCTTTTTCTTTCTTAGCTTTAAGGAACCAACAGTTAGTTGTAACATGACCAGATTTCTTGCAATAACTGCAAACTAGACCACTTTTGTCACTGTCAGCTTTCACACTTTGATCAGACCTGTTACTGGATTTCTGAGCACCATCACCAGATTTGTCTTTGTCTTTGGGTGAGGAATCTTGGGTATCACCATAACCCTTTTTCTGAAATTGGGACCATCTATTGTTACTGCTAGACTGAAATTTAGACTTATGTGTGAGAACATATTCATCTGCAAATTTGGCAGCTGATTGCAAATTCAGTGCTTGCTTCTCATTAAGGTAGGTCTTAACATCATCTTTAACACAGTTCTTGAATTCTTCAACTAACACCATCTCTTTTAGTGAGTTGAAATCATCCTTGACCTCCATAGAAGTACACCAGCGCTCAAAGCAAACCTGCTTTTCATTAGCAAATTCAACATAAGTCTGATTTTCAGATTTCTTCAGACCTCTGAATTTCTGTCGGTAAGCCTCTGGAACCAACTCATAAGCTCTCAAAATAACCTTTTTGACAACCTCATAATCAGAGGAATCATCTGCAGACAAAGCCGAATAGGCTTGTTGAGCTTTACCCTTGAGGACAGTTTGCAACATCAGAGGCCAGTGTTCCTTTGGCCACTGGCAACTCTTTGCTACCTTTTCAAAACACTGGAAATAGTTGTCAACATCCTTTTCCGAAAATGGAGGCACCAGTTTTACCTCCTGGCTAGCCCGAAATTTATTTTCAGTTGCAATTTTTATTTTTAGTTGCTCCATTTGGAGTCTTTCTTCTCTATCGAATTTCTCTAATTCAAAATCTCTCTGTCTTGCAAATTTTTCTATCTCAAATTTTCTTTCTTTCTCTCTTTCTTCCCTTTCTTTCTCTCTTTCCTCCCTTTCTTTTTCTCTTTCCTCCCTTTCTTTCTCTTTTTCCTCCCTTTCTTTTTTCTTTTTTGTTCCTAATTTTTCCATCTCAGACTGCGTTTGTTTTTCTTTTTCCTCCCTTTCAATCTCTAGCATTTTTAATTTAAGTTCCATTTCTATATTTGGATTTTCCACTGGAAACTGTTCCAGATCTCCTGGTGCAAACACATTTTCATCAATGTAATATTCAACTATCTCTCTAGCCAGTCTTGCTTTTCGCATGGCTGGTTTTACCTCTGTCAGCTCTAACTGTCTGCAAATTTCTAGCAGTTCCGTCTTTTTAAAAGACTTCAAAACCCCTACGGTTGGTGATGCCAAGAAATCATCCATTGCTGTTGTCAATATATATCTAGGAAAATTCACAAAAACAATTTCACAATTTGAAATGTTAGATTTTCAATAAATTACTCACAAAATGGTCTATCCCGGACCTTGAGCCCCCAATTTGTTATGGCCCCAATTTCTTATTACATTTACAATATAACAGCAACAGCAACAGCAAGGGATGACAGACACAGTTTTAAAACTCAAACACATTTAATTAAACAGACAAAGACAATAACAACTAAATAACAGCTAAGACCAAGATTGATTATCAAGAAAAAAAGAAATAATTACAGTCCCTTGTTTTGGTGGGGTTTCCTGGTGATGTGCTGGGTGAAAAACAATCCACAACAGACTGCACAGGTCTTGAACAGAATTAAAGGTCTGGTCACGTATCCTTCTTCTTGCAATTTCTCCTACTACTTTACTGTCTCAATTCTTTTCCTTATATACTCTTTTGCAGACCCCACCCACATTTAGACCTCTTTTTTTTTAATTTTCTGAGACTTGCCCCAGACATGTCCAGGACATGTCTAAACATGACTCCAGTCTGAGCTTAACAAAAAAAAAAAGTAACTACTGCCATCTAGTGGCCTATATTCACATTACACTATCAATTTGCATTTTGTGAAGGTCGAACACAAACATGGCCAGGCGTAGCATTTAGTCTACTCGTAATTGTCTGCGTAGGTAACCTCCGTTCTCCTGGAGCAATTCCCACAGACGGGTCTGACGCATCTTCAGCAGGTGACGAGCGTCTTAATTTGTGAGCAGCTTCTGCGGACCTGGCACTGCCTCCGTTTTGGTGCCAGTGTCTCCCGCTATTGCTGGCTCAAACTTTTTGCCAGTGCTGCCCAATAAAATAATTCTAGATGGCTCTACTCTACCAACTCCTGACAGTGGCATCGGTTAGTTGCTAGGCACCCAAAAGATAATTTTTTCGAAAAAAATAAGATCCGCAAAACTATACGGTCAGTGAGACCGCTAATGGCTGTAATAGGTAGATTTGGTGGTATTTTATGCTTCGTTGGTGTACTCTATTTCAAATCAATTGCACGTTAAAATATTGACACTTTTAGGAAAAGTCAGGGACCCTCAAGGTTGTATTCTTTTATTTTGAAAAGTTATGACGCAAAAAAATTCAAAATGGTCAAAATGACCGTCATGGCAGTTCTAGTGTTAAATAGCATGACAATATAAATGCTTAACAGGTTTGTCTGCGGTATTTTCGGTATAATCATTCGCTAAATTTTCAACCGTCATTTTCAAAGTCGTTTTATGACAGAAACGCCTGAATACTGAGGGCACAACAGTACAAATGAGGTGAGTAACTTGTTTTCTCGACTCATTCTTTATATGGGCAATTTGACGGTACTGCCTGCAACAACTGCCGTAGTATGGTGGTTAAGGTAATAGACTACAACCCAGGTGACCAGGGTCAGTCAGAGTAGTCAGAGTACTATTAGGTGGCAACGGTAGCATTATTTCATTTATAGATAGTTGTTGGGGGTTTTGTTCTTTTTACTTTTTTCCATTTTTAACCTTTCCGTTGTAATCATAATCTTATAAATTTGCTTTTTTAAAATAAATCTGCTCCAGTGGAGCCAAACTTCATTTTCGTTTGTATTTATTGTCTTTGAATAGGATGGTATAAGCTATAGGACTCGCAGAAATAATAATTTTTAAAAAATGTCTAAGTTCTGAAAATTTCAAAGTCGTTTTATGACAGAAACGCCTGAATACTGAGGGCACAACAGTACAAATGAGGTGAGTAACTTGTTTTCTCGACTCATTCTTTATATGGGCAATTTGACGGTACTGCCTGCAACAACTGCCGTAGTATGGTGGTTAAGGTAATAGACTACAACCCAGGTGACCAGGGTCAGTCAGAGTAGTCAGAGTACTATTAGGTGGCAACGGTAGCATTATTTCATTTATAGATAGTTGTTGGGGGTTTTGTTCTTTTTACTTTTTCCCATTTTTAACCTTTCCGTTGTAATCATAATCTTATAAATGTGCTTTTTTTAAATAAATCTGCTCCAGTGGAGCCAAACTTCATTTTCGTTTGTATTTATTGTCTTTGAATAGGATGGTATAAGCTATAGGACTCGCAGAAATAATAAATTTTTAAAAAATGTCTAAGTTCTGAAAATTTAAAACTGGTTGTATTTGAGTGGAATGTACGCCTGTAGTGACATATAAGTGAAATTAGATGACTTTTACAGTATAATAATATCATATATAATATAATTTAATATCTGAGAAATCTGATTTGGCTAACAAGGGACCTGAATTGCCAGTTTGGAGAAGCCACCAAGACATTCCTCTCTAATTGTGTTCTAATTTACTTCAATGGAATAAACTTTGGCACAGATAATGGTGATATACTGTGCTGTAAATTTTTAGAGGTTTCAGACTGGAACTAATTAAGTTTACAAGGTGATGCGGGATCAGAGAGACACCAAACGCGAGGTGGAAGGGAAAATGGAATTTATTAAAACAAAAGCAAAACAGGCACAAGGGCCAACAAAAAACTCGGCCCAAAGGGTTGCAAAAGACAAACTAATGTACGCTACACGGAGCTATAAACAAAAGAATACAAAAACGACAAAAAACAACAGGCACTGGAAACTCCAGGCAAGAAGACCAAGAAAAATAAATAACAAGGCTATATATATACAAGACAAGAGCTATAATCACGAGACTTGACAAGAGGCTAGAACAAGACTTGAAACTTGACATGCAAGGGAACTTGAAACACTGTCTGCCAGCCAACTTCCACCGCATCCAGATAAAGGCTAAGTAATAAAGGACACATGAGGGGCAACACCCGGAGAAGCAGAAACAAGAGGCATGGCAAGATCAAGACATGGACAGAGATTGGATGACATGACCTGCTCATTAAGAGAATGAGCGTGCTCAGCTTAAGTACCAATTAAGTATGCAGTTTGGAAGCAAGCATGAATGTTAAGAACAGAAAAGCACAGCAAGATCTTGAAATAGCAAAGCAGGAATCATGACAATAAACTCCCTGTCTAAATTAGTAGTATTAGTAATGTGCCTATCTAAGAATTACACCAACCCAGTGAGAGTTCGTAAATGTTAGTAACTTAAAAACAGTTAATTGTCAATTAAGCTTAGAGAGCCCCGAATCAGCACAGCACAGAAGGAAGAGGGAAATACCAAAGCCAACCAGGGCTCTGAAATGTGCAACAACGAAGGCAGGGGGCGGAACGCAGACAAGCGGTGGAGCGGCTGGGCAGACCTGGCAAAAACAAAAACACGGAAAAGTAAAAACATGGACATGGAACATGAATTATGAAATGTAAAATCCTAATACAAGAAACTGTTAAAACTATGGCATGAACTATGAAACTTGAACTATGGAATCTTGAAACATGAAACTGCTAAAACCATAAATGCTGTCCTGGCCAAAGGCCAGGACCCCAGAACACAACACAAGGGATCAAAGCAAAACTTTGTTTGGTGCAAAATGATGTCTTTGATTTATACTGTGTCCCATCTTCATTTACTCTGACTCTGAGACATATATACTGATTTTTACACCATGGCAGAAATCCCAAATGGTTTTACCTGCATTATGATACCAAGATTATTCAAATGGTCCAAATAGTTGCAGTGATATACTCATTTCATTTTGAGCTTGCCATTTTTGAAAAAGAGGCTCAGTGCGATGGCTGGTGTTTGAAGACGCCAAATGCAGCAGCCAGAATGAAAGGAAGTACAGGACTGTAAGAGAGACAAACACAGACAAAATAGGAGAAAGAGACTCGCGCTTCCAAAGAACATAAATGTAGTCCGAGTGAAATAAGGAAGCCGCGCGAGCTAAACTGAACGAAATAAAGGAAAAATCTCGGTAACCAAAGCACCAGAAAAGACAAAGCACCAGACGGTGCACAGAAAGAGGAAAGGGAAGAGAAAGATTCCCTTGACTTATTAGCACTTTCCTTTTTTGCAAGTATTTCCTCAGCACTTCTCTAGCTAGTGGTCTTGCGGGCTACAGTGCAATGGTAACACTGACACTCTAGCAAAAGAGGCGAGGCAGAACTTGGGTTTAAATAGAGTCCAGGCGCCGCCCACAATTGATTCCAGCTGGCCAAAGAATCCGATTGTAGGCAAAACAAAATTCTCCTGGACGAGAGTAACAAAGGAAGCTCGCCAGCCTCTAAAAACCATGACAAGATCCCCCCCCCTCTAAGGGACAGCTCCAGAAGTCCCTAGGGAACCCTGTGCCCGGAACTCAGAAATAAGTGTGGGATCCAGAATATCCTGAGAAGGGACCCAGCAGCACTCCTCAGGGCCATATCCCTCCCAGTAAACAAGAAACTGGACCCCACAACCAATACGCCTCTTGGCAGGAATGCGGCACACGGTGTAAACCGGCCCCCCCTCAACGATTGGCGGTAGAGGCGGGGGTGTGTCGGCAGGTGCTATGACGCTAGTGCTAACTGGCTTAATCCGAGAGACATGGAATGATGGATGGATGTGTAAAGATCTAGGGAGCTGTAACTGGACAGTGACCGGATTAATCTTCTGCACTATGTTGAACGAGCCAATATGGCGGGGCGCAAGTTTTTGGGATTCTATCTTCGAGGGGAGGTCCCGGGTAGACAGCCAAACTCTCTGACTGACCTGATAAAATGGGGCCAAATAACGCCTTCTCTATCAGCGGCGGATTTTTGTTTGAGCCCCAAGTGCAACAGAGAAGAACGAACCCTGGTCCAAACCGACCGACAGTGACGAATGAAATGGTTGACCGAGAGAACCTCGGAATCATTCTCAGTCTCAGGAAACAGTGGGGGTTGGTAACCCACCTGAGCTTCAAATGGGGAAAGACCCGTGGAGGAATTACTCAGTGAGTTATGGGAATACTCTGCCCATGCTAAAAATCGACTCCATGAGGATGGATTATCCGCCGCTAAACATTGAACAATGTTTTTCAAAGACTGATTAGTACGCTCAGTCTGCTCGTTGGTCTCTGAGTGGAACCCAGAGGAGAGACTCACAGTGGCCCCCAACTGTTTGCAAAAAGCCTGCCAGAATCTGGCCGTAAACCGAGGGCGTCGGTCAGAGACAACATCTTGCAGAAGCCCAATGCAGCCGGAATAAATGGTTAATCACAAGAAGGGCCGTCTCCTGTGCTGAAGGCAGCTTGGATAGGGCGACAAAATGAGCGGCCTTAGAAAAACGGTCAACCATGACCAGGATGACCGTGTTGCCTTCAGACACAGGCAGCCCAGTTACAAAATCCAGTGCAATATGGGTCCAAGGGCGCCTGGGAACGGGCAATGGTCGCAGCAGACCAGAGGGAGGGAGGTGGGAAGTCTTGTTCCTGGAGCATATGCCACAGGCAGCAACAAATTCCCGAATGTCCCTCATTGTACTGGGCCACCAAAAACTTCAGGCCAGAAACTGCTTGGTGTGATGGGCTTCCGGGTGCCCCACCAAGTGGGAAGAGTGTCCCCACTGGAGGACCTGTGGCCTAATCCTAGGTGGGACAAACAAACAGCCAGGAGGCTCCCCCCCCGGACTGGGATTGGTCTTCAAAGCCTCCTGAACCACTGCCTCAATCTCTCAGTGAATGGGCGCCACAATCTGAGCAGCCGGAATAACTGGCTCCGGGGTAGGATCGCGATCAGAGTGGTCATAAATTCACAACAAGGCGACAGGCTTAATGTTTTTAGACCCAGGGCGGTAGGTTAGCGTGAAATTAAAGCGGTTAAAGAACAATGACCACCGCGTCTGCTGGGAATTGCGTTGCTTGGTTTGCTGAATATACTGGAGATTTTTATGGTCTGTCCATACCACAAAAGGGTGTTCAGCTCCCTCCAACCAATCTAGTTTACGTAGTAAATGAATTGTAATTTATATTTCCAGATCCAAATAGTGCTCGTAATAGTTGTAACGGCCAACCCCCTTAACCAAGGTTGGGCACGTCAGTTAGTGTCATTTCTTGAAACCTGGCTTAGGTGTTAGTTTGGAAGCACAGGTATCACTGTGTGAAATTAGAAAAAAATCCACGCACAAATATGGCCATGCATGGTGAACACACAGACACACACCGTCTTCCTTATATAATAGATAATGCTGAAATATAATCTTCAACAAGTACCCCAGTGGGAAGGTCTAAACTGCTTATAATGTTGCTTAACGCAGTTAAAAAAAATAAATAAATACGCACTGATAGTCCGAACTGCTCACATTTATGGCAATTTCTTTGTAAGTAATATATTTCGCGATATAAGCGATTTCGATCACAGTAAGAAAATTAATATTTTAATGATTGTTTACGGGTTTTCCCAGCTAGCAATTTTTTGTTCCCAAAATGTTCTGAGAATGTTACTTTGAATGTTCTCGTAATGTTTTCAGTGGGAAGTTTTTTTTAAGTTCCAAGAATCTTGGTCGGACGAAACAGTAGAAGAAAAACAATAATCAATGGCATACGAGAAACTCTGCACAAAGAAATATTGATCAACGTTCTGACAAAGTCAGAACAGCAGTGAGGACTCTAAATAGACAGGAGGGAAGTCACACGCTACGCAGGGAACAGGTGAATGGGATGAGAACTAATAACAATGGGAGGAACACATGAGGGAAATCCTAAGCACGAAAATTGGTGAAAGCCTATACACGGACGGGAATCACGCAAACAGCCTATGACATTAAAACAGCTCCGGTCAGGGAGTTCTAAGTGCACAGACAATGTGTGCAGGAAAGCAATTAAGCACATGCGAGAGATCTCACAGAGACGCAGAGGGAGACAGGTCCAGCTGAGCAAGAGGCGGAGACTAGAACAGGGTAATTGCTGAGAGGGAATTAGTACTAATTAGTAGCGGAGCAACTTTACAGATTTAACTAGAGTGCTCGTTAATGAGTTAGTAATATATACATGAATTAGTTGGGTTAGTAGACTATGATACAAAATGCAAATGTTAGTCTTGTTAGTAATCAGAACAGCAAGGCGAAGGAAGTGAACGAGAATTGAAGGAATAATATGAAACACCAGAAACCATTGAAATCACCCGAAGCATGTGAGCACACAGACCGGGGGAGACCGACTGAACCAACTAGATACGAGACAGGGAGACAAGTGCAATGGAACTGAAAATGGCATGAACTTGAAAACCTGAGAATTACAATAACCAAAAAGAATAAATAAAAGACAAAATCATGAACATTAAACATGAACACAAAACCAGACCCAGGACAAAGTGAAGCAGCAACACACAGCTTCTCTCCAAACAAATAACTCGATGCACCATTGCATACATTCTTATCTGTTGCACATCAATATGCTCAAATATCTCACTTTAACTAGAATTCATACAATACAAGCCCAAACATAAGCCTAATGAGAGAAAGACATCTCTATGTGCATCATAACACACACATACCACCTCTAGTAGGGCAGGGGACTGATTCAGATTCCCAAATGGACTGACTCGATTAGGAATATTTCAGTTACAATACTATATATGTATAACTACCTACTACCTGCTTTGTAGCCCATTATTTTGTCGCTTTTAGATCGCATGAGGGAGAGAAACCGTGTCTTCAATTGCCACTCGATTATTCTTGAATTGGAAAACGTGTTAATCAAGGGAAACCATCTAGAATCAGCCAGGACTAATTGAAGCACCTATTACTAAAACCCCATAAGTCACACTTTACTTGACTTGACTTGTAGGGTTTTAGTAATCAGTGCTTCAATTTTTGTCAATAACTGCTGCCGAATTTTCAGGTCTAACGCCAGCCCTGCGAGTGTTCAACTGTCAAATTTGAATTTGGGAGCTGTCAAGTTCGACTAATCAGAATGCTGCATTCGTGGACGAACGCGGTGCCCTCTCAAAGGCCTGGCTTTCGTGCAGGCTGTCTTATCACTCCCTCTGCCCCATCGCAAACAAGATAGCCTGCTCACAGGTTACCTCAACAGACGTTTGTAAGGACACTGCGGCTCCTAGCGGTGCAACCAGATATTGCTTACACGCATCAGGTTATATAAATTTACCGGCTACCCAGAGTGAAATTGCCATTTTTTTGCTCGCTCCTGACCATGGATGTATATGCTCCAGACTCGTCTTTATGACAACATGTGGACATTTCTTCTCCTGCTGCAGCTCTGCAAGTGCAGCCGTCTGCTAAGTCAGATGTCGAGTGCTGTCAATCATTGCAGCGACGCATGCGCGGTCAGATCACAGTCTCTTTTTTTTTTCCTTCATTGAGCTGATTGTGCTCTACGTGTGCCTCACGGTAGTGCATATGCGCAAATGCGTCCCCTCGGGCAAAATGTGGCCCCCCATGGAAGATGAGGCCCTACACTGATTACTGTCAACATTTTCCACCTTTCCTTTCATATCAAGGGTAAAGAAAAAAATTCACACCTAAATTATCATATTTTGGGGCTAATTGTATGTATGTAAGTATGTGTGTGTGTGTGTGTGTGTGTGTGTGTTTGTTCGTGTCTTGGTTGACTTTGGGAGGTAACTTAGGCTGCTTCCCAGGAGCTGGTGTGGGTTGGGTTGGGTGTGGGTTGTCCAAATGTTACTTTGTTCTTCCTTTGTTATCATGTAACATTGTGGGAATGTTTTATAGAAGACCATTCTATCATATGTTACCTCAACAACATCCCCAAGATGTTGCAGACAAACTGTTCTACGTCTGTTAACATGTCATATTACAAGAATGTTTTACGAAAAACATTTTGTGATCTGAGGCATCGATAACATCCTGACAATAAATTTATCACATATTACCTTGAAAACATTCCAAAAACATCCTCAGAATGTTGCACCTAAAATATTACTCCTTTGTTTACATATAACATTTTAGGAACATTGTTTGACATCATAAAGCATTCTTGAGACATTCTTTGAACATTAGATAGAAATGCTTTCTTTAAAACATTATCAGAACTTGTAGCGAATGTTTGCCAATGTTGTGGAAACGTTCCCTGCTAGCTGGGTTCTTTGCCCATATGTAAAAAGGGTTAAAGAGCCCTTTTCATTTGAAGAACCAGCTTAAAATGGTATCTAGAGTGTCACGGTTCTGGTTTTGTGTTCATGATCATTGTCTTTTATTTATTTTTTTTGTTTTTGCAACATTCAGGTTTTTGGTTCATTACATGCTTCAGTTCCATTGCACTTGTCTCCCCTGTCTTGTGATCTTGTTGGTTCAGTCCGTCTTCCCTGTCTGCGTGCTCACTGACTTCGAGTGATTTAAATGAAGTCCGGTGTTTAAAATATTCCTTCGTATCTCGTTTTCTCCCTTCACCCCTCTGTTCTGATTACTAACAAGACTAACATTTGTATTTTGTATTATAGTCTAATAACACAACTAACCATGTATATATATTTGATTACTAAATTACTAATGAACAGTCTAGTTTAAGTTGCAAAGCTGCACCGCTACTAATAGACTAATTACCTCTCCGCAATCGCCCTGTTCTATTCTCCGCCCCTTTATCGCTTTTCTCTCCCTGAGTTTCAGCGAGAATCTCTCGCACTTTCACTTTCCTGCTCTTGTTATCTGTGCATGTAGAACCCCTGGACCGGAGCTGTTTTAATTTCATAGGCTGTTTGTGTGATTCCCCTTCGTATTTTGTTTCTCGCCAATTTTTGTGGTTAGGGTTTCCCTCATGTGATTCTCCCGATGTAATTAGCCTCATGCCCCTCAGCTGATTTCTGTATAGCATGTGACCTTTCCTGTGTGTATATTAGGAGTCTTTTCACTCACAACTCCTGTCAGAACGTTGATCAATATTTCTTTGTGCATAGCGCCTTGTATGCCATAGATTATTGTTTTACTTCTACTGGATAGTCCGATCTTGATTCTTGCCATAGCCCTTTTGTACAGATTTTTGTCTTTATGGATTTTGACCTATTTTTTGTATGACCACAAGTTCTGTGTTTGGATGCCCTGTGTATGGCCATTGGCTTTGCCCATCGACTACGACTTTTTTCCTATCGTTTTTGCACCTCTGTAAATGATTAAAATGATACCCGATGAGAAAGGTGAGGAATTAGAGTTTAGTTTAGTGCCATGAATTGACTGAAAACATTACATATTCATTTTGAATTATTTATTTGTGATACCCTCAACACAGAGAATGGTCGCACATCCAAATGAAACAAATCAGACTGTATTTAGATATACTTTTTATTATAGGCAAACACTAAAAAAGCGCTAACATGTTTTGGCTTAATCGAGCCTTTGTCAGAGCGTAACAATGAATGGAACATGGCAGGAATATATAATTTCCACAGTGCACAAATTGCAGTTGCAGGCAATTATACAAATCCAACTCCTTCAATCATTCCATTACTCAATCAGACCATATATAGCAAAGTCACTCGGGTGATAGATACACATATAAATGCACACAGAAAAACATTATAATAACACAGAATGGAAAGTAATGCATTCAAATGTGTATATCTGCAGTTATTTGTTGTGTCTTTTCAGTAACAGAAAAAGCAATTGATTAGGGAGCTTGTCAATATTCTGAACAGTGAACGTGTTCATTTTTGATTAGACATCTATTTTTGGATGCGTTCGAGACTGCAAACCTGGTCGCTGCGTTCAATAATGAACACCCCTCTGTTCATTTTCTGTTGCATTCATTTCCCGATGCCTGCCCAAGGCCTGATGCGTTCATCTAAAACTGAATGTCATTCATATAAAACTTATAGAATGTTCACAAATCAAGAATTTCTGTTTGTCAACTGTTCTGAGTTTTTTATTCAAGATTTTGGCGATGTATGTGACAGTTTATGCAGTTTACGCCATCTCCCAGTTTTCAGCCATTTACTATAGATAGATTTTATAGAAAGAAATTATCGGTGTTACAGCTGGAGTCTTCTTTGTTTTATGTATCAATTATATAAAACATTGTTGTCAGTCATTTCTTTTTCTGAAATGTAGGCCTACATTTGACTGGCGACGTGGTACCAGAATTTGGGAAACACGCATGTATGTTACCCTTCGTCTTCGTGGTCTCACAGTTGTGTTTTTCTGTATGCCTATCTGATTTTTTCTACGTCAGCTAAAGTAACTTAATGTGATAAAAAATAAAACTATGCTGATGCAGGCAGATGTGTTTTAAAAAATCCTTTTTATCCCCACGACATATAATGCAGGGGGATAAAGCGATCAGTTCGTCTGTCCGTCCGTCCGTCCGTCTGTGTGTATAATTGTTTCCGGAGCATAGCTCAAAAACCGTTCAATATTTCTTCACGAGATTTGGTGTGTACATCTGATATGCCATGTAGATGTGCCTTTGGGCATTTAGGAATTTCTGAAATTTTTATTTTTGTGTTTCCATGGCAACAAGTTGGACTTAGTCTCTGGGGAGGGTAGGGCTCGCTTCCGGAGCATAACTCAAAATCCGTTCAATATTTCTTCTTGAAATTTGGTGTGTACATCTGATATGCCTTGTAGATGTGCCTTTTGGTATTTAGGAATTTCTGAAATTTTTATTTCTTGTGTTTCCATGGCAACAACTCCCATCACACTGGTGTGTGAAATTGAAACTTCTGCTTGTGTTCTGTGGGTGTTATGAATCTTTGATGCATGTACAGTCAGGAAGTTTTCTTGGCATGCACCTTTTTGTCCCCCCCAGCATATAATGCGGGGGGATATAGCTATCGCTCTGTCCGTCCGTCTGTAAACATAAGTTTGTCCAGGCCATATCTCGGAAACTATATGTGCTCGCTTCACCAAACTTGTCACACATGTCAATCATGATATGTAGATGTGCTTTTTGCTGTCGCTCTGTCCATCTGTCTGTCCGTCTGAAAACATGAGTCTGTCCGGCCCTTATCTCGGAAGCTGTATGTGCTAGCTTCACCAAACTTGACACACATGTCAATCATGATGTGTAGATGTGCCTTGTGCTATCGCTTTGTCTGTCTGTCTGTCTGTCCATCTGTAAACATGACTTTGTCTGGGCCATATCTCGGAAATTATATGTGCTCGCTTCACCAAACTTGACACACGTCAATCATGATGTGTAGATGTGCCTTTTGCTATCGTTCTGTCTGTTCGTCTGTCCGTCTGCCTGTCAATCTGTAAAAATGAGTTTGTCTGGCCCATATCTCGGAAACTACAGGTGCTGGTCAACAAATTAGAATAATTTGAAATAGTGCAATAGTTAAATTTTTTAATGCATTTTTTGAGCAGAAAGCAAATCAGGTGTTCACCGCGCCTGTCCTACTTGTTAGAGTAATCACAGAACTCGCTACCTGTGAAAAATTTGCTCAGCTGAGCTTTCCAAAAGGCCCATTTAGGCCACTTAACTGTGACACTGTTGTTGTATTGAATTAGAATAATTCATAAGTCATTTCATTGAATTAGAATAAATGCTAGAATTTTTGCTTTCTGTGAAGAGTGTTCACTGTGCAGTATAAAGTCAGGGTTGAGTAGAATTTCTAAGTTGTAAAATCAATCATGGGTAAGCAGCGCGACCTCTCAACCGGAATAGTGGCTCAAATTCAACCCTTCGCCAACAAGGCTTGACCCAAACTAAAATTGCTGAGCAGCTCGGCATCAGCCAGTCTTCCGTCTGCAAAGCTCTCAAGAAAGACTGGAGCAAGCACACCAACTGTTCCTGCATCCGAAAAACTTCTGCTTGCGACAACAAGCAGCTGAGAAAGATCGCAGTCAGCAACTAATTCAAGTCCACTTCTGAGCTCAGCGACTTGTGGAACGAGCTAACCAGCACTAATGTCTCGAGATCAACCACTTACCGTCGTTTGCGCGAACTCGGTTTCAAATCTCGCGTTCCAGCAGTAAAACCAATGCTGAACAAGAAACAAATGGAGAAACGGCTGAAGTGGGCCAAAGAACACGGTGAGTGGACTGCTGAAGACTGACAGAAAGTGGTCTTCAGTGACGAATTACGCTTTTGCATCTCCTTCAGTGACCAAGGTCCTCGTGTCTGGCATCATGGTGGCGAAACCTACAACCACGAGGCCGTTAAAAGATCCATAAAGTTTCCCCAGAGCGCTATGGTCTGGGTATGCATGTCCGCTCGGGGTGTAGGGAAACTCTGCTTCCTCAAGAAGACTGTCAATGCTGCCGTATACCAACATGTTCTGGAAACGTTCCTGATTCCGACTGTTGAGGAACAGTTCGGCGAAGAAGACCTCATACTTCAACAGGATCTTGCACTGGCTCATGCGGCAAAGTCGACTAAAGATTGGTTCGCTGAAAAACAGCTTGAAGTTTTGGCATGGCCGGCCAACTAGCCTGACCTCAATGTCATTGAAAACCTTTGGGCCATCGTCAAGCGGAAAATTTGCGACAGAAGGCCGACTACGCTGGACCAACTGAAGCAGAACATCGCCACAGCCTGGGAAGCAGTGAGTGCAGAAACTTGCGACAAGCTGGTCAAATCGATGCCGCTGAGACTTCAGGCCGTCATACAAGCCAAGGGGGCAGCCACAAAATACTGAGAAAGTGATGATTATTATTCTAATTCAGTGAAATGGTTTCTCCATCATTCTAATTCAATACAACAACAGTGTCACAGTTAAGTGGCCTAAATGGGCCTTTTGGAAAGCTCAGCTGGGCAAATCTTTCACAGGTAGCGAGTTCTGTGATTACTCTAACAAGTAGGACAGGCGCGGTGAACACCTGATTTGCTTTCTGCACAAAAAATGCATTAAAAAATTTTACGATTGTAGTATTTCAAATTATTCTAATTCGTTGACCAGCACCTGTATATGTGCAAGCTTCACCAAACTTCACACACGTCAATCATGATGTGTAGATGTGCTTTTTGCTATCGCTCTGTCCGTTCGTCTGTCTCTCCATCTGTAAACATGAGTTTGTCCAGGCCATATCTCGGAAACTATATGTGCTAGCTTCACCAAACTTGACACACATGTCAATCATGATATGTAGATGTGCCTTTTGCTGTCACTCTGTCCATCCGTCTGTCTGTCCGTCTGAAAACATGAGTTTGTCTGGCCCATATCTCGGAAACTATATGTGCTAGCTTCACCAAACTGGACACACATGTCAATCATGATGTGTAGATGTGCCTTTTAAAGGTTGTTACACAACCTACAGCCAGGGGGAACTGCCATTGCTAGATGGCTCTTGTTTTAAATGCAATGAGGTGCATTAGTTGACCCGTAATTGCATTGAGTGTCCTTAATTGGTTAATTGGACGCACTTGATTGGATTCTGCCTGCCTTTATCTGTGCGGTGTATTACGTTCTCTTGTAGCACTGATGATGGTCTAATGGACCAATACGTTTGCTTTATCTTTTAAGCACATTGAGCACTTTTAAATTTTTTTTTTTTTGTGATCCATCATGCATCATTAAACGGTTTTTGACATATTTCAGCATATTAACCCCTTTGTGCAGAAGCCAAATCTGGCTCTTTAGGTGTTACCTGATTTAAGCTTCACAGACAGAAAAACTTTGGCTCAATTGAGTCTAGACACTTGAAGCATTTAGACACCCATCGTATTTCAGTTTATTTTTATGATTTTGGTGGAGAAAAGGGGCTGCAAACAAAAAATCTTCATGAGAATTCACCATTGCAATAGCAAAAAAAAAAACAAAATACTGACAAATGAAAAACTGCTGGGGCTTAAATGTATACATTTCTGGGATCATAAACTTCTTGACCACAACTACAATTCATCTTGAACATTACCTTCTAGATTACTCGCTTGCTATGAGCCAAATTATACAGCCATCCAGGCGTCTCCCCAAAGTCTGAGATCCATCAAAATGGTTCACTGTCAAATTATACATTAATCATATATTTAACACAAACTAACTTTTGGGGCATGTAATTCAGCATAAACTAATGATTTTCAGGTTGAGTTTAGCATGAATTTATCAATATCAGTGCAGTTGAACATCATTGGTCACCAGTGACCTCTCCAAACACAAAACATGCCTTTTCTCCATAATAAAGTTAACAATATTGTCCATTTTTCTTCGAAGTTCCCCAAGCATTAAATAAAGTGCTGATTAAGTTAAACAGCCATAACATTTATGCTGCAATTTATGCACACCAGATAGTGAAAGCAAAGGTTCACATACTTTTGCCACTCACAGATATGTAATATTGGATCATTTTCCTGAATAAATAAATGACCAAGTGTAATATTTTTGTCTCATTTGTTTAACTGGGTTCTCTTTATCTACTTTTAAGCCTTGTGTGAAAATCTGATGTTGTTTCAGGTCATATTTATGCAGAAATCTAGAAAATTCTAAAGGGTTCACAAATTTTCAAGCGCCACTGTACCTCCATATTCAACAGAATGGTGTAATGAACGTACCGAGGGATCTCCCGACGTGCGTGGGCTGCATGCATTTGGAGAAACGAAAACCTCGACATTCTATGTCTTTGAACGCAGTATAAATTCTGCAGCAAAAAGCTATAATGAGCAAAATGCAAACAGAGTAGAAGTATAACCTGTTTTCTTCATTGACGCCCTCCTCCAGAGACAGATGTGTCGGGCAGAAGAATCGCTCCAGTACTGTTTCATTCGGAACTAGAAAAGCACTCGGAGAACGCAGACCTCTGCCAAGCACAACATTTACCTCCATATTGCGACTTCCACCATAGATATTAGTCTTACATTTATTTAATCTTCATTTTTAGATTCCTTGACCATGAAAACATGGCAAATTGATTCATAATGCAATTTCAATATTAGTTCCACAGCGTCTTGGCTGTTTAAACATGTCTGTTGCATGTTTCTAGCTTCATTTGTTTTTTTTTTTCTTAAAATGCAACATTTCCCCTCATGTTGTGATTTACACATAAATATTAGTCGTACATTTATTTCATCAGGTTTTTCAGATTCCCTGACCAAGAAAACATACCATTAGCAAATGAATTCATAATGATATCAATATTAGTTCAGTAGTTATTCAAGATAATCAAATTTTCCGTAATGGTGGTGTCTTCTGGATCTAGTTTCCTGGCTTTTGAAGATACAGTAAAGCCGGTGACACCTTCCTAATTCTGCAATATGTTGGCTATATAATGGTGTTTGTCGCATGTTTGTAGCTTCATTTTTTCTCTTCCTATAATGAATGTTCCGAAGGTCCCCTACTTTTGTATCCTGGATCATAGTATCATAGTATCTGGAATTATTCCATTTTCAGGATCAGTCTTTGATATATTGTAGAACATGTTCGAAACTTGTCCTATATTTTTTTCCCAAGTGCCCTGACCATTTTTGGTGGCGTTATATGCATAAATGTCGAAAATGGCCCTATCTCCCAATGTTAAAGAATCCTTTAAAAAAATTCCTGGATGCAGACGGAGATCCGGATCACTTCCAAAATCTAATAATTTCTTCAATACACCAATCTGTGCAATCCCTGAAAATTTCATCAAAATCTGTCCATAACTTTTTTGAGTTATTTTGGAAACCAACAGACAAACAAACAAACAAACAAACATAACCTCCTTGGCGGAGGTAATAATTCCCATACAACATGTATCTCGTAAATGAAACTGAACACTTCAGGCCGGTTTCGAGTGTCTTTTTTTCTTTGATATCACGTCATTTTCAGCTGCGCAACCGTGGCCAACATTCGAAGAACACAACCAACCTTACTTTTACGCTTAGCTTTGTATCCTATTCTTACTGTCTGATCAATGTATTTCACTTATTGAGGAAAGTTTAAACACTCGGGAATTGGTTAAGAAACGAGTCTGTCAATAATAATTCGAAATTATATGATATTAAGATCAGAAAAAACATGGCGTGATACGACTGGATTTAAACCCAAACTTAGAACTTATTGTACCTTTAAAACAGAGTTTGTTTTGGAGAAGTATCTTGAAGGGTATATCCCACAAAATGAATGGTCCTTACTAGTACAATTTAGATCGGGAACTATGCCATTAAATATTGAAACTGGACGTTGGTTTGGTAAACCGGTGGAGGAAAGATTGTGTGTTGTGTGCAATAGAAGGGCCGTAGAAGACGAGTTTCATTTTTGTGTGAATGCGTAAGATATGATGTTTTGCGTAAAATATTATTTTTGTCAGTAAATGAATGTTACCCGAGGTTTGAAGGTATGGAACTTCGAGTAAAATTTATATATCTGTTAACATAAGAAAATAAGAAGGTTGGTAAATTTCTGACTCAGGCATACAACATTAGAAGAAAATCCATGTACGACAATACAAAATATAATATCATTTCTGCCCTGTTATACATACTTCTATAGACGGGGGTGTGCTGTTGTATTCTGACTTTGGCTGTAGCTGCTAACGATTTTATTGTTTTATGTTTGAAGTGACATATAAGTCCGCTCGGGCTGGGTTCCCATGGTTATTGATAATGCTATGTATTGCTTTTTTTATGGAACATGTCACTATTAATAAATAAAAATAATAATAATAATAATAATAAAATACATCTTTACCGTGGAAGCTTCACGTGGGCGTGAACTATAACTGTAGAGTTACGCAGATGAATCTGGGTATATAATTGAGTGACTGGCTATCGATACCAGTACTTGGGTGGATAGAAGGGAGCACTGAATTTGTCAATGGAGGAATCTACGCGTTGATCCATTGGAGGGAACTACGCATATTTTGTGTGTGATGACTGTAATTGACAGTAGAATGTGAGAGAATCAATACTATGTCGGATTTTTTGCTTCACAAAACTTTTTTTTTTAACCACTAATTGGAATACTGTTGGCTCACTGTAGCTAAAATGGTTGCTACAGAGTACTAAGTTTTTTCTGTCGCAAGTGATAATATTTTAAAACTACAGGATCGATACTATGGGCAAGGATATTGACCAGTTTGCACATCAGGCTTAGCTGAGGAGTTTAATTCATGCAACTCCTGAAAAACAGGGATTGGAGGGAACTTCTTCATACTCTAAATCGCGTTTCAGCTCTGCCTGCTTGTGAATATTCAATAGCTGATCCGGGGGTGCCATCTCGTGGTCGAGTACTGTAACTAAGTGCTTAAATTTGCATATCTATAGACGTGAGCATCTACATCTGCAGAAAGGGGTTAAGTGGCAGCTTCTCCCCATCTTTTGGTGAGCGAGTACTTCCCTTGCTGGTTATCCACAAAATGAGCTCATTTCAAATTTGATGGCTGCTATACAGGTCTCAAAAAAGTGGGGGAGCGGCCTGTGTAGCATCCCCTTTTCTGTATAACACAAAGTGGAGGCCTCTGGGTATTAAGGAGACAAGTTTCTTGAGTTCAGCCATTGGAATTTGATCCCACTCTTGTTTAATACAGGCTTCCAGCTGCTGGAGAGTTTTGGGTCTCCTTTAACAGACTTTTTATTTAATTATGCGCCAAATGTTCTCAATTGGTGAAAGATTAGGACTGCAGGCAGGTCAGTTCGGCACACGGACTCTTGTACTATGAAGTCATGCTGTTGTAATAGCTGCACTATGTGGTTTTGGATTGTCCTGCAGAAATACATGAGGCCTTCCTTGGATTAGATGTCATCTGAAGGGGAGCATATGTTGCTCTAAAACCTTTACATACCTTTCAGCATTCATGGTGCTTTTTAAAACATACAAGTGTCCCACCCCATACGCACTAATCCATCCCCATACCATCAGAGATGCTGGCTTTTGAACTGAACACTGATAACAGGAGGGGTGGTCATTCTCCTCTTTAGCCCGTAGGACACGACACCCATGATTTCCAACAAGAATGTCAAATTTGTACTCGTCTGATCACAGGACACGTTGCCACTTAGCTACAGTGCATTTTAAATGAGCCTTGGCCCACAGAACACAGTGGTGCTTCTGGATCATGCTCAGCAATGGCTTCCTTTTGCATGACGAATCATGAATCATGCCGGTGAGTGATGCAGGAGTCTGAGGGCTCAAAGATCGCAGGCATCAAGTAAATGTCTTTGGCCTTGTCCCTTATGTACAGAGATTTTTTCTCTGTTTCTCCGAATCTTTTGATGATGTTATGCACTGTCGATGATAAGACCTTCAAAGCCTTTGCAATTTGATGTTGAGGAACATTGTTTTTAAAGTATTTCACAATTTTTCACACAAACCTTCACAGGTTGGAGAGCCTCTGGCCATCTTTACTCCTGAGAGACTCAACCTTTCTCAGACATCCCTTTTATAGCCAATCATGTTACATGCCTGATGCCAGTGAACTTAATTACTTGCTTAATGTTCTTTCAGCTGATTCTTTTGTATATTAATTGCTTTTTCAGCCCATTTTTTTGCGACCCGTTGCAGCCATAAAATTTGAAAAATCTGATTTTGTGGATAAAAATGTAAAATGTCTCAGTTTGTAACATTTGAAATGTAATCTATGTTCAATTGTAAATAACATTGGTTCATGTAATTTGAAAGTCATTGCATTTGGATTTTATTCACAATTTACACTTCGTCTCAACTATTTCGGAATTGGGGTTGTGTATGTATATATATATTTATTTTGCAGCAACAAATTCAACCTGGTTTAGACCAATGTCAGGTTCATCAAGACTCATCAAATACCACCCTAGGTAAAGAGTTCAGCTGCATAAATCTGACAACAAACTAGACTTATGCGGTCGGAGGCGACGGCTGGGGGTATATCCCGAACGTCCCCAATCCTCCAATTCCCCAATCCATGAATAGACCTTGAATAGACTTTCATTTGAACTTAATTTCAGCTCAATCGGACAAATGGTTCTGAAGATATGGCCAAGATGGTAATTTTCCATCACAAAGCACCACCTGGTGGCAAAATATTGAACCATACAGGTATGATGTTATCATGTGACACATTGTGAGGTCATGACCTTGCAGTTGCACATACTGTACTTTCATGTCAATTGGAGAAATAGTTCCAAAGATATGGCAAAAATTGTGAATTTTATGTGACAAAGCTCCACCTTGTGTCAAAATTTTGAACCAAACAGGTAAAATGTCATCGTGGGACACTCAGGTCATGACCTTTCATTTCCACTTGATTTGAGGTCAATCGAACAAATATTTCCAGAGCTATTATAAAAACAGCGATTTTTTTCAGTTTTTGGCCCCTGGAGGCCAATCTAGAAATTGGAAATTGTCCAAAATTGAATCAGTTCTTCCTCTTTATGATACTTACTTATATGCAAAACTTGGAATTTCGAATTGAAATATTACTGAAGTTATTGCGTTAACACGTAAATCACTTTTTGACCCCTGGTGGCCAATCTAGAAATCTTAAATTGCCCAAAATCAAATCAGTTCTTCCTCTTTATGATACTTACCTATATGCAAAACTTGAAATTTCTAATTGAAATATTACTGAAATTATCGCGTTAACACGTAGTGAGGCAGCGGCGGCAGTTGGACCAAAAACATGATATCCCCGGAACGCCATTCGGGGATTTAATAATGACAGCCCTGCATGAGCCGTTGTGACGCTGTGTTCATGAGATGGTCATGGTCTGAACATAACAAAAAAAGATCTTGTTTTCTCAGCTGACTTTGCTCATTTTATCTGTTAATTGATACGTCAATGTCTTTAATGTAAGCACTACCGCCATGATTCATCTTAAAGTCGGTACGTACACACTTCACAAAGTGCACGGGACTGACCAAGGCTTGACGGGCAGATACACTAATGTGTAGAGTTGTCATTTCTTGCTTTTTTATTTCAGTGCATTTCTTCGCCATTACGCAGGAAATTGTAGGAAACTGGTTTAAAAAAATCCAAAAGAACTTTACTTCTCACCATCTCACTCGTTCCAACAACAAACTCTGAAGAAAGTTCACAAATATCACCGTCTCTCGCTGCTTGTGTTAACGCAATGCAGCCTGACACGGCGGGCATCGAAATGCGTGCACTGCCAAAAGTTCGCTGTTAACACAGCAAAGAGCGTAATGTACAGGACTTGCACTAGTTGAGAAGCATGTTGCTGCTGCTGCTGCGGCCTCTGCCGCCTGCTGCACAGTTTTATTGCTCACCGTGTTTTGATTATGTTTCTGTGTCATGGGTGAATAACCACTGTGTAGCCTGCACCTGACTCCTATCTCAAGCCTCCTGTTTTCTCCAACCTCAAATGGTCATTCTAACACTGCTAATTATATATTATTATTTTATATCCGGGGGATATTATGTTTTTGGTCCGGCCGCCGCCACACTACGTGTTAACGCGATAACTTCAGTAATATTTCAATTAAAAATTTCAAGTTTTGCATATAAGTAAGTATCATAAAGAGGAAGAACTGATTCAATTTTGGACAATTTATAATTAATAGATTGGCCACCAGGGGCCAAAAACTGAAAAATCAGTTTTTTTTTCATATCTCTGGAAATATTTGTCTGATTGACTTCAAATCAAGTGCAAATGAAAGGTCATGACCTATGGATGAGTCCCACGATGACATTATGCCTGTTTGGTTTAAAATTTCAACACAAGGTGGAGCTTTGTCACATAAAATTCACCATTTTTGCTCTATCTTTTGAACTATTCCTCCAATCGACATGAAACTATGTGCAACTGCAAGTTCATGACCTCATAACTTGTCAAATGATGACATCATACCTGTAAGGTTCAATATTTTGCCACCAGGTGGCGCTTTGTAATCGAAATTTACCATTTTGGCCATATCTTCAGAACCATTCGACCAATTGACCTGAAATTAATTAACCTTCAAATGAAAGTCTATTTAAGGTCTTTTCAAACATTGGGGAATTGGAGGATGGGGGGCATTCGGGGATACACCCCCAGCCGTCGCCTCCAACGGCATTAGCCTAGTTTGTTTGTTTGAATCTTTTTACCTCAGCTGATTCACCAACCATGGTCTGGAACAACACTGGCTTTGCCACAAAACTGACCCTTAAAGGAGCGATATGTAAGAAATGTATGTTGATTAATCATGAAATCGCCCTGCTACACTCAACGAAAATATAAACGCAACACTTCTGTTTTTGCTCCCATTTGTCATGAGATGGACTCAAAGATCTAAACTTCATTCCAGATACACAATATTACCATTTCTCTCAAACATTGTTCACAAATCTGTCTAAATGTGTGATAGTGAGCACTTTTGCTTTGATGAGACAATCCATCCCACCTCACAGGTGTGCCACATCAAGATGCTCATCAGACACCATGATTAGTGCACAGGTGTATCTTAGACTGTCCACAATAAAAGGCCACCCTGAAATGTGCAGTTTTTGCTTTATTGGGGTTCTGGGGACTCAGAACCAGTCAGTATCTGGTGTGACCACCATTTGCCTCATGCAGTGCAACACATCTTCTTCGCATAGAGTTTACCAGATTGTCAATTGTGGCCTGTGGAATGTTGGTCCACTCCTCGTCAATGGCTGTGCGAAGTTGCTGGATATTAGTGGGAACTGGTACGCGCTGTCGTATACGCCGGTCAAGCACATCCCAAACATGCTCAATGGGTGACAAGTCCGGTGAGTATGCTGGCCATGCAAGAACTGGGACATTTTCAGCTTCCAAGAATTGTTTACAGATCCTTGCAACATGGGGCCGTGCATTATCTTGCTGAAACATGAGGTGATGTTCATGGATGTATGGCACAACAATGGGCCACAGGATCTCATCACGGTATCTCTGTGCATTCAAAATGCCATCAATAACATGCACCTGTGTTCTTCGTCAATAACAGATGCCTGCCCATACCATAACCCCACCACCACCATGGGCCACTCAATCCACAACATTGACATCAGCAAAGCCCTCACCCACATGACGCCACACACTCTGTCTGCCATCTGCCCTGAACAATGTAAACCGAGATTCATCCGTGAAGAGAACACCTCCCCAACGTGCCAGACGCCATCGAATGTGAGCATTTGCCCACTCAAGTCTGTTACGGCGACGATCTGGAGTCACGTTAAGACCCCGATGAGGACGATGAGGATGCAGTTGAGCTTCCCTAAGACGGTTTCTGACAGTTTGTGCAGAAATTCTTTGGTTATGCAAACTAATTGTTTCAGCAGCTGTCTGAGTAGCTGGTCTCAGACGATCTTGGAGGTGAACCTGCTGGATGTGGAGGTCCTGGGCTGGTGTGGTTACACGTGGTCTGCGGTTGTGAGGCCGGTTGGATGTACTGCCATATTCTCTGAAACGCCTTTGGAGACAGCTTATGGTGGAGAAATGAACATTCTATGCTTGAGCAACAGATCTGGTGGACATTCCTGCTGTCAGCATGCCAATTGCACGCTCCCTCAATGCTTGCGCCATCTGTGGCATTTTGCTGTGAGGCAAAACTGCACATTTCAGGGTGGCCTTTTATTGTGGACAGTCTAAGACACACCTGTGCACTAATCATGGTGTCTGATGAGCATCTTGATGTGGCACACCTGTGAGGTGGGATGGATTGTCTCATCAAAGCAAAAGTGCTCACAATCACACATTTAGACAGATTTGTGAACAACGTTTGAGAGAAATGGTAATATTGTGTATCTGGAATGAAGTTTAGATCTTTGAGTCCATCTCATGACAAATGGGAGCAAAAACAAAAGTGTTGCATTTATATTTTTGTTGAGAGTACATACAGTCCATCCAAGTCATAACAGAAGATTTGGATGCTCAGTTGTTACCAGTCCTTAGTAGAGGAAAGAGGTTTGGTAGTTTCTGCTTGGTGGATGATCCAATCCTGGGCGATGCTGGACCGTGCGGCTGGAAAGAGCAATTCTGGTTCTGAAAAAGGTCTGTGTCTTCGTTGTGGAAAAGGAGAGAGGCTGGCTGCTCCTCAAAAGCAAGCTGTTTCTTCCAAGGCTTGCTCTACTCCTGGCAGCATGACTTATGCTTCAGCATGGCCGCGGGGGGGAGAGAGGCCAAGCGGTGGGGGAGGGGTACCCCAGCCTGAGCAGTCCCCAGGGGTCCAGGAGCCTCACCAAGGGAGGGAGAGCAGAGCCAAAGGCCAAGAGAGTGATAAACTGGTTGACCACTGCTTTTATGTGCCTGGCCTACTGGCGGGAGGGGCTTTCAGGCAGCAAGTGGTCATGGGAATTCCGGGGCTCCATTTTGAATTTCCTCACATATGAAAGTTTTCCTCCGTCTGACCCCAACATAGATGCCTATTGAATTTCGGAAAAGTAGGTCAAAGTATGTGCGAGGGGCGGGGTTTGTTGTGCCTGGCACCACTTGTTACAATTAAAATGCAGTCAGCTTGGCTTGATAACATGTCGCGTTTTCACATTATTGTTTAGCTTGATTTTTACATAATGTTAGTCTATGGAACTTTGTTGATAAATCACTCACCTTGTTGGAAAGAATGAGACACGGATATATTATGATATGTTATTTTTCAAAGAGAGTTGGGTAATGGGTTAGAAGTCATGAAATTAGTCGGAGACAGCAAGAGAATAATGTCGCTGAACATCAGGTGACTGCAGGCATCTGCCACGGTAATGATCTCCCTGCTGCTCTTTTGAGGAACTGAGTTGGCTGCCCTTAGCTGTAAGCTTTGATGGTAGCAATGTCTATTAAACTGATCGCGAACAATAGGCCACCAACTTACATACAAGAGGATGAGAGAACTAAGCAAGCTCGTGCTGCCTCTTGATAGGGACAAAGGTTACGGAAGCACAACGCAACCTGTTTCATATAGCAACTGGGTGGTTTCAGGGTGAAGCTTGTAGGGCTATGTAACCGATAGATTTTGATTAAACTTTTTTTAAATGATTACCAGTGAGGCAGGGAAAGAATGATTCAATTTTAGCTTTGCTAAGACGACTCTTTATGGAGCACAGGGTAAGTATCCAATCCACTTGAACTCAATCCAGCAGAACTTTAATCACGTGGGATATCTATGTTATCCTCACAGGCCCGGTAATAGGGGTAAACCAGGCTGCACACGTCTTGGGATACAAAGGGCGGATGAAACAGCAATCTAACTTCCTGCATCTTTTTTCTCAGAAGGAGAAAGATTGAAATTCCCACAAATGGCAATATTTTTTTTTTAGCTCCTTTTACCTTTGGTTAGATTGGTTTCTCCCTGGAGTGTTTATTTCATGCAGTGCTGTTGCTTCAAGCTGCCATGTCATTTTCAATATTTCATCTGGGCTACAGGGGCATGGAGGCAAGTGGGGGGTTTGGGAAAGAAATGGTTTAGAAAAGGAATGAAAATGGGCTGTTGTGTGGATGAGTGTCTCGACTTTGACCCTTCCGATTTATAATGTATGATTAGCTAAATATCTCAAGCAACGCCCTAAACTGTGCTGTTTTGGCTTGCCTTAATAGGCTGGATGTGCGAACTTGATTACACCATAAGTAATGCTTACGCCCCTAAGACAAGGAACTGGGAAAAAAACACGTGAAGTTGTTGACCTTGCCCTGGCAGTCCTTGCGGCATCCATTACAGTTCATTCATGGTCACTTAGGACCAGGGCACAAATGATGTAAAAAGCTCTGCAGGGTTCCTGTATTCATCGATCTTAGGGTGACCAACCTTTCTTTTTTCATTTTGCAGCAGTTTAAAAAAATGCAGGCAATTTTTGCCTTGAATCCTTGAATTTTCTATGGCTACTCTGAGTGTTTTTTCCCCCCCGTATGTTCCAAACATCAATTTGAACTTAAATTACACCTACTTTGTGGGTGGAATGACCTCACAGGTCATTTTAATCTCCACTGGGCTTTTTTTTTGGGGGGGGGGGGGGGTGTCTGATTTGTTAATGGTGTTTTAGGACCTGTCAATCACTGGTGCTGACCTCCAATCTAAGTGGCAGCTTTCCTTGCACAACCTGTAAATAGGGGTGGAAGTCACGTATCACGTCTGCACTGGGCTCTCCATCTGACAAGCCCCCTCCGGACTAAGATTCCACTCCACTATTTGGGTCCAACTCACCAGAACATTAATCATCAGCACCTGTGCACTATAGACTCCCTTTTCTTAAAGGCCATCATAAGTCGATTCTCAGACGAGACGTTGAACTTCCAATGTTTACAGGCAAATCACTTGCTTTTGTCGACATCTTGCATTTTCACAAGACCAATTTCATTTATATAAACCAATGGGCTCTAATTTCTTGGCGCAGCGCAGGGTGGCGCAGCGTGGCGTAGCTTGACGCAGCCCACACAGTGGTAATTTTGTGAGGAGCAACACCGTGCGCAGCCTTTGGTAGACGAACGTGCGCCGAGATAGGTGTGGCGGCATAGTACGGGGAGGTGTCATATTCATCAAGACGCGTGACAATTTCGTAGAAAAAGTCTCCTCTGAAGTTGCCCAGAAAGCTCGCCAGCTCCAACCTGGTTTACTTTCTGTGCAGTGGTAATTTGGCAGACACGGCACACACATCCCCGAAACCTCACAGGCAGGTTTCCAGAATGTCAGGCACATTTCAATGCAATAAATAATGACAGCAAGCACTATTTAATGTAACTGTCTGAATCAGGACATAAATTATAGTATCTATATCTGTTGTCCTCATGTCAGATTAAAAGCGGTTGCCACGCGTAAAGGAAACTCAACCGGACTTAATCAATGCAGCTGAATCTATGATGAAACTAACGACTTCACATCTTTCTCAGCCAACCACAAACTGCCTATATATTCATATATAATGCTTGCGTGCTATGCTAAGTAAAGCCGCTTGCACACTGGACGCGAAACAAATTTTTTGCACGACAGATTGCTTTGCTGCGTTGAACGCAGCGTGTATGTGTCCGAAAGTCGGACAGAGTTTTAATATATCTCCATGTCCGACAGTCAGAAGGTTTCAATATAAATTTGTGTCCAACAGTCGATTATTGTTTTTAATTTCTTCAAATCTACTGAATCTTTTAGATATTAAACATGAATTTTTTGATAAGAGGGCTCAGCTCTTCAAGATGAGTACAGAGAATTTTAATCAATATTTCTGTTTAAGCTCTGCTCAATAAAGTGAGTCGACATTGGCGCGGGATACTGTACAATGCCTGTGGAACATTAAATACAAAATACTCTGTGTCTGACAGCCAAAGAAAAAAAGAAAAAAAAAGAGGACGATTAGAACAGACTGATAACGAAAAAATAGTGCCACGGACCCTGTAGCTCACCTGACCACTCAAAGGTGTGTAAGAAGCAGTTTAACTCAAACTAGATATGTGATGTATCTTGCCACATACTAACTACATAGCAAATTTCAGCTGAATATGTGCATAAATAGCTTTCAGATGGCCAATAATGTTATTTTCAATATGGCCGCCGTGGATCGGAACGCCTTGAGCAAACTTTGGTGTCCTCATGGGTAGGAAGGTACCTGTCAAGTTTCAGCTTCATAGGCCCAGTGGTTTCGGAGGAGAAGATGTTTACGGACGACGAACGACGGACAAACAGGCCATGACATAAGCTCATCTGACTTCGTCAGGTGAGCTAATAATAAAGAATAAAAAGAAACATTAACTACAAACAGAACATCCATTCAACACTGCGATTTATTTATTTGCCGTCTTTTTTGGATGTTCGGTTTGTTAGTAGCTATATACATTTAGTCTTTATTTCATTATAAATCTGTTCTTTTATCAAAATTTTCACTTTTTGCTGGCTGCCGGACATGGAATATTTTGCATTTTGTGTCGGACAGTCTTGATCG